>CANTUV010000004.1:17575000-20075000 GCA_947685225.1 Garcia nutans | reverse complement strand
GGGTTTTAATATTAGTAATAAAATAAAATGCTGAGATGACGAAGCAAACGCAAGACGTTAATAAGCAAAATGAATTCACGTGCATTACACGTGGTAAAATAATTAGTTTACTTGGAGTGTATTTTTGATTCCGTCTGTTTATTCATTTCCATTTCTCAGCCTCAGCTCTTTCCATTTCTTTTGTCTTTTCGAAACCCTAACTTTCTATGTTCTAGGGTTTTTCTTTTATTTTCTTTCATTTTCTAGGCTTTTTCTTGCTCTTACTGCCGTTCCGTGGTGGTGGTGGATCTCAAATTACAATGGACTACGGGGGCTTTCGCAAGAGAGGCAGACCTGAGGCTGCTTTAAATGGCAATGGCGGCTTCAAGAAATCCAAGCAAGGTTCGTTTTTTCAATTTTTTTTGCCATATTAAATGTTGCGTTATCATTGTTATGAGTGTAAGTAGTAGTTTCAAGACTTTATCCACTTCTCTTTTGTTGTCGGTATTATAGAGAAATTGGTGATATTAAGGTTTGCTAAGATTTGCGAGTTCTTGAAATTAAACTGTAATAGGTTTTGGAAGTAATTCATACTTTGGTAGTTAATGTTTGTTCTTGTTTGGCTACTTATTTTATTACCTCTGTTCTTATACTTTTAGATGTAAATTGTCATTTAAAAAATCATGTAAGAGAGAGAGGTATGTTTTAAAAAAAAAATAGTTAAAAAATGAATGAAATTACCTGCGTAAGTTATTGGGAATTAAAGAAGTATAAAAAAACAGGGGATTTAAAAATTCCTTCCTTGAATAGTTAATTGCACTTTCTACTTCAATAGTTATTGGCTGTGAAAGTTATTGTTCATATTCCATAAAATATAAGTAGCGTTCAGCCGTTTAGAGATTGCAAGAGGAAATCATATCTTAAAAGTTGAAAGATTAACAAGTCACCGAAATCTTAACCGAGAGAAATTAACTAATTTTCTGCAACAGACGTGGAGTCCTTTTCAACTGGTATAGGAAGCAAATCGAAGACATGCACAAAGTTTTTCAGGTTCAAATCTTAAACCTATTTAAACTAAAATGCTCTTCAATCTATTTCTAGCATTCATGAAATCTAAAATGGGCTTTCTGTACGCATTTTGCAAATAAAAATGGTATGACCTGGACTAATGGATTGGAAACTTAAAAGTTTTGGTACAGGTTTTCTTCTAATATCGGTAACTGAGACTTGTGAACAGAAAAGGTTGATTTCAAAAAATTAGTTTTTGGCAACTACTCATTTGAACGTTGGGGAAAAAAATTGTCCACCTTCTGATTATATACAATTTGGTTTTATAATCTTGTATGAGGTTTGATAGATGGACATATAAATTGGCGCCTAAAATTGGAAACAGACTCAAAATATAATGTTTAAGTAAGAGCTGGTTTTCTTTGCCGGCTGCGTGTTCCTTTTAATGCTTTTTTGTGTAGCTAATAGACAAATAATGTTGCACGGGTTGCTTAACTCTAATATGACCTTAGATTGTGACATATTTAATTTTGTTTACTTTTGCTGAATCAATAGGAATATGTATCATGCATGCTTCTCTTTATTTTCTTTCAATTTGCTGTATGTGCGCTTTACTTATTGCATAGGACTTCTTTTTCTTAATTAATTTTTGTCATTTTTATAGCTTGGTTTTGTTGGACTAATGTTGCTCATATTCAAGTTTATTTCTGTATTCTATCAATTCTTTTCCTGTATTAAAGGGTGATTAGAGTTCATCTGTATGCTTGCAACCTGTAATCCATCTTCCTTTCTCTTTGTGTGGTATAAGCTTGCTGTATCAAAGAACATTAGCCCATACTTTTTAGTATTTCTGCTGTATTCTGATGACATTTTTTGTTCACCACATGAGAATTAGTTTCCTCAGTGTGTTCCCTTAGGTATGCTTGTAGATATTGAGTTGAAAATAATCCTTTTGAAAGTCATTGTTTGAACTATTTGGAGGGAAGTTTTGTGGTTTTGCTGGAGAAATTAGATGAGGATTTTGCCTTTTTTCTTTTCTAATAATTTTCAAATGCATCAGAATTGTATCAAAATATGTCAGAGGATTTTAATGCATTTTTTAATGATTAGTTGACTGCCTCAGATCGGTTAGATGGCTCAAACAAAGGTTTCTCAATTTGTGCTTCTGGCCATACAATTACCATCCTAAGAGCATTAGAAATATGATAAATCTCTTAGGTGGGATCATCTGAGGCACTAAAGTCACAACACTGTTTATACTTTTAGTCTATAGCTGATAAAAAAAAGGCACTTCCACACTTCTTATTAGCTTTTGCTGGGAGAATATATTATTCATGATGGGCTTATTGGTGTAGCAAAAATATGACTTCTGATCTAGGCGCATCTCAAGACTGTTGTTAAGTTTTCAAAAATCTTGAAACAAGTTAAAGCTTTGCAATTAAAACTATTAAAATTTTAGAATTTGAGTGGCCATAAATTCTTCCCTCGTGGCTTCCTTTTGTTTTCCACAACTTGAGCTCTTGATGTGGTGGAGGTTATTTCTCAAGAATGATTACCCTTTTCTCTCTTCTTCTTCTTCTTCCCTTAGGTTGTTAAGACAAGAACACATGATATGCACTGTTATAACTGTTATTTAAAACAGTGAAACATACGCACTTAACAGCTCATGTAACAATATTGAGAAATGGAGGCCGAAGACACACAATCAGAACACACACAGGAAATTAAGGTTCTGTAAATGAACCTTCAGCAGGCTGCCTTAGAAACACAAACAGTATAGACAGATAGGTTCTGGAATTTGGACCTTCAATAGGGTCAGGACATTTTTATTGATTTATTTAGTTTATACATAGCTCTAGTAATAGGATAGACTGTGCTAAAGGTAAATTATGACCATTACCAACCATGCTTAGCTTGGCACTTTTACTAAGCCATTTGCTCTTTAAGGTGGTGTATGATAACACAATTTAGCGGTTAAAATTAAAATTTTCAGTATTTAATTGTTTTAATTTAGCTGCTTGGTAGCATTTGTCTTAAAAGTTTCTATTAGGTTAATCACTTAAAAGGTATAATTTTAACTTAGAATTTATACTAAAGACATGTTCAATTTTTACAATTTAAAAATTATATATTATTCAGTACTTGAAATTAAACATTTAATTTTCTCTTTTACCAAACACTACCTAACCCATATTTAGTTGATTGGACACTAACCTTAACCTATACTTGCTACAAAACAACACCATTTGCATAACAAGCTTACAACAGAAAAGCTTTCAAGCTTCCGTCCTAAATCCAAACTAACTAGATATTATATGTGCAAAATCTCACGGCTCCAACAATAATTATGTACTTATTTCAATGGGCTAGAGGAAATACATTCAAATTTTCAAGTAGTAGTAGAATATGTACCTTGGCATAAAGAGGAGAACCATTAAAGTGTCCTTTACAAACCAAACTAAGACAAATTAGGGTTGTGAATGAGCCAAGCTACTCGAGTTTGGCTTTGGTTTAGCTCAGTAAGAACTCGTTTAGACTTAAGCTCGAGTTGTTCGTTTGTTAACAGAGTCGAGCCTAAGCCAAGAAATACTCGGTTTGTTAGCTTGGAAGCTGACTCATTTAATAAGCTTGTGAGTTATATTCGCAAGCTAGCTTGTTTATTATGTTGAATTAGAAATATATATAATGCAATTTCTATATTAAATTATATATCTGAATATATTAATTCTTTAAGTAATTTAATTTATATAATTTATTATTATACGTTATGTGATAAATAAATTAAATAATGTAAAATAAATAATTTTGATATCACATGATAATTCAATTTAATAAATTTTATTTGAATTTTTTTTCATATATTATATTTTTAAATTATGAATATTGATACATATTTAATGGTGAGTGAAATTTATGTTAATACAATATTTATTAATAAAAAAATTATTAAAAGTTTTGGAAGAACAAATTTGTTACTTTGAAGGAATAAATTGCATCATATAAATTTTTTATTCTTGTTTATATTAGTACAAATTACAAAAATAAATGATTAGTTAATTGATAATATTATCAAAATATGATGGCTTAACATTTATTAAATATTTAGTACAATATATAAATAATGTAAATAATTCAATAACTTAGTAATTTAGAATAAAATATAAATTTATAGTAATACAATATTTTGTTTTTGTCAATATAAATATAATTATATTATTGTTCATCCTTGAAGGGGAGTTTTGGCGTAACGGTAAGCGTTGTCGCCGTTTGACCTGAGGTCACGGGTTCGAGTCGTGGAAAAGGCCTCTTGCAATTGCAAGGGAAGGTCGCGTACAAAGACCTAATGGGTCTGACCCTTTCTCGGATCCCACGCATAATGAGAGCGTTTGTGCACATCAAGTAAGGAGAATTGGAATAATCGAGTTAATTAGTATCAGTCTTGGAGCAGGGCAGCGGATCAAAAAGTACCCCAAAAGAGTAGCAATAAGGTACCTATTACTCCATTCGTCAAAGCACGCTGAACACCGGCTCTTGATTAGTGGGTTTTCATATAAGAGCTGTCTAACCTCGGTTGTGTTATAACCTAGTCTTACTCATTCTTACCTCCTTGCCTATTCTTGTTTCTTTCTTCTCTTTCTGATCCTGCCCAATTTTATTTAGTATTTAGATTAAAAAAACACAAAAGAAGGGATAAAGTCAAACAATCTTCTTACCAATATACATATTATGACTAGAGATGTGGTGCAAGTAATTCCCAAAATATGGTATAAAAAAATATAAAAAAGCAAAGAACAAAATTTTTGTTGGAAATTATGTATGATAAAAAAAATTGTGAAAAGTTCTTTGTGCATCGGGCTGCCTTTTTTATATTATTGTTCATCCTTCATAAAAATTGTTAATTTTGTATTTCAACCCTGGAAAGATATAAAATAGATAAAAATTGAAAATTGAAACAAACTCATTAAGCCTGTTAAACTTAGTTAAATTGAGCTTGAGATGTATGATATATGAGTTTAATTGATACAAATTCGAGCTCGGTTCGAACCAAACTGGAGCTTGACTATTTTATATTTGAGTTTTTCAAAACTTGGTTTGGTTTGATTACAACACTAAAACAAACTTCAACAATGATCAACTAGTAAATCATGGCCTAAAGACCTGGGATCACTTCGTGTTTGTTTGTTCAGGTTCAAGTCTCTTGAACCAGGTTCCACTATGGGTATAATGATTTTCATGGTAGTCATAATGGAATAAAAATGGTAGGAATTAAAAGATTGTAGTCAGAGGTTAATCAATTATTCATATTATATGATATCTTGGAAAAATGTTATCCGATTGTGATGGGCAAAGGGCATGGGATGAGACTAGTTTCTTTTCATCATGATTGTTTTTGCTTATGATTAGAAGTGACTAAGGCTTCATCCTTAGGATGTTGATTATGGCTGGTTTTGCTTTTTTACCTTTCAGTTTTTATTTTAAACATCTTACTGGGCAGCTGGTATCAAGATTTAGAAGATGGATGTTCTTGGTTTTCTTTTTTATTGTTTTATGAGTGGTAGTTGTGCTCTATCATTTTTGTCAAGTAGTTCTGGTATCAAGGTTTAAAATATGGACATTTTCTGGTTGGTTTTATTGTCTTATGAGTGGTGTCATGCTGCATTTCAAACAGTTCTTGTTAAGGTTTCTGGTTGGTTTTTGTGTTATGAGTGATAGTTATGATGCCATCTTTAGCTTTGGATGAATAATGAGTGAGGTTTGACATTGGTACTCTTTTTTATTTTATTTTATTTTTTATTGCAACAAGGAAGAAGATGATATTAGGGTTTGATATCAAGTTTGATTTCTATTGACTTAATGTTGACATCAACTAAATTCCTTTGGTGTTATGTTCCTTCCATGCCTGGTAACTTGGACACATGTTAGTTATATGTGTGGTTAAAAAGGATGTTGCAACTAAGAATAAAATTTTAGTTAATTATTCCTTATCATTAGAATGACGAGGAATGTAAATACTTGCGCAAAATTGTATAATATTGGATTGTAGAGGTAATAGTTGGAATAGTATTAGTGGTAAGGGGGCATTAGATTGGTCCTTGAAATTAGTGGGGTACTTAGTTGATGTGTGCCAAGTTTAGGATGCTTCAAGGATATCAATCAATATATATGGAGTGCTAGAATGTGTGGAATTGCAATACAAAAGCTTTTTATGTTTTATGTAATAATAGGTTGAATTCGCTGGATGTTTTGTTTGTTATAGTTGTAGATTTATCCTGTTGTGCTATGGTAACAAAATTTTAGTTTAAATGCAAAATGCCAGTTAAGCTTCGTTTTTGTTGTCTGCTTGTAGTGCTGCTAGGTGGAAGTGACTGATTGATTTAAATGAGATGGTGATTAATTTTGGTTTTTATTTTTCTTGTCTGTCATTTTGGTAACTTTTCCCTCAAATAGTCAGGTCAATTTGTAAAAGCTGTGCCATATGCTTTGGTGGTTTTGCCTTTAATAAAAGAAAATGGGATTGATTCCATCAAATAAATGAATAAACCATAATGATATTAACTGGTTCCCAAAATGATTTGTGATCAATTATGAACTAATAGACAATTGAACCAATTAATCTTGTTGTATTGAAGGATTTTTTCAGGTGGAACTTTCTGAATCACTATTGTATGGACTGGTGTGAGGTTCCTATTGTCAGACTTTAGTTATTGCTAGTTGTTTTGTCTTTCCTCTTCCAAAAGAAAAAAAAAATCGAATGAATATATTCAGTAGGATCAAATTCAGCTAGATTCTAATTATAAAATGAGTATGGAGAAGGTAAGACAGGGGCAATGTTTTAGAAAGGTTGCTAATCTTTTATTCATCTTTGCCCAAGAGTTGAGCTTGTGTCGAAATAAATATCAATCTTTTTCTGTTGTGAAAGAGTACTGTAATTGTCTATACTGTTTTCTAGGTTTATCTTAATCATCTTATAGTTAGATTTTTATAACTTATGAAGAACTTGTACACAGAAAAAAAAAAGAGTAGGTAATTGTGTTCTCGTCATCTTATCTGCTTGGTTTGATGGCCTTGTACTTCCTACTTACGTTTTTGTTTTCGCCTTGCACTATATTGAGCTGGGTGTCTTGAAGTATCATTTTTCATTGAGATTATAAAACTTGATAGGTGACATTGTATTCTTTAAATTTGGGCTGTTGATGAATGCGTTGAACAAATATGTCATAGACAATGCTGATTTAAAATTGAATGGGACAGATGTGCAACGGTCACATTACAAGCCTATTTATCCAATGTTAGTGATAAGAAAAATCTTTCTTGGGTGCAGCAGGCATTCATCTCCTTGGCCTCTCAGTGAGATTGTCTTTATGAATACTAGAAAACTTCCATTTTTCATGTAAAGTGGTCCTTCCATGTCCGCTGGCTAGTGGTCATTTCCTGTTCCTTGTGTTACCTTTGTGAAGCATTTTGGATCTTGGATTTGATTGCGGTTTTTTATCATCCGAATTCTTATATATTTATTTTTTAAAGTAATGACACATACTATAAGGTTAAGCTTATAATTTTTATCATTGGCTGGATTAAGTTTCTTAAATTTTTTGAGGCAGTAATGAATTTATTTCTTAATAATATATTTTTAATAAGGATGTATATATTTTCAATTTGTGATAATCCTAATTCTCTTTTTTTTTTAATTGTACTTTCATATTTTTATTTTTTGGAGTACAATATGTCTTACTTCTGGTCAACTATGGTTTTGGAGGTTTTGGCTATACATAGAAAGGCATGTTGGAGATGTGCTGAATTTTCAGTGATTTGGTTTGTTTAGATGGAATTTAATGGTAGAATTTTTAATGATTTTTCACTTGCCCATGTGTTGCACATATGGTAGTTGGATGTATGTGTGTCACATATGGGACAGGATTGCCTTTTGCTCTTGATACAGTTTGAGGTGTTTCATATCAATAAAGGCCTTCTTTATACTTTCACATTGACTTCTTCTATTGTGTAATTCTCGCACACAGGTGCACGGACAAATACAAATGTGTGTACAATTTTGTGCCTATTAATTAGTGTTACACTGGAGCCACTACACTTGTTTCAGGAAATATACCCCTCTCCCACGCTGAGTCGCTATTTGTTGTGTTTGTATTGGAATATATACTAATATAGCTCTGTAATTCTGCTTTCATTTCCTATCTGAACAGCTGAACCTGATAATGAACTTTTGATTTTCTTTCATAATTAATTTTGATTTTCTTTCATAATTTATTTTGATTTTCTTTCAGTCATCTTTTACAATCATAAGATTCTGATGACTGATGCATGGTTCTCATTATATTATTCCCTTCCATATACTTGTTTTGCAGCACTTCTGGGTGCCCATTTGGTGAGAGATGCCACTTCTTGCATTATGTTCCTGGTGGCTTCAAAGCTATGTCTCAGATGCTCAATCTTGGTGGCAATCAACCTCTTCCAACAGTAAATAGAAATCCAGGAGCCCCACCACCCTCTTTTCCAGATGGCTCATCTCCTCCAGCTGTGAAGACCCGTTTGTGCAATAAATACAATTCTGCTGAAGGTTGCAAATTTGGGGATAAATGTCATTTTGCCCATGGTGAGTGGGAGCTTGGGAAGCCTACTGGTTCCTCCTATGAAGATCCTCGTTCCATTGGGCCAATTTCTGGTAGGATGGGCCGCCAAATGGAGCCTCCACATCAAGGTCATGGTGCTGCTGCTAGCTTTGGGGCCTCTGCCACAGCTAAGATCAGTATTGATTCTTCACTTGCTGGAGCCATCATTGGGAAAAATGGTGTCAACTCAAAGCAAATATGTCGTCTTACAGGGGCCAAACTCTCTATAAAGGATCATGAGACAGACCCCAACTTGAGGAACATTGAGCTGGAAGGTACTTTTGATCAAATCAATCAAGCAAGTGCCATGGTTCGTGAGCTTATTGGGAATATTAGCCAAGCCTCTGCACCTCCTCCGATGAAGAATCCAGCTTTGCATTCTTCCGCTTCGCAGAACTTCAAAACTAGGATTTGTGAGAACTTCAATAAAGGATCTTGCACTTTTGGGGATAGGTGCCACTTTGCACATGGATCCGAGGAATTACGGAAGCAAGGGATATGAACTCATTCTCTACCTTTCTTTCTTTTTTTTTGGGTCTCTTATTTTGGTTCTTTTATTCCCTACTTCTAGGACATGTTCTTGTTTGTAGCCTGTGGAAATTTGGTGTTTTTACCAAATATTTTTGTATGCTAAAGATTAGACAGATTCAGTCTGTGAGAGCTTTGTAGGTTTTTGATATTTAGTAAATTCTAATTGTTTTATCAATTTGTTCTTTGGCTGTTAATATTTTGAAACACAAGATTGGAACTTTTAGGTGTAATCCATGCCTTGAAATTTTTTTAAAGCTGTTTGCATTGTTCATTTATTTTCAAGATTAATAATTATAGTTAAAAATACACATTGTTCATTTATTTTCAAGATTAATAATTATAGTTAAAAATATATATTAAAATTTTTCAAAAAGAAGTGAAATTTTTGGCCACTTATTATTGTGAACTGAACTGAAAATAGAATTTTGACTGTTTAGATTTGAACCGTCAACATTTTTATATTATGAAAGAATTTAATATTCAATTATTGTATTACTAATTTAATTATTATTATTATTATTAATTATAAATTATGAAGAGATAAAATTATTATATAAAAATTATGGAAAGAAAGTGATCACCTTAGGACCAAGGGGACCTTTACGCCACATTGGAGTATCATTAGCGTTGCAACTGGAGTTGGTGCACCTCTTGTTAGGATCAACATTATTAACGTTGTTGGTTCCATGACGTTGGCGCCTTGACTCTTTGCTCCTTCGAGAAATAGCAGAGGAGCTTCCACTTTCTTCATCTGTTGCCACTTTCATTGGAGAACTGTCAATGAGTGTGTAACTATTCAAGCTTGGTGTTGGCAATGCCGCCACCGGCAAAACCACCATAAGCATTAGCAACACCCACCATTGTTGCTTCACTATATTGGTGGCTCAGGTTGATTCCACTTGATGAATTGTAGTTTTGCCCACCTTTATTAGTCATTAATATGGAAACAAAATTTATTATTATTACACATTAATATTGACTCATTTCTCCATATCTTTATTCAGAAATTATTAATAACAGTAACTTTGAAAAACTCTATAATAAATTATTCACAGACTCAAAATTCTAGTGCTCGTATATATGTCAATTAATTCTATTTTTAGTTTTGTTAATTATATTATGGTCTGCACCTTGAGATATAGCCTAACATCAAGTGCATGGAGATTATTCCCCCTTTTTCATATTGTAATACTTAAAAAATTATATTATGGACTAACTTTAGGGTGAAAATATTGAAATTGCATTTTTACTACTCTTGTTTTATTTTGCTCCTATCTATATTATGGACTAACTTTAGGGTGAAAATATTGAAATTGCATTTTTACTACTCTTGTTTTATTTTGCTCCAATCTATATTATGATCTCAACTTTAGAGTCAAAAATTTATTTTATTTTGCTCCTATCTATATGATAAAGTAGAAAACATCCACTTTATGTTTTAGTGGTAAGGAAGAATTAATACGGGATGGATATGTGCAGAAGGAGAATATAAACAAGATGACTAATAGATATATCTCTAAAATTTAAGCAATAATTAATTGAAATCAATTTAGTGATATATTAAAATTATTTATAAGATTTTAAAAATATCGAATTTAAATTTCAAATAAAATCAACATTTTTTTTAAAAAAGTGATTGTGAAATTTAATAAATAACAATAATAAAATTAAAGAATTTTTTTACCACTGAAAAAAAAGTAGTTGAAAGAAAAAAAAAATAATAATTATAGTTACCAGCATTACTTCCCGGGTTAATCATCCGATAGTTGATAAAACCCTCTCTGTGAACTATTCCATAATGATTCGCCTTGGCCTCCTTCCATAACCATTCCGTAACTGTTTGATGCTCCCTAATATTAATTTATATCTGATCAGTTTCTTATATTCACTTTTGGTATATATACAAATTATTTATATAAGAATTGAAAATATAATTTATTATTTAGTTTCTGAGCAGTCCAATATCTATACTTCCCTATAAAACATAATTTGCAAAATCATCAAAATTATATATTTTTGAACAAATAAAATTGCATATCGATACTTAACTCACACTAAGCTTATAACCCAATTAGGAGAAATTAAGTCTTAATTAGGTAGATTGAGTCTCATATGCTTAAAAACTAGAGCAGCAATGTTGAGAAATGAGATGGTAAAAGACACGCTTTCAGAAAAACACACAAGAAATTCAGGTTCCCAAAAGGGGGTTAAATATGAGAAACTAATTGGACTGAATAGAAAAAAAAGAGTATTTTTGTGAGATATTTTGAATTGTTAGAAGGATATATTTTCACAGGTGGGCAAGAAAGACAGTAGGAGACTTGTGCCCCTTCAATATCCAAGTAGGAGAAATTTAGTGGATAACATTGGTTCAGTTCTGCCAATTGTTCAAAATGAGGGTGATTTTGGTCCAAGAGCGAGTCAAGAACCTTGTTCTAGTGGGAGCTTGATGGATCCTAGCTAGTTTAATTGAAAATGCGTGTCTATAACATAAAAAGATTCGAGTTTGAGGAGGCATTTTCTTTTAATATGAATTTGCTTCTACAATGTTAATTCTAGTTATTAGGGGAATATGGACCTTAAATTATATTAAACAGGTGTAGGGACTGCATTTATCAATGAAGAATTGGATATGAAGAAATTTGCCGGAACAACTTATATAGGCTTCATCGAAGAAGGCCAAAAACATAAGTTTTGAAGATTGATGACATCAATATATGCTCTTAAGCGGTTTTCAAGACAGCGGTATATTTAATTTCACAGTGCCATTAATGTTGAATGATTTCTCTATGATGTATGAATATCAATATGTTTACAATAAAAGGTAAATGACAGGTTTATTATCATGTCATTATATATTAATGATATATTGATAACTAGAAATGACAGAGCATCTACATCATATCAAAAAATAGTTATAACTTTAAAATGAAATATATGGAGGGAATATAATATATTTTTGGATTTCAGGAGATCGTGCAAGGAAGTAGTTATCTCTTTCTCAATAGACATACACAATCAAAATACTTGGGGGATTCAATATGTATAATTGCAAATCCATAGACACTCCTATTACAAAAAGAGGAGACTTAAGCACAATTGGATGTTGAATATATGGAATGATGTCTGTATGATCTGATAATAATTTTGATTGTTGGGATGGTAAGTAGACATTTAGAGCACCCGCGCTTTTTGGATCCTAGTCTCATAAAGGGTTTGGGATCATGGGACTTGTCCCATCCCACGTCCCACCTTGGTGGGACTCCTCTACTTTTAATCCATGCCCAACATATTAGAAAATTGTTAAAAAAAAAAAGGGTATTGAAGTATTTAAAAGGTACTGAAAATTACTCGTTATGATATCAGGACAGAAATATACAATTAAGAAGCTATTTAGATTCTGAATAGGCTAGAGATATGAATGAGAGAAAATTCACTTTTCTTTTTCTTTCTTTCTTAGCAACCGTGCCATATCCTAAAATAATAAGAAACAACCTATGTAACATTATCCATAATGCAGGTTGAATTTGTAATATTTTTTATTTATAGTAAAAAAGTTAATATGTCTAATGAGATTTTTGAAATATTTTGGTATTGGTTAGGGGTGCTCAAAAAAAAAAAACATATTGAATCGAAAACTGAACTGAAATTGATCAAATCAAATCAAGAATTATAGTTAACTAAACTGATGATTTAGTTTTAAGTTTTTAATTTTAAAAATTTTTAATTTTCGATTTTAGTTTTAACTTTTCTTAATAAAAAATCATTCAGTTCGGTTAACCATAAATTTTATATATTAAATATATAAATAATTTATAAATTTATAATTATATTATAATTTATTTATATTAATTATAAATTACATATAAATTATAAATCATATATATAACTTTGTAGAATAAATTTTAAATTATATATTATAATAAATTCTAAATTATACATATTAAATTATTTTGATGGATTATATTTAAATTTAAAATGTGATTTTGTATTTTAATTGTGTGTTTTTGTTAAATTAATTTTTGCAATAAGTTATATTTGATTTTTTTTATTAAATATGTATGAAATTTATTAAATTTTATTTTTATTTTTTTACATATAGTGCAATGATAAAAAACTGAAAATAACAGTTAACCCTCCATTATATGCGATTAACTGATAATTGATTAACGGTTAACTATTTATTTAGATTTCGGTCTAGGTTTATAATATTTTTAAAGTGAAACTGATAAACCAATTTTACTTTTATCCTCGTAGTCCGGTTTACCAAACAATGAGCGCCCTTAGCATTGATGCGGCCCATAAATTAGTTTAAGCAGTGACAGTTAAATAGCTATAATGTGCTTACATTAAAATTCCAAAATTCCATTATTACAACAAACATATAAATATAATATATTTTATAAGAGATATGGCTATATACAAGTTGGTGGACGTGAAATATATTTCTATGCATGAGATAGTTGTAGATCCTTTAACAAAACCTATTTCTAAAGATGTGTTCATTGGATATGTAAAATATCAACAATTAATAATGTCCAGAATGATGGATTTATATATGTTATTTGTTATTTTTTTTCCATCAGTGTTTATTTTGTTATTTTTATTGATGCTAAAATATTATGTTTGTTTATATTTATTATTATTGAAATGTGAAAGCATGTCGAACAAAGAAGAAGACATGGATAATTGCCTTTATTTATCTATGATGATACTACTTTTAAGCAACTTATTTTAGAGAACTTGTACTTAAAATAAGATAGTAATCCCACTTTAGGATGAAATGTATATATCATAATATGATATTGATGTAGCAAATTACGTGTAATTATACACGTATATATGTCGAGGACGCTAGATGCGAGTTCTAGAATGAACTGAATATATAGATGAGTGAATTCAAATTAGATATTAAGTGTATCTAAAACTATCATTTGCTCAATGTTTTTAAATCAAAATGTGTTTTTGATAGACATGCATCCCATGAGAAAGGAAATAACATTATGACATTTATTTCAATATTAAGTGGACAAAAAATGATCATAACTTTTGGAAACGTGAGACATTTGGCATTATGTTTCTCAAAATTTACTATTATGACTTTTGGATAAATCTTAAGATATATTCCAATATTAACTATCTTGGGTCTTACTAGAAGAATATAATTTTTTTTTCATATTCAAAGGTCGGCCAATTATATTTTAAAGTTAACGTAATTGTAAATAAAACTTTTATGAGATCAAAAGATATGTGAAGTAACATAGGAGGCTGCATATTTTATTCATTTAAAATACTAATTTTTATGAAAAAACTATATATTACTGATAGCCGCATAGCACATAGCTCTTATAGTATACCAATCACATGGTGTATTTGTATTGCAAAAAATGTTTATAAAATTAACTACAGATGAGATATTTCTCGTAATGTGAGTGAGAGATATTGAAGTTAATGGACCAAACAAATGTCTTTTGAATTAATAATTTATTAATCATTTATTAATATAAATAAATAATAAAATTAAAATATTATTTATCAGAATTTTAAAAAATTTAAAAAATTTACCATATATCCTATTAGGAATATAAAAAGAAATTATATGATACATCAGTGATTCCAACTAAGCATCTTAGTTAGATTAATAAACTAATTAAATTATAAAATATGAAGATATTTATCCAATTAGTTTGCTATCTCAACTGGGATGTGTAGTTGAATTTACCGATATATATAATTTTTCAAATATAATGCCTCTGGAGAGAGAATTGGAGCTGAGAAAGATGATGTAAGAAAAACAAGTTTTAAAATTCATGTTATTGAGCGAAAAGACATTTGAAATTCTTAAAATATGAAAAAAATGGCTCTTTATTTTATAATTATTCCCAAATTGGTGACAAAATAGAAATATATGATTATCCGCGTTTCAAAAGTATTCTACTCATTTTTACAAGACATCCTACAGTTTTATATATAATCTTTTATAGCAAAGTTAAGAATTATTTTATCACAAAATAAAATATTTATTTTATTAAAAATTTTGTAATCCAAACATGATAATGCATGTTAGTATCCTCATACTAAGCATTTCACTAATTGTCCAACATAAATAGGCACAAAGTCATTAAAGTTTAAATTATGGGAAAATATACAAAAATAACTCTGAATTATTAGGAATATCCTACATTAGACCCTAATTTTTTTTAATCCATTTATAACTTTTTTTGGGTAAAAAACGGTCTGTATTGAACCCTGAAGTAATGACTGTAACACATGTATTTCTATTAAACACAATTAAATAACTAATTTGGAGGGTTAATCAATATGTTGGAAGAAGGACATGCAAAACCTAATGTATACACATACATAAAATATGTATTGGATACATAATATATGCATAGTGCATATTTAAAATATATATACACTTTTGCTAAAAAATAAGAATTGGATAAAAAGTCAAAAGTAAAAAGTTATATATATAATTTTTATTAAAAAATTAAAATTAAAATTAAAATCAATTATGGATAGGAGGAAGAAGAAAAATATCTAATATTTTAATAATTAAATATTTTATAATTATATATATTAATGAGGGACAAAATTTGAATTATGATAATATAAAAGTTTTATTTTTATTCTTCTTCTTTATTACTTTGGCCGAATTTTAATAGAGAGCAAGGGAGAAAATTTCTTCTTCAACTACATCTAATTTCATGAGATTTTCTAAGAATTTAGGGTGGTTTTGAAGATTTCTCATCAATAGGTAATGATTCTTTCCAATTCAAGAATTTTTTCTTAAATTTTAGATTATGTGAAATTGAGATTTTTGATGGGGATAATTATAATTGTGGTGATGACTTGTTTTGAAGTTATTTTGATATGTATGTGATGATTTTATGGTTAGTTGGTGAAAATGAATTGGTTAGGGTGAAGTTTAAGAAGGTTAGTAGATAAAACTAGGGTTTTAATGGAATTTTGGGTAGAGATTGTATAATTGGTGGTTGTTTTGAATAAAATGAATAGAAATATGATTCTAATAAAATATTTCTACTTAATATTTGGTTTAGGAGTGAGTAATGAAAGTTGCCCAAATAAGGAAGGTTAGGGCTTGCTGGAAGTAAATGTCGGAGAGTAAAATTGAACTGATTTTAGAGTTTTTAAGATTAGTACATACTTTATTAATATTTAAATTGACTATTTATGTTTTGTTTCATCCATTTTGGTATGCTTTAAAAGATGTTGTCATTCCTTTAAAGTGGCATTGTGCATATGTGTATGCATCTTATAAAAAATGTAATTGGTGCATTATTATGGAAATTAAAAACTATTGTTTTATGATAAGTGTGCTAGGAATTGTATGAAAAATGTGGAAATGGGCCACATTGTAAATGTGACTAAGAAATTATATTAACTGTGATTGAAAAATGTGGAAAATGACTTTGAAATGTGGAAAATTATGGAAAAAGAATAAATGTGATAAAAATGGGTAAAATGTACTAAATGTGTGATGTAGGCTTACCTTATACAATAACTTATTACAACGAATTATATTTGGTACTATCAAGTTGACATTCCTGTAACGACCCCACCTGCACGGTCTTACGACAGCTAGTCTATTGGGCCTTTTCTGTCGTAGGTGGACCGTAGTCCCAGCCCTCAACCCGGCAGGCCGCCACAGTACTGGACTGCTTTTATGGGCCATCCAGCAGGATTTGTTTATTTGGCTCCCAGAGGATCGCCTCCCCGGATCGAACACCTGACCTCTCCCTTAAGAGAGCCAACGAGCATAATCCAGTACTATTTCTACTACCAGCTGTCGTAAAACCGTGCAGGTAGGGTTGTTACAATTCCGATGATACGTTATGATGTTTTATTATGTATTTGGGTGGAACACACTGGTGTCGAACACTACGGTATTAAGAAGGTATCAATCGGGAGGTATTATATGATACTTGATATCTGGTGTCAAAACGGGATAGCTTTCGGGTGGTATTATATATAATATTTAGATCTCAGGAGTCGAACCTACAAGTCGCGATATGTCAAATTAATATTTTTGAAACTTGAATATTTTTATAGGTACTTTATTAGGCCCAATGTATGTGATTGTGATATGTTGATAAATTTTATGAATTAAAAGATGGAAAAATGACTAATGAATTACATTGGTGGCATTAAGCATTTTGTGAATGTAAAACAAATTTTGGTTTTTGAAAAATATTATTGTGTTATGTTATTAAAGTATGCACCTCTAAGCTTCTGACTTAGCGCAGTCTAATTATATCGCGCTGTGATGTGGTTACTGAGAGAGACAACTTTGATAGATCTGACCAGACCTAGTTTTGGGTAGTACTAGAAATTAAATATTTTCGACTATTTGGTGCAACATTATATGTATAATTTGATTTTAATGCACATATTAGTCACTTTATGAAACATGCTTGTATTAATTAATGTTTTATACGATTTTGTAAATGTGTATTATGTATATTAACTATGTGTGTTAAGTACTTGAATATATATATATATATATATATATAGAAAATGATGAAATTTTGTAAATTATTGAGAAGTTTGGATAAACATATATATATATATATTGGGAGTGTTAATTTTTTACAGATTGTATTTTATTTGATTTTGTGATTTGTTAAAATTATAATGGAAACTCTAATGAAATTTTTTCAGAAATTTTTTCACAAATATTATTTTGATTATTAATTATATATGTATTTATCTATTAAATTTATCTTTTAAAAATAAAAGTCAATTTATTTTTGAAAACGATTAAGAAGATTTTCTACGGTTAATTATAGTAGCATTCTTGTATTATATATATATTATATACAGAATGTATATATCATATATATATAAGGTATAAGGGTATTACAACTATAGTAAATAAGTCCGTTAAATTTTAATGACATGGCTTCATGGGTCCATTTCTTCATCATCGGATAGTTGAATTAAATGAGCATAATACAGGTTTAAGCTTTTAAAACCACCGTTACCACCAAACCATTTTTTTTTTTCAAGTTTTTCTCTCCATTTCATTCTCTTTCTACATCCTTCAACAAAAAGATTTTCATCATCAAAACTTGTAGTTTACTCTATTTTTGCTTTCAGATTTTGTAGGAGGTTTAAGTCACTATTTTAGGTGAGTTTTCCAGAGAGAGAGAAAGGAGAGGTTTTTTTGTGATTCTTTTTTATTTCCTCTCCATTTTCAATTTCAAGAGAGAAACTAGAGTATGTAAAGTTCAAATGAATTGAATTTAAGTTCTTTTGTTTTTGTTTTTAATTTTTTTATTCAATTTTTTTAAATTTTCCTATATTTGATTTCAAATTTGTAAAGCTAAGCAAATAATTTGAGATTTTTGATTTTTTTTTGTTATTGGGTCTGTAAATATGTTGTTGTAGATTTCAAATAGAATATCATTTTTTTCCTGAAAAGATGAGTAAATTGAATTCCTTATAGATTTTTTTTTTCAGAATTTTTGTTGTAAATTGTGTTTGAACAATCAATTGTGAATTTGCGATTCTAAGAAGAGTTTGAGTTCAAGTGAAATATTTTTTTTTTGCTAAATTAGAAACTGCAATTGGGATTTGATCATTTGAGTGGAAGAAGAAGAAGAAGAAGAAGAAGAAGAAAGAAAGCTTCGAGGGGATTGGCGCGGGGAAAGAGAAAGAGAAAAGGCCATATTTTTGTTTTATTAAAAATTTATTTATTTATTAAAAAAATACATTTTTCATTTAGTCAATTGTTGAATAAGTGGGTCCTATGAAACCATCTTAGCAAAATTTTCGGGTCCAATTCGAACTTTTTTTTTTGACAAAAGCAGGTAATAAATATATTAAAAATAAAATTTATTGTTCAACGTGAGATATCTTCTCAGGGTCATTTTTATAACTTTTCCATTAAATTATTATATACATAGCAATGACATCTCAAGATGACATACATTAGGAATGATGACAGTAATAGTCAGAAAATAAATATTATGAGATTTTGGAGTTTTTTCATATATTAATTCAACATTGTAGATTCGAGTATATTTTACTCTTGAAATTTTTAAATAGTTTGTCTCATGTTTTTACCAATTTATTAATAAAATGAATTCTTATTATAAAAAAATTATAATAAATTGGTAGATAAGACTCAAACATATATAAATTAAAAGTTAAAATTATGAAGAAGGACTTTGAAATTAAAGAATTTTAAGCTATATAGAACTAAAACTGAGTATATACATCATATATTTAATAATGCGAATAAAAAAGAAGGTGAAGTTATTTTAGACGGAGTAACAGTATCTTATAGTACTCATTTTAAATATCTCAGTTCTATTATTCAAGCGGATGATTGTTGTGAAGAAGATGTAAGAAGTGGTAAAATTAGGATCGAGTTGAAGGGGGGCAAAATTTTCTAAGTTAAAAAAAAATCTAAATAATTTTATATTTAATTTTATTTTTATATTAAAAATTAATATAAATAGTTAGCATTAATATTTATATTCAAATTTATTTTTATATTAAATATTTAAATATTAATATTTTTATCATTTTATTTTAATATTTAAATATTACTTTAAAAAATTATACAATATATGTTATTTTTAAATAATATTTATATATATTTTTTGAGATATTTCAAAAAATATAAACTAATTATTTTTTAATAAATTTATATGATAGATTTTTTTTTCAAAATAATTAATCTAAATACAAAATTTTAAACCCAATTTATAATTAAATTGCAACATAATTATTAATATCAATTTTAGGATATAAATTAAAAATAATTAAAAGTACTAATATGTTGAGTAAATTCATCAATTTAATATATATTGTAAAAATTTTAATGTAATATATAATATATATTATATTATATATTTATACATATAATATATATAAATATATTATATAAATATATATATATGTATACTTTGATGAAGGGGATAATATTTATATACACATAATATTTATTTTTGATAAAATATATAGATAATATATTGTGTATATACACACTATATTATTGAAGGGGGCTAAAGCCCCCATGTGACCCCCACGTGGGGTTGCTCCTGAATATAAATTACAAGATTAAAGCTGATTGGATAAAGTGGAGGAGTACTACAAGAGTATTATATGATCGAAAGATGCCAGTCAAATTAAAAGAAAAATTTTACCGCACTGTCATACTACATGCGATGATGTATAGTAGTGAGTGTTAGACTGTGAAAGGACAACATATGAATAAGATGCATATTACAGAGATGAGAATAATAAGATAGATGTGTGGGCACACTAGAATGGATATAATCCAGAATGAGAGAATTAAAGAGAAAGTAAGGATTGCGTTTATTGAGAATAAAATAAAAGAGCATAAATTGAGATAGTTTGGTCATGTGAAATGTAGACTTAGGGATGCAGCGGTAAGAAACTATAAATTACATATAAATTATATATTACACATAAATTATAAATCATATATATAACTTTGTAGAATAAATTTTAAATTATATATTATAATAAATTCTAAATTATACATATTAAATTATTTTGATGGATTATATTTAAATTTAAAATGTGATTTTGTATTTTAATTGTGTGTTTTTGTTAAATTAATTTTTGCAATAAGTTATATTTGATTTTTTTTATTAAATATGTATGAAATTTATTAAATTTTAATTTTATTTTTTTACATATAGTGCAATGATAAAAAACTGAAAATAACAGTTAACCCTCCATTACATGCGGTTAACTGATAATTGATTAACGGTTAACTATTTATTTAGATTTCGGTCTAGGTTTATAATATTTTTAAAGTGAAACTGATAAACCAATTTTACTTTTATCCTCGTAGTCCGGTTTACCAAACAATGAGCGCCCTTAGCATTGATGCGGCCCATAAATTAGTTTAAGCAGTGACAGTTAAATAGCTATAATGTGCTTACATTAAAATTCCAAAATTCCATTATTACAACAAACATATAAATATAATATATTTTATAAGAGATATGGCTATATACAAGTTGGTGGACGTGAAATATATTTCTATGCATGAGATAGTTGTAGATCCTTTAACAAAACCTATTTCTAAAGATGTGTTCATTGGATATGTAAAATATCAACAATTAATAATGTCCAGAATGATGGATTTATATATGTTATTTGTTATTTTTTTTTCCATCAGTGTTTATTTTGTTATTTTTAATAACGTAGAAGATAAAGACTGACTCCTATTCTACAGGAAACTAATTCTTTCAGTTATTCATTTAAATTGTACAGCTGTGTAAAGATAGACTCCCATTGATTGTTGTATTCTTGTGTATATATTCTGCACTTATCACAGTAATGGAATAAGATTAAAATCTCTCAATTCCTATTCAACTTATTATGGTATCAGAGCTATAAGCTCTCCAACGAGATTCGATCCATTCAATTTTTTTTCTTTCCCTCATCATGACTGACGAATCCAAAACACCTTCTGTTCTTCAATCTTCCACTTCTGGCAACATTGATTTAACTACTGTTTCGCCTATGAACCAAATTATTTCTTTTAATCCTGCTTCACAGCTTCCCATTAAGCTTACTGGCAGTGCTAATTTTCCCGCATGGAAGGCACAAGTGTATACTCTCATGTGTGGCTATGATCTGCTCCATTTTCTCAATGGCTCAACATCACCACCAGCTGAAATAGACAGCACTTATAAGGTTTGGTTTCGACAAGATAATCTCATACGTAATGCTTTAATTGCCTCTGCAGATCCTACTATTGCTCCTACTATTGCATCATCCAAATCTTCTAAACAGGCCTGGGCTTATTTGCACACTACTTATGCTAATAAATCTCAAACCCGAATCTTTACTCTTCGAGATAGTTTATCCAAGGTAACAAAGGATACTAAATCCATTGCTGATTATTTGAGAGAGATTCGAACAATCTCAGATGAATTAGCCACAGCAGGTGCTCCTATTGATTCAACTGAGCTTACTGTAAAAATTTTAAGTGGTCTGGGGTCTGATTACAAGGAGATAAGTGCTGCTATTCGAGCTCGAGATAATCCTATCAGTTTCGAAGAATTGCAAGACAAGCTGGCCGATCATGAGATTTTTATCAAACATGAAGAAGCAAAAAAATCTGGTGTTCCCATCACAGTTCAGGTTGCGCAAGCCACAAACTCTGAATCAAATGCTATTGGCTCCCGTCCTAATCGGCGCTGGAATAATCAATCAGGCACCAGATCATACAATGGGCAAAATCGATCCAATCAGTATGGTAATTTCAGATCGAACACTTCAAATCAACAGTTTTTTCAAAGAGCTCAATCACAGTCTCAAGGATGGAGACCTCCCTCTTCTGGTTCTAGCAGATCAAGTGTTCAGTGCCAGCTCTGTGGACGTTATGGGCATATTGCTACTGACTGTCGATCTCGTTCACACAATCACTTTGAAGCTAAAGCAATGTTTGTGGCAAATCAAGCTCAGGAATTCAATCCGTGGGTGGTGGACAGCGGAGCAAATCAGCATGTCACTGATAGTGCTATAAGTCTTGCTAATCCTCATGATTATACAGGGACTGAAAATATTACAATGGGAAATGGTAACAGTATTTCTATTACTCACACAGGTTCTGTGTCATTGCCTACTGAGAACATGAATTTTTCATTAAAGAATGTTTTATGTGCTCCTGACATCAAGAGAAATTTAATTTCAGTTTCCAAATTTACAAGGCATAATAATACTTCTATTGAATTTTTTCCCTTTTATTTTCTTGTGAAGGATTTGAGCACGGGGGCACCTCTGCTACGCGGGATGAATAAAGACGACTTGTATGTGTGGCCATCTAAAGTTCTCAATTCATCTCTGTCCGCAAATTTTGCTGCTGCTTCTCCTAGTCTTGAAGTCTGGCATCGTCGTCTGGGTCATCCAAATGTTCGTACTCTTAAGTCTATGTTGAAATCTTTTTCCTTATCTTGTGCTAAGTCTAGTGTGTTTTCTTCTTGTAATTCATGTTTTTGCAATAAAAGTGCCAGACTTCCTTTTTCCACAAGCACTTTACAAAGCAGTAGACCTCTTGAATTAATTTATACAGATGTTTGGGGACCCTCACCTATAGAGTCCATTGATAAAAAACGATTCTATGTTATCTTTGTTGATCATTATTCGAAGTTTACCTGGTTTTTTCCTTTGGCAAAAAAAGTGAAGTAGCAGTAATATTTCCAATCTTTAAAGCTACTATTGAGAATTTCTTTGAGCTTAAAATTAAATCTTTATATTCTGATGGTGGGGGTGAGTATGTTGGTTTACAAGGTTATCTTGCTTCAGTTGGGATTCAACATTTAGTTTCTCCACCTTATACCCCACAACGTGTTGCTCAAGCTGAGCGTAAGCATCAGCATATAATCGAAACTGCTAGAACTTTAATGCATCAAGCATCAATCCCTTATAGTTTGTGGTCCTTTGCATGTACTACTGCAGTGTATCTAATTAATCATCATTTTTCTGAAATTTTGAAAAATAAATCTCCATATCAGGTTCTATTTAATTGTGATCCTTCTCTAAACCAACTTCGAATTTTTGGGTCTTTGTGCTACCCTTGGATGAAACCGTATGCCAGTCATAAATTAGAACCTCGATCACGTCCATGTGTCTATCTTGGTTTTTCTTCTAAACATCATTGTCATCAATGCTATGATCCCGTGTCATCGAAATTATTTCTTGATAGAGATGTTTTATTTTTTGAGAATGTGTTTCCTTTTCAATCTATGTTTCGAGATAGCAAACCCACCTTGTCTCAAACAATCTGGTATTCTGAGGGTCAAATTGACAAAGAGACATCTCCTATTGAGTCTCCTAATATAGGTGTACATGAACCGGTTCCTTCACCTATTTCTGTAAAAAATTCTGGTCTACAATCTGCAGGTTTCTATCCAGTTAACACACCTACAAGTCGATCTGTTCAAACTGCTCGGCATGAGGAGCCGTTGAATTCAACTCCTTCTCAAGGTAATAATCCCTTACCATCTTCAGATTATGTTTCGAGTTCTACTAATGTTACTGCTCCTGTTAGTCAACCTTCTACATTTGCAAATAATCCAGTTGCACCGACTCGAATGGTAACAAGATCTCAGCATAACATCTTCAAACCAAAACAGATCTTTGATTATCTTGCAGTTGTGGATCATAAAAGAATACCCACTACAGTGAAACAAGCTCAACGAGAAGTGCATTGGAGGAATGCTATGAAAGATGAATTTGACGCTTTAATCCGAAATAAGACATGGGAATTGGTTCCAAAACAACATCATTTCAATGTTGTTGGATGTAAGTGGCTATTTCGAATAAAATACAAGGCAAATGGTGAACTAGACAAATACAAGGCTCGACTTGTTGCCAAGGGATTCACACAGAGGCCAGGGATTGATTATAATTCTACTTTCAGTCCAGTTGTAAAACCGGCTACAGTTCGATTGATTTTGACTTTGGCATGTCAACAAAACTGGCCATTGCATCAATTAGATGCCAACAATGCCTTCCTTCAAGGAAAATTGGATGATGAAGTCTACATGAGTCAGCCTCCTGGTTTTGAAAGCACTACTCATCTGAACTATGTCTGTAAGCTGAACAAAGTAATTTATGGTCTCAAGCAGGCGCCAAGAGCTTGGTTTATGGCGTTGAATAAATTTCTGATCGGCTATGGTTTCGTGGGATCAAAATCTGATAGTTCATTGTTCATATTCAATCGATCAGCTGTGGTTTTATATCTTCTGGTTTACGTAGATGATATTATTGTTACAGGCAATTGTAAATCAGCAATATCTCACATGATTACAGCTCTTGCAACCCAGTTTTCAATCAAGGATTTGGGACAATTACATTTTTTCTTAGGAGTAGAAGTGATACATAAAGAAGAAGGGATTGTTTTAACGCAATCTAAATATATTTCTGACTTACTACAGAAATATCAGATGCATGAGAGCAAGGGTGTCACCTCTCCTATGTCTAGTTCTACTACTTTACACTTGAATGATGGAACCACAGCCACTGATGACAAGCACTATCGAGAGGCAGTGGGTAAACTTCAATATCTTTCATTTACTCGCCCTGATATTAGTTTTGCAGTAAATAAATTGTCTCAATTCATGCATTCTCCAACAACATCTCACTGGCAAGCAGTTAAACGGGTGCTTCGGTATCTAAAACATACAGTGAATTATGGAATTCTTTTGAAGCGCTCATCTTCTCTGAATTTAAAAGTCTATGCTGATGCAGACTGGGCTGGTGATCAACAAGATCGTACTTCTACCTCTGGTTATATCACCTATTTGGGACAATCTCCAATCAGCTGGTCGTCTAAAAAACAAAGAACGGTTGCCCGTTCTTCAACTGAAGCTGAATATAGAGCTGTGGCAAGCGCAGTGGCTGAGGCAAACTGGATCATGAATCTGTTAAAAGAACTTCAAATTAAGCTGAAAGAAGTGCCAATAATTCATTGTGATAATGTTGGTGTTACATATCTGTGTAAGAATCCAGTGTTTCATAGTCGTATGAAACATATTGCTGTTGATTTTCATTTTGTCAGGAATCAAGTTCATAATAATACTATTCAGGTTCATCATATTCATTCAGCTGATCAGTTAGCTGATACCTTGACAAAAGCCCAACCTAAACTTCTCTTTCAACAACATTTATCCAAGTTAGGTGTTATTGAATTAACTCCTAACTTGAGGGGGCATAATAACGTAGAAGATAAAGACTGACTCCTATTCTACAGGAAACTAATTCTTTCAGTTATTCATTTGAATTGTACAGCTGTGTAAAGATAGACTCCCATTGATTGTTGTATTCTTGTGTATATATTCTGCACTTATCACAGTAATGGAATAAGATTAAAATCTCTCAATTCCTATTCAACTTATTAATTTTTATTGATGCTAAAATATTATGTTTGTTTATATTTATTATTATTGAAATGTGAAAGCATGTCGAACAAAGAAGAAGACATGGATAATTGCCTTTATTTATCTATGATGATACTACTTTTAAGCAACTTATTTTAGAGAACTTGCACTTAAAATAAGATAGTAATCCCACTTTAGGATGAAATGTATATATCATAATATGATATTGATGTAGCAAATTACGTGTAATTATACACGTATATATGTCGAGGACGCTAGATGCGAGTTCTAGAATGAACTGAATATATAGATGAGTGAATTCAAATTAGATATTAAGTGTATCTAAAACTATCATTTGCTCAATGTTTTTAAATCAAAATGTGTTTTTGATAGACATGCATCCCATGAGAAAGGAAATAACATTATGACATTTATTTCAATATTAAGTGGACAAAAAATGATCATAACTTTTGGAAACGTGAGACATTTGGCATTATGTTTCTCAAAATTTACTATTATGACTTTTGGATAAATCTTAAGATATATTCCAATATTAACTATCTTGGGTCTTACTAGAAGAATATAATTTTTTTTTCATATTCAAAGGTCGGCCAATTATATTTTAAAGTTAACGTAATTGTAAATAAAACTTTTATGAGATCAAAAGATATGTGAAGTAACATAGGAGGCTGCATATTTTATTCATTTAAAATACTAATTTTTATGAAAAAACTATATATTACTGATAGCCGCATAGCACATAGCTCTTATAGTATACCAATCACATGGTGTATTTGTATTGCAAAAAATGTTTATAAAATTAACTACAGATGAGATATTTCTCGTAATGTGAGTGAGAGATATTGAAGTTAATGGACCAAACAAATGTCTTTTGAATTAATAATTTATTAATCATTTATTAATATAAATAAATAATAAAATTAAAATATTATTTATCAGAATTTTAAAAAATTTAAAAAATTTACCATATATCCTATTAGGAATATAAAAAGAAATTATATGATACATCAGTGATTCCAACTAAGCATCTTAGTTAGATTAATAAACTAATTAAATTATAAAATATGAAGATATTTATCCAATTAGTTTGCTATCTCAACTGGGATGTGTAGTTGAATTTACCGATATATATAATTTTTCAAATATAATGCCTCTGGAGAGAGAATTGGAGCTGAGAAAGATGATGTAAGAAAAACAAGTTTTAAAATTCATGTTATTGAGCGAAAAGACATTTGAAATTCTTAAAATATGAAAAAAATGGCTCTTTATTTTATAATTATTCCCAAATTGGTGACAAAATAGAAATATATGATTATCCGCGTTTCAAAAGTATTCTACTCATTTTTACAAGACATCCTACAGTTTTATATATAATCTTTTATAGCAAAGTTAAGAATTATTTTATCACAAAATAAAATATTTATTTTATTAAAAATTTTGTAATCCAAACATGATAATGCATGTTAGTATCCTCATACTAAGCATTTCACTAATTGTCCAACATAAATAGGCACAAAGTCATTAAAGTTTAAATTATGGGAAAATATACAAAAATAACTCTGAATTATTAGGAATATCCTACATTAGACCCTAATTTTTTTTTAATCCATTTATAACTTTTTTTGGGTAAAAAACGGTCTGTATTGAACCCTGAAGTAATGACTGTAACACATGTATTTCTATTAAACACAATTAAATAACTAATTTGGAGGGTTAATCAATATGTTGGAAGAAGGACATGCAAAACCTAATGTATACACATACATAAAATATGTATTGGATACATAATATATGCATAGTGCATATTTAAAATATATATACACTTTTGCTAAAAAATAAAAATTGGATAAAAAGTCAAAAGTCAAAAGTAAAAAGTTATATATATAATTTTTATTAAAAAATAAAAATAAAAATTAAAATCAATTATGGATAGGAGGAAGAAGAAAAATATCTAATATTTTAATAATTATATATTTTATAATTATATATATTAATGAGGGACAAAATTTGAATTATGATAATATAAAAGTTTTATTTTTATTCTTCTTCTTTATTACTTTGGCCGAATTTTAATAGAGAGCAAGGGAGAAAATTTCTTCTTCAACTACATCTAATTTCACAAGATTTTCTAAGGATTTAGGGTGGTTTTGAAGATTTCTCATCAATAGGTAATGATTCTTTCCAATTCAAGAATTTTTTCTTAAATTTTAGATTATGTGAAATTGAGATTTTTGATGGGGATAATTATAATTGTGGTGATGACTTGTTTTGAAGTTATTTTGATATGTATGTGATGATTTTATGGTTAGTTGGTGAAAATGAATTGGTTAGGGTGAAGTTTAAGAAGGTTAGTAGATAAAACTAGGGTTTTAATGGAATTTTGGGTAGAGATTGTATAATTGGTGGTTGTTTTGAATAAAATGAATAGAAATATGATTCTAATAAAATATTTCTACTTAATATTTAGTTTAGGAGTGAGTAATGAAAGTTGCCCAACTAAGGAAGGTTAGGGTTTGCTGGAAGTAAATGTCGGAGAGTAAAATTGAACTGATTTTAGAGTTTTTAAGATTAGTACATACATTATTAACATTTAAATTGACTATTTATGTTTTGTTTCATCCATTTTGGTATGCTTTAAAAGATGTTGTCATTCCTTTAAAGTGGCATTGTGCATATGTGTATGCATCTTATAAAAAATGTAATTGGTGCATTATTATGGAAATTAAAAACTATTGTTTTATGATAAGTGTGCTAGGAATTGTATGAAAAATGTGGAAATGAGCTACATTGTAAATGTGACTAAGAAATTATATTAACTGTGATTGAAAAATGTGGAAAATGACTTTGAAATGCAGAAAATTATGGAAAAAGAATAAATGTGATAAAAATGGGTAAAATGTACTAAATGTGTGATGTAGGCTTACCTTATACAATAACTTATTACAACGAATTATATTTGATACTATCAAGTTGACATTCCTGTAACGACCCCACTTGCACGATCTTACGACAGCTAGTCTATTGGGCCTTTTCTGTCGTAGGTGGACCGTAGTCCCAGCCCTCAACCCGGCAGGCCGCCACAGTACTGGACTGCCTTTATGGGCCATCCAGCATGATTTATTTATTTGGCTCCCAAAGGATCGCCTCCCCGGATCGAACACCTGACCTCTCCCTTAAGAGAGCCAACGAGCATAATTAAGTACTATTTCTACTACCAGCTGTCGTAAGACCGTGTAGGTAGGGTCGTTACAATTCCGATGATACGTCATGATGTTTTATTATGTATTTGGGTGGAACACACTGGTGTCGAACACTACGGTATTGAGAAGGTATCAATCGGGCGGTATTATATGATACTTGATCTCTGGTGTCAAAATGGGATAGCTTTCGGGTGGTATTATATATAATATTTAGATCTCAGAAGTCGAACCTACAAGTCGCGATATGTCAAATTAATATTTTTGAAACTTGAATATTTTTATAGGTACTTATTAGGCCCAATGTATGTGATTGTGATATGTTGATAAATTTTATGAATTAAAAGATGGAAAAATTACTAATGAATTACATTGGTGGCATTAAGCATTTTGTGAATGTAAAACAAATTTTGGTTTTTGAAAAATATTATTGTGTTATGTTATCAAAGTATGCACCTCTAAGCTTCTGACTTAGCGCAGTCTAATTATATCGCGCTGTGATGTGGTTACTGAGAGAGATAACTTTGATAGATCTGACCAGACCTAGTTTTGGGTAGTACTAGAAATTAAATATTTTCGACTATTTGGTGCAACATTATATGTATAATTTGATTTTAATGCACATATTAGTCACTTTATGAAACATGCTTGTATTAAGTAATGTTTTATACGATTTTGTAAATGTGTATTATGTATATTAACTATGTGTGTTAAGTACTTGAATATATATACATATATATATAGAAAATGATGAAATTTTGTAAATTATTGAGAAGTTTGGATAAACATATATATATATATATATATATATATATATTGGGAGTGTTAATTTTTTACAGATTGTATTTTATTTGATTTTGTGATTTGTTAAAATTATAATGGAAACTCTAATGAAATTTTTTCAGAAATTTTTTCACAAATATTATTTTGATTATTAATTATATATGTATTTATCTATTAAATTTATCTTTTAAAAATAAAAGTCAATTTATTTTTGAAAACGATTAAGAAGATTTTCTACGGTTAATTATAGTAGCATTCTTGTATTATATATATATTATATACAGAATGTATATATCATATATATATATATAAGGTATAAGGGTATTACAACTATAGTAAATAAGTCCGTTAAATTTTAATGACATGGCTTCATGGGTCCATTTCTTCATCATCGGATAGTTGAATTAAATGAGCATAATACAGGTTTAAGCTTTTAAAACCACCGTTACCACCAAACCATTTTTTTTTTTCAAGTTTTTCTCTCCATTTCATTCTCTTTCTACATCCTTCAACAAAAAGATTTTCATCATCAAAACTTGTAGTTTACTCTATTTTTGCTTTCAGATTTTGTAGGAGGTTTAAGTCACTAATTTAGGTGAGTTTTCCAGAGAGAGAGAAAGGAGAGGTTTTTTTGTGATTCTTTTTTATTTCCTCTCCATTTTCAATTTCAAGAGAGAAACTAGAGTATGTAAAGTTCAAATGAATTGAATTTAAGTTCTTTTGTTTTTGTTTTTAATTTTTTTATTCAATTTTTTTTAAATTTTCCTATATTTGATTTCAAATTTGTAAAGCTAAGCAAATAATTTGAGATTTTTGATTTTTTTTTGTTATTGGGTCTGTAAATATGTTGTTGTAGATTTCAAATAGAATATCATTTTTTTCCTGAAAAGATGAGTAAATTGAATTCCTTATAGATTTTTTTTTTCAGAATTTTTGTTGTAAATTGTGTTTGAACAATCAATTGTGAATTTGCGATTCTAAGAAGAGTTTGAGTTCAAGTGAAATATTTTTTTTTTGCTAAATTAGAAACTGCAATTGGGATTTGATCATTTGTGTGGAAGAAGCAGAAGAAGAAGAAGAAGAAGAAGAAAAGAAGAAGAAGAAGAAGAAGAAAGAAAGCTTCGAGGGGATTGGCGCGGGGAAAGAGAAAGAGAAAAGGCCATATTTTTGTTTTATTAAAAATTTATTTATTTATTAAAAAAATACATTTTTCATTTAGTCAATTGTTGAATAAGTGGGTCCTATGAAACCATCTTAGCAAAATTTTCGGGTCCAATTCGAACCTTTTTTTTTTTGACAAAAGCAGGTAATAAATATATTAAAAATAAAATTTATTGTTCAACGTGAGATATCTTCTCAGGGTCATTTTTATAACTTTTCCATTAAATTATTATATACATAGCAATGACATCTCAAGATGACATACATTAGGAATGATGACAGTAATAGTCAGAAAATAAATATTATGAGATTTTGGAGTTTTTTCATATATTAATTCAACATTGTAGATTCGAATATATTTTACTCTTGAAATTTTTAAATAGTTTGTCTCATGTTTTTACCAATTTATTAATAAAATGAATTCTTATTATAAAAAAATTATAATAAATTGGTAGATAAGACTCAAACATATATAAATTAAAAGTTAAAATTATGAGGAAGGACTTTGAAATTAAAGAATTTTAAGCTATATAGAACTAAAACTGAGTATATACATTATATATTTAATAATGCGAATAAAAAAGAAGGTGAAGTTATTTTAGATTGAGTAACAGTATCTTATAGTACTAATTTTAAATATCTCAGTTCTATTATTCAAGCGGATGATTGTTGTGAAGAAGATGTAAGAAGTGGTAAAATTAGGATCGAGTTGAAGGGGGGCAAAATTTTCTAAGTTAAAAAAAATCTAGATAATTTTATATTTAATTTTATTTTTATATTAAAAATTAATATAAATAGTTAGCATTAATATTTATATTCAAATTTATTTTTATATTAAATATTTAAATATTAATATTTTTATCATTTTATTTTAATATTTAAATATTACTTTAAAAAATTATACAATATATGTTATTTTTAAATAATATTTATATATATTTTTTGAGATATTTCAAAAAATATAAACTAATTATTTTTTAATAAATTTATATGATAGATTTTTTTTCAAAATAATTAATCTAAATACAAAATTTTAAACCCAATTTATAATTAAATTTCAACATAATTATTAATATCAATTTTAGGATATAAATTAAAAATAATTAAAAGTACTAATATGTTGAGTAAATTCATCAATTTAATATATATTGTAAAGATTTTAATGTAATATATAATATATATTATATTATATATTTATACATATAATATATATAAATATATTATATAAATATATATATATATATGTATACTTTGATGAAGGGGATAATATTTATATACACATAATATTTATTTTTGATAAAATATATAGATAATATATTGTGTATATACACACTATATTATTGAAGGGGGCTAAAGCCCCCATGTGACCCCCACGTGGGGTTGCTCCTGAATATAAATTACAAGATTAAAGCTGATTGGATAAAGTAGAGAAGTGCTACAAGAGCATTATATGATCGAAAGATGCCAGTCAAATTAAAAGAAAAATTTCACCGCACTGTCATACTGCATACGATGATGTATAGTAGTGAGTGTTGGGCTGTGAAAGGACAATATATGAATAAGATGCATATTACAGAGATGAGAATAATAAGATAGATGTGTGGGCACACTAGAATGGATATAATCCAGAATGAGAGAATTAAAGAGAAAGTAAGGATTGCGTTTATTGAGAATAAAATAAAAGAGCATAAATTGAGATAGTTTGGTCATGTGAAATGTAGACTTAGGGATGCAGCGGTAAGAAAAACAGAACTAATTAAAGTAGAAATACCTAAGAGAGATATGGGTAAACTTAAATTAACTTGGATAAAAGTGGTACAAAATTATCTTACTGTTTTAAATTTATCTGAAGAGGTAGCCCTAAATCGGATTGAATGAAAAAGAAGAATTCATATAGTCGATTCCGATTAATTTGGGATTAAGGTTTTGTTGTTGTTGTTGTACTATTTTTGTATGGGAAAGTCGTAATAATAAATACTAGCATTTTCTTAATATATTTATTATTGCCAAATCATTTAGAGATCGGGCTAAGATAAAACCTTCTTGAAATGTTGAATAGGTTTAAACGTTGATTAATAAAATTTAAAATTAAGGTTTTTTTTTTAAAATTTTTTTTAGAGACGTTGAAATTTTCATATTGTAAAATTATTTAACAGTTTAATAATTTTTTGTAGGCAAGGTCCACAAATACAGGACATCTAAATTAAATTGGATCAGTGTGATTTATGCACAGTGAAAAAGATCAAACTGGGTCAACCACTGATCAAACCAGGTCATGCTAAAAAGAGAATGACAGACATTTTATAAAAACTTCTCAGATAACTGTACGATGTCAATAGCAATCTAATAGTTAAGAAAGATTAAGAATGATTTTTTTTCTTTTCTGGGTATTGGTATATGCAAGATGTGAATCAATTTTAGATTTATTAATTAAGAGAATGTGCACTAATTGTATGTGCAGATTAAAAATGATTAAAAAAAGAAAAAAAGACCTGCTTTAATTAATGAATTTAAATTTATCGACGTTAAAATTATTTCTGCAATTAAAATATGTCAATTTTGGCTTTAAGTCGGAATATATATATATATATATATATTAAAGTTCAAATAAATGAATGAACAAAGCGTAAAAAAAAAATACCTGGTGTGTGTAGTGGTGATTGAAGTTAAAGTTGGCACGATTAGGGATTGTGGGGACATGATTAACATGTTGCCTAAGATGAGATTGATCTTTATCTGCATTTGGTAAACCTAATTTCAGAGTCAGGTCCACTCCATTTCCTTCATCATTGTCATCTGATCTACCATGAAACCATTCAGAATCCATCACTTTTTGCCTTGTTTGATCTGATCACTCTTTTATCTGTCAACAAAAGAAATATCCTCGTTAACTCATGATCAGCCAGTTTTTGCATGCATATTACAGTAAGTTCATTTATTCATTCATTTTTTTTTTAAATTCATGCTGGTTAGATCCATTAAGAGGTAAAAAATTTACTCTTAAGTTTTAAAGGTACTCTGTACCCGAGGCTCAAACTCGCGAACTTTGATTAAAAGAGAAGAAACCCCCTGCCATCTCATCTTATCTTACCCCTTTGAGGTTGGCTATTCATTCATTTTTAAATGTGCTGAAATCAATGTTTTACGTTTATAGTCTCAACGGATATAGCCTAAGGCTTTGACTTAACTACATGAGGAGTGTATACTTTAACTGATAGGATAATAACATGAAAAAGAGAAAAAAGAAATACAAAAATTTGAATTTTGGTAAGCAAAAGTGAGAGTAATTAAGTGTTATCCATTTGCCAAAGAGGGGATTGTCTTTGGAGTTCATGCACGAGAGTTTAAACTGAAGCACTCAAATATATCTATCAAAATGACCTGTGCAACTGACAGATTTACTACAAATGGCACTTTTTGTGTCAAAGACAAAAATAATCATCATAGCTTAAGACAGAGAAAGAGAGAGAGATAGAGAGAGTTCTAATTTCAATGTGATCATCATCTTGGTTGTTATGAAACCATGAAATATGTAATCCTGATGAAGATCAAAGATTGCTAATGATCCTCTTCTCAAAAAATTTTTAAAAAAAAGCAAATAATCCTCTTTCAGGATTGCCATTTCAGCAATATTGCAACACCCTTTGACGGATATGATATGTAATAGAGAGAGAGTTCTAATTTTAATGTGATCATCATCTTGGTGGTTATGAAACCATCAAAGATGTAATCCTGATGAAGATCAAAGATTGCTAATGATCCTCTTCTCAAAAAATAAATAAAAAAAAAACAAGCTAATGATCCTCTTTCAGGATTGCCATTTCAGCTATATTGCAACACCCTTTGACTGATATGGTATGTAACTCTCTCTCTCTCTCTCTCTCTCTCTCTCTCTCTCACACACACACACACACACTCTCTCTCTTTCTCTCTCTCTCTCTCTCTCACACACACACACACACTCTCTCTCTTTCTCTCTCTCTCTCTCTCTCTCTCTCTCTCTCTCTCTCTCTCTCTCTCTCTCTATATATATATATATATATATATAAAGTTTACATGATAACATCGTTTTCAATTGACGTTTCATGAAATCAAATAGAACCAACTGGATATCATCCAGAATTATTCATTATTACATTATAAAAATGAAAATTTTATAGATGATGATAATAATAAAATTTATGGGAAAACATTATTTTTAATTGAGATTTTCAAGAAATCAGATAGAACCAATTTGATATCATCATGAATTATGCACTATTTCATTTAAGAATGAAAATTTTATGCATGAAATCTATCTATCTATTTATATATATGCTGATCAAATATATATATATATATATATATATGACTATTGAAATTTGATGATCATTTCTAAAGGACAAAATGAGAATAACATGCATGGGTAAGTCAGATCAAACCACAACACCTTAACATAGGCATGTATGCACCTTGACAAACAAAGTAGGGAGTTGGCGGAGAGGAAAAAGAAACTTACAGGCAGCTTAATTATAAGGGGGATCAATTGTTAACCTAGCAAGTTATTGCTCCTAGTTGTGTGATTTGAATAGGAATGAAAGTCCCTTTTTTATAGAGGTTTAGAGATAGGGATCTCTCACATGGAAGGCAACAAATTCAAAATTTATCTCCATCTCTTGCCAATAGAATTTTACTTACTATTTCACAATTGAAAAACCAATGAGCAGCACAATTATATATCTTATAATGATAGGGATTACGGATTGTATATACATGTATGTAAGGGGTCCACTACTTAATTAGAGCATTTGTGGCATTATTATTGCACATTTTTTCAAATTATTATATTTTAGTAATATGAAAAGCATAATTATTTGAAAAGCTTGTAATACGATGCTCGAGAGGTAAAATTAGATGGTAATATTTTAGTAATATCAGCAACAAAATATTTTAAAAATATGATGCTTGAATTTGAATTCTTGACATGAAAGATTTTTAAAATTTGAGAGGAGATGCTTTATTCCTCAATCGGCCTATTCGATTTGAATCTAGAGTAGTTTATAAACTTTAAATTGTGAGATATTGAATAGTTAAAAAAAAGGAAAAACTCATACTATAAATTTCTTTTTCTATTGAATAGAAAAATACTCTTCAAAATTTAATTTTTGGATCATAAAAGCCAACTTGCAAAAAATAAAATTCCATCATGAACCTGCTGTATGTATACTCAATCAATAATAAACTAAACTGATGAAGAATTGATAATAGAAAAAACTAACTATATTTTCTTAATTTGTAGTAGCTAGATGCACATATACTAGGTTGGTGATAAAATTCCCCTGCAAAAAATATTGTCTACGTAAAAAAAGATTCATCATAATATTTTTGGTAAAATTTGCTATTAGTAAAAAAAATTCCGAACATAATTATTCTGCTTTTACAGTGTTTTTTTTACTTAGATTAGTGTTATATTGCATCATAATCAGATGTCACTTTTAGTTAAAACATGAATTGAAACATAGACCTGCCTGCTATGCAAATGTTTAGTCCAAACATAACCATTTTAGGATAACGACCATTAGTAATAACGGTGAAAAGGAAAATCAAGAATTTAAAAACTCTCCTAATTACATCCCCTTCCAAATTGGATGGATTGATTTTTGGTGGCCTTATGTATGTGTCATTTGAACTTTTAAATTTTTTTAGGAGTTTTACAAAATTACACTAAAAAAATACATATACTTTTAAAATAGGATCATTAAAAAAATTTACAAAAGTCTGAAAAAAATTTCTAAAATTATAAAAATACAGTGCGGTGTCATTTCCTTGAAAGTTTCGTTATTTTTTGGACTTCTTATAAATAGTGCATATTTTGTGAATATGTTGAGTTCTAAAATATTTGTGCATATTTTGTGTATATATGACAATTGATTCATGTCGTGCCGATTCGGCTTAGATCTATTGTGCATGTATTTTTTTGTACCATACCATGGCAGCTCAAAAATCACTCATGCCTTGTTCTGTGCCAAAATTTAAAAAATAATAGATCAGCACGACCCATTGACTTATAAATGATTATGATGTACCATGCTAGATTGTGTTGTATCGTGTTAATATATGGGTTGACCCAATTCTTTTTATATAAATTTTACAATTATTTTTTTAAAGCAAATTATATATAGAAATTGATAAAAAAAGATACATAATAATATAAATAAAACAAATTAAACTATAATTGTATACTTTAAATTATAATAACACAAATAGAACAAATTAAACTATAATAACACAAATAATGATTAAATTAAACACAAAAAATTGAAGACCATATTAATTATAATGAAAAATAAAAAAAATGCTGTTGAATAATTTTTTTTGGCATATGGAAATATATAATATAATTTTTTTTTAAATTTCAACTTAGTTATAAATATGGATAAAAAAGAATTATTTTTTTATTAGTATAATTAATTTTTGATACATATAAAAAAATTTTATTGATAAAAATTTTTATAATTAAAATTTTATTTAGCACTTCAAATATTTTATTTTATAAAATTATGTTAGATAATAAGTATAATGAAAAATTATTCACATGTCAAGGCACGACCTAATGACAAGTGTATCTTTCTTAGGCAAACAGACTCAGTATCAATTTTCTATTCTTTAATTTTATTTATATAATTTATTTAATATTATTCAGGCTGTGCATGCCGGCCTGTCATGCCGTGTTGGACGGGACAGATAGGCCAAACGCCTTAGGTCCAACCCAGCCCAGAGCACTAAGTTGGATTGGGCTGGGTTGGCTGGCCGCGCAGTCTAATTTTCATGTACAATTTAAAGTGAAAAAATATATATACTGCTATTAACTGTAACATAATATAATATATATATATATTGTAAATATGTTCTATATATATTGTGAATATGTTTTATATATATTGTGCATATATGTATTATTCTTATATCATCCTTAATTATGATGTATATATCGTATAAATATTATTCATATATTGAATACCAAGTGATAATATATATACTACTATTAATAACAACACAAATATATTCTATATGTTGTGCATATATTGTTAATTATAGTATATATATCATATATGTCCATATATTGAATTTCAAGCTAGAATATATGCATTGCTATTAATAATAGTATAAATATGTTCTATATGTTATGTATATATTATGCATATATTGTTAATTATGGTATATATATCATATAAATAATGTCTATATATTTAATTCCAAGTGAGAATAAATGCCGTGCTATTAATAATAGTATAAATATATTATGCATATTGTGAATATATTATGCATATATTGTGAATATAAATACTTCTGCAACTAATTTCAACACAACTCAAAATATTACTATATTGTAAATGGCTATCCAACAATAAAAGCCATAACAAATAATTAAAAAATAAAAAAGAGAATTTAATAACCAAATAAAGGAATCCATAGCAAATGAAAGAAAATAGAAAAGAAAATAGAAAACAAATAAAAAATAAGAACTTTTGAAAGAAAAACAGAAAAGAAAAAAAATACAGAGCAAAAGGAAATCATGAAAACATTAAAAGAAAAAAAAATCAAATTAAAATATATTTAAAAAAATGAAAAAAAAAATAAAAATAAAAAGTTAAAAATAAAAAAAAAGTTGGCATCGTAACAAACGAAACTCAAAATGCCATTTTTTTGTGTAATTTCCTCTTGTTTTTTTCCCTTCATTTTCTCATCTTAAATCAAAAGTATTAATCAAAATTATGAATGGAGGAAAATTATGAATTATGATTTTTGACCCCCTTAACCTTATTGGAGAGGAAAGTTTGACCATGGCTTTAAATGGATAGTTGTTATTATTAGTATAATGCTTTAAAATAAATTAGAATTAGACTGGGATTGCATATTTATTTTATGAAATTTATTATTTGTTTTTTACTTATAAATTTAAGTTGTATAATTAATTTATATTGTTGAAAAAATATGCCATATATGGAAATAGGCCGAGAACTTGCTTTTAGAAGTTTAGGAAGATGAAAATGTTGACTCGTTCTACCAAATAGGCGACAATCACCAAAATGAAAAAGTTTCTCTATGTATAATCCAAGAACCTCATCTCTCTGTTTGCACAGATGCAATTTTTTAGAATAATAATCACGTAAAATTTCTATATCAGTTTTTATTCTTTAAAAATTGATATCTTTTTCTTTTCAAATAATAAAAATATCTAAAAGATATAAATATTGACCTAATTGTTAGTCAATCTTTATTGTAATCTTCACATTAAATTAAAGTCATCTCGTGCAAGTGGATCTATAAGTCGTTATTGAACCAAGACAATCGTGATCGCAACCTAGCTTGGTCTATGAATGAATTAGATATAGTAGCTATAACTGTGAATGTTATGGGTGCAAAACTGGATACAAAAGGGAGCAATTGCAACACCATGAAGCAATGTAGGCTGAGAAGGTTGGCGTGCAATAGAGCTCACGTTGAAGGTAGTGAGCTTTGTTAGCTAAATAATCTCAATTTTGATCTTTAGCACTCAAATTGAATAATGCATTTAATATGATTTTTAAGATTCTTGATGCAGGAATGAAGCAATCAATATTGCCAGAACATGATATAAATAGATATCGTCCTTAAGCCCTGGATGACCGCCCCTGAAGTTTGAAAAAAGAAATAGAGTCACAGTAGTGTTCATGGTGAGATGTTTGACCTAAGGGACAACCGCTAAAAGGACATATGTGACCATCCACTTATATGGACGACCGCACCTCAAGTGGCAAATATTTCAACACTTAAAAGAATGAGGTGACAGGCACGGTATGAAGAAAGGTCACATGACAGAACCTTTCGACTATCCTTGACTATTCGCGATAGTCTATATATTTTAAAGCTGAAATCATAAAGATTGGCAGTAGAGTTCACGGTCTGAAATGTGCTCAGAAGTTCAACGTGAGCCAACCAATTCGATCGCTATTCAGAAGAAGGGCGATTGCACCTTTCATATTTTGGCTGAAATTCCTTTTGATAAATAAATAAATGACACATGAATAGCCATTAAAAGAGGAAATTTAAAATATTAAAAGGGCAATCGTCCCTAGTCTCTAGGTGATTGTCATGACAACCACAACTAGTAAATGATGGGAAAAAATTTCTATCTGAGCACTAACACTTGACTGTTGGAGAATTTTCAAATGGAGCGACAGTCTATGACCAACAAATGACTGCCCAAAGTTCTTTGGTGACCATTCACTATACTTGGACCACCGTTACCTGTGTCAGACATATTACAATTGTTAAAGCTAGTAAAATATAATTGGAACACAGTTAAGCATCATTACTAACGGGTAGTTGAACTAAAATTGGCTATAAATACCCCAAGAAACTTCACTTAAAAAGAAGGATCTGCTATGTAATAGCCAAGATCAACAACTTTCTTCTCTTTGCATTAAAACTCTTTTTGTACTTGTTTGAGTATTAGATGTGAGCATTAAACACCATTATAAGTTTGAGTGTGAGCTTTGAAACACTTAAGTTTTAAAGTTAACTTGAAAAAACTCTTGTTTGGGTTGCGAGGAGATTCTCAAACCTTGTAAAAGTTTGATGTGAGCTTGTGAAAACACCAAGTTAGAGTTAAGCTTGTAAAAATTTAAGATTACTAGAACATTAACAAGTTGTTAAGGAAGTGGATGTAGAATAGAGATAATCTGAACCATATAAATTCTTTGTGTTTGTTCTTCTATACTCTACTCTTCTCTTGCTTTGTTTATATTTAAAATTTTTAATTTGCCATCACTTCTTCAAAACAACCAATTCACCCGCTCCCCCTCTTGGTTGCCATCTTAGGACAACAAGCTTTGTAATATCCTAAAAGATACCCTAAAATTTTGGAAATGTTTATTGTTGAAATTGAATTAAATGATTTAAAGTGTATATATGTTTAAGTGGGAAGAAAGGAAAAGGGAAATGTGTATATGTTGTATATATGAAGATATATACAACATTTACAAGTTAACATTTATTGATGGTCAAATGAGATAATTAATTATTTTAAATAGAAATTAAATATAAGTGGAAGATGATTTTTATATTATAATAATATATTAAATACTTGGTGGGGATTTAATGAAGATTTAAGTGGTTAAGATGTGAGGTTGGTTTGACTTTCTTATTCATCTTCTTCTTTCTTCTTTTGGGTTAGCTGACCATCACCATAGCTAAAGGGAAAGAGAGGTTTTGTTGATTCTTCACTCAAGATTGAAGGGTGTTTCAAGTGATCAAGTTGGAATTCTAAGGATTCTCTTCATTTTTGGTAAGTTTTCAACTTGTTTCTTTGTGTTCTTTTGGAGTTTGTGTATTTGAGTTTGGTGAATGGTTGTTGTAGATATGTGTATGGTTGATTTTGGTATGTTTGAAGTGTTTAGTCTTATTGACTTTGATTTTTGGGGTTGAATTGAAGAGAAAGGGTTAAGTTTGGTGTAAGAGACAAGAGTTGTGGATTGTGTAAGTGTTGAGTTGTGATTATAGTTGTGTTTGGGTGTTGATGCATATAATTGAGTTGTTTTGATGTTATACAAGTTTATTATGGTATATTGATGGTTTTGGTTGAGTTTTCTTGGAGTGGAAAAGGGTAAAAGAAAGATGTTTGTTGGTGGATTGACACGTCCAGTGACACACCCATGTCACTGAACGTGTCATAGCTTCTGTGTTGGAGGAAGATTGACACGTGTAGTGACACACCCATGTAACTGAGCATGTCAAAGCTTCTGTGTTGTGGGTTTAGGGTACGATCAGGGACACGCCCGTGTTGTTGAGCGTGTCATATGTAAAGTTTGCCCTAGATAGTTCTTACTCTTTTTTTCTTATGTGTATTACTAAGTGAGTGTGTATAATCACATTTGGATTAGGTTTTGAAGAGATTTGAGTTGTACCAATCCAAATGTTGAAGGATTCCTGGAAGAGAAAGTTGTTAGATTGGTGTGTGTAGCTCTTGAGGTAAGTAAAACCCTACATGATTGCATACATTTACATGATTTTGAGACTTAACACATTTGGTTGGAAAATGTGTTAGGTTACCTATTATATTGTTGGCATATGAGAATGGTGCAATGATTTGTATTATGTGCATTATGTGAATTATATTGTAACACCCCCACATCCGGTACATGCACATTACAATTACCACAATGTAATATACATGCACTGAACATAGGGACGCTACGATTTTCTTTAATATTCAATTCATTTATAAAGACAACATAATCTTTGTCATTACATATTTATAGAAAATAAGTAATTAACTTGTAATATAAAAACAAAATAGATATAAACATATTTACTTAATACGCAGCGGAATGTAAAAATTTGTTACATATATAAAAGCATTTAAATTCATATTTACATTATAAACAATAGTTTACAAAATATAAATAAGTTATACATGATTGGCAGTTCTTCTCTGATCTTTAAATTTCAAAGTAATCTCTTCAATGTCTACTCTCACTCGGTCTCGAAGAGCTCTTAGGTTCAACCTGATCACCTGCGCGTTTAACACTATCGCGCTAAGCCAACGGCTTAGTAATACAAAACATGCTATTATCATGCTTTAAATGCAATGCAATGTCACACATCTTAATAATAGAGACAACATCATACCTTTGCATTACACCATTCATGATCACATAAACATATCATATTTCACAAGTTCTTTTATATCTCATTATTCAATCAATTCATCTTAATAAATAACATTTAAACAAAGACACACATGGGCCCAAAACACACTAATATGCTATTCAATTTTCAGAGTTAATGCTTTAGTTTTATCACATTTATCATTTCACATACACCCAACTAGGCTTCAAGGATTAGGTTCAACCAAGCTTCAAGGGGAACAAAGCATGCTAAGTCTCAACCCAACTTGGCTTCAAGAACCAAACCCAACCTAGCTTCAAGGGTTGTAACATCTCAATTAGGCTTCAAGGACTAGACCCAACCAAGCTTCAAGGGGAGTAAAACATGTTAAACTTCAACCCAACTTGGCTTCAAGGATCAAGCCCAACCTAACTCCAAGAGATTGTTACTATCATTAGGCATGCCACCAACAACAAACTCTGAAAATGGAATAACACATTAGCCACACAACTCATTTATTAATTTGTTATCAATTTCATTCTCAAATGAATCAACATAGCCAATCACAATGGCTTTATATTCCATTTCATCTCAATTCACATCATAGCATTTCAATCTTTCATATACACAATCATTTGCATCATCATGTCATTCACATTATTCATATATATATATATATATCATCATTGATATAAACATAACAACACACATTGCTCATATAAATTAACAATGTAGTAATGCCACATTTGTACTTACATACAATCATATAGGTTTTGTACTTACCTCAAAAACAAATCACACCACTCTTAACACTTCCTTGTTCAAGATCCTTCTACCTCTTAGATCAATGATCAATCACTATCTTCAAGACCTAAATCAAAAGTAATAGCATATACTTGCTTAGGGATACACAAGAGATAATCCAATTAGGAATTAATTAGGGCAAACCCTAACCCTGACACGCTCACCCACACGGGCGTGTCCATGACCGTGCCCTAACTCCACAACACAGAAGCATTTACATGCTCAACAACATGGGCGTGTTCCTAGGCGTGTAAATTCTCAAATCTTACAGTAGCTATGACAAGCTCAATAACACGGGCGTGTTACTGGTCGTGTCAAACCTACTGCCTCCAACACAATTGACACGCCTAAAAACCCTGGACGTGCTCATGGGCGTGTCCGGCCACAAATCAAGACTCCGGTCAAAACAACCAAACACTCAACAACACACTTCTATTCATTAACATCCTCTTCAAACAATCTTAACAAAACATAATCAAAACTCATCTCAAACTTGCAACACACCAAAACAAACCAAAACACACATCAAACACAAAACACAAAATCATCTCAAAACCCTCACCACATATACAACATCATCTCTTCCAACCACTTACTCTTTTCTTCAATCCATACTCAAAATCCATCATCAAATCACTCAAATACTTCTCACATCTCAAAATCAACCAACACACTCTTAAAAATCTATCAAACTCAAATATCATTTCAAATAAGCACAAAGATCACAAGAGAACTTACCAAAATTATAAGACTTCTTGTATCATCCACTTGATCACTTCAATCTTCCTTCAATTTGAGTTAAACACCTCAAGATCTTCACTTTATCTTTTTCTTTCCTTTGTCTATGGAAGAGCCGGCCAAGATGAAGGAGAAAGAAGAAGAAAACACAAAGAACAATCAAGAAGCCCAAAGTCAACTCATCTTTAAATCTCCACCAAGTATTTCAATTCAAGCAATTACCAAAACACCCTTTAACCACATGTTTTGATTTCCTTACAATCACTTGTCCTTTTAAGTCATTTCACAAATCTCAACTAAAAATATCTTCTTCCCTTGACTACATATTTGACCAACTTATATGTTATATATATAATCATATAAACAACATATACATTTCTCTCTACACAATACTTCCCATTCAAACAACACATATACATTCTCTTTCAATTTCTTTTCTTATCAACATAACATATATACTTAATTCAAACAAACAATAATTATATCCAAACTTCTAGGGCATACATTGGGATATTACAATTCTCCCCCTCTAAAAAGAAATTTCATCCTCGAAATTACCTGATATTATCTCTGAAACAACTGAGGATATTGGTCTAGCATCGTTTGCTCACTTTCCCAAGTTGCCTCTTCCTTTGCATGATTCTTCCACAAAATCTTCACAAGTGGCACTTTCTTATTTCTCAATTCTTTCACTTCACGTGCCAAGACAGCAACTGGTTCCTCTTCAAATGTCAGATCAGGACTTACTTCGATAGATTCAATTGGCAACACATGTGATGGATCTGATCTGTACCTCCTCAACATAGAAACATGAAATACATTATGGATACGGTCCAACTCAGGTGGTAAAGCAAGTCGATAAGCAACTGGCCCAACTCTTTCCAAAACTTCATATGGTCCAATGAAACGAGGATTCAGCTTTCCTTTTCGACCAAACCTCAAAATCTTTTTCCAAGGAGACACTTTCAAAAATACTTTATCTCCCACATTAAACTCTATGTCTCTCCTCTTCAAATCTGAATAAGACTTCTGTCGGTCTGAAGCTGCTTTCAATCTATTCCGAATCAGCTTCACTTTCTCTTCAGTCTCCTTAATCAAATCAGGACCAAATAACTTACCTTCACCAAGCTCATTCCAACATAGAGGTGTCCTACACCTTCTACCATACAATGCTTCAAATGGTGCCATACCAATGCTAGATTGATGACTGTTATTGTATGCAAATTTCACAAGTGGTAAGAATCTATCCCAACCTCCAGAGAAATCAATGACACAACTTCTCAACATGTCCTCGATAATCTGTATCACTCTCTCTGACTGTCCATCTGTCTGTGGATGGAAAGCAGTACTGAAGTGTAATCGAGAACCCAAAGCACCATGTAAACTCTTCCAAAACCTTGAAGTAAACCGGGGATCTCGATCAGACACTATAGAAGTTGGAACACCATGCAACTTCACAATCTCATGAATATACAGCTCAGCTAACCTTTCTAAAGAATAATCCATCCTAACCGGAAGAAAATGAGCTGTCTTGGTTAATCTATCAACAATCACCCAAATAGCATCATGTTTCCTTTGTGTCAATGGAAGACCAGACACAAAATCCATTGTCAATCTCTCCCATTTCCATTTAGGCACTGACAAAGGTTGAAGCAACCCGGTTGGAACTTGATGCTCTGCTTTTACCTTCTGACATGTGAGACATCTGGATACAAATTCCGCTATGTCTCTCTTCATACCGGACCACCAGTAATGTTGCTTCAAATCATGATACACCTTGGTATTGCCCGGATGCATAGCAAATACTGACTGATATGCTTCTTCTAAAATAATCTTTCTCAAATCAGCATCATCAGGTACACACAATCTGTTCTTAAACCAAAGACTCCCATCACCTCTCACAATGAAATCTCGACTCTTCCCATTCTGGCAATCTGAAACAATCTTCTGAATCTTCTCATCAGCCAATTGAGCCTCTTTAATCTGATCCAACAATACCGGTTTCAATTGCAACTGTGCCAACAATGCACCATCATCACAAGATACAAAACTGGCATATAATGCTTTCAACTCAACAAGCAACGAGAGCGAATAAACAGTCAACCCTGCTAAAGACTTCCGACTCAAGGCATCAGCAACAACATTTGCTTTACCTGGATGATAATCAATCAAACAGTCGTAGTCTTTAATCAACTCCAACCATCTCCTTTGTCGAAGATTAAGCTCTTTTTGGACACCCAAATATTTTAAACTTTTATGATCAGTATAGATAAAACACTTCTCCCCATATAGATAATGTCGCCAAATCTTCAATGCAAACACAATGGCTGCTAATTCCAAATCATGGGTCAGATAATTGAGCTCATACGGTTTCAACTGTCAAGAAGCATAAGCTATCACCTTACCTTCTTGCATTAGAACACAACCCAAACCACTATGTGAAGCATCACTGTAAATCACATATGGTTTATCTTCCACAGGTAAAGTAAGAACAGGCGCTTGAGTCAACATTTCTCTTAACTGATCAAAACTAGCCTGACACTGATCTGTCCACACAAATCTAACCCCCTTTCGAAGTAATCTGGTAAGTGGAGTAGCTATCAAAGAGAATCCTTTCACAAACCGTCGGTAATAGCCTGCCAAACCTAGAAAACTTCTAACTTCAGTCACAGACTTGGGTGTACTCCAATTCAAAATAGCTTCAACTTTACTCAGATCAACTCTAATACCTTCTGCTGAAACTATATGACCGAGAAAAGTAACTTGATCAAGCCAAAACTCACACTTTGACAGTTTAGCAAACAATTGCTTCTCTCTCAAAGTTTGTAACACAATCCGCAGATGCTTGTCATGCTCTTCCTCATTACGCGAATACACCAAAATATCATCTATAAACACTACCACAAAATGATCCAAATAGGGTCTAAACACCCTATTCATCAAATCCATAAAAACTGCAGGTGCATTCGTCAGACCAAAAGGCATAACTAGAAACTCATAATGCCCATACCTGGTCCGAAAAGCGGTCTTAGGAACATCTTCAGCTCTGACCCTCAACTGATGGTACCCTGATCTCAAATCAATTTTGGAAAACATGGCTGCACCCTTCAACTGATCAAAGAGATCATCAATCCTAGGCAAAGGATATTTATTCTTGATAGTCACTTTGTTCAATTGCCTATAATCGATACACAATCTCATAGTACCATCCTTCTTCTTTACAAACAAAACAGGAGCTCCCCAAGGTGATACACTAGGGCGAACAAACCCTTTATCTAGCAACTCCTGCAACTGCACCTTCAGTTCTCTCAGCTCAGCAGGTGCCATTCTATAAGGAGTAATAGAGATAGGAGTGGTACCAGGCAATAGTTCAATACCAAACTCCACCTCTCTTTCAGGAGGTAACCCCGGCAACTCCTTTGGAAACACATCTGGAAACTCTGAAACTGTGGCTATACTATCAAGTTGAGAACTTTTTACTCTAGTATCCACCACATGAGCAAGATAAGCATCACACCCCTTTCTAATCAATCTCCTAGCTGCAACCGCTGAAATAAACAAGGATGCTAGCTATTCCTGCTCATTAGATATTAACACCTCTCTACCATCACTGGTTCTCAAGGTAACAACTTTCTTTTTGCAATCAACCACAGCTCCATGTCTAGATAACCAGTCCATGCCTAGAATCACATCATATTCCTTAAAAGGCATCTCAATCAAATCTCCAAGAAACTCCTCACCTTGCACCATCACTGCACTATCTCGGTGCACTTTGCTAACAATCACACTATGCCCTAACGGATTTGTCACTAATACATCAAATCCTAGGGATTCAGCATGCACATCAGACACAGGCAAAACAGATGCACTAATATATGAATGTGTGGATCCGGGATCAATCAAAGCAAGTACTGAAAAACCAAATAAAGAAAAAATACCAGCTATGACTGCCGAAGCATCTGGTTGCTTCTGCATCACATAAATCCTCTGAGAAGATCCAGCCTCCTCTGGTCTACTCTCCCTAGATGTAGAACCTCCTCTAGAACTGAACCCAGATCTGCCTCCTCTGCTAAAACCTCTGCCTCCTCGACCTCCCCTGACACTAGGTCGGGAAGCTGCAGTATCCACTGACATCTGCTCCTGTCTCTCGGGACAATCTCTCACAAAATGATCAGGAGATCCACATCTGAAACATACCCCTGCTACACCAGTCTTCCAACAAGTACCACCATGTGGCTTACCACAATGAATGCATATGGGTAAGGTGGATCTCTGAGTCACTGGGGTCGGAGCACTCGCCACTGAAGCTGTAGGTCTAGATCTCTGCCTCTGAAACTGTACTGACCTACCCGCTGGCCTCTGACTCCTACTAATCCGAGGAACAAAACTTCCTTTACCTCTTTTCACAGACGAAGACCCTACGTCAAACTGGAGCCTTCTAACCCTGATCTCTTCCTCTGCTGCAGCTGCAATAGCCTAGGCTCTCTCCACACTCCTAGCTGCTGCCACAAGCTGGGAAAAATCATGATATCTAGATCCAGCCACATGACACATGATAGAGGGCCTCAATCCCTCCTCAAATCTTCTGCATCTATCTATCTCATCAGATATAATACCCCCAGCATACTGGCTCAACTGGACCAACTCTAACTCATATTCTGTCACAGTCCGGTGGTCTTGCTTCAAGCTAAGAAACTCAATTTTTTCCCATCTTTATACTCCCTCGGAGTATACTTCAATTCAAACTCTCTTAGAAAATCAACATAGGACAAAGTTGGTGGATCATCCATAGCATGGGGCACTGTCTTCCACCAATTGTATGCGTCCTTCTGCAACAATGATCTTGCATAATCAAACTTTTCCTCTGGAGTGGCTTGCAACTGAACAAATATTCTCTGTACTTTGTCTAGCCACTGCTCTGCTACAGCTGGATCAATGGTACCTATAAAATCTTCAGCTCCATACTTCCTTAACTTATCATACTGTCTCACTGATACCAAAGGCTGTGGGGGTGGCGGCGGTGGTTGCACTGGTGCTTGTCTCAAAGCCTCTATCACATGCCTAAGCCAAACTGGTGGAACCTCCTCACCAGCTGGTCTCCCTGATACAGAAGCAGGTATCTCTCCAGCACTATCCACTCTAGCTCCCTCTCTAATCTCATCAGGAGCTATACTCTCAGCACTACCCTCTACTGACTGACGTGAGTGAGAATCCATCACAACCTATATCTGCAAACACAGCAGAATACCTCTCATTAAAGATCAGAGACTGCCAATGCCAAACATGTATGTTATTCAAAAATCCACGTTTTAAAATCAAAACACTCTTTTCCTTACACTTTACCTAGGTTGAGAATCTCAAACCTAGGCTCTGATACCAAAACAATTGTAACACCCCCACATCCGGTACATGCACATTACAATTACCACAATGTAATATACATGCACTGAACATAGGGACGCTACGATTTTCTTTAATATTCAATTCATTTATAAAGACAACATAATCTTTGTCATTACATATTTATAGAAAATAAGTAATTAACTTGTAATATAAAAACAAAATAGATATAAACATATTTACTTAATACGCAGCGGAATGTAAAAATTTGTTACATATATAAAAGCATTTAAATTCATATTTACATTATAAACAATAGTTTACAAAATATAAATAAGTTATACATGATTGGCAGTTCTTCTCTGATCTTTAAATTCTAAAGTAATCTCTTCAATGTCTACTCTCGCTCGGTCTCGAAGAGCTCTTAGGTTCAACCTGATCACCTGCGCGATTAACACTATCGCGCTAAGCCAACGGCTTAGTAATACAAAACATGCTATTATCATGCTTTAAATGCAATGCAATGTCACACATCTTAATAATAGAGACAACATCATACCTTTGCATTACACCATTCATGATCACATAAACATATCATATTTCACAAGTTCTTTTATATCTCATTATTCAATCAATTCATCTTAATAAATAACATTTAAACAAAGACACACATGGGCCCAAAACACACTAATATGCTATTCAATTTTCAGAGTTAATGCTTTGGTTTTATCACATTTATCATTATCACATACACCCAACTAGGCTTCAAGGATTAGGTTCAACCAAGCTTCAAGGGGAACAAAGCATGCTAAGTCTCAACCCAACTTGGCTTCAAGAACCAAACCCAACCTAGCTTCAAGGGTTGTAACATCTCAATTAGGCTTCAAGGACTAGACCCAACCAAGCTTCAAGGGGAGTAAAACATGTTAAACTTCAACCCAACTTGGCTTCAAGGATCAAGCCCAACCTAACTCCAAGAGATTGTTACTATCATTAGGCATGCCACCAACAACAAACTCTGAAAATGGAATAACACATTAGCCACACAACTCATTTATTAATTTGTTATCAATTTCATTCTCAAATGAATCAACATAGCCAATCACAATGGCTTTATATTCCATTTCATCTCAATTCACACATAGCATTTCAATCTTTCATATACACAATCATTTGCATCATCATGTCATTCACATTATTCATATATATATATATATATCATCATTGATATAAACATAACAACACACATTACTCATATAAATTAACAATGTAGTAATGCCACATTTGTACTTACATACAATCATATAGGTTTTGTACTTACCTCAAAAACAAATCACACCACTCTTAACACTTCCTTGTTCAAGATCCTTCTACCTCTTAGATCAATGATCAATCACTATCTTCAAGACCTAAATCAAAAGTAATAGCATATACTTGCTTAGGGATACACAAGAGATAATCCAATTAGGAATTAATTAGGGCAAACCCTAACCCTGACACGCTCACTCACACGGGCGTGTCCATCACCGTGCCCTAACTCCACAACACAGAAGCATTTACACGTTCAACAACATGGGCGTGTTCCTAGGCGTGTAAATTCTCAAATCTTACAGTAGTTATGACACGCTCAATAACACAGGCATGTTACTGGTCGTGTCAAACCTACTGCCTCCAACACAATTGACACGCCTAAAAACCCTGGACGTGCTCATGGGCGTGTCCGGCCACAAATCAAGACTCCGGTCAAAACAACCAAACACTCAACAACACACTTCTATTCATTAACATCCTCTTCAAACAATCTTAACAAAACATAATCAAAACTCATCTCAAACTTGCAACACACCAAAACAAACCAAAACACACATCAAACACAAAACACAAAATCATCTCAAAACCCTCACCACATATACAACATCATCTCTTCCAACCACTTACTCTTTTCTTCAATCCATACTCAAAATCCATCATCAAATCACTCAAACACTTCTCACATCTCAAAATCAACCAACACACTCTTAAAAATCTATCAAACTCAAATATCATTTCAAATAAGCACAAAGATCACAAGAGAACTTACCAAAATTATAAGACTTCTTGTATCATCCACTTGAACACTTCAATCTTCCTTCAATTTGAGTTAAACACCTCAAGATCTTCACTTTATCTTTTGCTTTCCTTTGTCTATGGAAGAGCCGGCCAAGATGAAGGAGAAAGAAGAAGAAAACACAATGAACAATCAAGAAGCCCAAAGTCAACTCATCTTTAAATCTCCACCAAGTATTTCAATTCAAGCAATTACCAAAACACCCTTTAACCACATGTTTTGATTTCCTTACAATCACTTGTCCTTTTAAGTCATTTCACAAATCTCAACTAAAAATATCTTCTTCCCTTGACTACATATTTGACCAACTTATATGTTATATATATAATCATATAAACAACATATACATTTCTCTCTACACAATACTTCCCATTCAAACAACACATATACATTCTCTTTCAATTTCTTTTCTTATCAACATAACATATATACTTAATTCAAACAAACAACAATTATATCCAAACTTCTAGGGCATACATTGGGATATTACATATATGTTGAGGATTCAAAATATATGAACAATGTAAGTTGTGATGTGCACTCAAATGATGAAATGTGAAGCCATTGATGTTGGCTATAATGATGTAAATGAAATATTGAGGCATTGTGCCTAGATGATTATGAGAAAATGAAAATGGAATTGATAATGAAATAATGAAAGAATTGTGTGCCTAGTATGTTATTCAATTTTCAGAGTTTTGTTATTGGTGGCATGCCTAAAAGTAACAATCCCTTGAAGCTGGGTTGGACTTAGTCCTTGAAGCTAGGTTGGGTTAATGCTATGCTCCCCTTGAAGCTTGGTTGGGCCTAGTCCTTGAAGCCTAGTTGGGATGTTACATATGAGATGTTTCTCATTATGATAATGATTCGCCTACGGGCTTGATAAATGTGATTATTGGACCAAAACAGTAACTCTAGAATTTGAATGGCATATTAGTTTCTTTTGGGCCCATGCTTGTCATGAATGATGAAACAATTGAATAATATAATGAAATGTAATGTTGTGAAATATGTTATTCTTGTGTATTGTTATAATTCATGAAAGTTCAACATTGGCATTACATTGAATCATATTGTTATCATGGTTGTACCACTAAGTCATTGGCTTAGCACGATTGTGATTTATCGTGCAGGTGACAGGGTAGATCCGGTTGAAACGGAGAGTTCAGCTAGACCGAGTAAAGCCTAGACTTGTGATACCTTGTGAAGAGTTGATTTTTGGATTTCAAGATCAGAGACGAACTGCCAAGCATGTATAACTCTATGTTTTTGTAAATATTGATTTTGATGGATACATATGTATATTTAGCTACATTTTTCGCTGCTTACTAAACAAATATTTTGAATAAACTTTTAATGTAATGAAGTTATATGTATATGTATTTTTATAAGGAATGTTTCATCTATTACTATTTATAATGATGATTTGATGTTAAAGTTTTAATGATTGGCTTGCTTCAAATAGACTTTGAAATCCTTGTATCCTGTATATGTATATTACATATGTGGGTGTATGTGGTATATGTATATGGGGTATAGGGGTGTTACAATTGTTTTGGTATCAAAGCCTAGGTTTGAGGTTCTCAACCTAGGTGAATTGTAAGAAAAAGGAAATTTAGATTTTTAAAATATGGGTTTTAAATAAGATACATGCATTGGCATTGGCAGTTTTTGATCTTTGATGAGGTATTATTCTGCTGTGTTTGCAGATATTGGTAGTGATGGCATCTCAGTCATGTCAGTCCATAGAAGGTAGTGCTGAGAGTGTAGCTTCTGATGAGGGTAGAGATGGAGCTAGGGTTAAGAGAGCTGGAGAGGCACCTGCCCCTGTTCCAGAGAGACCAGCTGCTGATGAGATTTCGCCTGTTTGGTTATGGTATATGGTAGAATTATTTAGGCAAGCTCTAGTACAGTAGCCACCACCATAATCACAGCCACAAGTGTCGGTGAGGTACTATGATAAATTGAGGAAGTTTGGGGCTAAAGATTTCTTTGGCACTATAGATCCTGCAGTAGCTGAGAAGTGGTTAGATAGAGTTCAGAGGGTATTCATTCAGCTGCAGGCTACTTCTGAAGAGAAATTTAATTATGCTAGATCACTACTGTAGAGAGATGCTTATGATTGGTGGAAGACGGTTCCACATGCCATGGATGATCCACTGACTTTGACTTATAGTGATTTTTTGCGGGAGTTTGAGCAGAAGTATACTCCGAGGGAGTATAAAGATGCAAAGAAGATGGAGTTTTTGAATCTGAGACAAGATATCCGGATAGTGACAGAATATGATATTGAGTTTATCTGGTTGATTCATTATGTCGGTGGGATTATTTCAGATGAGATAGACCGGTGCAGAAGATTTGAGGAGGGGTTGAGATCCTCTATTATGTGTATTGTTGCTAATTCTTGGTACTAGGATTTTTCTCAGTTGGTTGCAGCTGCCAGAAGTGTTGAGAGAGCACAGAGTATTGCAGCAGCTACTACTGAGAAAGAGACTAGAGTTAGGAGACCCCAGTTTCAGGCAGGGTCTTCATCTATGAAGAGAGGCAGAGGAAGCTATTTTTTGAGAGTTAGTAAGAGCCAGAGGCAGTCTAGTAGGTCAGTTCAGTATTAGAGGCAGAGACCGAGACCTACAATTTCTGTAGCTAGTGCTCCAACTCTAGTGGTTCAGAGATCTATTCCACCTACATGTGTTCATTGTGGTAGGGCACATGGGGGTGTTTGTTGGAAGACGGGTGGATCAGGAGTGTGTTTTAGATGTGGGTCACCAGATCATTTCATCAAAGATTGCCCTGAGCTATCGGAGGATAGACAAACTGATACTGTAGCTTCTTGATCCAGTGTTAGAGGAGGTCGAGGGGGGCAAAGGTTTTAGTAGAGGTGGCCGACCTAGGATTAGTTAAAGAGGAGGCTCTATGTGATGCAAAGGCAGTAGGCCAGATGAGGCAGGGCCATCACAGTGAGTGTATGTGATGCAGAGGCAGCTGGATGCTTCAGCCGTCATTGCGAGTATATTTTCTTTATTTGGCATTTCAGTTCTTGCTCTTATTGATCCAGGATCTACTCATTCATACATAAGTGCATCTATATTGCCTGCGAATGATTTGCATTTAGAGTCCCTAGGATTTGATGTCTTGGTGACAAATCCTTTAGGGCATAGTGTGGTAGTTAGCAAGGTGCATCGAGATAGTTCAGTTGTGGTACAAGATGAGGAGTTCTTGGGTGATTTGATTGAAATGCCTTTTAAAGAGTATGATGTTATCTAAGCATGAAGCTGTGGTAGACTGTCAGAAGAAGTGTGTTACCCTAAGAATCGGTGATGGTAGAAGTGTCATGGTATCTAGTGAGCAGAGACATCTTGCATCCTTGTTTGTTTCAGCTGTTGCAGCTAGGAAGTTGATTCGGAAGGGATGTGAGGCTTATCTTGCTCATGTGGTGGATAGCAGGGTAATGGGTTCTCAACTTGATGGTATACCAACAGTTGCTGAATTCCCAGATGTTTTTCTTAAGGAGTTGCCAGGGTTACCCCCTGAGAGAGAGGTTGAGCTTGGTATCGATTTGTTGCCTGGTACCACTCCCATCTCTATTACTCCTTATCGAATGGCACCTATTGAGTTGAGAGAATTGAAGATGCAGTTGCAGGAGTTATTGGATAAAGGGTTTGTTCGCCCTAGTGTATCTTCGTGGGGAGCACCTGTTTTGTTTGTGAAGAAGAAAGATGGTACTTTGAGATTGTCCATTGATTATAGGCAGTTGAATAAAGTGTCTGTCAAGAATAAGTATCCTTTGCCTAGGATAGATGATCTCTTTGATCAATTGAAGGGAGCAGTAGTTTTATCCAAGATTGATATGAGATCAGGGTACCATCAATTGAGGGTCAGAACTGAAGATGTATCTAAGACAACTTTTCTCATAAGGTATGGGCATTATGAGTTTTTGGTGATGCCTTTTGGATTGACGAATGCACCAGCAGCTTTTATGGATTTGATGAATAGGGTGTTTAGACCCTATTTAGATCAGTTTGTGGTGGTCTTTATCGATGATATTTTGGTGTATTCACATAATGAGGAGGATCATGATAAGCATCTGCGGATTATATTGTAGACTTTGAGAGAGAAGCAATTGTATGCTAAGCTGTCTAAATGTGAATTTTGGCTTGATCAAGTGACTTTTCTCGGTCATGTGGTTTCAACAGATGGTATAAGAGTTGATCAGAGTAAAGTTAAGGCCATTTTGAATTGGAGTCCACCGAAGTCAGTGACAAAAGTTAGAAGTTTTCTGGGTTTGGCAGGCTATTATCGACGGTTCGTGAAGGGTTTTTTTTATAGCCACTCCACTCACCAAATTACTTCGGAAGGGAGTTAGATTCATATGGACAGATCGGTGTCAAGCAAGCTTTAAGCTGTTGAAAGAGATGTTGACTCAAGCTCCTGTTCTTACTTTGCCTGTGGAAGATAAACCATATGTGATTTACAGTGATGCTTCACATAATGGTTTAGGTTGTGTTTTGATGCAGGAGGGTAGAATCATGGCTTATGCTTCTCGGCAGTTGAAGCTGTATGAGCTTAATTATCCGACGCATGATTTGGAATCAGCAGCCATAGTTTTTGCTATAAAGATTTGGCGACATTATCTTTATGGGGAGAAGTGTTTCATCTATATAGATCACAAGAGTTTGAAATACTTGGGTCTTCAAAGAGAGCTGAATCTTCGATAGAGACAGTGGTTGGAGTTGATTAAATACTATGACTATTTGATTGATTATCATCCTGGTAAGAAAAATATAGTTGTTGATGCCTTGAATCGGAAGTCTTTGGCAGGTTTGACTGCTTATTCGCTCTCGTTGCTTGTTGAGTTGAGAGCGTTGCATGCTAGTTTTGAATCATGTGATGATGGTGCTTTACTGGCTCAGTTGCAATTGAGACCGGTCTTGTTGGATCAGATTAGGGAGGCTCAGTTGGCAGATGAAAGAATTCAGAAAGTTGTATTGGAATGTCAAAAGGGGGAGAGCCGAGATTTTCATGTGAGAAGTGATGGCAGCCTTTGGTACAAAGATAGATTATGTGTTCCTGATGATACAAGACTGAAAAAAGATTATTTTAGAGGAAGCACATCAGTCGGCTTTTACTATGCACCCTGGGGGGGGTACTAAGATGTATCATAATTTGAAATAACATTATTGGTGGTCAGGTATGAAGAGGAACTATAGACCCTTAATTTTTACCCCAATTTGATATGGTCTTAATTAAAGGATGCCAAAATAAATTTGATCCGACTTTAAATATTTAAACATAGTTTATAATTTTTAAAAGGAGTTGGTTTGGATTAAAGAGGCATATATTTGATTGTAAAACCCTAAAACCAAGTGGAATTGGCCCAAATTAAAATTTTTTGGTTCATAAGTTAAAAAAGGTCAGAGTAATTTAATTGAGGCCGGCCTGGAGACATTAGGATGCTTCATGTCGACCTTGGCAGCCTAAGATCGACATGAGCATGCCTCATGTCGACTTGGGCAAGCTAGGTCAACATGAGCATGTTTCATGTCGATCTTGGGAGGCTAGATTGACATGAACATGCCTTATGTCGACCTTGGCAGCCCAAGATCGACATGAGCATGCCTCATGTCGACTTGGGCAGCCCAAGGTCGACATGAGGTTGGTCTCATGTTGACCTAGGGCAACTAGGTCGACATGGGTTCAATATGTTTCCTAATTCAACTAGAATTTGTTTTAGGGACTGTTTTATTTTAGGTTAAGGATTCTGAGTGAGATTTGGCTATAAGTAACAATGTTTTAGAATTCATAAGGGGGAGAAAACATTAACAAGGTAACATTAAGAGGGGATGGCAAGGAACATTAATAAGATAACAAAGAGACGGCAACAAACAGAAAAGATTAGCATCAAACATTCATCGGTAATCAATCCATCAAAGACAGCAGTGATGTCTTTGTTAATTGTTCATCCAGAAGTTAATTGTGGAGTAACCAACGAGTGGAGGTTTGATCTTTAATCATGAATTATTTATGTTTACAGTAGTTTTGGTTCTTTGATTAATAAGAACATGCATGCATGCAGTAACTTTGAACACACAGTAGCTTGATCTTTGAACATGCAGTAAATTGTTTTTTCGTTTTAATCGTTTGCTTTGGTTTTTGTTTTAATAACTTTAATCTTTTGCTTTAATTATCACATTGATCAATTGGAATTCATAATCCCACTGACATATTTCATAAAGCATAAAACTATCCAGTAGTCAACAATTAATTGTTAAAATCTATCTTGTTTACTTTAACTTCGAGAACCGTATGTTATTTAATTAAAACTCAAAACCTCAAACTATTATTATCCAAAGGCCTAAACCATTTCATTATTAAACTCCAAAATACTGATTATTTTTCCAAAACCTTAATTTATTTTTCCAAATCCAAAATTGTGTTTTTTTAGGTAGTAAGTCAATTCCAAAAACCCTAATTCCTAAACCCTAATTTTAAAAACCCTAATTTCAAAAATCCTAATTCCAAAACCCTAGTTTTAAAAACCCTAATTCCAAAACATTAGTTTTAAAAACCCTAGTTTCAAAAACCCTAAAAATCATAATTTCAAAACCTTAATTATAAATCTTTAGTTTCTAAAACCCTAAATTTCGAAACCCTAAATTCAATTGATAATTCTTTACAACCCTAAATTTATATATTTATTGCTTTATTTAATTTTAGATTTGATTATATAGTTTATTATATTTTTTGATGGTTGATTTATTTAATTTCAATGCTTGATTTATTTAATTTATCATGGATAGATGTTTATTTTATATTTTGATTAATAGCTTTGATGAATGATTTATTTATGGTGAATGGTTATTTATTTTATCAATTTATTTAGATTTCCAAATGTTGTAAGAGGTATGTTTCCACTTGGTGGGTACCTCATTGCTTTTCTATTTTAGAACTTATGTAAAGGACATGTTTCTACCTTTCGGTGGGTGTCTTATTTAGGCATGGGATGTAAGGACATGTTTCCATCTTCGGGTGGGTGTCCATTTATTTGTTTTTCTTGGATCTTACTTTGATTTTAATATATTGATGCTTTCTTTTAATTATTGTGTGTAATATGGATAATGTTGTTATATTTAAGAATTTTATAATATTAAGACCTGTAAAGGAGGCCGGTTCCAATGAACCGGGCGTTGTGGGGGTGCTGGGCCATTTCTCACCTTCCCCACACGTACCCAACTTTCCGAACCCATTAAGGGGTTGGGGATTCCTTAGGAATCGAGTCATCCACCCCTTTCTTTTTCCCGGCCCGTCCGGGTGACGACTCCATTTTCTCCTGACTTAGGTCCGTGTTCTCTAAGGCCCCGAGCCTAAACAGTATCAAAGTCGTAAGAACCATTCCACCGGGAGTGGGGGCGAAAATCCCCGCTCACAGTGGCGACTCCACTGGGGATAAGAAAATTTGATTCCGTTGGTCTTTATATTATTCTATTCTTTCTTATAATGATATTATCCATTGCATCATCTTAGATTGCATCGTGTGTGTGAGTTAGGACGCCCGTGTTACCCGTGTTGTGTTATGTAAGGGAAGGTATGGAGATCGAGCATGGCATAACCACTCATAGCCTCGTACCATTTGGTATATACTTGCTATGGGAACCTAAGCCTTTTTACCCAAAGACTAAAGCTCATGTAATTGGCCTAGATCCTTTCCTTAGGTTTTACCCCAAATGCATGTTGTTTGACTATGGTTAATTTATCTTGGCTTAAATCATGGCTTATTTAGTTTGTTCTTTTTCTAATATGACCTAAGTATATTGTAAGCTCAAAATAAATTTTTCTTTAAAGTCCAAAAGACCAAAGCTATTTTCAAAATTTTTCAAGATGGTCTTTGGACATAATACTTTTCTAAAAACAAATAAAAAATTCTTTTGCTCATGGCCCAAATACTAAGCCCAAAATCCATTTTTCTAAAATCTTTTACAATGGGCTTAGAAACAAAACTATTTTCACCCAACCTTTTCTTACAAAGAGCTTGCAAAAATATTTAGGTCAATTATGAGATACCAAAAATCAATTGTGGGCCTAGTTTACACTAAGAATAAATTAACCATGGGCTTGTTTTTGGCATGAACCATTAGTTACTCTTTTCAAGTGAGAAATCTATTTATAATAAACCTCTTAATTTCAGTTTAATCCAACATAGCATAAAAGCTACTATAGTTGGTTGAATGGATTAAAACCTAATTAATAGGAATTATCATGGATGGATTTCCATTTTTGAAAATATAACTATTGGTTGAAACGTCCGAGGGAATTATTTGAAAACAAGATACTCCATGTTGGTATTTTGTTAACCATATACCTAGGAAAAGAGACTCACCATTCGTGTGTGGATGTTATAAGGTTGGAAGGAACATCCTATTTGTCCTTGTTTGTTGATTGTTTTGTGCATACATGCATACATTTGCATCTCATATCATTGATCCTTTCTGGCTCACAGTCCTGGATTACGAAAGTTCAAAAGCTTATTACAATCCGACCTACGTCGGAGACAAAGTATCTAGCAACGACTCAATCACTTACTCACCAAAAATAATGGATCCCGAACAAATTCAAAGAATGGTGGATGATGCCCTCAATGCCAAGATGGAAGAAATAAAAGAAGCCATGGCCGAGACCATAAAGAATCAACTAGCTGCAATTTTAGGAAACAATGCCGAAGCATCTGCTAGCACCAAGAAAGTCAAGGGGAAGGCTAAAATTGATGAAGTAGCTTTTGATGATGATAAGGTGATCATTGATGATGATAATTGGGCTCAATACTACTAAGATCTTCAAGACAAAAAGGAGCCGAAGGTTGTTAATAAGGCAACTATTGAAAAGACCGAGACTTCTGATGTTGAAAAAGATGATTGCTGATTTAGAAAAGAAATTTGAGAAGAAATTGAAAACCGAAGAGGTGTCCAAGATTGACAAATTGTTTGAACTAGATGAAGAAGTCCCGTACAAGTTCAAGATGCCATCTTTTGCAAAGTACAATCCTCATCTCCAAGTGAAGCAGTATATCACTGCCATGGAATCTGCCCGAGCTACTAAGGCTCAAACCCTAAGGTACTTCATGCTCTCATTGGACCCTGTTGTCCAAAATTGGTTTAATACATTAGATGAAGGAACACAAAAGAGTTGGGATCTACTTTACAAAGCCTTCATCCAACAATATGGGTATAATGTCGAGATGGAAGTTACCTTAATGGAAGTAGAGTCCATAAGACAAAGGCCAAATGAGAATTTTGTGGACTATGTGAAAAGATGGAGAAATAAGGCTGCTTTGCTCAAGAAGAGGCCTGATGAATCCGATCAAATAAGGATGATCGTGAGAGGTGTCCTGCCCAATCTCCGTGAAAGGATGTCTCACACCCTTATAAGGGATTTCAAAGATCTTCTCCAAGCTGGTCTACAAATTGAAGAGTGGGAAAGGGAGAAGAATCGCTTTTCAATAAAAAGGAATGAGAAAGAGAATTACCAGTCGGGCAATCAAAGCACACAAAAAGAAGTTGATGTCAATACAACTGGTCAAGCAAATAGAAGGCAGTTTTCAAATATGGGGAAGCCTTTGTCTTGGGTCTTGGACAAGCTACAAAAGAAAGGGTTGTTACAACCATTGGCTCCTCGACCTTTGCCTAGTCCATTACCCCCAAAATTTGATACTAAGGCTTTTTGTCAATTTCATTAGACTCAAGGACATGAGACTGATAGGTGTACCCGATTAAGGCATGAGATCCAAGATTTGATTGATAGTGGCAAGCTACCCAAGCCGGATAAGCCAAATACCAAGGACAACCCTTTGCCTAAATTTGGAAGAGTGCCACCACCAGCAACCTTTATGGTGGGAAAAGGATTGGAAGAAGATTTTATTTTATCCTCTTTTCAAGATGGGGATATTGAAGATATGAGAGGAAAAGAAGCTTAAAATCAACGAACTTTCCTTAGCTTGAATGTTGCTTTTCAATTTTACTTTCTTTAATATTTTGAACTATTGTGCTTTTCAAACTTAAAGTTGCTTTAAATAAATTACTTTCATCAAAATTTTGTTGGTCTTTGTTCATTTTGATGCTCAACCAATGAGGAATATAGCTTCATAATTCATGAATTAATATATCTAAGCATCATGACTTGAATGACTTTACTAGGTGAGGGAATTGCTCTATAGCATTGAGTTGTGTATGCTTACTTAGAGAGGGCTGCTGCATAATTACCTTTGTCTAGGTCCTAGTCAATCTTAGAACATGCTTTGACAAGCTTTCGAGGCGAAATTGAACTCTACTTATTTAAGAGAGAAATGATCTAGGCATTGTTTGGTTAGCCAACAACTAGTATCCACCTTGTTAAATATCCATCCCTAGTTGTCCTTTTGAGCCTTCATAAAATTTTAGCTTTCTTTTCATTGGCTTAAAAACCCCATCTACCCTGAGCTGTTGTGATACTTTTGACAAGTCTTATGATCACTAATATGAAGAGTCTAGAAGATCAAAGAAAACAATGATTAGTCCAGATCATAAGGATAGTTGAAGTTCTCAAGACCATGAGGATAGTTGAAGTTCTCAAAACCATAAGAGTGGTTGAAGTTCTTAAGACCATAAGGGTAGTTGAAGTTTTCCCTAATATCTCCAATACGTCAGGACAACATCAGATTAACAAATGATTCATCCCTATTAAAGGAGATTTATGTTGGTCCACTCATCCATTATTGGAAGCCAAAGTTGGTACAAACAATACAACTCTGTTTGAGCTAGAACCAAAAAAAGGAAAAAGAAAAAAAAAGAAAAAAGAAAAAAAGGGAAAGAAAGAAAAGAAAAAAGAAGAAAAGAAAAAAAAAGAGAAAGAAAAAAAGAGAAAAAAGAAAAGAAAACCCAAAATGGTTCAAAAAGCCAACAGAGTTCTCTTTTACCTAAGACAACAAAAGGCTTCCATTTGGTACATAAAGACATTTTTACTTGAATTGGTCCAACCCATCCAAAGATTCAATCAAAATTGGAGAAAAAGGAGGGAGACCATCCAGTTCTTGAAAGTTATGTACTTGATAGTCCTACAAGAAAGAAGGATAAAATGATAATAGAAAGGGAAGAGTAAGGAAAGAGAAAGAAAAAGGAAGAGTAAGAAAAATAAAGAGGAAAGAAAAGGGAAAAGAAGGAAAGAAATGAATTTGGGTCTTAAACTTTTTGCAAGGGCAAAGACTGTCCTTATCAAGATCCAGATTAATACCAAAAAGATAGAAGGAATTTGGAGTCTAGAAAGATTGCTCCCAATTGTCTAAAGTTTCAACAAGAAATTTGTAGTGTGAGGGTTTGTCCATTGTGTCACGCCAGCTCCAATCTCAAAATGGCCTCCACTTTAACCCATGTCCCTTATAGACCCCGTTTCAAGCCTATCAACGACCTGTTGATCTCTCTTGGTAGGTATAGTCTATTAGTTTTTCGGCATTGGTGACACGTGCAGTGACACACCCATGTCACAGAGCGTGTCAAAGCTTCTATGATGTTGTACTATTGACACGTGCAATGACACACCCATGTCACTGAGCATGTCATATCTACTGTGTTGTTGTAGTTTTGACACATGCAGTGACATGCCCATGTCATTGAGCATGTCATAGCTACTGTGTTGTAGGAGTTTTGGCATGGGCAGGGACATGCCCATGTCTCTGGACGTGTCTTATCTGCTGTAATACAAAGCTTGGGACACGATCATTGACACGCCCATTTCACTGATCATGTCAAAGCTTCTTTGTTGTGGGTTTAGGGCATGGTCATTGACACACCCATGTTGTTGAGTGTGTCATGTGTAGAGTTTGCCCTAGATAGTTCTTTTCCTTATTTTCCTTTGTGTATCTTATCCTTATGTTGAGAGGTTTTGTTTATACCTATAAGTGCATCACTAAGTGATTATTTATAATCACATTTGGTTTAGGCTTTGAAGAGACTTGAGTTACCCCAATCCAAGTGTTGAGGGATATCTTGGAAGAGGAGGTTGAAAGTGGTGTTTGTTGCTTTTAAAGGTAAGTACAAACTTTGAATGATTGCTTATATTTACATGACATTGGGACTTAACACATTTGGTTGGAAGATGTGTTAAGTTACTTACTACATTGTTGGTGCATGAGTATTATGCTATGATTTGCATAATGTCGACTATGTGCAAAATATGATAATGACCTAAAATGTAAGGGTATTGCAATTTGTTATGTATAAATTAAAGATGGTATGTAAAGCCATTGGTGATGGTTATATTGTTATAAATGAGATAATTGAGGCATTGTGCCTAGCTTGATCTTAAGATAATGAGAAATATACTGATAATGGAATTATAAAGAATTATGTGCCTAGTATGTTATTCAATTTTTAGAGTTTTGTGTTTGACGGCATGCCTAAGACGTAACAGTCCCTTAAAGCTGGGTTGGGCTTGGTCCTTGAAGCCTAGTTGGGTGTTACATGATGTAGTAGACCCTTGAAGCTGGGTTGGGTCTAGTCCTTGAAGCCTAGTTGGGATGTTACATATGAAGTAATCCTCATTGTGATTATGATTTGCCTTAGGGCTAGACACATGGTGTCATCTTGGACCAAAGCAATAACTCTGGGTTTTGAATAGCATATTAGATTCTTTTGGGCCCATGCTTGTGTTTGCTTTTATGTGAATTATGAATTGTGAAACAATTGAGCAATTTATCAAGATATAATGATATAATGTTATGAGATATAATATCTTTATGTGTTGTGCATTAGCATTGCATTTGAACTATATTGTTATCAAAGTTTGTATCACTAAGCTTGTGGCTTAGCGCAATTGTGATTCATCCCGCAGGTGATAGGGTAGATCCGGTTGAGCCGGAGAGTTCATCTAGACAGAGTCGATTCTAGGCTTAAGACCTGGAGTGCAGAATTGATTGTTAGACATCAAGATCAGAGACAAACTGCCAGCATGTATATATTTTATATTTTTGTACATATTGATTTCATTTATATTATGTTATATTTTGATATATATGTATATGTATATTCCGCAAACTATCAAAAATATTTTGGATAAACCTTTGATAATGAAGTATACATATGTGTTTTAACAAGTAATATTTCATCTATTTTTTATATGATATCAGTTGAACGTTTTAAGTTTATACAGATTTCATAAGTGAAGATTTGTTTTGTTAAAATGGGTTGTGACATTCATTATCCTATATTCGTATATTACATCTGTTGGGTGTATGTAGTGTACATATATTGGGTATAAGGGTGTTACATTTGTTTTGGTATAAGAGCCTATGGTTGAGGTTCTCAACCTAGGTGGGTTGTAAGAGAAACAAAATTGAGATTTTAAATATGGTTTTTAAGTATGATACATGCATTGGCACTGGCAGTTTCTGATCTTTGATGTGGCAATTTCTGTTGTGTTTACAGATATAGGTAGTTATGGCATCTCAGACACATCAGTCTGCAGAGGATAGTGTAGAGAGTGTAGCTCCTATTGAGGGTAGAGATGGAGCTAGAGGGGCACCTAATCCTATGCCAAAGAGACCAGCAATTGATGAGATTTCGCTGAGCTGGGTACGGCATATGATGGAGTTTTTGAGGCAGGCTCCAGTTCAGCAACCGCCGCCACCGTAGCCACACCCATAGTTATCGACAAGTAAATATGATAAGTTGAGGAAGTTTAGAGTTGAGGACTTTATTGGTACTATTTACCCTGCTGTAGCAGAGCAGTGGCTAGATAGTGTCCAGAGAGTGTTCATTTACCTGCAGGCTACTCCATAAGAAAAGTTTGATTATGCTAGATCTCTTTTGTAGAGGGATGCATATATTTGGTGGAAGATGGTTCCACATGCTCTGAATGATCCACCAATCTTGACCTATGATGATTTTCTGCGAAAATTCGAGCAAAAGTATACTCCGAGGGAGTATAAGGATGCAAAGAAGATAGAGTTTTTGAGTTTGAAGCAGGATACTAGGACTATGTCAGAGTATGAGATAGAGTTTACTCGACTGAGTCAGTATGTTAGTGGGATCATTTCGGATGAGATTGACCAGTGTCGGAGATTTGAGGAGGGGTTGAGACCCTCTATCATGTGCATTATCGCAGGCTCTCGGTATCAAGATTTTTCCCAGTTAGTTGCAGCTTCCAGGAGTGTTGAGAGAGCACAAAGTCTTACAGCAGCTACTAGAGATGAGGAGACCAGAGCTAGGAGACCCCAATTTGAGGTAGGGTCTTCATTTGTGAAGAGAGACGAGGAGGATATTTTTTGAGGTTCAGTAGGAGCCAGAGGCAATCTGGTAGTCAGTTCAGCAGCAACTACAGAGATTAAGACCTACAGTTTCTGTGGCTAGTGCTCCGACTCCAGTAGTTCAGAGGCCAGTTCCATATACCAGTGTTCATTGTGGTAGAGCACACGGGGGTGCTTGCTGGAAGACAGGTGGACTAGCAGTGTGTTATAGAAGTGGATCACCATATCACTTCTTCAGAGATTGCCCAGAGCCACCAGAGGATAGACATACTGATACTGTTGTTTCTCGACCCAGTGTTAGAGGGGGTCATGGTGGCAGAGTTTTTAGAAAAGGAGGTCGAACATGGTCTGGTCAGAGAGGAGGTTCTACAGTTGGAGGTAGACCAGATGAGGCAAGGCCATCACAGCGGGTATATGTGATGCAGAGGCAGCCAGATGCTTTAGCTGTTATTGCTGGTACTTTTTCTTTATTTGGTACTTCAGTTCTTGCTTTGATAGACCCTGGGTCGACTCATTCATACATTAGTGCATCCATCTTGCCTGTGACTGATTTACATTCTGAGTCCCTAGGATTTGATGTTTTGGTGACAAATTTTTTAGGGCATAGTGTTGTAGTTAGCAGGGTGTACCGAAATAGTCCGATTGTGGTTCAGGATAAGGAGTTCCTTGGTGACTTGATTGAGATGCCTTTCACGGAGTATGATTTAATTTTAGGCATGGATTGGTTATCTAAGCATGGGGCTATGGTAGATTGTCAGCAAAGGTGTGTTACCCTGAGAACCTATGATGGTAGGAATGTGATGGTATCTAGTGAGCAGAGACATCTTTCATCCATGTTTGTTTTAGCTGTTTTAGCTAGGAGGATGATTTGGAAAGGATGTGAGGCTTATCTTTCTCATGTTGTAGATACTAGAGTAGTGGGTTCCCAGCTTGACAATATATCCACAGTTGCTAAATTTTCTGATGTTTTTCCTGAGGAGTTGCTAGGGTTACCCCTTGAGAGAGAGGTTGAGTTTGGTATCGATTTATTGCCTGGTACCACTCCCATCTCTGTTACTCCTTATCATATGGCATATGCTGAGTTGAGAGAGTTGAAGATGCAGTTGCAGGAGCTGTTGGATAAAGGGTTCATTCTCCCTAGTGTGTCTCCGTGGGGAGCGCCCATTTTGTTTGTGAAGAAGAAGGATGGTACCTTAAGATTTTGCATTGATTATCGGCAGTTGAATAAAGTGACCATCAAGAACAAGTATCCATTGCCTCGGATAGATGATCTCTTTGATTAGTTAAAAGAAGCAGTAGTATTCTCTAAGATTGATTTGAGATCAGGATACCATCAATTGAGAGTCAGAGATGAAGATGTACCTAAGACAGCTTTTCGCATGAGGTATGGGCATTATGAGTTCTTGGTGATGCCCTTTGGATTGACGAATGCACCAGTAGCATTTATGAATTTGATGAGCAGGGTATTCAGACCCTATCTAGATCAATTTGTGATGGTTTTCATTGATGATATTTTGGTGTATTCACGTAATGAGGAGGACCATGACAAGCATTTACGGATTGTATTGCAGACTCTGAGAGAGAAGCAGTTGTATGCTAAGCTGTCTAAATGTGAGTTTTGGCTTGATCAAGTAACTTTTCTCGATCATGTGGTTTCAGCACAGGGTATTAGAGTTAATCCGAGTAAAGTTGAGGCTATTTTGAATTGGAATCCACCGAAGACTGTAACAGAGGTTAGACATTTTCTGGATTTGGCAGGCTATTATCGACGGTTTGTGAAAGGTTTTTCTATGATAGCTACTCCACTCACCATATTACTTCAAAAGGGAGTTAGACTCGTGTGGACAGATTGGTGTCAGGCGAGTTTTGAGCAGCTGAGGTAGATGTTGACTCAGGCTCCTATCCTTACTCTACTTGTGGAAGGCAAACCTTATGTGATTTACAGTGATGCTTCACATAGCGATTTAGGTTGTGTTCTGATGCAGGAGGGTAGAGTCATTACTTATGCCTCTCGACAGTTGAAGCCGCATGAGCTGAATTACCCGACTCATGATTTAGAGTTAGCAGCTATAGTTTTTGCTTTGAAGATTTAGTGACATTACTTGTATGGGGAGAAGTGTTTCATTTATACAGATCACAAGAGGTTGAAATACCTGGGTGTTTAGAGAGAGCTGAATCTTCAGCAGCGATGATGGTTAGAATTTATTAAAGACTATGATTGTTTAATTGATTATCATCCTGGTAAGGCAAATGTTGTTGCTGATGCCTTGAGTCGGAAGTCTTTGGCAGGTTTGACTGCTTATTTGCTCTTGTTGCTTGTTGAGTTGAGAGCGTTGCATGCCAGATTTGAGTCTTGTGATGATGGTGCATTGATGGCTCAGTTGCAATTGAGGCCGGTGTTATTGGATCAAATTAGGGAGACTCAGATGGCAGATGAGAGAATTTAGAAAACTATTTTGGATTGTCAAAAGGGGGAGAGTCGAGACTTTCATGTGAGAAGTGATGGCAATTTGTGGTACAGAGATAGGTTGTGTATTTCTAATGATGCAGGACTAAAAAGGGTTATTTTGGAGGAAGCACATCAGTCAGTTTATGCTATGCACCCTAGGAGTACCAAGATGTATCAGGATTTGAAACAATATTATTAGAGGTTATGTATGAAGAGGGACATAGCAGAGTTTGTATCCAGATGTCTCACTTGTCAGAGAGTGAAGACTATACACCAAGTTCCTTTGGGATTACTTCAACCATTATCAGTACCAGAGTGGAAATGGGAGCGAGTGATGATGGGCGAGTGATGATGGATTTTGTGATGGGATTGCCTTTGACTCAGAAGAAGCATGATGCAATCTGGGTGATTATTGATCGAATAATGAAGATAGCTCATTTTCTTCTAGTTTGGATGGATTATTCTCTTAAGAGGTTGGTTGAGCTGTATATCAGTGAAATAGTAAGGTTACATGGAGTTTCAATTTCTTTGGCATCTGATCGAGATCCCCGATTTACATCGAGATTGTGGAGAAGTTTACATGTTGCTTTAGGCTCTTGGTTACATTTTAGCACTGCTTTCCATCCTCAAACAAATGGGCAGTCAGAGAGAGTGATACAGATTTTAGAGGACATGTTGAGGAATAAGAACGTGCCACTTGTGAAAGTTCTTTGGAAGAATCACGCTACTAAAGAGGCAACATGTGAGAGTGAGAGGATGATGCGAAATCAGTATCCCCAGTTGTTTCATACTTGAGAGCAGGTAATTTTGAGGATGAAATTTATTTGTAGAGGGGGAGAATTATAATAACCCCAAATTGTGAAAATATATTAATTTTTGAAAATTAATTAAATGATTTAAAAGTATATATATATAATTAAGTGAAAAAGGAAAAATGTGTATATGATATATATATATACATGTTGATATACATAATACATATAAGTCAACATTTTAATATGGTCAAATGTCATTTTAGTTATTAAGATATTAATTAAATGGTTAGTGAAAGATGACATAGTATATAATAATTAAGTAATATATTTTACTTGGTGGAGAGTGAAAGAGGGATAAGTGTATGGCTTAAAGGGGATTAGTTGGTAGTGGAGTTGGTGATCATTATCTTCTTCTTCTTCTTTCTCTAATGTAGGCTGGCTGACTCCATCAAAGGAAAAGAAAATTTTGCTTCTTGCTAACTCAAGTAATTGAAGGGTTTCAAGTATTCAAGTTGGAGTGTTAAGGATTTTTTCATTTTGGTAAGTTTCCAACTTGTTCTTTGATTTTCTTTGGAAGTTGTATTTGTGTGAATTGGATGTTTAGTGTAGTATGTGTTAAAGGTTGATATCGGTATGTTTGAAGTTCTTTTGACTAGTTAACTATGAATTTGGGGTTGCATTAAAGAAAAAGGTTAAGTTTGGTGAAGAGAATAAGAGTTTTGGGTTGTGTAACTTTTGAGTTGTGAAGTCATGGTTGTAATTGTGTATTTTTGCTTTTAATTGAGTTGCTTTGATGTTTACACAAGTATTTTGTGGTATAATGATGGATTTGGTTGAGTTGGTATAGAGTTGAAAAGGGTAATGAAAGATAATTTTGCATGTGACAATTATGTGTGGATATCAGGATTTTTGGACTGACACACCCGATGACACGACCATGTTTTTGGGCGTGTCAATGGTTCTGTTTTCAGTGTTGGTGACACTTTCAATGACATGCCCATGTCACTAAGTGTGTCATAGCTTCTGTGATATTGTAGTATTGTTACGTGCAGTGACACGTCCATGTCACTAAGCGTGTCATATCTACAGTGTTGTTGTAATTTTGACACGTGCAGTGACACCCCTATGTCACTGAGCGTGTCATAGCTACTATGTTGTAGGAATTTTATCATGGGCAAGGACAAGCCCATATCTCTGGACATGTCTTATCTGCTGTAATGTAAAGCTTGGGACATGATCATTGACACGCCCATGTCACTGAGCGTGTCAAAGCTTCTGTGTTGTGGGTTTAGGGCACAGTCATTGACACTCTCGTGTTATTGAGCATGTCATATGTAGAGTTTGCCCTAGATAGTTCTTTTCCTTATTTTCCTTTGTATATCTTATCCTTGTGTTAAGAGGTTTTATTTTATACCTATAAGTGTATCACTAAGTGATTATTTATAATCACATTTGGTTTAGGCTTTGAAGAGACTTGAGTTACCCCAATGCAACTGTTGAGGGATATCTTGGAAGAGGAGGTTGAAAGTGGTGTTTGTTGCTTTTAAAGGTAAGTACAAACTTTGAATGATTGCTTATATTTACATGACATTGGGACTTAACACATTTGGTTGGAAGATGTGTTAAGTTACTTACTACATTGTTGGTGCATGAGTATTATGCTATGATTTGCATAATGTCGACTATGTGCAAAATATGATAATGACCCAAAATGTATGGGTATTGCAATTTGTTATGTATAAATTAAAGATGGTATGTAAAGCCATTGGTGATGGCTATATTGTTATAAATGAGATAATTAAGGCATTGTGCCTAGCTTGATCTTGAGATAATGAGAAATATACTGATAATGGAATTATAAAAGAATTGTGTGCCTAGTATGTTATTTAATTTTCAGAGTTTTGTGTTTGGCGGCATGCCTAAGACATAACAGTCCCTTGAAGCTGGGTTGGGCTTGATCCTTGAAGCCTAGTTGGGTGTTACATGATGTAGCAGGCCCTTGAAGCTGGGTTGGGTCTAGTCCTTGAAGCCTAGTTGGGATGTTACATATGAGGTAATCCTCGTTGTGATTATGATTTGTCTTCGGGCTAGACACATGGTGTCATCTTGGACCAAAGCAGTAACTCTGGGTTTTGAATAGCATATTAGATTCTTTTGGGCTCATGCTTGTGTTTGCTTTTATGTGAATTATGAATTGTAAAACAATTGAGCAAATTATCAAGATATAATGATATAATGTTATGAGATATAATATCTTTATGTGTTGTGCATTAGCATTGCATTTGAACTATATTGTTATCAAAGTTTGTAATAATAAGCTTTTGGCTTAGCGCGATTGTGATTCATTGCGCAGGTGACAGGGTAGATCTAGTTGAGCCGGAGAGTTCATCTAAACCGAGTCGATTCTAGGCTTGAGACCTGGAGTGAAGAATTGATTGTTAGACATCAAGATCAGAGACAAACTGCCAGCATGCATATATTTTATATTTTTGTACATATTGATTTCATGTATATTATGTTATATTTTGATATATATATATGTATATGTATATTCCGCAAACTATCAAAAATATTTTGTATAAACCTTTGATAATGAAGTATACATATGTGTTTTAACAAGTAATGTTTCATCTATTATTTATATGATTTCAGTTGAACGTTTTAAGTTTATATAGATTTTATAAGTGAAGATTTGTTTTATTAAAATGGGTTGTGACATTCTTGTATCCTATATTCGTACATTACATATGTTGGGTGTATGTAGTGTACGTTTATTGGGTATAAGGGTGTTACAGTTCTTATATTTGAAGCAGAGCCAATTGTCAGTACCAGAATATGAGAGACAGTTTATCTATCTCTGTAAATACTTTCCTAAACTAGTTACATATGAGGAAGAGAAATGCAAGCGGTTTAAGTAGGGTTTGAATAGTCAGATCTGTGTCTATCTAATGGCAATGAGAATAAAGGAGTCTTCTACTCTTGTCAATGCAGTAGTGGCCACAGAAAATGAAACCAAACATGAGTATAGTAGAAGACAACAACAATAAAGAAATTATCACTTAATAATCAACATTAGGGTGGTCAGAAAAGAAGAAAAGTGTTAACGCACAGACATAAACTCAGGGATCTAGTAGAGGAGGTTGTACTAGTGGAGCTGGTTTTTAGAGACCTCGTGTGATTGGGTCTGGTACTCCTGTAGGCTCATCTTCACGAGTAGTTTTTGCACCTTTTTCAGCATTGTGGCAAGACACATGGCAATGAAGTTTTTAAGTATATTACTAGAGCTTGTTTGAGATGTGGTTCTATAGACCATAAGGTGAAAGATTGTCAAGTAATGAAGAAATATGATGCTTCTGAAGGATAGGGATCAAAGGCAGGTCATAGACTAGGTAGAGGCAGTCGACCTAGTGACAGTCACCAAAAAGAGTTTGAAATAGTAGACAAACCCCAATAACTGGGTAGTTCTCCAGGCAGGACTTATACTATAAAGGCAGTGGAGGATTAGGATGCTCATGAGGTAGTTATTGGTAAATTCTCTTTACTTGGCCTTGATGTTTATGCTTTAGTAGATCCTAGTTTCACACATTCATATATATGCACATCTATAGCTTTAGGGAAGAATGCATTCTGATAAACATGAATATGATATAGAAGTTACTAATCCCATAGGCCATAGTGTGATAGTAAATAGAGTGTATCAGAATTATCCAATTAGAATCCATGACATAGAACTTCTAGTTGATCTGATTGAACTTTCATTCCATGATTTTGATGTAATTCTGAGGATGGATTAGTTATCATGACATTAAGCAGTCATGGATTGGCAATTAAAGACTGTGACTTTTAAGATTCATGGACACGGTGATGTTATTGTTTAAGAAGAAATGTAAATATTACTTTGCTTGTGTGATTGATACACGACAATCAGGAAAGACTTTAGGAGACATACCTATAATGTGTGAATTTCTAAATGTCTTTCCAAAAGAATTACCAGGGATACCACTAGATGAGAAGTGGAGTTTGTTATTGATGTTATCCTTGGAACAACACCGATTTTCATACCACCTTACGGGATGGCACCTCCAAAATTTAAAGAATTAAAAGTGCAGTTTCAAGAACTGTCTGATAAAGGGTTCATCAGACCCAGTGTGTTGCCTTGGGGTGCACTAGTTCTATTTGTGAAAAAGAAGGATGGTACATTGTAGTTGTACATCGACTATTAGCAGCAAAATAAGATGGCCATCAAAAATAAATATCCACTTCCACGAATTGATGACCTGCTTGATCAGTTGAAGGGAGCTGGTGTTTTCTCTAATATTGATCTTAAAGTAGATTATTATCAGATGAAAATTAAGGAAGCTGATGTTCCAAAGATAGCTTTCAGAATTTGATATGGGCATTATGAATTTCTAGTCATGCTATTTTGTTTGACCAATGCACCGGCAGCTTTTATGAACTTGATGAATCGGGTCTTCAACCCTTATCTAGACCAATTTGTGGTTGTTTTTTACTGATGACATACTGGTTTATTTCAAAAATATAGAGGAGCATGATAAGCATTTGAGGATTGTATTATAGACATTGAGAGAGAAACAACTATATGCTAAATTGTCAAAATGTGAATTCTTATTAACAGAGGTGGCATTCTTAGGACACATGGTATCAAATGACGGTATCCATGTGAATCCTAATAAAATTGAGACTATTTTGAATTGACAGCCACCAAAGAATATGACAAAAGTTTGAAGTTTTCTTAGTTTAGCCGGTTATTATAGAAGATTTATACATGGATTATCTAAAATAGCATTTCCTTTAACTAAACTACTCAGAAAGAAAACCAAATTCAATTGGGATGATCAATATCAAGCTAATTTTGAACGGTTAAAAGTTATGTTGATGGAAGTGCCTATATTGACACAACTAACTCCAGGTAAAGATTACATACAATGATGCTTCTCACCAGGGACTTAGTTGTGTATTGATGCAGGAAGGTAAAGTGGTTGCTTATGCTTTTAGGCAATTGAAACCTCATGAGTTGAACTATCCCTACAACACCCTTATACCCTAAATACATATAATACATATATCTCATATACATAAAACACATACCTAAGATACAAAGGCACTATAATAAATACATATAAAAATCCTCACTTAATATTAAAAATAATTTATTAATTTATTAAAGAAATTCTTTGGAAAACTTTCGCCTGAGTTTTTTTTATAATTCAATAAAATCCCAAATTGTCAAATACATAACCTACAATAAAAGAAAACACTCCCAAAATATATATATCTATTTATAAAATCCAGCATTTCTTCAAAATATATCATCACTTCATCAATTTATAATTTATATACAAAAGTATCATGTACATATGTAAATTTTCCCAAAACAAGTTAACATACAAAAGATTTATTTACTATACAAAATTCACATTACACAATACATAAATAATATTAATGCAACACCTTCAAGATTGGTCTCGTGGAACCTACAACTTGAAGTCTCAATCACAAACCAAATCACCTTAGTCTGCACTTGTAATCACCTATACGATACACATTACCTCGCTAAGCTCAAGAGCTTAGTAGCACATACTTTTAAACATAAACAATTTAGAAACCCAAGCATATCTATTATCACATGATAACATTTATTCTTGCCATTAATATTTTCTATCTCATAATCTGTATATATATATATCACATTATAACATTCATTTACACATTTTTCATGTTGTATAACTCATCACATACACATCAATACCCCGCCAACACACACATTGGACCTAACAAATCCCTATACAATATCCAAGTTCTAGAAATATTGCTTTGGTCCATCGTGACACTAGTGTGTCTAGCCCGAAGACAATATATCATTGACACCAGCAAGTCTTGCTGAAGATGTAATCATGTTTGTGAAACCAGTGTGTCTCGCCCGGCATAATTATATCTGTGACACCAGCATGCCTTGCTCGAAGACATATGGCATGACATACATCACCAAAAACAACTTTCTAAAACTATATATTGAATAAGGTAAAATGCATCACATTTTATCCATTTCTATTTCTTTTTCCATAATCAAGTATTATTTTATTATTTCATTGTAATCAATCACATTTCTCACATCTCATTTTCTTTCCTCTTTCTCATCATTATTAATTACATCTTTTTTACAATTTCTACCCTTTCCATAGCTTCCATATCTTTTCCACATATTTCTTGTGATCATTTCATACCATGATCACCTTCATATAGTCTCTTTCATTTTAAACATTATTATCATCACTTTATTCACATTACACATTTGAACACATTTCAATTATCAATTTATATCCACATCACATATCCTTGAGTCACATTCACAATGTGACTCACTCCACACATTTTATCACATTTCTTATGTCTTTACTAAATATCTACACTTTTCAAATATACAACACATTATACATAATGTACATTTCACATACTTTGTATATCACAATTGCATTAGCCATAATATAATGGCTTAGCATTCATATTCCATGCTTTTTACTTACTTTTAAATGATACAAAACCATATATCTTATGAAAATAAATATCAAAGTGGCATAACACACTCACAAAATCATAATATGTTATGCCAATTCAAATGCAAACCAAGCATAATTCATTAAAGTATGTACTGACCTCCTTTTGCTCTAAAATCTCTTTCCAAGATTTACTTCCAACAAATTCTACACTTCACCACTTGCACCAACTTGGCCTAAGCACATTTAAATCATACAATAAACACAATTATTCAATTCATATCACTTCCATGATTAATTTATATCAAAAACCATTAATTACACAAGTTCCATTAAAAATTCTAATAAAACTCTAATTTTACTACTTACTACTTTATTCAAACTTCATTTTACTCAACTTATTTCCAACATTTAACTATAAAACCATTACTTATATATCAAAACAATTCAATTCAATAATTAGAAACATCTCATTCAAAAACCCTAATTTCACATATTCTTGCCATAAACCCTGACTTCACCAAAACTCAACTATTTCCACTTACCAACCTTAAAATCATCAAATATACATCAAAATAACATCAAAACAATTCACATTAGAAATTATTGAAACCTCATTCAAATTTTCAATTTTTACTCATATCCTACTCATCAAACCCTACTCATATCCAACTTTTAACCATAAAATCATTATATACATATCAAATTAACTTCAAAATAATCCATATTATCAATTATAAATATTACCATCAAAACCTCAAAACTTACATAATCCTATATTTCAAGAAAACTCACTTAAAAAGAAAGATATCTTACCAAAACCTTGAGAATTCTTCAAAATCACCTTAAATCCTTTAGAATCTTTGTTAAATTTGATGGATTGAAGAAAAGAAAACTTCCCTTCCCTTGGATATGGTGGACAATACATAATGGAGAAGAAGAAGAAGAAGATGAAATATTTTTATGTCTTCTTTCTTTTTCTAACCACTTATATATATAATAATATAATTTATTTATTAATTAATTATTGAAAATCCATAATTTTCCACTACCACCAAAATTTATTTTAATTTTTATTTATTTTATTATTTTTTAACTTTTTACCTTTTTACACTTTTATTTTTTGACTTTTACTATTTACTTTTTGTCTTTTATGAAAAAATATATATTACGTATATGTTAGGTATATATCATATATACACTATATATATCTTGTATATATTTTAGGTTTATACCATATATATCCTACATGCAACACTCTAATTACTCTCTAAATACCCTATTTAATTATTCTAATAAAACTAAGGATGTTACAATCCCACATATGATTTAGAGCTGGCTGTTATTGTATTTACTTTGAAATTTTGGCGGCACTACTTGTGTGGTGAAAAATGTTATATTTATATTGGCCATAAAAGTTTAAAATATTTGCCTACACAGAAAGAACTCAATTTGAGGCAAAGAAGGTGGATGGATTTAATCAAAGATTATGATTGCATCATAGATCCTGGAAAAGTTAATGCAGTGGTTGATGCCTTAAGTTGAAAGACTTTGGTAGCCAATAAGTTATTAAGTTATGAATAAAATATAATGTATATATTTTATGTAATTGAAAACTAATATAATGTGTTATGTTAACAAAAATAAGAATCGAGCCGACCATTAGGTGGAAAGTTAGGGAGGCTCAAAAACAAAATCAAAAATTGTCAAAAATAATGGAAAGTATACAAGGGTGAAAGATCTTATTATGTTATTCTAGAAGATGGTGGCTTATACTACAAAGGTCAACTATATGATCCTGATGCAAAGAAGGTAAAAGAGAGCATCCTTAGAGAAGCTCTCAATACCACATATATTGTGCATCCAGGAAGCAACAAGATATATCAAGATTTAAAGCCTTTCTATTGGTAGTCTGGTATGAAGAGAGACATTATTGAGTATGTAACTAGATGCTGAGTATGTCAGCAAGTCAAAGCAGAACATCAAGTACCATCAGGTCTTCTGCAACCTATCTCAATACCAAAGTGGAAGTAGGATAGAGTCACCATGGATTTTGTTATTGGTCTTCTATACATCCAGAGGAAACATGATACAATTTGGGTGATTGTCGATAGGTTAATCAAGTCAGCCCACCCGCGCTTTACATCAAGATTTTGGGAAAGTTTTCAAAAAGCATTAGGTACTCGACTCCATTTCAACATTGCATTCTATCCATTAACTAATGGTCAATTAGAGAGGTTGATACATATACTTGAAGATATGCTTAGAAGATGTGTTATTGATTGTAAGGGTAGTTGGGATAGATATCTACCATTAGTAGAATTTGCTTATAACAATAGTTATTACAAGTGTTGGTGTAACGCCCTTATACCTTATATATGCATAGTATATACACTACGTATATGTAAAATATGTGTACATAATATAAGAATGTCAACATCCTTATCATTTGAAAATGTTCCATAATCTAAAGAAAAATATTTCAATACTTAAAATATACTTTATTAAGTACAAAAATAAATAAATTAGTAATTATTATTAAAAATACCAACTTTAAAAGAAAATTTTTGGAAAAAATTTTCCAAAGTTTGTTTTGTAAATTAGACGTTTCCCAAAAATTCAAATGTTCTCAACCTGTATAAAACACACTCCCAATATACATAATCATCCATTTATCCAACATTCTCCAATAACACCCAAATATAAATATACCTAAGTATTCACACTTTTTTAACATTTCACTAAAAGCTTTAAATTTACAAGATTTTCACAAAATAGTATAATGTATATAAGCATAACATATTTATTCAAAATAAATCTTTACATGCTGTAGACCCTTAATTTTTGACCCAGTCCGGTTCGTTATTTTTTATAGTCCAAAATATTTTTTGTGGTATTTTAATTAAATAATATTTATTATAGTATTTATTATTTACAATTTTTTAAAAAATGAAAATGATGAAGTTAATAAAGAAAGTAATAATAAAAAATAAAAATCGGCGACGAAAAATTTATCGCCGAAAACCAAATTGGCCAAGGCCAATTTCGCCCGCAGGAATTTCGTGCGGCAATCTCACAAATTTCCTCACAGCCCGCAGTAGTTTTTTTTGCCAGCAAAATTTTCCAACTCAATTTTTTCCGAAACCAAATTCTATTTGGTTTTGGTTTCTTTTCCTAATGAATCTTAGTTTTCTTAAACAATTAGAACTAGGCTTATAATTTTTCCTATAAATAACATATGAAAACTCAGAATTAAGGGAGGACTTTGGACTGGAACATGGAGATCGGATAGTGGGGCTTTGATTAGGTGATCAAAACTTTGATTACAGAAAACCCTAGCAATAACCAAGCAATCAACAATTCATCAAAGGCAGCAACCTAGTCTTTGTCCTTGTTCATCCAGAAAGCAATTTTTGGCGGAACCAACGAACGGAGGTTTGAATCTCTATTTTCTTTATTTATTTCTTTACAGTAGCTTCATCACTGAAATTGAATAAATTGTTTCTTCTATTTCTTATAAAACTTAAAACCCTAAATTGTTCCTTCTATTTTCAAAAATCCTAAAAAGTACTTTTCTATTTCCAAAAAACTTAAGAACCCTAATTTATTTCTTCTATCTCCAAAAAAACCCTAATTCGTTTCTTTTGTTTCCAAAAACCTTAAATCAATTTTCCTATTTCCAAAAACTTTTAAAACTGTTTTCCTCTAACTTTTTTCCAAAATTCCCAAATGTTTTCTTAAATCTCCAAACCCTAACCTACTTACAGTTTCTAAAAATCATAATTACTTTTATAAAACTTTAAACTATTTTCTTAAATATTAAAACCAAATATATTTTCTAAAACACCAAAAACCCTAATTCTCTCAAAACTAATACGGGAAACCTTAATTTTCCTCAACCCTAATTCTTAAAACCTTAAAATCTTATAAATCCAAACCTTAGAACTCAATACAGTAAGCATAAAATCACCATCCAATAAATATGAATTATAAACCTAATATCTTAAGATTTCAAAACCCTAATTTCATAATTCAAATCCTAATTTGATCAATCAATGAACCTTATGAATTTCTTAAAGTTATAAAACCCTAATCCATTTCAACTTTCTTAAATCTTTATAGTAGCTAAGAATTAATAACAATAATAATACTCAAATCCCAAAACCCTAAATGTTAATTAAAGAACTTTAAATAGAAACAGTAAACCCTAATTTGTATCTTTACTTGCTTTATTTTTAGAATTGATTATGTAGTTTATTATATGCTTCAATGCTTGATTTATTTAATTATCATAGATGAATGTTTATTATATATTTTGATTGATGTTTAATATCTTTGATGAATGATTTATTTATGATGAGTGGTTATTTACTTTTATCAATTTATTTTGATTTCCAAATGTTGTAAAAGGTATGTTTCCACTTTGTGGGTACCTCATTAATTAATTTCTATGTAATTTAAATTTCTTTTATATTTTGGACCAATGTAAAGGGCATGTTTTGACCTTTTGGTGGGTGTCCTATTAGTTTAGACATGAACGATGTAAGGACATGTTTCCATCCTCGGATGGGTGTCCATTTATTTGCTTTGCTTGGACATTGCTTTAATTTTTAATATGAGCGGGGATTTTTACCCCCACTCCCGGTGGAATGGTTCTTGCGACTTCGGCACTGTTTAGACTCGGGGCCTTAGAGAACACGGACCTAGGTCCGGAGAAAATGGAGTCGCCACTCAGACAGACTGGGAAAAAGAAAGGGGTGGATGGCTCGATTCCTAAGGAATCCCCAACCCCTTAATGGGTTCAGAAAGTTGGGTACGTGTGGGGAAGGTGCGAAATTGTGAGAGCTGGGCGCGCTTGGCTGCGAGGATTGGTGCAGCCAACCAATTTTGCTGCAAGAATTTCCTACGCGAAATTGGCTTCGCAGTTTTAGCTAGCACTCACAGTTTTTGCCAGCAAAATTTTTCCAAAGCAATTTTTTTCGAAACCAAATTCTATTTGGTTTCAATTTCTTTTCCTAATTAATTTTAGTTTCCTTAAACAATTAGAATTAATCTTATAAATTTTCCTATAAATAACACTTTAAAACACAGAAAAAAGGACGGGAACTGGGGACTTGGATCGGAGAGTAGGACTTCAGATTTGAGACGAGCAAGAAGAAGCGATCAATCCATCAAAGGCAGCAACCTTGCCTTTGTCTTTGCTCATCTAAAAGGCAACTTTTTGGTGGAACCAACTATGCAGGTTTGATCCTTAATTATACATTACTCATGATAACAGTAGCTTTGTTTCTTTGATTCATAAGAATATACACACAAAACATTGATCTATAAATATGTAGTAACATTGATCTCCGTTTCAATAACCTAAATGATTTCTTCTGTTTCCAAATACCTTAAAAACCCTAATTCATTTCTTTTGTTTCCAAAAACCTTAAATCGTTTTGCCTATTTTCAAATACCTTAAAAATCCTAATTCATTTCTTTTGTTTCCAAAAATCTTAAATCGTTTTGTCTATTTCCAAAAACTTTGAAAAAACCCTAAACTGTTTTCCTCTAACTTTTTTCCAAAATTTCCAAATGTTTTGTTAAATCTCCAAACTCTAACTTACTTTATAGTTTTTAAAAATCACAATTACTTTTATAAAACTCTAAATTGTTTTCTCAAATCCTAAAACCAAATATATCTTCTAAAATATCAAAACCCCTAATTCTCTCAAAACCAAAACAGTAAACCCTAGTTTTCCTAAATCCTAATCCTTAAAACCTTAAAATCTTATAAATCTAAACCTTAAAACTCAATACAATAAACCTAAAATCACAATCCAATAAACATGAATTATAAACCTAATGTCTTGAAATTTTAAAACCCTAATTTTATGATGTCACCTTTAAACCCTAATTTGATCAATCAAAGAACCTTACTAATTTCTTAAAGTTATAAAACCCTAATCCATTTCAATTTTCTTAAACCTTTACAGTAGCTAAGAATTATAAACCTTAATAATACTAAAATCCCAAAACCCTAAATGTTAATTAAATAACTTCAAACAATAAACCCTAATTTGTATCTTTACTTGCTTTATTTTTAGATTTGATTATGTAGTTTATTAAATGCTTTGATGGTTGATTTTTTTAATTTATCATGGATGAATATTTATTATATATTTTGATTGATATCTTTGATGAATGATTTATTTATGATGAGTGGTTATTTACTTTTATCGATTTATTTTGATTTTCAAATATTGTAAGAGGTATGTTTCCACTTTGTGGGTTCCTCATTAGTTAAATATCATGTAATTTAAATTGCTTTTATATTTTGGACCAATGTAAAGGACATGTTTCTACCTTTTGGTGGGTGTCCTATTAGTTTATACATGAACGATGTAAGGACATGTTTCCATCCTCGGATGGGTGTTCATTTATTTGCTTTGCTTGGACATTGCTTTGATTTTTAATATAACGATGCTTTATTTCAATTGCTGCGTGTAATATGGATGATATTGTTATACTTAAGAATTTTATAATATTAAGACCTGTAAAGGAGGTCGGTTCCAATGAATCGAGCGTTGTGGGGGTGCTGGGCCATTTCTCACCTTCCCCACACGTACCTAACGTTTCGAACCCATTAGGGGGTTAGGGATTCCTTAGGAATCGAGTCATCCACCCCTTTCTTTTTCTCAGCCCATCCGGGTGGCGACTCAATTTCTCCAAACTTAGGTCCGTGTTCTCTAAGGCCCCGAGCCTAAACAGTGTCGAAGTCGCAAGAACTATTCCACCGGGAGTGGGAGCAAAAATCCCCGCTCACACATGCTAAACAGCTGGCTCTGATCTTTTAGCAATTTATCAAAACTTCTTGTACAATTAAGAAATCCTAGACTTGGTCAGGTCTAGTAGGGCACTCGGTATCAACCCTGTCACCTACACGATAAACAAATCACGTTAAGCCAATATTCTAGCAGTACATACTTTGATAATAACAAAAATCTTAAAAATAATGCAATATGCCTTTTTCTTTGAAACTCACAATGTAGCATGTACCTGCATTCTAATCTTATGCATTTTTCATATATTTCCATCATATATCATAATTACATGCATTTGGCTCAAATAACCCTATATAATATTCAGATACAAGAGTTATATTTTGGTTTATCTTGACAACAGTGTTTAGCCCGTAGGCAAATAAAATCACAACTGATGCCCAGCATCTAGCCCAAAGGCAAATAACATCATAAATGATGCCCAACATCTAGCCCCAAAGGCAAATCACAATATAGGCATGCCATATGCAAATCATCAAACACATAACTCTAGAACAGAAAATATATAAGGCAATACACATTATTCCATGATTTCTCTATATTTCCATATATTTCATCATAAGCATTACATTTTATGCCACTTATATAAATGTGGCTAAATTATGTACCTTAAATGGTATAAAGTCCATTTTTCTACAATTACATTCAACAATGCCAATTGCCATTTTAAAATGGCTTAACAATTCATACCTTATGCAAATTACACCTTTAAACACATAACCATACTCTTTACATGTGACTACTCACATCAAAGTAGCATAGCACAAATACCAACATACAATGTATCATGCTATTTCAATGCATTTTAATACATAAATACCAAAGTATGTACTAACCTTAGCTCTCAAGGCAACTTCCAAGCCAAGTTCATACTCTTTCATTCACTTTACTAAAATGTCCTTCACCTCTTGGGTTGGGCAAACCCAATCTACTCAACTCCTATCCACATTATGAGTCTAAATAATTTGTTAGAACCACATTTCTATACACTTTGCTAATAAAACTTATTTTATCATATTCCCTTGAAATTTCCAATTTTTTACCTAATGCACTTTAATTCTAGAAATATATTCTAATCAATTCTAAATCATGTTTTAGTTCAATTATGTCTTTAAAATAATATTTTAATGCCATTTAAGCAATTAAATTAAATTTACATTAATTCTTTACAAATTTCCCATCAAAACCCTAAATCACGCTCTTCTGCTTCCAAACTACTATCAATCCTAACTATTTCAATCATTTAGCCATAAAATAATTGTCTCCACATCAAACTAACATCATCCAACACCATTTAAATAATTATCCAAACCTTCATCAACAATGCAATTTTCACATACTCAATTATTTAAGGAAATCTTCTTAAATTCAAAGGAAACTAGCTGAAAATTCTTCAAAATTTCTCTTAATTCTTGAAAATCTTGATGAATTTTGGTGTATGGAAAAATCAAAATCTTTCCTCCACATCAATGGAAATTTCAGCCAAAGGTAGAAGAAGGAAGAAGAAGATGAGATAAATTAATATTTTATTTCCTTTCCATCAATTTTAACTATATATATATTAATAATTAATTAAATAATAATAAATATTTAATAATTCACATTTATTCTCTTCCATTAAAAATTAATTTTAATTTTGAATTATTTTAATTTTTATTATTATTATTTTATTATATATTTTTTAACTTTTTTACTTTTACTTTAACTTTTACCATTTTACCCCTTTTTTTTTTACTAATTTTTGCCTTTTAGTGAGATTTTATACTTTGGGTGTATTTCTTTTATATCCAACATATACGTTTTATATTTTTCTTCTTTCAACACTTAATTAACCTTTTAAATTATTTATTTAGTTATATTTTAATAAAATTATGGTTGTTACAATTGGTATGGCAACATATGAGGCATTATACAGAAGGAAATGTAGAACTTTGCTATATTGGACAGAATTGAGTGAGATTAAGTTTATAGGACTTGATATTGTCATACAGACAGAAGAAAAGGTGAGACTGATAAGGGATCATTTGAAAGCTACTGTAACACCCCATCTTAGCCTACGTTTATAGACCAAGATGGACTGTTATCTCATGGTGATTGTGTCTTAATATTTTACTTAGCCAATTTTAAGTACAGATTTTAATAAATTTTGCCATAACCTCCCCCAAAAATGGAGGTCCCAAGTGTCGACAAAACTGATTCTTTAATTTTTGAAAAAACATTTTGTTTCACAATTCAATACAAGCACACTCCCAATAATCCACCCTTATAACCTCAACTACAATCCTGCAAGAAGAATTCATACTTCTATATTCACAACCCAACTCAATTCAAAACCATACAGTTATTATACATTATTAGATTTACATGCTACATAAAGTTATCTCTTTGTATTGTTCAAATAAGTACATGCCAGTTTCTAATACCAAAATACAAAATAAAGAGCACCATCTAAGCTTGTTGATGACCGGCAGATCGCAGGACTCCTCTGCTTGCTACTGGCTCCTTGCTAATAATCTACGAGTTTAGAAGAAACTAAACTCGCTAAGCATTGCTTAGTGGGTACTTTAACTAATTACGGAAAATGAATAATAAAGGCATAATGCACTTTTAAAAGCAATGAATCGTATTTAAAAATAATATCACAGTAAAAACAATCCATACATGTCATATATTCGGTTATTATCATTTTATCATTTCGCTCCACAAGGTAATTATGAATACACTGATCTCGGAATGAGGCCTCGTATAGAGTTACGCGTGGTCTTGACCTCACACGACTAATTGCCATGGTCTTGGTCTCACACGATATAGAATAACTGCGTGGTCTTGGTCTCACATGACTAGTTGCCATGATCTTGACCTCACACGATATAACTGCGTGGTCTTGGTCTCACACGACTAGTTGCCATGATCTTGACCTTACACGATATAACCCCCATTCCAGACCGGTTTTACTCATTTACCGAGTAGAGCATATATAACATTTCATATATATACCCATTCACTTCATATATATACCACATATTCTCCATGTATATAGAATATAAACTTACACAAATACCACATATACTCACATATGTATCATATATATTCACATATATACCATATACAAGCATATATATACCATATGAACAAAAGTTTGTAAGAAAAGAAAATTTCTTTTATGTTAAAGTACCAAACCTTGTTTTTCCTTAGTCTTTATTCTATATAACTTCCTTTCCTTCCTTGTCTCCTTGATTTCCTTATAATCTTCTTTGTTACCAAACTCTTTAAATCAAAAGCCTTAAACTTAGGAAAAATCACCTCCTTCTTCCTTCTCTTATGGTTTGGACGAATTCATCATGCAAGAGGGGGCTTTTATACTTTCTTTCCTTAGCTTATTTTGATACAAATGGCAGCCATAAGTGGTGAATAGATGTTGACTTCCAATTGGTACACCTTATAGCAAAAATGGCCACTTTTAATTGGTCCATTTGCCTTCTTCTAATTGGTACACCTTATAGCAAAATGGCCACTTTTAATTGGTCCATTTGCCTTCTTCTAATTGGTACACCTTATAACAAAATATGGCCACTTTTAATTGGTCCATTTGCCTTCTTCTAATTGGTACACCTTATAACAAAACATGGCCACTTTTAATTGGTCCATTTGCCTTCTTCTAATTGGTACACCTTATAGCAAAAATGGCCACTTTTAATTGGTCCACTTGCCTTCTTCTTTTAATAAATGCTATATGGCTAATTATGATCCACTTTTGGGGTGGATGAATGCCTTAGGGCCATTTGTCCATCTCTTTTTCTTTTCTTCTTTTAATAAATGCTAAATGGCTACTTATGATTGGCCCACTTGCCTCCTTCTTTTATCTATTTATTTGGCAAGCCCTTAGGCTTCCTTTTATTCATATTTTGACCCCCTCAACTTTCTTGTGCTGTAATTTTATAGTCTAGGGTGTGAAAATATCAAAATACCCTCCAACGATTAATCGATTGTAACTTTTAAACCGTGCGTTTTCGGGAAAAATTGAAACCCACGGTTATGACCCGATTAATTTCAAGAATATTCTTCCGGGGTTGGATATGGGCACTATTAAGAACTTCCGACACTTAATTTTTAAGTTTACATAGTTGCCCCTAACTTTTGAGAAATTTCCACTTAGGTCCTTTTGATATCCCTTCCTGACCTTGCTGTCTTTCTTTATTAATATCTTTTTACTCACAACTCCAAATTAAGTAATTCTTATTCCCACTGAAACTAGACATCCGGGGACATATTATATCAAAATTTCAATTCAATCCGAGCTATATCTGATTTTTGATGGTCCTTTGAAGTCAAGCCTACTATGCTGTCCTGAGGCAGCTTGTACATTGTCTACTAAATCCATCATATCTTATTCTGTATAACTCCAAAATGAGTAATTTTAAGTTAAACATCTAGCTAAGACACAAATAAACAATTAATTCTTCTTTGAGACTCTCTAATTCTATCATTAACTTGGATGAAATTCGAGCTCAATTTATAGGTCATGTTCTAAACTCCTTTGTTCTAAGCCTAAATCATATCCTCTACGTCTATTCTTACCAATCTGGAATTCGGGATGTTACAGCTACAATAGACAAATAAAAATCCTATGCATATTTAAATAGAAGGGACATTGAATACGATGTGGGGGGACAAGGTATTTTTTTAAACTATCACCATGGAAGAAAGTTCTCTGATTTGGCAAGAAAGGGAAGTTAAGCCCTAGGTTTATTGGGCCATACGAATACTCGAATGTGTTGGTTCGGTATCCTATAGACTAGCTTTACCTCCTAAACTAGCCAAGATTCATAATGTATTCCATGTATCGATGCTCAGAAGATATAGATCGAATCCTTCACATGTTATACAAGCATAATCCTTTGAGATACTGCAAGATTTGAGTTATAAAGATGAACCAGTGGCGATCTTAGCTTGAGAGGTCAAGGAATTACAGAATAAACATATTTGTTTGGTACAAGTATTGTGGAGGAACTACTCAACTGAGGAAGCCACATGAGAGAGCGAAGAAATAATGAGTCAATAATATCCTTAACTATTCCAGACACATTGAACTGGTAGATTTTGAGGATGAAATTTCTTAAGAGGGAGAGAGTTGTAATGTTTAAAATTGTTAAAAGTGATTTTCTAAATTATATAGATATTGGACTGTGTATGATGTTGAGTGTGATCTAGATATTTGAAATTGATGAAAAAATAGGGTTGGTTAAGCCATATAAAATTAAATCTGAGTATGGATTTAGTCTATATTTTTAAAAAAGAATTTTTAGGAGGTAAAATTTTATAGAAATGCCAATGTGACCCAAAAAATCAAATTCTACTATAATTGGGATAAGAAATATGAGTAGTAGAGCTTTAAAACAGTTAAAGCAATTATTTTATAATTTTACGAAGTTAAAAGTTGAATTAAGAAATAATTAAAGGAAGTAGGTGTACTAAAGCAAAAGTGTAAGCATCACATGGGATTTAAACCCTAAATAATATATATATATGCATATATATTAGAGTTGATAATTATTTTTCTTATTTTTCATCATCTTGGCCGAATTCCTCTCTCTCCCTCACCACCATATCTTTTTTATTTCTTCTTCTTCCTTATCTTACCTTAAAACCCTAAGTATCTTAAGTGATAACTCAAAATTTTTATAGGAATTCATTAGTTTATGAGTGATCTTCCAAGATTAAGACTATAAAATCAAGGGATATGAGAAAAGAGGAAGGAATATCCACTTTGATAAAGGGTTTTGCTTATGAATGATAATTATAAATGATAATTTTCTATTATTTGATTTTCTTTTAATTTTAAATACTTATAAATGTTAGTTAATCTATATTAATTGAGTTATTTGTAAAAGAATTGATTAATAGAACGTTATGTGCTATAATTGAATATGGAACTTTTAAAGAGAAGAATTGATTATGGATTCATTTATGAATGACAATAAGTCTGTATGTATAATTTTTCAACTTCAAACTATGCTTAAAACTACTTTTGAATCAAGTTTTGATTTTGGATTTTGGAATAGTTTAGGGTTTTGGAAGAAAATTGATTATTAGTTGATGGCAAATTTATGCTATCGCAGTGATACCGTAAGTGCACGGGTCGCTCAAGTAATAAAATAGTGAGTAAGTTATCATTCCACTAGAGACAAGGTCAAATATTAGTGCAAATTTTAACTATTATTTAGCGAATCAATAGTTTGTGTGATGATTAAAATAAAAGATGAATTACTTAATAAACTAAAGTGAAGAAAAATTGAATATTGTGCAACAAAAGTTGATGATGAAAATACTATCCAGATATTGAATCCCCCTAGCCATAAAAATCATTTATGAATATCAATTAAATTAAATCAAATAATAGAGTTGAATTGGCATTCCCCTAAATTAGATTAAAACCTCTCTCATGTGAATTAATTCCTAATCACTAAGTAGAATGCTAGGAATCTCTTCTCAAGCATAATTAAATAGATCTTGCAATAAGAACATGGAACTTTAAACCAAAGGGTCTTGTAAGTCTATCTCTAGCACTCTAATCAACCCTCAATCCTAATGAGCATTCTGCTCATATCAAGCTTTCTCAAATCAATAATATGAAAATTGCAACCAATCAATAAGCATGTTATTATCAATTGGAAATAAGAAATTAAGAATCAAAAGGATAAAATAACTCAATCAAATGATTTAATTTAATAAGAATTATTCAATCCATACATTAAAGTTAGGGTTCATCAATATCTAGATAGATAAAATGTTTAGCTCATGTTCATAACCAAAAAACCAAAATAAAGGAAATAAGTAAAAGAATTCAAACAATCCGTAATGAATGATTTGTGTTTTTTCACTTCAATCCTTGAATCTTGGATTAAATCTCGCGTGTATTGGATCTTCACCTTCACTCTCGGCTGCCAAAAACTCTCTTTTTCTCAGGAAGTCAGCTTTGAAAATAAAACTTGGATCCCTAATTCACTCTTTAGCTCAGATTTTATAGCCCAAATATTTTTGCCTGACACGCCCATGGACATGCCCGTGTCTGTGCGTGTGTCAACAGTGCTGTTTCAAACTTTAATGACATGACCATGTCCTTGGGTGTGTTGTTGCTACTGCAATTCTGAGTTAGGGACACGGTCATGTCATTGGGCATGTCACAGCTTCTGTAAGTTAGAAGTAATGGCACGTTCAGTGATACGCTTATGTCTCTAGGCGTGTTGAAGCTTCTGTAAAGTAGTTGAATGACACGGCCACTAACACAGCCATGTCATTGGGCGTGTCACTTGAAGAATTTGCCCAAAATAGCTTCTTTCCTTGTCTTTTGTCCTTGATTCTAGCTTAAATAACCTTGAGGTCCTCACGTGTCAAAAGTTTCTAGAATCAACCCTAATAAACACTTGAACAAACAAATTAAACTCAATTTGACAATAAATATATTAAGAAGTAGGGGCAAAAATATCATCAATTATACACTTATCATTAGTAGCAGATTTGATGATTATGTTTAAATGAAATATGTTTAGTTTAAATGAAAGAAGAATTTAATCAAAAGTATTGCAACGTTCGTAAAATAATTGTATGATGAAGAAAGAGGTAAACACTTTAAAGAACTATTTTTAGCAAAAAAAAAAACCGATATTATAAGTGTGAAATTGATTAAAAGGAAAATAAAGAAGTGTTTACTTATCAACCCAAACCCTAAAATCATCGCGCCTCCAAATTTGGGGTGTGACACGCTTGACCTAGTTTCTTTCACCTAATTCATACCCTTAGGTTAACTATTACCTTCCTCATTCAATGTTAACCCTTTATCCAACACCTTCATCTTGTCCCTCTCCCAAACATCTATACATATAGGCGTACCCTTAACCATTCCCCCCATATACCTGCCATTCTGAAAAATATGCCTCACCATCAAAACTTGACCTTACTTTTTCTCACCCCCATCTAGTTCATCACAAGCATATCCATTCTATAAGCTTCATCTTTTCACCTTCAAAGCCCCTAAAGCTTAGTCCCTTACCCCTAAAATTCTTTCCGTTAAGCATGAACCCAACTTAGCCTCATGGTTCAACCCCTCTTGAGAGCACACCCATCCTCAATGGACCTTAGTCTTGCACTTACCATATAGCCATATAAACCATACCCATGTGCCTCATCTTCAAGCCACATGAACTGGACCCATGTGCCCCATCTTCAAGCCACAAGAACCAGACCCATGTTTCTCACCTTCAGGCCACATGAACCAGACCCATGTGCCTCATCTTCGAGCCACATGAACCAGCCATGTGCCTCATCTTTGAGCCACATGAATGAGACCATATGCCTCATCTTCGAGCCATATGAATGAGACCCATGTGCCTTATCTTCAAGCCACGTATCTTTAAGCCATATGAACTAGACCTATGTACCCCATCTTCAAGCTACATGAACTAGACCCATGCGCCCCATCTTCAAGCCACATGAACAAGGCCCATATGCCTCATCTTCAAGCCATATGAACCAAACCCATGTGCCTCATCTTTAACCACAAGAACTAGACCCATATGCCTCATCTTTAAGCCATATGAACCAAGCCTATGTGCCCAGTCTTTAAACCACATGAGCCGAACCTATGTACCCCATGTTTAAACTACATGAACTAAACCTATGTGCCGCATCTTTAAACCATGAATTTTACCCACATCCACACAGTCCCAACCTTTGACCATGAAACTGACCCATGGCACACATTCTAGTCTTTAACCATGAACCCAACCGATGGTTGAGTTACATTATAGCCTTTAACCATAAACTCGACCTGTGTCCAAGTTACATTCTAGCCTTTGACCATGAACACAACCCATGGCCAAGCTACATAAAGCCTTTGACCATGAACCTGACACATGGCTAAGTTACATTAAGCCTTTAATCATTAATACGACCCATTGCCAAGTTACATTAAGCCTTTGATCATGAATCTGGCCTATAACCAAAACCATCATTTCATAAGCCAGACCAATGATATATAGCCCTTCCTTTCATGCCATTCTAAAAGCTCTTACTAATCTATACTTTTGTGTGAAGGTACACATGGCCTAACAAGTTAACCAAACCCTGCAATTAAAGCTCTCCTTAAAAGACAAGAGGAGTACTTCAAAACAATGATGGCTAACCAAGACTAAGTTGAATAAGACCCTAGTCAAACAAAGGAATGCCATCCTCCAAGAAGTTGCCAGTACGATCCAACCTACCTTTGCACAATTCAACCCACCCATTGCCGATCCAAATATGACCAACACTTCTCAAAGACCACCAACAACACCAACCTACATGACACCACATACTCCCTCATGCAGCTCCTCTAATAATCCATTAACTCCAATTGTCCCCATCATTAATTTAACCTAGATGAGGCATATTCTAGACCCATTACTAGAAGTTGTAACTAACCCTTCCCAAAGAGGTGATCTCTCTTAGAATGCTCAAGAAAATTGAAGCCCTTAAAAGACATATGAGGAAATTTAAAAGCAATGGAGCCTATATTGATGTTTGCTCGTTGGCCCTTCCAAATTCCAAAGCTCCACTAAAGTTTAAGATGCCCACCATGGACAGGTTTGATGGTAATACTTGCCTGAAAACACACTTAAAGATGTATATAGGTGCTCTTTCCCCTCTTGGAATAACAAACAAACTCCTTGCTTAGTTATTCCATCAATCTTTGACTGGGGTAGCCATCATGTCATTTGTGGATCTTAACCGGAAAAAGTACTCGAGTTGGAAAGATATCTATAATGAGATCACAAAGTAGCACCACTATAATATAGAGGTTGATGTCACCGATCAGTATATGTAAACCACTAAACAAGGCCCAAAAGAGTCCTTCTTCTCATTCCTTATAAGATGAAGGATTAAAGTAGCACAAATGGTGAACATGCCACCTAAGTAGGAACAAATAGACATAATAGTTAAGAACTTGTAGCCAGTTTACCAAGCCCACCTTTATCTTCCAAACTACAAAGCCCTTAATGTTACTGCAACCAAAATACAAGATTTAGTCTAGTCTGGGAAATTGAAGGATGAATATGCAATACCCTCATCCTTTAGAGAAAAAAAGGGGAAACTACTCAAGTTCTAATCTTAGTGTTGCAGGTCATCAAGGGAACATTGAGGTAGCCACATTAGTACTCAGCAGCCTATTAGGTTGGAGAGGCATGAGAATAGAGCCTTTACAGATTTAGGCATGCCATTAAGTATAGTATACAAAAAGGCCTCGCAAGAGAAATTGGTTCAACCTTTTGAGCCAAGACCTCCATCAAACCCTTTGCCCAAGAGCTAGAACACTAATGTGTTTTGTGAGTATCATTAAGGCATCGAGTGTGAGACAGGCATGTGCAAGAACCTAAGGCATAGAATCTAGTACATGGTGGACAATGGAACCATTATTTCTCTATGAAAAACATAAAGATCACCTCCTCTAGATGGCATCTTTCAGCAAACCCCTACATAGCCCACCCAACAATTGGTGCCATGAGAAGGCCGATGACTTAGCTGACTTATCACCCTTCATCTCAAAGCCCCTGTCCAATCCAAGTCTACTAGCCCTAAGTTTGTATCCTAATAAAATCATAGTCAAAATTTGAGTCTAGTCCAAGCCAGAGTCAATGTCAAAGTCAGTGCCAAACTATGTCTCCATTAGTCCCTTTTGTAATTCTCCATTAAATAAAATCATGATTTTTCTTCTTATTACTTTATGTATTTCCATTTCTAATCTTGGTTAAAAAAATAATCAAAAATAAAAATAATAATAAATAATAATAAAGAAAAATTATACCTTGGCATAAAGATTGCATCATCTACGAATGATTGGTATCAAGATCATCAAAAAGTTATCCACTTTTTTAAAAGATAGCATCGTTTGAAGATACATTTTGAATCATTTCAAATGAAATCATTGAAAGAAAAAAAAAAGAAAGAAAGAAAAAGAGAAGAAAAGAGAAGAAAAGAAAAAAAAAGAAAGAAAAGAAAAAGAAGGAAAAATGAGAAAAGAGAAAAATGAAATTTAAAAGGAAGTTAAACATCTTTTCGAGCCCCACTTGAGATCATTGTTGGAGAAGCCATGAACTAATTAAAGATGGAAAAAAAGTTAAAAATAGTTGACAATCACCAAATATGTACCAAAGGATTCCTACATAAGCATATCCCTACTGGATGAAAGCCGTCAAGACAGAAATGTGATCAACATCATGTTAGCAATAAGAGAAGAAATCAACAAATTAACATGACACTTCAACAAGAAGGTTATCCAAGATCCCTCAATACCAATTCATGCCTTCTCAAGCAAATATTATTCGAGAGAAATACCAATTTTGCAGATCTAGATCATCGGTTAACTCAAGGGTAAGAACTATACATACCTGATTCTTTTGCGAAAGCAATTGATATGTGGGAAACCCCTATTGAGCTTGATCTAAATCATACAAATCATATGCAAAGGTTGTAAATAATAATAATAAAAAAAGAAGAAAAGTAGAAAATAAAAATAAAAAGGGAAGCTTGCTAAACTAAAAACCTAAAAAGGCAGCATAGGCAAAATTTATGGCAAGCTCCTAGAGTTGAAAACCTAAAAGGGTAGCTCAGGCAAAAATTAGAGCTAAAATAAGGTTGTTTTAGCAGAAATGGTACTGGATGGTTCTCGCTGGCTCTCTTAAGTGGGAGGTCAGGGGTTCGATCCAGGGAGGCTACCCCTTGGGGCCAAATAAACAAATCCTGCTGGGTGGGCCGCGAGGGCTGTCCAGTACTGTAGCAATCGCTTGCCTCCTGCGGACTCCGTGCCCAGGTGGTAAAAAGGCCGGGCCGTAAGCCACTAGTGGGCCGGGCAGCCGACCTGGTCGGGGAGGGTCATTACAGTTAAAAAGGCGCCTTTTTAACTATAACGACCCTCCCCGACCAGGTCGGCTGCCCGGCCCACTAGTGGCTTACGGCCCGGCCTTTTTACCACCTGGGCACGGAGTCCGCAGGAGGCAAGCGATCGCTACAGTACTGGACAGCCCTCGCGGCCCACCCAGCAGGATTTGTTTATTTGGCCCCAAGGGGTAGCCTCCCTGGATCGAACCCCTGACCTCCCACTTAAGAGAGCCAGCGAGAACCATCCAGTACCATTTCTGCTCTTGAACCAGGTCATATCTTTAGGGGTTGTTGCCCCCAAAGTCATATCTTTAGGGGGCAAACTTTGGAGTCATATCTTTAGGGGGCAAACCCTAGAGTCATCGCCTTAAAGTCACATCTTCAAAAGGCAAACCCTGGAGTCATAGCCCTAAAGTCATATCTTCAGGGGGGTAAACCCCAAAGTCATTGCCAAACCTCTAAGAAGCATATCCCCAAATCATCACTTGAGTCTTAAGTTTAGGTGCAGTCTTCTTAATGTTTTCCTCTTGGTCATCAAAACTAGTTGTTGCACCTTCTCATGGTATCATAAACCAAACACTTAAAACCACCCAATTCTAAAACCTACCAGACAGTGTCACTGAATGGAATCAACAAGCCCATTGCTCATGATAAGTGTTTCCAATGGTACTTAGAATGTAAGATAGAATGGTGATTATTAAGCTCCTTGCTATTATAGCTACTCATCAAAGATAGAGAGGTCCACAAAGTTCAAGTCCTCCTTAGAAAGTCCAGCCAACCAAACCATCACCATATTCCAGTCAGTCAAACCATCTCCATATTCCAACCAGCCAAACCATCTCCATATTCCAGTCAGCCAAATCATCTCTATATTCCAGCCAGCCAAACCATCTCTATATTTTAGTTTTCCTTTACAACATGAATTCCGCAAAGACAAAGCCCTCAACCAAGACATGATCCAAACCATTCATGTAAGACCAAAATATTTTGCCTTTGCAAAATCTATAGCCAAACCATCTTCACTTTGAGCTTAAGCCAACCCACAACTTTCATTTCTGTGAGTGGGGATTTTCGCCCTCACTTCTGGTGGAATAGTTCTTATGACTTTGGCATTGTTAGGCTATAGGCCTTAAAGAATATGGGCCTAATCCCGAAGAATTGGAGTTGCCACCCGGATGGGTTGAGAAAGAAATAAAAAGGGGTAGATAACTCGATCCTTAAGGAATTCCCAACCCTTTACTTGGGTTCGAAAAGTTGGATATATATGGGGAAGGTGGAAATGACCCAATACCCCCCATTGCACCCGGTTCATTTGAACCGACCTTCTTTTCAAGTCCAAACATTAATAAATTCTTAGATTATTATAATACCATTCACATTACATGCAATTGTGAAAAATAATCATATTATAAATCAAATAAACAAATAAACCAATAAATAAAATGGGCACCGATACAAAGATGAAAACATGCCCTTACAATCGTTCAAATATCCATATAAATAAATAAAATAGGACACCCACCAAAAGGTGGAAACATGTCCCTTATAATTATCCTAAAATCAGTAAAATAAATTAAATTACATAAGCAAAATAAATAAGGCACCAACAAGTGGAAACATGCCTTTTACATCCTTAAAAATACAACCAATAAATAAATATTAATATAGTTCAATCATTAATAATAAAATATGTAATCCAAATATATAGTTCATCATAAAAATTACAATCCATAATTGTATCTTAATATTAACCCCCTAACGAATTATAGTTCACAACGCATTTGGTGGTCCTTACAGGGGATCAGGGGCAGCACACCCGAAAGATAAACAATTTACCAAGCTCAATATAAATTAGGGTTTTAGGGTATAAATTAAGATTTGATATATAAATTAGGGATAAATCATATAATAAAAGTTTGAATCAAATCATGCTCTACTAGATGAAATAATCACCAAGATACTGGAGATTTAAAACACACGAATGCTTAATCATTGTTTCAATAAGCCACTAGGTGGAATAACATTGCTCAAAGAATGAGAGTAACTGTTGTAAATTTAAACAAATTAAATATTGAAACCAAACCTTCGTTTGTTGGCTCCACCACTTTGAACCAAGCTCTCTGCCTTACTGCCTAAGTAAACTTTTATTTTTAGTTGAGCTATCTTGTGTTTGTATTTTTTATTCTGTGTCAATTTTTAGGTTAATTATGGCCTTCCTATGTTGGTCGTTGCTGCCCTTTTTTTTTGTTTGTTAATTGTCTTTTTATCGGAAATAATAAGGCAGCAAAATAACCCTAAATATCTTCGGAAAGACCCGAGCAGCTATTTCAATTTGTGTAAAACTCAAACTGTCTAATTAGGGTCGAACATGAGCAACATTCCTCATGTCAAATTTTTACACAATGCCTTTCTAAAATCAAACCAGTGGATTTGGGCATTCAAAATTGAACCAGACTTAATCAAGCTTTTAAAATTGGATCAAAATAATTTTAAGCTCTTAATTTAGATTGGACTTAATTCGAACCTCTTAATTAGAAGTAGACTCGTTCAGGGCCAAAATTAAGAGTCTACAATATCCTAAAATGCTCTTTTAAAGTCAAAACTGATTAACGAAAGTTCATAAACCCTAGTCTAAACCAAACCAATGTTCTAAGTCAGAGGCCTAACCTAACCTAAGCATTGAAAACCAAACCAGCTAATAAGTAGAACAAGCCATGACTAGCCAAACAGACCACAATTTGCTTACCTAAACCATGTTCCACAGCTAAATGAGCCAACTCATCCCATAGTCAACCAAGTCAAAAATCTCTAAAGAGCCAAGCTCTTCAATGGATAGATTAGCCTGAATCTACCCTAAAAGTTTTGCAATATTTATTGTTATATTTGGATTAAGTGTATATGTTTTATGGAAAGAGAAAAGAGGTAGAGAGAGAGTGTATATGTTGTATATATAGAAATATATAAAACATATACAAGTCAAGGTGATGAAAGTCAAAAGAAGATATTTATTTATTTTAAATTAGTGAAATAAATTAAATGGAAAAAATAAATGAATGGAAGAGAATTAATTGGATTATTTTATTATTATTTTTGCTTGGTGGAGAGGATTTTGAGGAGAGAGAAGGTTGAGTGTTTGACTTTGTTTTCTTTCTTTTCTTCTTTCTTTCTTTCTTCTTCGTGCATCTTCATTTTCTTTCCTTTCCTTTTCTTTATTTGGCCGACACTCCATAGTAAGAGAGCAAGAGAGAGATTTGATCTTTCAAACTCAAGATTGAAGGAAGTTTTCAAGTAATCAAGTTGGAAATTTAAGAGTTTCTTCATCCTTGGTAAGTTTTCCACTTGATTCTTTGATTTCTTTGAGTTTGTGAGTTGAGGTTATGGTTGATATGTGTTTGTTTGATTGTGGTGTGTTTGAGAGTGTTTGGTCTATTGATTATGGATTTTGGGGTTGGATTGAAGGAAAGAGTAAGTTTGTTGGAAGAGAAAATGTTGTGGTTGTGTTTTGGGTTTGTGTGATGTATGTTTTGTATTGGTATGGTGTTTTTGCAAGTTATTATGGTTTTTAGGTGTGTTTAGTTAAGTTTGTTTGAAGTGGAAAATGGTGGAAGAAAGTGGTTTGTTGGATGTAGTGTTGATGTTGCCAGAATCTGTATTTTTGGCCTGACACGCCCATGAGCACGGCCAGGTCTTTGGGCGTGTCAATGGTTCTGTGTTCTTGGATGGGTGACACAAGCAGTGACACGCCCATGTCACTGAGCATGTCACAGCTTCTGTGTTGTAGTAGTATTGACACGTCCAGTGACACGCCCATGTCACTGAGTGTGTCATAGCTACTGTGTTGGTGAAGGATTGACACGGCCATGAGCACGCCCGTGTTGTTGGACGTGTCAATGTTTCTGTGAGATATAATGTATTACACGTTCAGTGACACGCCCATGGTTCTGAGGGTGTCAAAGCTTCTGTGTTGGGAGTTTAGGGCACGGTCAGGGACATGCCCGTGTTGTTGAGCGTGTCATGTATAGAGTTTGCCCTAGTTGGTTCTTATTCATATTATCTCATGTGTATTTGTATTAAGGGTGTATTATTCCTTTTGGATTAGGTTGAGAAGAGGTTGTATTGCCTTAATCCTAGTAGTGAAGAATTCTTGGAAGGGGAAGTGTATAGATTGGTGTGAGTTGTCCTTGAGGTAAGTACAAACCCTATATTATTGCATACATGTATATGATTATGAAACTTGACACATTTGGTTGTAAATGTGTTAAGTAAACTATTGTATTGTTGTTGTATATTAATAATGTTATGTCTTGCATAATGTGAACTTTGTGGAATGTATGTTAAAGATTCTAAAGACATGTTGATGCAATGAAATATGAAATATGATATGTGAAAGGTATGATGATATGATGAATTGCCTTAATGTGATTTGAGATATGATGAAATGTGAAGCCATTGTTGTTGGCTATGATAGTGCAAATGAAATATAATTGGGGCATGATTGCCTAGTTTGATTATGGAAGTAAAATGAGAAATGAATTGAAAAGAGATTGATAAAGAGATAAATGAAATGATTGTGTGCCTAATATGTTATTCGATTTTCAGAGTTCTGGGTTTGGCGGCATGCCTATGAATCACTGGATAGGTGAAAAGACCGGGTCGTAAGCTGATTCCAGTTGATAAATATGAAATATATGAAATATGATGTTTTTGGGGTGAAAAGACTGGGTCGTAAGCCTCAAAAACAATAACAGTCTAGCCGGGTTGAGGATCACCTCGGGTCTAGCCGGGTTGAGGTCCAAGAGACTGGGTCTGTTACACTATCCATGGGTAGAGATATGTATATATCGCCTACGGGCTTGATGATTGTGATTATGGACCAAAGCAGTAACTCTGAACTTTGAATATCATATTAAAGTCTTTTTGGGCCATGCTTGTCTTTGATATAAATGTGATTCATGAATGATGAAACAGTTAAATAATATAGATGTGATTCATGAATAGTGGAATAGTTGAATAATATAATGAAAGGTAATGTTATGAAATGTGATGTTCTTGTGATTTGATTATAATGTTAGAAAGTTTGACATTTGCATTTCATTATAGTATATTGTTATTATGGTTTGTACCACTAAGCCGTAGGCTTAGCGTGATTGTGGTTCATCGTGCAGGTGACAGAGTAGAGCCAGAGGGTTCAGTTAGACCAAGTGGAGTCTAGCTTCTGAGGTGTTGATAGAGGGCTTAAAGATCAAAGACAAACTGCCAAACATGTATAAATTTTATGTTTTGTAAAACATGGATTTTGATATGTATATGTAATTGTAAACACCATTATATTTTCCGCTGCGTATTACATAGATGTTTTATCTATTATACTTTATAATATGATTTGAATTTTTTCAAATTTTCTCATATTATTGTTAAAAGGAATGAGTGGTTTGTTTAGTAAACCGCAGCATTCCTATATGCAGTATACGTATATTACATATATGGTGGAATGTAGTGTGCGTAAATAGGGTATAGGGCTGTTACAAGGTTTCGGTTTCTTTTTTTTATTAATATTACTTGCCTTAACTAATTAGGAATAAACCACATCAAACCACTATAAATAAGGACCAAAGGCAATTAATTTAAGGGAGGCTGAAAACCAACAGGGACTTGAAAATTTGAAACCAAATCAAGGAAGGAAAAGGAGCAATTCAATTCAATTTTTTTCTGGAACAGTAGGGACACGATTTAAGCAATTCAAAGGCAATTGTCTTTGTTCTTGTTCATCCATGAAGAATTATTTTTGTAGAATCAAAAAAAGGAGGTATGAGATTCTAATTTTTGTTTTATTTTTTCACAGTAGCATAATCTATGAAATTTTATTTTCCAAATCAAAAACCTTAGAACTTTAATTTAGTTTTTTCCAAAGTTAAAAACACTAAAAAGTTACTTTATTTTCCAAAAAGACTTAAAATTGTAATTTTTTCTTCTTAAAAATCTTAAAACTCTAATTAAACATCTTTTTCAACAAAACCAAAATTTGATTCTGTTTCTTTCAAAATTTTAAACTAGGTTCTATTTCATTAAAAAAAAAACCTTAAAAAACATCTTTTCTATTTATAAAAACTTCAATCCGTTTGTTTAAATTCATAAAACTTCATGAAATCATCAAATTGTCTTTCTAAACCCTAATTCAAATTCATTACCCGAGACCCTAATTCTAAATCCTAAAATCCAAAATTCAACTTTTAAACCTAAAATAGTAAACCCTAACCCTTTAAAACTTTAAACCCTAATTTTTCTAAGCTCCAATCCTTTAAAACATTAAAAAACATAAATACTTTAAATTTTACACAGTAGCTTGAAATCATCATTTAAAACCATGAATCAAAAGTATTTTAAAGTATCTAAAACCCTAGTTTCATGATTTCACCATTCAAATATTAATTTAGTTAATCAAAGAGTCTTACCAACCTTTTAAAACATAAAACCCTAATCTAATTTAATTCCATAAAAAGTCACAGTAGCTATAATTGGACTTTTATTTGCTTTATTTAATTCTATACTTGATTATGCTTTGATTTATCTCTTGTGTTTTAATTTATTTAATTTCAATACTTGATATATTTAATTTATCATGCTTGGATATTTATTTTCTATTTTGATTAATAGCTTTGATTAATGATTTATTTATGATGAATGATTATTTACTTTTATCAAGTAATTTAGATTTCCAAAAGTTGTAAGAGGTATGTTTCCACTTGGTGGGTACCTCATTAGTTAAACATCATGTAATATAAATTGCATTTCTATTTTAGAACCTATGTAAGGGGCATGTTTCTACCTTTCGGTGGGTGTCCTATCTAGGCATGTGATGTAAGGACATGTTTTCATCTTCGGATGGGTGTCCATTTATTTGTTTTGTTTTGTTTGGACATTGCTATGATTTTAAATATAATGATCTTTCTTTTGATTATTGTGTGTAATATGGATAATGTTGTTATATTTAAGAATTTTATAATATTAAGACCTATAAAGGAGGCCGGTTCCAATGAACTGGGCATTGTGGGGGTGCTGGGCCATTTCTCACCTTCCCCACACGTACCCAACTTTCCGAACCCATTAGGGGGTTTGGGATTCTTTAAGAATCGAGTCATCCACCCCTTTCTTTTTCCCGGCCCGTCCGGGTGGTGACTCCATTTTCTCCGGACTTAGGTCCATGTTCTCTAAGGCCCCGAGCCTAAACAGTGCCGAAGTCGCAAGAACCATTCCACCAGGAGTGGGGGCAAAAATCCCCGCTCACAGTGGAGACTCCACTGGGGATAAGAGAAGTTGATTCCGTTGGTCTTTATATTATTCTATTCTTTTTTATAATGATATTATCCATTGCATCATCTTAGATTGCATCGTGTGCGTGAGTTAGGACGCTCTTGTTGCCCATGTTGTGTTATGTGAGGGATACCATACTTTCACTCAAGGTATGGAGATCGAGCATGGCATAACCACTCATAGCCTCGTACCATTTGGTATATACTTGCTATGGGAACCTAAGCCTTTTTACCCAAAGACTAAAGCTCATGTAATTGGCCTAGTTACTTTCCTTAGGTTTTACCCCAAATGCATGTTGTTTGACTATGGTTAGCTTATCTTAGTCTAAATCATGGCTTATTTGGTTTGTTCTTTTCTAATATGACCTAAGTATATTGTAAGCTCAAAATAAACTTTTCTTTAAAATCCAAAAGACCAAAGCTATTTTCAAAATTTTTTCAAGTTGGTCTTTGGACATAAGACTTTTCTAAAAACAAATCAAAAATTCTTTGGCCCATGGCCCAAATACTAAGCCCAAAATCCATTTTTCTAACCTTTTTTACAATGGGCTTAGAAACAAAACTATTTTCACCCAACCATTTTTTACAAAGAGTTTGCAAAAATATTTAGGTCAATTATGAAATACAAAAAATCAATTGTGGGCCTAGTTTACACTAAGAATAAATTAATCATGGGCTTGTTTTTGGCATGAACCATTAGTTACCTTTTTCAAGTGAGAAATCTATTTATAATAAACCTCTTAATTTCGTTTTAATCCAATATAGCATAAAAGCTACTTTAGTTGGTTGAATGAATTAAAACCTAATTAATGGGAATTATCATGGATGGATTTCCATCTTTGAAAATATAACTATTGGTTGAAACGTCCGAGGGAATTATTCAAAAGCAAGATACCCCATGTTGGTATTTTGTTAACCATATACCTAGGAAAAGGGACTCGCCATTCGTGTGTGGATGTTATAAGGTTGGAAGGAACGTCCTATTTTTATCTGTTGATTATTTGTGCATACATGCATACATTTGCATCTCATATCATTGATCATCTCTGGCTCACAGCCCTGGATTATGATAGTTCTAAAGCTTACAACAATCTGACCTACACCAAAGGCGAAGTATCTAGCAATGACTCAATCACTTGCTCACCTAAAACAATGGAGCCCGAAAAAATTCAAAGAATGGTGGATGAAGCCCTCAATGCCAAGATGGAAGAAATCAAAGAGGCCCTAGCTGAGACCATGAAGAACCAGTTGACTGCGATCTTAGAGAACCATGCCGAGGCATCTGCTAGCACTAAGAAACCAAAGGACAAAGGGAAGACCAAAGTTAGTGAAGTGGTTTTTGATGATGAAAAGGTGATCATTGATGACGATGATGATTGGGCTCAATACTACCAAGAGGTTCAAGAAAAGAAGAAAGAACCGAAGGCTGTTGAGAAGGCAACTATTGAAAAGACCGAGACATCCGATATTGAAAAGATGATTGCTGATTTAGAAAAGAAATTTGAGAAGAAGTTGAAAACCGAAGAGATGTCTGAGATCGACAAACTATTTGAACAAGATGAAGAAGTTTCATACAAGTTCAAGATGCCATCCTTTGTTAAGTACAATGGCATCGAAAATCCTCATCTTCACGTGAATCAATATATCACTGCTATGCAGTCTTCCCGAGCTACTAAGGCTCAAACTCTAAGGTACTTTATGCTCTCATTGGACCCTATTGTCCAAAATTGGTTCAATACCTTAGATGATGGAACACAAAAGAGTTAGGATCTACTTTATAAAGCCTTCATCCAACAATATGGATATAATGTTGAGTTGGAAGTTACCTTGATGGTAGTGGAGTCAATTAGGCAAAGGTAAAATGAGAATTTTGTAGATTATATCAAGAGATGGAGAAACAAGGCTGCTTTACTCAAGAAGAGGCCCAATGAATCCAATCAAATAAGGATGATTGTGAGAGGGGTGTTGCCTAATCTTCATGAGAGGATGTCTCATACACTCATCCGTGACTTCAAAGACCTTCTCCAAGCTGGTTTGCAAATTGAAGAATGGGAAAGGGAGAAGAGCCGCTTTGCAACAAAAAGGAACGAGAAAGGGAGCTATCAACCTAGTAGCTAAAGCATGCAAAAGGCCGTCGTTGTTAATGCTACTAACCAAGGAACGAGGAGACAATTTTTGAAATTGGGAAAACTGATGTCTTGGGTTCTCAATAAGCTTTAAAGAAAAGGATTACTACAACCCTTAAATCCTCATCCTTTGCCTAACCCTCTCCCACCTAACTTTGACACCAAAGCATTTTGTCAATTTCACCAAATGCAAGGGCATGACACGGATAGATGTGTATGGTTGAGACATGAGATTCAAAATCTAATTGATAATGGGAAGTTACCCGAGCCCAACAAGCCAAACACCAAGGACAACCCATTGCCAAAATTTAGTAGGGTACCGCCATCGGCGACCTTCATGATTGGAGGAGGTTTACATGAGGACTTTGTCATGTCTTCTTTTCAAGATGTGGATGAAAAAGCAACCAAAGAAGAAGAGGCATTTGTCAAAATTGAACAAGCTATAATGGGTGGAGAAGTAGCAATTTGTATTATCAACGGGTTTTGGGATTCAAGTGATAGTGATGATGATATTATACCCAAGAAGGAGGAGTGCACTTGTTCCGAGCCCGAAGAAGATGAGGTGATGAATACTATATCCGTTAAGCCTTATGCAAGGCCGCCACCTAAGGAGATAGAAACGAATAAGGGAAAGGAAGTTGAAGTGGAAGAAGATGATGTTGTGCTCAAGCAATTGAAAAGAACCCAAGAAGTGTTAGCATTTGTGACTTGTTAGCTACTTCCAAAAAGCACCAAGAAACTATGGCCAAAGCCTTGGCTAGCATGCCAATTTCTACCTCCACAACACCGGAGGAGTTGATCAACTTCATAAAAATTGGGGAAGTAATGAAATGTGAAGAGGTCCAAGAAAAGAGTGAAGTTAATATGGGAGCAGTTTCTTTTTTAGATACGGACTTACCGGAGGAGGGGAGAGACAACATCCGCCCTCTCTTTATCAAAATAGAAGTCAAGGGGAAGAGGACTCCATGTGTCATGGTCGATGATGGGTCCACCATAAATGTTTGTCCACTTAAGATATTGCCAAAGCTAGCCATGTCAACAAGAGATCTAAACCCAACCGAGGTGATGATTCATGCTTATGACAACACTAAGAGGCATGCCGAAGGGACTTTCAAAGCGGCTGTCAAGGTTGGTCCAATTGAATCTATTATTGAGTTTGTTGTTTTAGACATACCAGTTACCTTTTCCTTACTCTTGGGGCGACCATGGTTTCATCCTCTTGGAGGAGTTCCTTCCACCCTTCATCAAAAGATCAAATTCCCCAATGAAAATGAGACAGTGATCATTAAAGCTGAAGATGATGAGATTGTTAATGCTCTAATGATTGAGAGGCCTCTCAATGGTTTTCAAGTGGCTGCAATTTCTGATGATGAAGTAGTGGACTCCAAAGTCTTGAATATGATGAAGAACATGAACTACCTTCCCGGAGCTGGTCTTGGAAAGGGTAAGGCCGGTTTAACAAAGTTGCCAGATTTTAGAACTCAAGCTTCCAAGAAGGGGTTGGGATATGATGAAGCCAATGATGTTCAGCCAAAGAAGAATGAGAAGATGAGATTCCCACCACTTGAAGAGGTCTTTGTCAAAGCTCCAGATATGGGACCACTCCAAGGAAAGCCTGAGCCAATCATGTTCATGGGTAAGTTAATCCCCGATTTTGAAATTTTTGCAAATGTTGCTGAGCTAGTGGAGCAAGTGAAGAAAGAGCTCACCTTGTCAACCAATAAAGAATCCAATCCAAAAGAGAAGAATGAAGCTTCCCTAAAAGCCGAGAAGACTCCGGAAGAGATTGCTGCCCTGGTTGAAGAGAAGTTTGAAGACATCCTGCTTTATGATTCCGATTTTGATTTTGATTTTAATTTGTCTGCTTTGTATGAGGATAATGATTTTTCTTTTCCAAAATGAATGCAATAAAGTTTGATTTTGCTTACTTGTGTGATGTTTCTCCTGATGGTTGTATACATTCAAATAACAGTTACATGAGCATTTTCAATATTAATTCTGTTAACACACAATCATTAAATTTGGGAACAACTGAAAATCCTAAAAACATTAGCATAGCATCCGACCTTACTCCTGATGAGAGAGAGAGATTTGAAAAAATATTCAAAAAATATGAAGAAGTTTTTGCTTTGTCTTATGAAGATATGCCGAGGATAGATCGAGACATAGCTGAGCATCATATTCCTACTTACACTCACATTAAACCTATCAAACAAAAGCTTAGGTGATTAAGACCTGAGTGGGCTGAATTGGTTAAAAAAGAGGTCACTAAGCAAATACAAGTGAAGTTCCTTGAAGTGATAGAATATCCAAATTGGTTAGCCAACATAGTACCCGTGCCAAAGAAAGATGGAAGGATAAGGGTCTGCATGGACTATAGAGATTTAAACAAGGCTTCCCCTAAGGATGATTTTCCTTTACCTCATATAGATGTTCTCATTGATAGTGCAGCCTCTAGTGTGCTACACTCATTTGTAGATGGATTTTTCGGATACAATCAAGTGTTAATGGCCCAAGAGGATAAAGTCAAAACTGCCTTCATTACTACATGGGGTATATTTTGTTACAGGGTAATGCCTTTCGGCTTAAAGAATGCTGGAGCAACCTACCAAAGGATGGCCACCACACTATTTCATGACATGATGCACAAAGAAGTTAAAGTATATATTGATGATATGATGGTGAAGTCAGATACAAGGGAGCAACACTTCCAGAATTTAGAATTATTCTTCGATAGAGCTTTGAAGTATAAGCTAAGATTAAACCCGAAGAAGTGTGTATTCGGTGTTACTTCAGGCAAATTATTGGGACATGTAATTGGTCCGAATGCCATTGAGATTGATCCTGACAAAGTCAAAGCAATCAGGGATATGCCAGCCCCAAAGACGGAGAGAGAAGTTTGGGGATTCATTGGTAAACTACAGTACATCAGTAGATTTATAGCAAAGCTCACAACAATCTGTGAGCCTATCTTCAAGTTGCTTAGAAAGAATTTGCCGATCATATGGAATGAAGAATGTCAAAAGGCCTTTGATCGAATAAAAGAGTATTTGTTGAATCTGCCTGTTTTGAAACCACCTAAACCCGGCAAACCTCTATTACTATACTTAGCAGTAGAAGAAGAGTCGATAGGAGCCATGCTAGCCCAAGCAGATGAGTCGGGGATTGAGCATGTCATTTACTATTTGAGTAGAAAGCTCCTACCATATGAAATTAAGTATAGTATCATTGAAAATACATGTATAGCCGTGGTTTGGTCTTCTAAGAAGTTGCGGCATTACTTTCAATCATATAGTGTGCAAGAAATTTCCAGGTTGGATCCAATGAAGTACTTAAGGGAGACACCCTCTTTAATTGGGAAATATGGTCGATGGTTGATAATATTAGAGGAATTCGAGATTAAGTAGGTAACCAGGAAAATAATCAAAGGTAGAGCGGTGGCAGAATTCCTAGCTCAATAACCATTACCAGAAAGTGAAGAGGTAATCTTGGAATTTCCAGATGAACATTTCGAAGCAATTGAAGTACAAGGGTGAAAAATGTATTTTGATGGAGCAGTAAACAGGAAAGGAGTAGGTTTGGGAGTTATACTAGAATCACCCAAAGGGGAACTCATCCCTTTAGCCAAAAAATTGAAATTTAGGGCAACCAATAATATGGTGGAGTACGAAGCTTGTATTTTCGGTTTGGAAACCCTAATGATTATGAAGGTGGATAAGGTGGAAGTTTATGGCGATTCATTACTAGTAGTATCCCAAGTAAATGGAGAGTGGGAGTTGAAAGAAGAAAAATTGAAACCATACCACCATTACATGACCATGATGAAGAAGAATTTTAAGGAGTGTAGGTTTATACACTTGACAAGAAAAGAAAATCAGATGGCTGATGCCTTAGCCACATTGGCTTCGGTATGGGAAAATCCTGCAAGCCTATTCCTTAAGCCTCTAATCTTGACCAGTTCATCAACTCCTTGCTATGAATATGAGACAATCATGGAAATTGATACAGACCATGATGCGTGGTATGATACTATAAGACGATTTTTGGAGGAAAGAGAATACCCGCCGGGGGCAACAAAGAAAGAGAGAAGAGCCATAAGGCGGTGGTCATTGCAATACATCACCTTCCATGGGGAGTTATATCGAAGATGGCCTGATAGGGTGCATTTGAGATGTTTAAGAAATCTTGAAGTGGAGCGCATCATGTTAGAAATACATGCGGGAAGTTGCGGTTCGCACATGAGTGGTTTGGCCCTAGTTAAGAAGATTATTCGACAAGGTTACTATTGGTTGACCATGGAGAAAGACTGTATTGAGTTTGTAAAGAAGTGCCAGCAATGTCAGATGTATGGTAACTTGAATCACATGCCTCCTGAAGAACTGCATTCAATGTCTTCACCCTGACCATTTGCCACCTGGGGTATCGACATTATAGGAGAAATACATCCGACAGCCTCAAACGGTCACCATTTCATTGTCATAGCAGTTGATTATTTTTCAAAATGGGTCGAAGCCGAATCCTTCAACAAGCTGGGTGCAAGTCAAATGGCTAGGTTTATCGAAAAGAATCTCATCTGCAGATATGGGGTCCCGCACAGTGTGATATCAGACAATGGGGTACAGTTTCAAGGAGCAGTTAAGTATTTATTCTCCAAGTACCAAATCCATCATCATCGATCCTCTCCTTATAGACCAAAGGCTAATGGTGCAGTAGAAGCAACGAACAAGACAATTAAGCAAATTCTGTCCAAGATGACTAAGACTTACAGGGACTAGTCAAAAATGCTTCCTTTTGCTTTATGGGGATATAGGACGAGTGTGCGAACACCTACTGGAATGACACCGTTCTCTTTGGTTTATGGGATGGAAGCGGTATTGCCAATTGAAATTGAGATCAAGTCACTAACAGTAGTCTTGGAAGCTGAATTGCCTGAAATAGAATGGGTAGCAAGTAGATACACACAATTAGCTCTATTAGAAGAGAGAAGATTAAAAGCGTTATATCATCACCAACTGTATCAAAAGAAGATAGCTCGGGCCTACAATAGAAGGGTTAAGGTCAGAAAATTCAGAGTTGGAGATTTGGTGTTGAAGCAATGTAAGCCTAATGTATCTGATCCAAGAGGAAAGTTCAGACCTAGCTGGGAAGGGCCATATGTCATGAAACAAGTCATGAGCAAAGGTGCAGTGAAGTTATCAGACATGGATGGGAATGAATTTAGTGAGCTAGTAAATATTGACAGGTTGAAGAGGTTTTATGTATGATAGAAAAAAAAAAGAAAAGAAAAAAAGAAGCTTGCTAGGTTGAAAACCCAAAAAGGGCAGCCTAGGCAAAAGTTAGAGCAGTCCACTAGTTCCGAAAGCCCGAAAGGGCGGGCTAGGCAACAATTATGGCTAAATGAGAGAAAATCGTCAATTAGAAAACCCGAAAGGGCTAGTTGGCAACAGGATTGATCTTGTGTATGTTGGCTTTATGTTTGGTTGTTCCCTAATTTAATAAAATAGAATTAATGTTAAAATTGTTCTATGTGCACTGTTATAAGTATTTGACCAGATATGGATGAAATAAATAATCATAATTGCAAAAGGTGATGACAAATTATAAATGGAAAAGAAGCATCTTTTATTACTTTAGTTATTTTTCATCCTAACAAAACACTTTCTGAATTGACAAATGTAAAAACTATGGCAGTCGATAAGTGTAACGTGCAGGCCAGCTTTGTCTCAGCCGATCCAAAGTAGGCTTCAGTCAAGCAAGGCATGTCTAGGTCAGGAGCAAAGTCAGAATCATGAGGCTCAGCTCCATACTGACGCCCAAGTCAGCGAGGATCATAGCATGTACCTTGACAAAGAGCAGCAAGGGGAATGTACATCAAGAATGTCCGCATGGTGATATGAGAAATCTTCCACCAAGGTACCAACCAATGGATATTGACTTCAAAGAGTGAGTGGATCCAGTCAATCCAGTCAGTATATGAAGAAACAGGATGGAGTAGCTTCCTAGCAGAATGATGACATGGCAGGTATCTGAAAAAATCCATGGGGGGAGTATCAAGCAAACAAAGACGCTCCTGAAGCCAAATCTATGAAGAAAAATTAAGTTAAAAAAAAGAGTCTGCTAAGTTGAAAACTCGCAAAGGCAGCTTAGGCAAAAATTAGGACAGCTTGCTAGTTTCAAAAACCCGCATGGGCGGACTAGGCAGAAGTTAGAGCAATAAAAGAAAAAAGAATACCTAAATTGAAAACTCGAAAGGGCAGTTTAGGTAATTACCTGGAGCAGCAATGGACTCCCAGTCAGTCTCTTTGACGATCCTGATTTAAATCGGTCTAATCCAACTAAGGTCTCAGCTAAGATCACAGGTACCGGCGACAAGCCTCCTTAATATCCAATACTCATGGATCAACATCGCCGTCAGAAGAAATAAGCAAGAATTGGCCGAACAAGCAAAGACAAAGCATGCGTCCCCATGCCTTAGTAGGAGCCAAATGAGAAAAAAAAAAGTCAATCAAAGGAGCAAGTAGAATTTTTTCACCTCTCATCAACTGAAGAACTTCAGGTTTTGGAATTTGAAATAACATCTGCATCTTATGTTGAGTTTTGGAAATCAATGTGGGTAATGCCATTTGTTGATTATTTGGATGTCCAAGGATTGCCTCAAATTTTTCAATCAAGGGACACATTTCAAAGCCATTAATTCTAAATACCCTAGAATCCGTATCCCAAAAGGAAGCCACGGCATGTAAGAAGGAGTGATCCAATTTGACATTTTGAAAACATTTTAAAACATCAAGCTTTGACCATGAAATTTGCTTCCAATGGATGGCATCCATATTCTTAAATAGAATTTTTATTTTCTTTAAATAGTGCTCGGCCATGGTTGATGAATAAAGGAAAACCAAAATTGCTAAAGGGAGTCTTCACGTTGAAAGAGAGAGATTTTTGGTTTATGAATTAAAATATGGCATGAAGGGTGATTTATATAGAGGAAACAAACCTTTTCCAAAAGTGAAATGGAAAAGATGATGGGAAAGGATAAGACCATATGGCATAAGGAAAGGAAGTGGCAATGAATTTTCTTTACCACGTTGGATTTGGTTTAGCAAATAAGGTGGATATTAATTATGATGTACTATAAAAAAAGAAAAAAAAAGTGGCAGTAATGAAAAAATATGCAAAAAAAAAAAAAGAGGGAGAGGATTACAGTAAAGAGGAAAATTTTATATTTTTCATTATTGTACAATGTTTTACAATTGCCACAATATTTACATATCACTAAGAGGGTGGTGGTAGGTCACCAAATAAAGACTTGAAAAAATCGTCGCCTGTTGGAGGAGGGGGCAAATTACTCATCCCGGGATCACCCGAAGCAGAAGCACTAAAATCCCTATTTCCTTGGAGTTCTGATCTGTCATGTTCTTCATCAGAAGCCGACGAAAGGATCTCATGGTCATCAGTCTGGGGGCCTCTCGATGAAGAAGTGTCGGGATCCCTCATCCCCCGAAATTGAAAGTTACGGAAATTTTGTTAGGATTGATGATATAAACTTTCAAATTGAGAAGCCTGCTGGCGACTTGCAGCTAACTCTTCTTGAAGTTTCTTATTTTGTTCTTCGAGCATCCGCTGTGAGCCAAGAAGGAAAAGGTAAGAGCATACATAATCATGCATACATATAGCATAAACTATTATGAAATAAGGAACATACCAGGTAGTTCATATCAATACCCTGCGGATGAGATGGCATATCCGGCGGGCTAGAATGAGCAAACGAAGGGTCAATGAAGGAAGGTTCAGCCTCATGATCAAATGAGCCCACAGCCTACAACAATCATTAAAGAATCAAAGAAAGGAAAAGCAGTTGCAAGGAAAAAGTGGTTAAAGTGCAAAAATCCCTTGGAAGATCAAAACAAGGAAAGAAAAGCATGAATCAAGCAAGACATGGCCAAGCCAAATCGAGCTTGGCCATGTCACCTCAAATGAAATCTTGGCAGAACATGACACGGGTAGGTGACACGGCCAAGCCACTAGTCGTGTCTCACCTAAAGGGCAAAGCAAAGAAAGACCAAGCAAAGAGAGAAAAGAAATAGTAGGTGACACTGGCAAGAGACACGGCCAAGCCACTGGCCGTGTCCCATCCTAAGCCAAGAACAAAGAAGAACCAAAGAAAAGACACAGAAGCTGACACATCCAGGAGACACGGCCAAGCCACTGGCCGTGTCACTCCCATCTTCAAAGAACAAAGAAGACCCCGATCTCCAAGGATGAAGATCCATTTTCAAGGGTGAAGACTCGATCTCCAAGGGTGAAGATCCATTCTGAGGGTGAAGAATCACAATGCATAGAACATCCGGAGCAGTCAGACTTCTCAACTGATAAAAGGTTAGTCAAATTCATTCTCGGATCTAAGTACCCAATCTCGGGTCCAAGTACCCAAATCGAATTCAACCCAATCCCGGGTTCAAGTACCCAAATCAATTCAAGCTCGAGTCCAAGTACCCAATCTTGGGTCCAAGTGCCCAATCTAGGGTCCAAGTACCCAAATCAAATCAATTTAGGGCCAAGTATCCCAATCCAGTTTAGGATCGAGTATCCAAATCCAAGTTAGGATAGAGTATTCAAATCAAGTTAGGATCAAATGTCCAAATCCAGTTTAGGATCGAGTATCCCAATCTAATTTAGGATCGAATATCCCAATCTAGTTAGGATCGAGTATCCAAATCAAGTTAGGATCGAGTATCCAAATCTAGTTTAGGATTGAGTATCCCAACCCAATTTAGGATCGAGTATCCGAGTCTAGTTTAGGATCGAGTATCCAAATCTCTTGGGTCCAGAACCCAAATTTTCCTTAGATCTAGAACCTAGAATTATCCTTGAGTCCAGAACTCGAACCAGGTCCAGAACCCAAATTTTCTTTAGGTCCAGAACCTAGAATCATCCATTGAGTCTAGAACTCGAACCGGGTCCAGAATCCAAATTTTTCTTAGGTCAAGAACTTAGAATTTATCTTTGAGTCCAGAACTCGAACCGGGTCCAGAACCCAAAACCTCAACCATCTCAAAAATTAAGTCTTATTGCTTTTTACTCTTTTTCACTAAAGTTTCAGATTTTTTAAGCAGGGGGCAAACTGTGGACCCTTAATTTTTGACCTAATCCGGTCCAATATGTTTTATTTAGTCCAAAATAATTTTTGTTGTCTAATTGGTCCAAAATAATTTTAATTAAATAGTTTTTGCTTTATTATCTAATTTTTATCAATAAAAAATAAAAATAAACAAATAGAAGTCAAAAAACAAAAATCGGCGACGAAAAAATCATCGATTGGGCCCGTGGACATTTCTCCTGCAGGCGACGCCCCAGCCCGCCCACTACTGCAATTTTCTGCGGCATTTTTTTTCCACCAGCGCATTTTTTCCTGCGGCAGTTTTTTTTCGGCAGAGCAATTTTTTCGACGCAAATTTTTCAAAACCTAATTCAATTAGGTTTCGGTTTCTTTTTTTTATTAATATTACTTGCCTTAACTAATTAGGAATAAACCACATCAAACCACTATAAATAAGGACCAAAGGCAATTAATTTAAGGGAGGCCGAAAACCAACAGGGACTTGAAAATTTGAAACCAAATCAAGGAAGGAAAAGGAGCAATTCAATTCAATTTTTTTCTGGAACAGCAGGGACACGATTTAAGCAATTCAAAGGCAGCAATTGTCTTTGTTCTTATTCATCCAAGAAGAATTATTTTTGGAGAATCAACGAAAGGAGGTATGAGATTCTAATTTTTGTTTTATTTTTTTACAGTAGCATAATCTATGAAATTTTATTTTTCAAATCAAAAACCTTAGAACTTTAATTTAGTTTTTTCCAAAGTTAAAAACACTAAAACATTACTTTATTTTCCAAAAAGACTTAAAATTGTCATTTTTTCTTCTTAAAAATCTTAAAACTCTAATTAAACATCTTTTTCAACAAAACCAAAATTTGATTCTGTTTCTTTCAAAATTTTAAACTAGGTTCTATTTCATTAAAAAAAAAAAACCTTAAAAAACATCTTTTCTATTTATAAAAACTTCAATCCGTTTGTTTAAATTCATAAAACTTCATGAAATCATCAAATTGTCTTTCTAAACCCTGATTCAAATTCATTACCCGAGACCCTAATTCTAAATCCTAAAATCCAAAATTCAACTTTTAAACCTAAAATAGTAAACCCTAACCCTTTAAAACTTTAAACCCTAATTTTTCTAAGCTCTAATCCTTTAAAACATTAAAAACCATAAAAACATAAATACTTTAAATTTTACACAGTAGCTTGAAATCGTCATTTAAAACCATGAATCAAAAGTATTTTAAAGTATCTAAAACCCTAGTTTCATGATTTCACCATTCAAATATTAATTTAGTTAATCAAAGAGTCTTACCAACCTTTTAAAATATAAAACCCTAATCTATTTTAATTCCATAAAAAGTCACTGTAGCTATAATTGGACTTTTATTTGCTTTATTTAATTCTATACTTGATTATGCTTTGATTTATCTCTTGTGCTTTAATTTATTTAATTTCAATACTTGATATATTTAATTTATCATGGATGGATATTTATTTTCTATTTTGATTAATAGCTTTGATGAATGATTTATTTATGATGAATGATTATTTACTTTTATCAAATAATTTAGATTTCCAAAAGTTGTAAGAGGTATGTTTCCACTTGGTGGGTACCTCATTAGTTAAACATTATGTAATTTAAATTGCTTTTCTATTTTAGAACCTATGTAAGGGGCATGTTTCTACCTTTCGGTGGGTGTCCTATCTAGGCATGTGATATAAGGACATGTTTCCATCTTCGGATGGGTGTCCATTTATTTGTTTTGTTTTGTTTGGACATAGCTATGATTTTAAATATAATGATCTTTCTTTTGATTATTGTGTGTAATATGGATAATGTTGTTATATTTAAGAATTTTATAATATTAAGACCTGTAAAGGAGGCCGATTCTAATGAACCGGGCGTTGTGGGGGTGCTGGGTCATTTCTCACCTTCCCCACACATGCCCAACTTTCCGAACCCATTAGAGGGTTGGGGATTCCTTAGGAATCGAGTCATCTACCCCTTTCTTTTTCCCGGCCCGTCAGGGTTGCGACTCCATTTTCTCTGGACTTAGGTCCATGTTCTCTAAGGCCCTGAGCCTAAATAGCGCCGAAGTCGTAAGAACCATTCCACCGGGAGTGGGAGCAAAAATCCCCTCTCACACTCTTAGTCAAATAAAATCTACAAAGTATGCATTTCAGCCCCAAATCTTACTAAAACAACACTATTTTATTTTATTTATTTATTTTTATGTTTACCTTTTTTTTATGTTTACCCCATACTTATCAATTAAACCACTCCAATTGTCATATCATAAGAAACTCCATTACTTGATGAAGGTATGATAAAAATAGAAAAAAATGTTGAGTTGTGAATTGTGTTGATCAATCAAGAAAAGGTCAAAGGCTCAACTTGGCTCACTATGGAATTCATAATTAAGTGAGATCTTTTTAAGCTAAAGGGGGTAATCCTAATTTGCCTTCATCATTTTAAAACTTGAGATGAAATCATAATGTGAGTTCAATTAGTATGTAAAAGAAAGCTCTAGAGATACAAAATCATGAAGGTGCACACTTAAGAAAAGAAAATCGATTGACAATAATATTCAATCTATGAGGCTCAAAACTCACAAAGGGTGGGTTCTCAGAGATTTATATGTCATGAATTGCATAATGTAAAAATTGATCCTGAATGAATTCAAATTTTAATCTCTATGCTGATACTAAAGGCTCAAATGTAATGCTAGAATTATAGAAAAGTCAATAAGTTTTCAACAATTATGCCATGAAAAATGCACAATATAACTCACAAAGAAAACAAAACAAAAATTAAAGAAAATCTTAAAAATTACCCCACACTTATGAGTTACATTGTCCTCAATGTAAACAAAATAAAAGATAGAAAAAACCTCTTTTATGTCACCCATAGTGGAGCAGCGACTTTAGCATAAACATGAGATCAAAGAAAGTTGGAACTGGATGGCCCTCCTTGATGCAAACTCAATGCTCCTGGCCTGTTCTCTGCAAGAATAAAAACACTTCCAATCTCCAAACCATCAAGCCTTAAAGACAAATAGAAGGGAAAATAAATAAATAAACTGAAGATACTAAACTAAAATGATAAAATTGATAACAATGGGGTGCCTCCCATCGAGCGCTTCTTTAACGTCGTCTTAGTTGGACATGACTATAAGAATTAAGGATCGTAGATCAAAGTACTATCGACAATCCTTACTTCTTGGAACCCCTCATTATATGGTTTAACTCTCTGTCCATTTACTTTAAAAGTTTCATTCGTTCGAGAGTTAAGCAATTCTATAGCACCGGAAGGATATACTTGAGTTATCTCGAAAGGACCGCTCCATCGAGACTTGAGTTTTCCTGGATATAGTCGGAGACGAGAATTGAAAAGCAAGACCTTCATTCCTGGGCTCAATGTCTTTCGTACTAAAATTCGATCATGAAGTGCTTTAGTACGGTCCTTATAAATCCTCGAACTCTCATATGCCTCGTTCCTTAGTTCATCTAACTCCAAAATTTGCAAAAAACGTTCTCTCTTTGCCTTGTCCAAATCTAAATTTAGAGTCTTAATTGCCCAATATGCCTTGTGCTCTAACTCCACTGGTAAATGACAAGCCTTACCGAAAACCAATCGGTATGGACTCATACCCAAGGGAGTCTTGAAAGCAGTCCGATATGCCCACAATTCGTCATTCAATCTACTTGCCCAATCCTTCCTTGATGAGTTGACTGTTTTTTCCAAAATTCCTTTGATTTTCTTGTTGGATGTCTCAACTTGTCCTGAAGTCTGTGGATGGTATGGGGTCGCCACTTTGTGTTTCACCCCCGACTTGTGCATTAACTTCTCAAAAATTTTGTTGCAGAAATGACTTCCCCCATCACCGACTATCACTCTTGGTGTGCCAAATCTGTTAAGAATGTATTCCTTCACAAATTTAACAACCACATTAGCATCATTAGTTCGGGTGGAGATTGCCTCCACCCATTTTGAAACATAATCAACAGCAACCAATATGTATTCATAACCAAAAGATTTGGGAAAAGGACCTATGAAGTCTATTCCCTAAACATCAAACAATTCAACTACAATATAAGATTGAAGGGAAATTTCATTCCTCCTTCCAATATTACCTACTATTTGACAGCAGTCACAATGCTTACAATATTCTTGAGCATCTTTGAATAGAGTAGGCCAACAAAATCCACTTTGAAACACTTTTTCGGCAGTCTTTCTCCTCCAAAATGACCACCGCAGTGAAGGTCATGACAAAATTGAAGAACACTAAGTTGTTCTTCCTCAGGTACGCACCTGTGAACTATCTCATCTTTGCATATCCGGAATAGGTAAGGTTCATCCCAGAAATTGAATTTACTCATGTGCAAGAATCTTTTCTTTTCCTCAATAAAGTCATCTATCATGTCTGTGAAAATAGACATCATGCATCTCTGAAAAGTTGCAGGCGCATTGCACAAGCCAAAGGGCATACGCCGAAATGCAAAAGTCCTAAAAGGGCAAGTAAAAGTGGTCTTGGATTGATCCTCTGGTGCTATTGCCACATGATAATAACCTAAAAGTCCATCCAAAAAGCAATAGTGAGAGTGTCCAGAAAGTTTATCCAGCATTTGATCAATAAAAGGAAGAGTGAAATGATCTTTCTTTGTGGCATTATTTAACTTTCTATAGTCTATACACATTCTCCACTCAGTGGTAGTTCTAGTAGGAATCAATTCATTCTTTTCATTTTTTACCATAGTGATTCCTAATTTCTTAGGCACTACATGTACTGGGCTAACCCACTCACTATTGGCTATCGGGTATATCACTCCTTCATCAAGCAATTTAAGCACTTCCTTCTTAACCACTTCACTCATGTTTTGGTTAAGGAGCCTTTGGGTCTCTCTTACAGGTTTAGCTACCTCTTCTAAGATAATTCTATGCATGCACATTGAAGGGCTAATACCTTTAATATCACTCAACCCCCATCCTATAACTCTTTTCAATCTTTTTAATTCACTCACCAACCTCATCTCTTCCCTTTCACTAAGTTCGCTATAAATTATCACAGGTATGGTGTCGTGATCTCCTAAAAACACATATTTCAGGTTTTTAGGCAACTCTTTCAGCTCTAACTTAAGTGAAGGATTATTCTTTTCTTTTTGGATGGAGGGGAGCTCGAATGATGGCTCCTCTTTAAATTCCTCTATTTCAGCACTTTCTAATATATCAAGGCAACTAGCTACTTCTGAGTCAAAAATATCCAAGTTACGATCTAAGGTCAGTGCCAGCTCCAATTTATCCAAAGAACTTGTTTGTAAGAAAACATCTGAAATAACTACGTCAATACAATCAATTAAAGAGCAATCCCCATATAATGCAGTTGTAGGAATAGGAGAAGTGTTAAAAATAGAAAATACAACCGTTTGTCCCAAGACAGTCATTGACAATTTACCATTTTTAACATCAATCAAGGTGTTGGTCGTAGCCATAAAAGGCCTACCCAGTAGAATAGTGTGTGCGGATGGTGTAGGGTTATCTCCTCCTATGTCAAGGACTATAAAATCCATGGGCACTATCAGCCCACCAACCTTAACTAACACATCTTCTATAATTCCTTTTGGGAATCTAAGAGATCCGTCAGGTAATTGCAAGACAATTTTAGTAGGTTTAAGTTCCCCAAGTTCTAATTCAAGATACACTGAGTATGGCATCAAATTAACACTGGCTCCTAAATCACACATGCCATCAGTCCCCTTTCCATTACCTATAGTAATTTTAATTACGAAGTTGCCAGGATCCTTTAGCTTCGGAGGTAGTTTATGTTATAAAACAGCACTGGCTACCTCTGATACTATTACCTTTTCATTTGGCTCATACATCTTTTTCTTGGTGTTCAATTCCTTGAATAATTTGGCATAACCCAGCATATTTTTTATTGCTTCAAGTAGAGGTAAGTTAATACTTACCTTAGACAGCATGTTGAAGATGTCTAAATGCTTATCTTTTTTATCATTCTTCAATCTGCTGGGGAATGGTATAGGTGTCCGGTAAGGATTACTTGCCTTGTGTAAATCTGCTAAAGGAGACTGCTCCATTGATTTTTCTCCATCACCCTTGTCCTCTGGTCCTCCTTCTTTTTCATTTTCTTGATCACCTGCATTCACAGAATTATTTCCAACACCATTATTTATTACCTTGCCACTTTTAAGAACAGTCACTGCTTGCGCTTGCTCAGGTTGACTCGAAAATTTTCCTTTCTGTTGAATCTACATCTCTTGTGCAAGTTGTCCCACTCGGGTCTCCACTTTCTTCATAGACGCTTCCAGTGAATCCAACCTTTTGTTATTCATCTCTTGATTCTTGGTATTGGCTTGGATAAAAGCATGTAAACTATCCTCCAAACTGTATCTCTTAGGCTGCCCTTGATTTGAAGATTACCCTGGCGGTTGATTTTGTCTTTGGAGCAAATGGAAAGGTTGCTGGGAATTATTTGTTGCCCACGAAAAGTTTGGATTATTTCGCCAACCAGGATTGTAAGTGTTTGAGAAATGATCATTCTGGGCCCTTGGTTGATAACCCTCCATAGCGTTAACTTGCTCAGCCTCATTTCCATAAGACTCGTACGCAGAGGGGCATATATTTGCTCCATGCCCAAAAGTTCCACAAATTCCATACACTTCTTAAGTGGATGAAGAAGCATTGTTCTTCATGTTCAGCATCTGCACTTGTCTTGTCAATTCAGCTATCTGATTGACCATCTCACTGTTGGCTTCCACTTGATTTACCCCTTTACTTCTTCCTCTTACACTTTTTTGTTGGGAATTTGCTCCCAATATTTTAAAGATATCATAAGTCTCTTCTGCTATCTTTTCTCCCATAGCTCCCCCAACTGCATTATCAACAGTATTCTGAAATTGCTGGGTTAGACCATCGTAGAAAAACTGATTCAGTAGTTGAAGTGGATAGTGATGGTGTGGACACTAGATTAACATCTTAAACCTGTCTCAAGCCTCATGAAATGGCTCTCCATCCAATTGAACAAATGTAGCTATTTTTCCTCTTAATTCAGCTATCTTCTGATGTGAGTAAAATTTGCCCATAAACTTGTTATATACTTACTCCCAAGTTGTCAAAATATTTTCAGGCAACATCATAAGCCAGCTTTTTACCCTATCCTTTAATGTGTACGCAAAACACCTCATCCTCAACTGGTCTTCTGTTAGTCCTCCCAATGGAAATGTGTTGAGGGTGGAGTAGAAATCCCGGATAAAATTCTGAGGATCCTCATTCGAAACTCCATAGAAAGATGGTAGCATGTTGTAATGGATATTCTTCAACTCATAATTTCTTGCTGCATCTATCAATCTTATACATGAGGTGGCAGTCCCAATGACAGGTCTAGCAAAATCCTTCATAGTTCTTTGCCTATCGTCTCCCATATTGGTAGATTGCTCAGTATCCGACTCAAAATCAGAAATTTCCTCCTCTGTATCAAACCCGATATACAATTCAAACTCTTCTCTGCTCCTTTTCACTCTTTGAATTTCTAAAATAAATGGGCAAAGCTCTCCTCCGAGTGATCTCCTACCTTGCATAAAAAAAATTCTAAAATAAGGAATTATTTAAAGCAAAAGAAAAATAAAATAAAATATAAACAATGAACAATAATTTAAAATATATATATATATGACTATTAAACAATTACGCCAGTTAGCTTCCCCGACAACGACACCAAAAACTTGTTGCGCTCTAATAAACACTACTAAAGCTACACTCGCAAGTATACGAAGCTGCTGTAGTATTTCGGTAAACACCTCAAGGTCGTCTCACAAGGAAGCTAGATAAGCTAATTATTTATCAAATCGTAATAAACAAATTATCAATTAATAGTCTTTGATTTATAAAATTAAATTGCTGAACAACTAATGAAAACTGAAAGGAATTGAATTTATAACAATAAAAGAAAACTAAACAAATATATTGATTCACTTAATAGAAAAGCCTAGGGTTTGCACTTCTCTACTAATTTATATGTATGAACGGCAATTCCTCTCAACTAATTTAAGTTCAAAGATCAAATTTCAAGAAACTTAATTAATCAAATTAAGGAAATAAGCTCTCGCATTCAAACCTTTTTCAATTAATCTTACTACAATCAAAATGATCTTTTCCTTAGGTTTATATTTCTAATTCACCTAAGTCCCTAATTAAATTATTCCAGTATTGGATTTCATTTCTCAATTCTTCATCTCAATACCTAAAACACATAATTGGTGGCCAATCAATTATATATTAACATTAATCCATTCAATTAAGGATAAAAGAAATAATTCAATTAAGAGAAATAACCAGTTCATACAATCATAGTAGATTCATACAAACCCTAGACTAGATCAAAATTAGTTCATAGTAATGCTATCAAACAAATTCATCTCATTAAAGTTTAAAGAAATTAATTTAGACCTTAGAGAATTCATAAATAAAATTTCAATAAAACTTAAGAAATAGAGTTAAAGCACAAAACACAATTATAGCTTTCTTTTGGCTTCTAAAGAATCTCTTGCTCGGATTTTTGCTAAAAGAATAACGTAATGGCTAGAACTAATTTGATCTAGAGTGTTTGAATGAAAGTGAAATCAATCTTTGATAGTTTTCTTGTTTCAGAGAAAAATTCTCCAGAGAAAAATAAAGAACGGTTGAAAAAGTATATATATCCCCTCCTCTTGCCCTAATCTTATCTATTTATACAAATCCCTTACCTAAAAATTTGCACAAGCCATGTATTTGGGTGCTGGGTGTGACACGGCCACAAGCTTGGCCGTGTCATGTGGGTGTGTCACCTTCTGCTTCTCTAGTTTGCTTGTCTTTTGTTCTTTGGCATGAGATGTGACACGGCCAAGCTTGCTGGCCGTGTCACTTGAGTGTGTCCTCTTCTGTTTTGTTCCTTGCTCTTCTTTGTTCTTTGGAGATGAGGTTGGCCGTGTCACTTGACACGGCCAAGCCTGTTGGTCGTGTCACTTGCTGCCATTTCATTCCTTCTTTTCTTTTCTTTCTTTGGTTTCTTTGGTTTTGGTCTTTAGGTGAGACACGACCAGTGGCTTGGCCATGTCTACTGGCCGTGTCAAGCTCTGCCTTCATTTCCTTTGAGGTGACACGGCCAAGCTTGATTTGGCTTGGCCATGTCTTGCTTGATTCATGCTCTTCTTTCTTTGTTTTGATCTTCCAAGGGAGTTTTTTGCACTTTAACCTAAAACAAACACTTAAAACAAACTTTAAACAAAAATCAAATGAAACATTAACTAAAAACTCATAAATATCATACTAAAAACTAGTACAAAAATGATCTAAACACTGGGATAAATTAAGGCAGAGGAGTACACAAGCTTCCAAACTTCCTAGAGTTCTAAAAAATGCTGAAATCACTAAATAAACATATTAAAACTACCAAAATGCATGAAGAAAACAATAATTATCATAATAAATAAATAGCAATTTGAGGACAAAAACTAATAAAACACCAGGTTCTTCCACTTAGATTTAAGTTAAACCCAAACCTTCTTTAGTAATTCACAACATCATGGTCACTTTTTAAGAAACGTAACCATGATGGAGGCCAGTTGTGAACCCCTAATTTTTCACCTAATAGAAAAACATAAATTTTTCATGCAGATGAAAGCTTACGTGATAATGAGGCCAATGAATGTTAAATCACATGAACCGGATGTCAAATGGGCAAAAATGGGCCATTTGAAGGTTTTTTTACAAGACAGGCCTATTGTGGTAGTGAACCCTTAATTTTTTTATCATTTTATTAAAATTAAGTATGTTATGATTACAATGCAACTTGAATCACTCAAAACAAACATCGGACGAGAGAGAACAGGCCTTTGGAAGTTTATTTCACAGCAACGAGCATGTTGCAATAGCATAATGGGCCTGTTGGGGGTGTTGTCGGATGGTAGGCCTATGGAAGTCGTACCCCTATAGCATAGTAGCTGCAGGCTCCCCTGCAGCACCCTTGGCTACCTAGGGAGCCAAAAATGTGCCACGACAGGCTTTTTTGTGCCGTGAGAGCCTTATCTAATTTTTTTTAAAATTTTTTCAAACCTTTTCAATTTTAGCCTCTAAAATCTCTATAAATAGGCCTTCAAACCCCCCCCCCCCCCCCCCCCATATTATCTACACACCTTCCAACCAAGCAATAACTAATTTCTAGTTGTCTTTCTTCTCTCTCTCTCTTTTCTTCTTTTAAAGTAAAAGATTCTCTCTTTCTTAGAAAGGACCGCCTAAAACTAACTACATTAGCTAGTTTGGGTGCTTGGTCCCTTTTGGTTTAGTTTTTCTTAAGCTATACCAAACAAAATTGCTTCATTAACAAAACTCTAACCCCTAATTTTATTTTATTTTGCTTCTTTAGTAGAATAGAATCTCAACCAAGGTGGAATTAAGATCCGGTCACACTCTCAATCCTCCACCAAGCAAGCTCTTAAGGAAAAAGATAAGAATCCTCAAACTCAACTTAAATTCAATATTTTGCCCTAATTTTGAAGATCATCCTTTGATTTTCAAATTTAAAACCCTAATTCATCATTTGCCCTAATTTTGGAGATTGTCATTTGTTCTTCAAAATTGACCTAATAAACTAAAATCAATTTTTCTTCAAAATAAAATCAAAAATTTCAAGTTAAAACCATTTTATAAATTAGGTTTCCATTCAGTTGGCCTAAAACTATCTTCAAATTAGGGTTTCATCCAGTTGACTCACAAGACCATTTTGTAAATTAGGTTTTCATCTAGTTAGGCCTAAAACCATTTAAACCATTTTCAAATTAGGGTTTCATCCAGTTGACTCTCAAAACCATTTTCTAAATTAGGTTTCCATTTTTTTGGGCCTAAAACCATTTCAAATTAGGGTTTCACCCAATTGACTTCCAAGACTATTTTTTAAATTTGGTTTCCATCTGTAATTTTAATAGACATAAAATTAGTAACTGATATGGAGGATTAGTTAGTTTGTTGAAAGAATGATATGCATAATATATACTCTATATATACACAAATTATATATAAAATGTACATTATGTATATATGGTATATACCTAACATATATAATTTCACTAGAAAGCAAAGTTAGGTAATAATAATAATAAGTAAAAGAAGGTTAAAACTTAATTTTGGATAAGAAGAAGAATAAAAAATATCTTAATATTTTATTAATTAATTATTTTGTAATTAATATATAAGGGGTAAAATTGAAAATCTCATAATATAAAAGTTCATCTTCTTCCTCCATTAGCTATGGTGGCTGATTTTTATTAGAAGAGGGGAAGTTATAACTTCATCATATAATCCAAATTTCACAAGGATTTATAAGGATTCAAATAGATTTTGAAGAGTAATCAAGAATTAGGTAAGTAATTTTTCAATTTAAGAAGCTTTTCTTTAAATTTAAGGTTAGGTGAATTTTAGGTTTTTGATGGAGGTGTTTATGATTATTGAAATAGATTGCTATAAAGTTTTTTTGATGTATATATGATGATTTTATAGTTGGATGGTGGAAATGAGTATGTTTTGGTGAAGTTTGAGAAGAATAGTCGAGAAATTAGGATTTTAATGGAAGTTTAAATAGAAATTATATAATTAGCAATTTATTTTGAGTACAATAAATATAAATATGATTCTAATGAAATAATTTTACTTATTATTTAATGTAGGAGTGTTTTGGCCAAAGTTCCTAAGTGAAAGAATTTAGAGTTTGGAAGAAGTAAGGCTTGGAAGGTGGTTTTAAGTTGATTTTAGAGTTTCTCAAGGTTAGTATATACTTTGTTAACATTTAAATTGAGTTCTCATGTTTGGCTTAATCTACATTGATATACTGTAAAGAATGTTGTTATTCTTTAAAGTGACATTATTCATTACTTGATGTATTATTGTTAACAAAAATGATTTATACATTGGTTTGGATTTAAAGAATAGTGCTTTGTGGTGAACAATGATATTTTATGCAATGTAATGAAAATGTGGGAATGAGTCACATTGTGAAGGTGACTAAAAGTTATGCTTAATGTGGTTGGAAAAATATGAAAATGGGTATGGAATGTGGAAAAAGAGTAAATGTGGTGAGAATGAGCAAAATGTGATATAATGTCTGATATTTGTTTGCCTTTCACAATTACTTATTTTAGAGAATTGACTTTGGTACTATCAAGTTGGTATGCCAATGGTACATCATGATATTTTATGTGCCTACGGGTTGGATATTATGCCTTTGGGCGAGACACGCTGGTGTCGAGTACTATTGTGTTGAGGGGTCGGCCTTCAGGTGATATATATGACACTTAGATCCCTAGTGTCAATAGGAGACAACCTTTAGGGGATATATATATGATACTTAGATCCATAATGTTGGACGCAATAAGCCAAATCAATTTTTCAAGAAATTGAATATTATGTAAGGACTAGTTAGGGCCAATGTGTGTGTGATTATGATGTGTTTATAAAATTTAAGAGATATTAAGTGATAAATGAGAATTGCATTGCATTGCATTGATAGCATGAAACATACATTGGTTTGTTAAATATTTTATGTTATCAAAGTATGTACCACTAAGCTTTTGAGCTTAGCATAGTTGAATTGTATCGCACAGTAATAGAATTACAGTGTAGGGGAGTCCTGATAAACCTGAATAGATCTAGGTTTTGAGACTGTGTAATGTTAAAATTTTAAATAGTGAACTTTTTTGAATTAATATTGATAATTGATAGTGAATAGTGATAAAGTGACATGGATAAATGATTTAAATAGTGAATCTTAAAATTTACTGAAGAAATTATTTTTACGATTTTACGAGACTAAAAATCAAATTAGAATCTAAGGATAAGAAAGAGGGTGCACCATAGTTAAAATGAGATTGGCCACACTAGATTGAACTTATTATATATAAACATATGTGTATGTGTAGATGTTTCTCTCCTCTTCTTTCATCTTCATCCACACCAATCACCACCACTTCTACCATCTTTCTCATTTTCTTCATCTTCCTTTCTTCAAATCAAATGAAAATCAAGAGTATATCATATATAATTATAAGTTTTAGAAGAATAAGTTAAAAAAAAGGTGAGATTATCAACAAGTGATCAAAGAAAAAGAGGGGAAAGAGAGAAGAAGAGAGATTTTGAAAGAGGTATGTGCTTATGTATTTTGATTTGCAAATATTTGAATTTCTATAAATTTTAATGTTTGAATTGGTTGATTGAGTCATTTATAATGAATTATTACTGAAAAGTATTAGTTAAATGGATTGATGAGTAAAAAATGAATTAAAGGAACTTATAAGTGATGAATATGATTCTTAATTCAATCATTAAAAGAAATGAATGATTTGATGTTGTTTTTAGCCATGAGTGATGGTTAAAGTTTGATTAATTGATGTTTGAGTAAAGTATTTGATATAGACTCTTTTATGTCAAAAAAAATTAGTTTTTGATTCATTTTTATCATAGATCTTGAATATATTATGTTTAAGTGGTTGAGTGTGCGAAATACAGAATTTTTGCCTAACACAACCAGTGACACGACCATGTCATTAGACGTGTCAATGATGTTGTTTTTAAATGTTGATGAGACAACCAGTGACACGATCATGTCACTGGGCATATCGTAGCTACTGTAATGCAAGATTAATAACACGAGCAGTGACACGCCCATGTCATTGGGCATGTCAAAGCTTCTATAAGATGGGCAAATGACATGGTCATTGACACACCCATGTCGTTGGGGGTGTCACTTGAAAAATTTTCTCAAAATAGCTCTTTTCCTTGTCTTTCACCTGTGATTCCGACCTAAATGACTATAAGGCCTCAAAGTGTAAAATGTTTTTGAAATCAACCCTAACGAGTAGTGTAATAAATTTTGAATATATGATAAATATGTGTAATACCAAGTGTTGATCAAAGAATTGTTCCATTGAAGTGATACATAATTCAGTGTTAATTAAAAACTGATGAATTGCCCAAAATATACTAATTTTAGATCTAGTTTGGATATCCATAGCGACAGTGGGCACATCATGCCATTAATGGATATATTATGTCATCAATGACAGTGGGCATATTTGCCATTATATATTCTTCAGATTTGGCATTAAAATTGCTACAGTGACTCGTTATCCAAACCTATGATCTGAGTTCAATGTGTATAGGTATATTTAATGAAGTTATCTATATTGAAAATAATGTGTTATATAGTTGTCATTAAATAAACTGATTCTGAATTTAATCATGTTTAGTATTTTAAGTTTCAATGAATTTATTAATTTCTTTATTTAATGTCACTTTCCATTGTTTCTAAATTATTTTATGTATAGTTCTCTTTCTTTTAAATTGTCTTGCTTATTATAAATACATAAGAATTACTAAGTTTTGCTTAGCATGTTAGAATTATTTTTTGACATGCAGATCAAACAAGAAAGAGTTGAGACTGCAGAGTGATAGGTATACATTTCAAATCAACCGCATCATAAAGGTTCAAAGAGCAATATTATAAACATTATATTTTGTATAGTTCACATGGCAATACTTTATAATTTTGTATGACAGTTATATAAGTTTGATAGTAGTAAGAGAATTATAATAATATTTACAATGTAAGTTAACAATAGGAGTTCTTTGTAAATTAAACAGATATATGTTTGTAATATAGGCATGATCACGATATTTCTTTTGAAAGTTTAATAACTGCGTTAATGTATGGAAGCATTTTGGTTTTATTTACTATATTACATATACAAGCAAGTGTGAGTAATTAGATGACATCACCTATGTAGTTAAGTATATAGACTATGTAGGGGGTGTTATAGACCGAGCGTGAAGGTAGAATTTTTGCCACGAGAGCAAATAGTTTGTGTTGCATACATGTATAATTTTACTTAAGGCACTTTATTGTTGTATATTATGGTCACCAAAGGCAAATATGCTTAAACCAAGTAATGTTTTGTATGGTCTTGTAAATGTATATAATGTATTTGTTAAATGCTTGATTATATAAGGAGAAATGGAAGATTTTGTGGAATGGAAAAGTTTGGGAGTGTAATTTTATGCATGTTGAGTGAATTGTGATTTTGGAATTTATTATAAATACAAACAAAACTCTGAAAAAAACTTTCTAGATATTTTTATATAAAAATTAATCAAAACTACATTTTAATCATAATTATTTTATTGCTTAATATATATTTAACTGCTCATAATATAATTAAATTTTTGAAACCATAATTGTAACATCCTCTGACAATTCTTACATAAAAACTATCAAAGAATGTTATTCGATATACCATCAGTTCTCCAATCAATTTATTTACAAAATTCTCATCCAACTAACAAAAATTTTTAAATAATAATATAATTTATATAATACAACACTTATAAATCCAACATTTAAACCAATTTTCAATATCTCCAATAATTCAATTACTAATTATAAATCAGATAACCATCATAAGTTTGTCGAATCAAATAAATATATAATACAATGCTTTATTTGATAATCATTCACTAGAGTCTCAAACTTCGTCCTCTAAATACATATTCCTTTCATGTTTATAAATTTGTACAATCTCTCAAATAGCCAAACTAAATTATATATATATATATATTATATTTTTTATGAGTACAATATACAAAAGATCTCTATATTTACAATAGATAATTTCCTGAGATCCTTAATTTCACTTCTTAACTTGCTCCGATGACCTGATACATGAGTGTCAGAAAATAATTCTAACACGCTAAGTAAAACTTAGTGGTACTTGTATAAACATATTTTGTCACTTAATATTAAAGAAAAATACTTATGGAAATATAGTAATAACACTTAGTTTTAAGAAATATTTCAATATATTAACTATTTTCAATAACAAACTAACATAATATTTTGATTACACAAAATAATAACTTTAACTTTATAAAAGTCATTATGCTATACTATACTTTCGGTATTGCAACTTTTCTCTTTATGAATCATTTTATTTAAGACTTGCTTTCTCATTTGACAACATTGTTCATCATACGCTTATTTTATTTTTCAATAAGTCTTACTTTTCAATTTCACATATAGGATAATTTCATTCAATCTATAATTTTCAGCACTTAAATTTAGTATTATACTTTGGGGCACTTTGTATCTTATATCATTATATACACTTTCAATCATTACAACACTTATAAAGTTATTGATTAATTCAATAACTTGAGCATAACATTTATATTTCGTGCATTAGAACTTTCACTTGTAAACATTAATATATATATTACCAATCACTTTCATATTGTAACACATTAAGTTAATTTCAAGTAATTGACTTATATTATTATTTTGCATTTCTTCCATTATTCACAACTATTATATTCACATATATTTTCAATTTAGATATCTTCCTTTGTCAGTTAGGCACGGTGCATGGATTAAGTTGCTACTATAGCCATATTTCAAGGATTAAGTTGAACCTTTGGTCTATATAAAAATATATAATTATTTCTTATATTTTATAAAAGATTCTAGGACTATAAATTTATTTTTTACTTTTTCCAATATAATTATAAATATAAATTGACTTTATCAAGAGAAAATAAATAATATTATGAATCATGCACAAAAATTATAGCTATATATAAATGCTATTTATGACTTCATATGTGCCATTCTCTAATATTGTGATAATAAATTATCACAGCCTATTCTGTTGTTAAAGACTCGAGTTTAAGAGTCTACATGGAGTCTGTAGCTTGAGTTTCCCATTCCTTATGATCGATGACATTTCTTTTCTGTAAGGAGTTGTGAAATACTGATCTATAATATTTTTTTATTTGCATAACAAATGTATGAATAAATTCTATAAAATTTACAACTAGATCCAAACAAATAAAACTTAAAATCCTAATTTTGTACAAGTAAACATTAAATTAACTATACATAATCTAAAGAATCTCATGTAAAATACCAAATTCATGACAATTGTGCTAGACATCACATCAATATTCATTCACAATATCTAAGTTAACTATGGCCAAGGGCCCTTGAACCGTTGAACTGAAACGGCAGTTCCAATTCAGTTCATTGAACCGAACCATAAATCATAACTAAAGGTTTAAAACTAGAATCAAACTCATCCTTTAAAGTTCTGGTTCAGGTTTTAATATTTTTGAACTTGAACCGAACCAGCGATTCCAGATCAGAACCGTTAAATTTAAAAAAAATTAAAAAAAATTAAAAAATTGGTTCCCTACTATGTAGGCCTAAGCATGCAATGATGCAAGCTTGGGCCTACTTATATCATTGCATGATATGCCAAGGCACAACTTTTTTTTAAAAAAAATAATTAATATAAAATTATTTTTTAAAACCAATTTTACCCCTACTAACATAAAAAAAATATTTTAGAGAGTATTTTAGAAAAATAATAAAATTTAAAAAATCTATAAATACATTATCTTTTAAATTCATTTTCTAATTTTTACACAATTTCTTTCAACTATCAAATTTTAATTTTCTAATTCTTCTACTCTCACAAATTCTTCTTCTTCTTCTTCTTCTTCTTCTTCTTCTTCTTCTTCTTCTTCTTATTATTATTATTATTATTATTATTATTATTATTATTATTTTAATTATTATTATTTTGCTATTATTATTTTTTATTATTATTATTATTAAATATTATTGTTATCATTGTCAAAAAATTATTGTTAATTATTTTTGTTATTATTATTATTATTATTATTATTATTATTATTAGTATTATCAATTTATATTAAAATGACAAATTCTAGTCACTTTGATAATTTTAATAATGATGAGCAAATTTCACAATAACATATTAATATTTTAGATGATGAAGAAGAAGTAAACTCCAAGAACTAGATATGTTTGATCAAAATCAATCTAGTAAAATAAGAAAATTAAAATCTAAAATTTTTCTTTCACATTTTTCTAAACAGGTAAATGCGGAAGGCCAAAAAAGAGTACACTATAATTATTACTCATATTCATTCAAATTTGTAGATGGGGGATGATATGAAATATTATGGAGACATCTTAACAAAAAATATCTTGTTCAAGTGGGTATGGATAATACTCAAATACAATTGGCTGGTTTTGTACAACCGAACTCATCATCTGAACCTACTAAAAAATAAGGTCTTTTTCACTATGATAAAAATGTGGTCAAAGAAAAATTAATAATATGTGTTTGTGTTGATGAATTAACTTTTAATTTTGGTGAAAAAATAGAATTTACTACTTTTATTCAAAAATCTATGAATTTTGTTTTTTAACGTATTCTCCACTTAATTTTATCGTGTATATTGCGCAAGCTTTATGAAAAAGAAAAAAATATTTATTATATTATTTTTAAATTGTCATTTTTCGTCTTTCAATTTGTAGTGATATTTGGAATGATTATTGACAAACACATTTATATATGGGTGTTACATGTCATTGAGTTGATGATCAATGGAATTTACAAAAAAAATTATTTGCATTTTGACTTTTTGATGATAGGCATACTGCAGATAAAACAATAAAAAATATTTTGGAAGATTATAATTTAGTTCAAAAAAAATTTCAATTTCTTTTGATAATACTTCTGCAAATACTACTTCTATTAATGATTTAGAATAAATTTATAGATCAAATTTATGAGGTAAATTTTTTAATGTTAAATGCATATGTCATATTATAAATTTGTGTGTTCAAAGTGGTTTGAGAACTTTAAATTTTTTTGTACAACCAAATTAAAACTGCATTAAACTATTGTGGTCTCATCCTTAATTATATAAATGTTTGGGTAAATTTTGTAAGTAATAAGGTATAAGAACTACGTATTGACTTTGATTCCTCTAAACCCCAAGATGATACATAGGTAGCTTAATTCTTTATAATTAGTTCAAACTTTTTTTTATTTTTTTTCAATTGTAAATTGTAATATTGAATATTTTATAATTATATAATTTTTTATATTTAACTTTAAATTTTTTATGTAGTTATTGAATATTTCAATTATTTGTAATTATTGAATATTTCAAATGTATATTAAATATTTATAACTATATAATTAATTAATTTTATCTAATTATTGTCAAAATAAATTTAAAATTTTTTTTATACTTAAATTGTAATATTTAACATTTGTAATTAATATTATTTAGTTTAATTTAAGCAATATTATCAAATTTATAAGTGGTGTTAAATCTTATAAAAAAATATTATCAAGCATTAACAATGGTAGTTTTTTAAAATATAATTTTAAAAAATCAATTTGAACCAGCAATTCAAACTAGAATCGAAATCATAATGGATCGATTTTTAAAATTTTAAACCTTAACCGAACTGATTTTTACCGGTAAAGATTAAAATTCATAATTTTAGTTAATTAAAATCGGTTGTTCCAATTAAACGAACCGTCTATATAGTTAATCTAAATCATTTTAGTTTTACATTTCCTAACCTTTTGAACACTTTTCCATTAACAACAAGAAATTAAAGATCACAAAAAAAAAAGGCAGTTTTATTCCAATTTTAGATGAAAGTGAAAACCAAAAGCAGCTCCACCAAGAAAACAAAGCTAAAATGGAAAAGGTCAAAAGCATTAATAATGCAGCACATAAACATTATACTCTACTGTAGCATCTCCTGTAGTAAGATCTAACTTGTGAGTTTTTGCCTGAGCAAAACCGCTGGCAAACCGGAAAAGCCCACTTCCTCCGATCACCGGCATCTCTCTCACAGTCGTAAACACCTCGTTCCTCCCTAGAATCGTAATAGTGCTCCCATTATATTTACCTTCAATAAAAGCAAAATTCATAGCCATTAACAACCCAACATATTGCTGCGATGCTTGTGCATAAAATCCTTGTGCTTTTCCAACCATTTTGGAGCTCATTTCTGGTCCTAAGGTTAGTGGGTTATCGATCATCCTCACCATTCCGAATGCGGTTCCCGAAGTGTTTTGCGGCGGCACCACCAAGAGGCCACTTGGATTTGGGCCAGTGACGATATCATGCCAGTACAACCTGAAATGGCTTAGCTTCTCTTTTTTGAGACCCAATAGCCTCCTGTCGATGGCTCCTACAAATTCATGGTTTTCTCCGCCCACCACGGCGGAGATAAGGGAATGAAAGATAAATTGAGAAGCGATAATGACTAGTCTAGCCATGGACAATTTGGGAACTGAAGAAACTCTTTTAATTTGGTGGTGAATTTTGTGGCATTCTATTACCTACTCATCTCGTTTCCCAAATTTATATGTGCATAAAGTTACCTTGGTCATGAAATGATGACTATTTTATTTTATTATCAGATGTATCACATTGTTAAATTTTATATATTGGGTGCTGCTATTCGTAAAAATTATATGCTTACAAACTGTATAAATCAAAGGTAAAATTACTTAAATAGCCTTTTCAAACATTTGTAAGTATTGGTTTGAAATTTAAAATTAAATTAAATATTTATTACCTTTCCAGTAAACTTGAGCAACGTACCAAACAATTTCATTTGCTAGGCATTTATTTTATAGTTCATACAGCTCTCTTCTCCATTTATCTTTTTTTTCATTCTTCTTCTTCTTCTTCTTCTTCTTCTTCTTCTTCTTATAAATTTGAATATTAAATTTAATTTTTGAATCAAATTGAATAAAAAATTAAAATTTGAACTTTTTAAAATTTAAATAAAATTATAATAAAATAGGATTAGACTAAACAAAATAATTGATTCAATTAGTTTTTTTTTCTCTTTCTTATTACTGATATTTTTAGGTTAAAAATATTTATTTTAAATTACTTAAATATATTAATTTTGATATGTATTATATATTATTATTCTTAGTGTTATTGCTTTTATTATTATTATCTTTATTTATTTATATTTTTTAGGTTAATAAAGTTAAGGAAATAATTGATTTATTCAATTCTTTTAATCCTTACTTTTGAACTAAGGAAATAAAATTTTTAAAATTTTAAATAAAACTATATTAATATAAAATGCTAAAATGAATAGAATGAACATATTGATTCAATTAGTTTTTTTTATTTCATCTTATTATTTATATTTTTTCAAGTTAAAATATTTATTTAAATATTATTATGATTATATTTATTTATCTATGTTTTTTCAAGTTAATAAGGCCAAAATGATAATTGATTTTTTTATCTTCTTGATACAGCCTAAAATTAAATATCAAATTGAATTATTGAATTAAACTGAATCAAAATCTAAAATTTAACTTTGAAAATTTTAAATAATAAAACTATATTAAAGTAAGATTAGAGCAAATAAATCTAACTAATTATTAATTCAATTATATTAATTTTTTCTTTTCTAATTATTTATATTTTTATAAGTTAAAAATATTTATTCTAAATTATTTAAATTTATCATTGTTGTTGTTATCGTCATCTTCCTCATCGTTATTATCATTATACTTATTTATCTATATTTTTTGAATTAAAAAAGCTAAACACATAATTAATTTTTTTTTTATTCACTTAATTTATACTTCTAATTTAATATGCAGTCTGAATATAAAATTCAAATATTAAATTAAAATAAATCAAAAGCTTTAAAAAATTTAAATAAAATTAGGATAAAATAAAAGAATTTAACGTATCCAACTTATTCATTCAATTAGGTCCTTTTTTTTTCTCTTCTTATTTGTTTATTTACAAGGGGTCATTTAAGGTTAATTGAATAACACCTCATATAAAATATATTGTAGTTACATATTATATTAAAATGTTAGTGGCAAATACGTATACTAAAATCAAAATTAATTTAAATAATATTAGGATAAAATAATTAGGATATAATTAGAATAAAATAATTTATTTTTTTAGAAAATATAGTTAGCATAAAATAATTTATTTTTTGAAATGTAGTATAATTACAAAAATAAAGGGGTAAATTTCATTTAGTAGTCTAATATTTTTTTCAATTTTTATTTTTCAATGAGGGGCTGCTGAGAAAAATTAAATATATAGAAACAATTGATGTAAGAGGGATGGAAAATAATTACTTTAAAATTATATATTTATCTTAATATAATTATTTTTATATTTTTATTATAATATGTTAACATATATATCGTTGTTAGCCTTAAATTATATTAAATTATTAAATAATACTAAATTGGTGCATATTTTTATTGTGATTATTAATTACTGTGGACTATAAAACTCAATTGGCGAAATAAATTAATTACAAAATTGTAGGGAAAATTAATGAAGAAAAAGAAAATAACAACTTGTTTTATAATGAGGGCAATTTTGAGATTCATCAATAATAAATAAATAAAAACTTACAATAAAAATTAAAAAAATATCAACAGTTCAAAAGGGTAAATCTCAAATCCATCTTATATTTACAAAGCCTAACACTATAATAACATCTAGTAAATATCCACATAAAAATAACAAATATCCATAGATAGTAGATTAAATAAAAAAAACTCTCCAATAAATCAACACTCATAAATTTATACTCAAAGATGGACACTTATTAAACATAGAAAATTTGACTTAACTTAAAAAAATGCAAAAAACAAGGGAAAGCAAATGAGGTAAGAAATTGAAATTAATTTCAAACTTATCTAAATGAATTTAATATAATTTTAAATTTATCTAAAGAAATCTAATTTGATTTGAAAATTAACCAAAATTAATTAATTTTAATTTAATATTTTAAAAATATATTTCAAGAAAATTTGAGAGATCGACACATAGACACATAACAGAGTATTATGTTAATGACAACATTTTTAATATATAGATAAGAGTCAATTTGCTACTATAATTGTACTTTAAGGGCTAAGTTAATCTTTGGCCTATATAAAAATATACAATTATTTGTTATATTTTATAAAAGATTCTTGGACTATATAATTATTTTTACAATATAATTATAAATATAAATTAACTTTATCAAGTGAAGATAAATAACAGTACGAATCATACACAAAAGTCACTGCTATATATAAATGCTATTTATGACTTCATGCGAGCCATTCTCTAATACTGAGACAATACATTGTCACAGTCTGTTTTGTTGTTGGAGGCACCCTTTCACTTTACTCTTTAAAATTTGGAGTGGTAGCGCTTTAATTATTTTTTTAAAATTAAATTATTAAAAATTATTTAATAAATATATATTTAATTGATCATGCTGAAATCGTCATTTTAAAAAAAATATCTTTTTAAATTATCACTTTATAAGATTAAAAAATTAATTAACTTTCTTCTAACTATGTTATTATAATTAATGACTCAATTAATAAAATAAAAGTACAATATAAATTAATTAATAGATGATATTTTAATTCATTTAAAATAATTTTATATAATATCTAGTAGGGATGAGTATCCAACCCATCTGCCCACCCGCCAACAGCCCAAACCAAGCTTGCGCTATTGAAGTGCTTAAAATATAACATCCTTATACCCTATATACGTATAATATATATTTTCAGCATATATAAAATATGCATATATTGTACAAAAATGTCACAGCCCGATTTAATAAAAAATTTTACATTTTCAATTTAAAATTTTAAATTCTACATATATAAAAATTAAATAAAATATAAATATTCTTTACTTATTATAAGAACCCAAAATAAATAATATATATATAAATCTCTGGGAAAAATTTATCAGAGTTTTGTTTGTAATTTGGATATCCCAAAATTTAGCAATTACTCAACCTGCAAAAGAAAACGCTCCCAAATAATTTCCAATCACCATCTCAACCATACTTCTCAATTTCACCAAGTTTCTCAAACATTTATATATATAGATATATATATATATAATTTAAAACACACTTACTCTCTCATTTCAAATACATTGACCCAAACATTTTTTATAATATACAATTCGTAAAATCCAAAACATAATATATTATACATAAAACTTAAAAATGTACAATAACATAAAAATATATACATGCTGCTGGCAGTGTTTCTAATCTCAATATCAACTCAACAAACTCAACTACAAGTCTAGACCCGATCTGGTCTAGAAGAACTCTCTGGCTCAGCTGGGTCTACCATGTCACCTGCACGATGGAAACAATCGCGCTAAGCCGAAGCCTAGTGGTACAAACTTTGATAATAACAATATAATTCAATGCAATACCAATACGCAATGCATATAGATGTCATATCAATCCACTTTCTTATATTTTTCAAATATTTCATAAGCACAACTCATAACATTATATTACTCAATTGTATCATAATTCATAATTTACATTAAAACAAAGACAAGCATGGGCTCAAAAAGGATCTAATATGCTATTCAAATTTCAGAGTTACTGCTTTGGTCCATAATGATATTATTTGTCTAGCCCCGTATGCAATATATATATATCCATGGATAATGTAACAGCCCCAGTCTCTTGGACCTCAACCCGGCTAGACTCTTAGGCCTCAGTATCTTGGTCCTCAACCCGGCTAGACAGTTACAGTTTTTGAGGCTTACGATCTAGTCTTTTCACCCTAAAAACATCATATTTATCAGCTGGCCTGGCTTACGACCCAGTTTTTTCACCATTCCAGTGTTTAGCCCGTAGGCAATCATAGGCATGCCGCCAAATCCAGAACTCTGAAAATTGAATAACATACTAGACACACAATTTATTCATATTTCTCAGTATTAATCTCTTTCTCATTTTTACATATTCAATCTAGGCACATTGCCTTATTTTCACTTTTTTTTTCTCACTTTTCTCATTTTTCACATCTTTCTCACTTTTCTCACTTTTCTCATTTTTATCAATATTAATTCATTTTATTATTACACATATCTCATTTTTGCATTCATAACACATTACCCAATTACTTTGGATATTTTCACATAATATGCATATTTAACATGTTACACAAATTAGCCATTATCAATGGCTTTTCACAATGCATTTAACACATATATTACATTACAAATGTCATAGCATATTATTCATACACAATCAATGAACCAAGTAACTTAACATATTTTTCAACCAAAATGTGTTAAGCCCAAATATCATAAAAATATAAACAATATTTTCAAAGTTTGTACATACCTCCACTAGCAACCCAAAAGCAAGCTAAAAACAACATTCAATCCAATCTTTCTAACTTGTCCTTCACCACTTGGATGAAGCAAATCAACCTCCCTCAATGTCTAAACCAAATGTAATAACAAATAATCATTTAGTATCACATTTAATGACATTTCCAACATTAAACCATAATTACACATCACTCCTACAAATTTTCAAAAATTTAGCCTTTCCTTATTTCAACATTAGAATTTTATTCTACTACAATTAAATTAGTGTTTTAAGTTTATTTATATTATTAAAAATATATTTTAATATATTTAATTCATTTACATTATAGAAATACACTCTTATACATAAAATCTCAAAAATGGCAAAACCTTCCCCCATTGAAGGTTTTTCATTCCAACACAATCCATTACTCATTCCAAGCTTATATTCATCACTTTTAACACTAAACAACATGCTTAAACAAATCAAATCACACAATTCAACCACTTTGAAAAATCACTTTTCCAAAACCCTAAATCTCCACTTTCATTCTCAAACTCCAACCCAACACCGCCAAATCCAATATTTGACTTTAAAATACTTGTTTATGAATCAAAACAACTCATTTAAAACCAATTTTCACAATTAAAGTTCATGTTTTCAAAACCCCAAAAATTCATAACCCTAAATTCTCTCTCTTCACCATTCTTTAACCAAACTCCATCATCTCTTCAATCTAACCTTAGAATCATTGTTAACTACCCAAAATAACATCATACACACCAATTCCAATAATTATAACATACTACATCAAAATTTCAAAACTCACATAATCTCATCTTCCATGGAATTCAAAGAAAAGATATGAAAACTTACTAATTTTAGTGGAAATCACAAAAAATTCACTTGAAACTTATTAATTCCTTCAATTTATGGAATATGGAAGAAGCAAAATTCTTGGTCTTCAAGCTCCCATGGAACACACGTCCTTGAAGAAGAAGAAGAAGAAGAAAATGAAGACTATTATATTCTTTTCCTTTCATCTTTTTTTTTAACCACATATACATATATTAAAATAATTTAATTTTTAATTTTTTAATTTTTTTAATAAATTAAAAGTCCTAATTTTTCTCTTCCATTCAAAAATAATTTATTTTTGAATTATTTTATTAATTTTAAATTTATAAGATTTAATTATCAAAATACCCTTTTCTTTTAAAAAGTGTTGACGTTTTATATATGTTATGTATATTTTGCATATATATCACATATATATTCCACTTTTTTATTTAAAAACCTTTCATTTTTCATTTAAAACCATTAATTTAATTTATCCTTTTAAATTATAATTTATTTTATCAAGTTTTTCAAAAATTAGAAATTTTTAAAAATTTTAGGATATTACAATTCTCTCCCCCTAAAACAAATTTCGTCCTCGAAATTACCTGTCCTCAAGTTTGGAACAATTGAAAAAACTGACTCTGTATCGCCTGCTCACTTTCCCAGGTCACCTCCTCAGTGGCATGATTCCTCCAAAAGACTTTCACAAGTGGCACCCTCTTATTCCTCAATTCTTTAACCTCTCGTACCAAAGTCGCCACTAGTTCTTCCTCGTAAGTCAAATCTGGACTCACCTTAATAGACTCCATTGACAAGATATTATCAAATCAAAACTGTATCTCCGAAGCATCGAGATATGGAAAATATTATGTATTCGATCCAATTCAGGCGGCAAAGCTAGTCTATAAGCCACTGGACCAACTCTCTCCAACACCTCATATGGTCCTATGAAACAAGGACTCAACTTTTCTTTGCTGCCAAATCTCAAAATCTTCTTCCATGGAGACACCTTTAGAAACACTTTATCTCTCACACTGAACTCTATATCTCTTCTCTTTAAATCTGAATAGAATTTTTGTTGGTCTGAAGCTGCTTTCAAACGACCCTAAATCACCTTCACTTTCTCCTCTGTTTCCTTAATCAAATCGGGACCAATCAATTCACCTTCTCCAACCTCATCCCAACACAAAGGTGTCCTGCATCTCCTGCCATATAAAGCCTCATAAGGAGTCATCTCAATACTCGACTGATGACTGTTATTATAAGCAAACTCAATTAATGGCAAAAATCTGTCCCAATTTCCAGTAAAATCAATGATACAGCTCATAAACATATCCTCCAGAATCTGTATCACTCTCTCTGACTGTCCATCTGTCTGAGGATGGAAAGCAGTACTAAAATGCAATCGAGAACCCAAAGCATCATGCAAACTCTTCCAAAACCTCGAAGTAAATCGGGGATCTCGATCCAACACCAAAGAAACTGGGACTCCATGCAACCTGACTATCTCATTGATATACAGCTCAGCAAACATCTTAAGAGAATAATCCATTCGAATTGGAAGAAAATGAGCTATCTTCATTATCCGATCAACTATCACCCAGAATTCATCATGCTTCTTCTGGGTCAAAGGTAGTCCAGTCACAAAATCCATTGTCACTCACTCCCATTTCCATTCTGGCACTGATAAAGGTTGGAGCAACCCTGAAGGAACTTGGTGCTCAGCCTTCACTTTCTGGCAAGTGAGACATCTGGATACAAACTCTGTTATGTCTCTCTTCATACCTGACCACCAATAATGTCTCTTCAAGTCCTGATACTTCTTGGTACACCCAGGGTACATAGCAAAAAGTGACTGATGTGCTTTCTCTAATATCATTTTTTCAATTATGCATCATCAGGAATACACAATCTATCTCTATACCATAGACTGCCATCATCCCTCAAATAAAAGTCTTGACTCTCCCCCCTTCTGAAAAATCAATATAATTTTCTGAATTCTCCCATCTGCCAACTGGCCTTAACTACAACTGAGCAATCAGAGTACCATCATCAGAAGATTTAAATCTAGCATGCAACGCTCTCAACTCAACAAGCAATGAGAGAGAATAAGCAATCAAACCTGCCAAAGACTTTTGACTCAAGGTATCAGCAACAACATTTTCCTTACTAGGATGATAATCAGTCAAACAGTCGTAGTCTTTAATAAACTCTAACCACCGTCTCTGCCGAAGATTCAGCTCTCTCTGAACACCCAGATATTTCAAACTCTTGTGATCCGTATAAATGAAACACTTTTCCCCATACAAGTAATGCCGCCAAATCTTCAAGGCAAAAACTATTGCTGCTAATTCCAAATCATGCATCGAATAATTCAGCTCATGCAGTTTCAACTGTCGAGAGGCATAAGCAATGACTCTACCCTCTTGCATCAGAACACAACCTAAACCACTGTGTGAAGCATCACTGTATATCACATATGATTTACCTTCCACAGGCAGGGTAAGGACAGGAGCCTGAGTCAACATCTCCCTCAGCTGCTCAAAACTCGCCTGACACCGATCTGTCTACACAAATCTAACTCCTTTCCAAAGTAATCTGGTGAGTGGTGTAGCTATTATAGAAAAACTCTTCACAAATCGACGATAATAGCCTGCCAATCCCAGAAAACTTCTAACCTCTATCACAGTCTTCGGTGGACATCAATTCAAGATAGTCTCAACTTTACTCAAATCAACTCTAATACCCTTTGCTGAAATCACATGACCAAGAAAAGCTACCTGATCGAGCCAAAACTCACACTTAGATAGTTTAGCATACAACTGCTTCTCTCTCAGAGTCTGCAATACGATCCGTAAATGTCTATCATGATCCTCCTCATTATGCGAATACACCAAAATGTCATCAATGAAGATCACCACAAACTGATCTAAATATAGTTTAAATACCCAGTTCATCAAATCCATAAAAGTTGTTGGTGCATTCGTCAATCCAAAGGGCATCACTAGAAGCTCATAATGCCCATACCTCATACAAAAAGATGTCTTAGGTACATCCATATCTCTGACTCTCAACTGATGGTATCCTGATCTTAGATCAATCTTAGAGAATACTGCTGCTCCCTTCAACTGATCAAAGAGATCATCTATCTGAGGCAAAGGATACTTGTTCTTGATGGTCACCTTATTCAACTGCCTATAATCAATACACAATCTCATGGTACCATCCTTCTTCTTCACAAACAACATAGGCGCTCCCCACGGAGACACACTAGGGTAGACGAACCCTTTATCCAATAACTCCTGCAACTGCACCTTCAACTCTCTTAACTCAGCAGGTGCCATCCGATAAGGGATAATAGAGATAGGAGTGGTACCAGGTAACAAATCGATACCAAACTTCACTTTTCTCTCAAGAGGTACCCCTGGCAACTCATCAGGGAAAACATCTGAAAACTCGGCAACTGTGGGTATACTTTTAAGCAGAGATTTGACTACTCTAGTATCTACAACATGAGCAAGATAAGCCTCAGATCCCTTCCAAATCATCCTCCCAGCTGAAACAACTGAAATAAACATGGATGAAAGATACCTCTGCTCACTAGATACTATAACATTCCTACCATCCTGTGTTCTCAAAGTAACATGTTTCTTCTGACAGTCTACCACAGCCCCATGCTTGGATAACCAATCCATGCCCAAAATCATATCATATTCCCTGAAAGGCATCTCAATCAGGTTACCGAGAAACTCCTCATCTTGAACAACAACTGGACTATCTCGGTGCACCCTGCTCACCACAACACTATGTCCTAAAGGATTTGTCACCAAGGCATCAAATCCTAGGGATTCAGAATGCAATTCATTCATAGGCAAGATGGATGCACTTATGTATGAATTCGTAGATCCAGGATCTAATAAGAGCAAGGACTGAAATACCAAATAAAGAAAATATACCCCAATGACGGCTAAAGCATCCAGCTGCCTCTGCATCATATAAACCCACTGAGATGGCCCAGCCTCATCTGGCATACTGCCTCCGGATGTAGAGCCTCCTCTCTAACTAAACCCAGGTCTACCATCTCTACTAAAACCTCTGCCACCATGACCCCCTCAGACACTGGGTCGAGAAGCTGCAGTATCTGCCTGCCTAACCTCTGGTGGCTCGGGACAATCTCTGATAAAATGGTCTGATGACCCACATCTAAAACACACTCCCGAAGCACCTTTCCACCAGCAGACACCTCTGTGTACTCTACCACAGTGAACGTAAGTAGGTAGAGTAGGTCTCTGAGCCACTGGGGTCGGAGCACTAGCCACTGAAACTGCAGATCTTTGTCTCTATTTCTGCTACTGTACTGACCTGCCAAGCTGCCCTTGACTCCTACTAAACCTCTGAAAATGTCCACCTCGGCCTCTCTTCACTGATGAAGACCCTGCCTCACTCTGGAGCCTCATAACTCTGGTCTCCTCAACCCTGGCAGCTGCTGCAAGACTCTGTGCTCTCTCAACACTCCTAGCAGCTATAACTAACTAGGAAAAATCCTAATACCAAGAGCCTGCAATGATGCACATGATAGAAGGTCTTAGTCCCTCCTCAAACCTCCTGCACCTGTCAAACTCGTCATAAATGATCCCACCAGCATAGTGACTCAACCGGATAAACTAGATCTCATACTCGGTCACTGTCCTGGTATCCTATCTCAGACTCAGGAACTCCATCTTCTATGTATCTTTATACTCTCTTGGAGTATACTTCTACTTAAATTCCCTCAGAAAATCATCATAGGTCAGGACTGGTGGATCATCTAGAGCATGTGGAACCGTCTTCCACCAATCATATGTATCTCTCTACAGAAGAGATCTGGCATAATCAAACTTCTCTTCTGGACTAGCCTGTAACTGAATAAATATCCTCTGAACCCGGTCTAGCCACTGCTCTGCTACAGCAGGATCTGTAGTACCAATAAAGTCCTCAGCCTCATACTTTTTCAATTTATCATACTGCCTCACCGGCAACTGCAACTGTGGCGGCTGCGGAACTGGAGCCTGCCTCAACAACTCTACCATATGCCATACCCAGCCAGGCAGAGCCTCATCAGTTGCTGTCTCATAGGCACAAAACACAGATGCCTCACCAGCAGATACAATTCTAGCTCCATCTCTACCCTCATCTGGAGTCACACTCTCTGCACTATCCTCAGCAGCATGATGCGGCCGAGAAGCCATAACTATCTATATCTGCAAACAAAGAAAAGAAATACTATATCAGAGATCAGAAACTGCCAGTGCCAATGCATGTATTATAATTAAAAACTATTTTCAAATCCCCCATTTTCTCTCTCTATCATCCCACTGTAGACCTATAATTTTTTACCCAGTCCAGTCCGTTATTTTTTATAGTCCAAAATAATTTTTGTGGTATTTTAATCTTTATTTTAGTTAAAAATGGTGAAGTGAATAAAAATAAATAAATAAATAAATAAAAATAAAATCGGCGACGAAAAAATTCGTCGCCGAAAGCGTTGGACGAAATGGCCCGCAGCCAATTTTGCTCGAGCACCTTCTCAAATTTCCACAGTGGCCCGCAGCAGTTTTTTTGCCAGCGAAATTTTTCAACGCAATTTTTTTTTAAAACCAAATCCTATTTGGTTTCGGTTTCCTTTTCCTAATTAATAATAAAATCCTTAAACAATTGGCATTAAGCTTCCAAAATTTCCTATAAATAAGACTAGAAAGACAGAGACTTTGGGAGAAATTTTTAAAAGGAGATCAGACTTTAGAAATTCTTTTTGGCAGTAAAAACGATTGGACTTTTTAGAGGAGAACAAGCAATCAATCCATAAAGGCAACCATCTTGCCTTTGTCCTTGTTCATCCAAGAAGCAATTTTTGGTGGAATCAACAAACAAAGGTTTAAATATCTAATCTCTTTTTTCCTTATAGTAGCTTCAATCATTAAATTGTTTCTTTTGATTTTAAAAACCTTAATTCATTTTTTTGTTTTCCAAAAATCTTAAAATTGTTTTTCTGTTTCTTCTAAAACCTAAGAACCCTAATCTACTTTCCAACTTTCCAAAACTTTAAATCGTTTTATTAATTTCCAAACCCTAATCTGCTTTCCAATTTTCCAAAACCTTAAAACACTAAATTGATCCTTTTATTTCCAAAAACCCTAAAAAAATATTTTCTGTTTCCAAAAAAACTTTAGATCGTCTTGCTAATTTTCAAAAACTTTATAAACTCTAAATTATTTTCTTCAATTCCAAAATCAAGACAGTAACCCCAAACTAGCTAATCTAAACCCTAAGTGTTCTTAAACCCTAATTCCCTTAAAATCTTAAACCTTAGTTTTTCTAAATCCTAATACTTAGAACCTTAAAACCTTATAAACCTAAATATTAAAATTCAACACAGTAAGCCTAAAAATAACAATCCAGTAGCTAATAATCATAAACCTAATGTTTTAATATCCAAACCCTAATTTCATGATTTTACCCCTCAAACCCTAATTTGGTTAATCAAAGAACCTTATCAATCTCTTAAAATTATAAAACCTTAATCCATTTCAATTCCCTTAAAACTTACAGTAGCCTAAACCAATAAATTCCAAAACCTTAAGTATTAATTAAAGAACTTCAAATGAGAAACAGTAACCCTAACTTGTATCTTTACTTACCTTATTTGATTATATAGTTTATTATATGCTTTGATTTATTTAAGTTCAATGCTTAGTTTATTTAAATTATCATGGATGAATGTTTATATTTTGATTAATGTTTAATATCTTTGATGAATGATTTATTTATGATGAATGGTTATTTACCTTTATTGATTTATTTTGATTTCCAAAAGTTGTAAGAGGTGTGTTTCCACTTTGTGGATACCTCATTAGTTAAATATCATGTAATTTAAATAGCTTTTATATTTTGACCAATGTAAAGGACATGTTTCTATCTTATGGTGGGTGTCCTATTTAGCTTAGACATGGATCATGTAAGGGCATGTTTCCATCTTCGGATGGGTGTCCATTTATTTGCTTTGCTTGGACATTGCTTTGATTTTAATATAACGATGCTTTATTTCAATTGTTGCATGTAATATGAATAATATTATTATATTTAAGAATTTTATAATATTAAGACCTGTAAAGGAGGCTGATTCCAATGAACCGGGCGTTGTGGGGGTGTTGGGTCATTTCTCACCTTCTCCACATGTACTCAACTTTCCAAACCCATTAGGGGGTTGGGGATTCCTTAGGAATCGAGTCATCCACCCTTTTTTTTTTCCGGCCCGTCCGGGTGGCGACTCCATTTTCTTTGGCCTTAGGTCCATGTTCTCCAAGGCCCCGAGCCTAAACAGTGCCTAAGTCGCAAGAACCATTCCACTGGGAGTGAGGGCGAAAATTCCCGCTCACACCCACCTGGGTCGAGAACCTCAAACCTAGGCTTTGATTTGACACCCTTATACCCTATATACGTACAATACATATTTTTAGCATATGTAAAATACGCATATATGGTACAAAAATCTCACAGCCCGGTTTAATAAAATAATTTCACATTTCCAATTTAAAATTTAAAATTCTAAATATATAAAAATTAAATAGAATATAAATATTCTTTACTTGTTATAAGTATCCAAAATAAATAATATATATATAAATCTCTGGAAAAAATTCGCCAAAGTTTTGTCTGTAATTTGGATATCCCAAAATTTAGCAATTACTCAACTTGCAAAAGAAAACACTCTCAAATAATTTTCAATCACCATCTCAACCATACTTCTCAATTTCACCAAGTTTCTCAAACATTTATATATATATATATATAATTTAAAACACATTTACTCTCCCATTTCAAATACATTAACCCAAACATTCTTTATAATATACAATACGTAAAATCCAAAACATAAGATATTATACATAAAACTTAAAAATGTACAATAACATAAAAATATAAACATGCTGCTGGCAGTGTTTCTAATCTCGATATCAACTCAACAAGCTTAACTACAAGTCTAGACCCGACCTGGTCTAGAAGAACTCTCTGGCTCAGCTGGGTTTACCCTGTCACCTGCGCGATGGAAACAATCTAGCTAAGCCGAAGCTTAGTGGTACAAACTTTAATAATAACAATATAACTCAATGCAATACCAGTGCACAATGCATATAGATGTCACATCAATCCACTTTCTTATATTTTTCAAATATTTCATAAGTACAACTCATAACATTATATTACATAATTGTATCATAATTCATAATTCATATTAAAACAAAGACAAGCATGGGCCAAAAAAGATCTAATATGCTATTCAAATTTTAGAGTTACTGCTTTGGTCCATAATGACACCATGTGTCTAGCCCCGTAGGCAATATATATATCCATGGATAATGTAATAGCCCCAGTCTCTTGGACCTCAACCCGGCTAGACCCTTAGGCCCCAGTATCTTGGTCCTCAACCCGTCTAGACTGCTACAGTTTTTGAGGCTCATGACCCAGTCTTTTCACCCCCAAAAACATCATATTTATCAGCTGGCCTGGCTTACGACCCAATCTTTTCACCATTCCAGCATTTAGCCCGTAGGTAATCATAGGCATGCTGCCAAATCTAAAATTCTGAAAATTGAATAACATATTAGGCACACAATTTATTCATATTTCTCAGTATTAATCTCTTTCTCATTTTTACATATTCAATCTAGGCACATTGCCTTATTTTCACTTTTTTTTCTCACTTTTCTCACTTTTCACATCTTTCTCATTTTTCTCACTTTTCTCATTTTTATCAATATCAATTCATTTTATTATTACACATATCTCAATTTTGCATTCATAACACATTACCCAAGTACTTTGGGTATTTTCACATAATATGCATATTTCACATGTTACACAAATTAGCCATTATCAATGGCTTTTCACAATACATTTAACACATATATGACATTACAAATGTCATAGCATATTATTCATACACAATCAATGAACCAAGTAACTTAACACATATTCCAACTAAAATGTATTAAGCCCAAATGTCATGCAAATATAAATAATATTTTCAAAGTTTGTACATATCTCCACTAGTAACACAAAGCAAGCTAAAAACAACATTCAATCCAATTTTTCTAACTTGCCCTTTACCACTTGGATGAAGCAAATCAACCTCCCTCAATGCCTAAACCAAATGTGATAACAAATAATCATTTAGTATCACATTTAATGACATTTTCAATATTAAACCATAATTACACATCACTCCTACAAATTTCTAAAAATTTAGCCTTTCCTTACTTCAACTTTAGAATTTTATTCTACTACAATTAAATTAGTGTTTTAAGTTTATTTATATTATTAAAAATATATTTTAATATTTAATTCATTTACATTATAAAAATACACTCTTATACACAAAATCTCAAAAATGGCAAAACCTTCCCCCATTGAAGGTTTTCCATTCCAACACAATCCATTACTCATTCCAAGCTTATATTCATCACTTTTAACACTAAACAACATGCTTAAACACATAAAATCACACAATTCAACCACTTTGGAAAATCACTTTTCCAAAACCCTAAATCTCCACTTTCATTCTCAAACTCCAACCCAACACCGCCAAATCCAATATTTGACTTTAAAATACTTGTTTATGAATCAAAACAACTCATTTAAAACCAATTTTCACAATTAAAGTTCATGTTTTCAAAACCCCAAAAATTCATAACCCTAAATTCTCTCTCTTCACCATTCTTTAACCAAACTCCATCATCTCTTCAATCTAACCTTAGAATCATTGTTAACTACCCAAAATAACATCATACACACCAATTCCAATAATTATAATATACTACATCAAAATTTCAAAACTCACATAATCTCATCTTCCATGGAATTAAAAGAAAAGATATGAAAACTTACTAATTTTAGTGGAAATCACAAAAAATTCACTTGAAACTTATTAATTCCTTCAATTTATGGAATATGGAAGAAGCAAAATTCTTGGTCTTCAAGCTCCCATGGAACACAAGTCCTTGAAGAAGAAGAAGAAGAAGATGAAGACTTTTATATTCTTTTCCTTTCATCTTTTTTTTTAACCACATATATATATATTAAAATAATTTAATATTTAATTATTTTTAAAAAAAAATTAAAAGTCCTAATTTTCCTCTTCCATTCAAAAATAATTTAATTTTTGAATTATTTTATTAATTTTGAATTTATAAGATTTAATTACCAAAATACCATTTTCTTTTAAAAAGTGTTGACTTTTATATATGTTATGTATATTTTGCATTTATATCACATATATATTCCACTTTTTCATTTAAAAACCCTTCAATTTTCATTTAAAACCATTAATTTAATTTATCCTTTTAAATTATAATTTATTTTATCAAAATTTTCAAAAATTAAAAAATTTTAAAAATTTTAGGATATTACATTAAAATGGTTTGGGATGAGTTAAAATTCTCTAAACCTCTTTCCAGGCAGTTTGGTTTGGGTTCGAGAATTTTTCAGCCCAAACCCGCCCAAACCGCCAGCTATGTATATGTATATATTTTTATTTTATATAAATATATAAAAAGCTCTTATATTCATCACTCATTAATTTATTTGTTAATTTCTAAGACTTTAAGTTGTGTTTGAATAGTTTATTTACCTTTTTATTATAATATGTTATGACATTATGTTATATTTTTATATTGTCTTTTGATTAATTACTTCTGATATTTGGTGAATTAATATTATTGTAACTTGTAATATTCGATTATTGTGATAGTTTTGAACCCGCTCAAACAGGCCAAACCGCCCCGCTCAAAGTGATTTTATTTTATTTGATTTATTCTTTTTTAGTAGTTTGATTTGAATTAATACTCTTTCAAACCGCTCAAATTAGTTTAGTTTAAAAATATATCAAAAAACTGCCAAAATCACCCAATGTTCATCCTTAATATCTAGAGAATTTAATAACTTTCTTAATAGATGTGTTCATGCCGGAAATAATGATTTCAGTGAGATAAAAGGAGTAGTAAATTAAAAAAATGGGACCTAATTCTCAGTATTAAAGCACTAAATCTCATTTTTTTAATCCCATTCTATGACACAATATTTATGTGGCACAAAATAAAATTTGATCTTTCACAATTGGAGATACTCTTAACAACTTTAGCTGCCTAAGTTTCCAATTCCATATGATTGATCACATTTCTTTTTCTGTAAGGTGTTGTGAAAAATAATAATTTAATGAATTCTTTTGCATAACAAAAGCATTTATGGATGAATAAATTCTATAAAATTTACAACTAGATCCAAACAAATAAAACTTAAAACCATTGACAATTGTGCTGGATATCACATCAAAATTCATTCACAATATTCTGAACAAAAAATATTTTTACAATATTTAAAAGATTAATGCATCCATAGCCTTTTGTAATTAATAGAATTTATCGTTTTATCTCTTATAATTTTTAAATAACCACATAATCCTTTGAACTTAATTTTTTACTATTTATTTAACCCTTAATTTAATATAAACACTCAATTGATGGCACATGTTTCACTCTATTAACATGTCATTGACACGTCATTTACTATAGAAAACTGATGAAAATTTATAATAATAAAAATTTTAAATTTTTTTTATTAAAAAAATTTTAAAATTTTAAAAATTATATTTTTTAACAATAAAAAATATTAAAAAAATATTCAGTTTTTGACTTAGTGAAAGGTTATAGAGCAAGGAGTTAAAATGCTATTAGCTTGTTTAGTCGAGAATATTCAGACAATAGACACAAGAAAAAAGAAAAACTTTTCTACTGAGTTTTTACTAAAATATAAAAGCTAACTATCATTCTCCTTCTAAAAAATTACATTATATAGAATTAGAATTACATAAATCCCAATTATATATATAAAAACTTATTTAAAAGGCAATGACTACAAAAAATAAAAAAAAATGCATAAAAGGAAAAAAAAATATTCTTAGAGGCAAACAAAATGTTAAAATGGTGTTTGAATTCAATATTTCTTCCAAAATTAAATAAGAAAATAAATATTGAAATCTTATTTCTTTTTTTTTTTGCTCCATCATTCTCCCTTGCTGAGAAAAAACATGATATCGAGTTTTATAATACTGAAGATTCAATAAATAAAATACTACAATGACATATTCAGTACTCCTTAATTTTGGTGAATTTTCTAGCAAATCGTCATTAACCAATTCCTTGAGCTCTTTGAAAGGCTGCTGATTTCAATGGGATATTGAAATAATTTCTAAATTGGGTTACATATTTCAGCAAATATGTTCCTATTGAATTGATTGATTCTAGTGTTTATAGAACTACCAACCAATTTATTTGCTTTTTTTTTTCTCATTAACTGTTGTTGACATAATTTTTTGCACCACCAATAATTTTTTATATGTTAGTAAAACATTCAGCTCCTCCATCTTCTTACAATTGTTTTCAAAATCTAGTTCTAATTTTTTAACTTCTTCTATCTCATTATTATATTTATCAAAAACTGGTTTTAATTCTTCGAAATAATTCACTAAATAATCATTTGTACATAATTTTTCATGCGAGTCAAATACCTCAATTTTTATTTTTTTACCATCTAAATTAAGAGCATGCAATATTTGTGCTTTCAACCGATCCTCTATGAATTGCATCATTCGCTTTTTTAATCTGTCCATTATTTATTCAAGTCTTTGCTTAAGGTGGACTATATGATCATGCTCATAAACTTTCTTTACATGTTGTTGTGGTTATTTTTACAGTGCCATAATTATTTAGGAGCGAACACCACTCTGATGCCAACTAACATAGCAAAATATTATAGAACTAGGGATTAAAATACTATTAGTCTGCTTAGTTTGAGAATACTCATATAATAAACACAAAAAAAGAGAAAAGACTTTTTTACTAATTAAAATATGAAAGCTTGCTGTCATTCACATTCTAAAAAATTACATTATATAGAGTTAAGATTACACAAATTCTAATTAGATATATTAAAATTTATTTAAAAGGTAATAACTACCAAAAATAAAAAAAGAATACATAAAAGAAAAAAATATTATTAAAGGCAAATAAAATGCTACAATGGTGTCTTACTCTAATATTTCTACTAAAATTAAATAAGAAAATAAATATTGAAATTTTTTTTTTATTTTTTTTTTTGCTCCATCAGTTTCTCACCGCCACCGCCACCACCATCACTGCATCATTCCATCATCGAGCTTCTTTCAAAAAGGAAATCAAAGCAAAGGAAATGAAACACAACAAGTAAGCATCTTGAACTGCAAAAGGAAATTGAACAAGTAACCACCGATCTCGGCGCCGATAGTACAAGACGCAGTAGGTTCACCGGCGTGTTTTGCGAAGGAGATTTCTCTGAGAGTTTCTTGCATCCAGATCTGGACAAGAAAATTTATGGGAATCAATACTATATCACTTATAAGAAAATATTTTTATTTTCCTCATTCAATTAAAAGTAGATTTTCAGCCTAAATTCTCTTCTGGATACTCTTCCATTTTTCTTAATACTTGATCATTACTTTTCTCAAGTAAGTTAAATTCTTTAGATTTTTTTTCCGTGAACGTTTTGTTTCACTGTAGTCCAAAACCATCTTGGTATTGTAATTGATTTCAATCTATATTTGTTGATTCAGTACAAAAAAAAAAACTAATTTGCATCTGGGTGTTTGAAATTATACTCTTACATTCTCTTCGATAATTATTCAATTGAGATTTATTATTTTTAGATTGTATAAACATCGATCTGGTTTAGGTTATTGACTCCGTTCATATTTTCACAATTTGAACGCCATCTCCTCACAAAAGACCCAGAAATTCTGAGGATAACAATAGCCAATTCTTGAATTCCCATGCCATACAACCTCCAGTTAAAAAGGAACAGCAGACATCTTTTTGTTTTTTTTTGTTTTGTTTTTTTGTTTTTTTTTGCCGAGGAAAACATACATCTTTTTTGTTAAAAGAAAAATGAGTTAGAGAAAATTAAATAAAAATAATTAAATTAATTTTATAAGTAATTTAATGTAATATTATAAAATAAATTTAAATGTAGTTATTTTTAATAAATAATATAAAAATGAGTTTAGAATTTAAGATAATAATAATAGATAAGTAATGAAAATTTTAAAAGTAATAAATTTAATAGTTAGGGTTAAAGATTTAAATTTAATGAAAATTAACAGAAAATAAATGAGAAAAAGAGATTTCACGCGCTTTAATGGTTGTCCGGTCACTCTTTGTGACACACCAGCGTATCAGGGTTAAATAGATAGTAAAAAATCAATTTAAAGGATAATATGGTTAATCAAAAATTATAAAAAGGGTAAAATGACAAATTTCGCCAAGCCTGTTGATGTATTGAGTCGTATCTTAGTTTTACCTTTTCTTACCTTTTGAAGACTTTTCCATTAACAACTTCAGAGAATTAAAGATCCCAAATAAAAATTCCTTTCGATTAATAAAAATGCGATTAATAATAAATATTATTTAAACAGCCATACAATGTTCTGCATTTATTCCAATTTTAGATGAAAGTGAATACCCAGAAGCAGCCCCACTAACATAAAATGATTAATAATCAAAATACATTAAATATAAAATTCTCACCACATAAATAAACTATGAAACGGAATAATAAGCGGGGGAAAAAAGCAAGAGAACAAGGCCAAATGGAAAAGGTCAAAAGCATTAATAATGCAACACATAAATATTATATTCTACTGTAGCATCTCCTGTAGTAAGATCAACCTTGTGAGTTTTTGCCCGAGCAAAACCGCTGGCAAATAGGAAAAGCCCACTTCCTCCGATCACCGGCATCTCTCTCACAGTCGTAAACACCTCGTTCCGCCCTAGAATCGTAATAGTGCTCCCATTATATTTACCTTCAATAAAAGCAAAATTCATAGCCATTAACAACCCAACATATTGCTGCGCCGCTTGTGCATAAAATCCTTGTGCTTTTCCAACCATTTTGGAGCTCATTTCTGGTCCTAAGGTTAGCGGGTTATCGATCATCCTCACCATTCCAAACCCGGTTCTCGAAGTGTTTTGCGGTGGGGGCACCACCATGACGGCACTTGGACTTGGGCCTGTGACGATGTCATGCCAATACAACCTGAAATGGCTTAGCTTCTGTTTTTTGAGACCCAATAGCTTCCTGTCCATGGTTCTTACAAATTCATGGTTTTCTCCGGCCACCAGGGCGGAGATTAGGGAAAGAAAGATGAATTGGGAAGCAATAATTACTAATCTAGCCATGGACAATTTGGGAATTGTTGAAACACTTTTGATTTAGTGGTGAATTTTGCGGAATTCTATATATTACCTCCTCACCCTGTTTCTCAAATTTATATGTGCATAAAGCTACATTGGTCATGATGACTACTCTTTTTATTTTACTATCGAATGTATCACATTATTAAATTTTATATAACTATTTTTAATTCACCGAATAAAAATAGAAGAATAATTTAATAAATGTAAACAATTGACAACTCTCTATTTTTTTTTATTGCTTTTGAGTCTACTGATATTAATAAATTTTCAAATATGAAATTAAAAGCATGTTTATTTTTTTAAGAATAAAAAATCCCATTTTTTTTACCGGAAATGTTTGAGTATGTAAGGAGAGATTTTGAAGATAAACTCAGACCCATATCATGATATGCTCCATATTGAAGTAAAGTTTACGCCTTACTGTTCATTCTTTGAATTATTATTATTATTATTATTATTATATGGATGGACACCATAATTATCACCTAATTTTCACATAATAAATTATTAGTATATAATTTTATTTTTTTTATAAATTATAATTTTTAAGTTAAGTTGGATAGGATTCATCTATACTTTCGGTAGTTAAGAAATTCTTTATTTGATTTAATGTCCAAAATCAAATTAAAGTCAGCAACCAATTTAATCCATCACAACTTTTAGATATACAGCATATTTAATTTTTTACCCACCATAAAATGCAAGCAACAAGCTTCCATCATCATCTTAATGATGCCATCGATAATGAATTAATCACTAATCAATTACAAATCTTTTTTATGAAATGAATTGAATTCCAACTAATGCTTATAGATTTTCTTAATTGGTTCTTGGAAAGTTTCCAGAATTGAAAATTGTTAAAATTTTAATTTTGTCCATCTTCCAAATGTGCTTTTGTAAAGAGAATTTCAATATTATACTATGTGATGCGTTTGTTAACCTAACACTGCAATTAAAAAGTCAATAACAACTCACAAATTTTGTCTCTCCTAATGGGTCCCCACACTTTCACGTCCGAAAATGACCGACGGGGGTAATTTAGTCTATTCGTACATTAGACTTCCACTTGAAGTTACGGAACTTCCAAACTTGTTCAAATGGTAAGAGTAATTATATAGTACAACAGGCACGCGCAGGCTCAGACCTGTTTTCCTTAACATCTGAATTTCATCAACTCTTTTTAATATAAAATTGATTTTACCCTTCAATTTGATGAATAATTGAAGTGATCCGACTTTAATTTAATTCTAAAAAATTGATACCTAAAACGAAATCAACCAAACATATACAGCTCACTCAATATTCACTTGTTTTAATCGTTTTTAATAAGCTGAATTTAATGTAATAAGAATATTCTTCTTTTATTATTGATATTTTCAAATCAATTAATCACTAAATTTAATGTAATAAGCTGAATTTAATGTAATAAGAATATTCTTCTTTTATTATTGATATTTTCAAATCAATTAATCACTAAATTTTGAACTTTGTCAATGTTGGAGGAATAATTATATGCTACAACCGTTGTAGCAATAAATGCCTACAACGGACCAATGAGATTCTTACACGTAGATTAAATGATTCATTTCATTGGTCCGTTGTAGGCATTTAATCTACGTGTAAGAATCTCATTGGTCCGTTGTAGGTATTTATTGCTACAACGGTTGTAGCATATAATTATTCATGTTGGAGAGCTAAGAAAGTTATGAATATGCAACTTGAAACTTTGAGTCCCTAACCATAATTAACTGTTTCGTTAATCTAGGAATATCTATTAAATTACTATTTATATAAAAAATTTCAAAAATATCTAAAGAATTTATAAAATTATAAAAATATTGTATATCATTATATTTTTACGATTTATATATATTATGCATATGTTATAAATTTTTTTAAAAAATATATAAATATTGAGTTTATTTCAAATATTACTTTGTAAAATAATATTTTTAAGAAAAAAAACATAATCTTATAAAAAATTTTCAAAAAAAATTCTTAAAAACATAATTTTATAACATAATTTTATATATTTCAGATATATTGTGTATATGCTATAGATATGTTATGTATATATTATATATCTATTATTTTTTAGCCTTTATATATTGTATAATTTTTATATATTATTTAATTATGATATATATATTATAGATATGTCTTCTGTAATATCCTAAATAATATCCTAAAATTTTTGAAAATGCTTATTGTTGAAATTGAATTAAATGATTTTAAGTGTATTTATGATTAAGTGGAAAGAAAGAAAAAGGGAAGTGTGTATATGTTGTATATATCAACATTTATTTTTGGTCAAATGGTTTATTTAATTATATTAAATAGAAATTTAAGTATTGGTGGAAGATGATATTTATATTATAATAATATATTAATTGCTTGGTGAAAATTAAAAGAGAGTTTATGTGGTTTAAGAGGTTTGAGAGTAGTGTTTGTGTTTGACTTTTATCATCTTCTTCTTTCTTCTCCAAGAGCTGGCCATCACCATTGCCAAAGGGAAAGAGAGGTTCTGTTGATTCTTAACTCAAGCAATTGAAGGATTTCAAGAGATCAAGTTGGAGTTTTAAGGATTTTCTTCACTTTTGGTAAGTTTCCAATTTGTTTCTTTGATTTCTTTTGAGTTTGAGTTTTGAGTTTGGTGGATGATTGGTGTAATTGTGTGTATGGTTGATTTTGGTGCGTTTGGAGTTGTTTTGTTTAATTGACTTTGATTTTGGTGTTGGATTGAAGAGAAAAAGGGTTAAGTTTGGTGAAGAAAGCAAGAGTTGTAGGTGTTGTGACTTTGAGTTGTGAATATGGTTGTGTTTGTGTTTGATGTTTATAATTGAGTTGTTTTAATGTTTACTCAAGTTTATTATGGTATGTTGATGAATTTGGTTGAGTTTGTGTGGTGTTGATAAGGTTATAGTGTAACATCCAAAATTTTTAAAAATTTCTAATTTTTGAAAAATTTGATAAAATAAATTATAATTTAAAAGGATAAATTAAATTAATAGTTTTAAATAAAAAATGAAGGGATTTTAAATGAAAAAGTGAAATATATATATGATATATATGCAAAATATACATAACATATATAAAAGTTAACACTTTTTAAAAGAAAAGGGTATTTTGGTAATTAAATCTTATAAATTCAAAATTAATAAAATAATTTAAAAACAAATTAATTTTAAATGGAAGAGGAAAATTATGACTTTTAATTTATTAAAAAAATAATTAAATAATTAAATATTAAATTATTTTAATATATATATATATGTGGTTAAAAAAAAAGATGAAAATGAAAGAATATTAAAAATATTATTCTTCTTCTTCTTCACAAGAACGTGGCTTCTATGGATTATTGAAGATCAAGGATTTTGCTTCTTCTATACTCCATAAATTGAAGGAATTAACAAGTTTCAAGTGGATTTTTAGTGATTTCCAACAAAATTAGTAAGTTTCCATATCTTTTCTTTGAATTCCTTGGAAATTTAGATTATGTGAGAGTTTGAATTTTTATGTAGTATGTTACTATTGTTGGAATTGGTGTTTATAATATTATTTTGGGTAGTTAACAATGATTCTAAGGTTAGATTGAAGAGATGATGGAGTTTGGTTAAAGAATGGTGAAGAGAGAGAATTTAGGGTTATGGATTTTTGGAGTTTTGAAAACATGAATTTTAATTATGCAAATTGATTTGTTTTGATTCACAAACAAGTATTTTAAAGTCAAATATTGGATTTGGTGGTGTTGGGTTGGAGTTTGAGAATGGAAGTGGAGATTTAGGGTTTTGGAAAAGTGATTTTCCAAAGTGGTTGAATTGTGTGATTTTATTTATTTAAGCATGTTGTTTACTATTAAAAGTGATGAATGTAAGCTTGGAATAAGTAATGGATTGTGTTGGAATGAAAAACCTTTATTGGGAGAAGGTTAGGCCATTTTTGAGATTTTGTATATAAGAGTGTATTTTTATAATGTAAATGATTTAAATGTATTAAAATATATTTTTAATAATATAAATAAACTTAAAACACTAATTTAATTGTAGTAGAATGAAATTCTAATATTGAAGTAAGGAAAGGCTAAAATTTTTAAAATTTGCAGGAGTGATGTGTAATTATGATTTAATGTTGGAAATGCCATTAAATGTGATACTAAATGATTATTTGCAATCACATTTGATTTAGGCATTGAGGAAGATTGATTTGCTTCATCCAAGTGGTGAAGGCAAGCTAGAAAGATTGGATTAAAGGTTGTTTTTAGCTTACTTTGGGTTGCTAGTGGAGGTATGTACAAACTTTGAATATAATGTTTATATTTGTATAACATTTGGACTTAACACATTTTGGTTGAAAAATGTGTTAAGCTACTTGGTTCATTGATTGTGTATGAAAAATATGCTATGCCATTTGTAATGTCATATATGTGTTAAATGCATTGTGAAAAGCCATTGATAATGGCTAATTTGTGTAACATGTGAAATATGCATATTATGTGAAAATACTCAAAGTAATTGGGTAATGTGTTGTGAATGCAAAAATGAGATATGTGTAATAATGAAATGAATTGATATTGATAAAAATGAGAAAAGTGAGAAAAATGAGAAAGATGTGAAAAATGAGAAAAGTGAGAAAAAAAAAAGTGAAAATAAGGCAATGTGCCTAGATTGAATATGTAAAAATGAGAAAGAGATTAATAATGAGAAATATAAATAAATTGTGTGCCTAGTATGTTATTCAATTTTCAGAGTTCTGGGTTTGGCGGCATGCCTATGATTGCCTACGGGCTATACGCTGAAAAGGTGAAAAGACTGAGTCGTAAGCCAGGCCAGCTGATAAATATGATGTTTTTGGGGTGAAAAGACTGGGTCGTAAGCCTCAAAAATTGTAGCAGTCTAGCCGGGTTGAGGACCAAGATACTGGGACCTAAGGGTCTAGCTGGGTTGAGGTCCAAGAGACTAGGGCTGTTATATTATCCATGGATATATATTGTCTACGGGGCTAGACACATGGTGTCATTATGGACCAAAGCAGTAACTCTGAAATTTGAATAGCATATTAGATCCTTTTTGGGCCCATGCTTGTCTTTGTTTTATTGTGAATTATGAATTATGATACAATTGAGTAATGTAATGTTATGAGTTGTGCTTATGAAATATTTGAAAAATATAAGAAAGTGGATTGGTGTGACATCTATATGCATTATGCATTGGCATTGCATTGAGTTTTATTATTATAATCAAAGTTTGTACCACTAGGCTTCGGCTTAGCGCGATTGTTTCCATCGCGCAGGTGACAGGGTAGACCTAGCTGAGCCAGAGAGTTCTTCTAGACCAAGTCGGGTCTAAACTTGTAGTTGAGCTTGTAGAGTTGCTATCGAGATCAGAAACACTGCCAGCAACATGTATATATTTTTATGTTATTGTACATTTTGAGTTTTATGCATAATATATTATGTTTTGAATTTTACGTATTGTATATTATAAAGAATGTTTGGGTCAATGTATTTGAAATGGGAGAGTAAGTGTGTTTTAAATTATATATATCTATATGTATAAATGTTTGAGAAAATTGGTGAAATTGAGAAGTATGGTTGAGAGGGTGATTGAAAATTATTGAGAGTGTTTTCTTTTTGCAGGTTGAGTAATTGCTAAATTTTGGGATATCCACAATACAGACAAAACTCTGACGAATTTTTCCCAGAGATTTTTATATATATTATTTATTTTGGGTTCTTATAACAAGTAAATAACATTTATATTCTATTTAATTTTTATATATTTAGAATTTGAAATTTTAAATTGGAAATGTAAAAAAAAATTAAAAATTAGTAAATCCGTCTGTGACATTTTTGTATCATATATGCTTATTTTACATATGCTAGAAATATGTTTTGTACGTATATAGGGTATAAGAGTGTTACATTTGTTTTGGTATTAGAGCCTAGGTTTGAGGTTCTCGACCTAGGTGAGGATGATAGAGAGAGAAAATGGAGGATTTGAAAAATAGTTTTTAAATGTAATACATGCATTGACACTGGCAGTTTCTGATCTCTGATATAGTATTTTCTGCTTTGTTTGCAGATATAGGTAGTTATGGCGTCTCAGCCGCATCAGGCTGCTAAGGGTAGTGCAAAGAGTGTGGCTCCAGATGAGGGTAGAGATGGAGCTAGAGTTGTATCTGCTGGTGAGGTGTCTATTTCTGTACCTGTGAGACCAGCAGCTGATGAGGTTCCACTTGGCTGGGTATGACATATGGTAGAGTTGTTGAGGCAGGCTCCAGTTCCGAAGCTGCCACAGCCACAGCCACAGCCGCAGTTACCGGTGAGGCAGTATGACAAACTGAGAAAGTATGGGGCTGAGGACTTTGTTGGTACTACAGACCCTGCTGTAGCAGAGCAGTGGCTATACCGGGTTCAGAGAATATTTATTCAGTTACATGTTAGTCTAGAAGAGAAGTTTGATTATGCCAGATCTCTTCTGCAGAGAGATGCATATGATTGGTGGAAGACGGTTCCACATGCTCTGGATGATCCGCCAGTCCTGACCTATGATGATTTCCTGAGTGAATTTGAGCAGAAGTATACTCCGAGAGAGTATAAAGTTGCTAAGAAGATGGAATTCCTGAGTCTGAGACAGGATACCAGGACAGTGACCGAGTATGAGATCGAGTTTATCCGGTTGAGTCACTATACTGGTGGGATTATTTCTGACGAGTTTGACAAGTGTAGGAGGTTTGAGGAGGGACTGAGACCCTCTATCATGTGCATCATTGTAGGCTCTCGGTATCAGGATTTCTCCCAGTTAGTTGTAGCTTCCAGGAGTGTTGAGAGGGCGCAGAATCTTGCAGCAGCTGCCAGGGTTGAGGAGACCAGAGTTAGGAGACTCCAGAGTGAGGCAGGGTTTTAAGCAGTGAAGAGAGGCTGAGGGGGACATTTTCAGAGGTTTAGTAGGAGTCAGGGGCAGTTTGGCAGGTCAGTACAGCAGCAGAGACAGAGACAGAGACCTGCAATTTTAATGGCTAGTGCTTCGACCCCAGTGGCTCAGAGACCTACTCCACCTACTTGCGTTCATTGTGATAGAGTACACGGAGGTGTCTGCTGGTGGAGAGGTGCTTCGGGAGTGTGTTTTAGATGTGGGTCATCAGACCATTTTATCAGAGATTGTCCCGAGCCACCAGAGGTTAGGCAGGCAGATACTGCATCTTCTCGACCCTATGTCAGAGGGGGTCGTGGTGGCAGAGGTTTTAGTAGAGGTGGTCACCCTGGGTTTAGTCAGAGAGGAGGCTCTACATCCGGAGGCAGTAGGCCAGATGAGTCTGGGCCATCTCAGCGGGTTTATGTGATGCAGAGGCAGCCGGATGCTTCAGCCGTCATTGCGGGTACATTTTCTTTATTTGGTATTTCAGTCCTTGCTTTATTAGATCCTGGATCTATGCATTCATATATAAGTGCATCCATCTTGCCTGTGTCTGAATTGCATTCTGAGTCCCTAGGATTTGATGTCTTGGTGACAAATCCTTTAGGGCATAGTGTTGTGGTGAGCAGGGTGCACCGAGATAGTCCAGTTGTTGTTCAAGATGAGGAGTTTCTCGGTGACCTGATTGAGATGCCTTTTAGGGAATATGATATGATTTTGGGCATGGATTGGTTATCCAAGCATGGGGCTGTGGTAGACTGTCAGAAGAAATATGTTACTTTGAGAACACGGGATGGTAGGGATGTTATAGTATCTAGTGAGCAGAGGTATCTTTCATCTATGTTTGTTTCAGCTGTTTCAGCTGGGAGAATGATTAGGAAGGGATGTAAGGCTTATCTTGCTCATGTTGTAGATACTAGAGTAGTGGGATCCCTACTTGAAAGTATACACACAGTTGCCGAGTTTCCAGATGTTTTCCCTGATGAGTTGCCAGGGGTACCTCCTGAGAGAGAAGTGGAGTTTGGTATCGATTTGTTGCCTGGTACCACTCCTATCTCTATTGCCCCTTATCGGATGGCACCTGCTGAGTTGAGAGAGTTGAAGGTGCAGTTGCAGGAGTTATTGGATAAAGGGTTTATCCGCCCTAGTGTGTCCCCGTGGGGAGCGCCTGTGTTGTTTGTGAAGAAGAAGGATGGCACCATGAGATTGTGTATTGATTATAGGCAGTTGAATAAGGTGACCATCAAGAACAAGTATCCTTTGCCTCGGATAGATGATCTCTTTGATTAGTTGAAGGGAGCAGCAGTATTCTTTAAGATTGATATGAGATCAGGGTACTATCAGTTGAGAGTCAGAGATGTAGATGTACCCAAGACAACTTTTCGTACGAGGTATGGGCATTATGAGTTTCTGGTGATGCCCTTTGGATTGATGAATGCACCAGCAGCTTTTATGGATTTGATGAACAGGGTATTCAAACCATATTTAGATCAGTTTGTGGTGGTCTTCATTGATGACATCTTGGTATATTCGCATAATGAGGAGGATCATGATTGGCATTTGCGGATCGTATTGCAGACTCTGAGAGAGAAGCAGTTGTATGCTAAACTATCTAAGTGTGAGTTCTGGCTCGATTAGGTAGCTTTTCTTGGTCATGTGGTTTCAGCAGAGGGTATTAGAGTTGATCCGAGTAAAATTGAGGCTATCTTGAGTTGGAGTCCACCAAAGACTGTGACAGAGGTTAGAAGTTTTCTGGGATTGGCAGGCTATTATCGTCAGTTTGTGAAGGGTTTTTCTATAATAGCTACACCACTTACCAGATTACTTCATAAAGGAGTTAAATTTGTGTGGACAGATCAGTGTCAGGCGAGTTTTGAGCAGCTGAGGGAGATGTTGACTCAAGCTCCTATCCTTACCCTGCCTGTGGAAGGTAAACCATATGTGATATATAGTGATGCTTCACACAATGGTTTAGGTTGTGTTTTGATACAGGAGGGTAGAGTCATTACTGATGCCTCTCGACAGTTGAAACCGCATGAGCTGAATTATCCAACGCATGATTTGGAATTAGTAGCAATAGTCTTTGCCTTGAAGATTTGGCGGCATTATTTGTATGGGGAAAAGTATTTCATTTATACAGATCACAAGTGTTTGAAATACCTGGGTGTTCAGAGAGAGCTGAATCTTCGGCAGAGGCGGTGGTTAGAGTTGATTAAAGACTACGACTGTTTGATTGATTATCATCCTGGTAAGGCAAATGTTGTTGCTGATGCCTTGAGTCAAAAATCTTTGGCAGGTTTGACTACTTATTCGCTCTCGTTGCTTGTTGAGTTGAGAACATTGCATGCTAGATTTGAGTCTTTTGATGATGGTGCTTTGATGGCTCAGTTGCAGTTGAGGCCAGTCTTGTTTGATCATATTAGGGAGGCTCAATTAGCAGATGAGAGAATTCAGAAAATTGTGTTGGTTTTTCAGAAAGGGGAAAGTCGAGACTTTTATGTGAGGGATGATGGTAGTCTATAGTACAGAGATAGATTGTGTATTCCTGATGATGCAGAATTGAAAAGAATGATATTAGAGGAAGCACATCAATCACTTTTTGCTATGCACCCTGGGAGTACCAAGATGTATCAGGACTTGAAGCGACATTATTGGTGGTCAGGTATGAAGAGGGACATAGCAGAGTTTGTATCCAGATGTCTCACTTGCCAGAAAGTGAAGGCTGAACACCAAGTTCCTTCAGGATTGCTCCAACTTTTATCAGTGCCAGAGTGGAAATGGGAGCGAGTGACAATGGATTTTGTGACTGGACTACCTTTGACTCAGAAGAAGCATGATGCAATATGGGTGATAGTTGATCGAATGACGAAGACAGCTCATTTTCTTCCAGTTCGGATGGATTATTCTCTTGAGAGGTTGGCTGAGCTGTATATCAATGAGATAGTCAGGTTGCATGGAGTCCCAGTTTCTTTGGTGTCGGATCGAGATCCCTGTTTACTTTGAGATTTTGGAAGAGTTTGCATAATGCTCTGGGTTTTCGATTGCATTTTAGTACTGCTTTCCATCCTCAGATAGATGGACAGTCAGAGAGAGTGATACAGATTCTGGAGGATATGTTGAGGAGCTGTATCATTGATTTTGCCAGGAATTGGGGCAGATTTTTGCCATTAATTGAATTTGCTTATAACAATAGTCATCATTCGAGTATTGGGATGACTCCTTATGAAGCTTTATATGGCAGGAGATGCAGGACATCTTTGTGTTGGGATGAAGTTGGAGAATGTAAACTGGTTGGTCCCGATTTGATTAAGGAAACAGAGGAGAAAGTGAAGGTGATTCGGGGTCGTTTGAAAGCAACTTCAGACCCACATAAATCTTATTCAGATTTAAAGAGAAGAGACATAGAGTTCAGTGTGGGAGATAAAGTGTTTCTAAAGGTGTCTCCATGGAAGAAGATTTTTTTGATTTTTGGCCGCAAAGGGAAGTTGAGTCCTCGTTTCATAGGACCATATGAGGTGTTGGAGAGAGTTGGTCCAGTAGCTTATAGACTAGCTTTGCCGCCTGAGTTGGATCGAATACATAATGTTTTCCATGTCTCGATGCTTCGGAGATATAGGTCTGACCCATCTCATATCTTGTCAGTGAAGTCCATTGAGGTGAGTCTAGATCTGACTTACGAGGAAGAACCAGTGGCGATTCTGGCACGAGAGGTTAAAGAATTGAGGAATAAGAGGGTGCCACTTGTGAAAGTCCTTTGGAGGAATCATGCCACTGAGGAGGTGACATGGAAAAGTGAGCAGGCGATGTAGAGTCAGTTTTCCCATTTGTTCCAGACTTGAGGACAGATAATTTCGGGGACGAAATTTGTTTTAGGGAGAGAGAATTGTAACATCCAAAATTTTTGAAATTTTTGAAAAATTCTAATTTTTGAAAAATTTGATAAAATAAATTATAATTTAAAAGGATAAATTAAATTAATAGTTTTAAATGAAAAATGAAGGGATTTTAAATGAAAAAGTGGAATATATATATGATATATGCAAAATATACATAACATATATAAAAGTCAACACTTTTTAAAAGAAAAGAATATTTTGGTAATTAAATCTTATAAATTCAAAAATAATAAAATAATTCAAAAACAAATTAATTTTAAATGAAAGAGGGAAATTAGGAATTTTAATTTATTAAAAAATAATTAAATAATTAAATATTAAATTATTTTAATATATATATATATGTGGTTAAAAAAAAAGATGAAAAGGAAAGAATATTAAAAATATTCTTCTTCTTCTTCTTCTTCTTCTTCTCAAGAACGTGGCTTCCATGGATGATTGAAGACCAAGGATTTTGCTTCTTTCATACTCCATAAATTGGAGGAATTAACAAGTTTCAAGTTGATTTTTGGTGATTTCCACCAAAATTAGTAAGTTTCCATCTCTTTTCTTTGAATTCCTTGGAAATTTAGATTATGTGAGAGTTTGGATTTTTATGTAGTATGTTATAATTGTTGGAATTGGTGTGTATGATGTTATTTTTGGTAGTTAACAATGATTCTAAGGTTAGATTGAAGAGATGATGGAGTTTGGTTAAAGAATGGTGAAGAGAGAGAATTTAGGGTTATGGATTTTTGGGGTTTTGAAAACATGAATTTTAATTATGCAAATTGATTTGTTTTGATTCATAAACAAGTATTTTAAAGTTAAATATTGGATTTGGTGGTGTTGGGTTGGAGTTTGAGAATGGAAGTGGAGATTTAGGGTTTTGGAAAAGTGATTTTCCAAAGTGTTTGAATTGTGTGATTTTATTTGTTTAAGCATGTTGTTTAGTGTTAAAAGTGATGAATATAAGCGTTGGAATGAGTAATGAATTGTGTTGGAATGGAAAACCTTCAATGGGGGAAGGTTAGGCCATTTTTGAGATTTTGTATATAAGAGTGTATTTTTATAATGTAAATGATTTAAATGTATTAAAATATGTTTTTAATAATATAAATAAACTTAAAACACTAATTTAATTGTAGTAGAATGAAATTCTAATGTTGAAGTACGGAAAGGCTAAATTTTTGGAAATTTGTAGGAGTGATGTGTAATTATGATTTAATGTTGGAAATGCCATTAAATGTGATACTAAATGATTATTTGCTATCACATTTGGTTTAGGCATTGAGGGAGATTGATTTGCTTCATCCAAGTGGTGAAGGGAAAGTTAGAAAGATTGAATTGAAAGTTGTTTTTAGCTTGCTTTGGGTTGCTAGTGGAGGTATGTACAAACTTTGAATATAATGTTTATATTGCATAACATTTGGACTTAACACATTTTGGTTGAAAAATGTGTTAAGCTACTTGGTTCATTGATTGTGTATGAAAAATATGCTATGCCATTTGTAATGTCATATATGTGTTAAATGCATTGTGAAAAGCCATTGATAATGGCTAATTTGTGTAACATGTGAAATATGCATATTATGTGAATGCAAAAATGAGATATGTGTAATAATGAAATGAATTGATATTGATAAAAATGAGAAAAGTGAGAAAAATGAGAAAGATGTGAAAAATGAGAAAAGTGAGAAAAAAAAAGTGAAAATAAGGCAATGTGCCTAGATTGAATATGTAAAAATGAGAAAGAGATTAATAATGAGAAATATGAATAAATTGTGTGCCTAGTATGTTATTCAATTTTCAGAGTTCTGGATTTGGCGGCATGCCTATGATTGCCTACGGGCTATACGCTGGAATGGTGAAAAGACTGGGTCGTAAGCCAGGCCAGCTGATAAATATGATGTTTTTGGGGTGAAAAGACTGGGTCGTAAGTGTCAAAAACTGTAACAGTCTAGCCGGGTTGAGGACCAAGATACTGGGGCCTAAGGGTCTAGCTAGGTTGAGGTCCAAGATACTAGGGCTGTTATATTATCCATGGATATATATATTGCCTACGAGGCTAGACACATGGTGTCATTATGGACCAAAGCAGTAACTCTGAAATTTGAATAGTATATTAAATCCTTTTTGGGCCCACGCTTGTCTTTGTTTTACTATGAATTATGAATTATGATACAATTGAGTAATATAATGTTATGAGTTGTGCTTATGAAATATTTGAAAAATATAAGAAAGTGGATTGGTGTGACATTTATATGCATTATGCATTGGCATTGCATTGAGTTTTATTGTTATTATCAAAGTTTGTACCACTAGGCTTTGGCTTAGCCCGATTGTTTCCATTGCATAGGTGACAGGATAGACCTAGCTGAGCCAGAGAGTTCTTCTAGACCAGGTCGGGTCTAGACTTGTAGTTGAGCTTGTAGAGTTGCTATTGAGATCAGAAACACTGCCAGCAATAAGTATATATTTATATGTTATTGTACATTTTGAGTTTTATGCATAATATATTATGTTTTGAATTTTACGTATTGTATATTATAAAGAATGTTTGGGTCAATGTATTTGAAATGGGAGAGTAAGTGTGTTTTAAATTATATATATCTATATGTATAAATGTTTGAGAAAATTGGTGAAATTGAGAAGTATGGTTGAGAGGGTGATTGGAAATTATTGGGAGTGTTTTCTTTTTGCAGGTTGAGTAATTGCTAAATTTTGGGATATCCACAATACAGACAAAACTCTGGCGAATTTTTTCCCAGAGATATATATATATATTATTTATTTTGGATTCTTATAACAAGTAAATAATATTTATATTCTATTTAATTTTTATATATTTCGAATTTGAAATTTTAAATTGGAAATGTAAGAAAAAAAATTAAAAATTAGTAAATCCGTCTGTGATATTTTTGTACCGTATATGCTTATTTTACATAAGCTAGAAATATGTTTTGTACGTATATAGGGTATAAGGGTGTTACATATAGAAAGATGTTTGTTGGATGTGGCATTTTGGTGTCGATTTCAGGTTTTTGGCCTGACACGCCCAGTAACACAACCATGTCTTTGGGCGTGTCGTTGGTTCTATTTTCAGTGAGGGTTACACGAGCAGTGACACGCCCATGTCACTGAGCGTTTCATAGCTACTGTGTTGTTAGTAGATTGACATGTCCAGTGACATGCCCATGTCACTGAGCGTGTCATAGCTTCTGTGTTGGAGGAAAATTAACACGTGCAGTGACACGCCCATGTCACTGAGCGTGTCAAAGCTTATGTGTTATGGGTTTATGGGCACGATCAGGGACACGCCCGTGTTGTTGAGCGTGTCATGTGTAGAGTTTTCCCTAGATAGTTCTTATTCTTATTTCTTATGTGTATCACTAAGTGAGTATGTATAATCACATTTGGATTAGGTTTTGAAGAGATTTGAGTTGCCCTAATCCAAATGTTGAAGATATCTTGGAAGAGGAGGTTGTTAGATTGGTGTTTGTTGCTCTTGAAGTAAGTACTAACCTTACATGATTGCATACATTTACATGACTTTGGGACTTAATACATTTAGTTGGAAAATGTGTTAGGTTACCTATTATATTGTTGATATATGAGAATAATGCTATGAATTGCATTATGTGAACTATGTGAAATATATGTTGAGGACTCAAAATATATGAACAATGTAATTTGTTATGTATACTCTAATGATGATATGTGAAGCCATTGGTAATGGCTATAATGATATAAATGAAATATTTGGGGCATTGTGCCGAGATGATCATGAGAAAATAAGAATGGATTTGATAATGAAATTATGAAAGAATTGTGTGCTTAGTATGTTATTCAATTTTCAGAGTTTTATTATTGGTGGCATGTCTAAAAGTAACAATCCCTTGAAGCTAGGTTGGGCTTGGTCCTTGAAGCCAGGTTGGGTTGATGCTGAGCTCCCCTTGAAGCTTGGTTGGGCCTAGTCCTTGAAGCCTAGTTGGGATGTTACATATGAGGTAATCCTCATTGTGATAATGATTCACGTATGGGCTTGATAAATGTGATTATTGGACTAAAACAATAACTCTGGAATTTGAATGGCATATTAGTTTCTTTTGGGACCATGGTTGTCTTTGCTTTAATGTGAATTATGAATAATGGAACAATTGAACAATGTAATGAGATTTAATGGTATAAAATATGATATCCTTGTATATTACTTCTAATTCTTAAAAGTTTGACATTGGCATTACATTTGAATCATATTATTATCAAGGCTTGTACCACTAAGCCTTTGGCTTAGCGCGATTGTGATTTATCGCGCAGGTGACAGGGTAGATCCGGTTGAGCCAGAGAGTTCAGCTAGATCGAGTCGAGTCTAGGCTTGTGATCCATTGTGAAGTGTTGATTTTTGGACTTCAAGATCAGAGATGAACTACCAGCATATATAAACTTTATATTTTTATAAATATTGATTTTGATGAATACATATGTATATTCCGCTACATTTTTCGCTGCTTATTAAACAAATATTTTGGATAAACTTTTGGAATAATGAAGATATATGTATATGTATTTGAACAAGGGATGTTTCTTTTCTTACTTTCTATAATATAAGTTAAATATTTTAAGTTTACTCATATTGTTGAAATGATGATTTGAAGTAAAGTTTTAAAGATTTGTTTTGTTTGTTTAAAACGGATTGCGACATTCTTATATCTTCTATATGTATATTAAATATTGTGAGTATATGTGGTGTACGCATATTGGGTATAGGGATGTTATACTTGTTTTGGTATCAGAGCCTAGGTTTGAGATTCTCAACCTAGATGAATTGTAAGAAAAAGAAAATTTTGGTTTTTAAAATACGGTTTTTAAATAAGATGCATGCATTGGCACTGACAGTTTCTGATATTTGATGAGGTATATTCTGCTGTGTTTGCAGATATAGGTAGTGATGGCTTCTCAGTCACATCAGTTCATGGAAGGTAGTGCTGAGAGTGTAGCTCCTGTTGAGGGTAGAGATGGAGCTAGGGTTGAGATAGCTGGTGAGGCACCTGCTCCTGTGCCAAAGAGACCAGCAGCTGATGAGATTTCATCGATTTAGTTACGACATATGGTAGAATTGTTGAGGCAAGCTCCAGTGCAGCCGCCACCACCACAACCACAGCCACAAGTATCGGTGAGACAGTATGATAAATTGAGGAAGTTCGGAGATGAGGATTTCTTTGGTACTACAGATCCTGCAGTAGCTGAGCAGTGGTTGGATAGAGTTTAGAGGGTATTCATCCAGCTGCAAGCTACTCCTGAGGAAAAATTTAATTATGCTAGATTCCTTTTGCAGATAGATACATATGATTGGTGGAAGACGGTTCCACATGCATTGGATGATCCACCGACTTTGACTTATGGTGATTTTCTGCGGGAGTTTGAGCAGAAGTATACTCCGAGGGAGTATAAAGATGAGAAGAAGATGGAGTTTTTAAACGGTGACAGAGTATGAAATTGAGTATATCCAATTGAGTCATTATGCCGGTGGGATTATTTAAGATGACATAGACCGGTGTAGGAGATTTGAGGAGGGGTTGAGACCCTCTATTATGTGTATTGTTGCTGGTTCCCGATACTAAGATTTTTCTCAGTTGGTTGTAGCTGCCAGGAGTGTTGAGAGAGCACAGGGTATTGCAGCAGCTACTACTGAGGGGGAGACTAGAGCTAAGAGACCCCTTAGTGAGGCAGGGTCTTCGTCTGTGAAGAGAGGAAGAGGAGGCTATTTTTTGAGGGTCAGTAGGAGCCAGAGGCAGTCTGGTAGGTCAGTTCAATATCAGAGGCAAAGATCGAGACCTACATATCAGTGCACTGACCCTAGTGGTTCAGAGGCCCGTTTCTTATACATATGTCCATTGTGGTACGGCTCATAGGGGTGTTTGTTGGAAGACTGGTGGACTAGGAGTTTGTTATAGATGTGGATCACCGGATCATTTCCTCAGAGATTGCCCTGAGCTACCGGAAGATAGATAGACTAATACTGCAGCTTCTCGACCCAGTGTTAAAGGAGGTCGAGGGGGCAAAGGTTTTAGTAGAGGTGGTCAACCTGGGATTAGTCAAAGAGGAGGCTTTACATTCGGAGGCAGTAGGCCAGATGAGGCTGGGTCATCTCAGCTAGTGTATGTGATGTAGAGGCAGCCGGATGCTTCAGCCATCATTGCGGGTACATTTTCTTTATTTGACATTTCAGTTCTTGCTCTAATAGATCCTGGATCTACACATTCATATATAAGTGCATCTATCTTGCCTGTGACTGAATTGCATTTAGAGTCCCTAGGATTTGATGTTTTGGTGACAAATCCTTTAGGGCATAGTGTGTTAGTTAGCAGAGTGCATCGTGATAGTTCAGTTGTGGTACAGGATGAGGTGTTTCTTGGTAATTTGATTGAAATGCCTTTTAAGGAGTATGATCTGATCTTAGGCATGAATTGGTTGTCCAAGCATGGGGTTGTGGTAACTGTCAGAATAAGTGTGTTACCTTGAGAACCGGTGATGGTAGAAGTGTTATGGTATCTAGTGAGCAGAGACATCTTGCATCCATGTTTATTTTAGCTGTTGCAGCTAGGAGGTTGATTAAGGAGGGATGTGAGGCTTATCTTGCTCCTGTTGTAGATATTAGAGTAGTAGGTTCTCAACTTGATAGTATACCCACAGTTGCTGAATTCCCATATATTTTTCCTGAGGAGTTGCCAGGGATACCCCCTGAGAGAGAGGTTGAGTTTGGTATCGATTTGTTGTCTGGTACTACTCCCATCTTTATTACTCCTTATCGAATGGCACCTGTTGAGTTGAGAGAGTTAAAGGTGCAGTTGCAAGAGTTGTTGGATAAAGGGTTTGTTTGCCTTAGTGTGTCTCCGTGGGGAGCACCTATTTTGTTTGTGAAGAAGAAGGATGATACTTTGTGATTATGCATCGATTATAGGTAGTTGAATAAGGTGACTATCAAAAATAAGTATCCATTGCCTAAGATAGATGATCTCTTTGATCAGTTAAAGGGAGCAGCAGTTTTCTCCAAGATTGATTTGAGATCAAGGTACCATCAGTTGAGAGTCAGAGAGGAAGATGTATCTAAGACAACTTTTCGCATGAGGTATGGGCATTATGAGTTCTTGGTGATGCCTTTTGGGTTGATGAATGCACCAGCAGATTTTATGGATTTGATGAATAGGGTATTCAGACCATATTTAGATTAGTTTGTGGTGGTCTTTATCGATGATATCTTAGTGTATTCATGCAATAAGGAGGATCAAGACAAGGACTTGCGGATTGTATTGCAGACTTTGAGAGAGAAGCAATTGTATGCTAAGCTGTCTAAGTGTGAGTTCTGGCTTGATCAAGTAACTTTTCTCGGTCATGTGGTTTCAACAGATGGTATAAGAGTTGATCCGAGTAAAGTTGAGGCTATTATGAATTGGTGTCCACCGAAGACAGTGACTGAGATTAGAAGTTTACTGGGTTTGGCATGTTATTATCGACGGTTTGTGAAAGGTTTTTCTTTGATAGCTACTCCGCTCACTAGATTACTTAGAAAGAGAGTTAGATTCGTGTGCACAGATCAATGTCAAGCAAGCTTTCAGCAGTTGAAAGAGATGTTGACTCAAGCTCTTATTCTCACTTTGCCTATGGAAAATAAACCATATGTGATCTACAGTGATGCTTCACATAATGGTTTAGGTTGTGTTTTAATGCAGGAGGATAGAGTCATAGCTTATGCTTCTCAGCAGTTGAAGCCGCATGAGCTTAATTATCCGACGCATGATCTAGAATTGGCAGCCATAGTGTTTGCTTTGAAGATTTGGGGAAATTACCTTTATGGAGAGAAGTGTTTCATTTATACAAACCATAAGAGTTTAAAATACTTGAGTGTTCAGAGAGAGCTGAATCTTCGGCAAAGACGGTGGTTGGAATTGATTAAAGACTATGAATGTTTGATTGATTATCACCCTAGCAAGGCAAATGTTGTTGCTGATGCCTTGAGTTGAAAGTCTTTGGCAGGTTTGAATGCTTATTCGCTCTCGTTGCTTGTTGAGTTGAGAGCATTGCATGCTAGTTTTGAATCATGCAATGATGGTACTTTATTGGCTCAGTTGCAGTTGAGGCCGGTATTGTTGGATCAGATAAGGGAGGCTCATTTTTCAGATGAGAAAATCCAAAAAGTTATTTTGGATTGTAGAAAGGGTGAGAGTCGAGATTTTCATATGAGAGATGATGGCAGTTTATGGTATAAAGATAGATTGTGTGTTCCTAATGATGCAAGATTGAAAAAGATTATTTTGGAGGAAGCACATCAGTCGGCTTTTGCTATGCATCCTGGGAGTACTAAGATTTATCATGATTTGAAGCAACATTACTGGTGGTTAGGTATGAAGAGGGACGTAGCAGAGTTTGTATCCAAATGTCTCACTTGTCAGAGAGTGAAGGCCGAGCACCAAGTTCCTTCGGGGTTGCTCCAACCTTTATCAGTGCCTGAATGGAAATGGGAGCAAGTGACGATGGATTTTGTGACTGGTTTGCCCTTGACTCAGAAGAAGCATGATGCCATCTGGGTGATTGTTGATCGATTGATGAAGACAGCTCATTTTCGTTTCAGTTCGGATGGACTATTCTCTTGAGAAGTTGGCTAAGCTATATATTAGGGAGATAGTGAGATTGCATGGAGTCCCAATTTCTTTGGTGTCGGATCGAGATCCCAGGTTTACTTCAAGGTTTTGGAAGAGTTTACATGATGCTTTGGGTTCTTGATTGCTTTTTAGAACTGCTTTCCATCCGCAGACAGATGGGCAGTCAGAGAGGGTGATACAAATTTTGGAGGACATGTTGAGAAGCTGTGTCTTTGATTTCTCTGAGAGTTGGGACATATTCTTGCCATTGATTGAATTTGCCTATAACAACAGTCACTAGTCCAGTTTTAAAATGGCACCTTATGAGGCATTGTATGGTAGAAGATGTAGGACGCCTCTATGTTGGGATGAAGTTGGAGCAGGTAAGTTGGTTGGTCCCGATTTGATTAGAGAAACGAAAGAGAAAGTGAAGATAATTTGGGATTGTTTGAAAGCAACTTCAGACCGACATAAATCTTATTCAGATTTGAAGAGGAGAGACATAGAGTTCAATGTAGGAGATAAAATATTTTTGAAAGTGTCTTCATAGAAGAAAATTTTGAGATTTGGCCACAAAGGGAAGTTGGGTCCTCATCTCATTAGACCTTATGAAGTACTGGATAGAGTTGGACCAGTTGCTTATCGACTCACTTTGCCACCTGAATTGGATAGAATTCATAATGTCTTCCATGTTTCTATGCTACAGAGGTACAGGTCAGACCCATCTCACATTTTATCAGTGGAATCTATTGAGGTGAGTCCGGATCTAACTTTTGAAGAAGAACTAGCGGCTATTTTTGCACATGAAGTGAAAGAGTTGAGAAATAAGAAAGTGCCACTTGTGAAGGTTCTTTGGAAGAATCATGCTAAGGAAGAAGCAACTTGGGAGAGTGAACAAGTGATGCGAGATCAGTATCCCTAGCTATTTCAGACTTAAGATCAGGTAATTTCGAGGATGAAATTTATTTATAGAGGGGGAGACTTGTAATATCCCAAATGATACCCTAAAATTTTTGGAAATGCTTATTGTTGAAATTGAATTAAATGATTTTAAGTGTATTTATGATTAAGTGGAAAGAAAGGAAAAAGGGAAGTGTGCAAATGTTGTAAATATGAAGATATATATAACATATATAAGTCAACATTTATTTTTGGTCAAATGGTTTATTTAATTATATTAAATAGAAATTTAAGTATTGGTGGAAGATGATATTTATATTATAATAATATATTAATTTCTTGGTGGAAATTAAAAGAGTGTTTGTGTGGTTTAAGAGGTTTGAGAGTAGTGTTTGGGTTTGACTTTTATCATCTTCTTCTTTCTTCTCCAAGAGCCGGCCATCACCATTGCCAAAGGGAAAGAGAGGTTTTGTTGATTCCTAGCTCAAGCAATTGAAGGATTTCAAGATATCAAGTTGGAGTTTTAAGGATTTTCTTCACTTTTGGTAAGTTTCCAACTTGTTTCTTTGATTTCTTTTGAGTTTGAGTTTTTAGTTTGGTGGATGATTGGTGTAGTTGTGTGTATGGTTGATTTTGGTGTGTTTGATGTAACACCCCTTCCAGACTTATGAATAAGCCGAGGAGGAATGCTACATCCGGATACGAGCTCTGGTTATGTCAGCTTACTTAATGTTCCTTATAAAAATTTTCCAAAAATTTTGACGGAGTCTCCCTTAAAATTCTAGGTCCCAAGTATCGACAAAACTGATTTTTCTTATTTTTGAAAAACATTTTGTTTCACAATTCAACTCAAGCACACTCCCAATAGTCCACCCTTATAACCTCAACTACAATCCTGCAAGAAGAATTCACACTTCTATATTCACAACCCAACTCAATTTAAAACCATACAGTTATTATACATTACTAGATTTACATGCTACATCAAGTTATCTCTTTGTATTGTTCAAATAAGTACATGCCAGTTTCTAATACCAAAATACAAAATGAAGAGCACCACCTAAGTTTATTGATGACCGACAGATCGCAGGACTCCTCTGCTTGCTACTGACTCCTTGCTAATAGCCTACAAGTTTAGAAGAAACTAAACTCGCTAAGCATTGCTTAGCGGGTACTTTAACTAATTACGGAAAATAAAAAATAAAAGCATAATGCACTTTTAAAAGCAATGAGTCGTATTGAAAAATAATATCATAGTAAAAACAATCCATACATGTCATATATTCAGTTATTATCATTTTATCAGTTCGCTCCACAAGGTAATTTGGTAGACTAACGTATGGTAAGGAACTAACTGAAACAACTGTATATATATTCTATGGCTGTGGCCCTAAAAAATTGTGGACCAAGCCCTGTGGAATCTGTGGCCGAACCCTCGGACCGGAGTCCTATATAACTCGGGCGATTGCCCTATATAACTTGGACCGAAGTCCTATATAGCTCAGGTCGTCACCCTATATAACTCGGACCGAAGTCCTATATTAAAGCAGCACTGCATATAGTATGATATATCATACCCTTACCCTACTCAGTACTATCCCAGATACCCAGTGGAGCCAAAATTTTCATGCCATTTCTTAATCGAATATGCATTATACAATTATCGACTTATGTTTCTTATATTATTTCAACATGAAATATCATATTTTGTCATTTTAATAACATATTATGCTCATTTATATGCATAAGGAATCAATTGTATTACTTTTGAAAAATGACCAAATGAATATTAGCAAAATGACCATATGAATAGTAAATTCTGGTTTTGGACTCAACTTGATCCTTATTTTGAAAAATTGTATAAAATAATATACTTGACTAAAAACTCTAAAATTTTTAAAGAATTTATTTTTACATCTTAAAATCATTCCTTTAAAATTTCAGATCAAACTGGACATAAAATCTTAGTCAAGTAGTTCACCCAACCAGACTGCTCCAGTTGCTCTGCATCCTGGCAGCAGTTCTGAATTTTGTGAATTCTGTAAATTAAATTCAATCAATGTGGTTCCAACTTATTTTTCTCAAATACTAGACTTACTAAAAAACAACATATCCAAAATTCAATTGAAGATTATTTTTCTAAAGTTTATTAAAAATCCGGAAACATGGCTGTCTCAGTCAAGATACCTCCTAGAGCAGGTCTACCAAAAATAATTTTTCCATAATCATAACCATTCCGAATTCAACTCAAAATATTTTTCAGTCATTCTAGACGCATTGAGGCACAACATATCAAAAATTCACTTCAAGAAACTTTTTCTATATTTAATTAAAAATCATACAAGTTATAGCATTTCACTAATTCTAAAACAGAAAAATTTCAAGAAAATGAATAAACAATTAGTTAAAGTACCAAACCTTGCTTTTCCTTGCTCTTCTATCTATTTCACTTCCTTTCCTCTCTAATCTCCTTGATTTCCTATGAATTTAACATGTCACATATGTAAGAACAAACCCTAGATATGAACATGATGCTACCTTATGATTTTCTAACAATCCTTTACTTATTCTTACTAATAATCACCATTTTCATCATTTCCTTTAAGTAGTTTATCATTTTTCACCATAATCATCAACTTACTTATACTTTTCCAACATGAACATAATATCAAATCTTCCTAAACATAGCCTAATACCTAATTCTAATGAAAGAATAAGACTTAGGATGGTATCTTACCTTATTTTCTATTGAATTTCACTTGAAAAACGGCTTAGACTTGAAAATTTTCTCCTTGAAAATGGAAGGGAGGGGGGGGGATCACGACCTAAGGAAGAAGAAAAGTGGTGATGGTGGTGTTTTTTTGATCCTTTACTTGTGTTTGGAAGACCAAAATTAGCTGTTTATAATTTAATTTCCATTTAATTAATTTGTTTATTTTCAATGGCCATGATTTGTCCAACCCATTTGGACTTAATGGCTAGGATTTGGCCACTTGAAAGTGGCTTTTTGTTCTTTTAAATTTTTCCCCCAAAGTTATATTTAATTACAAAATCGCCCCTCCGGTGGAAATGTCCAAAATGCCATTATCGAAAAATCGCCCTTAACTTACAAACCGTGCGTTTTCGGAAAAATTCGTGCGCCACCATTATGACCCGATTAATCCCGAGAACACATTTATGGCATCCGTTAGGGTCACTATTAAGAACCGACACAACTTTTCAAAAAATTACTCTTAGGTCCTCGGCCTTTAAAAAAATTACCTTTAGGTCCTATCGACTTCACGGGCCTCTATTGCACACCGATTTTGTTTTTGACTATCTCGAACCTCTATTTGACCACTTATTTATGTCCTTCTTGCCTAATACTCGACTACCTAAACTTTGGGATGTGACAGTTCTACCTCCCTTAATTTAAGTTTCGCCCCGAAACTTACTTATTCATGCATGATTCTTACGTGTAATTACACATCATCAATATAACTAATAATCGTCACATATACACACATATGTACTCAAGACACTGATTTTAAACTTACGTACCTTCATTACCTTCTTCTGCTTTATTCTCTTCTGCCCTCATGTAATATATCCTGGCTGACGCTCTCAATTCAGGGCGATCTACTGTCTCCGATCTTGTTCCTATTTGATTACTACCATTTTCTCTGCCTCTTTCTCTTTCTCGACCTTTACCGCTGCTACTTGGTACTTGTGTTCTTTCAGGAACTTTTGAAATCTCTGCCACATTTCTAGGACAATCCTTCTTAAGGTGATCAGTGGCACCACAAAGTATACAAGCTCCAGTAACTAACCAACATTCTCCCCTATGATTTCGTCCACAATGCTCACACGAGGGGTATGGTGTATATTCAGTCCTTCCAGAACCTTTACTTGATCCTCTGCTTATTCCTCCCGTGCTGGCTACTGAGGTAGCTTGAAAATTAGGTCCTTTAGATGGTCTTAAATTATGCTTTACACTCATAAAGGATCCTTCACCCTTAGCTCTCTTGCTAGCAGACTGATGATTACCTGGGGCACTCTGTGCTTGCTCTCTTTTTTGTTGAATTCTCTGTTGACGATTCCTCAGATTTACTTGCACCTTTTCAACATCCAATGCTTTATGGACCAACTTTGAAAACTCTGTATTATCCAATGCCACTAGCTGTATCTTAATTTCATCATTAAGTCCTTCTAAAAATTTCTCGCATCGCTCAGCTTCAATTTCTATTAACTTCTTTCCATACTTACTAAGGCGCGTAAACTCCTTCTCATATTCTGATACCGTCATTCTGCCTTGTTTCAAATGAATGAACTCATTGCACCTTGCAGTCAAATATGCATCAGTGATATACCTCTTTTTAAACTCACTCTTGAAGAATTCCCAAGTTCGCTGTTCTGGTGGAACCTGCTGCTGCGTGGTATCCCACCATATGTACGCCTCCTCTGTCAGGAGCGAGGTAGCACAAACCACTATTTCCTTCGGAGTGCATTGGAGCTGGTCAAGAACTCTAATGATACTATCTAACCAATATTCTGCTTCCTCAGATCCCTCTTCATGACCAGCCTTAAATTCCTTTGCACCATACTTTCTTAACTTCTCGATCGGGGGTTTCCTATCTCCCTCAGCAGCAGGGCCCCTTCCGGCCATTTGATGAAAAGCTGTTGCAATCTGCCTAAGATAAGTCTCCGGACCGGGTATTTCAGCTGCTGCTGACCCTGGTCTATGAGCTTCCCCGGCATCTGCAGACCCAGATGCTTGCGATTCTACATTTCGTTCCATAGCTTGCCACGAATCTAGAGACATCCTACATTGACATAAATAGCTATCTGCTTAATTCATCAACATATAACTCGATTATCAATTCCTATCTGGCATGTACATCTACCTATTCATCATATAACTTTCTCCTTACTTTATCTTACATGGCACGCATAGTTACTTACTTACTACCCATCTCCTAGAATCGACTAAACCAATGCTCTGATACCACAAATTGTAACACCCCTTCCCGACTTATGAATAAGCCGAGGAGGAATGCTACATCGGGATACGAGCTCTGGTTATGTCAGCTTACTTATTGTTCCTTATAAAAATTTTTCAAAAATTTTGACGGAGTCTCCCTTAAAATTCTAGTCCCAAGTGTCGACAAAACTAATTTTTCTTATTTTTGAAAAACATTTTGTTTCACAATTCAACTCAAGCACACTCCCAATAATCCACCCTTATAACCTCAACTACAATCCTGCAAGAAGAATTCACACTTCTATATTCACAACCCAACTCAATTTAAAACCATACAGTTATTATACATTACTAGATTTACATGCTACATCAAGTTATCTCTTTGTGTTGTTCAAATAAGTATATGCCAGTTTCTAATACCAAAATACAAAATGAAGAGCACCACCTAAGTTTGTTGATGACCGACAGATCGCAGGACTCCTCTGCTCGCTACTGACTCCTTGCTAATAGCCTACGAGTTTAGAAGAAACTAAACTCGCTAAGCATTGCTTAGTGGGTACTTTAACGAATTACGGAAAATAAATAATAAAAGCACAATGCACTTTTAAAAGCAATGAGTCGTATTGAAAAATAATATCACAGTAAAAACAATCCATACATGTCATATATTCAGTTATTATCATTTTATCAGTTCGCTCCACAAGGTAATTTGGTAGACTAACGTATGGTAAGGAACTAACTGAAATAACTGTATGTATATTCTGTGGCTGTGGCACTAAAAAATTACGGACCAAGCCCTATGGAATCTTTGGCCGAAGCCCTCGGACCGGAGTCCTATATAACTCGGGCGATTGCCCTATATAACTCAGACCAAAGTCCTATATAGCTCGGGTCGTCACCCTATATAACTCAGACCGAAGTCCTATATTAAAGCAGCACTGCATATAGTATGATATATCATACCCTTACCTTACTCAGTACTATCCCAGATACTCAGTGGAGCCAAAATTTTCATGCCATTTCTTAATCGAATATGCATTATACAATTATCGACTTATGTTTCTTATATTATTTCAATGTGAAATATCATATTTTATCATTTTAATAACATATTATGCTCATTTATATGCATAAGGAATCAATTGGATTACTTTTGAAAAATGACCAAATGAATATTAGCAAAATGACCATATAAATAGTAAATTCTGGTTTTGGACTCAACTTGATCCTTATTTTGAAAAATTGTATAAAATAATCTACTTGAATAAAAACTCTAAAATTTTTAAAGAATTTATTTTTACATCTTAAAATCATTCTTTTAAAATTTCAGATCAAATTGGACACAAAATCTTGGTCAAGGAGTTCACCCAACCAGACTGCTCCAGTTGCCCTGCATCCTAGTAGCAGTTCTGAATTTTGTGAATTCCGTAAATTAAATTCAATCAATGTGGTTCCAAATTATTTTTCTCAAATACTAGACTCACTAAAAAACAACATATCCAAAATTCAATTGAATATTATTTTTCTAAATGTTATTAAAAATCCGGAAACATGGCTGTCTCAGTCAAAATACCTCCTAGAGCAGGTCTACCAGAAATAATTTTTCCATAATCATAACCATTCCGAATTCAATTCAAAATATTTTTCAGTCATTCTAGATGCATTGAGGCACAACATATCAAAAATTCAATTCAAGAACAGTTTTCTATATTTAATTAAAAATCATACAAGTCACAGCATTTCACTAATTCTAAAACAGAAAAATTTCAAGAAAATGAATAAACAATTAGTTAAAGTACCAAACCTTGCTTTTCCTTGCTCTTCTTGTCTATTTCACTTCCTTTCCTCTCTAATCTCCTTGATTTCCTATGAATTTAACATGTCATATATGTAAGAACAAACCATAGATATGAACATGATGCTACCTTATGATTTTCTAACAATCCTTTACTTATTCTTACTAATAATCACCATTTTCATCATTTCCTTTAAGTAGTTTATCATTTTTCACCATAATCATCAACTTACTAATACTTTCCCAACATGAATATAATATCAAATCTTCCTAAACATAGCCTAATACCTAATTCTAATGAAAGAATAAGACTTAGGATGGTATCTTACCTTATTTCCTCTTGAATTTCACTTGAAAAATGGCTTAGACTTGAAAATTTTCGACTTGAAAATGGAAGGGAGGGGGGAACACGAACTAAGGAAGAAGAAATCCTTTACTTGTGTTTGGAAGACCAAAATTAGTTGTTTATAATTTAATTTCCATTTAATTAATTTGTTTATTTTCAATGGCCACGATTTGTCCAACCCATTTGGACTTAATGGCTAGGATTTGGCCACTTGAAAGTGGCTTTTTGTTCTTTTAAATTTTCCCCCAAAGTTATATTTAATTACAAAATCGCCCCTCCGGTGGACATGTCCAAAATGCCCTTGTCGAAAAATCGCCCGTAACTTACAAACCGTGCATTTTTGAGAAAAATCGTGCGCCACCATTACGACCCAATTAATCCCGAGAACACATTTATGGCATCCGTTAGGGTCACTATTAAGAACCGACACAACTTTTTAAAAAATTACTCTTAGGTCCTCGGCCTTTCAAAAAATTACCTTTAGGTCCCGTAGACTTCACGGGCCTCCTTTGCACGCCGATTTTGTTTTTGACTATCTCGAGCCTCTATTTGACCACTTATTTATGTCCTTCTTTCCTAATACTCGACTATCTAAACTTTGGGATGTGACATTTGAAGTTGTTTTGTTTAATTGACTTTGATTTTGGGGTTGGATTGAAGAGAAAAGGGTTAAGTTTGGTGAAGAAAGCAAGAGTTGTGGGTGTTGTGACTTTGACTTGTGAATATGGTTGTGTTTGTGTTTGATATTTATAATTGAGTTGTTTTAATGTTTACTCAAGTTTATTATGGTATGTTGATGGATTTGGTTGAGTTTGTGTGGTGTTGATAAAGTTATAGAAAGATATTTGTTGGATGTGGCATTTTGGTGTCGATTTCAGGTTTTTGGCTTGATACGCCCAGTAACACGGCCATGTCTTTGGGCATGTCGTTGGTTCTGTTTTCAGTATGGGTGACATAAGCAGTGACATGCCCATGTCACTGAGCGTGTCATAGCTACTGTGTTGTTTGTAGATTGACACATCCAGTGACACGCCCATGTCCCTGAGTGTGTCATAGCTTCTGTGTTGGAGGAGAATTGACACGTGCAGTGACACGCCCATGTCACTGAGCATGTCAAAGCTTCTGTGTTGTGGGTTTAAGGCATGATCAGGGACAATCCCGTGTTATTGAGCGTGTCATGTGTAGAGTTTGCCCTAGATAGTTCTTATTCTTATTTCTTATGTGTATCACTAAGTGAGTATATCACCTTTGGATTAGGTTTTGAAGAGGTTTGAGTTGCCCTAATCCAAGTGTTGAAGATATCTTGGAAGAGGAGGTTGTTAGATTGGTGTTTGTTGCTCTTGAAGTAAGTACAAAACTTACATGATTGCATACATTTACATGACTTTGAGACTTAACACATTTAGTTGGAAAATGTGTTAGGTTACCTATTATATTGTTGATATATGAGAATAGTGCTATGAATTGCATTATGTGAACTATGTGAAATATACGTTGAGGACTCAAAATATATGAGCAATGTAATTTGTTATGTATACTCTAATGATGATATGTGAAGCCATTTGTAATGGCTATAATGATATAAATGAAATATTTAGGGCATTGTGCCTAGATGATCATGAGAAAATAAGAATGGATTTGATAATGAAATTATGAAAGAATTGTGTGCCTAGTATATTATTCAATTTTCAGAGTTTTATTATTGGTGGCATGCCTAAAAGTAACAATCCCTTGAAGCTAGGTTGGGCTTGGTCCTTGAAGCCAGGTTGGGTTGATGCTAAGCTCCCCTTGAAGCTTGGTTGGGCCTAGTCCTTGAAGCCTAGTTGGGATGTTACATATGAGGTAATCCTCATTGTGATAATGATTCGCGTATGGGCTTGATAAATGTGACTATTGGACTAAAACAGTAACTCTGGAATTTGAATGGCATATTAGTTTCTTTTGGGACCATGGTTGTCTTTGCTTTAATGTGAATTATGAATAATGGAACAATTGAACAATGTAATGAGATTTGATGTTATGAAATATGATATCCTTGTATATTACTTCTAATTCTTGAAAGTTTGACATTGGCATTACATTTGAATCATATTATTATCAAGGTTTGTACCACTAAGCCTTTGGCTTAGTGCGATTGTGATTTATCGCACAAGTGACAGGGTAGATCTGGTTGAGCTGGAGAGTTCAGCTGGGCTGAGTCGAGTCTAGGCTTGTGATCCATTGTGAAGTGTAGATTTTTGGACTTCAAGATCAGAGATGAACTGCCAGCATGTATAAACTTTATATTTTTGTAAATATTGATTTTGATGAATACATATGTATATTCCGCTACATTTTCCATTGCATATTAAACAAATATTTTGGATAAACTTTTGGGATAATGAAGATATATGTATATGTATTTGAACAAGGGATGTTTTATTTATTACTTTCTATAATATAAATTAAATGTTTTAAGTTTACTCATATTGTTGTAATGATGATTTGAAGTAAAGTTTTAAGGATTGGTTTTGTTTGTTTAAAATGGACCGTGACATTCTTATATCTTCTATACGTATATTATATATTGTGAGTATATGTGGTGTACGTATATTGGGTATAGGGGTGTTACATCTTCAATCATTATAAGTTGGTTAATTATAGTATATATGTTGTAGATATATTACAGATATGTTATATATAAGTTATAGATATGTTACTATTTATTTTGTGTACTGTGGATATGTTGCAAATATGTTATATATATATATTTGTGTTTATAATGAGAATATAAAAATAAAAAAATTATTTATGAATAAGAAAATACAAATAAAAATAAAATATTAAAAAATGAAAATTAAAAAAAAATACAAAAACAGAAAAAAAGAAAAAAGAAGGTTAAAAGTTAAAAAATGAGAAGTCGCATCGTAAAAAAAAAATTTACTCTGTACATTTGAAAGTGTAAACAGTAAACATGATATTCCGTGTAATTTTCCCTATAATTAACTAATATGGTTATTATGTGTAAAGGAAGCAATAAGAGTGAGGTATGAGCCTAATAATGATTAACTTTTCAAATTTTAATTTCTCTCTACCCTATTAGGGGGTTTTTTCTCTCTTCTAGTAAGAGCTTATTAGTCACCTCAGCGGTCATCCTTCCCTTCCCTCTCTCTGACATCTTCATTCTTCTTGTCTTCTTCCTTCCCTTTGTTCACTTTCTATCTATCCATAACACGCCGATCTTAGTCCCAACCTTCCTTCTCTCTGTTTGCCTTCTTGCCTTCTTATCCCCTCTCTTCTCTAGCTCCAAACTTAGTTTCAGTCAAAGCAATCCTCTTCAATCCCTATTCCTGACCCCTCTAGTGTGTCCAAGATGAGCACCTTTCTTTGGCTTGTCCTAGTTTTCAGCAGAGACCTATTGAGGTTTGATTAGTAAGATAACAACTTTAGAGTTCATTTTTTAGACATCTGGAGGCCGATTTGGGATTACTGGCTCTTTGATTTTAGCTCGAGTGCTCGATCTTCCCTTTTGCAAATGTCTACACTGGCTTTTGTGAAGGCCTGCTTCAAGAGAGCTCAGACTCTGCTTTCTATTCTTGGTTGTCATTTTTATGTTTATTTTGTTTGTGGATTTATTAGTTATTGTAGGTTTTGTAAGAGTTGTGAATACTTGTGCTTACGATTCATGCTCCTTGATCCCTTTGATTGACTCTACGAACCATATGAGGGCTTTTTCTCCCTTTTCATGAACTATCCTGTTGAAGAGCTATTCTCTCTAAAAATTTTTTGCCTCTAAATTTTTAGATGTTCCCTCTTGTGATGTGCTTTTATGGGCTCATCCTCTGGCGTTTCGCCAAATATTTTTACACAACTTCTTATTTTATTATTAAAGTCCAAGAATTAGACTCATTTATTTGCTTATACCCATTTGGGGTCAGACCTTCTGCGCTTAAGAGCTTGTTCTTTGAGTAACCAACTTGAGAAGGGATCTTTCTACAACAGGCTATGGTAAGGCCTTGCTCGAGTATCGATCCAACCCGCTCAGGAAATTGAGAGTCGAAATGCCTATTTGGGCTTTGTCTAATACGACACTGCCTTATACGGTCTCCATTGATTTCGATAAGCACAAGTTTAAAGAAAATGGTAATTTAGTCTCCTTTTGTTATGAAAGAGAGGAATTGACTTTTATTTTTAAAAGAGTTAATTAGAGAGTCGTCTCCTTAGTTTATTTCATTTAGGAAAAATTAAGGAAAAACATTTTTCATTGACTCCATTTAATTTGGTTGATTTTTGCCTAAAAATGACACTTGTCTGAAACCAATCATGATGTGTCCCAGGCTAAGTTTTCACATCAATTTTAATAAAAAATAATTTTTCTCTCTTTGACTGATTTTAAACTTTTTTATTAAGAAAAATGTGATTTTTGTGTTTAATATCATAATTGATCATGAATGGCATGATTATGATGCATGAGTATGTTATAACATGACATTCACAAAATGTAGTATGGAAAATATTTATTACAACTCCACTTGAAAATAACAAATTTAACGGAGCTTTGACTCTAGCAATTATAGGTTCTAAGTCGAGCATAAATTCTCAATTAATTAATTAATAAAAAAGAAAGACAAATAAAGCAATAATAGTAACCATTGCAAAACTTACCAAATTTGCAATGAGGCCAATAATTTCAATAAGAGAAAGAAGGAAAAAATAAAGAAATAGCAACAAAAAATTAAAATAAAAGAAACCAGCTGGGTTTATTTAGGTGTTGGCTCACCACTCGGAGTAATATTTTGAGTGTGTCTATTTATCCCATTTGAATGTGAATAAGAATCGTAGGTAGTTTGTGTCTTTGGTTGTAAAAGGGCTTAAATTAACCAATTTTTAGTTAATTAATTATGAAATGAAAATGGGTGTAAAAAAGAAAATAATACCTTGGGTGATTATGTAACACTCTTATACCATATATATGTACAATACATAATCCCGTACATGTAAAATATGTATACAAAATATAAAAATGTTAACATCCTTATCATTTAAATTTTTTTCCTAAATCTATGATAAATATTTTATTCCCTAAATAAATACTATATTAGTGATTAATTATAAAAAAATACAAAATTTAAAGAAAAAAATCTAAAAATTTTTTGCTACAGTTTTGTTTTTATTTCGGACATTTTCCAAATTCAAAAAATTCAACCAACATGAAATTCACATTCCAAAAAAAAAAATCAATCAACCTCTACTCCATCAATCTCTAAAATACTCAACTATATGCAAACATATATAATTATAAAAAAGTATTCCAAGTTTATAACTTTTACCTAAAAAATTTAAAACTTACAACATTATATATATATATACAATGTATATAATTATAACATGTTTCACATATTTCAACAAAATAAGTAATTGCATGTCAACAGCTGACTTTGGTCTCGTGAAAATCAACCAAAAACTTCCAGTGACCCAATAATCCTAGACTTGGTCATGTCTAACAAGGATCTCTGCATCAGTCCTATCACCTGCGCGATAAACAAATCGCGCTAAAGTTAATAACCTAGTGGTACATACTTTGATAGTAAAAGGAAACTTGGAAAGACAATGCATTATGCATTTACTTTGAAACTGACATAATTCTTACAACTTTATCATATATCACAATCATATGTATTGGACCCAAATAACCTTATATAATATTTAGGTTCTAGAGATATTGTTTTAGTCTATTGACACCAAGTGTCTAGTTCGAAGACAACAATATCACAAGTGACGCCTAGTATCTAGCCCGAAGGCAAATATCATCAATATTGACTCCCAACGTCTAGCCTGTAGGCAAATCATTTCATTGACATACCACAACCATATCTCCAATCACAAAACTCTAGAGCAGAATATTATATAAGGTAACAAGCATCGTTTCACACTTTTATATAATATAGTTAATTATGATATTCTTCATTTTTTTTTGGCACTTTTTCCATCATTCACCACATTTCCATATATTTTCATTATAAGTATCATATTCGCTGCCACTTGTACAACATGGTCGAAATATGCTCTTAAGTGACATTAAATACTTTATTTCATAAACACATTGAACAATGCCAATGGCCATCTTAAAATGGCTTAAACATTCATACGTTATGCGATTCATACCTTTAAACACATAACCATACACTTTACATGTGAATTCTCACATCAAAGTAGCATAATACCAATATCAACATATAATGTAGCATGCTATTACAATGCATTTCAATACATATTTATAAAAAATGTACGAACCTTCACTCAAGGTAACATCCAAGCTAAGTTAATACATATTCACACTCTTTCCTTCACTATTCTCAAGTGTCCTTCACCACTCAGATTGGAGAAACCCAATCTACTCAAGACCTAACTACATTTTGAATTTAAATACTTTATTAGTATCACATTCTATACACTTTAACCAATTAAACTTAAATTATCACATTCCTTTAAAATTTTAAGTTTTTGCCCTATTGCATTTAATTGTAGAAGTCAATTCTAATAAACTTCAAATTGAGTTTTAAGCTCTTTTATGTCTGTAAAATCATATTATAACACAATTTAAGCAATTAAATACAATTAACACCTATTTTTCACCATTTTTCCATCAAAATCCTAAATTCTCTTATTCCTCTCTCAAACTTCAACTAAACTAAACTCCTTCAAATCCACTAACTAACCATAAAAACCTTACTTCCACACCAAAATAACTAGGCATGGCCATGACCTGGTTTTGAACTGGAAATGGACCAAAATTGGACCGGTCAAAACATAATCGAGACCGGTCAAAACCAAAATCGTAATAAAATCGAAACCTAAATCTTAATATATGGTTTGTTTCAGGGTTCAAATTTTAATGAACGGCCAAACCGGTGGTTCAAAATGGTCCAAACTGCTGGTCGAACCGACGGTTCAAATAGGCGATTTGAACCACATATTGTGGTTTTGTACAACAGCCCATGTGCTGTCCATGCAAAAAACACATGGGCTGCTGGCTGCTGCATTACTGGCAGTGCAAGTGGAAGTGTGCAACGACTAAAATAACCATTGCACTCTTTTTTTAATTTTAATAAATATTTAAATTATATCTATAAATACTACTCATTTCAAATTCTTTTACACATTTAAATTTTCTCCTCATTCTTCTAAATCTCAATCTACAAATTTCTCTTAATTATATTGCAATCTTCAATATTCTTTTTAATACTTTATTTTTATTTTATAATTTTCAATACTTTATTTTGTTTTATAAATAAATTCTATTTCTATTTTATTTTTATTATTTCCATTTTGTTTCCATTATTTTTAATTTTTATCTCATATATTATATTTTATTTCAAATTTTATTACATTATAAAATATAATGTCAAGTGACCAAGGTTCAAATTCTAAATCAAACAAGGGGAAGAATATATTTGATGATTATCCTAGGCCAATTGATCTAGAAAATGTAATGAATAAAATTAAAAATGATGATAATATTCAACAATTACATCATTTTTTTACTAAAAAAAAGTCAACAAATTGATCAAGAAAGTCAACAAGTTGAACAAGAAGAAAAGAAAAAATTACTTACTTCTGATATATTTAAGATTCATTTTACAAAAAAAAATCAAAAACTTTATTTGACGTGATTTACAATTATTGTGGATAGGTATACAAATTTAAGATTGGAGGTGGATATGGCATGTTTAAGAGGCATTTTGAGCAAAAATATCCTACTAAAATAGGACTAGACAAGACACAAATGCAAATTTTTGGGTTTGAATCTTCTAAACCTTCATCTCAACCATTATTTAATTATTATGATAATAAAAATAAAGAAGAAATGGCAAAAATGATTTCAGTTGAGCATTTATCATTTAATCTTAGTAAAAAACTTGGTCTTGTTAGATATTGTCAAAATGTTTTAAATCCTAGTGCAAAACGTGTTCCTAGAAATACTTTAACATGTTCACCTTTTTCTTTATATAAAAAAGAAAAAAATATTTACAAAATTTATTTTTAAATTTGAATGGACGTGTTTCTATTTGTAGTGATATTTGGAGTGATCATTGACAAATGCATTCTTACGTGGGTATAATATGTTATTGGATTCATGATGCATGGAAAATTCAAAAGAGATTAATTACATTTTGTATTTTTGATGATAGACATACTACTGATAATATTTATAGAATGATTAAAAATATTTTAGAAGAATATAGATTAATTAAAAAAAATTTTCAATTTCATTTGATAATGCATCTACAAATACTGCATCAATTAGTAAGCTTTAAAAAATTTTATCAACCCAATCTTGGAGGTAAATTTTTTCATATTAGTTGTGCATGTCACGTTTCAAATTTGTGTGTGCAAGATGGTTTGAGAACTCTTGATATTTTTATTTCTCTTATTAAAAAGGCTATTGGATTTATATTGGCACATCCTCAAATCATGAAAGAATGAGCTAAATTTTGTAAAATTAATAATAAAAGGCTAAAAAGATTTCCAAGAGATGTTCCAACTCGTTGGAATTCAACCTATGAATTATTAAAACAGTCCTATAAATATAAAGATTTATTGTGCGCATTTATTAGCAATAATGTATCACAAATAACATTATATCCACATACATGGGATATTTGTACAAAAATTTTAGATGTTTTAAAAGTTTTTAATGATGCTATATATACTTTAAGTGATATTTATTATCCTACAACTCATTTATTTTTAATTGAATGTTTAAATATTATTGATGAAATAAAGAAATATGAAAGTGATATTGTTTTAAAAGATTGCATTTATAATATGAAAAAATGGTTAAATTATTTTTAAAAAATTCCACCAATTTATCTTGTCTCTATTATTTTTTATCCTAGATGTAAATTAGATTATTTAAACGATTATTTGACTCTTTATTATTCATTTCTAAATCTTGATGATAGGGAAAAGATTGATGTTTCTGAAATAATTATTGAAATTCGAAAAATAATAGTAGATTTATATACTGAATTTTGTGTTCTTCATGGTCGCCAAGTAATAGTTAGTCAATCTTCTCAATCTAGTGATCAAACACAAAGAATAAGATAGGGTAATCATTTAATTACACAAATGCAAAAAAAGGCCTAGAGGATCCATTGGTGATAATTCTAATTTTGATATATATATCTAACATCTATTTTTTAGTTTGGTGATAGTAATGAAGGTAAATATTTTCTTGTTCTTGAGTGGTGGCATTGGTATACACATACTTTTCTAATACTCTCACTAATTGCTAAAAAAAGTTTAACAACTTCAGTTTCAACTGTTGCTGTTGAATAAGCTTTTAGTGAGGGAGGTAGTATATTGGATGAGAGACGATTTAGAATGGCTCCTAAATCTTTACAAGCTCAAGCATCCATAGCTGATTGGACCAAGGCAAGCTTAAGAGAATAAGATATCAATGAACCAAGTGATGAAGATTTATATGATACAGGAACTGAAGGGACAACTAGAAAATTCAGCGGTGGAAGTGACTAAGCCACTAAGGTAAGGGGGTTGTACTTGTACAACATAAGGTAAGAGAACTATGTGGACTTTGATTCCTCTTTTAGCCCTAAGAAGATACGTAGGCAATGTAATATCCCGATTTTTGGTAAATATGGGAGAGTAAATAGTTGTGATGGGTAGAGAAAATATAAGATGAATATATATGATATATGTAATACATATGTATATGTTATATATACTTGAAATATATTTGAAATAAACATGACACATATAAGACATACATATATCTAAGATATACATCACATATATATTATGTATAAATGGTTTTAGGGAAAGTTGATTTTAATTAATTAATAATAATAATATTAATAATAACAACAGAAAAAAAAGCGAATGTCAAAAGAAGAGAGAAAGAGATTGGTGGAAATTGAATATATATATATATATATATAAGGATGGAATTAAAAAGGAAGAGACATATTTCTTCTTCTTCTTTTTGTTCCATGGCCGTGGGAGTTAGGAGAGAGAGTGAGGAGAGCTTGATTTTTTTCATATACACATCAAATTCACAAGGATTTCAAGAGGTTTAAAGGTGGATATTGAAGGTTTAGTAAGGAATTCAAGTAAATATTCATTTCTAAGCTTGTTTTTATGATTTTCAATATAAATTTAATATGGCTAGAGAAAGAAAATGATGATTAATTGAATAAGATGTTAGTTATGATATGTTTGAGATGTATATGTTTTGGTTTGATATATAAATCATGGATATGAACTTAAAAGATGAAGTGTATTTGCCTAGTTGGGTGTGTATGGAGAGTGAGATAATTGTAAAAATAAGTTGTTTGATTATTTTATTGTTGTATAAAATATGATTAGATGTTAAGGATGATGATGGATAAAAGGGTGTTAAGAAAAGAATAAGGGTTTTGTAAGGAATGAGTTGGAAATTGAGTAAATAATGATAATTATTATTGTGGATTTTGCGTTTAGGCCAAGAAGCACTAAGTGAGGAAGATTAAACTTGGAAGTAGCCAAGGTTTGTACACATTTTCTTCCTTAAGTGATATGTGTATTGTATTGATGAAAAAGGTTTGAAAGATTGATTCTGGGATGCCATGGGCATGGCCATAAAGGGCTACGACCGTGGGCTTTGAAGTGAAGCTATTTTGTGTGAAAATGGTGAAGAGGCAGAAGCAAATTGCATGCCATGGCCATGGACCTTGAATGCCATGATTTTGGGGGTGTCATAAGGTGTTTGACAGCTTCGTTTCATATCCCACGGGCATGGCTATTGGATGCCACGGCCGTAGGGTTGGTTTATTGATGTTCAAAGCTGTATTTCACGCTATATGGGTGTGGCATGTGGCTTGCATAGCTATACCTTTTTATATTGTGTTGATTATATTAAATGGAAGTGTATGTATGTGAAATGAGTAATATGTTGATTATGGATCATGTATGTATGATGTGAAATAATAATGTGAAGTGATCATGAATAACGATGATCATTTGAAAAGTATAAAGTGATATTATATGTGTATAGCCTATACAATTACTTATCTAGTTGTGTTGAGATTGATTGGATATGCATGAGGAGTCTTGAGTAAAGCTAGGCCTTGAGATGCAAATGTTGATGGACCTGAGCAGCACTAGGTCATGAGATTGAGACTAGTGATGAGTTCGAGCAGAGCTGGACCCTGAGATTGTGCTCACTTGACATGATAATTATATAGAAGTGTTGGGACCAATAGTGCATTTGTGTATGTGGATAATATATGTGTATGAATATGTGATATGAGATCAATGTATGTACGTGTTGTTTATATGTACCACTAAGCTCTCAAGCTTAGCATGATTATGTGAATTGCGCAGGAGAGTAAATTATTAATCTGAGAGTCAGACGGTTGTGCCACAAGCAGAGTAAGAGTGCTTCAAGACAAACTAGAAGGTGGTGCATGCATTTACAATCTTGTTGTAGACCCTTATTTTTTGACCAAGTCCAGTCTCACACTAATTATAAGGCCATTAAGTCAAATCTAAAGATTTAAAACAATATAAAATAATTTTTTGTATTATTTATTATTTATTTTAATAATATTATATTTATTATTTATTTTAATATATAAAATAAAAAAGAAATTATAAATATTTATTTTTAATAAAAAATAAAATAAAAAATGATAATAAAAAAAAGATATCGGATGAATCGGTAAACGACACACGATAATGTTGCGTGGCAGCCTGCGGTGAATTGCTGCTCATAGGCCAATTTACCACAGGTGAATTGCGAGCCAACTAGCCCAACGCTCACACTTGCTCAACGCAGCAGCTCACCCAACGCTAGCCCTCACCCAAGGCTCGCATGCCAGCGTCCTCGCAACCCGCAGGCTTATGTGCCAGCCCGTTGGCCAATTTCGGAAAAACAACGCCAATTTTGTCAAAACCTTAGTTATTTTGGAAGCTTTAATTTTTTCCTTAATCAACTAAGTTTTTTTTTAATTGCCTATAAATAATAGGATTAAAAAACAAATGGGGGACCTTTTGGGACTTTGGAACTTCAGCAACGGAGAAAGAAAAAGAGACAGAAAGCAAGGAAGGAGCAACCAAAGTGAGCAAACAAAAGAAAAGAAAATAACAACGAAACTGAAGGATCAAAGATAGAATGTATTAACAAGGTAGTAGCTTGCTGTCTTGTTTTCAATTCAACCAACAAGTGTAAGGTTGGTGCAAACAAAAGTTTGGATCAAAGTTTGATTATTCGTGTAATCAACAAACGAAGGTACATCTCCCAAATTGAATCCATTTAAATACAACATATTAAGCTTTGGTGATTGTTTATATCCTTCATGCAAAGTAAATCCCTGTAACCTTTAGTTCCAGTAACTCAAACGTGTTAGAGTTGATATTTTTTTGAGTGCATGATTATTTAGTTACAAATACCACAATAGCTTATTTCTTGCAACATCAAAATTTTAATCTTATTTTCATACACTTCAATCATATTTACCCTAAACCCTAATGTTATTTTTATAAAATTCCAAAACCCTAAAACCTTAATTTTTAAACCTAAACCCTCTAAACCCTAATTTTATTTAAGAAACCCTAATTCAAGATGTAAACCTAAATTTATATTTTTATTGTTGTATTTAAGTTTAGATGCATGATTTATTATATTTCTTAATAAATAGTTTATTTTTATTTGATTTTATGATGAATGCTTGAATGAATGCTTTGATTTATTTCCAGTTTCAAGAAATTGTAAGAGGTATGTTTCCATGATTGGGTACCTCAGTTGATTAAGTTTCATATAACTTGGTTTATTTTAATTTTTGGATCAATGTAAAGAATATGTTTGCACCAATTGGTGGGTGTCCTATTTAGTTCATTTTCTTTTGGACATTGGACAATTGTAAAGGCATGTTTCCATCCATGGATGGATGCCTATTCATTTATTTTGTTTGAACTTGCTATGCTTTTTAATAAAGTAATTATTTATTCTTATGATTGTATGTAGTATGGATAATATCATTATATTTAAGAATTTCATAATATTAAAATCTAAAAAGGAGGCCGGTTCCAACGAATCGGGTGCTATGGGAGTGATGGGTCATTCTCACTTCCCCATGCGTACCCAATTTTTTGAACCCAATAGGGGTTTGGGGATTCCTTAGGAATCGATTCATCCACCCCTTTCTTTTTCCTGGCCTATCTGAGTGGCGACTCTATTTTCTCCTGGTTTAGGCCTGTGTTCTCTAAGGTCCTAAGCCTAACAGTGTCAAAGTTGCAAGAATCATTCCACATGAGAGTGAGGGCAAAAATTCCCGCTTACAGTGGCGACTCCATTGGGGATATGAGAAGTTGATTCCATTAGTCTTTATATTATTATATTCTTTCTTATTATGATATTATCCATTGCATTATTTAGATTTCATTGTGTATGTGAATTAGGATGCCCGTGTAACCCGTGTTGTGTTATGTAAGAGATACCATACTTTCACTCAAGGTATGGAGATTGAGCATGGCATAACAACTCATAGCCTCGTACCTTTTGGTATATACTTGCTATGGGAATCTAAGCTTTTCAACCCAAAGACTAAAGCTCATGTAATTGGCCTAGTTACTTTCCTTAGGTTTTACCCTAAATACTTGTTATTTGACTATGGTTAATTTATCTTAGTTTAAATCATGGCTTATTTGGTTTGTTCATTTTCTAATATGACCTACCTATATTGTAAGCTCAAAAATAATTTTTTTCTTTAAAAGACCAAAATCTCAAAATTTCAAATCTTTCAAGATGGGTTAAAAATCTTTTTCTACCTTATGGCCCAAGGGTTTTGCAACAAAATTATTTTTATCAAAGATTACAAATAGAGCTTACAAACTATTTAGGTTAATTATGAAATGGAAAAAATCAACTATGAGCCTAATTTATACCAAAGAATTATTAATCATGGGTTTGTTTTTTGCATGAATCACTAGTTACTTTTTCAAATAAGAAATCTATTTATGATAAACCTCTTAATTTAGTTTTAATCCAATATAACATAAGAGCTGTTTTAATTGAGATTCAACGGATTAAGACCTAATTAATGGGAATTATCATGGATCGATTTCTATATTAGAAAATACAACTATTGGTTAAACCATCCGAGGAAATTTTTCGAGAATAAAATATCCTATGTTGGTACTTTGTTGACCATATACCTAGGAAAAGAGACTCGTTATTCGTGTGTGGAAGTTATAAGGTTGGAAGGAATGTCCTAATTATCTTTGATTGCTTGTTATTTGTGCATACATACATGCATACACGCATTGCGTTACATGTCATTGTTCCTTTCCAGCTCACAAACCTGGAGTACAACAATTCAAAAGTATACTACAACCCAACCTACGACAGTGACATAGAATCTAGCAGTGACTCAATTAGCTTCTCACCAAGAGCAATGGATCCTGAACAAATTCAAAGAATGGTGGACAATGCCCTCAATGCTAAGATGGAAGAACTGAAGGAGGCCCTGGTTGAGACTATGAGGAGCTAACTGGTTGCACTTTTGGGGAACATTGCTGAGGCATCTACCAGTACTAAGAAACCAAAAGACAAGGGAAGGCTAATGTTGGTGAGGTAGCCTTTGATGATGACAAAGTAGTTATTGATGATGATGATGACTGGGTTTAATGCTTCCAAGGTCCTCAAGATAAGAAGAAAGAGTTGAAGGTTATGGAAAGAGCAACTATGAAAAAGACCAAAACATCTGATGTGGAGAAGATGATTGCTAATTTAGAGAAGAAATTTGAAAAGAAGCTGAAATCTAATGAGATGTCAGAAATAGACAAGCAGTTAAAACAAGATGAGGAGGTCCTTTATAAGTTCAAGATGCCTTCCTTCGCTAGATACAATGGTACAAGAAATCCTCACTTGCATGTTAAGTAATACATCACTGCCATGCAGTCTGCTAGGGCTACTAAGGCTCAAACTCTAAGGTATTTCATGCTCTCATTAGATCCTGTTATGCAGAACTGGTTCAATACCTTGAAAGAAAGTACCCAAAAAGATTGGGATATGCTTTATAAAGCCTTCATTCAGCAGTATGGGTATAATGTTGAGCTAAAAGTTACCTTGATGAATGTGGAGACTATTAGGCAAAAATAAAATGAAACTTTTGTTGATTATGTTAAGAGATGGAGAAGTAAGGCTGCACTTCTCAAAAGGAGGCCTGATGAGTCAGACCAGATCATGATGATAGTTAAAGGTATCCTACCCAATCTTGGTGAAAGGCTGTCTCACACCCTTATAAGGGATTTCAAAGATCTTCTTCAAGCTGGCTTGCAAATAGAAGAATGGAAAAGAGAGAAGAACCATTTTTCTGCAAAATGGAATTATTAGTCTGGCAATCAAAGTACATATAAGGAAGTCGATGCTAATGCAACAAGTCAAGGAAGTAGAAGACAATTTTCAGATTTGGGGAAACCTCTCTCTTGGGTTTTTAACAAGCTACAAAAGAAAGGGTTGTTACAACCATAGGCTCCTTGACCCTTGCTGAATCCTTTACCGTCAAACTTTGATACCAAGGCTTTTTGTCAATTTCATCAGACTCAAGGACATGAGATAGATAGATGCACCCGATTGAAGCATGAGATTCAAGATCTAATCAACAGTGGTAAGCTGCCCAAGCCCGATAAGCCCAATACAAAGGATAATCCTCTGCCTAGGTTCAATAGAATGCCACCACCAACAACCTTCATGGTAGGAGGAGGATTATAAGAAGATTCTATCTTATCCTCCTTTCAAGACGGGAGTCTTGATGATGTGAAGTAAAGAGGAGAAGCTCAACTCAACAAACTTCCCTTGACTTGTTTGGTTTTTGTTTTATTTTCTTTCTTTGGTGTTTTCTAGAACAATTACATTTTTCAAATTTAAAGTTGGTGAATAAATTATTTTCGTTAAATTTTTATTGGTCTTTATTCATTTTGGTGCCCAACCAATGATGAATCTAGCTTGATATTTATAAATTAGCATATCTATGCATCATGATTTGAATAACTTTACTAGGTGAGGGAATTATTCTATAGCATTGAGTTGTGTATGCTTACTTAGAGAGGGCTTCTGCATAATTACCTTTGTCTAGGTCCTAGTCAATCTTAGAACATGCATTGATGAACCTTTGAGGCAAAATTGAATTCTACTTATTTAAGAGAGAGATGATCTAGGCATTTCTTGGTAAGCCAACAACTAGTATCCATCCCAATAAAATATCAATCCCTAGTTGTCCCTTTGAGCCTTCATAAGATTTTAACTTTCTCTTTATTGACTTATAAGCCCAATGACCCACCCTGAGCTATTGTTACACTTTTGACAAATCTTATGATCACTAAGGTGAAGAGGCAAAGAAAGGAATGCATAGTCAAGACCATAAAGGTAGTTAAAGCTCACCTGATATTATACCTGATATCTCTAATTCATTAAGATGACATCAGGACAACAAATTATTTATCCTTGTTGAAATAAGGCTCACTTTACTCCACTCATCCATAGTCAGAAGCATAGAATGGTACAGACAAAACAATCTTCTTAAAGTCAAACCCAAAAAGAAAAATAAATACAAAAAAAGAAAAATAAAAAAGCAAAAACAAAAAGAGAAAGAAAGGAAAAAAAGAAAAAAAGAAAAGAAAAGAGAAAAAAAAGAAAAAAATGGGTCCTGAGTTTGTGCAAAAGCAAAAGGAACAAATGAAGATCATTTTAATTATTTCTATATTTTTTCCAAGGAGATAGAAGGAAATTGGAGTTTAGCAAGATTGCTCTCAGCTGTCTGTGGCTCCAACCGAAGGTTTTGGTGTGAATGTTTGTTAGCAGTATCACATAAGCTCCAATCTCAAAATGGCCTTTACTTAAATGATGTCCCTTATAGACCCCGTTTCAAGACTATTAATGACCTGTTGATCTCTCTTGGTAGGTAGAGTCTATTAATGGAGATAGTTTGAATAAGCATGCATATGAGATAGACAATATTTAAACTCAATGAGACTTTGGCTATCTTAAGTGCAACAGTTCTTACTCAAATAGAAATGATTCCCGACTTTAGCATGATAACTAGGGTTGTCATGATATAGATATGTTAATTTGGAAAATCAAGTCTTGAGGTACAATGACACTGATTTGACAAAGTCAACATTTGTTTAAAAAAATTATTTTCTTGTTGCATAAACCTTCAAGTTAAGGGAAGTATGTTGCACCGTCGAAACTCGAAGGACACATTGGGCAAAGTAAATGATTATTGGCAAGGTTATGAAGGAGCTACCAATTGACGTGCTGAGTTATAGTTTTAAATGGATGTATCTCCGCTGCTTGGGCCCCAACTACTCATGATTTCATCTTGGAAATAAAAGCTATAAATGTAAATTTTTTTGCCATTCCAATGCTAGACCTGAATGAGCATTTGGAAGGAATACGTGAGAGCACTTCAGCTGATCACCTTGGTCTATGAGTCAATGGAACAACTATAAGTATTATTCATGCATATCATGCATACATGAGCATATCATAATGCATTTTGTTGTATTGTATTGTCTATTCTTTGTTGAAGTAAATAACATATACTCTATAAAGTAAAGATGAAGCGAATATGAAATCAGGGGGGGCATGGAAGACCCATTGTTTGAGGAAGCTCTAGTCACTTTATAAAGATAGAGATGCATGCTTGTGCGAAGAACTAGACAACACAAACATCAATATGAGCCTGCATGGGAAAAATTATTGATTTGAGCCTACACAGGGGGCAAAGTTTCTCCTTTCAATTTTTTGAGTTTATACGTGTACAAAATATTTTTAGACTCACTTTCAATATTTTGCTACGCAAGAAGCAATGAGAAGATATAAGGGCTAGCTAAAAAATAGCTAAATTTTTTGCAAAAAGAAGAACAAAAAGAATGAAATATTAGAACTCTCAAAAGAATGAAGATGCAAAAGACAAAAGATCAGTCTAGCTAGAAGAGCTGGAGCCAATATAAGAACCGATCTCCAATGGATAAAGATCCATATTTTAAGGATAAAGACCTGATCTCTAATGGATAAAGATCCATTTTTAAGGGTGAAGACCCGATCTACAATGGATGAAGATCCATTTTGAAGGGTGAAGACCCAATGCCAAGGATGAAGATCCACTTTGAAGGGCGAAGACCCGATCTCCAAAGGATGAAGATCTATTTCAAAGGGTGAAGACATAATCTCCAAGGATGAAGATCCATTTTGAAGGGTGAAGACCTAATATCCAAAGGATGAAGATCCAATTTAAAGGATGAAGACCCAAAGTCTAAAGGATAAAGATCCAATTTAAAGGGTAAAGACCCAATGTCCAAGAATGAATATTCGCTTTGAAGGGTGAAGACCGAATGTCCAAGGATGTAGATCCGAGGACCAAGGATGAAGATTCATTTTGAAGGGTGAAGACCCGATCCCTAAGGATGAAGATCCATTTTAAAGGGTGAAGACCCGATATCCAAAGGCTGAAGAACCAATTTAAAGGGTGAAGACCTGAAGTCCAAAGGATGAAGATCCAATTTAAAGGGTGAAGACCCGAAGTCCAAAGGATGAAGATCCAATTTAAAAGGTGAAGACCCAATGTCCAAGGATGAAGATCCGCTTTGAAGGGTGAAGACCCAATGTCCAAGAATGAAGATCCGAGGACCAAGAATAAAGATCCATTTTGAAGGGTGAAGACTCGATCCCTATGGATGAAGATCCATTTTAAAGGGTGAAGACCTAATCTCCAAGGATAAAGATCCGTTTTGAAGGTTAAAGACCCAATGCCCAAGGATGAAGATCCAATTTAAGAAGTCCAAAGGATGAAGATCTAATTTAAAGGGTGAAGACCCAATGTCCAAGGATGAAGATCCACTTTAGAGGGTGAAGACCCAATGTCCAAGGATGAAGATCCAAGGACCAAAGATGAAGATTCATTTTGAAGGGTGAAGACCCGATCCCCAAGGATGAAGATCCATTTTAAAGGCTAAAGACCCAATCTTTAAGGATAAGGATTCTCTTTGAAGGTTAAAGACCCAATGCCCAAGAATGAAGATCTATTATGAGGTTGAAGACCCATAATCCATTGAAGAATAAAAAAACTAGTTAGAAGAAAGCTAAAATTCCCAAATGACAGAAGGCTAGTCCATCTAGAAGAGCTACAGTTGATCAATTGAAGAATGGAGCAAGTGGCTAAAAGAAAGCCATGATAGAAGATCAATCAGCTAGAAGAACTGAAATTAATTGACTAGAAGAAAGCCAAAATTCTCAAATTGACAAATGGTTACCCAAATCAAATTCTGTCTCGGGTCCAAGTACCCAATCTTGGGTCCAAGTATCCAAATCAAATTCACTCCTGGGTCTAAATAACCAAATCCAATTCAGTTTCGAGTCTAGAACTCCCCTCGGGTTAAGAACCCAAATTATTTTTGAGTTCAGAACTCACCTCGGGTGCAGAACCCAAATTATTTTTGAGTCCAAAACTCACCTCGGGTCTAGAACCCCAATTATCTTTGAGTCCAAAACTCACATCGGGTCCAAAATCTAAATTATTTTTGAGTCCAAAACTCACATCGAGTCCAGAATCTAAATTAGTTTTGAGTCCAAAACTCACATCGGGTCCAGAATCCAAATTATTTTTGAGTCCAGAACTTACTCTGGGTCCATAACCTAAATTATTTTTTGAGTCCAGAACTCAATCCAACCTTGGGTACAGAGTCTAGTCTGGCTCTAAACCCAGTCAAAAATCATGTTGCTTTTCACTCTCTTTTGCTATAGTCTTAGATCACTTAAGTAAGTGGACAAATTGTAGACCCTTATTTTTTGACCAAGTCCAATTCCACACTAATTATAAGGCTATTAAGTCAAATATAAAGATTTAAAACAATATAAATAATTTTTGCATTATTTGTTATTTATTTTAATAATATTATATTTATTATTTATTTTAATATATAACATAAAAAGAAATTATAAATATTTATTTTTAATAAAAATAATAATAATAAATAAAGGTATTGGACGAATCGACAAACGACAAGCGAAAACGCTGCGTCTTGACCTGCGGTAAATTGCTGCTCGCACGCCAAGGCCTGAGGCAAATTGGCTTGGGCTAATTCGTCACAGGCCACGCCTATGGAAAATTGTGAACCAGCTAGCCAATGCTCGCATTGGCCTAACGCAGTAGATCGCCCAACGCTCGCCCTAGCCCAACTCTCGCGTGCCAGCGTCCTCTTAGCCCGCAGGCTTGTGTGCTAGCCTGTTAGCCAATTTTTCCAAAATAATGCCAATTTCACCAAAACCTTATTTAATTTGGAAGCTTTAATTTTTTCCTTAATCAACTAGATTTTTTTAATTGCCTATAAATAACAGGATTAAGACTTTTTGGGACTTTAGAACTTCAGCAGACTTCAGCAACGGAGAAAGAAAAAGAAACAGAGAGCAAGGAAGGAGCAACCAAAGTGAGTAAACAAAAGAAAAGAAAATAACAATGAAACTGAAGGATCAAAGATAGAACACATTAACAAGGCAGTAGCTTGCTGTCTTGTTTTCAATTCAACCAACAAGTGTAAGGTTGGTGCAAACAAAAGTTTAGATCAAAGTTTGATTATTCGTGTAATCAACAAATGAAGGTACGTCTCCCAAATTGAATCCATTTAAATACAACATATTGAGCTTCGATGATTATTTATATCCTTCATGCAAAGTAAATCCCAGTAATCTTTAGTTCCAGTAACTCAAACATGTTAGAGTTGATATTTTTTTGAGTGCATGATTATTTAGTTACAAATACCACAATAGCCTATTTCTTCCAACATCAAAATTTTAATCTTATTTTCATACTCTTCAATCCTATTTACTTAAACCCTAAACCCTAATGTTATTTTTATAAAATTCTAAAACCTTAAAACCTTAATTTTTAAACCTAAACCCTCTAAACCCTAATTTCATTTAAGAAACCCTAATTCAAGATGTAAATCTAAATTTATATTTTTATTGCTTTATTTAAGTTTAGATGCATGATTTATTATATTTCTTAATAAATAGTTTATTTTTATTTTATTTTACGATGAATGCTTGAATGAATGCTTTGATTTATTTTTAGTTTCAAGAAATTTTAAGAGGTATGTTTTCATGATTGGGTACCTCAGTTGATTAAGTTTCATGTAACTTGGTTTATTTTAAGTTTTGGATCAATGTAAAGGATATGTTTCCACCAATTGGTGGAAATTTAATTTAATTTATTTTCTTTTGGACATTGGACAATTGTAAAGGTATGTTTCCATCCATGGATGGATGTCTATTCATTTATTTTATTTGAACTTGCTATGATTTTTAATAAAGTTATTATTTATTCTTATGATTGCATGTAGTATGGATAATATCATTATATTTAAGAATTTCATAATATTAAGACCTGAAAAGGAGGCCGATTCCAACGAACTGGGCGCTGTGGGGGTGCTGGATCATTCTCACCTTCCCCATTTATACCCAACTTTTCAAACCCAATAGGAGGTTAGGAATTTCTTAGGAATTGAGTCATCCACCCCTTTCTTTTTTTTGGCCTTTCCGGATGGTGACTCCATTTTCTTTAAATTTAGGCACATGTTCTTTAAGGTCCTAAGCTTAACAGTGCCGAAGTCGCAAGAACCATTCCACATGGGAGTGGGGGTAAAAATCTTCGCTCAGACTTGTTATGTTGTATTTTGATCATATGTATATGTATATAAGTGGATTTTGGAAAAAGATAATGTATATTTTTGTACATGTAATCAAATGAAAAGTATAATGGTTTTGGAAATGTTACTTTTAAAAGAATGATATTTGATAATGGGAAATGTTCTTTTATTAAATATATAATTGATGTGGAAGTAAGGTAAGGGTTTAAAAACACTATAACGTGACATCTTTATATTTATATACATATTATACGTATATAGGGTATATGTACTGTACGTATATAGGGTATAGGTGTGTTATAGACAACTTGATGTGTTTTTAAAAAAATTAAGTTCAAGTCCCTTTTTTTAATAAATTAATTTTACTATTTTTATTTTTTTATTAATCTTGATTTTAAAATTTTGCTCTAGTTTTTAATTAAAACTGTCACGACCCAATTTGTACATATGTACAGTACATCCATGTACCGTACATCCGCGTACAGTAACAGGAGCCGTCCCGAGTAATCACCAAAGAACACGAAGTGAAAGGAAGCTCTATAGGACAAAAAGGACCTAACTGAAAAGATTGTAAAAGTTTTGGGGAGGTGACTGTAATTTCAAAAAGTTTTGGGGAGGTAACTATAATTTCCAAAAGTTGTACTGGAGGTTCTTAATAGTGCATATAACAGACTCCAGAAATGGAAAGTAGAGAAAAATTGGGTCGAAATGGAACACCACGGTTTTTCCCGAAAACGCATAGTTTGAGAGATACAATGGATTCTTGACCAAGGGTATTTTTATCATTCTTGTGATAATAATGTATACACTGGAAAACAAGACACGTAAAGGTATCCGAAGTAAACGGAAGGACTCCGCAGTGATCGATGTTGAAGAACGAACCTAAGTGGAGACCCGAATCACGTAAGGACCTAAAGGGAATTTTTACAAAAGTCAAGGGCATGAGCGTAATTTTTATAAATTAGCTCAAAATCAAGAATGAATGTCGAAAATGGAAACGAGAGGTTGAAAGGAGGAGAACGGTATATTTTACGCGTCGTAAAACCACCCGGGTACGAAGAAAAGGCAAAACCTTCCATTGAAGGGTATTTTGGTCTTTTCACTTCCACCCATTTTCTAGAAAAGGGACACATGGCATAGTAATTTTCTAGAAAAGGACACATGGCAAAATCTTGTTTAAAGACACTTTTGGGTTGGATTAATCTTAACCCTCCATATGGCACCATCCTAGTTAAAGATACTTTTGTGGTGGTTACATCTTAACCCTCCAAAATGAAATTAATTAAATAAATGGAAAATGGAAAAATATAAAAAGAGAGAGAAGGATGATTAAAGAACAAAGGACACATTTTTCTCTCCATTTTTGAGAGGTATGGCCGAAATTCTCTCCATCAAAAAAGGGAAGGAATTTTTCAAGTGTTCAAGTTGATTTTTGGAAGGAAAAGCTTAATTTTAAGGTAAGGATTCCAATTCTAGCTTTAGTTTATTCATTTGATTGATAGTTTTCAAGTTATCAATGAAAGAAAAGTTATGAAAATTATAGGAAATCAAAGGGATAAAGAAGAATAAGGGAAGAAAGAATAGGACAAGCAAGGAACAAAGCAAATAAACAAGGTTTGGTACTTAAATCATTGCCCTTTTCAATTAATTCACATATTTTGCATTATGGGACTTTTGAAATGGTTTTGAAATAATGTAATTTTGTGTGGTAAATATGTGGGAAAGTGCTCTTGAACCATTTGTAATCAATTGATTGTGAAAAGAATGAAAACAAAACAAACTAGCTAAACTTTGCTCAATTATCCATAAACTTTGATGAACTTTTAATCACTCCTTTGGTTTGATTTTTGGAAGAGGGACCCTTAGTCCTTCAATGGTATCACAAAAGGATTCTAAAAATCAATTTTGCAAGAAAAAAATGAATTTCCCTCAAGTTTGGAAAATTGGGCCGAATGGTCCCTTTTGGGCACCATTCTGCAGCTTTCATTTTGGGCAGTCCGTTGAAGGGGCAAACGAAAGAATTTTTTGACGAAATTTTACATGCATTTAGTTAACTTATGAAAGTGTTTTCCTGCAAAAATTCAGCCAAAAATAAGTTTGTTTACTTGGTCAAAACCGTTGCCAAAGTTGACTGATTTTCAGCAGTAAAAACAGATTTTACCATTTAGTTGTCGCGCGCTATTGCGTTGCCGATTTTACGCGCTGCGCTACTATTCCTTTGGTCATTTTTCTAAATGTGTTAAAACTTGAATATTATGATATGGATTGATGTTAAATCATATAAAATGACATGAAGGAGAATTGGAAATGATCAGAAAGGCATCATGACAAGCTATTCCGACAATACATGCATTATGGACAAATCATGGCTTATTGAATATCATGATCAAAGTAATTTAATAAATTATTTATGCTCTACTTGGTTATGACAGAACCCTTGAGATAAGGGTATGATGCATCATACTATTATTGCAGTACTGCTTATGACATGATATGATATACCGGCTGAAGGCCGATGATTACAATGATATGATCAATGATGCAATGATAATGGCCATTGGCACATGTGCAAGAATTATGATGAAAGATAATGAAATATGATCATGACGAGATATGTTTATCATGACTCTTCCTTATCCGCTGACGTTCTGTTAAACCAGTAGAGCAACCAAAATGATAAAAGCAAGAGAAATGATTTAAATTCAAATTATTCAGTCAAGCCTTTTTACCATCTGTGTTTTGTATTGATTCCTTTCAAGTATTTAAAGTATATAAATGTATGTTCAAATCATTCTTTCATTTTATTATTTTATTGCAATGATTTAAGTACCCACTAAGCAATTGCTTAGCGAGTTTAGTTTCCCTCTAAACTCGTAGGTTAAACGAGGAGATGAGATTGCAGCATGTCCTGCGCAGCTGGCCTTGACTACTACTTTGGGTAGGAGTTTGGATATGATTGATTGTAGTAATATGGCATGTACATAAGCTTGTATGATCTAGCAAATAAATGTATAATAATGAAAAGCTAGAACACATACACTGCTAGTAATTTAATAAATCTTATTTGGGTTTAGCACTTATGTATGCAAGTATAGAAGTGTGAATTCTTCTTGCAGGATTGTAGTTGAGGTTATAAGGGTGGATTATTGGGAGTGTGCTTGAGTTGAATTGTGAAACAAAATATTTTTCAAAAATTAAAAAAATCAGTTTTGGCGACACTTGGGACCTCCATTTTTAGGGGAGGTTCTGGCAAATTTTTTTTAAAATCTGCACTTAAAACTGGCTAAGTAAAATGTTAAGACACAACCACCATGAAATAACAGTCCATCTTGGTCTATAAACGTAGGCTAAGATGGGGTGTTACATTTAGTGGTATCAGAGCACCGGTTTAGCCGGTCCTGGAAGATTCAACATAGGAGGATACACATTTTATGTTGGGAGTGGCCATTACCAATGTAAAATGGGATATCCTATAGCAGATAAGAAATGAGAGCATATATCATTTAGGTACAGAATGTCGTTATAGTAGAAAGAATATTATAAATACATAAGTATATAAGGTACATGTGATAAAGGAAAATCTAATAGTGCTTACGTACATGCCATATAGGAAAGTTAATGTGTTGAGTCAAGCCAGCTGCTAATTCTTATCACGACATATGTATACGGTATAAGGTTGCAAGAGGCAGAATCACAAAGAATTATAGATCAAGAAAAGGAATCACACGCTTTCGTATCCATAAATGTAGAAATGGATCTTGGACTTATGCCACGACCCGCAACGGTGGCTGTGGAAGGCCCCAAAGTTTATTTAAGATAGATGATAGTACCATTGCAATAAACGGCAAGAATGGTACCTGTTGCTACCAAAAGAGAAAGGAAGTCCCCAATTGAGTAGTTAAGGAAATATGGGGCTAAAGAATTTAAGGCTAGTAGGGAAGAAGGATTTGAAGAAGTTGAGTACTGTTTGGACAGTACCAGTAGGGCATTGGAACAACTGAGATGCACGCCAGATAAAAGATTTATTTATGCCATGTCCCTTTTGGTAGAAGAAACATACACTTGGTAAAACATACCTAAACGCAAGGAGAATTGAGTTTATATATCTACAGCAAGGAAGAATGACAGTATCTGAGTATGATAGAGAGTTCACCTGTCTTAGTAAGTATGCAAAGAAAATGATAGAAACAAAGCAAGAAAGACGTCAAAGGTTTTGGAAGGATTAAATAATGAAATTAAAGTACAATTAGTAGTCATGGATGTGTTTGAATTTACAAGATTAGTTGTGAAAGTTTTAGGTATAGAGAGGGTATACATGGATTAGAGAAGTAGAGACCAACGTATGCAACAAAAGAGAGTACAAACTTAAAGCTTGGGAAGATTTTGACAAGTTGAGAAGAAGTTTAGAAGTGAAGATAGTTTTACACAGTAAAGCCGGCGATTGCAAAGCCAAGGATCCGGCCAAGGTTCAAGGTGCCAGACATTCGTAGCTAGTATACCGGGGTCCTTATAAGGGGTTCCAGTAGAAGGTTAGATAGGCGTATATGAATGAAAAAAATGAAAATGTATATAAGAAAATGAAATTTGAAGAATGGAATAAAAAGAGGAACAGAATAAGAGGAAAAAAGAAAAGTACGTAAAATGTTAAGACCAAACGGTAAGAGATAAAATAGATAGAACTTAGATAACAAAGATGAGTGAACAGAAATAAGTATATGAGAAATTCTCATGTCCGGCCACTAAGAAGATGAAGTAAGCGCACTAAGAAGGTCATGTTGAAATTTAGCAAGAAATCAGAGTTAAACGTGCTCAACCAATGATGATGGGTGACCATCCCGTGAAGTCTTAATAAGGTAGGTGACGTACTATATGAGTAGAAACTAGACGAAATCTAATCAAAACACTGTATTGCTATTTTTCCTGAAAATGCCCCAATGTAATCATCAAAATTAAGAAATTATAAGAAGAGGATATATGAGATTTATGAATTCAGTCAATGATGGAAAAAAAAAAAGAAAGAAGAGAAAGAGAGAAATTGAGAACTAAAGAGGTAGAAAGTGCAAAATTAAAATTAGATCAAAAAGGAAAGAATGAAAGTAATAACAACCCAAGGACTAGGTAAAGGAAAAAGGAAAAAGTAACAATACAAAAATTACTAGAGGATTGGAAAGAAATATAGATTTGAAGGATATATTACTCCTCTATGCAAACACAGTGGATGAAGATATAAGAGTGAATGCTAGGATTTAACAGATGGATGCTGGGAATGCAGGGCACCAGATCATGTTAGGGTAAACTGTCAGAAAAACAAGTGAATGCAACCACACCGACAGAAAAATCATGACCCGCTTTTGGCCGAGGCCTAAGCAGGGGAAAGGAAAGTGATTCAAATTTTCAAAGAGCACAATCAGAGACCGTTGACTAGCTCAATTCAAGTACACCAGCCAGAGACTACGTGATGAAAACTTAGAAGAATTATCAGTAGGATATGTTAAGTTTGAAACATTAGTTATAAATCCGATAAGAGACGAGGTAGTTACACACAAGTGATTAAAGAATGTTCTATAGAGTTACATGAAAATGCATTTCCAGAAAATTTAATAGAGTTACCATTCTGAGAATTTGACGTAATGTTGGTATTGGATTGGCTAACAAGGCATAAAACAGTGGTAGATTATAAGAAGAAAGAGAGTAACACTTCATACTCCCCATAAGGAGGAAGTGACGGTAGTAGGAAAGAGAGCCGATTACCTAAACAACGTAACAGCAGCAGTTACAACAAGGCATTCCATACAAACAGATGTGAGGCACACTTGGTAAGCACTATGGAAGCAAAGAAGAATGTGATAAAGATTCAAGAGGTATCAACAATGCGTGATTTTCTCGATGTTTCTTTAGACAAGCTACCCGGATTATCACCTAAGAGAAAAGTAGGATTCACTATAAATGTATATCCGGGAATTGCACCGGTGTCGGTTGCCTCATACTGAATGGTACCAGCGGAACCCAAAGAAATGAAAACACAATTATAGAAGCTACTCGACAAGAGTCTTATACGGCCAAGTATTTCTTCATGGGGCATGCCAGTACTCTTTGTCAAGAAGAAAGATAAATCCTTAAGGTCATATGTGAACTATAGTAGTTGAATGAGCTTGCGATTAAGGATAAATATCTATTACCATCCATTGACGATGTATTCAACCAACTTAAGGGAACCAAGGTTTTGTTTAAAAAAAAAAAATTAGATCACCGACTGGGATATCAGCAGCTGCGGATCAAAGGAAAAGACATTCCAAAGACTACATCTAGAACTCGATACGGACGTTATAAGTTCCTTGTAACGCCTTTTGAGCCCACAAATGTGTCAGTAGTATTCATGGATTTAATGAATCATATCTTTCATCCATATTTTGACCAATTTGTAAATGGTGTTCATAGATGACACCTTTATTTATTTAAGGAACAAAGAAGAATACGATCGATACTTTTGCATAGTATTGCAAATGTTGCAAGAGAAGCAGTTGTACGTCAAACATGACAAATGCGAATTTTGATTGGAAAAAGTGACATTCTTAGAACACACCATATTAGCATAAGGCATTAAAGTAGGTCTTAAGAAAACAAAAGCCATTTTGGAATGGAAAACACCAAAGACAGTAATAGAAGTAAAAATCTTCTTAGGACTGGCTGGGTACTAATAATGTTTTATAAAAGGGTTTTCCATTATTATCATCCCAATGGCAAGGTTGTTTCAAAGGAATGCCAAACTCCAATGGACTGATAAATGTTAGAGGAACTTTGAGAAACTAAAGGAAAAGTTAACGAATGTTGCAATACCCATACGGCCCGTGTCCAGCAAAGAATTTGTGATATATAGTCGGTTAAGGTTATATGCATATGAAAAAGGATAAAATAGTCGCATAAGTCTTTTGATGATTTAAACCATACGAAAAAAATAATAATAATAACCCGGCACACTGTTTGGAATTAACAGTTATCGTATTGGCCTTCAAGATTCGGAGATATGATTTATATGGAGAAAAGTGTTATATTTATACAGACGCAAAAGTTTAAAATATCAGCCAACCCATGAGGATCTCAATTTATGGTAAGGAAAGTAAGCCCAAGTTTTGGAAATAACAGCTAAGTTATAAATTATCATCTAGGAAAAGCTAACGTGGTGGCCGATGCACTTGGTGGAAATTTGATACCAGCCTTAGGCGCTATAAAGATCAGTTTAAGACCAATGGAAGAGGAAGTACTAGTAATAGAAATGCAAGCATAAACTATGTTTCTTTTCAAGAAATTCATCAAGTGCAAAAAAAAAATATAAAAAAAATATAAATGAACAAATACAAAAATGGATCAAGCAAGTGCAAGGAGGATAGAATATAAAATTCTAAATTTCTAAGAACAGTGGTTTGTATTATGACAATAGAATAATGATACGAACAATGGGAGACATAAGAAAGAAAATTTTTTTCGAAAAGCATATAGTAGTCTCTACGCAATGCATCCAGGAGTTACAAAAGTATCAATATCTAAAGAAGTTTTAAATGGTAGCCTGGAATGAAGAGAGATATTGTTGATTTTATGACCAAATGTTTAATATGTCAACAAGCAAAAGCGAAATATCAAATCCTATCGGGACAGTTACAACTAATTCCCAGTCTGGTATGGAAGTGGGAACATATCACTATGGATTTCGTCATAGAAGTACCAATGACACGAGGCCGGCAGGACATTGTTCGGATAATCGTTGACTGCCTAACTAAGTTAGCTCATTTTCTACTTTTACTAATGGATTATTCAATAGATAAATTGGTAGAAATGTACGCCAAGGAAATTGTACGATTACACAGGATTCCAACGTCTATCATTTTAGGCAGAGGTCCACAGTTCATCATGAATTTATGATAGAAGTCGCAAACAGCTTCTGAAACCCAAACAAATTATAGCACTGCCTTTCACCCGTAAACAGATGGATGATTTGAAAGAGTAATCCAAATTTTTGGGAGGACATATTAAGAGTATGTGTTATAGAATTTAAGGGTGGCTGGAATAGGTATTTGAATTTAATTTAATATGCATATAACAATGACTATTAATTCAGCATACGGTAACTCCCTATAAAGAAGTATAAACATGGAACACCAATGTGGGTAGGTTAACGTATGCTGAATTAATAGTAAAACCGATATAGGGTAACGCCCAGTGTGTTGGATGGAATTAAGTAGAGACAAGATAAAATCATATGCGGGTAGGTAGGAGCAAAGGCATATGCGGACTCGAAACGAAGGGACATAGAACTCTAAGTGGAAGACAAGGTTTTTCTTAAGACTTTCCTATGAAAGAAGGTATTAAGATTTAAGCAGAAAAGTAAGTTAAGCCTTAGGCTTATTGGACTATACGAGATCATCGAACGCATAGATCAATAGCCTATCAGTTAACTCTATTACCAGAACTGAACAAAATACATAATGATTTTCACGTTTCAATGATAAGGCAATATCGTTGAACTTCACACACGATATAAAGACACAAAACATCAGAGTCCAATCTGACCTAAATTATGAAGAAGAACCAATAGAAATTTTAGCATGAAAAGTCAAAGGATTAAGAAATAAGAGATTTCCTCCAGTTAAAGTGCGGCGAAGGAACCATAGAATGGAAGAGATATTTTGGGAAAAAGAAGGAATAATGAGGATGGAAGCCTAAATTTTACACCCGATCGGCTTCGGGACGAAGCCTAAATTTTAGAGGGGAAGAAATGTCACGACCCAATTTGTACATATGTACAGTACATCCATGTACCGTACATCCGCGTACAGTAACAGGAGCCGTCCCGAGTAATCACCAAAGAACACGAAGTGAAAGGAAGCTCTATAGGACAAAAAGGACCTAACTGAAAAGATTGTAAAAGTTTTGGGGAGGTGACTGTAATTTCAAAAAGTTTTGGGGAGGTAACTATAATTTCCAAAAGTTGTACTGGAGGTTCTTAATAGTGCATATAACAGACTCCAGAAATGGAAAGTAGAGAAAAATTGGGTCGAAATGGAACACCACGGTTTTTCCCGAAAACGCATAGTTTGAGAGATACAATGGATTCTTGACCAAGGGTATTTTTATCATTCTTGTGATAATAATGTATACACTGGAAAACAAGACACGTAAAGGTATCCGAAGTAAACGGAAGGACTCCGCAGTGATCGATGTTGAAGAACGAACCTAAGTGGAGACCCGAATCACGTAAGGACCTAAAGGGAATTTTTACAAAAGTCAAGGGCATGAGCGTAATTTTTATAAATTAGCTCAAAATCAAGAATGAATGTCAAAAATGGAAACGAGAGGTTGAAAGGAGGAGAACGGTATATTTTACGCGTCGTAAAACCACCCGGGTACGAAGAAAAGGCAAAACCTTCCATTGAAGGGTATTTTGGTCTTTTCACTTCCACCCATTTTCTAGAAAAGGGACACATGGCATAGTAATTTTCTAGAAAAGGACACATGGCAAAATCTTGTTTAAAGACACTTTTGGGTTGGATTAATCTTAACCCTCCATATGGCACCATCCTAGTTAAAGATACTTTTGTGGTGGTTACATCTTAACCCTCCAAAATGAAATTAATTAAATAAATGGAAAATGGAAAAATATAAAAAGAGAGAGAAGGATGATTAAAGAACAAAGGACACATTTTTCTCTCCATTTTTGAGAGGTATGGCCGAAATTCTCTCCATCAAAAAAGGGAAGGAATTTTTCAAGTGTTCAAGTTGATTTTTGGAAGGAAAAGCTTAATTTTAAGGTAAGGATTCCAATTCTAGCTTTAGTTTATTCATTTGATTGATAGTTTTCAAGTTATCAATGAAAGAAAAGTTATGAAAATTATAGGAAATCAAAGGGATAAAGAAGAATAAGGGAAGAAAGAATAGGACAAGCAAGGAACAAAGCAAATAAACAAGGTTTGGTACTTAAATCATTGCCCTTTTCAATTAATTCACATATTTTGCATTATGGGACTTTTGAAATGGTTTTGAAATAATGTAATTTTGTGTGGTAAATATGTGGGAAAGTGCTCTTGAACCATTTGTAATCAATTGATTGTGAAAAGAATGAAAACAAAACAAACTAGCTAAACTTTGCTCAATTATCCATAAACTTTGATGAACTTTTAATCACTCCTTTGGTTTGATTTTTGGAAGAGGGACCCTTAGTCCTTCAATGGTATCACAAAAGGATTCTAAAAATCAATTTTGCAAGAAAAAAATGAATTTCCCTCAAGTTTGGAAAATTGGGCCGAATGGTCCCTTTTGGGCACCATTCTGCAGCTTTCATTTTGGGCAGTCCGTTGAAGGGGCAAACGAAAGAATTTTTTGACGAAATTTTACATGCATTTAGTTAACTTATGAAAGTGTTTTCCTGCAAAAATTCAGCCAAAAATAAGTTTGTTTACTTGGTCAAAACCGTTGCCAAAGTTGACTGATTTTCAGCAGTAAAAACAGATTTTACCATTTAGTTGTCGCGCGCTATTGCGTTGCCGATTTTACGCGCTGCGCTACTATTCCTTTGGTCATTTTTCTAAATGTGTTAAAACTTGAATATTATGATATGGATTGATGTTAAATCATATAAAATGACATGAAGGAGAATTGGAAATGATCAGAAAGGCATCATGACAAGCTATTCCGACAATACATGCATTATGGACAAATCATGGCTTATTGAATATCATGATCAAAGTAATTTAATAAATTATTTATGCTCTACTTGGTTATGACAGAACCCTTGAGATAAGGGTATGATGCATCATACTATTATTGCAGTACTGCTTATGACATGATATGATATACCGGCTGAAGGCCGATGATTACAATGATATGATCAATGATGCAATGATAATGGCCATTGGCACATGTGCAAGAATTATGATGAAAGATAATGAAATATGATCATGACGAGATATGTTTATCATGACTCTTCCTTATCCGCTGACGTTCTGTTAAACCAGTAGAGCAACCAAAATGATAAAAGCAAGAGAAATGATTTAAATTCAAATTATTCAGTCAAGCCTTTTTACCATCTGTGTTTTGTATTGATTCCTTTCAAGTATTTAAAGTATATAAATGTATGTTCAAATCATTCTTTCATTTTATTATTTTATTGCAATGATTTAAGTACCCACTAAGCAATTGCTTAGCGAGTTTAGTTTCCCTCTAAACTCGTAGGTTAAACGAGGAGATGAGATTGCAGCATGTCCTGCGCAGCTGGCCTTGACTACTACTTTGGGTAGGAGTTTGGATATGATTGATTGTAGTAATATGGCATGTACATAAGCTTGTATGATCTAGCAAATAAATGTATAATAATGAAAAGCTAGAACACATACACTGCTAGTAATTTAATAAATCTTATTTGGGTTTAGCACTTATGTATGCAAGTATAGAAGTGTGAATTCTTCTTGCAGGATTGTAGTTGAGGTTATAAGGGTGGATTATTGGGAGTGTGCTTGAGTTGAATTGTGAAACAAAATATTTTTCAAAAATTAAAAAAATCAGTTTTGGCGACACTTGGGACCTCCATTTTTAGGGGAGGTTCTGGCAAATTTTTTTTAAAATCTGCACTTAAAACTGGCTAAGTAAAATGTTAAGACACAACCACCATGAAATAACAGTCCATCTTGGTCTATAAACGTAGGCTAAGATGGGGTGTTACAAAAACCACATGTGAACTTTTATCTAAATCATCCTAAATCATATTTGAACCATCTCAAACAACCACTTTGAATCGCCTTTGAACCAGGGCTAGAACCGAAACCAACGGTTTCTGAACCTCCTTTAAACTGTCATGTAGACGGTTTGGTTCAGGTTCAAAAAATTATTAAACCTAAACCGATAGTTTATAAACCATAACCGGCGATTCTTGAACCGTGGCCATGTCTAAAAATAACATCATTACATATCATTTAAATATTTACCCATGCTTCTTCCAAAAATCAAATTTCCACATATTTAAAATTTCCAAAGAAACTTCTCAAATTCATAAGAAACCTTACTTACCTCTTGAAAAACCTCAAAATTCATCTTTTCTTCTTAGAAATTTGATGAAATCTTGAGTATTTGGGAGCAATAATTTCTCTCCTCATCCATGGAGAAAATCATCCTTAAGAAGAAGAGGAAGAAGAAAATGATAAGTATTAAATTTTGACTTTTTGTTCTCTTCTTTCCTAGCCATACATATATATATATAATAAATATTTAATAAATTAATAAATTATTAATAATTATAATTTTATCTTCCACCATTAAAAATATATTTTAATTTTGATTTATTTTTATTCATTATATTATTATTTATTATTTTATTTTTTTAACTTTTAACTTTTTACCTTTCTAACTTTTGACTTTTCCATTTTCTAATGACATTTATATTTTAAGTATATTTCTTTTATATCCAACATATAAATTTATTACTTCCTACTTCTAAAACCTCACTTAACCCTCTAAATTATTTATTTAATTATATTTTAGTAAAATTACAGTCTTTGCATATTATGTCCTCTTGATGAATAGCTGAAGAGCTTTGCTACTTTGTAACTCCACTAACATGGAAAATTAAATGAAATTAATTAATGATAGTGCGAGAAATTAATTGTAATAAAAGAAGAAAACTGAATATCTTAATTAATTTTTAGTTTAAAAGCAATTTGGCAGAGTTTCGACGTTTGAAATTGGGATCCTTAAACAAGAGAGGAAGGCTCCTATTTATAGAAGCCAGATGGGACATTTAAGTTGTATGTGTCACGGTTAGTTCACATATGATGCGGCCATCGGCAAATGGTGTGGTATGCCTATTTTCCTAATAATTTTCTAATTTTGATTTTCCTTATTTTTTGAATTAGGTGCAAACTTAGGAGTTCATAGCTGCCCCCATTGCATTAATTTGCTATTTAAATTTGATGTAAAGAATGAACCTGATTGGTGTGACACTCTGATTTTTGGTGCGCATTTGATCATGTTTAGCATGCCAATTAGACTACCTTTTAGGATAAAATCCTATAAATAGGGATGAGGAGGAGTATTTGGTAACTTGCACCTCCTTTCTCTCCTTCACCCACTTCTTGCTTCTAGCCATATTTCCAAAATGTCTTAGTCTTCCACATCCTCTCCTGAAGTACTGACTGTCGGAGAGCTGCTGATGGATTCCTATACTCATGCCTCACAGATCGGCTTCATGGAGGTATGCCTTGTTTTGCTTTTCTTTTTTGTAATAAAAACAAAATACCTTTCTCATTTCCTTTGAGCTAAATAATAAAAAGGAAATAATAATATGATTATTGTTTGTAGTGTTTTAATAATATACTCAATTGAAATTGCAGAGTGGTTATTCCAACTTGGGGACCTCAACCTTCCCGATGAGGTGAAGGAGTTGTTACTTCCTACTGGATTTATAAACTTTATTTCTCTTGATTGTATGAGGCAAGCTAATCATGACCTATTGCAGGCCTTAATCGAAAGATGGTGGGGCACCACTAATTCTTTTTCATTTTCCATGTGGTGAATTACCAGTGATACCACAAGACCTTTACCTGCTAATTAGCATTCCATTCGAGATACGTCCTTTAGAATTGTTTCCAAATTGGAAGAGTTTATTTGAGGAGCAGATCATGGATTTTCTAGGTGACATCCCACTTGTTCTTGAAATAGATGAGGCTATAGTTTCTTGAACCTGGTTGAGAGAGCATATTAATATTTGGTAAGGAGGCACATTGACCTCGAAGATTGCTCCCTACAAATTACTCTCAGTGTGATTTTGTTGTTATTGGGGTGTATACCTTCTAGCACACCCGGTGTGACACTATTGATCTTTCCATTCTGATGAGCTTGAGGAACTTATCCCATATTAATGATTTCAATTAGGGTGGTGCCATATTAGTCATCATGTATGAGGAAATGGACCGAATATCTTGGGGGCTGATTCACTTTATTGGGGGAACTCATTTTCTGGGAGGTATGCACCTTTTCTATTTTGATTTTATTTTACCGATGCTTATATTTTGGCCTTCATCACCATGCTATTTATCATAGATGTGGTACTATGAGGATTTCCCAAACTTGGCACCTGACCTAGGGAGCCTTTAATTAGATGTCGTCATTGGTCACCAAGTAATATGTCCCAACCACATAGCTCATATTTTTGAAATTTGCAAGCCATATTCAATAACTTATTGGTGGGAAATGTGAGTGTAATACATTTTTACAACGAATATCAGGATTATGTTCTTTAATGACACTTTCCCTTCTGCAGGTAAGGTGGTGCCCTTTCAATGGATGTTTATTCTCTCCAAACCTAACCATCTAAATCAAGTTGCTTTTTACTCCAACTATCTAGTAATTTTTTGATCATCGAAGACCCAACAGTACTATCTAGGCAAGTGCTTTCAGAGCCAAGAATTCATGGATAGAAATGTTCTGTGTGCACCACTTGCAGACATGAAACTGGGAAGAACACTATGTCTGCACATCCTTACCTCTACAATGGCCTTCTTACTACCAACTTTATGCTTCCTAGGATGGATTATGAATTTTTTGTAGGTCTTTATTGATGCCCTTTATTTTTGGTAATTCAAGTAGTCAATCCCAATGTACTTATCATTTGTCTACGGCCTCCCATCCTAAGACTAGTGCTGCTGAAGCTATGCGAGGTGCTGTTCACTAGGGAAGAATTGAAACCTCAGTAGATACTGACAATGGGTTTACTAAAATGACATCCACACTTGCACTTGGAAGTTCCTAAGCTAGTTTCCAATCTACCTTCACTAGGACTCGCTCAGTGCCTCCTGAGGGTGTTCTCCCATAATATTGGTTGAGTAAAATTGTCACCTATGCTACAAGTGACAACATAAGTCAGGAAAGGGCTCTTGTGCTTGAATTCCTTTTTGCCCCACTATCGAAAGATTATCGTGAGCTAGAATTTCCATTATACCACTAGTCGCTGGTTATTATTTATCTTTCTTTTTTCCTTATAACTTTTGGTACACACTTTGTAGGACATTTGAGCACGGGGCAAGGTACCATCAAGGTAGAAGATAAATTTCCTACTTTGACCTTCTTATTTATGTAAGATCTAATTTTGTGTTAATGATGCATATACTATTAGATGAATGTACCCAAATAATTTTAATTTATGCACTTTTATCTGTGTGGATTTTATTAGTTATGGATTACTAATGGGACTTTTGGATTTATAATTTCTTCCTACTTTTTTAAAAATTTATTTGAGTTGTTATTAATTTTTAAAATTTTTAAGTTATTATTATAATTTTTTTTCACATGGATCGGTCTGCCTTTTTTGCGCGTCACACGGCCTGTTCGCACTGTGGACAATTCACACACTGCATGGATGGGATGCCTACACTATATTTGGGGTGATTTTTTTGACCTCATTATAGCTTTTTTAGAACTTTTTAAGCTTTTCTAGGGTCCTTTAATTTTTTGACAATTAATTGTGCTATTATGGAGCTAATTTTAGTCACTCTTTACACCTATGGACCACCCGTTTGGACAAAGTAGACAAAAATAAATCTAGATAGATATGGTATTGCACCGACCATTGCTTTAAAAGGGGTAAAACTGGATAAAGATTTTATTTAGGCTTGTTTAAAATTTTGGGATCCTGTGGATCATGTTTTCAGGTTTGAAGCTTTAAAGGAGAAGATGTGTTCTACTTTTAAGGAATTTAGTGCTATACTGATATATAATAATGAGGCTGAGCTGGCGATTCCTGAGTATCATACTGGCTATTTTTATGCTTTCCAGAGGTCATTTAATTTGAGTGAGGCTGAGGCTACCTTTTTAGTGAGGGATGATAAAGTGAACCTATGTGCACTTATTGTTGAATTTTGAGAGGACACTGAGCATAAGGTGAGGCAAAGACTGCGACTTTAAGATTTGGCATTTTGCCTAACTAGTGGATTTTTGTTCAAAGGGGAGCTAGGATAGGGTCTGATTGACTTGGTTCCACTGATTCTGCAAATAAAGGACTTAAGCTATATGGCTACACTTTTACTGGCCGGGACCATTATTAGTCTTGACGGAGCCTATAGAGCTTAGAGGGACTGGTCTGTGACTCTTGTTCTCTTTTAGGTCATTTTTTTTGACTTGCTTCTCTATTATTAGCTTTGGCTAAGGGATTATCTTTACATCTTTACCATGCCAACTAGACTTCCTTATTCTCCCTTTGCTAATAGAGGCAGGCAGATCCTTATTTGCCATGATTTAGATAGGGCATATACCTCTTGGTTACTAGAGCTTGGCCCAAATGAGGTTTAGTGGTATTATCCTTGGTATCAGATTTGCTCTTTTATAACTATAAGCTTTGGCTATAGAGTTGTTTGCTTGCTTGGTTTGTCTATGTCAACATTTTACCAGGGGACTCAAATTCTTAGCCAGATGGGTCATTCTCAGGGTGTTCCACCTAACGGTACAACTCATATTCCTGTAGTTTCTAATCCTACATTTTCCTAGGCCATCCTGAATGGCTGAGTTTGAGGGTTTCATGTTGTGTGGTTATTTGGGAAGACAAACACAATTGATGGTTACAAATGTTGGTTTATCACCATGGTTTGGCTTAGAGAGAAGGTACGATGACTAGTTTTGATTAACAAGCTAGAGGGGAGGACTACTAATGAGGTTCCTTAGGTTTTAGGGCTTATTTTTGGTAGATTGTGTAGACCCTTAATTTTTGACCCGGTCCGGTCCAATATATTTTAATTAGTCTAAAATAATTTTTGTGTTATCTTAATTAAAAAATATTTATTTTAGTATTTATTTTTTATAATTTTTAAAAATTATTATTATAATAAAAAATAATAATAATAAACAAATAAATAAAAATAAAAATCGGCAACGAATTTTTTTGTCGTCGATTTTTATTTTTATTTATTTATTTGTTTATTTTTATTATTTTTTATTTTTTATTATTTTTATTTTTATTCACTTCACCATTTTTAACTAAAATAAATATTAAAATACTACAAAAAATATTTTGGGCTATAAAAAATAACGGACCGGACTGGGTCAAAAATTAAGGGTCTACAGTTTGCCCCCTGTTTGAACGATCTGAGACTATAGTAAAAGAGAGTGAAAAGTAATAAGACTTAATTTTTGATGAGATGGTTATTTGAATTTGTTTTGGGTACTTGGACTTGAGACTGAACTTGATTTGGGTACTTGGACCCGAGACTAGATTGAATTTGGACCCGAGATTGGGTTTTTGGACCCGAGATTGATTTGATTTGGGTATTTGAACCTGAGAATGAATTTGATTTGGGTACTTGGACCCGAGATTGGGTTGATTTAGGTTTTTGGACCCGAGATTAAACTTGATTTGGGTACTTGGACCCGAGCTTGAATTGGATTGGGGTACTTGGACCCGAGATTGGATACTTGGACCCGAGATTGAACTTGATTTGGGTACTTGGACCCGAGCTTGAATTGGATTGGGGTACTTGGACCCGAGATTGGGTACTTGGACCTGAGATTGGGTACTTGGACCCGAGATTGATTTGATTTGGGTACTTAGACCCGAGATTGGATTTAATTTGGACCTGAGATTGGGTACTTGGACCCGAGATTGATTTGATTTGGGTACTTGGACCCAAAAATTAATTTGATTTGGATACTTAGACCCGGAATTGGGTACTTAGACTCGAGATTGAATTTGATTTGGGTACTTGGACCCGAGATTGGGTTGGATTTGGGTACTTGGACCTGAGATTGGGTACTTGGACCCGAGATTGCGTACTTGGACCCGAGTCTGATTTGATTTGAGTACTTGGACCCGAGCTTGAATTGGATTTGACTGACCTTTTATCAGTTGAGGATTCTGACTGCTCCGGCTACTCTATGCATTATGTTTCTTCACCCTCAAAATGGATCTTCATCGTTGGACCTTGGATCTTCATCCTTAGCATCGAATCTTCACCTTTGAAAATGGATCTTCATCCTTAGAGATCGGGTCTTCACCCTCGTAAGTGGATCTTCATCCTTTGAGATAAGATCTTTGCCCTTGAAAATGGATCTTCATCCTTTGGAGATCGGGTCTTTACCCTTGAAACGTGAATCTTTATCCATTGGAGGTCGGGTCTTTACCCTGGCTTCAGCTCTTTTAACTGGACTAATCTTTTTTCTTTTGCATCTTCATTCTTTTGAGAAATCTATTTTTCTTTTTTATTCCATTCATTTTTGTTCTTTCTTTGCACTTTTACAAAAAATTCAGCCCTTTTTAGTTAGCCTTCATATCCTCTCCTTGCCCCCTGCGTGGCGAGATATTTGCATGAGTTTAAAAATATTTTATATAAAAACTCAAAAAATTGAAAAGGAGAAACTTTGCCCCCTGTGTAGGCTTAAACCCATGATTTTTCTATGCGGGCTCTGATTGATGTTCTTGTTGTCTAGTTCTTCAAAAAAAGCACGCATTTCTTCTCTTTGCAAAATTACTGAAACTTTCTCAAGCAATGGGCTTTCCATGCCCCCCTGATTTGATATCTTCTTTTGATTGTTTACTTCACAGGGTGTTTGTTGTTCACTTTAATAAAGAATAGACAATACAAGATAAGAAAGTGTGATGTGATATGCTCATGTACGCATGATATGCATGAATGACACTTACAGTCATTCCATTGACTCACAGACCGAGGTGATCAGCAGAAGTGTTCTCATTGGTTCCTTTCAGATGCTCGTTCAGGTCTTGCATTGGAATAAAAGAATGCTTCCCATTTATGACTTTTATCTTTGAGATATTGAAAACATGAATAATGGAGGTCCCAAGCAGCAGAGATACATCCATTTTAAATTATGATGTAAGTTGGTAGCTTCTTCATGACCTTGTTAATAATCATTTCCTTTGCCCAATGTGTCCTTTGAGGTTCGATAGTTCAACATACTCCCCTTAACTTGAAGTCTTTTTAAATTTTTTTTAATCAAATGTTGGCTTTGCCAAATCAATTTCAATTTACCTTAGGACTTGATTTTTCAAATTAACATATCTATAACATGACAACCCTAGTTACCGTACTAAACTCAGGAATCATCTCTATTTAAGAAAGAATTGTTGCACTTCAGATAGGCTTATACACATTACTTGGCCAAAGGTCTCATTGAGTTTAAATATTGTCTATCTCATATGCATGCTTATTCAAACTATCTCCACTAATAGACTCTACCTACCAAGAGAGATCAACAAGTCTTTGATAAGCTTGGAATGGGGTCTATAAGGGACATGGGTTAAAGTGAAGGCCATTTTGAGATAGGAGCTGATGTGACACAATGGACAAACTCTCACACTACAAATTTCTTATTTGAACTTTAGGCAGCTGGAAGCAATCTTGCTAGACTCCAAATTCTTTCTATCTTCTTGGCCTCAATCTAGATCTCGATTGGAATAGTCTTTGCCCTTGCATAAAGTTTGGCACCCAAATTCATTTCTTTTCTTCTTCTCCCTTTTTTTTCTTTTTTCTTACTCTTCCCTTTTCTTTCTCTTTATTTTCCTTACTCTTCCCTTTCTTTGAGCATTTTATCATTTTGTCCTTCTTCTTTGTAGGATGGTTAAGTATAGGACTTTCAAGAACCGGATGGTCTTTTTTCTCTTTTCTTTGATTTTGATCGAATATTTAGTTGGGTTGGACCAATTCAAGTCAAAATGTCCTTATAATCCAAATGGAAGCCTTATGCTGCTTTAGGTAAAAGAGAACTCACTTGGCTTTCTGAATTGCCTTTTTAGGTTTTATCTTTCTTTCTTTCTTTCTTTTGTCTTCTTTTTTCTTTTCTTTTTTTTCCTTTTTTATTTATTTTTCTTTTTTTCTTTTGTCTTCTTTTTTGTTCTTCTTTTTTTTTTTTTGGTTTTGGTTCTAGCTCTAAAACAGTTGTCTTGTTTGTACCAATTTGGATTCCAATAATGGATGAGTGGAGTGACATAAATCTTCTTTAACAGGGATAAATTATTTGTTACTCTGATGTTTTCTTGATATATTGGAGATATTAAGAAAACTTCAACTACCCTTATGGTCTTACAAACTTCAACTACCCTTATGGTCTTGAAAACATCAACTACCCTTATGGTCTTGAGAACTTCAACTATCTTCATGATCTTGACTAATCATTACTTTCTTTGATCTTCTTGCCTCTTCATCTTAGTGATCATAAGACTTGTCAAAAATATCACAACAGCTCAAGGTAGGTTATCGGGGTTTGTAAGCCAATGAAAAGAAAGCTAAAATTTTATGAAGGCTTAAAGGGACAACTAGGGATTGATATTTAATAGGGTGGATACAAGTTGTTGGCTAACTAAACAATGCCTAGATCATTTCTCTCTTAAATAAGCAGAGTTCAATTTTGCCTCGAAAATTTGTCAAAGCATGTTCTAAGACTGACTAGGACCTAGACAAAGGTAATTATGCAGGAGCCCTCTCTAAGTAAGCATACACAACTCAATACTATAGAGCAATTCCCTTATCTAGTAAAGCCATTCAAGTCATGATGCCTAGACATGTTAATTTATGAACATCGAACTAGATTCCTCATTGGTTGAGCACCAAAATGAACAAAGACCAACAAAAATTTTGATGAATGTGATTTATTCAAAAAAAATTTAAACTTGAAAAACATAATTGTTCAAATTAAATATTAAAGAAAGTAAAATTGAAAAGCAACATTCAAGCTAAGGAAAGTTCGTTGAGTTTAAGCTTCTTTTCCTTTCACATCTTCAATATTTCCATCTTGAAAGGATGATAAAACAAAATCTTGTTCTAATCCTTTTCCTACCATGAAGGTTGCTGGTGGTGGCACCCTATTGAATCTTGGAAATGGATTACCTTTGGTATTGGGCTTGTCCGGCTCAGGCAACTTGCCATTATCAATTAAATCCTGGATCTCATGCCTCAACTTCATGCAATTGTCAGTTTCATGTCCAGGCCTTTGATGGAATTGGCAAAACAAATTAGTATCAACGTTAGGTGGAAGAGGATTAGGCAAAGGACGAGGAGTCAAAGGTTGTAACAATCCCTTCTTTTGTATCTTATTGAGAACCCAAGATGGTGGCTTCCCTAATTCTGAAAACTGCCTCATTCCTCCTTGACTAGTGGCATTAACATCAACTTCTTTTTGTGTGCTTTGATTACCCAACTGGTAGTTCCCTTTCTCATTCCTTTTTATTGAAAAGCAATTCTTCTCCCTTTCCCACTCTTCAATTTGTAGACCATCTTGGAGAAGATCTTTGAAGTCCCTTATAAGGGTGTGAGACAGCCTTTCACGGAGGTTGGGCAGGACGCCTCTGATGATCATCCTTATTTGATCAGATTCATCGGGCCTTTTCTTGAGCAAAGCAACCTTATTTCTCCATCTTTTCACATAGTCCACAAAATTCTCATTTGGCCATTGCCTAATGGACTCAATTTCCATCAAGGTAACTTCCATTTCAACATTGTATCTATATTGTTGGATGAAGGCCTTGTATAACAAATCCTAACTCTTTTGTGTTACACCATCTAAGGTATTGAACCAATTTTGGACAACAGGGTCCAATGAGAGCATAAAGTATCTTAGAGTTTGAGCCTTAGTAGCTCGGGAAGACTGCATAGCAGTGATATACTGCTTCACATGGAGGTGAAGATTTTTGATTCCATCAAACTTCGCAAAAGATGGCATCTTGAATTTGTAAGGGACCTCCTCATCTTGTTCAAATAGTTTGTCGATCTCAGACATTTCTTCGATTTTCAGATTCTTCTCAAATTTCTTTTCTAAATTAGCAATCAACTTCTCAACATTAGATGTCCCGGTCTTTTCAACAGTTGCCTTCTCAACAATCTTTGGCTTCTTTTTGTCTTGAGGATCTTGATAGTATTGAGCCCAATCATCATCATCAATGATCACCTTATCATCATCAAAAGCTACTTCACTGACTTTATTCTTTCCTTTATCCTTTGGATTCTAAGTTCTAGCAGACACTTCGATATTATTTCCTAAAATTGTAGCCAATTGATTCTTTACGGTCTCAGCCATGTCCTCTTTTATTTCTTCCATTTTGGCATTGAGGGCGTCATCCACCATTCTTTGAATTTGTTTGGGATCCATTGTTTTTGGTGAGCAAGTGATTGAGTCGTTGCTAGATTCTTCACTTCCGGTGTAGGTCGGATTGTCGTAAGCTTTTGAACTTTCGTAATCCATGGCTGTGAGCCAGAAAGGATCAATGATATGAGATGCAAATGTATGCATGTATGCACAAACAATCAACAAACAGGGACAATTAGGACATTCCTTCTAACCTTATAACATCCACACATGAATGGCGAGTCTCTTTTCCTAGGTATATGGTTAACAAAATACCAACATGGGGTACCTTATTTTCGAATATTTCCCTCGGACGTTTCAATCATTAGTTTTATTTTCAAAAATAAAAATCAATTTATGATAATTCCCATTAATTAGGTTTTAATCCATTTAACCAACTAATGTAGCTTTTATGCTATATTGGATTAAAACTAAATTAAGAGGTTTATTATAAATAGATTTCTCACTTGAAAAAGTAACTAATGATTCATGCCAAAAACAAGCCCATGATTAATTATTTCTTAGTATAAACTAGGCTCACAATTGATTTTTGGTATTTCATAATTGACCTAAATAATTTGCAAGCTCTTTATAAGAAAAGGTTGGATGAACATAATTTTGTTTCTAAGCCCATTGTAAAAAGATTTTAGAAAAAAATGGATTTTGGGCTTAGTGCCATGAGCAAAAGAAATTTTGATTTGTTTTTAGAAAAGTTTTATATCCAAAGACCATCTTGAAAAGTTTTGAAAATTATTTTGGTCTTTTGGATTTTAAAGAAAAATTTATTTTGAGCTCACAATGTATATAGGTCATATTAGAAAAAGAACAAACCAAATAAGTCATGATTTAAGCCAAGATAAATTAACCATAGTCAAACAACAAGCATTTGGGGTAAAACCTAAGGAAAGTAACTAGGCCAATAACATGAGCATTAGTCTTTGGGTTAAAAGGCTTAGGTTCTCATAGCAAGTATAGACCAAATGGTATGAGGATATGAGTGGTTATGCCATGCTCAATCTCCATACCTTGAGTGAAAGTATGGTATCCCTTACATAACACAACACGGGTAGTACGGGCATCCTAACTTACGCACACGATGCAATCTAATATGATGCAATGGATAATATCATCATAAGAAAGAATAGAATAATATAAAGACCAATGGAATCAACTTCTCTTATCCCCGGTGGAGTCGCCACTGTAAGCGGTGATTTTTGCCCCCACTCCCGGTGGAATGGTTCTTGCGACTTCGGCACTGTTTAGGCTCGGGGCCTTAGAGAACACGGACCTAAGTCTGGATAAAATGGAGTCACCACCTGGACTGGCCAGGAAAAAGAAAGAGGTGGATGACTCGATTCCTAAGGAATCCCCAACCCCCTAATGGGTTCGAAAAGTTGGGTACGTGTGGGGAAGGTGAGAAATGGCCCAACACCTTCACAATGCCCGGTTCATTGGAACCAGCCTCCTTTACAGGTCTTAATATTATAAAATTCTTAAATATAACAATATTATCCATATTACACACAATAATTGAAATAAAGCATCGTTATATTGAAATCAAAGTAATGTCCAAGAAAAACAAATAAATGGACACCCATCCGAGGATGGAAACATGCTCTTACATCACCCATGTCTAAACTAATAGGACACCCACCAAAAGGTAGAAACATGTCCTTTACATTGGTTTAAAATATAAAAGCTATTTAAATTAATGATATTTAACTAATGAGGTACCCACAAAGTGGAAACATACCTCTTACAACATTTGGAAATCAAAATAAATTGATAAAAGTAAATAACCACTCATCATAAATAAATCATTCATCAAAGATATTAAACATCAATAGAAAGTAAACATCCATCCACGATAAATTAAATAAATCAATCATTGAACTTAAATAAATCAAAGCATATAATAAACTACATAATCAAATAAGGTAAGTAAAGATACAAAGTGAAGTTACTGTTTCTATTTAAAGTTCTTTAATTAATATTTAGGGTTTTGGAATTTATTGGTTTAGGTTACTATAAGTTTTAAGGAAATTGAAATGGATTAAGGTTTTATAATTTAAGATATTGATAAGGTTCTTTGATTAACAAAATTAGGGTTTGAGGGGGGTAAAATCATGAAATTAGGGTTTGGATATTAAAACATTAGGTTTATGATTATTAGCTACTGGATTGTTGTTTTTAGGCTTACTGTGTTGAATTTTTAATATTTAGGTTTATAATGTTTTAAGGTTTTAAAGATTAGGGTCTAGGAAAATTAGGATTTACGGTTTTGGTTTTAAGAGATTTAGGGTTTTTGGTGTTTTGAAAAACATGTTTTGGTTTTAGGATTTGAGAAAACAGTTTATAGTTTTATAAAGTTTTATGTGATTTTTAGAAACTGTAAAGTGAGTTTTGAGTTTGGATATTTAACAAAATATTTGGAAATTTGGAAAAGAATTAGAAGAAAACCAGTTTAGAGTTTTTAAAAGCTTTTGGAAATAAACAAAATGATTTAAGTTTTATAGAAACAGAAAATATATTTTTTAAGGTTTTTGGAAATAAAAGGATTTAATTTAGAGTTTTAAGGTTTTGGAAAATTGGAAAGCAGATTAGGGTTTTGGTAAATTAATAAAACGATTTAAGGTTTTGAAAAGTTGGAAAGTAGATTAGGGCTCTAAGGTTTTTAAAATCAAAAGAAACAATTCAATGATTCAAGCTACTGTAAGGAAAAAAAGAGATTAGATATTCAAACCTTCGTTTGTTGGTTCCACCAAAAATTGCTTCTTGGATGAACAAGGACAAAGGCAAGGTTGCTGCCTTTGATAGCTTGATTGCTTGCTTATTGCTCTCAAATCTGGAGTTCCACAGTTTAAGTCTAAATCCAAAGTTCAAAATTCAGTCTGATCGTCCAAAGTTTTCCTTAAAAGTTCCTCCCTTTAATTTGTGTCTTTCTAGTCTTATTTATACGAAATTTTGGAAGTTTAATTCCAATTGTTTAACGAATTTATCATTAATTAGGAAAAGAAAACCAAAACCAAATAGGATTTGGTTTCGAAAAAATTTGCGTCCAAAAATTTCGCTGGCAAAAAAAAAAACTGTTGTGGGCCGCTGTGGAAATTTGCGAGGGTGCGAGCGAAATTGGCTGCGGGGGAAAATTGGCTGCGGGAGTGGGGGCGAATATTTTGTTAATGTATAATTAATGAACAAGAAAAAGAATTCTCAAAAGAATAAAAAAAAATCAGTCAAAAGAGAAAATTAGAATACTCAAATGCAAAAGATAAAAGGTTAGTCCAGCTAAAATAACTGAAGCCAGGGTAAAGACCCGATTTCCAATGGATAAAGATCCATATTTCAAAGGGTGAAGACCCAATCTCAAAGGATGAAGATCCATTCTCAAAGGATGAAGATCCATTTTAAAGGGTGAAGACCCGATCTCCAATGATGAAGATCCATTTTGAGGGTGAAGAACCATAATACATAGAGCAGCCGGAGCAGTCAGACTTCTCAACTTAGTCAAACTCATTCTCGGGTCCAAGCACCCAAATTCAATTCAGTCTCGGGTCCAAGTACCCACTCTCGAGTCCAAGTACCCAAATCCAATCAAATCCTGGGTCCAAGTACCCAATTTCGGGTCCAAGTACCCAAATTCAATCTAGTCTTAGGTCCAAGTACCCAAATTCAATCTTGTCTCGGGTCCAAGCACACAAATTCAATCAGTCTCGGGTCCAAGTACCCAAATCCAATCCAATGCCAGGTCCAAGTACCTAATTTTGGGTCCAAGTACCCAATCTCGGGTCCAAGTACCCAAATCAAATTCAATCTCTGGTCCAAGTACCAAAATCAAATCAATCTCGAGTCCAAGTACCAATCTCGGGTCCAAGTACCCAAAATCAAGTTCAATATCGAGTCCAAGTACTCAAATCCAATCCAATCTCAGGTCCAAGTACCCAAATCAAATTCAATCTCGGGTCCAAGTACCCAAATCAAATCAATCTCGGGTCCAAGTATCCAAATCAAATCAATCTCTGGTCCAAGTACCCATTCTCGGGTCCAAGTACCCAAATCAAATCAATCTCGGGTCCAAGTACCCAATCTCGGGTCCAAATACCCAAATCAAATCAATCCGGGTCCAAGTACCCAATCTCGGGTCCAAGTACCCAAATTCAATCTAGTCTCAGGTCCAAGTACCCAAATCAAGTTCCGTCTTGGGTCCAAGTACCCAAAAACCAATTCAAGTAACCATCTCAAAAATTAAGTCTTATTGCTTTTCACTCTCTTTTAATAAAGTCTCAGATCGTTCAAGTAGAGAGCAAACTGTAGACCCTTAATTTTTGACCTAGTCCGGTCCAATATATTTTATTTAGTCCAAAATAAATTTTGTGTTATCTTAATTAAATAATATTTGTTTTAGTATTTATTTTTTATAATTTTTTAAAAAATTAATAATATCAAAAAATAATATAAAAAAATAAAAATAAATATCGGCGATGAAAAAAATTCGTCGCTGAAAAACGGTGTTGGACGAAATGGCCGTGGGCCATTTTGCCCGCAGGAATTTCCTGCTGGCGAAATGGCCAGCAGCCTGTCAGCGCGCCCGCTAGCCAGTTTTCGCCAGTAGCTCCCGCAACAGTTTTTTTCGCCGGCGAAATTTTTCCAACGCAATTTTTTTCGAAACCAAATTCTATTTGCTTTCGGTTTTCTTTTCCTTATTAATGATAGTTTCCATAAACAAATTGAATTAATCATCTAAATTTCCTATAAATAAAACTAAAAAAGACACAGAAAGGGGGACTTTTTTGGGAAAGGAAAAACTTTGAAAGGAGATCGGACTTTAAAAATTCTTTTTGGCAGTGAAAACAATCGGACTTTTTGAAAGAAGAATAAGCAACCAAGCAATCAATCCATCAAAGGCAGCAATCTTGCCTTTGTCCTTGTTCATCCAAGAAGCAATTTTTGGTCGAACCAATAAACGAAGGCTTGAATATCTAACCTCTTTTTTTACAGTAGCTTCAATCCTTAATTGTTTCTTTTGATTTTAAAAACCTTAATTCATTTCTTTGTTTTCCAAAAAAACTTAAAATTGCTTTTCTATTTCTTCTAAAACCTAAGAACCCTAATCTATTTCTTCAAAATCTTAAAACCCTAATCTACTTTCCAACTTTCCAAAACTTTAAATCGTTTCCCAAAACCCTAATCTGCTTTCCAATTTTCCAAAACCTTAAAACACTAAATTGATCCTTTTATTTCCAAAAACCCTAAAAAATATTTTCTGTTTCCAAAAAACCTTAGATCGTCTTGCAAATTTCCAAAAACTTTATAAACTCTAAGTTATTTTCCTCAAATCCTAAAACCAAAACATGTTTTCCAAAATACTAAAAACCCTAATTCAACTTCAAAACCAAAAACAGTAAATCCCATACTAGTAAACCTAAGCCCTAATTTTCCTAATCTTTAGAACCTTAAAACCTCATAAATCTAAATATTAAAATTCAACACAGTAAGCCTAAAAACAACAATCCAGTAGCTAATAATCATAAACTCAAATGTTTTAAAGTATCCAAACCCTAATTTTATGATTTTACCCCTCAAACCCTAATTTGGTTAATCAAAGAACCTTATCAATCTCTTAAATTATAAAACCTTAATCCATTTCAATTCCCTTAAAACTTACAGTAGCCTAAACTAATAAATTTCAAAACCCTAAATATTAATTAAAGAACTTTAAATGAGAAACAGTAACCCTAATTTGTATCTTGACTTACTTTATTTTTAGATTTAATTATGTAGTTTATTATATGCTTTGATTTATTTAAGTTCAATGCTTGATTTATTTAAATTATCATGGATGAATGTTTATATTTTGATTGATGTTTAATATCTTTGATGAATGATTTATTTATAATGAATGGTTATTTACTTTTATCAATTTATTTTGATTTCCAAATGATGTAAGAGGTATGTTTCCACTTTGTGGGTACCTCATTAATTAAGTTCTATGTAATTTAAATTGCTTTTTATATTTTAGACCAATGCAAAGGACATGTTTCTACCTCATGGTGGGTGTCCTATTTAGTTTAGACATTGATGATGTAAGGGCATGTTTCCATCTTCGGATGGGTGTCCATTTATTTGTTTTGCTTGGACTTTATTTTGATTTTTAATATAACGATGCTTTATTTCAATTGTTGTGTGTAATATGGATAAAATTGTTATACTTAAGAATTTTATAATATTAAGACCTGTAAAGGAGGCCGGTTCCAATGAACCGGACATTGTGGGGGTGCTGGGCCATTTCTCACCTTCCCCACACGTACTCAACTTTCCGAATCCATTAGGGGGTTGGGGATTCCTTAGAAATCGAGTCATCCACCCCTTTTTTTTTTCGGCCCGTCCGGGTGGCGACTCCATTTTCTTCGGACTTAGGTCTGTATTCTCTAAGGCCCCGAGCCTAAACAGTGCCAAAGTCGTAAGAACCATTCCACGGGGAATGGGGGCAAAAATCCCCGCTCATAGTGGCGACTCCACTGGGGACAAGAGAAGTTGATTCTGTTGGTCTTTATATTATTCTATTCTTTCTTATAATGATATTATCCATTGCATCATATTAGTTTTTATCGTGTGGGTGTGTTAGGACGCCCGTGTTACCCGTGTTGTGTTATGTAAGGGATACCATACTTTCACTCAAGGTATGGAGATCGAGCATGGCATAACCACTCATAGCCTCGTACCATTTGGTATATACTTGCTATGGGAACCTAAGCCTTTTAACCCAAAGACTAAAGCTCATGTAATTGGCCTAGTTACTTTCCTTAGGTTTTACCCCAAATGCATGTTGTTTGATTATGGTTAATTTATCTTAGCTTAAATCATGGCTTATTTGGTTTGTTCTTTTTCTAATATGACCTAAGTACATTAGTAAGCTCAAATAAAATTTTCTTTAAAGTCCAAAAGGCCAAAGCTATTTTCAAAACTTTTCAAAATAGTCTTTGGACATAAGACTTTTCTAAAAACAAATCAAAAATTCTTTTGCTCATAACCTAAATACAAAACCAAAATATGTTTTTTCTAAAATCTTTTTATAATGGGATTAGAAATAAAATTATCCAACCTTTTCTTACAAAGAGCTTGCAAATTATTTAGGTCAATTACGAAATACCAAAAATCAATTGTGAGACTAGTTTATACTAAGAAATAATTAATCATGGGCTTGTTTTTGGCATGAATCATTAGTTACTTTTTCAAGTGAGAAATCTATTTATAATAAACCTCTTAATTTAGTTTTAATCCAATATAGCATAAAAGCTACTATAGTTGGTTAAATGGATTAAAACCTAATTAATGGGAATTATCATGGATTGATTTCCATTTTTGAAAATATAACTATTAGTTGAAACGTCCGAGCAAAATATTCGAAAATAAGATGCCCCATGTTGGTATTTTGTTAACCATATTACCTAGGAAAAGAGACTCGCCATTCGTGTGTGGATGTTATAAGGTTGGAAGGAACATCCTAATTGTCCCTGTTTGTTGATTGTTTGTGCATACATGCATACATACATACATTTGCATCGCATATCATTGATCCTTTCTGGCTCATAGGCCTGGACACGAAACGGACAATTGCATGAAGTTAAGGCATGAGATCCAAAATTTAATTGATAATGGCAAGTTGCCTGAGCCGGACAAGCCCAATACCAAAGGTAATCCATTTCCAAGGTTCAACAAGGTGCCACCAACAACAACCTTCATGGTAGTAAAAGGATTAGAAGAAGATTTTGTTTTATCATCCTTTCAAGATGGAAATATTAAAGATGTGAAAGGAAAATAAGCTTAAACTCAACGAACTTTCCTTAGCTTGAATGTTGCTTTTCAATTTTACTTTGAACAATTATGTTTTTCAAGTTTAAATTAGTTTGAATAAATCATATTCATTAAAATTTTTGTTGGTCTTTGATCATTTTGGTGCTCAACCAATGAGGAATCTAGCTTGATGTTCATAAATTAATGTGTCTAGGCATCATGACTTGAATGACTTTACTAGATAAGGGAATTGCTCTATAGCTGTAACACCCCCACATTCAATACACACACACTACAACACCACAAAGTAGCATATGTGCACCGAACATAGGAATGCTACGGTTTTTCTTCAACATTTAAAACATTTTAAATGATGCTATCATCTTTATCAATATACATTATAGATAGTAAGTAATCAATTGGTAATATAAACAAAATAGATATATAAATACATTTAAGTAGTACACAGCGGAAGTTATAAAATTATTTACATATAGGAAACATTTGAATACATATTTACCATTATACATAAATGTACATTATAAACAAAACTTTACAAAATACAAAAGAGTTATACATGATTGGCAAATCTCCTCTGATCTTTAAGTTCCCAAAATCAACTCTTCAATGTCTACTCTCACTCGGTCTCGAAGAGCTCTCGGGTTCGATTCTAACAGTTCTATCACCTGCGCGATTAAACACTATCGCGCTAAGCCAAGGGCTTAGTAAGATAAAATATGCAATAGATATGTTTAGATGTAATACAATGTCAATTCTAATTCATCTCATACATGTAACAATATAGATGAAAAGTTAACATCACCCTTTGCATATCAAAAATCATAATCATATAAACATACCACATTTCAACATCTTTCATTAGTTAATCAAGTTATCATTCATGACTCAAATTAACCAAAGACAAGCATGGGCCCAAGACACACTAATATGCTATTCAATTTTCAGAGTTAATGTTTTGGTTCTATCATCATATTAATCAATATCACAAACCCAACTAGGCTTCAAGGATTAAGTTCAACCAAGCTTCAAGGGGAGCAAAGCATGCTAAGCTTCAACCCAACTTGGCTTCAAGAACTAACCCAACCTAGCTTCAAGGGTGGTAACATCTCAATTAGGCTTCAAGGATTCAATCCAACCTAACTTCAAGAGATTGTTACACTCATTAGGCATGCCACCAACAACAACCTCTGAAAATGGAATAACACATTAGCCACACAATTCATTTAGATTTCATTCTCAATTCTCATTATCATTTAGGCAAACATGCCTCATTTATCTCCATTGAATCACCTTAGCCACTAACAATGGCTTCACATTTCATTTCACAATATAACACTTCATTACTCAAGTGTATATTTATCTCATCCATGATCACATTATATCTCACATAGCATCATTCATAAATATCAACATTTCATTCCACATTACTCATGAAACACATTACCATTCACAATGCATAACATAACATTATTCAATCTCAACAATGCAAGAACAATTTATATTATTCATAGCTTTAGGATCATCCACAAGTGTTTGATTAAGTCATTCCTTAGTTTAAGTATGTTTATGTTTAGGTTTAGAAACCAAACTACCTTTGAAGAATCCAAACCATGCAAAAAGAACAAAGAAATCAAACAATGTCCAATTCATATAAGGGACACGCCCAGCTCACTTGAAGGACACGCCCAGCCTACTTGATGGACACGCCCGTGTCTCTAAAAATAAAAGAGACAGTAGCCAACACAAATAAATGACACGGCCGTGTCTCAACTTTGCTTTTGGCCGTGTCACCCAAAACCAAAACCAACCCTTCTCAAATGTACTCAAACACAATATTCATCATATAACTTGTATCAAATGAACATAATCAATTTTCTAAACACATTTTCATCACAAGAATTACTTCAAAACACATTAATATAACAATTAAACACAACCCATCTCAAAACACTAAAATCACCATCCTTCTCCACCTTTCAAAATCAACATTTACCACTTCCAACAACAACACCTAATTAAACTCATAACTTAAAATCAATTTAACACTTAAAAACACATCATAAACACTTCTCCTCATCAAATCATCACACCCTAATTAACTTTCATTACCACTTCAAAAGAAAGAAAGAAATCAAAGGAAAGATCTTACCTTAGTCAAAAACTTCTTGAATCAACACTTGAACACTTAATCTTCCTTCAATTTTGAACTCAACTCATCAAGAACCTCTCTTCACCACTTGCTTCCCTTTGTCAATGGAGGAGCCGGCCACTTCATGAAAGAGAGAAGAAAAATGATGAAGAAGCAAAGTCAATTTTGCTTTTAATCTCCACCAAGTGATTTAATCCAAGCAATTACCAAAATGCCCTCAAACATATAACTAACCTTTTGTCTTATATAAGCCCATATATGTAATTACACACTCAACACAAAAATATCTTCTTCCACTAACCAACACCTTGACTCTCCCTTTGACCCATTTATATGTTATATATATTATCATATACACAACATATACCATTCTCTCTAAACCCTATTTTCTTTCCAAAACACAAACACACAAGCATTCTCCTCCCAAATTCTTTTCTTAGCACAATATAAACATTCAATCCAATTAGTATAACAACAACAACAATAATATGCAAAACTTCTAGGGCATAAATGAGGATATTACAATAGCATTGAGTTGTGTATGCTTACTTAGAGAGGGCTCCTACATAATTACCTTTGTCTAGGTCTTAGTCAGTCTTATAACATGTTTTGACAAATTTTCGAGGTGAAATTGAACTCTGCTTATTTAAGAGAGAGATGATCTAGGCATTGTTTGACGAGCCAACAACTAGTATCCGCTCCATTAAATATCAATCCCTAGTTGTCCCTTTGAGCCTTCAAAAAAAATTTTTAGCTTTCTTTTCATTGGCTCACAAACCCCGATAACCTACCCTGAGCTGTTGTGATACTTTTGATAAGTATTATGATCACTAAGATGAAGAGGCAAGAAGATCAAAGAAAGAAATGATTAGTCAAGATCATGAGGATAGTTGAAGTTCTCAAGACCATGAAGATAGTTGAAGTTCTCAAGACCATAAGGGTAGTTGAAGTTTTCAAGACCATAAGGGTAGTTAAAATTCACTTAATATCTCCAACATATCAAGACAACATCAGATTAAAAAATTATTTATCCCTATTAAAGAAGATTTATGTTACTCCACTCATCCATTATTGAAAACCCAAGTTGGTACAAACAAGACAACTCTGTTTGAGTTAGAACCAAAAAAAAAGACAAAGAAAAAGAAAAAGAAGAACGAAAAATTATAAGAAAAAGAAAAGAAAAAAAAGAGAAGAAAAGAAAAAAAGAAAAGGTAAAAAGGATAAAACAAAAAAAAAAGGGAAAAAAGAAAAAAAGGAGAAGAAAGATAAAACCTAAAAAGGCGGTTCAGAAAGCCAACTGAGTTCTCTTTTACCTAAAGCATCAAAAGGTTTCCATTTGGTTTATAAAGACATTTTGACTTGAATTGGTCCAACCCAACCAAAGATTCAATCAAAATTGGAGAAAAAAGGAAGAAGATCATCCAGTTCTTGAAAGTTCTGTACTTGACAGTCCTACAAGGAAGAAGGACGAAATGATAAAATGCTCAAAGAAAGGGAAGAGTAAGAAAAATAAAAAGAAAGAAAAGGGAGAAGAAGAAAAGAAATGAATTTGGGTACCAAACTTTATGCATGGGCAAAGATAGTTCCAATCGAGATCTAGATTAATGCCAAGAAGATAGAAGGAATTTGGATTCTAGCAAGATTACCTCCAAGCTGCCTAAAGTTCAAACAAGAAATTTATAGTGTGAAGGTTTGCCCATTGTGTCACATCTGCTCCAACTTACAAATGGCCTTCATTTAACCCATTTCCCTATTTCAAGCCTATTAAAGACCTGTTGATCACTCTTGATAGGTAGAGTCTATTAGTGGAGATAGTTTGGATAAGCATGCATATGAGATAGATAATATTTAAACTCAATGAGACCTTTGGCCAAGTAATGTGTATGTGCCTATCTGAAGTGCAACAGTTCTTGCTTAAATAGAAGTGATTCCCGAGTTTAGTATGGTAACTAGGGTTGTCATGTTATAGAAATGTTAATTTGGAAAATCAAGTCCTGAGGTACATTGATATTAATTTGGCAAAGCCAACATTTGATTTCAAAATCAAAATTCAAAAAATAAAAAAAATGTTTTTGTCACACGAAGCCTTCAAGTTAAGGGGAGTATGTTGAACTATCAAATCTTGAAGAACACATTGGGCAAAGGAAATGATTACTGGCAAGGTCATGAAGAAGCTACCAACTGACATGCTGAATCATAATTTAAAATGGATGTATCTCTACTGTTTGGGGCCTCCATTACTCATATTTTCAATATCCTAAAGATAAAAGTCATAAATGGGAAGCATCCTTTTATTCCAATGCAAGATCTAAGCGAGCATCTGAAAGGAACCAATAAGAACACTTCTGCTGAACACCTCGGTCTGTGGGTCAATGGAACGACTGTAAGTATCATTCATGTATATCATGCATACATGAGCATATCACTTTCTTGTCTTGTATTGTCTATTCTTTATTAAAGAGAACAGCAAATACCCTATGAAGTAAACAATCAAAACAAGATATCAAATCAGGGGGGCATGGAAAGCCCATTGCTTGAGAAAGTTCTAGTAATTTTGCAAAGAGAAGAAATGTGTGCTTGTGTGAAGAACTAGACAACAAAAACATCAATCAAAGCTTGCATGGAAAAAATCATGGGTTTGGGCCTACACAGGGGCAAAGTTTCTCCTTTTCAATTTTTTGAGTTTATATATAAAACATTTTCAAACTCACTTGCAAATATTTTGCCATGCAGGGGGCAGGAGAAGATATGAGGGCCAACTAAAAATAGCTGAATTTTTGCAAAATGGAAGAACAAAAGAATGGAACATTAGAACTATCAAAAGAATGAAGACGCAAATGATAAAAAATCAAGATACAGTTCCAAGAATGAAGATCCACTTTTAAGGGCGAAGACCCGATCTCCAAGGTATAAAGATCCATATTTCAAGGGTAAAGGCCCAATCTCTAATGGATAAAGATCCATGTTTCAAGAGAAAAGACCCGATTTTCAATGGATAAAGATCTATATTTCAAGGGTAAAGACCCAATTTCCAATGGATAAAGATCCATATTTCAAAGGGTAAAGATCCAAAGTCCAAAGGATAAAGATCCATGTTTCAAGGGTAAAGCCCCGATTTCCAATGGATAAAGATCCATATTTCAAGGGTAAAGACCCAATTTCCAATGGATAAAGATCCATGTTTCAAGGGTAAAGACCCGATTTCCAATGGATAAAGATCCATGTTTCAAGGGTAAAGACCCAATCTCCAATGGATAAAGATCCATGTTCCTAGGTTAAAGACCCAATTTCCAATAGATAAAGATCTATTTTTGGTGGGTAAAGACCCACAATTCATAAAAATGGAACAACCAGTTATGCTAGATTTCTCAACTAATAAAAGGTCAGTCAAATCAAATTCAATCTCGATTCTAAGTACCCAAATCAAATCCAAGAACCCAAAACCTCAACCATCTCAAAAATTAAGTCTTATTGCTTTTCACTCTCTTTTGTTGTAGTCTCAGATCGTTCAAGCAGGGGGCAAACTGTAGACCCTTAATTTTTGACCCAGTCCGGTCCAATATATTTTACTTAGTCCAAAATAATTTTTGTGTTATCTTAATTAAATAATATTTGTTTTAGTATTTATTTTTTTTAATTTTTTAAAATTTATTATAATAATAAAATAATAATAATAAATAAAAATAAAAATAAAAATCGGCAACGAAAAATTTCGTCGCCGAAAGTCATTAGTCGAAATGGCCTTGGGCCATTTCGCCAGCAGGAAAATCTTGCGGGCGAAATGGCTTCTGGCCACGCCCCTCGTAATTTTCCACGCAATTCCTCGCAGCCCGTCGCAGTTTTCGCTAGCAAAATTTTTTCAACGCAATTTTTTTCGAAACCAAATTCTATTTGGTTTCGGTTTCTTTTCCTAAAGAATTTTAGTTTTCTTAAACAATTAGGATTAATCATATAAATTTTCATATAAATAACACTTTAAAGGAAAAAAAAAGGGGGGGACTTGGCAATGAAGGGATCGGACTGGACTTTGGAAAAAAAAAGAAAAGATTAATAGGAGAAAACTGGGACTTGGATCGGATAGTGGAATTTCATATTTGAGAGGAATAAGCAAGCAAGCAATCAAGCCATCAAAGGCAGCAATCTTGCCTTTGTCTCCGTTCATCTAGAAGTTAATTTTGGTGGAACCAACTATGCAGGTTTGAACCTTAATCATAAACTATTCATAATTTTGTTTCTTTGATTCATAATAATATACATACAAAACTTTGATCTTTGAATATGTAATAACTTGATCTTCATTTTCAAAAAAACTTAAATGATTTCCTCTGTTTCTAAATACCTTAAAAACCCTAATTCATTTCTTTTGTTTTCCAAAAATCTTAAATCGTTCCTTCTGTTTCTTTTAAAAACTCAAGAACCCTAATTCTGTTTCTTCTAAAACTTAAGAACCCTAATTTATTTCTTTTAAACCTTAAAACCCTAGATTTTTCCTTCTATTTCCAAAAACCCTAAAAAAATACTTTTCTGTTTCTAGAAACCTTAAATCATTTTTCCTGTTTCCAAAAGCTTTTAAAAACCCTAAACTGTTTTCTTATAATTATTTTCCAAAATTTTCAAATGTTTTGTTAAACATCCAAACTCTAAACCCACTTTACAGTTCCTAAAAAATCATAATTACTTTATCAAACTTTAAACCATTTCCTTCAACTCCAAAACCAAAATAGTATACCTCAAATAAGTTAATCTAAACCCTAATTCCCTCAAAACTAATACGTAAACCCTAGTTTTCATAAACCCTAATCCTTAAAACCCTAAAACCATATAAACCTAAATCTCAAAACTCAATACAGTAAATCCGAAACAACAATCCAATAACCAAGAACTATAAACCTAATGTTTTATTATTTTAAAACCCTAATTTCATAATGTTACCCCTAAACCCTAATTTGATTCATGAAACCCTAATCCATTTTAATTCTCTTAAAACTTACAGTAGCCTAAACAAATGATAATAATAATACTAAGATTCCAAAACCCTAAAATATTAATTAAAGAAACTTTAAATAAAAACAGTAAACCTCAATTTGTATCTTTACTTGCTTTATTCTTAGATTTAATTATGTAGTTCATTATATGCTTTGATTTATTTGCAATGCTTGATTTAATTTATCATGGATGAATGTTTACTTTCTATTTTGATTGATGTTTAATATCTTTGATGAATGATTTATTTATGATGAATGGTTATTTACTTCTATCGATTTATTTTGATTTTCAAATGTTGTAAGAGGTATGTTTCCACTTTGTGGGTACCTCATTAATTAAGTTCTATGTAATTTAAGTCGCTTTTATATTTTGGACCAATGTAAAGGACATGTTTCCACCTTTTGGTGGGTATCCTTCTAGTTTAGACATGGATGATGTAAGGACATGTTTCCATCCTCGGATGGGTGTCTATTTATTTGTTTTGCTTGGACATTGCTTTGATTTTTAATATAATGATGCTTTATTTCAATTATTGCGTGTAATATGGTTAATATTGTTATACTTAAGAACTTTATAATATTAAGACCTGTAAAGGAGGCCGGTTCTAATGAACCGGGCGTTGTGGGGGTGCTGGGTCATTTCTCACCTTCCCTACACGTGCCCAACTTTCTGAACCCATTAGGGAGTTGGGGATTCCTTAGGACTCGAGTCATCCACCCCTTTCTTTTTCCCGGCCCATCCGGGTGGTGACTCCATTTTCTTCTGACTTAGGTCCATGTTCTCTAAGGCTCCGAGACTAAATAGTGCCGAAGTCTCAAGAACCATTCCACCGGGAGTGGGGGCAAAAATCCTCGCTTAGACAACTCCTTTTTTTTAAGGTAACTTGATGGCTTTGTTTGATAGCTTTGAATGCCCCATCAGTTAATGGTGCTAGATCTTTAATTTTGTTCAGTGAAGTGACTCTTGTTAGGAAATCATAGGAGATCACTGCAAACAAAAAACACGCAGCGGAAAAATATTTGATCTCTGATTTCCCACTAGGATCCATGCTGTTCGTTTAATTCGACAAAAGTGTTCAAAGAACTAACCTGTTGATGATTCGAAATCACAGTTTGGAAGAGATGCCTCGATCGCTAAACACCCTCTATCGCGTATCCACACGAATGCTACCATTTGGAGTGCTAGCTCTCTGCAACGGCGAAGGCTGGAAAAATGTTTTCTCTAAAAACGTATTAGGGTTACCTTTTTCGTTCCTCTTTGTTTTTATTGTTACCTTTGAGAAGACTTAACGTCTGGAGTAAATATAATCACTCCAGAATCCAATTCAAAATTGGATACGGAAAGTCAAATTCAGAATCCAAGTCTAATTAGGATTCTGAATACATTATCTAATAATATATATAATTGGATAAGGTAAGTCAAATTCAGAATCCAAATCTAATTAGGATTCTGAATATATTATCTAATAATATATATATATATAAAACGAAAATAATAATAATAATAAATATTAATATCTAATATTAATATTATTAATATTATATCCAGCCCAAAACGCATTCTTGTGTGTGACCCGATAGGCCCATATTAATTGGCAGTCAATTTAATCTCTATTAAATCAACAAGTCATAATTGGCCTCTAGCAAGGCGTTACAACTACCCAATTAATATAAGGAATGTCCAATTTGCCTAATAATAGTATATGCATTAATCCCTTTGTCACACGATATCTAGCTTGAACATAAGTCATGGTCAACGTCATACTTATATTGTCCAAACTTATGATTACTCGATCTCCAAGTAGACTGATAAAAACAAATGAAATTGATCACACTATCAATTCATTTGAGCACGGCCATGCATTTCATAGTCTCACTTATCGAGGGGCCCAAAAGATATCTCTCTCAAAGAGAGGGACAAATTCTATCTTGATTGTTCATTATCCTCTACATAATTTCTATCATATATGAACATAACCTTTATTACTATCCAGTTACGGATAATGTTTTATCATGTCAAAATATAATAGTCCTTATATTGGAAACTATGACAATCTCAAGTCAAAGAATTAATACATAACTATCATGAGATTTACTTATGACACTAACCCATGTAGTAATCTCATGATGGGTCTATCCAATACATTGTTCTCTAACAAGTATCTATGAAATTGATTTGTATCACTATACACATAACCATCTAATGATTATCAAATCAATGTTCATACTGGTTAAGAATTATTTTTTTATATCTCTATAACAATAATAAACCAGGGACAAATATCAAAATTGTGTAACATGCAAACAAACAATAATGATAATAAAACCTCATTTATTAATAATGAATGTATAACATAAAGATCCAAATAAATGGCCTAGGGCACATACACTAACAACTCTCTCTCTCTCTCTTTTATTATTTTTTTATGCTGTGATGAACTTGCAACTCTTACACTAGGATATGATGAAATCTCTCTTTTATTTTCTCTCTCTTTTCTTCTCTCTCTTTTTTTAGGATCCCATATGGGGCCTCCAAGGATGTTGACTTAGAACTTCTGTCTAACAAGCTTTATGATCTTGATCCTATAAATTCTTTCAGATGATTGGTCCTCGGTGATGTAATGCCAAGGTCATTATTTTTTCTTTCTTTTTTTCATTTTCCCTTTCCTTATTTTTTTGCATAGAAAATTATGAAAAAAATATTCTATATTCTTATTTATAAATTGGATATTACAAAAGAAACTGACACTTAAAGCCTTAATGTTGGTCATAGGCTTAGACTCAGACATGGATTAACTCGAGCTTTGACTTGATGTTGATAGACTCAGATTCTTGAGATTTTGAATAGACTATAGTTTTAACTTTGATTGACTCAAGTTTGACTCGATGTTGGGGGACTCGGACTCTCAGGGCTTGAACTAGACTTAGACTCTGATACTGATCAGTTTGAACTTTTACTTGATGTTGGACTTAGACTCTTTGGACTCTGACCGGACTCTAATTTTAACTTTGATTGGTTCGAGCTTTGACTTGATGCTTTAAGACTTGGACTCAATTTTGACCCTGGCTTGGTATTTGACATAGGCTTGGCTTTGGCTTGGTAACTGACATGAGCTTAGACTCTATTTTTAACTTTAGCTTGGTATCTGACACAGGATTGGACTAGGTTAGGACTCAGCCTTCTCATAGTACTAGTTGTTAAAGGGTTTCTGAATGGTAGGCATAAAGAGGAGTTAATTTCAAGGTTTGGCTAGGAAATGTATTTGGCATTTTGGTAGATATGGAGAGGTAAGGCATTTTTAGTTTAGCCTTGGGAAAGTATACTAGCACTAGTTGCCTTGGGTGGAATGATCATCCCATTGAAATTGGTCCTGAATTCAATGCCTCAAGCTTTTGCATTCATTAGTTCTGTGTCCACCCCCCTTTGATGGATGCATAATATTCATCGATCTTGTAACTTTTAGGTAAAAGGTGAGGAGGCTTGCTTGGTTTTAGGGGTGTCACTAGATGAGCTTCCAAAGATTTCACATAGATCAGGCCTAATAGGATTTCCAAGTTTGTAAATTCTCTTTTGGTGTTGCTCTTCTCGAAATACTTGCCCATCTTGGGGAAATCCATTGCTACTGTGTTATGCCTCATGAGTTCTGGATGGTTGGAGTTATTTTCCTACCTTGAAAATGATTTAAGGAAGGAGGAAGGTTAATATTGGCTTAGAAAGCCTCTTGAGTAGGTGTCAGATCAGTTACTACATTTGCTTGATCTAACTTATTTGAGGATCAATGTTGAGCCTTCAAATAATCAATTAGGATATTCTTGAAATTGGCCTATTGAATGCCCAAGGTAGTGGTGGCTTTGATATGTTCTACTAACTTCTTAATGAGTTGAGCAACACAAGCTTGCTGTGTGATGAGCACTGACTAGAAATTTTCCCATTACTATTTAAGGATACTGGTGGAATGAGCTTGATGGGCTGCAAGGACCGATTTAAAATTCTCCCCTTACTTCTTAAGGAGGTTGGTAAAGTGATCTTGCTAGGCATTAAGAGCCATTTGAAAGTTGTCTTCTTGCTTCTTAAGGAAAGCTTTAAGATAAGGGGGCATCTTAGTGTTGTCTCCTTGTTGGGCCATGGGTTCCTTTACATGAGAAGGCTAGGTTAGTAAAGGCTTTGAGGAGAGGTTGATTGGTCAATAGGGGGAAAAGGGCATAAATGATGCTTAAAGGCTTACAAGGATGGGCCCAATTGGTAAGGCATTGGCGATAATTGATTCAAGTTTAATGGCATATTTGTAGGCTAGGGTAGAGGATGCTCTTTAATTTGGGTATGGTCAAATCATTAGTCAATGGGTCATGGTTCAACAATTGTTCATGTGTTAAAATGGTTAGCACAGGGGCATGGTTCATATGTTGTGGTTATAGGTCTAACTTTGTAGCTAGGTGGTTAGGGGCATGAAGTTTGGTTCATGGATGAATATTTAGATGCATAGGGCTTGGTCCTTATGGTCAAATGGTTAGGGGCATGAAGTTTGGTTCGTGGCTGAATATTTAGATGCATAGAGCATGAAGTTTGGTTCTAGACGCGAGCTAGTTTCGATATGGACACCCTCCATATGGAATTGGCCATGGCCAATTGGATATGGAAGGCACCCAACCAATCTAGTCTCGCGTCTAGAACCTAACTAACCTCGAGTCCAGAACCCATCATTCAAAATTAGCTCAAAGTCATGTTGCTTTTCACTTTCTTATACTGAAGTCTCAAATCGCTCAAGTAGGGGGCAAAATTGTATACCCTTAATTTTGGTACTAGTTCAAATACGATTTTCATTTGAAGGCTAGATTAAAGTTTGGTTACAATAACAAGTATCAAACTAAATCAAGTCTAATTTTATAAAATTTGAATTAGGTAGGTTTGATCTAAATCGAGATTATGCAGATAAATTTTATTCCAGGCCAAGCCACCTGGTATGGACACCGTCCATATCGAATTGACCATGGCCAATGATAAGAGCATTTTTGTACTTGTTTTTAGTATGACTTTTATGTGTTTTTAGTTAATGTTTCATTTGATTTTTGTTTAAAGTTTTTTCTAAGTGTTTGTTTTAGGTTAAAGTGCAAAAACTCCCTTGGATGATCAAAACAATGAAGAAAGAGCATGAATCAAGCAAGACATGGCCAAGCCAAATCAAGATTGGCCATGTCCCTCAAGAGAATTGTATGGCAGTAGCTGACACGGCTAGGAGACACGGCCAAGCCACTGGTTGCGTCTCACCTAAGGAGCAAACCCAAAGAAACCAAAAAAAGAAAGGAAAATTTGGTAGAAGCTGACACTGGCAGGTGACATGCCCAAGCCAATGGCCGTGTCACATGGCACGGCCACAAGCTTGGCCGTGTCCCATCCTAAGCCAAAGACCAAGCAAAGAGTGAAAGAAAAGAAGCAAGAGCTGACACCATCACATGACATGGCCAAGCCGCTGGCCGTGTCACATGACACGACCAGGAGCTTGGTCGTGTCACCCTTGGAAACAAAGAAAAGAATTGAACAAATGGCAAGCAGAAGATGACACACTCAAGAGACAAGGCCAAGCCACTGGTCGTGTCGCATGACACGGCCAGGAGCTTGGCCGTGTCACCCCATGAAACCAAAGAGAAAAGAAAGAAAGGAAGATAGGCAGTGATGGACACGACTAGCTAGCTTGGCCATGTTCCAAAGAAAGATGAGAGACACGGCCAAGCCACTCATGGCTTTTCTATTTTGATTAATAGCTTTGATGAATGATTTATTTATGATGAATGATTATTTACTTTTATCAATTAATTTAGATTTCCAAAAGTTGTAAGAGGTATGTTTCCACTTGGTGGGTACCTCATTGGTTAAACATCATGTAATTTAATTTGCTTTTCTATTTTAGAACCTATGTAAAGGGCATGTTTCTACCTTTTGGTGGGTGTCCTATTTAGGCATGTGATGTAAGGACATGTTTCCATCCTTGGATGGGTGTCCATTTATTTGCTTTGTTTGGACATTGCTTTGATTTTAATATATTGATGCTTTCTTTTAATTATTGTGTGTATTATAGAAAATGTTATTATACTTAAGAATTTTATAATATTAAGACCTATAAAGGAGGCCGGTTCCAATGAACCGTGCGTTGTGGGGGTGCTGGGCAATTACTCACCTTCTCCACACGTACCCAACTTTCCGAAACCATTAGGGGGTTGGGGATTCCTTAGGAATCGAGTCATCCACCCCTTTCTTTTTCCCGGCCAGTCCGGGTGGTGACTCCATTTTCTCTGGACTTGGGTCCGTGTTCTCTAAGGCCCCGAGCCTAAACAGTGCTGAAGCCGCAAGAACCATTCCATCGGGAGTGGGGGCAAAAATCCCTGCTCACTGTGGCGACTCCACTGGGGATAAGAGAAGTTGATTCCGTTGGTCTTTATATTATTCTATTCTTTCTTATAATGATATTATCCATTGCATCATATTAGATTGCATTGTGTGCGTGAGTTAGGACGCCCGTGTTACCCGTGTTATGTTATGTAAGGGATACCATACTTTCACTCAAGGTATGGAGATCGAGCATGGCATAACCACTCATAGCCTTGTACCATTTGGTATATACTTGCTATGGGAACCTAAGCCTTTTAAGCCAAAGACTAAAGCTCATGTAATTGGCCTAGTTACTTTCCTTAGGTTTTACCCCAAATGCATGTTGTTTGACTATGGTTAATTTATCTTAGTCTAAATCATGGCTTATTTGGTTTGTTCTTTTTTCTAATATGACCTAAGTATATTGTAAGCTCAAAATAAACTTTTCTCTAAAATTCAAAAGACCAAAACTATTTTTAAAATCTTTCAAGATGGTCTTTGGACATAATACTTTTCTAAAAAATAAATAAATAAATTCTTTGGTCCATGGCCCAAATACTAAGCCCAAAATCCATTTTTCTAAAATCTTTTACAATGGGCTTAGAAACAAAACTATTTTCACCCAACATTTTCTTATAAAGAGCTTGCAAAAATATTTAGGTCAATTATGAAATACCAAAAATTAATTGTGGGCCAAGTTTACACTAAAATTAAATTAACCATGGGCTTGTTTTTGGCATGAACCATTAGTTACTCTTTTCAAGTGAGAAATCCATTTATAATAAACCTCTTAATTTTGTTTTAATCCAAAAAGCTACTTTAGTTGGTTGAATGGATTAAAACCTAATTAATGGGAATTATCATGGATTTATTTCCATTTTTTGAAATATAACTATTGGTTGAAATGTCCGAGGGAATTATTCGAAAGAAAGATACCCCATGTTGGTATTTTGTTAACCATATACCTAGGAAAAAGAGACTCGCCATTCGTGTGTGGATGTTATAAGGTTGGAAGGATCGTCCAAATTACACTTGTTTATTGGTTGATTGTGCATACATGCATACATGCATACATTTGCATCTCATATCATTGATCCTCTCTGGCTCACAACCCTGGATTATGAAAGTTCAAAAGCTTATGACAATTCGACCTACGCCGGAGACGATGTATCTAGCAACGACTCAATCACTTGCTCACCTAAAACAATAGAGCCCGAACAAATTCAAAGGATGGTGGATGAAGCCCTTAATGCCAAAATGGAAGAAATCAAAGAGGCCCTAGCTGAGACCATGAAGAAACAATTGATTGCAATATTAGAAAACCATGCCGAGGCATCTGCTAGTACTAAGAAACCAAAGGACAAAGGGAAGACCAAAGTTAGTGAAGTGGTTTTTGATGATGAAAAGGTGATCATTGATGATGATGATGATTGGGCTCAATACTACCAAGAGGTTCAAGAAAAGAAGAAAGAACCGAAGGCTGTTGAGAAGGCAACTATTGAAAAGACCGAGACATCCGATGTTGAAAAGATGATTGCTGATTTAGAAAAGATATTTGAGAAGAAGTTGAAAACCGAAGACATGTTTGAGATCGACAAACTATTTGAACAAGATGAAGAGGTCCCTTATAAATTCAAGATGCCTTCCTTTGCTAAGTACAATGGCACCGAAAATCCCCATCTTCATGTGAAGCAGTATATCACTGCCATGCAATCTGCCCGAGCTACTAAGGCTCAAACCCTAAGGTACTTTATGCTCTCATTGGACCCTGTTGTCCAAAATTGGTTCAATACCTTAGATGATGGAACACAAAAGAGTTGGGATATACTTTACAAAGCCTTCATCCAACAATATGGATATAATTTTGAGTTAGAAGTTACTTTAATGGAAGTGGAGTCCATAAGGCAAAGGCCAAATGATAATTTTGTGGACTATATGAAGCGATGGAGAAACAAGGCTGCTTTACTCAAGAAGAGGCCCAATGAATCCAATCAAATAAGGATGATTGTGAGAGGGGTGTTGCCTAGTCTTCGTGAGAGGATGTCTCATACACTCATCCGTGATTTTAAAGATCTTCTCTAAGCTGGTCTACAAATTGAAGAGTGGGAAAGGGAGAAGAATCGCTTTTCAATAAGAAGGAATGAGAAAGGGAACAACCAGCCTAAAAATCAAAGCACACAAAAAGAAGTTGATGTTAATGTAACCGGTCAAGCAAATAGAAGGCAGTTTTCAGATCTGGGGAAGCCTTTGTCTTGGGTCTTCTATAAGCTACAAAAGAAAGGGTTGTTACAACCATTGGCTCCTCGACCTTTACCTAGTCCATTACCCCCAAAATTTGATACTAAGACTTTTTGTCAATTTCATCAGACTCAAGGACATGAGACTGATGGTGAAGACCCGATCTCAAAGGATGAAGATCCATTTTCAAGGGTGAAGACCCGATCTCAAAGGATGAAGATCCATTTTCAAGGGTGAAGACCCAATCTCAAAAGATGAAGATCCATTTTCAAGGGTGAAGACCCGATCTCAAAGGATGAAGATCCATTTTCAAGGGTGAAGACCCGATCTCAAAGGATGAAGATCCATTTTCAAGGGTGAAGATCCAATCTCAAAGGATGAAGATCCATTTTCAAAGGTGAAGACCCGATCTCAAAGGATGAAGATCCATTTTCAAGGGTGAAGACCCGATCTCAAAGGATGAAGATCCATTTTCAAGGGTGAAGACCCGATCTCAAAGGGTGAAGATCCATTTTGATGGTGAAGAATCACAATGCATAAAACAGCCGGAGCAGTCAGACTTCTCAAATGATAAAAGGTCAGTCAAACTCAATCTCGGGTCCAAGCACCCAAATTCAAATCAATCTTGAGTCTAAGCACCCAATCTCGGGTCCCAGTACCCAAATCAATTCAAGCTCGGGTCCAAGTACCCAAATCAAATCAATCTCTGGTCCAAGTACCCAATCCTGGGTCCAAGTACCCAAATTCCATCCAATCTTGGGTCCAAGTACCCAAATCGAATTCAACCCAATCCCGGGTCTAAGTACCTAAAATCAATTCAATCTCGAGTCCAAGTACCCAATCTCGAGTCCAAGTACTCAATCTTGGTTCCAAGTACCCAAATCAAATCAATCTCGGGTCCAAGTACCCAAATTAAATTCAATCTTGGGTCCAAGTACCCAAAATCAATTCAATCTCGGGTCCAAGTACCCAATCTCGGGTCTAAGTACCCAATCTCGAGTCCAAGTACTCAATCTTGGGTCCAAGTACCCAAATCAAATCAATCTCGGGTCCAAGTAACCGATTTCAAGTCCAATTACCCAATCTCGGGTCCAAGTACCCAAAACAAATTTAATTCGCCATCTCAAAAATTAAGTCTTATTGCTTTTCATTCTCTTTCACTAAGGTTTCAGATCATTCAAGTAGGGGGCAAACTGTAGACCCTTAATTTTTGACCCAATCCGGTCTAATATGTTTTATTTAGTCTAAAATGATTTTTATTGTCTAATTAGTCCAAAATAATTTTTACTTTAGTATCTAATTTTTATTAATAAAAAATAGAAATAAATAAATAAAAGTTAAAAAATAAAAATAAAAATAAAAATCGAAGTCGGAAAAATAGGCGATGAAAAAATCGTCGCGTAGGCCCGTATGCATATGCCCGCGAAATCACTGTGCTATTTTTGCACGCAAAAATTTTCTGGTTGCGAAATAGCTTACGGGCCAGCTCCGTGCGAGCTGCGGCAGATTTTTTTGCCAGCGCAGTTTTTCCGCAGCAGTTTTTTTGGCAGCGCAATTTTTTCGACGCAAATTTTTCAAAACCTAATCCAATTAGGTTTTGGTTTCTTTTTTTTTATTTATTAATATTACTTACCTTAACTAATTAGGAATAAAAAACCTCAAACCACTATAAATAAGGACCAAAGACAATTAATTTAGGGGAGGCAAAAAAATCCAAGAGGAGTTTGGAAAATTTGAATTCAAATCAAGGAAGGAAAAGAAGAAATTCAATTCAACTTTTTTCTGGAATAGCAGTAGCACGATTTAGTGGATTCAAAGGTAAAAAAAAGCTTGTCTTTGGAGCTAGTTCATCCAAGAAGAATTGTTTTTGGAGAAATCATCAAAAGAAGGTATGTGTTAATTAATTTTCTTTAATTTTTTTTTACACAGTAGCAAATCTATGAAATCAAAATTAAAAACCTTTGAACTTTAATTTAGTTTTTCTAAAGCAAAAAAAAAAAACCTTATTTCGTTGGTTTATCTTCCAAAAGGCTTAAAATTGTTATTTTTTCTTCTTAAAAATCTTAAAACTCTAATTGAACATATTTTTCAACAAAACTAAGATGTAAATTCTGCTTCTTTTAAAATCTTAAAGTAGGTTCTATTTCATTCAAAAAGTCTTCTAAAACATCTTTTCTACTTATAAAAACTTTAATTTATTTGTTTAAATTCATAAAACTTCATGAAATTATCAAATTGATTTCTAAAACCCTAAAAATTATTCACCACCCGTAACCCTGCTTCTAAATCCTAAAATCCAAAATTCAACTTTTAAACCCAAAATAATGAACACTAACCCTTTTAAAACCTTAAACCCTAATTTTTATGAACCCTAATCCTTTTAAAACATTAAAAAACATTAAAACATAAAAACCTAAATTTTACACGGTAGCTTGGGAACCCAATAACCAAAAATCACAAATTAAAGTATTTTAAAGTGTTTAAAACACTAGTTTTATGATATCATCATTCAAACTTTAATTTTGTTAATCAAAGAGTCTTACCAACCCTTTAAAACATAAAACCCTAATTTATTTTAATTCTATAAAAAGTCACAGTAGCCATAATTGGACTTTTATTTGCTTTATTCAATTCCATACTTGATTATGCTTTAATTTATTTCTTATGCTTTAATTTATTTAATTTCAATACTTGATTTATTTAATTTATCATGGGTGGATGTTTATTTTCTATTTTGATTAATAGCTTTGCTGAATGATTTATTTATGATGAATGATTATTTACTTTTATCAATTAATTTAGATTTCCAAAAGTTATAAGAGGTATGTTTCCACTTGGTGGGTACCTCATTGGTTAAACATCATGTAATTTAAGGTTGAAGATCCATTTTCAAAGGTGAAGACTCGATCTCAAAGGATGAAGATCCATTTTCAAGGGTGAAGACTTGATCTCAAAGGATGAAGATCCATTTTCAAGGGTGAAGACCCGATCTCGAAAGATGAAGATCCATTTTCAAGGGTGAAGATCCGATCTCAAAGGATGAAGATCCATTTTCAAGGGTGAAGACCCGATCTCAAAGGATGAAGATCCATTTTCATGGGTGAAGACCCGATCTCAAAGGATGAAGATCCATTTTCAAGGGTGAAGATCCGATCTCAAAGGATGAAGATCCATTTTTAAGGGTGAAGACCCAATCTCAAAGGATGAAGATCATTTTCAAGGGTGAAGATCCGATCTCAAAGGGTGAAGATCCATTTTGATGGTGAAGAATCACAATGCATAAAACAGCCGGAGCAGTCAGACTTCTCAAATGATAAAAGGTCAGTCAAACTCAATCTCGGGTCCAAGTACCCAAATCAATTCAAGCTCGGGTCCAAGAACCCAAATCAAATCAATCTCGGGTCCAAGTATCCAATCCTGGGTCTAAGTAGCCAAATTCCATCCAATCTTGGGTCCAAGTACCCAAATCGAATTCAACCCAATCCCGGGTCTAAGTACCCAAAATCAATTTAATCTCCGGTCTAAGTATCCAATCTCAGGTCCAAGTACCCAATCTCAAGTCCAAGTACTCAATCTTGGGTCCAAGTACCCAAATCAAATCAATCTCGGGTCTAAGTACCCGATCTCTGGTCTAAGTACTCAATCTCGAGTCCAAGTACCCAAATCAAATTCAATCTTGGGTCCAATTACCCAAAATCAATTCAATCTCCGGTCCAAGTACCCAATCTCGGGTTCAAGTACCCAATCTCGAGTCCAAGAACTCAATCTTGGGTCCAAGTACCCAAATCAAACCAATCTCGGCTCCAAGTAACCGATTTTGGGTCCAAGTACCCAATCTCGGGTCCAAGTACCCAAAACAAATTTAATTTTCCATCTCAAAAATTAAGTCTTATTGCTTTTCATTCTCTTTCAATAAGGTTTCAGATCATTCAAGCATGGGGCAAACTGTAGACCCTTAATTTTTGACTCAATCCGGTCCAATATGTTTTATTTAGTCTAAAATGATTTTTGTTGTCTAATTAGTCCAAAATAATTTTTATTAAATAATTTTTCCTTTAGTATCTAATTTTTATTAATAAAAAATAGAAATAAACAAATAAAAGTTAAAAAATAAAAATAAAAATAAAAATTAGAGTCGGAAAAATCGGCGACGAAAAAATCGTCGCGCGGGCCCGTGGGCTTCAGCCCGCGAAATCACTGTGCTATTTCGCACGCAGAAATTTTCTGGCTGCGAAATAGCTTACGGGCCCACTCCGCGTGAGCTGCCGCATCCAGCTGCGGCAGATTTTTTTGCCAGCGCAGGTTTTGGTTTCTTTTTTTATTAATATTACTTACCTTAACTAATTAGGAATAAACAACCTCAAACCACTATAAATAAGGACCAAAGGCAATTAATTTAGGGGAGGCAAAAAAATCTTAGAGGAGTTTGGAAAATTTGAAACCAAATCAAGGTAGGAAAAGAAGAAATTCAATTCAACTTTTTTTTGGAACAGCAGTAGCACGATTTAGAGGATTCAAAGGCAAAAAAAGCTTGTCTTTGGAGCTAGTTCATCCAAGAAGAATTGTTTTTGGAGAAATCATCAAAAGAAGGTATGTGTTAATTAATTTTCTTTAATTATTTTTTTACACAGTAGCAAATCTATGAAATCAAAATTAAAAACCTTTGAACTTTATTTAGTTTTTCTAAAGCAAAAAAAAAAAAACCTTATTTCGTTGGTTTATCTTCCAAAATGCTTAAAATTGTTATTTTTTCTTCTTAAAAAACTTAAAACTCTAATTGAACATATTTTTCGACAAAACTAAGATGTAAATTCTGCTTCTTTTAAAATCTTAAAGTAGGTTCTATTTCATTCAAAAAGTCTTCTAAAACATCTTTTCTACTTATAAAAACTTTAATTTATTTATTTAAATTCATAAAACTTCATGAAATTATCAAATTGATTTCTAAAATCCTAAAAATTATTCACCTCCCGTGACCCTACTTCTAAATCCTAAAATCCAAAATTCAACTTTTAAACCCAAAATAATGAACACTAACCCTTTTATTACCTTAAACCCTAATTTTTATGAACCCTAATCCTTTTAAAACATTAAAAACATAAAAACATAAAAACCTAAATTTTACACAGTAGCTTCGGAACCCAATAACCAAAAATCACAAATTAAAGTATTTTAAAGTGTTTAAAACCCTAGTTTTATGATATCATCATTCAAACCTTAATTTTGTTAATCAAAGAGTCTTACCAACCCTTTAAAACATAAAACCCTGATTTATTTTAATTTCATAAAAAGTCACAGTAGCCACAATTGGACTTTTATTTGCTTTATTCAATTACATACTTGATTATGCTTTGATTTATTTCTTATGCTTTAATTTATTTAATTTCAATACTTGATTTATTTAATTTATCAAGGGTGGATGTTTATTTTCTATTTTGATTAATAGCTTTGATGAATGATTTATTTATGATGAATGATTATTTACTTTTATCAATTAATTTAGATTTCCAAAAGTTGTAAGAGGTATGTTTCCACTTGTTGGGTACCTCATTGGTTAAACATCATGTAATTTAATTTTCTTTTCTATTTTAGAACCTATGTAAAGGGCATGTTTCTACCTTTTGGTGGGTGTCCTATTTAGGCATGTGATGTAAGGACATGTTTCCATCCTTGGATGGGTGTCCATTTATTTGCTTTGTTTGGAAATTGCTTTGATTTTAATATATTGATGCTTTCTTTTAATTATTGTGTGTAGTATGGATAATGCTATTATACTTAAGAATTTTATAATATTAAAACCTATAAAGGAGGTCGGTTTCAATGAACCGGGCGTTGTGGGGGTGCTAGGCCATTTCTCACCTTCCCCACACGTACCCAACTTTTCGAACCCATTAGGGGGTTGGGGATTCCTTAGGAATCGAGTCATCCACCCCTTTCTTTTTCCAGGCCCGTCCAGGTGGCGATTCCATTTTCTCCGGACTTAGGTCTGTGTTCTCTAAGGCCCCGAGCCTAAACAGTGCCAAAGTCGCAAGAACCATTCCACCGGGATTGGTGGTGAAAATCTCTGCTCACACTTTCCTATAAGAAAACCTATAATGGTTGAGACTTTTCAAATTCTCGTTACTGCCCATGCTATCTGCCTGACTACTCATTGAAGGCTTATTTGTGATGAAACTGACCAAGTAACTCATGACCGCGAGATAGGGCAGGATGACCTCACTAAACAAAGATAAGCATAGAAAGAAAAAAAAAAGAGATAGAATTTTACATGGACATCTTATGATCAAAATTGATGCTTTAAATTGAGGATAATACCTTTCAAACACAATACAATGAATTGAATGGATATGGTTTATTCATTCAAGGAGCTTCCATTAATCATTCCTAAGTTGTGCTTGATAAAGTTTAGTCTATCTTCATTTAATGGTTTTGTAAAGATGTCAGGAAGTTAGTTTTGAGTGTTAATGAATTCTAAAATAACATTTTGATTTTGAACATTATCCCTTAAAAAATGATGTTTGATTTCTATATGCTTAGACTTAGAATGTTGAATGGGGTTTTTGGATAAATTGATTGCACTAGTGTTATCACATTTAATAGGAATGTGATCAAATGTTTTTCCATAGTCAAGCAATTGTTGTTTCATCCAAAGAACTTTTGTGCAACAAAAACATGCAGCAACATATTTAGCTTATGTAATAGATAAAGCAACTGATACTTGTTTCTTACTAAGCCAAGAAACAAAGCATTCACCAAGAAAATGACATGCTCCGGTGTTGTGAGCGGGGATTTTCCCCCCCACTCCCGGTGGAATGGTTCTTGCGACTTCGGTACTGTTTAGGATCAGGGCCTTAGAGAACATGGACCTAAGTCCGGAGAAAATATAGTCGCCACCCGGACGGGCCGGGAAAAAGAAAGGGGTGGATGACTAGATTCTTAAGGAATCCCCAACCCCTTAATGGGTTCGGAAAGTTGGGTACGTGTGGGGAAGGTGAGAAATGGCCCAGCCCGGTTCATTGGAACCGGCCTCCTTTACAGGTCTTAATATTATAAAATTCTTAAATATAACAACATTATCCATATTACACACAAAAATTAAAAGAAAGCATCAATATATTAAAATCAAAGCAAGGTCCAAGCAAAACAAATAAATGGACACCCATCTAAAGATGGAAACATGTCCTTACATCACATGCCTAGATAGGACACCCACCAAAAGGTAGAAACATGCCCTTTACATATGTTCTAAAATAGAAAAGCAAATTAAGTTACATGATGTTTAACTAATGAGGCACCCACCAAGTGGAAACATACCTCTTACAACTTTTGGAAATCTAAATTACTTGATAAAAGTAAATAATCATTCATCATAAATAAATCATTCATCAAAGCTATTAATCAAAATAGAAAATAAATATCCATCCATGATAAATTAAATAAATCAAGTATTGAAATTAAATAAATTAAAGCACAAGAGATAAATCAAAGCATAATCAAGTATAGAATTAAATAAAGCAAACAAAAGTCTAATTATAGCCACTGTGACTTTTTATGGAATTAAAATAGATTAGAGTTTTATGTTTTAAAAGGTTGGTAAGACTCTTTGATTAACTAAATTAATATTTGAATGGTGAGATCATGAAACTAGGGTTTTAGACACTTTGAAATTGTTTTGATTTGCGGTTTTAAATGGTGATTTTAAGCTACTGTGTAATTTTAAAATATTTATATTTTATGGTTTTTTTAATGTTTTAAAGGATTAGGGCTTAGAAAAAAAAATTAAGATTTAAGGTTTTAAAGGAGTTAAAGTTTAATATTTTAGGTTTAGAATTTGAATTAGGGTTTTAGTATTTTTAGAATTTGGGTCTCGGGTGATGAATTTGAATTAAGGTTTAGAAAAATAATTTGATGATTTCATGAGATTTTATAAGTTTAAACCAAACAAATTAAAGTTTTTATAAATAAAAAAGATTTATATAATTGGAAAAAGTATTTTAGGGTTTTTTTTTATAAGAAACAGAATATGTTTTAAGGGTTTACATAATTTGGAAAGTAAATTGGAATTTTGGGGTTTTGAAGAAATAAAATTAATAACTTTAAATTCTTTAGGAAATAAAGCAACAGATTAATATTTTTAAATTTGAACAAAAGGGATTAGGTTCTGGGATTTTTGAATTAAAAGAACAAAGGAAAATTTAGCTACTGTATAAAAAAAACAAAGAATTTAATGCATACCTTTTTTTTTTATGATTCCTCCAAAAATAATTCTTCTTGGATGAACAAGCTCCAAAGACAAGCCTTTTTTTTTTTGCCTTTGAATTGCTTAAATTGTGTTTTTGCTCCTTAAAAATCAATTGAATTTAATTATTGCTTTACCACTTCACTTTCGGATTCAAATTCTCAAAGCTACTATGAAATTTTTCCTCCCCCCAATTTGGTTGCCTGTGGTCCTTATTTATAGAGGTCTTTCTATGTATATTTCTTATTATGCACGGCAAGTAATATTAATAAGAAAATGAAACCAAAACCTAATTAAAATAGGTTTTGGAAATTTTGCGAAGAAAAAAATGCGCTGCCGAAAAAATTACCGCAGGAAAAAATGCACTGCCGAAAAAATTCTGCCGCAGGAATCTGCGGCAGCGGGGAACCCAGTGGGCCTGCGAGCTACTCACCCGCAGGAAAATCTTGCGAGAAAAATAGAAAATCTATTTCGCCAGGAGGAAATTCCTGCTGGTGAGATGCCCACGGGCCCGCGCAATGATTTTTTCGTCGCCGATTTTTTCGACTCGGATTTTTTATTTTTATTTTTTATTTTTTATTAATTAGATACTAAAGCAAAAATTATTTAATAAAAATTATTTTGGACCAATTAGACAACAAAAATCATTTTGGACTAAATAAAACATATTGGACCGGATTAGGTCAAAAATTAAGGGTCTATAGTTTGCCCCCTGCTTGAATGATCTGAAACCTTAGTGAATGAGAGTGAAAAGCAATAAGACTTAATTTTTGAGGTTTTGGGTTCTGGACCCGAGAGATTTGGACACTCGATCCTAAACTAGACTTGGATACTCGATCCTAAACTAGACTTGGATACTCGATCCTATCTGGATTTGGATACTCGATCCTAAACTGGATTCGGATACTCGATCCTAACTGGATTTTGATTTTTGATCCTAAACTAGATTTGGATACTCGATCCTAAATTGGATTGGGATATTCAATCCTAACTTTATTTGGATACTCGATCCTAACTTGGATTCGGATACTCGATCCTAAACTTGATTGGGATACTCGATCCTAACTAGATTTGGATACTCGATCCTAAACTGGATTTGGATACTCATTCCTAAATTGGATTGGGATACTCAATCCTAACTTGATTTGGATACTCGATTCTAACTTGGATTCGGATACTCGATCCTAAACTTGATTGGGATACTCGATCCTAACTGGATTTGGATACTCGATCCTAAATCAAATTTGGATACTCGATCCTAAACTGGATTTGGATACTCGATCTTAAATTGGATTGGGATACTCGATCCTAACTTGGATTCAGATACTCAATCGTAAACTTGATTGGGGTACTCGATCCTAACTGGACTTGGATACTCGATCCTAACTTGATTTGGATACTCGATCCTAACTAGGATTCGGATACTGGATCCTAAATTGGTTTTGGATACTCGATCCTAAATCAGATTTGGATACTCGATCCTAACTGGATTTGGATACTTGATCCTGATTTGGATACTCTATCCTGATTTGGATACTCTATCCTAAATTGATTTGATTTGGGTACTTGGACCCGAGATTGGCCACTTGGACCCAAGCTTGAATTGATTTGGGTACTTGGACCCGAGAATGGGTACTTGGACCGGAGAATGGGCACTTGGACCCGAGCTTGAATTGATTTGGGTACTTGGACCCGAGAATGGGTTCTTGGACCCGAGATTGAGTTTGACTAACCTTTTATCATTTGAGAAATCTGACTGCTCCGGTTATTCTATGCATTGTGGTTTTTCACCCTCAAAATGGATCTTCATCCTTTGAGATCGGGTCTTCATCCTTGAAACATGGGTCTTTATCCATTGGAGGTTGGGTCTTTACCCTGGCTTCAGCTCTTTTAGCTGGATTGATCTTTTGTCTTTTGCATCTTCATTCTTTTGAGAGTTCTAATGTTCTATTCTTTTGTTCTTCCTTTTTACAAAGATTTAGCTATTTTTAATTGGACCTTATATCCTCTCCATGCCCCCCATGCAAGCTTTGATTGATGTTTTTGCCGTCTATTTCTTCGCACAAGCACGTATTTCTTCTCTTTGAAAAATTACTGGAGCTTTCTCAAGCAATGGGCTTTCCATGCCCCCCTGATTTGACATCTTCTTTTGATTCTTCACTTCACAGAGTGTTTGTTGTTCACTTTGATAAAGAATAGACAATACAAGACAAGAAAGTGCGATGTGATATGCTCATGTATGCATGATATGCATGAATAGTTCCATCAACTCACAGACCAAGGCGATCAGCAGAAGTGTTCCAATTGGTTTCGTTTTGATGCTCGTTCAAGTCTTGCATTGAAAAGATCGAAAGCTTTGCATTTGTGGCTTTTATCTTCAAGATGTTGAAAACATGAGTGGTGGAGACCCTTAAGTAGCAAAGTCAGGGATGCATCCATTTCATACTATAACTCAACACATCAATTGATAGCTTCTTCCTTTTCCCAATGTGTCCTTTGGAGGTTCAACATACTTCCCTTAACTTGAAGGCTTTGTATGACAAAACATTTTTTTTGAAATTTTTGAATTTTCATTTTGAAATCAAATGTTGGCTTTGCCAAATTAATGTCAATGTACCTCAGGACTTGATTTTTTCAAATTAACATATCTATAACATGACAACCCTAGTTACCATACTAAACTCGGGAATCATTTCTATTCAAGCAAGAATTGTTGCACTTTAGATAGGCACATACACATTACTTGGCCAAAGGTCTCATTTGAGTTTAAATATTGTCTATCTCATATGCATGCTTATCCAAACTATCTCCACTAATAGACTCTACCTACCAAGAGAGATCAACGGGTCTTTGATAAGCTTGAAATGGGGTCTATAAGGGACATGGGTTATAGTGAAGGCCACTTTGAGATTGGAGCTGATGTGACACAAGGGATAAACCCTCACACTATAAATTTCTTGTTTGAATTTTAGGCAGCTTGGAGGCAATCTTGCTAGACTCCAAATTCCTTCTATCTTCTTGGCATTAATCTAGTTCTTGATTAGGACAATCTTTGCCCTTGCAAAAAGTTTGGTACCCAAATTCATTTCTTTTCCTCTTTTCGTTTCCCTTTTTTATTTTTCTTATTCTTCCCTTTCTTTGAGCATTCTATCATTTTGTCCCTCTTCCTTGTAGGACTGTCAAGTATAGAATTTTCAAGAACTGAATAATCTTTCTCCCTTTTTCTTTGATTTTGATCGAATCTTTGGTTGGGTTGGACCAATTCAAGTCACAATGTCCTTATGAACCAAATGGAAGCCTTTTGCTGCTTTAGGTAAAAGAGAACTCAATTGACTTTTTGAACCGCCTTTTTAGGTTTTTTCTTTTCTCTTTTTTTTTCTTCTTTTTTCTTCTTTTTCTTTTTCTCTTCTTTTTTTTGTCTTTTGTCTTTTTCCTTTTGTCTTCTCTCTTTTTTGTTTATTTTTATATATTTTATTTGGTTCTAGCTCTAAAAGAGTTGTCTTGTTTGTATCAACATGGGCTTCCAATAATGGAGGAGTGGAGTAACATAAATCTTCTTTAACAGGGATAAATCATTTGTTACTCCGATGTTGTCTTGGTATATTGGAGATATTAGAAAAACTTCAACTACCCTTATGGTCTTAAAAACATCAACTACCCTTATGGTCTTGAGAACTTCAACTATCTTTATGGTCTTGAGAACTTCAACTATCCTCATGATCTTGACTAATCATTGCTTTCTTTGATCTTCTTGCCTCTTCATCTTAGTGATCATCAGACTTGTCAAAAGTATCACAACAGCTCAGGGTAGGTTGTTGGGGTTATATGCCAATTAAAAGAAAGCTAAAATTTTATGAAGGCTCAAAGGGACAACTAGGGATTGATATTTAATAGGGTGGATATTAGTTGTTGGCTAACCAAACAATGCCTAGATCATCTCTCCCTTAAATAAGCAGAGTTCAATTTTGCCTCGAAAGTTTGTTAAAACATGTTCTAAGACTGACTAGGACCTAGACAAAGATAATTATGCAGGAGCCCTCTCTAAGTAAGCATACACAACTCAATGCTATAGAGCAATTCCCTCACCTAGTAAAGTCATTCGAGTCATGATGCATAAATATATTAACTCATGAATTATCAAGATAGATTCCTCATTGGTTGAGCACCAAAATGAACAAAGACCAAAATTTTTTTTTGATAAAAATAATTTATTCAAATAAATTTAAATTTAAAAAACACGATAGTTCCAATTAAATATTAAAGAAAGTAAGATTGAAAAGCAACATTCAAGCTAAGGAAAGTTTGTTGAATTTAAGCTTCTTTTCCCTTCACATCTTCAATATCCCCATCTTGAAAGGATGATAATACAAAATCTTCTTCTAATCTTTTTCCTACCATGAAGGTTGCTGGCGGTGGCACCCTGTTGAACCTTGGAAATGGATTACCTTTGGTATTGGGCTTGTCTGGCTCAGGCAACTTGCCATTATCAATTAAATTCTGGATCTCATGCCTTAACTTCATACAATTGTCCATTTTGTGTCCAGGCCTTTGATGGAATTGGCAAAATGCATTAGTATCAAAGTTAGGTGAAAGAGGATTAGGCAAATGACGAGGAGTCAAGGGTTGTAATAATCCCTTCTTTTGTAGCTTATTGAGAACCCAAGAGAGTGGCTTCCCTAATTCTGAAAATTGCCTCATTCCTCCTTGACTAGTGGCATTAACATCAACTTCTTTTTGTGTGCTTTGATTGCCCAATTGGTAGTTCCCTTTCTCATTCCTTTTTATTGAGAAGCTATTCTTCTCTCTTTCCCACTCTTCAATTTGCAGACCAGCTTGGAGAAGATCTTTGAAGTCACGGATGAGTGTATGAGACATCCTTTCACGAAGATTAGGCAACACCCCTCTCACGATCATCCTTATTTGATCATATTCATTGGGCCTTTTCTTGAGCAAAGTGGCCTTGTTTCTCCATCGCTTCACATAGTCCACAAAATTTTCATTTGGCCTTTGCCTTATGGACTCCACTTCCATTAAGGTAACTTCTAACTCAACATTATATCCATATTGTTGGATGAAGGCTTTGTAAAGTAGGTCCCAACTCTTTTGTGTTCCATCATCCAAGGTATTGAACCAATTTTGGACAACAGGATCCAATGAGAGTATGAAGTACCTTAGGGTTTGAGCCTTAGTAGCTCGGGCAGACTGCATGGCAGTGATGTATTGCTTCACATGAAGATGGGAATTTCAAGTACCATTGTATCTAGCAAAGGATGGCATCTTGAATTTGAATGGAACTTCTTCATCTAGCTCAAATAATTTGTCAATCTCAGACATCTCTTCGGTTTTCAACTTCTTCTCAAATTTCTTTTCTAAATCAGCAATCATCTTTTCAACCTCGGATGTCTCGGTCTTTTCAATTGTTACCTTCTCAACAGCCTTCGGTTCTTTCTTCTCTTGAAGATCTTGGTAGTATTGAGCCCAATCATCATCATCATCAATGATCACCTTTTCATCATCAAAAACCACTTCACTAACTTTGGTCTTCCCTTTGTCCTTTGGTTTCTTAGTGCTAGCAGATGCCTCAGCATGGTTCTCTAAGATTGCAGTCAATTGGTTCTTCATGGTCTCAGCTAGGGCCTCTTTTATTTCTTCCATCTTGGCATTGAGGGCCTCATCCACCGTCCTTTGAATTTGTTCGGGCTCCATTATTTTTGGTGAGAAAGTGATTGAGTCATTACTAGATACTTCATCTTCGGCGTAGGTCGGATTGTTGTAAGCTTTTGAACTATCGTAATCCAGGGCTATGAGCCAGAGAGGATCAATGATATGAGATGCAAATGTATGCATGTATGCATGTATGCACAAACAATAGACAAACAAGGATGAATAGGGCGTTCCTTCCAACCTTATAACATCCACACACGAATGGCGAGTCTCTTTTCCTAGGTATATGGTTAACAAAATACCAACATGGGATATCTTGTTTTCGAATAATCCCTCGGACGTTTTATTCTTAGTGTAAACTAGGCCCACAATTGATTTTTGGTATCTCATAATTGACCTAAATATTTTTGCAACCTCTTTGTAAGAAAAGATTGGGTGAAAATAGTTTTGTTTCTAAGCCCATTGTAAAAGATTTTAGAAAAATGGATTTTGGGCTTAGCATTTGGGCCATGGGCCAAAGAATTTTTTATTTGTTTTTTAGAAAAGTTTTATGTCCAAAGACCATCTTGAAAAATTTTGAAAATAGTTTTGGTCTTTTGGATTTTAAAGGAAAATTTATTTTGAGCTCACAATATACTTAGATCATATTAGAAAAAGAACAAACCAAATAAAGCCATGATTTAGACTAAGATAAACTAACCATAGTCAAACAACATGCATTTGGGGAAAAACCTAAGGAAAGTAACTAGGCCAATTACATGAGCTTTAGTCTTTGAGTTAAAAGGCTTAGGTTCCCATAGCAAGTATATACCAAATGGTACGAGGCTATGAGTGGTTATACCATGCTCGATCTCCATACCTTGAGTGAAAGTATGGTATCCCTCACATAACACAACACGGGTAACACGGGCGTCCTAACTCACGCACACGATGCAATCTAAGATGATGCAATGGATAATATCATTATAAGAAAGAATAGAATAATATAAAGACCAACGGAATCAACTTCTCTTATCCCCAGTGGAGTGGCCACTATGAGCGGAGATTTTCCCCCCCACTCCCGGTGGAATGGTTCTTGCGACTTCGGCACTGTTTAGGCTTGGGGCCTTAGAGAACACAAACCTAAGTCCAGAGAAAATGGAGTCGCCATCCGGACGGGCCGAAAAAAGAAAGGGGTGGATGACTCGATTCCTAAGGAATCCCCAACCCCTTAATGGGTTCGGAAAGATAGGTACGTGTGGGGAAGGTAAGAAATGGCTCAGCACCCCCACAACGCCCGGTTCATTGGAACCAGCCTCCTTTACAGGTCTTAATATTATAAAATTCTTAAATATAACAACATTATCCATATTACACACAAAAATTAAAAGAAAGCATCAATATATTAAAATCAAAGCAAGGTCCAAGCAAAACAAATAAATGGACACCCATCCAAAGATGGAAACATGTCCTTACATCACATGCCTAGATAGGACACCCACCAAAAGGTAGAAACATGCCCTATACATATGTTCTAAAATAGAAAAGCAAATAAAGTTACATGATGTTTAACTAATGAGGCACCCACCAAGTGGAAACATACCTCTTACAACTTTTGGAAATCTAAATTACTTGATAAAAGTAAATAATCATTCATCATAAATAAATCATTCATCAAAGCTATTAATCAAAATAGAAAATAAATATCCATCCATGATAAATTAAATAAATCAAGTATTGAAATTAAATAAATTAAAGCACAAGAGATAAATCAAAGCATAATCAAGTATAGAATTAAATAAAGCAAACAAAAGTCCAATTATAGCTACTGTGACTTTTTATGGAATTAAAATAGATTAGGGTTTTATGTTTTAAAAGGTTGGTAAGACTCTTTGATTAACTAAATTAATATTTGAATGGTGAGATCATGAAACTAGGGTTTTAGACACTTTGAAATTGTTTTGATTTGCGGTTTTAAATGGTGATTTTAAGCTACCGTGTAATTTTAAAATATTTATATTTTTATGGTTTTTTTTAATGTTTTAAAGGATTAGGGCTTAGAAAAAAAAATTAAGATTTAAGGTTTTAAAGGAGTTAAAGTTTAATATTTTAGGTTTAGAAGTTGAATTAGGGTTTTAGTATTTTAGAATTTGGGTCTCGGGTGATGAATTTGAATTAGGGTTTAGAAAAACAATTTGATGATTTCATGAGATTTTATAAGTTTAAACCAAACAAATTAAAGTTTTTATAAATAAAAAAGATTTATATAATTGGAAAAAGTATTTTAGGATTTTTTTATAAGAAACAGAATATGTTTTAAGGGTTTACATAATTTGGAAAGTAAATTGGAATTTTGGGGTTTTGAAGAAATAAAATTAATAACTTTAAATTCTTTGGGAAATAAAGCAACGGATTAATATTTTTAACTTTGAACAAAAGGGATTAGGTTCTGGGATTTTTGAATTAAAAGAACAAAGGACAATTTAGGTACTGTATAAAAAAACAAAGAATTTAATGCATACCTTTTTTTTTATGATTCCTCCAAAAATAATTCTTCTTTGATGAATAAGCTCCAAAGACAAGCCTTTTTTTGCCTTTGAATTGATTAAATCATGTTTCTGCTCCTTAAAAATCAATTGAATTCAATTATTGCTTTACCACTTCACTTTCGGATTCAAATTCTCAAAGCTACTGTGAAATTTTTCCTCCCCCCAATTTGGTTGCCTTCGGTCCTTATTTATAGAGGTCTTTCTATGTATATTCCTTATTATGCACGGCAAGTAATATTAATGAGAAAAGGAAACTAAAACCTAATTAAATTAGGTTTCGAAAATTTTGCATCGAAAAAAATTGCGCTACCGAAAAAATTGCCGCAGGAAAAAATGCGCTGACAAAAAAATTCTGCTATAGGAATCTGCGGCAGCGGGGAACCCAGTGGGCCTGCGAACGACTCGTCCGCAGGAATTTCCTGAGGGTGAAATGCCCACGGGCTCGCCTATTTTTTCGACTTCGATTTTTTATTTTTATTTTTTGATTTTTATTTGTTTATTTTTATTTTTTATTAATAAAAATTAGATACTAAAGCAAAAATTATTTAATAAAAATTATTTTGGACCAATTAGACAACAAAAATCATTTTAGACTAAATAAAACATATTGGACCGGATTGGGTTAAAAATTAAGGGTCTACATGTTGCTTTTCGTATCTAGTAAGCTACCAGCAAAATTCATATCGAAAAAACCTAATATATCAAATGATGTGTTTTTAGGATAACATAGACCTAAACGCAATGTACCACTCAGGTATTTTAAAATTCTCTTATTTGCATTTAAATGTAATTCCCTAGGACAAGATTGAAATATAACACACAAACATATACATTATACATTATATTTGGCCTAGAGGTGGTTAAGTAAAGTAGTGATCCAATAATACCTCAATATTTCTTCTCATCTACTACCTTACCACTTTCATCTTTGTCAAGTTTTAAGGATGTGCTCACTGGGGTCTTATTAAACTTGCAACCATCCATTCCAAACTTCTTTAGGAGTTCCTTTGTGTACTTGGATTGGTTGATAAAGATCCCATCCTTGCATTGCTTGATTTGTAGTCCAAGGAAGAATTTGAGTTGACCCATCATGCTTATTTCAAATTCCATAGTCATATAAGAGGCAAATTCCTTGCACAAAGATTCATTAGCAGCACTAAATATAATGTCGTCAACATAAATTTGAAAAATCAAAATGTTTTGCATTTTCTTCTTAAAAAAGAGAGTTATGTCAACCTTGCTTTTTGAAAATCCATTTTCAAGCAAATAGGCACTAAGTCTATCATACAAAGCTCTTGGAGCTTGTTTCAATCCATATAGTGCTTTAGTAAGTTTAAAACATGATTTGGAAAATTATAATATTCAAAATCGGGGGGTTGTTCAACATAAACTTCCTTATTTATAAACCCATTTAGAAATGCACTTTTAATATCCATTTGAAAAAGTTTAAAATTCATGTGGCATGCAAATGCAAGCAATAGTCTAATGGCTTCTAATCTAGCTACGGGGGTAAATGTCTTATCATAGTAAATGCCTTCCTCTTAGTTATAGCCTTTGGCTACCAATCTAGCTTTATTTCTAGTAATGACACCATTTTCATCATGCTTATTCCTATATACCCATTTACATCTTATAATTGGATAATCTTTAGGTTCAGGAACAATTTCCCATACTTTGTTCATCTCAAATTGGTTGAGTTCATCTTGCATAGCAATCACCCAACACTTATTACTGAGAGCCTCCTCAATGGTCCTTGGCTCAATTTGAGAAACAAAAGCAATATTAGAGTTTAAGTATTTCAATTGAGATCTCATAGTTACTCCCTTTGAGGTGTCACCAATGATTAGTTCTTTTGGATGATCCTTCTTGTAATGCCAATATTTGGGTAGCTCTTGAGACTCTTCTTCTTGTTAATCAAGATTTTTCTTTGGAGCATTGATTGTGTCCTGATGTTCGAATGTACCTACAAAATCATCAAGAACACTACCTTTCCTTTGATTAAGTTTAGAGGATTCATCAAAAAATAATATGCATTGATTCTATAGCTACTAGTGTTATCTGATTAAATACTCTATATGCTTTGCTAAATGATGAATATCTTAAACATATGCCTTCATCCTATTTGGATGAGAATTTTCCAAGATTATCCTTGGTATTCAATATAAAGCAATTGCATCCAAACACTCTAAGGTATGAAATTTTAGGTATTCTTCCATTCCATAGCTCATAAAAAGTTTTGTTTATCAGAGGCTTTTTGTAAACATGATTTGAAATATAACAAGTGATATTAACGGCTTTTCAATCAATGTTCTTGCTAGTTTGCGGTAAGTCATACTCATTGAGCATTGTCCTAGCCATTTCAATCAATGTTCTATTTTTCCTTTCAACCACACCATTTTGTTGTGGTGTTCTAGGAGCCAAAAAGTTATGTGAAATATCAATTCACTGCAAAATTTTTTGAAGTACTCCTTTTCAAATTCTTTGCCATGATCACTTCTAATAGATGTGATTACATAGCCTTTTTTATTTTGAACTCTTTTTGTAAATATTTTAAAATGATTGAAGGCTTCATTCTTTTGAGCTAAGAAATTAACCCATGTAAACCTTGAGTAATCATCAATAAGTACAAATGCATATAACTTGCCTTCTAAGCTAGCAACTCTATTTGGTCCAAACAAAGCCAAGTGAATGAATTCTAATGGTCTAAAAGTGCTTCAAATATTTTTAGATTTGAATGAATGTTTATGTTGCTTACCAAATTGACAAGGTTTACAAGTCCTATCTTTATCAAATTTTACTTTAGGGAGACCATCAACTAGTTCTTCTTTACTAATGCATTGTAAGTGATCCATACTTGCATGTCCTGCTCTTCTATGCCATAGCCATGTATCATTACTAATGGTAATCAAACATTCAAATGCATTATTGGAATGCATGTCAATTTTATATGTATTGCCAATTTTAACTCCTTTAAATATAAGTTCACCATTTGAATTGGTAACTTTGCATCCTTTAGAGTTAAAACTCACATCATTTCCTTTATCACACATTTGATTTACACTAAGCAAATTATGTTTCAATCCATCAACAAGCCATACATTATCAATCATATTTTTACCAAGCATGCCAATGGAACCAATTCCAATAATTTTACCTTTTGCATTATTACCAAAAGTTACATTACCTCCGTGCCTATGAGTGAGTGTTATATAAAGCTTTGCATTACCCATCATATGCCTTGAGAATCCACTATCCACAAGCCAAACATTATCATTGATAGTGGATTTTAGGCATACCTACAAAATGACATTATTCATCTTCTTTTAGGTACCCAAATGAAGTTAGGTCCTTGGGGGTTAGTAATAGAGGAGTCTTCTAACTTGAGATGAGCCTTCCTAATATAGCAAAATGCGCTCTTATGTCCAAGTTTCATACAATAAGTGCATTGATACAAGGTTCTATACTTATGCACTTTCCTATTAAAATTCAATGAACCATGCACACAATTGCAAGTGTGGGCGGAGTAGGATTGTTTTTGTGCATTTTTGTGTTTATGTACATGCCTTGTATACATGAATGCAAGATTTTCTCTTTAAGTTTTAGTTCTAGAGCCTTGTAAACCCAATGTAATCCTTTTAGGTTTTTTCGGCTTGGTTTGTGCATTAGTGTTCTTCACAACGTCAACACTAGATGTTTGTGTTATAGAAGCTCTAACAAATATTGGTGCATTGGGTGAAGTGTTAGATGAATCAACAAACCCTAAACCATGATTCAAGGAAGGTGGTCTTTGATTATTAATCAATGTATCTAAGGCTTCGTTTCCTTTGTGAAAATTTGAAATTAACTCTTTTAGCTCATATATTTCATCCTTCAATGTTTTATAGTCCTTAATCACATTTTCTAAGCCATGTGAGTTTTTAGTCATTTTATCAATTGATTTCAACAAGTTTTCATTTGAGGCCTTCAATTCTAATGTAGAGTTTTTCATAGACACAAAATATTTTTCTAACTTGGAGCATTTATCTTTATAGAATTTTATCTTGGAGAAATACTTTTCTATCTTGAGGTTCATATGCTCAATCAAACCATTTTCATCTAAAGCATCATCAACATCATTATCATATGCAATTAAGTTTAAAGATGAAGTACTTACCTCTTTGGAGTTATTGTCATTTTCAATAGCCATGAGACATAGATTTACAATTTCCTCCTCTTCTTCCTCTTCTTCTTCACTTGAGAAGTCATCATCCCATGTGGCTTTTAGTGATCTCTTCTTTTCCTTATCCCACTTCTTCTTGCTTTTCAATTTGAAGAAATCTAAGCTGATGCGATAAGATTTGCCACATTCATAGCATTTCACTTCATTCTTTTTTTCTTTATCTTTGAAGGAGGATCTAGAAAATGTACCTTTGTTAGCTTGTAGTCTTCTCTCTCTTCCAATCACTTATCCTTTTGGATAGCATAGCCAATTATTCTTTATCATCACTATCTTCATCATTTGAGTTCTAAACCTCTTTGATGGCTTTGAGACCTACATCTTTCTTCTTATCCTTTTCACCTTGCTCTTCTTCTCCTCAGTGTGCAATTCGAAGGTGAGTAGTTTTCCAAAAAGTTCATCGGTTCTCAAAGAGTTAAGGTCATGAGCTTCTTCAATTGAAGAAACTTTAAACTCAAAGTTCTTCTTTTCTCTAAGTGATCTCAAGATTTTGCTATTTACATCGTCTTGATCATATATCTTGCCATATTTCTTTAATTCGTTGACAATGGCAAGCAACCGATTTGTCATATCATTGATATTTTCATTGGGCTTCATCTTGAATAGCTCATAGTTATGCACATACATTTGTTTCTTTGTGAGCCTCACTTGGGTAGTACCCTTATGATAGTTCTCAAGAGTTTTCCAAATGCAATTTGCACAAGTGAGATGTTGAACTCTCCCACCTTTATCTCTTGATATTGAATTCATCAAGATGGGGGCTACCCTATGATTTTTGAACCGATCTCTCACATTGGCACTTGACCATTGTGATTTAGGAAGAGGAACTTGAATACCATATACTTCATGAGTAGGAGGTTTCCACTCCTTTTCAAAAAAAATCCTAAAGCCTAATTCCTTCACTATCTAGGAACAAGAACATCTTGTATTTCCAATTGGAGTAATTCGTTCCATCGAAATAAGATCTAAGAGATGAATTTAGATTTCCATGTGTGAAGTTGTTTATTGGTGGAATGGCTGCCATTTTGGATCAAAATTTAACAATGAAGTTTAAAGAAATTTACTAGCTCTGATACCAATTGTTGTCCCAAACTAGCAACAAAGAGAGGGGGGAGGGGTGAGTTGGTTTAAATGAAGAGTGATGGTAAATTTAAAATTAAAAGGCAAGAGATGAAGAAGATGTGGATAGATATGAAGTAGAGTGGAGAAGAAAGAACACAAAGAATTATAGTGGTTTGGAATTTCCTCAATCCTACATCCACTTTCTTAAGAACTTGTTAAGGTTCTATTAGTCTTGAGTTTTTACAAGCTTAACTCTAACTTGGTATTTTCCCTAGCTCGCACCAAACTATTACAATAGTTTGAGATCATTTCTCACAACCATTATAAGAGTTTTTCTAGGCTCACTCTCGCAACCTAAGTGTTTCTAAGCTCACACTTAAAATTGTGCGGTGTTTAATTCTCACACCCAACACTCAATCAATATAAGTATATAATTTGATACAAGGAAAGTGAAAGTTGTTTGTCTTAACTATATCAATCTTTTTGAACTTCTAAACAAAAGATTTCTTAATGTATTTATAGCCAATTTGGTCTAACTAGCTGTTATGAGTAATGTGATATATTATATTTGACTAGTTTTTAAGATAACAAAGAGTTTCCTCAGGAAGCAGTCGTCCTGCAATAGTGGATGGTCGCCTAGGCACATTGAACAATCGTATCTTGTTCAGGGATGGTTGCTCCATTCAAAAAACTTCCAATGGTCAAATGTTAGTGCTCTACTAGTGAGATTTTGCCCATCCTTTGCCAGCTTGTGACTGTCGGGATGGTCATCCAAATTTTAGGGACGGTCGCCCTTTTTGAATTTAAAGCCTGCTCTTATAACGGTAATTCCATATGTCATTTCTTTATTTGACAAAGTAATTTTCCACTAAAATATGAAAGGTGTGGTTGTGTTAGTATTGAAATAGTAGTTGGATTGGATGCCTCGAGTTGAACCTTTGGGTGCACCTAAGACCGCAAACACTACTGCCAATCCATATGATTTTCTCTCAAAATATATGGACGGTTGCCATTGGTAAGGGACAGTTGTGAAATGATTCGAAGAGACCACACCTGTCACTGTGTTCCCTATTGTGAATGTTAGAGTTTTTATCACTTAAGGTGCGATCGTCCCAATTTTTGGACGGTCGCGGTTAGCTCTATCATGGTCGCTCCACAGGTCTAGATTCTGACCTCGAACCCTACTATAACTCAATTTATTCTTTAAAGCTTCAAGGGTGGTCACCCTTTGTCCTAGGGTGACCACACTTTTTGCCCTGTTCTAGCAATATATTGAGCAACTTAGTCTTGCATCAAGTAACTTAAGGACATGTTAAATTCATCATTCAATTTGAGTGCTAAAGATCAAAATTGAGATTATTTGGCTAACATAATATGTATATAAACATAATATTTACAAAACCTTAAATAGTGTACTAAAATACAATATTAGTTATAATTACAAAACTAGAATATATTGGATGCAAAAGCTATACATGATATGCAACAACGATAGGGCTTCTTCTCTCTATAACCCTATCACCTATGCAATAAAGTTTAATCGACTAAACTATACAACTTAGAGGTACTTACTTTAAAATCATCTAATTAAATAAATAGATAAATAAATTGGAAACCTCAATTTATAACAGTTTAAATATAAATCCTTTCATTAATGAAATAATCATAATTTAAAAAGGATTCCATAAACTTCAATCATAGTTTAAACAAATGCACATTTTTTAACATTTTAAATCTCAACATACTTAAATTATTTCCTTACATAAATGTCTAAGTCTCAATAATATTGAACCGGCCCATTACCACCCTAGGTCTTTACACTAGAGACAGAGTATTGTGATACCAGAATATCTTGCCCGAAGGCATATAAATATCATATCACAAGTCTCCTTGATATCGTAGTATCTCGACGTCATAATCGCGATACCGTAGTATCTTGCCCGAATGCATAAATATAATAATCATGCCATGATGCATCCATAATTATCATAATACTAACTCAATAATATCAAACTTAATATTACAAATCAAGAACATATGTAGGGCATTAAAACACAATAACATTTCCATTAATCTTTCAAAATTCATCTTAAATTATCATTTCTATAATTTTCTCACAATTCATTAAAACTCACATAATCAATATATATAATTCCCATAATTCAACTGACTTTGCAAAATACTTTAATCCATCATATAAATTACAAATACCATAAAGTAATAGTTTTCTTTTTAAATAAACAAATCAAATCTCAAATCACATTTATGTTAAAATTTATAAAATTCAATATGAATCTCATAAATGGAAAGAAATAACAATTTAAAAAAACCAAAATAAGTTTATGTCAAAATATAACAACTCTAGTTTAATATTTCTAAAGTAAGTAAAAACCTTAATTAGCTCTAAAAATTAACTCAAACCCTTCCAAAGTCTTAAAATAAAGAAAGCAGCTCTCCACCACTTTGAACCAAGTTGACCAAAGTATACTCCTAATAAAAAAGGGTTCAATTATTCAATTAAACATAAATTCATACTTAAACTACTCAATTAACTCTTAATTACACTAATCCTAGCAAAAACCCTTCAAAAACCCTAATTCAAAAAGTTTCATGAACCCTAACTTCTTAATTTCAACTCAAATCAATCAATTAATCACAGATTCAACACATAATCATCATATTCCCTTCATTACCTAAGCTATATCCCATAAAAATCATCTTTCTCTCTTTCTTCTAATTTATATAACCAAAATTCATAAAAACAAGCTTAAAAGAACATATCTTACATGAATCTTCAATATCCATTCAAAATCAACTTGAATCCTTTTATTTTCAGATGAAAATTTGAGTAGTTAAATAATAATTTTTTCCTTTTTTTTTCCTTAAGAAACTCAGCTAGAAGAAGAAGAATAATAAGAAATATTCTTTCTTCTTTCTTCATACTTATCCTCTTCCTTTTAAATACCTTTATTATTATTATTGTTGTTGTTGTTGTTGTTATTGTTATATTGAAAACTATGGATTTTACAATCCTCTCCCATTTAATAAATTTCATTCTTGAAATTTACCTATTATAAAAAGCTGTGGGTATTGGCTCTAAAAAACATCATTGCTTTCCCAAGTTGCCTATTCAGTTGAGTGATTCCTCCACAACACTTTCACCAAAGGAATCTTCTTATTCGGAATTCTTCACCTCATGCGCTAAAATAGCCTCCAATTCTTCTTCATATGTTAGATCCCAATTCATCTCAGCTAATTCAACTGAAAATATGCGAGATGGATTCGACCTATACCTCCAAAGCATGGAAACGTGAAAAACACTATGAATTTTCTCTAACTCGAGTGGCAAAGCCAATCCATAGGCAACCAACCCAACTCTTTCAAGTATCTCATAAGGCCCAATAAAAAGATGACTTAGCTTGCCTTTCTAATCAAACCTGAAAATCATCTTCCATGGTGACACCTTCACAAATACCTTGCCACCTATATTATATTGTGCATCCTTCCGCTTTAAATCCAAATAGTGCTTTTGTGTATCTGATGCTGCTTTCAATCAGTCTTGAATAATCTTCAATTTTTCCTCTATCTTCTTTATCAATTTAGGACCCACATGCTTCCTTTCTCCAACTTCATTCGAACACAAAGGTGTTTTTCACATTCTACCATATAACACTTCATATGGTGACATCTTTATACTGGACTAAAAACTGTTACTATATTGTGAACTCTTAACTTTGCACCTGGCCTACATAATTGGGAAAAGGGAAATTAAGAAAAATATATATATTTGTTATTAAAAATATTTTGCGGCTACATGACTGGACAGCATGTACTTGCAGCCTAGTGTTGTTTTTGGACTCCTGTAAATAGGCGTCTCCCTCTCTTGACTAGCGATCCGACTTTTCCTGTCTTGAAACTCTGTCAAAATATATTTGTGATGCAACTTTATTAAGATTGAGATTTTCTTTGATTATTTTGAACATTTTAGATTAGAATTAATTTATTTTTAGTCAGTCCCCAAGCAAGTGGAGCTTTGAAGTGGTAAAACTCTACAGCTTGTTGTGAAGAGAAAGCACCTAAACAAGGTAAGGTTCTTACTCTCTAAATTCTTTTTCAAATTTGGTAATTAATAAACTCGTAAAATTAGTTAATTCAAAGCCCCTTTGCAATCAAAGAGCACAAACTACTTACAGCTCTGATTCGCATTCGAACGGGATAAGTAGGCACACTCAGATTATCATTTCGAGTGGCGAGTCCACTTCTTAACAACCAACCTCCTTTCTCTTTTAATTTTCTTTTTATCATTTTAATTATTATTTTTCCATGTTATAATTATTTTTATTTTCTTGTTGGATTTTAAATGTAACACCCTTATACCCTATATACGTATAATACATATTTTCAGCATATGTAAAATACGCATATACGATATAAAAATATCACAGACCGATTTAATAAAATTTTTCACATTTCTGTTTTAAGATTTCAAATACTAATATATAAAATAAATAGTATATAAATATTCTTTGCTTGTTATAGGAATCCAAAATAAATATTTTATATGAAAATCTCTGAAAAAAATTCGCCAGAGTTTTGTTTGTAATTTGAACGTTTTCAAAATTCAACAAAACACAACCTGCATAAAACAAACACTCCAAATAAAATCAATTCACCAATTCACCAATACTTCTCAATTTCTCCATATTTTCTCAAAATACTTATATATAGGTATATATATATCAACATTACATATAAAATCCCATCTTAAACAAAATTATTCAAATCATTCTTTACAATTTACAATATATGCTTCAAAAACATATCATAACATACATAATATAAAAAATGTACATGCTGACAACTGGCTCTGATCTTGATGTACCCAAAACAACTCTTCAAGCTCAATAAATACAAACCTAGACCCGACCAGGTCCAGTAAAACTCTCCGGTTCTACCAAAACATCCATGACACCTGCGCGACGAATTACAATTGCACTAAGCCAAAGTCTAGTGGTACAAACTTTGATAACAATATAGTCCAAATGAAATGTCAATGCACAACAAATGTATATATCACAATACATAACATTATATCTCGTTACATTGCTCAATTTTATCACAATTCATAATTCACATTAAAACAAAGACAAGCATGGGCCCAAAAAGAATCTAATATGCTATTCAAATTTCAGAGTTACTGCTTTGGTCTATAATGACACCATGTGTCTAGCCCCATAGGCGATATATCCATGGATAATGTAACAGCCGCAGTCTCTTAGATCTCAACCCGGCTAGGCCCTTAGGCCCCAGTATCTTGGTCCTCAACCCGGCTAGACTGCTATAGTTTTTGAGGCTTAGGACCCAGTCTTTTCACCCCAAAAACATCATATTTATCAGCTGGCCTGGCTTACGACCCAGTTTTTTCACCATTCCAGCGTTTAGCCTGTAGGCAATCATAGGCATGCCGCCAAACCTTGAACTCTGAAAATTGAATAACATACTAGGCACACAATTTATTCATATTTTTCATTATCAAATTCTTTCATAATTCCTTTATCAAAACTTTTCTCATAATCAAACTAGGCACATTGCCTTATTATATCATCTTTTTCTCACTTTTTTTTTCATTTTTTCATTTTTCTCATTGTCAATTTCTTTCTCATTGTCACATATTCAATCTAGGCACATTGCCTTATTTTCACATTTTTTTTTCTCATTTTTCTCATTTTTCACATCTTTCTCATTTTTCTCACTTTTCTCACTTTTATCAATATTAATTCATTTCATTATTCCACATATCTCATTTTTGCATTCACAACACATTAACCAATTACTTTGGGTATTTTTACATAATGTACATATTTCACATTACAATTTAGCCATTATCAATGGCTTTTCATAATGCATTTAACACATATATGACATTACAAATGTCATAGCACATTATTTATACACAATCAATGAACCAAGTAACTTAACACATTTTTCAACCAAAATGTGTTAAGCCCAAATGTCATGCAAATATAAACAATATATTCAAAGTTTATGCATACCTCTACTAGCAACCCAAAGCAAGCTTAACACAACCTCCAATCCTATCCTTCCAACTTGCCCTTCACCACTTGGATGAAGCAAATCAACCTCCCTCAATGCCTGTACCAAATGTGATCATACATAATCATTTAATATCACATTCTAAGGTATTCTCAACATTAAACCATAATTAAACATCACTCTAAACCAAATCCCAAAATTAAGCTTCACCTCACTTTAACTTTGAAAAACCATATCAAGCCATTTAAAGTAGTGTTTTAAGTTTATTAATATCATTAGAAATATATTTTAGCATGTTTAAACCAATTACATGAATTAACCACATGCTTATGTCCAAAACCCTAAAATGACATAACCTTCACCATTGAAGGATCTCCAATCCAACTCAATCCAATTATCATTTCAATCTTATTTCTACCACTTATATCCTTAAATAACATGATTTAAGCATTAAAATCAAACAATTAATCATTATTTGAAAATTCACTTTTCCAAAACTCTAAATCAATACTACCCTCTTCAAACTCTAGCCAAACACAACCAAATCCAATATTTGATTTTAAAATACTTGTTTGTGCATCAAACCAACTCATTTGGAATCAATTTGCAAAATTAAAAATCATGATTTCAAAAACTCAAATGTTCCATAACCCTAAATTCTCTCTCTTCACCAATCTTACCCAAACTCAACCATTTCTTTAATCCAATCTTAAAATCATTATTTACTCATGAAAAGAACATCTTCCATACCCATTCCAACAATTATAACATGCTCTTTCAAAAACTCAATTCATACATATTCATAAGCTTTAAAGAACTTCATAATTTTGGAAATAAAGCTTACTTACTTGTTGAAAAATCACCAAAACTACTATTATTCCCTTGAAAGCTTGAAGAATTTGATGATGGAAGAAGCTAAAAATCTCTCTCTTTGGCCATGAAAGTCGTCCTTGAAGGAAAGAAGAAGAAGAAGACTTTATTTTTTTTATTTCTCTTTACTTTCACCCTTTAATTTTAAACCACACACACATATATATATATATTAAAATAATTTAATAATTAGTTATTTAATTATTTATTTAATAAATTAAAAGTCCTAAATTTCCTCTTTTATTCAAAAATAATTTATTTTTGAATTATTTTATTAATTTTAAATTTCTAAGATTTAATTATCAAAATACCCTTTTACTTTGACTTTTCTTTTAAAAAGTGTTGACTTTTTTATGTTATGTATATTTTACATGTATATCACATATATGTTCCACTTTTTCTTTTAAAACCCCTTCATTTTTTATTTAAAACCATTAATTTAATTTATCCATTTAAATTATAATTTATTTTATCAAATTTTTAAAAATTAGAACTTTTCAAAAATTGGGATATTATACATATGCACAAGTAATGTGTATCTTATATACACATCAAATTTACCTTATATGTGTATTAAATATTAAGTATGTAATGTATTAATCCAATATATACAATTAATATACCATATGTATATGTTATATATACTCTAGATATATATATATTGAGTATATACAATTTATATCTCCAAATACTTATTTAATTTCTCCAAAATCACGGATGTTATAATTTTCTCCCCCTTAAATAATTTCGTCTTAAATAATTTCGTCCTCGAAATTATCCAGTATAGTAATAAATTATCCAAATCATTATTTTACTAAATTACATAATTTCTATTCTCCCCCTTAGGTTCATTCTTAATTTCCTTTTTATCATTCCCTAACACATCATTATACTGTCTATTTACTCAAACGGTCACAATAGATTATTATATCTTCAATCGAATTGTCATTGGGCAAAATTAGTTCATCTCCTTATTATATATACACCATACACCTATTGCACTCAAGATATCTGATCACTTCATTATCTTAAAAATATACTCTCATCACCTTAAATTCAAATGTTAATAACTTTTATCTTAACACAATAATTTTACACATCTTCACTTTGATCCTACTCTTTATACAATTACCACATATTAAGTTAATATCACCATTATACAATAACAAAATCTTATTTCCTTATTAAAATTCATTCCAATTATACTATAACTAACACTTTTCTCTTATAATTATTTGAAACTAATATAACTTAGCTCCTTTTATATGCATATACATATCAACACGCTATATTATGCACATTATCATATAGCTTGCATATTCTTAATACAACTACACATTGAATTTCAGTAAATACTTGTAAACTTATTACATTTCTTATAGTTACCATATTTTCAAAAATCTCTTTTCTTACACATCACTTAAAGCTTATCATATTTTCACAATTCTCTTCTGTTTCCACACTTTCTATAATTATAAACAAATTTCTAACATAAAATTATAAGATCCACCTACGCAAACCATAAGTCTTGACCATGTTTCTTGAAGCATAACTATCAATCTCACCAAAACTATCCAACGGTCATGCCATAATAATGGTCACGTCTATGGCTTATAAATAAATACTTCCCTTCTATCATTCTTCTTCAAACATTTCCAATCACAATGTTAAGTTCGTATCGCAAAAATCACAAATTCATTTTTCTAATCTTTTGATACACAAAAAGTTAACACGTTTCAGCTCTGTTTCAAAGCAATTTACTCTTGATTACTTGATCATCATTAGCCTAACTCATGTTTCAACAATATTATCATTAACATCTCTTATATATACACATTCGTTCATATGCTAATTTACACAATTTCCATTTATTACTCCATTTCTAATCTATCTCTTATAAAAATTTTCATTCATTTTTTTTCACTTCCATACTTTCTTCATTATACTTTCCTTTTTCCTTACAATCTCTTATTTATACGCATATACTTTAGGCCCAAAACATTATACAATCATCAATTTCAGTTGTTAAAATAACAATTTCACCGTCTAGCTCTATTCGGGTCCATTCTCAATCTCAATTCATCACATGACCTAACTCTACGCAGGTCAAGACCTATCTCTCTTAGGTCTATTACTACATGTAGTATCATTCGCAATATCACCAGACACATATTTGTATAAGGTAGTAAGCACTCGATAATATATTTTTTTAATCATCCACGTACACCTTCATAAGTCATAATCACAATGTGACTTACTTTCCACATTTTCTTAAATATCATATTTGTGTTCATATTGAAAAAAATCTCATCACACAAATCATACAATTATACTCAATTCCTCTTTTACATACAATCTATACAAAGTTAACATATATCACCTTTCAGAGAACATTATCATTCTCATTCTTTTGACATTACTTAGGTTATTCATCAATTCAACATATATATACACTCTGACCACAACATAATTAACATCTTCCTTATTTAATCACCCATCTCTTAAATAAGTATCTTATTAAATATATATATATATATAATTTTTTAACACCTCAAATAAATCTTAGTCACATTTCCAATGTGACATCTCTATCACATTTTTTTTTATGCATTTATCATACTCTTCATAACCCTTTTCATCATTTCCAATTCAATTACCTAAAGTAACTCATTTTTGCTTACTTAATCATTTCCCTTTTATTTCATAACAAATTTTTATATTATCAACCACATTACATGTTACATGATATTTTCACAAATAATATTACTTATTCAAAATTACTCCCACGCTTATTAAACGTTAAACTATCAACATCTAAACAATCTTCATCAAAATTCTCTTACAACTCTAAATTTTCAACTTACTACTTTACTTAAACTTCATTCTATTAATCTCATTTTCAAGAGCTAACTTTATAAACTTTATTTTTATATTAATATAACATCAAAACACATCACTTTCACAATTATGGAAACCCATTTCAAAAAATCAAATTTCATATATTGCAACCAACAACATAAACCTCACCAAATCTCATCCATATCACATTATCAATCTTAAGATCATAACATTTACTTTTAAACAACACTACTTTATTTCCTTACACTAATTAACATCATCAATTAGATATCCTACTTTTACGTACTTAAACCCTAAATCATGCATTATTGTTCCATAATAAATAATTAGCTATCATATGTGATTTCGCTCTTTGATTTTAATTATGAACTTTTTGTTGAAAATTATTAAAAACTCCATATTCCTTCTTCATACTTCTACCCATATGTATATAAATTTTCATAATTTTGTTCATTCATTTGTCTCATGAAATTAATTTATTACTCATGTATACAAAATTGTATGACTTCCTTAGTTTCATGTCACTCTCACTTTCAATTTTTATATTCCTTACCAATTCTTTATAAAAGCTTGTAAACTTTTAACCATGTGCACTTGACACATATATGGACTTATATTTAAAATTTTAAATTTTTTTCAAATTGATTTAATATATTTAAAAATTAAATCTTCCAAAATCAGAGAATCTGTCTCTTTAATAATTTCTCTGGCAGCACCCGTTGTCCATTTGTTTCAGGTATCAAACCTTAATAAAAATTAATGAAATTTTAACCATATGTTATAGGAATACATATGATATTTTTTGTAAATTTTTAGATTTTTCTGGGTTTGTTTACCATAGTTTCTAATTTTTGTTTTCAATTTCTACAGATTCTGAGTTGCTGAAATTTCTCCAACAATTTATGTTCTTCTATTTTTCTTAATTAGAGATTCATCTTTAAAATTTATAAAATTTTATACATTGGATTCTAACATATAGAAAAACTTTTTATTAAATGTTCAAACTCATCCAACATTTCTAGATTTGTCCAAAAATTCAGACAATATCACTTTGCAGTACACCTATAAAATTTTCTGTACCTATCGCGCTCATTTCTCAAACTTTATATTTTTATATCTTAAATTATTTCCTAGATTATTTTTCTAATTTCACTTATTCATCAATTGAATCAGCTATGACTTTTAAATTTCAAATAAAAGTTCCAAAAATTCTTAATCCATAATCTCTAGAATGACACTTCCACTGCGCCACTCTGATCTATGCAACCCAGACACCATCTCAACTCATATCCATTATATCAAATGGACATTGCCACATTAGGGATCAGATAAATTGCCAGTGCCAATGCATGCATCACAATTGAAAATTTATTTTTTATTTCAATTTTCTCTCTATCATCCCACCTAGGTTGAGAACCTCAAACCTAGGCTCTGATACCAAAATAAATGTAATACCCATATACCCTATATACGTACAATACATATTTTTAGCATATGTAAAATACGCATATACGGTATAAAAATGTCACAGACCGATTTAATAAAAATTTTCACATTTCTGTTTTAAGATTTTAAATACTAATATATAAAATAAATAGTATATAATTATTCTTTGCTTGTTATAGGAATCTAAAATAAATATTTTATATGAAAATCTCTAAGAAAAATTCGCCAGAGTTTTATTTGTAATTTGAACGTTTCCAAAATTCAACAAACACAACCTGCATAAAACAAAAACTCCAAATAAAATCAATTCACCAATTCACCAATACTTCTTAATTTCTCCATATTTTCTCAAAATACTTATATATAGGTATATATATATCAACATTACATATAAAATCCCATCTTAAACAAAATTATTCAAATCATTCTTTACAATTTACAATATATGCTTCAAAAACATATCATAACATACATAATATAAAAAATGTACATGCTGACAACTGGCTCTGATCTTGATGTACCCAAAACAACTCTTCAAGCTTAATAAATACAAACCTAGACCCGATCAGGTCTAGTAAAACTCTCCGGTTCTACCAAAACGTCCATGACGCCTACGTGACGAATTACAATCGCGCTGAGCCGAAGCCTAGTGGTACTAACTTTAATAACAATATAGTCCAAATGAAATGTCAATGCACAACACATATTTATATCACAAACACATAACATTATATCTCGTTATATTGCTTAATTTTATCACAATTCATAATTCACATTAAAACAAGGACAAGCATGGGCCCAAAAAGAATCTAATATGCTATTTAAATTTCAGAGTTACTGCTTTGGTCCATAATGACACCATGTGTCTAGCCCCGTAGGCAATATATCCATGGATAATGTAACAGCCCCAGTCTCTTAGACCTCAACCCGGCTAGACCCTTAGGCCCCAGTATCTTGGTCCTCAACCCGGCTAGACTGTTATAGTTTTTGAGGCTTAGGACCCAGTCTTTTCACCCCAAAAACATCATATTTATCAGCTGGCCTGGCTTACGACCCAGTCTTTTCACCATTCTAGTGTTTAGCCTGTAGGCAATCATAGGCATGCCGCCAAACCTAGAACTCTGAAAATTGAATAACATACTAGGCACACAATTTATTCATATTTCTCATTATCAAATTCTTTCATAATTCCTTTATCAAAACTTTTCTCATGATTAAACTAGGCACATTGTGTAATATCCCAAAGTGTGCCCTAGGAGTTTTGATATAATTGTTGTTTTATTTGAAATAAAATGTATATGTGTAATTGGAAAAAGAAAAAAATTTAAAAGAGAGTGTATATGTTGTATATATGGAAATATATATAACATATATACAAGTCAAATGGATGGTCAAAGGAAGAAGATATTTATTTTGTTAATTATAAAATTACTAAAAAGGGCATGTAAGTGAAAGGAAGTTAAAACAAATAAGAAGAGGGTATTTAGGTAATTTCTTATTTTGGAATGCTTGGTGGAGGTTTAAAGAGATGAAAAGTTTGACTTTGTTTCTTCATTTTCTTTTCTTCTCCTTTGGTGGCCGGACATCATCAAGACAAGTGAGCAAGAGGAAGGTTTTGAGTTCTAAGATCAAATTGAAGGAAGATTCAAGTGATTAAGTTGGATATTTGTGAAGTTCCATCAATTTTGGTAAATTCTCTCTCTTAATTTCCTTTGTTCTTTTCGAAGTTGTGTTTGAGGTTGATGAATTGTTGTTGATGGTATGATTAGGGTTGTTTGTGGTGTGTTTATAAGTGTTGAAATTGATTTTAAGATAAGAAGTTAAATTGATGATGGTATTGAAAGAGTAAGAGTGATGTTGGCTTTAGGGTTTTGAAGTGGTAAGTGATGTTTAACTTGAGTTTGATCAATTATTTTCATAGATCTTCATGTTGTTTGTGTTTGTTGGAGTTGTAAGCCTAGAATATGTGATTTTGGTCGAAGGCAGTAGCATCTTGGATGCCACGCCCGTGGCCCTTAGATGCCATGGCCGTGGGGGTGTTGAACAAATTGGGCAGAATTGTTTTCTACCCCATGCCCGTGGGGGTTGGGGTGGCCACGGCCGTGGCTCTAATATGTGGTGTTGAGTTATAATTTGTTATCTAAAGGTCTAAGATGAGGTTAATAAGTGATAAATTGTATTGGAATTCATGTATTGTATCATTTTTGGATCAGGTTTTGGAAGAAAGTGATTTGCCCTAATTTAAGAAGTGAAGAACTCTTGGAAGAAGAAGAGTATAGAGTTGTGTGAGTGTTCTTGAGGTAAGTACAAACTACATTATTGCATATATTCATATGATGTTGAGACTTAACATCCATTTGATTGTAAATGTGTTAGGAAATCTAATGCATTGTTTATGCTTATGAATGATGTTATGTTTTGTATAATGTGAATGATTGATGAGCATCTAAAATGTGTGTTAATGTCATTGACTATGTACATCTAAATGATGAATTGATTTAATGTGAAGTGAGACATAATGAGATGTGAAAACAATGTGATGGGTTAAAATGATGTAAATGATATAATTGAGGCATGTTTGCCTAGATAATGTTCAATGCAATTGATGATATATATATATATACTCTCTTGATGAGATATGGAGCCATGGTTGTTGGCTAAAATGATAATCATTCCAATGAGATGATTGAGGCATGAATGCCTAAGTGATGATGATTAAATGATAATGAAATAATAAATGAATTGTGTGTCTAATGTGTTATTCATTTTCAGAGTTTTGTTGTTGGTGGCATGCCTAATAGTAACAATCTCTTGAAGTTAGGATGGGCTTGATCCTTGAAGCCAAGTTGGGTTGAAGTTTAACATGTTTTACTCCCCTTGAAGCTTGGTTGGGTCTAGTCCTTGAAGCCTAATTGAGATGTTACAACCCTTGAAGCTAGGTTGGGTTTGGTTCTTGAAGCCAAGTTAGGCTGATACTTAGCATGCTTTGTTCCCCTTGAAGCTTGGTTGAACCTAAATCCTTGAAGCCTAGTTGGGATAATGATAAATGTGATAATTAAACCAAATCATTAACTCTGAAAGTTGAATGGCATATTAGTGTCTGTTGGGCCCATGCTTGTCTTTGTTTTTAATGTGATTCTTGAATGGTTAAACCAATGAATAATGAGATTGTTGACATTGCATAAGTATCTTGTTGAGAATAAATGTTTAATATGACCTTAAGCAAAGTAAGATATTTAAGTATAACATTTCTTGTGAATGGTGTATGGAATTGATTGTGTGACATTGGCATTGCATCAAAACATAATATTATTATAGTTTGTACCACTAAGCCGTTGGCTTAGCGCGATTATGATTTATCGCGCAGGTAACAGGGAAGAATCAGAGAGTTCCTCTAGGCCAAGTAGAGTCTAGATTTGGTGGTGTTGATAGTGAAGCTTAAAGATCGAAGACATACTGCCAAACATGTATATATTTTATGTTTTTGTAAAACTTGAATTTTGATGTATATATATTTGTAAATATTTGTTATATTTTCCGTTGTGTTTTGAATAAACTTTTATTTATTTTGTTTTATAAATTTCTTTAAATGTTTTAAATTTGCTCATATGATTATAAAAGAAGTGAGTCATTTGTTTAGTAATCCGTGATATTTCTATATTCAGTATACGTATATTACGATCGTAATAGCATGCTATGTACGTATATGGGATATAGGGGTGTTACAATTATTTTGGTATCAGAGCCTAGGTTTGAGATTCTCAACCTAGGTGAATTGTAAGAAAAAGAATATTTTGATTTTAAAAGTTGGTTTTTGAGTAAAATACATGTTTTGGTATGGCAGTCTTTGATCTTTAATGAGGTATATTCTGCTGTGTTTGCAGATATAGATAGTAATGGAGTCCCATTCACGTCAGACTGTAGAAGGAAGTACTGAGAGTGTAGCTCCAGGAGAGAGTAGAGATGGAGCTAGAGTTGATAGAATTAGTGAGGCACCTGTTTCTATGCCAAAGAGATCAGCTGCAGAGGAGGCTTCGCCGGGTTGGTTAAGGCATGTGATAGAACTATTGAGGCCAGCTCCAGTGCAGCCACCACCACCACAGCCTCAGATGCCGGTAAGATATTATGATAAGTTGAGAAAATATGGGGCTGAAGATTTCTTGGGCACTACCGATCCTGCAGTGGCTGAGCAGTGGTTGGATAAAGTGCAGAGGATATTCATTCAGTTGCAAGCCACTTCGGATGAGAAATTTGACTATGCCAGATCCCTCTTATAGAAAGATGCCTATGACTGGTGGAAGACTGTTTCTCATGCCATGGATGATCCACCTACACTATCTTATAGTGTTTTTCTGAGAGAGTTTGAACAAAAATATACTCTGAGGGAGTATAAAGATATTAAGAAGATGGAATTCCTGAATTTGAGGCAAGACAACCGGACGGTGATAGAATACGAGATTGAGTACATCCGGTTGAGTCGTTAATGTTGGGGGAATTATCTCTGATGAAATAGATCGGTGCAGAAGATTTGAGGAGGGATTGAGGCCCTCTATCATGTGCATTGTGGCTGGTTCACGATACCAGGATTTCTCTCAGCTTGTTGCAGTAGCTAGAAGTGTTGAGAGAGCGCAAAGCATTGCAGCAGCTGCTTCGGAGGAGGAGACTAGAGTAAGGAGACCCCAGTTTGAGGCAGGGTCTTCATCTGTGAAGAGGGGTAGAGGAAGTTTTGTTTCGAGGATCAGTAGGAGTCAGAGGCAGTCAGGCAGATCAGTGCAGTATCAGAGGCAGAGGCCGAGACTGACAGCCTCTGTAGCTAGTGCCCCGACTCCCGTGATGCAAAGGTCTACTCCACCTGTATGTGTTCACTGTGGCAGGCCCCATGGAGGTGTTTGTTGGAGGACTGGTGTATCCAGAGTATGTTATAGATGTGGGTCACCAGATCATTTTATTAAAGATTGCCCTGATATGCAAGATGATAGGCAGATTGATACTGCAATTTCTCGACCCAATGTTAGTAGAGGTGGTCGAGGGGGCAGAGGTTTTAGTAGAGGTGGTAGACCCGGGTTTAGTCAGAGAGGAGGATCATCATCCGGAGGTAGTAGGCCAGAGGAGGCCGGATCTTCTCAGAGGGTATATGTGATGCAGAGGCAGCCAGATGCTTCAGCAGTTATAGCGGGTACATTTTCTTTATTTGGCATTTCAGTACTTACTTTGATTGATCCAGGATCTACTCATTCATACATAAGTGCATCCATATTGCCTGTGTCTGAATTGCATTCAGAATCCTTAGGATTTGATGTTTTGGTGACAAATCCTTTAGGACATAGTGTGGTTGTTAATAAGGTGCACCGTGATAGTGCAGTTGAGGTGCAAGGTGAGGAGTTTCTTGGTGATCTGATTGAAATGCCTTTTAAAGAATATGATTTGATCTTAGGCATGGATTGGCTGTCTAAGCATGGAGCTGTGGTAGATTGTCAAAAGAAGTGTGTCACCTTGAGAACCAGTGATGGTAGGGATGTGATAGTATCTAGTGAGCAGAGACAACTTGCATCCTTGTTTGTATCAGCTGTAACAGCTAGAAAGTTGATTAGAAAAGGGTGTGAATCTTATCTTGCTCATGTTGTGGATACTAGGGTAGTAGGTTCTCAACTTGATAATATAACCACAGTTGCAGATTTTCCAGATGTGTTTCCTGAGGAGTTGCCAGGGTTACCCCCTGAGAGAGAGGTTGAGTTTGGTATCGAATTGTTGCCTGGTACCACTCCCATCTCTATCACTCCTTATAGAATGGCACATGCTGAATTGACAGAGTTGAAGGTGCAGTTGCAGGAGTTGTTGGATAAAGGATTTATTCGCCCTAGTGTTTCTCCTTGGGGAGCTCCTGTGTTGTTTGTGAAGAAGAAAGATGGTACTATAAGGTTATGCATTGATTATAGGCAATTGAATAAAGTGACTATCAAGAATAAATATCCTTTGCCTAGGATTGATGATCTCTTTGATCAATTGAAGGGAGCAGCAGTGTTTTCCAAGATTGATTTGAGATCCGGGTACCATCAGTTGAGGGTTAAAGCTGAAGATGTTTCTAAGACAGCTTTCCGCACCAGGTATGGGCATTATGAGTTTTTAGTAATGCCTTTTGGGTTGACGAATGCACCTGTAGCTTTCATGGATTTGATGAATAGGGTGTTTAGGCCCTATCTGGATCAGTTTGTGGTGGTTTTCATCGATGATATTCTGGTGTATTCACGTAATGAGGAAGAGCATGACAAGCATTTGCGGATTGTGTTACAGATCTTGAGAGAGAAGCGGTTATATGCTAAGCTGTCAAAGTGTGAATTTTGGCTTGACCAAGTTACTTTTCTGGGCCATATAGTTTCAGCAGATGGTATATGAGTCGATCCAAGTAAAATTGAAGCTATTTTGAATTGGAGTCCACCAAAGTCTGTGACTGAAGTTAGGAGTTTTATGGGTTTGGCAGGCTATTATCGTCGATTTGTGAAAATTTTTTCTTTAATAGCTACTCCACTCACCAGATTGCTTCGGAAGGGAGTTAGATTTGTGTGGATGGATCAGTGTCAAGCAAGTTTTGAACAGTTGAAAGAGATGTTGACTCAAGCGCCTGTTCTTACTTTACCCGTGGAAGATAAACCATATGTGATTTATAGTGATGCTTCACATAATGGTTTAGGATGTGTTTTGATGCAAGAAGGTAAAGTCATAGCCTATGCTTCTCGGCAGCTTAAGCCGCATGAGCTCAATTATCCTACTCATGATTTGGAGTTGGCAGCTATAGTATTTGCTTTGAAAATTTGGCGACACTACTTGTATGGGGAGAAATGTTTTATCTTTACGGATCATAAAAGTTTGAAATATTTGGGTGTTCAGAAGGAGTTGAATCTTCGGCAAAGGCGATGGTTAGAACTGATTAAAGACTATGACTGTTTAATTGATTATCATCCTAGTAAGGCAAATGTAGTTGCTGATGCCTTGAGTCGGAAGTCTTTAGCAGGTTTGGCTGTGTATTTGCTCTCGTTGCTTGTTGAGTTGAGAGTGTTGCATGCTAGTTTTGAAGTATGTGATGATGGTGCATTATTGGCTCAGCTGCAGTTGAGACCAGTATTGTTGGATCAGATAAAGGAGGCCCAATTAGCGGATGAGAAAATTCAGAAGATTGTATCAGATTGTCGAAATGGGGAGAGCCGAGATTTTCATGTGAAAAGTGATGGTAGTCTTTGGTTCAAGAATAGATTGTGTGTTCCTGATGATGATGGTTTGAGAAAGATCATTTTAGAGGAAGCACACCAATCGGTTTTTGCTATGCATCCGGGTAGTACAAAGATGTACCATGATTTGAAACAGCACTACTGGTGGTCTGGTATGAAGAGAGACATAGCGAAATTTGTGTCCAAATGTCTCACTTGTCATAGGGTGAAAGCTGAGCATCAAGTTCCAACAGGGTTACTTCAACCTTTAACAGTACCTGAATGGAAATGGGAGAGAATAACAATGGATTTTGTATCTGGTTTTCCATTGACTCAGAAGAAGCATGATACTATTTGGGTGATTGTTGATCGGTTGAGAAAGACAGCTCATTTCCTTCCTGTTAAAATGGACTATTCTCTTGAAAGGTTGGCTGAACTGTATATCAGTGAAATAGTGAAGTTGCATGGAGTCCCAATTTCTTTAGTGTCTGATCGAGACCCCTGGTTTACTTCGAGGTTTTGGAAGAGTTTACATGATGCATTGGGTTCTCGGTTACACTTTAGTACTGCTTTTCATCCACAGACAGATGGGCAGTCAGAGAGAGTGATACAAATTATTGAGGATATGTTGAGAAGCTGTGTCATTGATTTTTCTGGAAGTTGGGACAGATTTTTACCACTTGTGGAATTTGCTTACAACAACAGTCATCAATCCAATATTGGTATGGCACCATTTGAGGCATTGTATGGTAGAAGATGTAGAACGCCTTTATGCTGGAATGAAGTTGGAGAGAGTAAGTTAATTGGTCCTGATTTGATTGAAGAAACTGAAGAGAAAGTAAAAATAATTCAGGATCGGTTGAAAGCAGCTTCAGATCGACAGAAGTCTTATTCAGATTTGAAGAGGAGAGACATAGAGTTTGATATTGGAGATAAAGTATTTTTGAAAGTGTCTCCTTGGAAAAGGATATTGAGATTTGGTCGAAGAGGGAAGCTGAGTCCTCGTTTCATTGGACCGTATGAAGTTTTAGAAAGAGTTGGACTAGTTGCTTATCGCCTTGCCTTGCCACCTGAGTTGGATAGAATCCATAATGTATTCCATGTTTCTATGTTGCGGAGGTATAGATCAGATCCATCTCATATCTTGCCAGTTGAATCCATTGAAGTGAGTCCGGATCTGACATTTGAAGAAGAACCAGTTGCTATTTTCGCACATGAAGTGAAAGAGTTGAGGAATAAGAAAGTGCCATTGGTGAAGGTTCCATGGAAGAATCATGGGAGAGAAGAGGCAACTTGGGAGAGTGAGCAAGCAATGCAAGATCAGTATCCTCAACTGTTTCAGACATAATATCAGGTAATTTCGAGGACAAAATTTCTTTTTAGAGGGGGAGAATTGTAATATCCCAAAGTGTGCCCTAGGAGTTTTGATATAATTGTTGATTTATTTGAATTAAAATGTATATGTGTAATTGGAAAGAGAAAAGAATTTAAAAGAGAGTGTATATGTTGTATATATGGAAATATATATAACATATACACAAGTCAAATGGATGGTCAAAGGAAGAAGATATTTATTTTGTTAATTATGAAATTACTAAAAAGGGCATGTAAGTGAAAGGAAGTTAAAACAAATAAGAAGAGGGTATTTAGGTAATTTCTTATTTTGGAATGCTTGGTGGAGGTTTAAAAAGATGAAAAGTTTGACTTTGTTTCTTCATTTTCTTTTCTTCTCCTTTGGTGGCCGGACATCATCAAGACAAGTGAGCAAGAGGAAGGTTTTGAGTTCTAAGATTAAATTGAAGGAAGATTCAAGTGATTAAGTTGGATATTTGTGAAGTTCCATCAATTTTGGTAAATTCTCTCTCTTAATTTCCTTTGTTCTTTTTGAAGTTGTGTTTGAGGTTCATGAATTGTTGTTGATGGTATGATTAGGGTTGTTTGTGGTGTGTTTATAAGTGTTGAAATTGATTTTAAGATAAGAAGTTAAATTGATGATGGTATTGAAAGAGTAAGAGTGATGTTGGCTTTAGGGTTTTGAAGTGGTAAGTGATGTTTAACTTGAGTTTGATCAATTATTTTCATAGATCTTCATGTTGTTTGTGTTTGTTGGAGTTGTAAGCCTAGAATATGTGATTTTTGTCGAAGGCAGTAACATCTTGGATGCAACGCCCATGGCCCTTAGATCCCATGGCCGTGGGGGTGTTGAACAAATTGGGCAGAATTGTTTTCTACCCCACGCCCGTGGGGGTTGGGGTGGCCACGGCCGTGGGCTCTAATATGTGGTGTTGATTTATTATTTGTGATCTAAAGGTCTAAGATGAGGTTAATAATTGATAAATTGTATTGGAATTCATGTATTGTATCATTTTTGGATTAGGTTTTGGAAGAAAGTGATTTGCCCTAATTTAAGAAGTGAAGAACTCTTGGAAGAAGAAGAGTATAGAGTTGTGTGAGTGTTCTTGAGGTAAGTACAAACTACATTATTGCATATATTCATATGATGTTGAGACTTAACATCCATTTGATTGTAAATGTGTTAGGAAATCTAATGCATTGTTTATGCTTATGAATGATGTTATGTTTTGTATAATGTGAATGATTGATGAGCATCTAAAATGTGTGTTAATGTCATTGACTATGTACATCTAAATGATGAATTGATTTAATGTGAAGTGAGACATAATGAGATGTGAAAACAATGTGATGGTTTAAAATGATGTAAATGATATAATTGAGGCATGTTTGCCTAGATAATGTTCAATGCAATTGATGATATATATATATACTCTCTTGATGAGATATGGAGCCATGGTTGTTGGCTAAAATGATAATCATTCCAATGAGATGATTGAGGCATGAATGCCTAAGTGATGATGATTAAATGATAATGAAATAATAAATGAATTGTGTGTCTAATGTGTTATTCATTTTTAGAGTTTTGTTGTTGGTGGCATGCCTAATAGTAACAATCTCTTGAAGTTAGGTTGGGCTTGATCCTTGAAGCCAAGTTGGGTTGAAGTTTAATATGTTTTACTCCCCTTGAAGCTTGGTTGAGTCTAGTCCTTGAAGCCTAATTGAGATGTTACAACCCTTGAAGCTAGGTTGGGTTTGGTTCTTGAAGCCAAGTTGGGTTGATACTTAGCATGCTTTGTTCCCCTTGAAGCTTGGTTGAACCTAAATCCTTGAAGCCTAGTTGGGATAATGATAAATGTGATAATTAAACCAAAACATTAACTCTGAAAGTTGAATGACATATTAGTGTCTTTTGAGCCCATGCTTGTCTTTGTTTTCAATGTGATTCTTGAATGGTGAAACCAATGAATAATGAGATTGTTGACATTGCATAAGTATCTTGTTGAGAATTAATGTTTGATATGACCTTAAGCAAAGTAAGATATTGAAGTATAACATTTCTTGTGAATGGTGTATGGAATTGATTGTGTGACATTGGCATTGCATCAAAACATAATATTATTATAGTTTGTACCACTAAGCCGTTGGCTTAGCGCGATTATGATTTATCGCGCAGGTAACAGGGAAGAACCAGAGAGTTCCTCTAGGCCGAGTAGAGTCTAGATTTGGTGGTGTTGATAGTGAAGCTTAAAGATCGAAGACATACTGCCAAACATGTATATATTTTATGTTTTTGTAAAACTTGAGTTTTGATGTATATGTATTTGTAAATATTTGTTATATTTTCTGCTGTGTTTTGAATAAACTTTTTTATTTATTGTGTTTTATAAATTTCTTTAAATGTTTTAAATTTGCTCATATTATTATAAAAGAAGTGAGTCATTTGTTTAGTAATCCGTGATATTTCTATATTCAATATACGTATATTACGATCGTAATAGCATGCTATGTACGTATATGGGATAGAGGGGTGTTACACATTGCCTTATTATATCATCTTTTTCTAACTTTTTTTTTTTCATTTCTTCATTTTTCTCATTGTTAATTTCTTTCTCATTGTTAATTTCTTTCTCATTGTCACATATTCAATCTAGGCACATTGCCTTATTTTCCTTTTTTTTTTTTTCTCATTTTTCTCATTTTTCACATCTTTCTCATTTTTCTCACTTTTCTCATTTTTATCAATATTAATTCATTTCATTATTCCACATATCTCATTTTTGCATTCACAACACATTACCCAATTACTTTGGGTATTTTCACATAATATACATATTTCACATTATACACAATTTAGCCATTATCAATGGCTTTTCATAATGCATTTAACACATATATGACATTACAAATGTCATAGCACATTATTCATACACAATCAATGAACCAAGTAACTTAACACATTTTTCAACCAAAATATGTTAAGCCCAAATGTCATGCAAATATAAACAATAAATTCAAAGTTTATATATACCTTTACTAGCAACTCAAAGCAAGCTTAACACAACCTCCAATCCTATCCTTCCAACTTGCCCTTCATCACTTGGATGAAACAAATCAACCTCCCTCAATGTCTATACCAAATGTGATCATACATAATCATTTAATATCACATTCTAAGGTATTCTCAACATTAAACCATAATTAAACATCACTCTAAACCAAATCCCAAAATTAAGCTTCACCTCACTTTAACTTTGAAAAACCATATCAAGCCATTTAAAGTAGTGTTTTAAGTTTATTAATATCATTAGAAATATATTTTAGCATGTTTAAACCAATTACATTAATTAACTATATGCTTATGTCCAAAATCCTAAAATGACATAACCTTCACCATTGTAGGATCTCCAATCCAAATCAATCCAATTATCGTTTCAATCTTATTTCCACCACTTATATCCTTAAATAACATGATTTAAGCATTAAAATCAAACAATTAATCATTCTTTGAAAATTCACTTTTCCAAAACTCTAAATCAATACTACCCTCTTCAAACTCTAACCAAACACAACCAAATCCAATATTTGACTTTAAAATACTTGTTTATGCATCAAAACAACTCATTTGGAATCAATTTGCAAAATTAAAAATCATGATTTCAAAAACTCAAATGTTCCATAACCCTAAATTCTCTCTCTTCACCAATCTTACCCAAACTCAACCATTTCTTTAATCCAACCTTAAAATCATTATTTAATCATCAAAAGAACATCTTCCATACCATTTCCAACAATTATAACATGCTCTTTCAAAAACTCAATTCATACATATTCATAAGCTTTAAAGAACTTCATAATTTTGGAAATAAAGCTTACTTACTTGTTGAAAAATCACAAAAACTACTCTTATTCCCTTGAAAGTTTGAAGAATTTGATGATGGAAGAAGCTAAAAATCTCCCTCTTTGGCCATGAAAGTCGTCCTTGAAGGAAAGAAGAAGAAGAAGAAGACTTCTTTTTTTTATTTCTCTTTCCTTTCACCCTTTAATTTTAAACCATATATATATATATATTAAAATAATTTAATAATTAATTAATTATTTATTTATTTAATAAATTAAAAGTCCTAAATTCCTTCTTCCATTTAAAAATAATTTATTTTTGAATTATTTTATTAATTTTAAATTTTTAAGATTTAATTACCAAAATACCCTTTTACTTTGACTTTTCTTTTAAAAAGTGTTGACTTTTATATGTTACGTATATTTTACATATATATCACATATATGTTTCACTTTTTCTTTTAAAACCCCTTTATTTTTTATTTAAAACCACTAATTTAATTTATCCATTTAAATTATAATTTATTTTATCAAATTTTTAAAAATTAAAACTTTTCAAAAATTTGGGATATTACACATATGCACAAGTAATGTGTATCTTATATACACATCGAATGTACTGTCACATCCCAAAATTTAGGTAGTCGAGTATTAGGCAAGAAGGATATAAATAAGTGGTCAAATAGAGGCTCGAGATAGTCAAAAACAAAATCGGTGTGCAAAGGAGGCCCGTGAAGTCGACGGGACCTAAAGGTAATTTTTCGAAAGGCCGAGGACCTAAGAGTAATTTTTCAAAAAGTTGTACTGGAGGTTCTTAATAGTGCACATAACAGATTCTAAAAATGGAAAGTAGAGAAAAATCGGATCGCAACGACGTGTAACGGTTTTTCCAAGAAATGTCCCGTTAAAGAAAAACGAAGACATGTTGACTAGGGGCATTTTGGTCATTATCAATTAAAGTTATATATGAATTTAAAGTAGAAAATAAACATAAGAGTAAGTAGAGAACGTCAAGAGGTTGAATATGAAACGATCGTCAATAGAAACGGAGTCCGGGCAAAACCCGAGCAAAGAAAGGACCTAAAGGGAATTTTGTAAAAAGTCAAGGGCTTATTGGTAATTTTTCAAAACGGCTTGGAAACCTAAAATAGACCTTATAAATAGAAAGTAGAGGTCGAGAGGATCAAAACTATATGTAGTTTGACTCGTGGAACTGTACAGTTTAAAAGATATGATCGATTAATCGTCGGAACGTAAAGTGGGCCCGGTTTCGTGTCGAGATCGTATGGGTAACACGAGACAACTTTAGGGTATCCAATGGGAAGAGGGACAAGGGGGAAGAAGTAATGGGAAAGAAAACTATAAAAATCTCTTGTTGGCCAATCAAAAGTAAGTAACCATTTAGCATTTATTAAAAGAAGAAAAGAAAAAGAGATGGACAAATGGCCCTAAGGCATTCATCCACCCCAAAAGTGGAACATAATTAGCCATATAACATTTATTAAAAGAAGAAACGAAAAAGAGATGGACAAATGGCCCTAAGGCATTCATCCACCCCAAAAGTGGATCATAATTAGCCATATAGCATTTATTAAAAGAAGAAGGCAAGTGGACCAATTAAAAGTGGCCATTTTTGCTATAAGGTGTACCAATTAGAAGAAGGTAAATGGACCAATTAAAAGTGGCCATTTTTGCTATAAGGTGTACCAATTAGAAGAAGGCAAATGGACTAATTAAAAGTGGCTATTTTTGCTATAAGGTGTACCAATTAGAAGAAGGCAAATGGACCAATTAAAAGTAGCCATTTTTGCTATAAGGTGTACCAATTGGAAGAAGGCAAATGGACCAATTAAAAGTGGCCATTTTTGCTATAAGGTGTACCAATTAGAAGAAGGCAAATGGACCAATTAAAAGTGGCCATTTTTACTATAAGGTGTACCAATTGGAAGTCTTATGGCTTCCATTTGGATCAAAATAAGCTAAGGAAAGAAAGTATAAAAGCCCCCTCTTGCATGGTGAATTCGTCCAAACCATAAGAGAAGGAAGAAGGAGGTATTTTTCCTAAGTTTAAGGCTTTTGATTTAAAGAGTTTGGTAACAAACAAGATTATAAGGAAATCAAGGAGACAAGGAAGGAAAGGAAGTGATATAGAATAAGGACTAAGGAAAAGCAAGGTTTGGTACTTTAACATAAAAGAAATTTTATTTTCTTACAAACTTTTGTTCATATGGTATATATATGCGTGTATATGATATATATGTGAATACATATGATACATATGTGAGTATATATGGTATTTGTGTAAGTATATATTGTATATACATGGAGAATATGTGGTATATATATACGAAGTGAATGTGTATATATGAAATGTTATATATGCTCTACTCGGTAAATGAGTAAAACCGGTCTGGAATGGGGATTATATCGTGTGAGGTCAAGATCATGGCAACTAGTCGTGTGAGACCAAGACCACGCAGTTATATCATGTGAGACCAAGACCATGGCAATTAGTCGTGTGAGGTCAAGACCACGCAGTTATATCGTGTGAGACCAAGACCATGGCAATTAGTCGTGTGAGGTCAAGACCACGCGTAATTCTATATGAGGCCTCATTTCGAGATCGGTGTATTCATAATTACCTTGTGGAGCAAAATGATAAAATGATAATAACTGAATATATGACATGTGTGGATTGTGTTTTACTGTGATATTATTTTTCAATACGACTCATTGCTTTTAAAAGTGCATTATGTTTTATTATTTATTTACCGTAATTAGTTAAAGTACCCACTAAGCAATGCTTAGCGAGTTTAGTTTCTTCTAAACTCGTAGATTATTAGCAAGGAGCCAGTAGCAAGCAGAGGAGTCCTGCGATCTGCCGGTCATCAACAAGCTTAGGAGGTGCTCTTCATTTTGTATTTTGGTATTAGAAACTGGCATGTACTTATTTGAACAACACAAAGAGATAACTTTATGTAGCATGTAAATCTAGCAATGTATAATAACTGTATAGTTTTGAATTGAGTTGGGTTGTGAATATAGAAGTGCAAATTCTTCTTGCAGGATTGTAGTTGAGGTTATAAGGGTGGATTATTGGGAGTGTGCTTGTATTGAATTGTGAAACAAAATGTTTTTCATGAATAAGAAAAATCAGTTTTGTCGACACTTGGGACCACCAATTATAGGGGAAACTCTGGCAAAATTTTTTTGGCTAAGTAAAATATTAAGACACAACCACCATGAGATAACAGTCCATCTTGGTCTATAAACGTAGGCTAAGATGGGGTGTTACATTTGTGGTATCAGAGCATAGGTTTAGTCGATTCTGGGAGATAGGTAGTAAGTAAGTAACTATGTGTGCCATGTAAGATAAAGTAAGGAGAAAGTTATATGATGAATAGGCAGATGTACATGCCAGATAGGAATTGATAATCGAGTTATATGTTGATGATGTGTAATTACACATAAGAATCATGCATGAATAAGTAAGTTTCGGGGCGAAACTTAAATTAAGGGTGGTAGAATTGTCACATCCCAAAATTTAGGTAGTCGAGTATTAGGCAAGAAGGATATAAATAAGTGGTCAAATAGAGGCTCGAGATAGTCAAAAACAAAATCGGTGTGCAAAGGAGGCCCGTGAAGTCGACGGGACCTAAAGGTAATTTTTTGAAAGGCCGAGGACCTAAGAGTAATTTTCCAAAAAGTTGTACTGGAGGTTCTTAATAGTGCACATAATAGATTCCAAAAATGGAAAGTAGAGAAAAATTGGATCGCAACGACGTGTAACGGTTTTTCCAGGAAATGTCCTGTTAAAGAAAAACGAAGACATGTTGACTAGGGGCATTTTGGTCATTATCAATTAAAGTTATATATGAATTTAAAGTAGAAAATAAACATAAGAGTAAGTAGAGAACGTCAAGAGGTTGAATATGAAACGATCGTCAGTAGAAACGGAGTCCGGGCAAAACCCGAGCAAAGAAAGGACCTAAAGGGAATTTTGTAAAAAGTCAAGGGCTTATTGGTAATTTTTCAAAACGGCTTGGAAACCTAAAATAGACCTTATAAATAGAAAGTAGAGGTCGAGAGGATCAAAACTATATGTAGTTTGACTCGTGGAACTGTACGGTTTAAAAGATATGATCGATTAATCGTTGGAACGTAAAGTGGGCCCGGTTTCGTGTCGGGATCGTATGGGTAACACGGGACAACTTTAGGGTATCCAATGGGAAGAGGGACAAGTGGGAAGAAGTAATGGGAAAGAAAACTATAAAAATCTCTTGTTGGCCAATCAAAAGTAACCATTTAGCATTGATTAAAAGAAGAAAAGAAAAAGAGATGGACAAATGGCCCTAAGGCAATCATCCACCCCAAAAGTGGAACATAATTAGCCATATAGCATTTATTAAAAGAAGAAAAGAAAAAGAGATGGACAAATGGCCCTAAGGCATTCATCCACCCCAAAAGTGGATCATAATTAGCCATATAGCATTTATTAAAAGAAGAAGGCAAGTGGACCAATTAAAAGTGGCCATTTTTGCTATAAGGTGTACCAATTAGAAGAAGGTAAATGGACCAATTAAAAGTGGCCATTTTTGCTATAATGTGTACCAATTAGAAGAAGGCAAATGGACTAATTAAAAGTGGCCATTTTTGCTATAAGGTGTACCAATTAGAAGAAGGCAAATGGACTAATTAAAAGTAGCCATTTTTGCTATAAGGTGTACCAATTGGAAGAAGGCAAATGGACCAATTAAAAGTGGCCATTTTTGCTATAAGGTGTACCAATTAGAAGAAGGCAAATGGACCAATTAAAAGTAGCCATTTTTGCTATAAGGTGTACCAATTGGAAAAAGGCAAATGGACCAATTAAAAGTGGCCATTTTTACTATAAGATGTACCAATTGGAAGTCTTATGGCTTCCATTTGGATCAAAATAAGCTAAGGAAAGAAAGTATAAAAGCCCCCTCTTGCATGGTGAATTCGTCCAAACCATAAGAGAAGGAAGAAGGAGGTATTTTTCCTAAGTTGGAGGCTTTTGATTTAAAGAGTTTGGTGACAAACAAGATTATAAGGAAATCAAGGAGACAAGGAAGGAAAGGAAGTGATATAGAATAAGGACTAAGGAAAAGCAAGGTTTGGTACTTTAACATAAAAGAAATTTTATTTTCTTACAAACTTTTGTTCATATGGTATATATATGCGTGTATATGATATATATGTGAATACATATGATACATATGTGAGTATATGTGGTATTTGTGTAAGTATATATTGTATATACATGGAGAATATGTGGTATATATATACGAAGTGAATGTGTATATATGAAATGTTATATATGCTCTACTCGATAAATGAGTAAAACCGGTCTGGAATGGGGATTATTTCGTGTGAGGTCAAGATCATGGCAACCAGTCATGTGAGACCAAGACCACGCAGTTATATCATGTGAGACCAAGACCATGGCAATTAGTCGTGTGAGGTCAAGACTACGCAGTTATATCGTGTGAGACCAAGACCATGGCAATTAGTCGTGTGAAGTTATATCGTGTGAGACCAAGACCATGGCAATTAGTCGTGTGAGGTCAAGACCACGTAGTTATATCGTGTGAGACCAAGACCATGGCAATTAGTCGTGTGAGGTCAAGACCACGCGTAATTCTATACGAGGCCTCATTTCGAGATCCGTGCATTCATAATTACCTTGTGGAGCAAATGATAAAATGATAATAACTGAATATATGACATGTGTGGATTGTGTTTTACTGTGATATTATTTTTCAATACGACTCATTGCTTTTAAAAGTGCATTATGTTTTATTATTTATTTACCGTAATTAGTTAAAGTACCCACTAAGCAATGCTTAGTGAGTTTAGTTTCTTCTAAGCTCGTAGATTATTAGCAAGGAGCCAGTAGCAAGCAGAGGAGTCCTGCGATCTGCCGGTCATCAACAAGCTTAGGAGGTGCTCTTCATTTTGTATTTTGGTATTAGAAACTGGCATGTACTTATTTGAACAATACAAAGAGATAACTTTATGTAGCATGTAAATCTAGTAATGTATAATAACTGTATGGTTTTGAATTGAGTTGGGTTGTGAATATAGAAGTGCGAATTCTTCTTGCAGGATTGTAGTTGAGGTTATAAGGGTGGATTATTGGGAGTGTGCTTGTATTGAATTGTGAAACAAAATGTTTTTCATGAATAAGAAAAATCAGTTTTGTCGACACTTGGGACCACCAATTTATAGGGGAAACTCTGGCAAATTTTTTTTGGCTAAGTAAAATATTAAGACACAACCACCATGAGATAACAGTCCATCTTGGTCTATAAACGTAGGCTAAGATGGGGTGTTACATGTACATTATATGTGTATTAAATATTAAGTATGTAATGTATTAATCCAATATATACAATTAATATACCATATGTATATGTTATATATACTCTAGATATATATATTGAGTATATACAATTTATATCTCCAAATACTTATTTAATTCCTCCGAAATCATGGATGTTACATTAAATACTTTCAAGCTTTTATACTTAATTTTGGCCCAAATTAAATTCAAATAGCTTAAGCCTAGTTTAAAAGCTTAAATCAAGCTAGTCCAACTTATAAAGGCCCAAATTAAATTTATAAAATAGGTTCGATTCGAGAATTAAGAAAATTACATTCGGTTTGAGTCGGACTAAGTCTAAATCAACACGAGCCATTCTCATGTTGATTTAGACCTTTCAAATCAACATTAGCACTAACTCATGTCAATTTGGATACCCCAAATTGACATGAATCCTATTTTTAAATTATTTTAAATGAGTTTGGTTTGTTTAAAAATCCAAATCGTGTTTAAATTATTCAAATCTCATAACCAGTTGGGGGATGAACAAGGAGTGTTAACCTTAATTGATACATTATAAATAGGAAAGAAGAGAGAAAGCCGAGGGGGCAGCAATGATTAATAATTAAGAGTCAATTTTATAAACACAAAAAAAAAAGTAAGATAGTAGCTTAGACGCAAGTGTTCCTCGGATCACTGAAGCTGTAATGGTCAAGATTTTAAACATGAAACTTTTTAACTTATATTAAAAAAATGATAGTGTATAGTGATAAACATAATGTGGATAAATGCTATAAGTAGAGAATAGTAAATTGTATATCTTAAAAATGTACTGAAGAGATTATTTTTATGGTTTTATGGGATTAAAAATTAAATTAAAATCAAAGGTTAAGAGTGAGGGTACACCATAGTTAAAATGAGATTGGCCACACTAGATTGAACATATTATATATATATGTGGACATGTGTGTGTGTGTGGAGAACTTTCTCCTTTCTTATTGCTTTATCATCCACGCCTATCATCATCTTCATCACCAAAACTCCTCCTTTCACCTTCTTTTCAAAAATTCAGCTAGAATTTAAGAGAAAATCATATCTAGCTATGAGTTTTTAAAAGAATAAGCTAGAAAAATTGAGATTATCGGCAAGTTATCAAAGAAAAAGAGGAAAAAGAGAGAAGAAGAGAGATTTTGAAAGAGTTATGTGCTTATGTATTTTAGTTTACAAATATTTGAATTTCTATGAGTTTTAATGTTTGAATTGATTGATTGAGTTATTTATAATGACTTATTTCTTGAAAATATTGATTAAATAGATCGATGAGTGAAAATAACTTTTATGTGTTGAGTTTGATTCTTAATTCAACCCTTATGAGAATTGGGTGGTTTGATGTTGTTTTTATCCATGTGAGATGGTTGAAAGTTTGATTAAGTGAAGTTTTAGTAAATTATTTGATATGAACTCTTTTTATGTCAAAATTTGGTTTTGATATATTTTTAACCTAGATCTTCGATATATTTGTGTTTAATGAAGTTAAAAGTGCAAAATACATGATTTTGGGATGCCACAAGCATGGCTTAAAGGTGCTATAGGTGTGGTATCAAAGTCGGGATTGTTGGAGGAAGAATTACTCTAAAAACAAACCCCAAACCATTGCCACGGGCATGGCAATTGAGTGCCACGACCATGGGGTTGAGAGTGAGAACGTTTCTTTAAAAATTTTGATAAAACAGAGCCGCTCTAAATGCCACAGCTATGGCTCTTGAATGCCATGACCGTGGGGGTTTACAATTGCAATTGACAGCTTCATTTTGTATCCCACGTGCGTGGGATACCTGTATAATATTTTTGGCTTGTATTTTGTGATATACGGGCCTAGTATGAGGTTAATATGTTTATGTTTCTTACTTTTGTGTTGAGAATTCATGTGTATGTGTTAAAAGTATGGAAAAGAGAGATAAACTTTGGATATGTGACAAATATATATAACACTAAATGTTGATAAAAGTATTGTACCATTGAAATGATATAAACAATTCAGTGTTAATCAAAACAAATGAATTGCCCAAATCATACTAATTTTAGATATAGCTATGGATTGAATAACTAACCAAAGGAAGGATAACCATAGTGATAGTGGGCATCTCGTGTTATTAATGGACACATTGTGTCATCAGTGACAGTGAGCATAATTGCCATTATATAATATTCTTGAGACTTGGTATTAAAATTAGTACACTAACTTGTTATCCAAACCTATAATCTGAGTTCAGTATGTATGGGCATATTTAATGAAGTTATCCAAATTGAAAATATATGTGAATATGATGTTGTGAATAATGGAAGAAATGAAAAATAATAATATAAGTAAATTACTTAAAATCAACTTACTATGTTACAATGTGAAAGTGTTGGTAATGTATATATTAATGTTTACAAGTGAAAGTTCTAATGCACAGAATAGAAATGCTATGTTCAAGTTATTGAATTAATCAATAACTTTATAAGTGTTGTAATGATTGAAAGTGCATATAATGACATAAGACACAAAGTGCCCCAAAGTTTAGTACTAAATTTAAGTGTTGAAAATTATAGATTGAATGAAATTATCCTATATGTAAAACTGAAAAGTAAGACTTACGAAAAAATAAAATAAGCGTATTGTGAGCAATGTTAACAAATGAGAAAGCAAGTCTTAAATAAAATGATTCATAAAGAGAAAAGTTGCAATACCGAAAGTATAGTATAGCATGATGACTTTTATAAAGTTAAAGTTATTATTTTGTGTAATCAAAATATTATGTTGGTTTTGTTGTTGAAAATAGTTAATATATTGAAATATTCTTAAAACTAAGCATTATTACTATATTTCCATAAGTATTTTTATTTAATATTAAGTGACAAAATATGTTTATACAAGCACCACTAAGCTTTGCTTAGCATGTTAGAGTTGTTTTCCGACACGAATGTATCAGGACATCGAAGCAAGTTAAGAAGTGGAATTAAGAATCTTAGAAAATAACCTATAGTACATATAGAGATCTTTTGTATATTGTACTCATAAGTTATGAGATGTACATATACAATTTAGTTTGGCCATTTGAGAGATTGTACGAAGTTTGAGATTCTAGTGAATGATTATCAAATAAAGGAATGTATTATATATTTATTTGATTTGATAAACTTATGATAGTTATTTGATTTATAATTAGTATTTGGATTATTGGAGATTGGTCTAAATGTTGGACTTATAAGTGTTGTATTATACAGATTGTATTATTATTTGAAAATTTTTGTTAGTTGAAAGAGAACTTTGTAAATGAATTGATTTGAATACTGATAATATATCGAGTAACATTGTTTGATAGTTCTAATAAGAATTGTCAGGGGATGTTACAGAAGCACCAATAAAAACTTTGGCTCAATATAGGTAGTAACACCATCCAACATCAGCTTCTGCGGGTTTGTGTAGTTCGTAGTAAAAAAACACTTGTTTCAGCAAATTAATTTTTGTGAAGCCTACAATACAGGTATGACCTTATTAACTTATTTTATTTCTATTGTTAATTAAGCATACTTCCATTGTTTCATTATTAATTTAGTTTGAGAAACTTCATTCAACATACCACGAACACAATGTTTATCTTGATCCAAATCCTATTTACTGGTTTAGACCCTTAATTTTGGCCCTAAAGCTAGTTCGATCTCGATTAATAAAGACCTAGTCAAGTTTTGACCATTCTTAATGGCTTAAACCTAGTTTAAAGCTTTTTATTAGATTGGGCCAGTTTTATAAGACCTATAATTACCTGGTTCAATTTTTAAAGCCCTAAAATAGTTCGATCTGAAAGTTAAATGGGTACAATTTTGGTTTAAATCGATATGGACCAAGTCCATATCGAATTAGGGGTGTCTAATTCGATATGGACCATGTCCATATCAAATTGGGAGCTTTCCAATTTGATATGGAGATGTTCATATCAAATTGAACACCCAATTTGATATGAACATCACTCTTATCGAATTGGAGCTTGTCGAATTTGATATGAGAACATCGAATTTGATAAGAGCACATCCATATCGAATTAAACAAGCTCCAATTCGATATGAATTAATTCTCATATCGAATTGGCCCATTGTCCACTTTGATATTGGTTCATGTTGAATTTAAATTGTTTTAATTCGAAATGAGTTTTAGTTCATGTCAAAATTAAATTGTTTTATTTCGATATGGTTACTATTTAAAGCTTAACTTATTTTGGAAATCCATATTAAGCTCGGATTTAGCTCAGTATCTCCTGATTTTAACCTAGTTTACTCTTATAAATAGGGAGCCGAATAATTAAAGGAGGGTCCATGATTATCAAAGCGAGGATTATTAAGAGAAATTAGAGTGGCCACAATTATAAAAGAAACAATAACTAAAGCAAAGAAAAGAGATAAAATTTCATCAACCCAACAAACAATACAAAGGTAGTAGCTGCTGTCTTTACTTCACTCAATCAAAATTTTGGATTGGTGCAGGTAGTAGCTTGGATCAATATTCTTTTGATTTGGTGGAGTCTACAAACGCTGGTATGATACTATTATTTTGTTTAAACTTCAATTAACTATCTTCATATTGGTTCACTGTGATTGACTTTATGAATTTCATTCAACAAATGATAACCTTAGACTTTAAGTTGATCTGAAACTTAAATTAAAATCAAACCCTATATTTGATTATAGTTTGCATCAATATATATATATATAGTGACATCAATATATGTATTATGCCATTATTTTTATAAATTTAAAAACCCTAATTTTATTTTTAAAACCCTAAAACCCTAGTTTGTATAGTAAAACCTAATATTTGATATAAGCCCTAATTTAGTATGTAAACCTTAATTTTTTGTATTTAATACTTTATTTAAAATTAAAACCTAGATTTTATTATTTTATTTATTATTGTATGTTTATGATAAATGATCTATTGATGTCTTATTTATGATGAATGCCTGAGTGCTTCAATTAGTTTATTTTGATTTCAAGGATGTAAGAGGTATGTTTCCACTTCGTGGGTACCTCATTTGTTAAGTTCAATTTAAATTAATTTATTTTAAGTTTTTAGATTAATGTAAAAGAAATTTTTCCACCAAAGGGTGGGTATCATATTTTATTTAGTTTTAGGCATTGGACACTATTGTAAGGGCATATTTCCATCTTATATGGTTGCCCATTTTTATTTGTTTGTTTGTTCTGACCTTCTTTGATTATAATACAATGAATGTTTATTTATTTTAAATTTCATGTAGTATAGACAATATTTTAATAAGTTAATAATTTAATAATAGTAAGACTTGAAAAGAAGGCCAATTCCAATGAACAAGGTGTTATAGGGGTGCTGGGCCATTTCTCACCTTCCCCATTCATACCCAACTTTTTGAATCCAATAAGGGGTTGGGGATTCCATAGGAATCGAGTTATCCACCCCCATCTATTTTTCCAGCACGTCCAGGTGGCAACTCTATTTTTTCTGGATTTAGGCCCGTGTTCTCTAAGGCCCTGATCCTAATAGTACCGAAGTCACAAGAACCATTCCACATGAGGGTGGGGAGAAAATTTCCTCTCACAACTGGTTCTAAATGTAGTTAAATAATCCAAGACTCAGGCTTGCATCAAACCTAATCTTGAATTTCATCGTGTGTGTTTTGTATTATAATTCATTAGGGGTTAATATTAAGATATGATTGTGGATTGAATATTTTATTATGAATGATTGAACTATGTTAATATTTATTTATTGGCTGTATTTTTAAGGATGTAAAAGACATGTTTCCACTTATGGGTGTGATATTTGTTTTGTTTATGTAATTTAATTTATTTTATGGATTTTGGGACAATCGTAAGGGACACATTTTCACCTTTTGGTGGGTGTCCTATTTTATTTGTTTAAACGGATGTTTGAACAGTTGTAAGAGCATGTTCCACCTTTGTATGGGTGCCCATTTTATTTGTTGGTTTATTGTTTATTTGATTTATAATATGATTTTTTTCACAATTGCATGTAATGTGAATGGTATTATATTAATCTAAGAATTTAATAATATTCAGACCTGAAAAAGGAGGCCGGTTCTAATGAACCGGGGGTTATGGGTGTGCTGGGTCATTCTCACATTCTCCATGCATACCTAACTTTTCAAACCTAATAGGGAGTTGGGAATTTCTTAGAATAGAGTCATCCACCCCTTTCTTTTCTTTCCCAGTCCATCCGGGTGCCCATGTTTTCTAGGGCCCTGAGCCTAACAGTGCTGTAGCCACAAGAGCCATTCCACTGGGAGTGGGTGCGAAAGTCCCCATGCATAGTGGTGACTCCACTGGGGATAAGAGAAGTTGATTTCATTGGTATTTATATTATTTTATTCTTTATTATTATTGTATTATTCATTATATCACTTAGATTGCATTGTGTGTGTGAGTCAGAATGCCCTGTGGAACCCATGTTGTGCAAGTACAAATGATACCATACTTTCATTTAAGGTATGGAGATAGAGCATTGCATAACCACTCATAGCCTCATATATTTTGGTATATATTTTCTATGGGACCTAAGCCTTTTTAACCCGAAGACTAAAACCCATATAGTTGGCCTAGTTACTTTCCTTAGGTTTACCTGAATTGGTTGTTGTTTGACTATGGTTAACAAGTTTTAGTTTGAGTTATGGCATATTTGTTTTGATTTTTTCTAATATGACCTAATTATTGTGTAAACCCAAAATTAAATTATTCTTTTAGAAGCCCAAAAGACCAAGTTATTTTCAAACTCTTTTTAAGGTGGTCTTTGGACATAAAACATTTTTAGATGGGTTAAAAACTTTTTCCATATCATGACCCAAGCATAAAGCCCGAAACTCAATTTTTGATAAATATTTTTACAATGGGCATTGAAACATTTTTTTTAAGATGAGCTCAAAATTATTTTTATGGGCTTGCAACTAATTAGATCAATTATGGAATACTAAAATCAATTGTGGGCCTAATTTATACCAAGGTTTGTTAACAATGGGCTTGTTTGCGGCATGAATCATTAGTTGCTTTTCAGATTAAGAAATCTACTTACGATAAACCCTTTAATTAAGTTTTAATCTACAATATAGCATCAAAGCTATTTCCCAATTGACCCAATGGATTAAGGCTCAATTAGTGGAAGATATCATGAACTGAGTTCTTATTTGAAATATGACTATTGGTTAATCCGTCTTAGTGAATATTTCAAAAATAAAACATTCCATGTTGATGTTATGTTGACCATATGCTTAGGAAAAGATACTTGCCACTCCTGTATTGATGATATAAGGTTGGAAGGGACATCCTAACTTTACTTGTTTGTTTGTTTGCTACATGTGCACACATGTACACATGCATACATGCATTGCATTACATTCATATTAATCCTTTCAGGCTCACAGACCTGGAGTATGATTGTTCAATGGCTTATGATAATCCTACCTATGATGGTAACTCAGAATCAATCGAAGGATCAATCAACTTTGCACCAAAGCCAGTGGATCGTGATCAAGTTTAGAACTTAGTGAATAAGGCTATTGCGTCCAAGATGGAAGAACTAGAGGGTACCCTAGCTGAGGCTATGAGAAGTCAATTAACTGCACTAATAAAAATGAATGCTGAAGCATCTGCTAGTATTAAGAAGTAGAAAGACAAAGGAAAGGCTAAGGTAGGAGAGGTAGCCTTTGATGATGAGAAGGGGGAAAATGATGATTATTACTGGGACTAATACTTCCAAGATCAATAAGAAGATAAGAAAGAAAAGAAGATTATATAAAAGAAAGCTGAATCCACTAATGATGAGAAGATGCTTGCTGATTTGGAGAAGAAGTTTGAAAACAAGTTGAAAATTGAAGCGATGTCGGAGGTGGACAACTATTTAAAGATGATGAAGTAGTTCCTTACTTATTCAAGATGCCTACTTTTGCTAAGTAAAATGACACGAAAAATCCCCACTTGCATGTTAAGTAGTACATAACTGCCATGCAGTCTGCTAGAGCTACTAAGGCTCAAATTCTAAGGTATTTCATGCTTTTATTAGATCCTGTTGTGCAAAACTGGTATAATACTTTAGAAGAAAACACCCAAAAAGATTGAGATTTATTGTACAAAGCTTTCATTCAATAATATGGGTATAATGTTGAGCTGGAAGTAACTCTGATGGAGGTCGACAGAAGTAGAATAAGAATTTTGTTGATTATATGAAAAGGTGGAGAAATAAGGTTGCACTTCTCAAAAGAAGCCCTGATGAATCTGACTAGATCAAAATGACTGGAAGGGGGGTGTCCTACCCAATCTCCGTGAGAGGCTGTCTCACACCCTTATAAGAGATTTCAAAGATTTTCTCTAACCTAGCTTGTAAATAGAAGATTGGGAAAGGGAGAAGAACCATTTTGCTGAGAGAAGGAATGAGAAGAGGAGTTATCATTCTAGAAATGAAGGTAAGCAAAAGGCAGTGGATGTCAATGCAACTGGTCAAGGGAACATAAGACAATTTTCAGATTTGGGAAGTCTACTATCCTGAGTTTTTAAAAAGATACAAAAGAAAGGGCTATTGTAACTATTAACCCTGCGACCTCTGCTAAATCCATTACCACTAAATTTTGATGCTAAGGCCTTCTACTAATTCCACTAGGTGCAAGGACATGAAACAAATAATTTCATACGGTTAATACATGAGATCCAAAATCTGATTGACAGTTGAAACTGCTTGAGCCCAACAAACCTAGCACGAAGGATAATCCTTTGCCTAAGTTTGGCAGAGTACCTCCACCAATAACCTTCATGGTAAGGGGAGGACTAAAGAAAGATTATGTCTTATCCTCCTTTCAAGATGAGAGTGTAGAAGAGGTGAAGAGAGAAGATGCTTAACTCAATAAACTTCCCTTGGCTTGAGTATCACTCTTTTTATTTTGCTTCCTTTGGTATTTAATTGGAACAATTATGTTTTTCATATTAAGATTGTCTAAATAAATTTCTTTTCTTGCATTTATAATTTGTTGTTTTTTTTGACATCCTGGTTGTAATATCCTCAAGTATGCCTTAGAAGTTTTGATTATGTTGTTGGTTTTAAATGTGATTGAATGTATATGTTATTTGATAAGAAAAGAAATTGGAAGAGAATGTTTATGCATATGTGTTTTGGGAAAGAAAAGAGGGTTTAGAGAGAAGTATATATGTTGTTTATATGATGATATATATAACATATAAGTTGGTCAAAGGAAGAGTCAAGGTGATGGTTAGTGGAAGAGGATATTTATGTGTGATATGTGAAATTACATGAATGGGCACATAAGAGACAAAAGTTAAGTTAAATGGATGAAGGGTATTTTAGTAATAATTCTTTTGAATTGTGTGGTGGAGATTTAAAGAAGAAGACATGGTTGACTTTTATGGATTTTTCTTTTCTTCTCTTGGGTGTGCCGGCCATGGGAGAAAAGAGAGAGGAAGAGAAGTGTTCTTGATGCTAGAACCAAATTGAAGAAGGAATCAAGGGATTTGGTTAAAGATTTGTGGAATTTCTTCATTTAAGGTAAGTACTTTCTTGTTTTCCTTTGTTAATTTGGAAGTTGTGTCTAAGATGAGTTATAAATTGTTGATGTGATGATTTGGTGTGTTTGGTATGTGTTTACAAGTGTTAAAATTGATTGTAAGTTAAAAGATTGAATTGGTGTTGAGTTGGTTGTAAAGATTGTAGGCTTAAGGGGATGTTGATAGTAGAAGAACAAGAATGATGTTGGTTTTAGGGTTTTGAAGTGATAAGTGAGTAAATGTATGGTTAATGTGAATATTGTGCTATACATGCAAAATAAGTGTTAGTGACTTTGATGAGGTCTATTTGAATAAGTTTATGTTGTGTGTTATGTGTTTTGGTTCATTGCAAAGAGATGTGGCTATGTTTAGGGTTTTGTATGAGAGACCCGTAATTTGGGGCGGTCGCTATTATATGAAGTGCGGTCGCGACTTAGGTCGGACTTCTGACCGCGAAACCTACTGTGTTAGGGTTCATCTTTTGATTGTGAAGGGCGGTCGCGACTTAGGTCGGACTTCTGACCGCGAAACCTACTGTGATAAGGTTCCATCTTTCGATTGTGTATAGCGGTCGTACCCTGGTTTGTAGCGACCGCGAGTAACGTTATGTTCTGTTTTATTTGAAATAACCTAATCCTACAATAAGATCCTCAAACACATGTTAAATAAATCATCCAATTGAGTTGTCAAGGATCACAATAGAAATAATTCTTAATGAATGTGTAATGTGTTGGATTATGTATACTTGAGTGATGAAGTGTTATAATGTGATTAATATTATGACTTGTATAGTGTGGAAGAAATGAGGATCATTCACAAAGGTATGTGCAATGCAATTTATTATTATAATTACTTTTATGATGAATTACCTTGGTGTAAATTTAGACATAAAGAGATGTGAAACTAATGTTTTGAGTTATAATGAGGTGAATGAGATGATTGAATAATAATACATTTGTTAGTTAATGTAATTGATGTTGTATATTCATATGATGATTCAAATGTGATATGAAGCCATTGTGGTTGGCTATGATAATTCAAATGTGATATGAAGCCATTGTGGTTGGCTATGATAATTCAAATGTGATATGAAGCCATTGTGATTGGCTATGATGATTCAAATGTGATATGAAGCCATTGTGGTTGGCTATGATAATTCAAATGTGATATGAAGCCATTGTGATTGGCTATGATGATTCAATTGATAATGGAATAAGTGTGTAACTAATGTGTTGATTCAACTTTCAGAGTCCTGTTTTGATGGCATGCCTATGAACCATTGGATAGGTGAAATGGGAGGCCCGTAAACCGATTCCAATTGGTAATTATGATATGAATTCCTGGATAGGCGAAATGGGAGGCCCGTAAGCCGATTCCAGATGAGAAATGTGAAAATGGAATGATGGTGAAATGGGAGGCCCGTAAACCACTTCCATTTGTAACAGTTTAGCCGGGTTGAGGATCTCCTCATGTTAATGGGTTGATGGTCCAAGAGACTGGGTCTGTTACACTATCCATGGATAGAGATATGATACATGTTGCCTACGGGCTTGATTATTGTGAATATGATCAAAGCAGTTGACTCTGAACTTTGAATAACATATTAGAGTTTTTGGGCCCGAGTCTGTCTTTGTTTTCAATGTGTTATATAAAGGTTGAACTAAATGAGTAATGAGATCTATGATTACCTTTGTTGGAAATGGGATTCTTAAGTGGTGAATTGTGAATAAATAATAACATGAAATGTTATGAATTATGACATGTTAATGGGTGTATTGATATATTGATTGTGAATATTAGTGATGGATCTGTGATTGGTGATAATGATACGTAGTTATGTAGATAACATATTAAATTAGAAGAGACATATGAAAGGTGCAATTAAGAATGAAAATACAAACATGCTAAGAAATTATAAGTACTTAGTATTAATATATCTTGTTATGTTGAGAATTTATATATTGTATGTTTATATGTTATTTGTACTACTAAGCTCTCGGGCTTAGCGCGGTTGTGAAATCGCGCAGGTGACTAGGTGGAAGATATGAAGTATTTCGGTAAGCCACGGGAAGAGTATGAGTTTGTCGAGACCAACTAGAGGGTGATGCATACATGTAAAACTTTTGAATAATAATGTATTTCTTTTATGAAGTGTATTCATATGTATAAAGGAAATGTTAATAAATGTAAGATTATCATATATGTAAGATCATTAAAGTATAATGATTTTGTAAATGTTCTTTCAATTAATGTATTGTGAATTGAACACTGTTAAAGGATTTTCTTAAATAGCGGCGAAAAGTGACATCCTTATGCTTTATATATGTACTGTATGTATATTAGGTATATGTATAGTATTTATATGGAGTATCGGGGTGTTACAATTATTTTGGTATCAGAGCTTAGGTTCGAGATTCTCGGCCTAAGTGAAATTAAAAAGAAAAAGTTTTGAAATGCTTAAAATGAATTAAAAAGAAGAGTTTTGAAAAGTTTAAATGAAAGTAAAGAGGAAAAGTTTGGAAATAGAATTTGTAATACATGCATATGCATTCACACTTAGGTTGGTCTCGGATGTGGTATTATGTGAATTGTAATGTAATTGAACTAGATGAGATGAGATGAATAATAACATGTGGATAAAGTTCTGCATGAGAGGAAAATTAAAGAAAGCAAATATTGAATTATTGCTTATTGAGATGTGGATGTAATATAAAGAAATAAATAAATAGATAGATAGGTTATTAATTGATGAGAATCTGGTGAAATATTAAGTGAGTTAATCGATATAAACAAAATGTATGTGGATAATTCTAAAATTATGAATAAGATAAATTGATATATATATATATCAATGATGATATATGAAATGTGAAAGGTATGATGATCATTGAAAAAGTTTGTGTAATGCCATTGATTATGTACATTTGAGTGATGTGGTTTGAAATGACTGAGGCATGTTTGCCTAATTTGATTATGAGAATGAAATGAATTGAGAAAGTAATGTTTAAAAGATATAAATGAATGAACATGTCTGCCTTCTGCGGACCCCTGAGATTGGCAGTGGCTTGAGGCCCAGTGGGCAACCGACCTGGTTGGGGGAAGGTTCATATATGAGATCATGATTGTTGATTGAAAATGAACTTTGATTATAATATTAAATACTTGTTGGGTTATGTGTGTTTATGTTGAATGAGTATAATGGATGATGATATAACTATTGAAACAATGAAATGTGACATTTGTAAGTATGAGCTTTATTGGTTGAATGCATAACATGAATATTGATATTGTTTTTATTGTTATGGTAATGCAACATTGTGATTTTAATGTTAAAAGTGTAATATGTTTGAATATGGTGAAGGCTCATGGTAATGGTGGTAATATGTGATATACATATATAAAATGTTTTGTTTTGATGTTATACTATGGTTTATATATGAGTTTTAAAGCTGATATTACTAACGTAAGGTTAGTAAATTAAGTTTCAATAAAAGAATACTTGAATAGTGAAAGTTTAATGTATAGTATGTATATGATCTATGTGGAATAAATAATGTTACATATTAAAAATGATTTACAAATATGTAATTTGATGAATTAAAAGTTTGACAAGTGATGAAATAGTCATGATAATGTTGACTACTTGAAATGTGATAAAGTGATGTAATATGTTAGTGATCAAGGATTGAGTTGATCACTTGAGAATGTAATGTACGCATAGTATTGCGTGTTTGTAACCTATACAACTACATATCTATTAATATTGAGAATGATTACACTTGCATTGACAGACTTGTGCGAAGTAAGGTCATGTGATAAGATTGATAGTAAGAATTGGATTGAACAACGTTGATTCAAGAAACTGAGAATTGTGATAATTAGACTTAGAAATTGTATAGAGGTTATTGGGCTCAATGTGTAGATGATTGGATGTAATATGTATATATATGTGGAATGGTAAACAAATGGATATAAAGATGGTATATTAAATGCATTTAAAAAAAATAAAGGTGAGAGAGGTGTCACCTTAGTATTGTGATTAAGATTTTGTGAAATATTATTATGGTTAGAGTGTATGTATGTGTGGAGTGATAAACAATTAAATCATATCAAAAAGGGATAAGAATGATGTTGTGCAATGAAAGTAATAAATGTTAAATTGTGTTGATGATATGTAAAAGATGAATTAAATATAATTGTATGATTATGTGTATATATGTAAGAAATGTGGAAAGCAAGTCACATTGTGAATGTGACCTTTGAATGTAAATGGGATATAATTACTTGTCTAGTGGTATGGAGAATGATATGGCATGTATTAGTGGACCTATGAGAGATTAGGTCTTGATCTATGCAGAGTTCGACTATGAGATGAAATGAAGAGTGAGAAAGGATTCGAGTAACACTGGATGATGAATTGTTATGATAATAATTGAGCTAGACTATTATATAATGTTTTCTAGTTCAAAGATTATGCACGTGAAAATATTATATGTATATGTGTAAAATATGAAGGGAAGTATAATGTATGAAAAGTTTTACAAGAGATAGATTAGAAGTGGAGTAATAAATGAATTTGTATATGATTGAATGTTGTGCATAAAGATGTTATAAATAATATTGTTGACGTAAGTTAGGCTAATGATGATCTTATGATCAAGAGTAAATTGTTTTGGAACAAAGTTGAATTAGGTTAACTTTTGGGAATAACAAAAGTATAGAGAAGGAATATGTAAACTTAGTACTGTAATTGGAAATGTTTGAAGAAGAATAATAGAGAAGCAATATTGATTTATAAACTACAGACGTGATTATTATTATACTCCGGCCGTATGGTTTGTTAGTGTAATTGGCTGGTTAATTTTGTTCTCAGCAGATTTGGGTCTGAGATGATATGATTATAGTATTATGTGGGTGAGGTTGAAAATTTTGTTTTAAGAAACATGGTTAGAAGTTATGAATGGTAAAGTTATATCTTTTCAAGTTCTATGTTAGAAATTTGTTTATAATTATAAAAAGTATGGGAAGAGAAGAGAACTGTGTAAATGTTTTGAATCTTGGAGATTGGATAGAAAAGTGATTATGTATATATAGAAATGATATGATAATGTGAGGAAAAGATAATGGGAGAAATTATGAGATATAATTGAAAATGATATTGAATATATTTTTGTATAAGAGGAATTAATGGATAGAAATAATGTTAAATGAATGACCTATGGGTGATAATTATAGTATGAGAATTATGTGAGATTACACCGCTATTATATAAGCAATATATATATATATATGGATATGGAAAGATAATTTAAAGAGATTTGTTATTAATGAGGATAGTCTCAAAAAGTTGAACGGATGGATCCTGAGGGATTAGAATTTGAGAATAAGTTTGACCTAATTGAATTAGGTCATGTATATTGAGATATGGTTATATTATGATAGCTAGATCGATTGATCTAAATTTTGCTAAGATTGCGAATTAATATTATCGAGATTTAATATGTATAGTTATGCTAAGAGTATAAGATATGTATGATAATGTATATAAGAGGTAAAATGCTGATACATAAATGAGTTATGAATGGGGAAAAGATGTTTGAATTAAAGGGAAGAGTAAAAGTTATGTGATTTGAGGAAATCATAATGTAAGAATATGATTATCTTCATATGGATATTAAGATGGTGATTTGTTATAAATGGGTTGTTATTGTGATGGATAATTTCGAGGACGAAATTTCTTTTTAGAGGGGGAGAATTGTAATATCCTCAAGTATGCCTTAGAAGTTTTGATTATGTTGTTGGTTTTAAATGTGATTGAATGTATATGTTATTTGATAAGAAAAGAAATTGGAAGAGAATGTTTATGCATATGTGTTTTGGGAAAGAAAAGAGGGTTTAGAGAGAAGTATATATGTTGTTTATATGATGATATATATAACATATAAGTTGGTCAAAGGAAGAGTCAAGGTGATGGTTAGTGGAAGAGGATATTTATGTGTGATATGTGAAATTACATGAATGGGCACATAAGAGACAAAAGTTAAGTTAAATGGATGAAGGGTATTTTAGTAATAATTCTTTTGAATTGTGTGGTGGAGATTTAAAGAAGAAGACATGGTTGACTTTTATGGATTTTTCTTTTCTTCTCTTGGGTGTGCCGGCCATGGGAGAAAAGAGAGAGGAAGAGAAGTGTTCTTGATGCTAGAACCAAATTGAAGAAGGAATCAAGGGATTTGGTTAAAGATTTGTGGAATTTCTTCATTTAAGGTAAGTACTTTCTTGTTTTCCTTTGTTAATTTGGAAGTTGTGTCTAAGATGAGTTATAAATTGTTGATGTGATGATTTGGTGTGTTTGGTATGTGTTTACAAGTGTTAAAATTGATTGTAAGTTAAAAGATTGAATTGGTGTTGAGTTGGTTGTAAAGATTGTAGGCTTAAGGGGATGTTGATAGTAGAAGAACAAGAATGATGTTGGTTTTAGGGTTTTGAAGTGATAAGTGAGTAAATGTATGGTTAATGTGAATATTGTGCTATACATGCAAAATAAGTGTTAGTGACTTTGATGAGGTCTATTTGAATAAGTTTATGTTGTGTGTTATGTGTTTTGGTTCATTGCAAAGAGATGTGGCTATGTTTAGGGTTTTGTATGAGAGACCCGTAATTTGGGGCGGTCGCTATAATGTTAAGTGCGGTCGCTATTATATGAAGTGCGGTCGCGACTTAGGTCGGACTTCTGACCGCGAAACCTACTGTGTTAGGGTTCATCTTTTGATTGTGAAGGGCGGTCGCGACTTAGGTCGGACTTCTGACCGCGAAACCTACTGTGATAAGGTTCCATCTTTCGATTGTGTATAGCGGTCGTACCCTGGTTTGTAGCGACCGCGAGTAACGTTATGTTCTGTTTTATTTGAAATAACCTAATCCTACAATAAGATACTCAAACACATGTTAAATAAATCATCCAATTGAGTTGTCAAGGATCACAATAGAAATAATTCTTAATGAATGTGTAATGTGTTGGATTATGTATACTTGAGTGATGAAGTGTTATAATGTGATTAATATTATGACTTGTATAGTGTGGAAGAAATGAGGATCATTCACAAAGGTATGTGCAATGCAATTTATTATTATAATTACTTTTATGATGAATTACCTTGGTGTAAATTTAGACATAAAGAGATGTGAAACTAATGTTTTGAGTTATAATGAGGTGAATGAGATGATTGAATAATAATACATTTGTTAGTTAATGTAATTGATGTTGTATATTCATATGATGATTCAAATGTGATATGAAGCCATTGTGGTTGGCTATGATAATTCAAATGTGATATGAAGCCATTGTGGTTGGCTATGATAATTCAAATGTGATATGAAGCCATTGTGATTGGCTATGATGATTCAAATGTGATATGAAGCCATTGTGGTTGGCTATGATAATTCAAATGTGATATGAAGCCATTGTGATTGGCTATGATGATTCAATTGATAATGGAATAAGTGTGTAACTAATGTGTTGATTCAACTTTCAGAGTCCTGTTTTGATGGCATGCCTATGAACCATTGGATAGGTGAAATGGGAGGCCCGTAAACCGATTCCAATTGGTAATTATGATATGAATTCCTGGATAGGCGAAATGGGAGGCCCGTAAGCCGATTCCAGATGAGAAATGTGAAAATGGAATGATGGTGAAATGGGAGGCCCGTAAACCACTTCCATTTGTAACAGTTTAGCCGGGTTGAGGATCTCCTCATGTTAATGGGTTGATGGTCCAAGAGACTGGGTCTGTTACACTATCCATGGATAGAGATATGATACATGTTGCCTACGGGCTTGATTATTGTGAATATGATCAAAGCAGTTGACTCTGAACTTTGAATAACATATTAGAGTTTTTGGGCCCGAGTCTGTCTTTGTTTTCAATGTGTTATATAAAGGTTGAACTAAATGAGTAATGAGATCTATGATTACCTTTGTTGGAAATGGGATTCTTAAGTGGTGAATTGTGAATAAATAATAACATGAAATGTTATGAATTATGACATGTTAATGGGTGTATTGATATATTGATTGTGAATATTAGTGATGGATCTGTGATTGGTGATAATGATACGTAGTTATGTAGATAACATATTAAATTAGAAGAGACATATGAAAGGTGCAATTAAGAATGAAAATACAAACATGCTAAGAAATTATAAGTACTTAGTATTAATATATCTTGTTATGTTGAGAATTTATATATTGTATGTTTATATGTTATTTGTACTACTAAGCTCTCGGGCTTAGCGCGGTTGTGAAATCGCGCAGGTGACTAGGTGGAAGATATGAAGTATTTCGGTAAGCCACGGGAAGAGTATGAGTTTGTCGAGACCAACTAGAGGGTGATGCATACATGTAAAACTTTTGAATAATAATGTATTTCTTTTATGAAGTGTATTCATATGTATAAAGGAAATGTTAATAAATGTAAGATTATCATATATGTAAGATCATTAAAGTATAATGATTTTGTAAATGTTCTTTCAATTAATGTATTGTGAATTGAACACTGTTAAAGGATTTTCTTAAATAGCGGCGAAAAGTGACATCCTTATGCTTTATATATGTACTGTATGTATATTAGGTATATGTATAGTATTTATATGGAGTATCGGGGTGTTACACTGGTACTCAATCGATGACGAATCTAACTTGATATTCATAAATTAGTGTGTCTATGTATCATGATCTGAATGACTTTACTAGGTGAGAGAATTCTTCTATAGCATTGAGCTGTGTATGCTTACTTAGAGAGGGATCCTGTATAATTACCTGTGTCTAGATTCTAGTTGGTCTTAGAACATGCTTTGACAAACTTTCAAGACAAAATAGAGTTCTACTTATTTAAGAGAGAGATGATCTGGGCATTATTTAGTGAGCTAACAACTAGTATCAACCCTATTGATATCAATCCCTAGTTTGTCCCTTTGAGCCTTCATAAGATTTTAGCTTGCTTTTTATTGGCTTGTAAAGCCTGATAACCTACCATGAGCTGTTGTGACACTTATGACAAGTCTGATGATCACTGAGCTACCAAGAAGCAAGAAGATTGAAGAAAGAGATGTTTAGTTAAGTCTATAAGGATAGTTGAAGTGTACATGAACTGGACCTAATATCTCATATTTAATTCATCATGGAGATGGCATTAGGGCAACAAAAAGATCCATCCTCATTAAAGCAAACTCGCACTACTCCATATTTAGAAGCATGAGATGGTACAAACAAGACAAATCTCTTAGGACAAGCACACACAAGAAAAAAGAAAAGACATAAAGGAAAGAAAGAAAGGAAAAAGAAAAAGAGGAAAGAAAAAAAGAAAAAAGAAAAAAGAAAAAAGAAAAAAGAAAAAAGAAAAAAGAAAAAAGAAAAAAGAAAAAAGAAAAAAGAAAAAAGAAAAAAGAAAAAAGAAAAAAGAAAAAAGAAAAAAGAAAAAAGAAAAAAGAAAAAAGAAAAAAGAAAAAAGAAAAAAGAAAAAAGAAAAAAGAAAAAAGAAAAAAGAAAAAAGAAAAAAGAAAAAAGAAAAAAGAAAAAAGAAAAAAGAAAAAAGAAAAAAGAAAAAAGAAAAAAGAAAAAAGAAAAAAGAAAAAAGAAAAAAGAAAAAAGAAAAAAGAAAACAAAAAAAAGAAAAAAGAAAAAAGAAAACAAAAAAAAGAAAAAAGAAAAAAGAAAACAAAAAGAAGAGAAAATAACAAAGAGAGAGAGAGAAAAAAAAGAAAACGAGTCTTGAGCAAAAGGAAAAAGATGAAGATCGTCCTAATCAAATCTAGATTTCTCCCAAGGAGATGGAAGGAAAATGAAGTCTATCTTTTTGTGAAATAAGATGCCCAAAGTTTAATGTTGCTCCTAGCTGCCTATGGTTCCAATAGAAAGTTTATATTGTGAAAATCTGTTAGCAGTGTCACATCACTTCCAATTTATAAATGGTCTTCGCTTAAACCATATCCCTTATAGACCCCATTTCAAGCTTGTTAAAGACTTGTTGATCTTTCTTGGTAGGTAGAATCTATTAGTGAAGATTGTTTGAATTATCATGCATATGAGATAGATATTATTTAAACTCAATGATACTTTTGGCCTAGTAAAGTGTATGAGCCTATCTGAAGTGCAATAATTATTGTTCAAATAGAATTAATTCCCAAGTTTAATACAGTAACTAGTGTTTTGATGTTATAGATGTGTTAATTTGAAAGACCAAGTTCTGAGGTATATTGACACTGATTTGGCAAAGCCAACATTTGATTTCAAAATTAAAAATAAATTTCAAAAAAAATGTTTTCTTGTCATATGAGCTTTTAAGCTTAGGGAAGTATGTTGCACTATTAAACCTTAAAGAACACAATGGGCAAGAGTGGGCTAATGAAAGAATCATTCAAAAAGTTATGTGTTGAATCATGGTTTGAAATGGATGTCTCTTATATCTTTAACTACCTTGCTTGGGGCCGCACTACTCATGTTCGCAATGTCTTAAAGATAAATTTATGGATACAACATCTCCTGATGATCCAATGCAAGAACTGCATGAATATCTTGAGGGTACCAATGGGAATGCTTCTGCCTACCAGCACAGTTTGTGAGTCAGTATAGTCACTGTAAGTATCATTCATGAATATCATGCATACATGTATACATGAGCATGTCACGTTGCATTTTTGTTGTCTATTCTTTAAGCAACCAATACTCTTGAAGCAAACAATGAGAAGGCATAGCATCAGGAGGAATAAAAGGCTCATTGCTTAAGAAAGATCCAATATTTTTACAAAAATGGACACGTATGCTTACACAAAGAAAAAGACAAAAGTATTGGTTGAAGCATAATGGCACAAAATCATCGGTTTAAGCCTACAAAGGGGGAAAAGCTTCACCTTTTAATTTTTGATTTTATGCATGTACAAAAATTTTCAAACTATCTTTCAATGATCTACCATGCAAGAGACGAGAGGATATGAGGGTTAAAAGGCTAAAAATAGCTGAACATTTTGCAAAGCAAAAGCTATTAAAGAATCAAAAGCAGAATCCAGTAAGGAATATAACAAATAAATGAATATACAAATGATAGAAGGTCAGTCCAACTAGAAAATGTGAAGTCAATCCATTGAAGAATGGAACAAATGGCTAGAAGAAGGCCGCACCCTCAGATGATAGAAGGTCAGTCAGCTAGAAGAGCTGAGGAAAATAAAAGATGAAAGACCATCCTTAAGCAGAATCCATTGAAGAATGGAGCAGTTGGCTAGAAGAAAGACATAACTCTCAACTGACAGAAGGTCAGTCAGGTAGAATTGCTAAAATTGATTGGCTAAAAGGCAAAACCCTCAACTAACTGAAGGTTAGTCAGCTAGAAGAGCTGAAATTGATGGCTAGAAGAAAGCTAGAACTCTCAACTGACAAAAGGTTAGTCGAATCTAGTTTTGGGTCCAGAACCCAAATCCAACCTCAGGTTTAGAACCTAAATCCAGTCTTGAGTCCAGAGCCCAAATCATTTTAGGTCTAGAACCCAAACCATTTTGGGTCCAGAACCTAAACCAATTCATGAGTCAAGAACTCAATCTAGGTCTAGAATCCAAAACCAATCCGGGTTCAGAACATAAATTATCCAAGGGTCCAGAACACAAATCATTAACTGGTCCAGAACTCAAATCATTCTTAGGTTCAAAACTTGAATGACCTCCCAAATCTAGAACTCGAACCAAGCCATGAGTCTAAAACCCAAATCATTCCCGGGTCTAGAACCGAAACCATCTCAGGTGTTAAAAACCCGAACAAAATCATAGGTCCATAACCCAACCAATCAAAACTACTCTATTTCAGTTTTAGCCCAGCTTGAAATATCCCATGTCAGCTCAAAACCAATTGTTTTTCACTCTCTCTAAATAAATTCAAGATCGTTCAAACAGGGGAGAAAAACTGTAGACCCTTAAATTTGGCCCGGATTAGATTAAAATAGCTTAAACCTAGTTTAAAAGCTTAAATCAAACTAGCCCACCTTGTAAAGGCCCAAATTAAATTTATAAAATAGGTTAGTTCAAGAATTAAGAAAATTGCATTCGGTTTGAGTCAGAATAGGTCCAAATTGACATGAGCTTAACCCATGTCGATTTGGGCATTCCAAATCGACATGAATTCTATTTTTAGAAGATTTTAAATGAGTTTGGTCTGTTTAGAAATCCTAATCATGTTTAAATTGTCCAAATCTCAAAACCGGATAGGGGATGAACAAGGAGTGTTAACCTTAATTGATACATTATAAATAGGAAAGAAGAGAGAAAGTCGAGGGGGGCAGCAGTGATTAGTAATTAAGAGCCAATTTTGTAAACACCAAAAAAAGTAGAGACAAAAAACAAAACCAGAACCAAAGAAAGATAGTAGCTTAGACGTAGGTGATCCTTGGATCATTGAAGCACTAACCAAAATATTGGCCCGATCCAGCAGTAACACAATCCAACATCAACTTCTGTGGGGTTTTTTGTTCAAAGTAAAACAAGCTTGTTTCAGCAAATTAATTTTGGTGGAGCCAACAATGCATGTATGACCTTATTAACTTATTTTATTTCTATTGGCCATCTTCACCCCAGTTTGTGAATTAAACATACTACCATTGTTTCATTATTAACTTAGTTTGAGAAACTTCATTCAACACACCACGAACACAATGTTTATCTTGATCCAAATCCTAATTACTGGTTCTAATTTTAGTTAAATAATCGGAGACGTAGGTTTGCATTAAACCGTAATCTTGAATTCTTCAAATACTAATTTATGTGTTTTATTCTTAGTTTGTCATCCAAGACCCTAGTTTGCATATTTAATTCTAAAACCCTAATTCGTTAAACCTTAACTCCTTAAATTTCGAAACCCCAAACTCATAAAATCTTAATTCCTTAAATCTAATTCCCTTACTAAGCCCTAATTCCACAACTAAACTTTATCTTTCATCCTTATCCTCTTCTTTTTAAATACCTTTATTATTATTAATATAATAATAATAAGAATAAGAATAAGAATAATTATTATTGTTATTGTTATTTTTATATTGAAAACTATGGATTTTACAATCCTCTCCCACTTAACAAATTTCATTCTTGAAATTTACTTGATATAAAAAGTTGTGGATATTGGCTCTGGAAAACCTCATTGCTTTCTCAAGTTGCCTAATCAATTGAGTGATTCCTCCACAACATTTTCACCAAAGGAATCTTCTTATCACGTAATTCTTTCACCTCATGCGCTAAAATAGCCTCCAATTCTTCTTCATATGTTAGATTCAGATTCACCTCAACTGATTCAACTGACAATACATGAGATGGATTTGAGCTATACCTCCAAAGCATGGATATATGAAAAACATTATGAATTTTCTCTAACTCGAGTGGAAAAGCCATTCAATAGGCAACCGACCCAACTCTTTCAAGTATCTTATAAGGCCTAATAAAATGATGACTTAGCTTGCCTTCCTAAACAAAACCTCAAAATCTTCTTCCATGGTGATACCTTCACAAATACCTTATCACCTATATTATATTTTTCATCCTTCTGCTTTAAATCGGAATAGAACTTTTGTCTATCCGATGTTGCTTTTAATCGGTCTCAACTAATCTTCACTTTTTCCTCTGTCTTCTTTATCAATTTAGGACCTATAGGCTTTGTTTCTCCAACTTCAGTCCAACACAAGGTTGTTTTGCACCTTCTACCATATAACACTTCATATGGTGACATCCTTGTACTAGACTAAAAACTATTACTATATTGTGAACCTTAACTTTGCACCTGGCCTACATAATTGGAAAAATGGAAATTAAGAAAAATATATGATTTTTGTTATTAAAAAAATATTTTGCAGCTAAATAATTGGGCCACAAGATGCACGGTAGGGTCGTGCTCAGGCCGAGCCATGCATGGCCTGCCATGTACCAGCAACATAGTGTCTTTTTTAGACTCCTATAAATAGGCGTCCGCCTCTTTTGACTAGCGATTTGACTTTTCCCATCTCAAAACTCTGCTGAAATATATTTATGATGAAACTTAATTAAGATTGAGATTTTTCTTGTTTATTTTTAACATTCCGAACTAGAATTAATTGATTTTTAGTCATTCCATATGCAAGTGGAGCTTTAAAGTGGTAAAACTCTCAAGCTTGTTGTCAAGAGAAAGCACCTACCCAAGATAAGGTTTTTACTCTCTAAATTCTTTTTCAGATTTGGTAATTAATCAACTCATAAAATTAGTTAATTCAAAGCCCTTTAAATTAAAGGGCATGAGCTACTCTCGGATTCCCATTCGAACGGGATAAGTAAGCACACTCAGATTATCATTCCGAGTGGCGAGCCCACTTTCTTAAAAACCAACCTCTTTTCTCTTTTTTTTTTAAAGTTTTAATTATCATTTTTCCACGTTATTATTGTTTTTTTTCTTGTAGGATTTTAAATATTTTGAGGTTTTTGGCCCAGAATAAATTCAAATAGCTTAAACCTAGTTTAAAAGCTTGAATTAAACTAGTCCAACTTATAAAGGCCCAAATTAAATTTATAAAATAGGTTCGATATAAGAATTAAGAAAATTGCATTCGGTTTGTGTTAGACTAAGTCTAAATCGACATGAGACATGATTATGTTGATTTGGACCTTCCAAATCGATATGAGCACTAGCTCATGTCAATTTGGACATTCCAAATCGACTTAAGCTTAAACCATGTCGATTTGGACACTCCAAATCAACATGAATCCTATTTTTGATGATTTAAATTAGTTTGGTTTGTTTAGAAATCCTAATCGTGTTTAAATTGACCAAATCTTAGAATCAGATGGGGGATGAACAAGGAGTATTAACCTTAATTGGTATATTATAGATAGGAAAGAAGAGAGAAAGCTGAGGGGGCAGCAGTGAATAGTAATTAAGTGCCGATTTTTTAAACACCAAAAAAAGCAGAGGCATAAAAAAAATTAATACCAAAGAAAGATAATAGCTTAGACACAGGTGATCCTCGGATCATTGAAGCACCAACAAAAACTTTGGCTCTACCCAGGCATTAACAAAATCCAACATCATCCTCAGTGGGGTTGTGTTGTTCGAAGTAAAACAAGCTTGTTTCAACAAATTAATTTTAGTAGAACCAACAATGCAGGTATGACCTTATTAACTTATTTTATTTCTATTGGCCATCTTCACCTCAGTTTGTGAATTAAGCATGCTGCCATTATTTCATTTTTAATTTAGTTTGACAAACTTAATTAAACACACCACGAACACAGTGTTTATCTTGATCCAAGTCCTAATTACTAGTTCTAATTTTAGTTAAATAATCGGAGACTCAAGTTTGCATTAAACCCTAATCTTGAAGTGTTCCAATACTAATTCACGTGTTTTATTCTTAGTTTGACACCCAAGACCCTAGTTTGCATATTTAATTCTAAAACCTTAATTCCTTTAACCCTAACTCCTTCAACCCTAATTCCAAAACCCTAAACTCCTAAAACCCTAATTCCTTAAACCTAATTACCATATTAAGCCCTAATTCCACAACTAAACTTGGTCTTTCATCCTTATCCTCTTCCTTTTAAATACCTTTATTATTATTATTATTATTATTATTATTATTATTATTATTATTATTATTATTATTATAATAACTATTGTTATTATTATTGTTATTATTACTATAATGTGAACCCTTAACTTTGCACCTGGACTACATAATTGGAAAAAGGTAAATTAAGAAAAATAAATGATTTTTGTTATTAAAAAAATATTTTGCGGCTAAATGATTGGGCCTCACGATGCATGGTAGGGAAGCTCTCAGGCCGAGCCGTGCATGGCCTGCCGTGTAGCCGTAGCCTAGTGTTGTTTTTAAACTCCTATAAATAGGCGTCCGCCTCTCTTGACTAGCTATTTGACTTTTCCTATCCCGAAACTCTATCAAAATATATTTGTGACATAACTTAATTAAGATTGAGATTTTTCTTTTGTATTTTGAAAATTTCTAACTCAAATTAATTGATTTTTAGTCATTCCATATTTAAGTGGAGCTTTGAAGTGGTAAAACTCTCCAGCTTGTTGTCAAGAGAAAGCACCTACCCATGGTAAGTTTTTACTCTAAATTCTTTTTCAAATATGGTAATTAATCAACTCATAAAATTAGTTAATTGAAAGCCTCTTTGCAATCAAAGAGCACAAACTACTTACAGCTCTGATTACCATTTGAACGGGATAAGTAGGAACACTCAGATTATCATTCCGAGTGGCGAGCCCACTTCTTAACAACCAACCTCTTTTCTCTTTTATTTTTCTTTTTATAATTTTAATTATTATTTTTCCATATTATTATTGTTTTTATTTTTTGATAAATTTTAAATACTTTGAGGCTTTTGTAGACCCTTCATTTTGGCCCAGATTAAATTCAATTAGCTTAAACCTAGTTTAAAAGCTTGAATCAAACTAGTCCAACTTATAAAAGGCCAAATTAAATTTATAAAATATGTTCAATCCGAGAATTAAGAAAATTGCATTCAGTTTGAGTCGGACTAAGTCTAAATCGACATGAGCCATGTTCATGTTGATTTGCACCTTCCAAATTGATATGAGCACTAGCTCATGTTGATTTGGACACTCCAAATTGATATAGCTTATCCCACATCAATTTGGACACTCCAAATCAACATGAATCCTATTTTTAGATGATTTTAAATGAGTTTGGTTTGGTTAGAAATCCTAATCATGTTTAAATTGACCAAATCTCGAAACTGGATGGGGGATGAACAAGGAGTGTTAACCTTAATTGATACATTATAAATAGGAAAGAAGAGAGAAAGTCAAGGGGGGCAGTAGTGATTAGTAATTCAAAGTCATATTGTAAACACCAAAAAAAGTAGAGACATAAAACAAAACCTTAACTAAAGAAAGATAGTAGCTTAGACATAGGTGATCTTCGGATCATTGAAGCACCAACAAAAACTTTGGCTCGATCCAGGCAGTAACACTATCCAACATCAACTTTTGTGGGGTTGTGTTGTTCGAAGTAAAACAAGCTTGTTTCAGCAAATTAATTTTGGTGGAGCCTACAACACAAGTATGTCCTTATTAACTTATTTTATTTCTATTGGCCATCTTTACCTCAATTTGTTAATTAAGCATACTACCATTGTTTCATTCTTAATTTAGTTTGGGAAACTTCATTCAACACACCACAAATATAGTGTTTATCTTATTCTAAATCCTAATTACTAGTTCTAATTTTAGTTAAATAATACGAGGCTCAAGTTTGCATTAGACCCTAATCTTGAATTTTTCCAATACTAATTCACGTGTTTTATTCTTAGTTTGTCACCCACGACCCTAGTTTGTATATTTAATTCCAATACCTTAATTCCTTAAACCCTAACTCCTTAAAAGCCTAATTCCTTAAACCTAATTCCCCAACTAAACCCTAATTCCATAATAAAATCCTATCTTGTAAATCATTTACCTTTCGGTAGTGCTACCCCCGATCCCTCACAACGGGCATTGCCTCCTTGACCCTCGCCCGCTAACCGACTAACGAGACTGCTGTGTGCATTACGCACTATAATTTGTTAGGGGATTATTAAGATATGATTATGGATTGTATATTTTATTATGAATGATTGAACTATGTTAATATTTATTGGTTGTATTTTGAGGGATATAAAAGGCATGTTTCCATTTGTGGGTGCCTTATATTTTTTTATGTAATTTAATTTATTTTATGGATTTTGGAATAATTGTAAGGGACACATTTTCACCTTTTGGTTGGTGTGAGTGGGGATTTTTGCCCCCACTCCTAGTGGAACGGTTCTTGCAACTTTGGCACTATTTAGGCTCAGGGCCTTAGAGAACACGGGCCTAAGCCTAGAGAAAATGGAGTCGCCACCCGGACGAGCCTGGAAAAAGAAAGGGTTGGTTGACTCGATTCCTAAGGAATCCCCAACCCTTTGATGGGTTCGAAAAGTTGGGTATATGTGGGGAAGGTGAGAAATGGCCCAGCACCCCCACAACGCCCAGTTCATTGGAACCGACCTCCATTACAGGTCTTAATATTATAAAATTCTTAAATATAACAATATTATCCATACTACATGCAACAATTAAAATAAAGCATCATTATATTAAAATCAAAGTAGTGTCCAAACAAAGCAAATAAATGTACACTCATCCAAGGATGAAAACATGTCCTCACATCATCCATGTCTAAAATAAATAGGACACCTACCGAAAGGTGGAAACGTATCTTTTACATTGGTCTAAAATATAAAAGCAATTTAAATTACATAAAATTTAACTAATGAGGTACCCACAAAGTGGAAACATACCTCTTCCAATTTTAATACCAAAATAAACAAATAATAATTATAATAATAATGAAAATATCCATCCATGATAAATTAAATAAATCAAGCATGAAAATTAAATAAATCAACCATCAAAACATATAACAAATCCAATAAATAACTAAAACCAAAGTTTATATCATTAATGAGTTAAAAGTAGACAATAAGGACACGGTCTATAATTTTAAAAGATTGGAATTAGGGTTTAAGATTTTTTAGGTTTGGCAATAGAAATTAGGGTTTGAGGGCTTTTTAGGTTTACTGAATGGAGGTTTGAAAAATGAGGTTTTGGCATTTTGGCGATAAATTAGGGTTTTCTCGGATTAGGGTTTTGGGTGTTTTTGGCATAATAATTTGGATTAGGGTTTTGGTGGCTTTGGTAGAATAGTTTGGGGAAAGGGTCACGGGGTGAAAAGTTTTAAAGTAAATTAAGGTTTTGATTTATCATTTTAGAAGAAACATTAATTTTGGAAATAAATTAAGATTTTAGAAAATAATTAGGGTTTTGAGATTTTAATGAGATAATTTAGGGTTTAAAGTTTTGGAAAAATAGTTTAGGATTTTAAAGTTTTGGAAATAAAAGAACAATTTAGGGTTTTGATAATTTAATCAATGATTTAGGCTACTGAATGAATGGACAATTTAATCTATAGAACATACTATTAAGTTTAATAATTTAGATCACTGACTCAATATCAAAATAAATGATAAAAACATTTAAAAGAAAATATGGCAATAACATCGTATGCTTAAACAATTCGTGAATCTAAACATAAGAATGTTGCAAATATAATAAAGTCAAAAATTTATAATCAAACCTACGTTCGTTGGTTCCTCCACAATTGACTTCTGGATGAACAATGGACAAAGGCAGCGTTGCTGCCTTTGATGGATTGATGATTGATACTTGATACTTGTTGCTAATTTCCTTTTGCCATTTCTGCTTTGCTGTTTTAATCTTTCTTAATCTCAATTGCCGCTCTCTGCTTTTCTTTTTTTATTTCCCCCCTCTATGGTTTTCTTCATCTCTTTTTTTCTTAAGGTTTTACCTTTTCCCCTCCCCCTTTTGTCTCCATTTAATGCTAGTATTTATAGGAAAATAAAGAGTCCTAATCCTATTTTAATAAGGAAATGCCAATTGTTTAGGAAAAATTAGAAAACCAGGTAAAACAAGATTTGGTCAAAAAATCGGCAGAGCCCGCGGGCTGCTGGGCCTGTGGGCTGCGCTAGCAAAAATTGATGCGAGAATCAGCTGAGGGAACTGGGGCTGCTTGCTGGACCTATGATGAAATGATTTTTGGACATGTGGTGAATTGGCTGCTTGCCAATTCGCCGCAAGTCCAGGCCTGCGATGAAATTCCTTACATTCTAATCTGCCAATTCGTCGCTCGCCGATCCGCCTGATTTTTTATTTTTTATATTTTTTTATATTTTTTTATTATTTTTAAAAATAACTATTAAATATCATAAATATACCACAAAAATTATTTTGGACTATCAGATTAGACTGAGTCAAAAATTAAGGGTCTACAGTTTGCCCCCTAGTTGAATGATCTAAGACTTTCAGTAGAAGAGAGTGAAAAGCAATATAACTTTGAGCAGATTTTGAATGAGGATGGATACTTAGATTCAATTTGGGTACTTGGACCCGAGATAGGAGTTTGATTTGGGTACTTGGACCTGAGACTAGATTGAATTTGGATACTTGGACCTAAGATTGGACCCGAGACTGGATTGAATTTGGATACTTGGACCAAAGATTGGGTACTTGGACCCAAGACTAAATTTAATTTGGGTACTTGGACTCAAGATTGGATTGAATTTAGGTACTTGGACCCAAGATTGGGTACTTGGACCCGAGATTGAATTTGGTTTGGGTACTTGGACCCGAGATTGAATTTGATTTGGATACTTGGACCCGAGACTGGATTGGATTTGGATACTTGGACCCGAGATTAGGCACTTACACTCTTGACTGAATTGGGTACTTAGACCCGAGACTGGGTTCTTGGACCCGAGACTGAATTGAATTTGGGTACTTGGACCCAAGATTGGGTACTTAGACCTAAAACTGGATTCGATTTGGGTTCTTGGACCCGAGATTGGGTACTTGGACCCGAGATTGAATTTGATTTGGGTACATGGACCCTAGATTGGGTACTTGGACTCAAGATTGAATTAGATTTGGTTACTTAGACCTGAGATTTGGTACTTAGACCCGAGATTGAATTTGATTTGGGTACTTGGACCTGAGATTGGGTACTTGGACCCGAGATTGAATTGAATTTGGGTGCTTGGACCCGAGATTGGGTACTTGGACCGAAAACTAGATTGGATTTGGGTACTTGGACTTGTGACTGGGTACTTGGACCCGTGATTGGGTGCTTGGACCCGAGATTGAATTGGATTTGACTGACCTTTTATCAGTTGAGGATTTTAGCTTAATTGGTTGTTCCATTCCTTTGTGTGAGCGGTGATTTTCACCCCCACTCCCGGTGGAATGGTTCTTGCGACTTCGACACTGTTTAGGCTCGGGGCCTTAGAGAACACGGACCTAAGTCCGGAGAAAATGGAGTCACCACTCAGACGGGCCAGGAAAAAGAAAGGGGTGGATGACTCGATTCCTAAGGAATACCCAACCCCTTAATGGGTTCGGAAAGTTGGGTACGTGTGGGGAAGGTCAGAAATGGCCCAGCAACCCCACAATGCCCGGTTCATTGGAATCGGCCTCTTTTACAGGTCTTAATATTATAAAATTCTTAAATATAACAACATTATCCATATTACACACAATAATTAAAATAAAGCATTGATATATTAAAAATCAAAACAATGTCCAAACAAAGCAAATAAATGGACACCCATCCAAGGATGGAAACATGTCCTTACATCCCATGCCTAAGTAGGACACCCACTGAAAGGTAGATACATGTCCTTAACATTGGTTCTAAAATAGAAAAACAATTTAAATTACATGATGTTTAACTAATGAGGTACCCACCAAGTGGAAACATACCTCTTACAACATTTGGCAATCTAAATAAATTAATAAAAGTAAACAATAAATCATTCATCAAAGGCATTAAATACCAACAGAAAGTAAACATCCATCCATGATAAAAAAATAAACCAAGCATTGAACTTAAATAAATTAAAGCATATAAAATAAATCAAAGCATAATCAAATATAGAATTGAATAAAGCGAATAAAAGTCTAAATTATGGCTACTATGAGTTTTTTTAAGGAATTAAAATAGATTAAAATTTTATGTTTTAAAAGGTTGATAAAGTTCTTTGATTAACCAAATTAGGGTTTGTGATGTAAAATCATGAAATTAAGGTTTGAACACTTTAGAATACTTTTTCTTTGTGGGTTACGGTTACTCATCAAATTATGGTTTCAAGCTTACTGTGTAAAATTAAATATTTGTGTTTATATGGTTTTTAAAATTTTAAAGGATTAGGGTTTAGAAAAAATTAAGGTTTAAGGTTTTAAGGAGGTTAGGGTTTACTATTTTATGTTTTGGAGTTGAATTAAGGTTTTAGGATTTTTGAATTTCAGCTTCTTCTCAAATTTCTTTTCCAAATCTGCAATCATCTTTTTAACATTAGAAGTTTCAGTTTTCTCCATAGCTAATCTTTCAATAATCTTCGGTTCTTTCTTCTTGTCTTGAGGATCTTGGAAGTATTGAGCCCAATCATCATCATCTTCAATGATCACCTTATCATTGTCAAAAAACACTTCACCAACTTTAGCCTTCCCCTTGTCCTTTGGCTTCTTGGTGCTAACAGATGCTTCGGCATTGTTTCCCAAAATTGTAGCCAATTGGTTCTTCATGGTCTCAGCCAGGGCCTCTTTTATTTCTTCCATCTTGGTATTGAGGGCATCGTCCACCATTCTTTGAATTTGTTCGGGCTCCATTGCTTTTAGTGAGCAAGTGATTGAGTTGCTACTAGATTCTTCGTCTTCGGCGTAGGTCGAATTGTCGTAAACTTTTAAACTGTCGTAATCCAGGGCTGTAAGATAGAGAGAAAATTTATGATATGAGATGCAAATGTATGTATGCATGTATGCACACACAATAAACAAAGATAAGTAGAACATCCTTTCCAACCTTATAACATCCACACACAAATGGCAAGTCTCTTTTCCTAAGTATATGGTTAACAAAATACCAACATGGGGTATCTTGTTTTCGAATAATTTCCTCAAATGATTTTAACCAATAGTTATATTTTCAAAAATGGAAATCAATTCATGATAATTCTCATTAATTAAGTTTTAATCCATTCAACCAACTAAAGTAGCTTTTATGCTATATTGGATTAAAACTAAATTAAGAGGTTTATTATAAATAGATTTCTCACTTGAAAAAATAACTAATGATTCACGCCAAAAATAAGCCCATGATTAATAACTCTTATTATAAACTAGGATCACAATTGATTTTTGGTATTTTGTAATTGACCTAAATAATTTGCAAGCCCTTTGTAAGAAAAAGGTTGGATGAAAATAATTTTGTTTCTAAGCCCATTGTAAAAATATTTTAGAAAAAAAAATGGATTTTGGGCTTTTGTATTTGGGTCATGAGAAAAGAATTTTTGATTTGTTTTTAGAAAAGTTTTATATCCAAAGACCATCTTAAAAAGTTTTTGAAAATAGCTTTGGTCTTTTGGATTTTAAAGAAAATTTTATTTGAGCTTACAAATGTACTTGGGTCATATTAGAAAAAGAACAAACCAAATAAGGCATGATTTAAGCCAAGATAAATTAACCGTAGTCAAACAACAAGCATTTGGGGTAAAACCTAAGGAAAGTAACTAGGCCAATTACATGAGCTTTAGTCTTTGGGTTAAAAGGCTTAGGTTCCCATAGCAAGTATATACCAAATGGTATAAGGCTATGAGTGGTTATGCCATGCTCGATCTCCATACCTTGAGTGAAAGTATGGTATGAGTGAAAGTATGGTATCCCATACATAGCACAACACGGTTAACATGGGTGTCCTAACTCACGCACACGATGTAATCTAATATGATGCAATGGATAATATCATTATAAAAAAGAATAGAATAATATAAAGATGAACGAAATCAACTTCTCTTATCCCCAGTGGAGTCGCCATTGTGAGCGGGGATTTTCGCCCCCCACTCCCAGTGGAATGGTTCTTGCAACTTCAGCACTGTTTAGGCTAGGGGCCTTAGAGAATACGGGCCTAAGCCCAGAGAAAATGGAGTCGCCACCCGGACGGGCCGGGAAAAAGAAAGGGGTGGATGACACGATTCCTAAGGAATCCCCAACCCCCTAATGGGTTCTGAAAGTTGGGTACGTGTGGGGAAGGTGAGAAATGGCTCAGCACCCCCACAATGCCCGGTTCATTGGAACCAGCCTCGTTTGCAGGTCTTAATATTATAAAATTCTTAAATATAATAATATTATCCATATTACATGCAACAATTAAAATAAAGCATCATTATATTAAAATCAAAGCAATGTCCAAACAAAGCAAATAAATGGACACCCATCCGAGGATGGAAACATGCCCTTACATCGTCCATGTCTAAACTAAATAGGACACCCACCGAAAGATAGAAACATGTCCTTTACATTAGTTTAAAATATAAAAGAAATTTAAATTACATAAAACTTAACAAATGAGGTACCCACAAAGTGGAGACATACCTCTTACAATTTTAATACCAAAATAAACAAATAATAATCATAATAATAATGAAAATATCCATCCATGATAAATTAAATAAATCAAGCATGAAAATTAAATAAATCAACCATCAAAACATATAGCAAATCCAATAAATAACTAAAACCAAAGTTTATATCATTAATGAGTTAAAACTAGACAATAAGGACATGGTCTATAATTTTAAAAGATTGGAATTAGGTTTTAAGATTTTTTAGGTTTGGCAACTGGAATTAGGGTTTGAGGGTTTTTTAGGTTTACTGGATGGTGGTTTGAAAAATGAGGTTTTGGCATTTTGGGGATAAATTAGGGTTTTCTCAGATTAGGGTTTTGGGTGATTTTGGCAGAATAATTTGGATTAGGGTTTTGGTGGCTTTGGTAGAATAGTTTGGGGAAAGTTTAGGGTTTAGGGTTTTAAAGTTTTGGAAATAAAATAATGATTTAGGGTTTTGATAATTTAATCAACGATTTAGGCTACTGGATGAATGGACAATTTAATCTATATAACATACTATTAAGTTTAATAATTTAGGTTACTGACTCAATATCAAAATAAATGATAGAAACATTTAAAAGAAAATATGGCAATAACATCGTATGCTTAAACAATTCATGAATCTAAATGTAAGAATGTTGTAAATATAATAAAGTCAAAGATTTATAATCAAACCTTCGTTCGTTGGTTCCTCCATAATTGATTTCTGGATGAACAATGGACAAAGGCAGCATTGCTGCCTTTGATGGATTTATGATTGATACTTGATAGTTGTAGCTAATTTCCTTTTTCCATTTCTGCTCTGCTATTTTAATCTTTCTTAATCTCAATTGCCGCTCTCTGCTTTGCTTTTTTCCATTTTCCTCTCTAGGGTTTTCTCCGTCTCTTTTTTTTTTCTTAGGATTTTTTCCTTTCCCCCTCCCCTTTTTGTCTCCGTTTAATGCTAGTATTTATAGGACAATAAAGAGTCCTAATCCTATTTTAATAAGGAAATACCAATTGTTTAGAAAAATTTAGAAAACCAGGTAAAACAAAGTTTGGTAAAAAAATCGGCAGTGCGCGTGGGCTGCGCTGGCAAAAATTACTGCGAGGATCCGCTGGGCAAACTGGGGATGCTTGCTAGACCTGCAGCAAAATGGTTTTTGCACCTGTGATGAATTGGTTGCTTGCCAATTCGCCACAGTTCCAGGCTTGCGATGAAATTCCTTGCCGCGCTGTAGCATTTTTATTTTTTATATTTTTATTTTTATTATTAAAAATAACTATTAAATATCATAAATATATCACAAAAATTATTTTGGACTATCGGATTTGACTAGGTCAAAAATTAAGTGTCTACAAGACTCTACCTAGCAAGAGAGATCAACAGGTCTTGATAGGTTTGAAATGGGGTCTATAAGGGACACAGGTTTAAGTGAAGGCCATTTGTAAGTTGGAGCCATTGTGACACTATAGCCAAACCCTCACACTACAAATTTCTTATTTGAACTTTAGGCAGCTGGGAGCAATCTTGCTAGACTCCAAATTCCTTCTATCTTCTTGGCATTAATCTGAATCTTGAATAGGACAGTCTTTGCCCTTGCAAAAAGCTTGGTACCCAAATTCATTTCTTTTCTTCTTCTCCCTTTTCTTTCTCTAATTATTTTTCTTACTCTTCCCTTTCTTTTGAGCAATTTATCATTTTGTCCTTCTTCCTTGTAGGACTGTCAAGTACAAAACTTTTAAGAACTGGATGGTCTTTCTCCTTTTTCTCTGATTTTGATCGAATCTTTGGTTGGGTTGGACCAATTTAAGTCAAATTGTCCTTATAAACTAAATGGAAGCCTTTTATTGTCTTAGGTAAAAGAGAACTCAGTTGGCTTTCTGAAATGCCTTTTTAGGTTGTTGGGGTTATATGCCAATGAAAAGAAAGCTAAAAATTTTATTAAGGTTCAAAAGGGACAACTAGGGATTGATATTTAATTGGGTGGATACTAGTTGTTGGCTAACCAAATAATGCCTAGATCATTTCTCTCTTAAAATAAGCAGAGTTCAATTTCGCCTCGAAAGTTTGTCAAAGCATGTTCTAAGACTGACTAGGACCTAGACAAAGGTAATTATGCAGGAGCCCTCTCTAAGTAAGCATACACAACTCAATTCTATGGAGCAATTCCCTCACTTAGTAAAGTCATTCAAGTCATGATGCATAAACACATTAATTTATGAACATCAAGCTAGATTCCTCATTAGTTGAGCACCAAAATGAACAAAGACCAACAAAAATTTTGATGAAAGTAATTTATTCAAACAACTTTAAATTTGAAAAACATGATTGTTCCAATTAAATATTAAAGAAAGAAAAATAAATAGAGCAACACTCCAAGTTAAGGGAAGTTCATTGAGTTGGAGCTGAAGATACTTCATTTATCAAGAGTCATTGCTTCATCATCCACAGTTAGCCCAAGCTTGCTTAGTAGCACATTATCTTTAGCAGCTTCTCTATCCATATCATCACGGGATGACAAGATAAGACTCTTCATGAAGGTTGTAAGGGGTGGTGCCCTTCCATGTTTAGGCAGAGGATCATTCTTAGTATTGGGCTTATCAGGTTTAGGAAGTTTTCCACTGTCAATCAAATTTTGGATCTCACACCATAATCGACCACATTTATTTGTCTCATGCCCTTGCATTTGATGGAATTAACAGAAGACCTTGGCATTAAAATTTGGTGGTAGAGGCTTATGTTGAGGCCGAGGTGCCAATGGTTGTAGCAAATCCATTTTCATTAGATTTTCTAACATCTTTGACAAAGGCTCCCTTAAGTCTAAAAATTTATGCTTCTTTGTTGGCTCAGTTGTTGCATTTTTCCAAAACACCTCCTTTTCCCCCTTTGACTTTGCCCACTAGGGAGATAGCCGCCCTTATTGCTCCATTTAAGTAGCACATGGTTCGGTTTGTATTGTAGAATAGGGATTGATCTCTCATTTTTCATTCGATCTCTATTAGTGAACATGTTCCCCGTTGATGCTTCCTTTCCCTTCCTTCTTATGTCAATGGGAGATGCCTCATTAGCATTGTTGATGATCTCCAAAATTTGAATCAACTGGGTCCTCATAATTTTAACCAATTGATCTCATAGCTTGGCCATCCTAGCTTTGACAACTTCATCGACTATGTCCCTTAGCTAGTTTGCATCCATCCTTGAAATGTTGTAGGTGGTGTCGTTGTATGCTCTTGGATTTCCATATTCTACGTCTGTGAGCCGGAGAGGATCAATGATATGAGATGCAAATGTATATATGCATGTATGCATGTATGCACAAACAATAGTCAAAGATAAGTAGAACATCCTTTCCAACCATATAACATCCATAAACGAATGGCGAGTCTCTTTTCCTAGGTATATGGTTAAAAAAATACCAACATGGGTGTGAGCGAGGATTTTTGCCCCCACTCCCGGTGGAATGGTTCTTACGACTTCGGTACTATTTAGGCTCGGGGCCTTAGAGAACACGGACCTAAGTCCGGAGAAAAATGGAGTCGCCACTCGGACGGATCGGGAAAAAGAAAGGGGTGGATGACTGGATTCCTGAGGAATCCCCAACCCCTTAACGGGTTTAGAAAGTTGGGTACGTATGGGGAAGGTGAGAAATGGCCCAGCACCCCCACAACGCCCGGTTCATTGGAACCGGCCTCCTTTATAGGTCTTAATATTATAAAATTCTTAAATATAACAATATTATCCATATTACACACAATAATTAAAAGAAAGCATCAATATATTAAAATCAAAGCAATGTCCAAACAAAGCAAATAAATGGACACCCATCCAAGGATGGAAACATGTCCTTACATCACATGCCTAAATAGGACACCCACCAAAAGGTAGAAACATGCCCTTTACATAGGTTCTAAAATAGAAAAACAAATTAAATTACATGATGTTTCACTAATGAGGTACCCACCAAGTGGAAATATACCTCTTACAACTTTTGGAAATTTAAATTAATTGATAAAAGTAAATAATCATTCATCATAAATAAATCATTCATCAAAACTATTAATCAAAATAGAAAATAAACATCCATCCATGATAAATTAAATAAATCAAGTATTGAAATTAAATAAAGTAAAGCATATGAAATAAATCAAAGCATAATCAAGTATGGAATTGAATAAAGCAAATAAAAGTCCAATTATGGCTACTGTGACTTTTTATGGAATTAAAATAAATTAGGGTTTTATGTTTTAAAGGGTTGGTAAGACTCTTTGATTAACAAAATTAAGGTTTGAATGATGATATTATGAAACTAGGGTTTTAAACACTTTAAAATACTTTAATTTGTGATTTTTGGTTATTGGGTTTCTAAGCTACTGTGTAAAATTTAGGTTTTTATGTTTTTTAATGTTTTAAAAGGATCAGGGTTCATAAAAATTAGGGTTTAAGGTTTTAAAAGGGTTAGTGTTCATTATTTTGAATTTTGGAAGTTGAATTTGGATTTGATATTTTGGAAGTAGGGTCAAGGGTGGTGAATAATTTTTAGGAATTTGGAAATCAATTTGACATTTTATGGAATTTTATGAATTTAAACAAATAAATTAAAGTTTTTATAAGTAGAAAAGATGTTTTTTAAGGCTTTTTGAATGAAAAAGTACCAAGTTTAAAGTTTTGAAAGAAACAGAATTTGATTTTGGTTTTGTTGAAGAATATGTTCAATTAGAGTTTTAAGGTTTTTAAGGAGAAAAAAATAACAATTTTAAGTCTTTTTGGAAAATAAAGTAGCAAAATAAGGTTTTTTGGCTTTAGAAAAACTAAATTAAAGTTCAAAGGTTTTTAATTTTGATTTCATAAATTTGCTACTGTGTAAAGAAAACAATTAAAGAAAATTAATTAACACATACCTTCTTTTGATGATTTCTCCAAAAACAATTCTTCTTGGATGAACTAGCTCTAAAGACAAGCCTTTTTTGCCTTTGAATACTCTAAATCGTGCTGTTGCTGTTCCAGAAAAGAGTTGAATTGAATTTCTTCTTTTCCTTCTTTGATTTGGTTTCAAATTTTCCAAACTACTCTTGGATTTTTTTGTCTCCTCTTAAATTAATTGCCTTTGGTCCTTATTTATAGTGGTTTGAGGTTGTTTTTTCCTAATTAGCTAAGGTAAGTAATATTAATAAAAAAAACCAAAACCTAATTGGATTAGGTTTCGAAAAATTTGCGTAGAAAAATTTGCGCTGCCGAAAAAAAACTGCTGCGGAAAAGCTGCGTTGGCGAAAAAATCTGCGTACGAAATAGCATAGTGATTTCTCCCGCAGGATGCCCACGGGCCCGTACGACAATTTTTTCATCGCCGATTTTTCTGACTCTGATTTTTATTTTTATTTTTTGACTTTTATTTGTTTATTTCTATTTTTTATTAATAAAAATTAGATACTAAAGCAAAAATTATTTAATAAAAATTATTTTGGACCAATTAGACAACAAAAATCATTTTAGACTAAAAAAAACATATTGGACCGGATTGGGTCAAAAATAAGGGTCTACAGTTTGCCCTCTGCTTGAATGATCTGAAACCTTAGTGAAAGAGAGTGAAAAGCAATAAGACTTAATTTTTGATGAAATGGTTGAAGTTTTGGGTTCTGGACCCGGTTCGAGTTCTGGACTCAAGGATAATTCTAGGTTCTGGACCTAAGGAAAATTTGGGTTCTGGACCCGGTTCGAGTTCTGGACTCAAGGATAATTCTAAGTTCTGGGCCTAAGGACAATTTGGGTTCTGGACCCGGTTCGAGTTTTGGACTTAAGGATAATTCTAGGTTCTGGACCTAAGGAAAATTTGGGTTCTGGACCCGGTTCGAGTTCTGGACTCAAGGATAATTCTAGGTTCTCGACCTAAAGAAAATTTGGGTTCTGTACCCGGTTCGAGTTCTGGACTCAAGGATAATTCTAGGTTCTGGACCTAAGAAAAATTTGGATTCTGGACCTGGTTCGAGTTCTGGACTCAAGGGAAATTCTAGGTTTTGGACCTAAGAAAAATTTGGATTCTGGACCCAGTTCGAGTTCTGGACTCAATGATAATTCTAGGTTCTGGACCTAAGGAAAATTTGGGTTCTGGACCCGGTTTGAGTTCTGGACTTAAGGATAATTCTAGGTTCTGGACCTAAGAAAAATTTGGGTTCTAGACCCGGTTCGAGTTCTGGACTCAAGGGAGATTCTAGGTTCTGGACTTAAGGAAAATTTTGGGTTCTGGACCCGAGAGATTTGGATACTCGATCCTAAACTAGACTCAGTTACACTCGATCCTAAACTGGATTGGGATACTCAATCCTGACTATATTGGGATACTCGGCCCTAAATTGATTTGATTTGGGTACTTGGACCCAAGATTGGGCACTTGGATCTGAGATTGGGCACTTGGACCCAAGATTGGGTACTTGGACCTGAGCTTGAATTGATTTGGGTACTTGGACCCGGGATTGGGTTGAATTCGATTTGGGTACTTGGACCTGAGATTGAATTTGACCAACCTTTTATCAGTTGAGAAGTCTGACTGCTCCGAATGTTCTATGCATTGTGATTCTTCACCCTCAGAATGGATCTTCACCCTCGGAGATCGGGTCTTCACCCTTGAAAATGGATCTTCATCCTTAGAGATCAGGGTCTTCTTTATTCTTTGAAGATGGGAGTGACACGGCCAGTGGCTTGGCCGTGTCTCCTGGGTGTGTCAGCTTCTGTGTCTTTTCTTTGGTTTTTCTTCGTTCTTGGCTTAGGATGGGACACGACCAGTGGCATGGCCGTGTTGCTTGCCAGTGTCATCTACTGTTTCTTTTCTTTCTTTGCTTGGTCCTTCTTGACTTTGTCCTTTAGGTGAGACACGGCCAGTGGCTTGGCCGTGTCTCCTGTCCATGTCATATTCTGCTAAAATTTCTTTTGAGGTGACACGGCTAAGCTCGATTTGACTTAACCATGTCTTGCTTGATTCATGCTCTTCTTTCCTTGTTTTGATATACCAAGGGAGTTTTTTGCACTTTAACCACTTTTCCTTTACAACTGCTTTTCCTTCCTTTGATTCTTTAATGATTGTTGCAGGCTATTGGCTCATTTGATCATGAGGCTGGACCTTTTTTTCACTGCCCCTTCACTTGCTTATTCTAGCCTGCCGGATACGCCATCTCATCCGCAAGGTATTGATATGAACTACCTGGTACGTTCCTTATTTCACAATAGTTTATGCTATATGTATGCATGATTATGTATGCTCTTACCTTTTCCTTCTTGGCTCACAGCGGATGCTTGAAGAACAAAATAAGAAACTTCAAGAAGAGTTGGCTACAAGTCGTCAGCAGGCTTCTCATTTTGAAAGTTTATATCACTAATCCAAACAAAATTTCTGTGACTTCCGATTTCAAGGAATGAGGGATCCCATGTAATATCCCATATTATACCCTAAAAGTGTTGGGGTTATTGTTGTTTTTGGATTCAATGTGTGTATTGAAGGGAAAGTGAAGAGAAGATGTAGGAAAAATAAATGCAAAATATATGACATATATATACCCACATATACATCACATATACATGATGTATAAAATGGTGTAGGAAAAGTGTGTTGTATATATATATATATTTGTATAATTAATGAATAATAATAATGATGATAAGGACAAAAAGAGAAAAAGATGAAGAAAGTCAAAAGGAATTGTGTGTGTGGTGGAGATTTAAGTGTCCTAATGTTATTATTATTATTATTATTATTATTATTATTATTGTTATTATTATTATTATTATTATTATTATTATTATTATTATATATTGGATAAGAACGAAGAAAGAAGATTCATTCTTCTTCTTCTTCATTTTCTTCTTAGTGCACGAGAGAGAGAGAGAGAGAGAGAGAAGCTAGAGAGAGAAAGATGATTTTGCTTCAATTTACACCAAAGACTAAAGGAGATCAAGAGATTTGCAAGTGGAGTTGAAGATTTGGCAAGCTATTCATGTAAGTACTCATTTCTTGAAGTTAATTTTTGTGATTATATATATATATGTAAGTTTTCATCTTCTTGTTTTGATTTCTCTTGATTGAGGTTATGTTTGAGATAAGTGGTTTGTGAGATGATGATAATGAAAGATTGAAGTGTGTAAAGGTGTTAACTTGGTATTTAAGTGATGATAAGTTGGGGAAATTGTGAGGGTGATGATGAATGGTTGAATTAGGGTTTTGAATAAATGAATTGGTACTTTGAGTAATTGATTATAGTGATGTATATATATTTTGTTAGTATGATGCTATAATGAAGTTATATAAATGTTAAGGTGATAGAAAATTGATAAATATAACAAAGATGATGATTAAAAGTGTTGTGATGTGAATTTTGAAGGGCTTGGATGAGTTTTGAAGTATTTGGTTTTTGAATCATTGAAGAACACGACCAAGTTGTGAGAGACACGGCCAAGTTGTGAGAGACACGGCCAAGTTAGGGCAAACTTGGCCGTGTTGGATGAGTTTTGGAGAGACATGGCCACTGGCTTGGCCGTGTCCCTTGACTGTGTTTGCCACTGCCTAGTTTATATTGAGAGACACGGCCGTGTTCCTTGCTCGTGTCTGCCACTGGATTTTTGGATTGAGAGACACGGCCACAAGCTTGGCCGTGTCCTGTGCCCGTGTTTGCTACTGAAATGTTGAATTGGGAGACACGCCCACAAGCTTGGCCGTGTCCTTTGAGGGTATTTGCTATTTGTGTTTGTTATTTGTTCTTCTTACATTGTTGAATCTTCAAAGGGTCTTTTGTACCTAGACACATTTAAAACAATAATGATTCAACCAAATGGATATGGAAGATTCTAAATCTAGGAATAATGGGAATGGTTATGTATATATTAATGATGATATAGGAAATGTGGGAAATATAATAATCATTGAAAAAGTATGTGCAATGCCATTGATTATATATATTTGAGTAATGAATTGATTAACATGATTTGGTGATAATGATGATGCATATGAACAATGTATTGTTTTATGCATTGTGAATCTTGTGAATTGCAATGATGCTATAGATATATTATGAAGAATATGATAAAGTAATTGCTTATATACAATTTAATAATGAAATATTATGATATGATTTGAGATATAATATGATGTGAGGTCATTGTTAATGACTATGATGATTCAAATGTGATATGAAGCCATTGTTATTGGCTATGATTACTCAAATGAAATGTGATGCCATTGTTATTGGCTATGAGAATTCAATTGAGAATGAAATTGATAAATGAATTGTATAGCTAATGTGTTATTCCATTTTCAGAGTTTGTTGTTGGTGGCATGCCTAATAAGTGTAACAATCTCTTGAAGTTAGGTTGGATTGAATCCTTGAAGCCTAATTGAGATGTTACCACCCTTGAAGCTAGGTTGGGTTGGTTCTTGAAGCCAAGTTGGGTTGAAGCTTAGCATGCTTTGCTCCCCTTGAAGCTTGGTTGAATCTAATCCTTGAAGCCTAGTTGGGTCTATGATATTGATAAATGAGATAAATAAACCAAAACATTACTCTGAAAATTGAATGGCATATTAGTGTGTCTTGGGCCCATGCTTGTCTTTGTGTAATGTGAGTCATGAATGGTAACATGATTGATAAATAAGATATATGGAAACAATGTTGAAACAAATGAATAATGAGATCAATGAATGCTTTTGATGGAAATGTGTTTCAAGATTAATGAATTGTGAATAAAGTGATGTTATGAAGTATGAGTTTGTAATATATGTATTGATTTTGTTCAGATATGAGGTTATGGAATTGTTGTATCATGTGTAACATGTTTGTGAATGTGGAATTTGTGAGAATTGTTCTTATAAAGGTTTGAATGGTGTTTTGTTGTAATAATATATATATATATATATGTGTATATGAAATAGAAAGGGTAAGTATTGTGTTGTGAATATGCTATGTAGTGATGTATTTAATTTATGAGATTAGTGGCAATATATGAAGAATCCATTGAGAAAGGAAAACGTGGTAAGAGAACAATAAAACATGATGCTAAAATTATAAGGTATGATTATTTTGTAATGTATACTTTATTATTTATTTGTACTACTAAGCTCTCGGGCTTAGCGCGGTTGTGTAATCGCGCAGGTATTTATGCGGATGATCTGGATGCCTAGATGCTATGCCACGAGAAAGGTATGAGTGTCTCGAGACCAACTAGAAGGTGATGCATACATATGTAATATTATTATGTTGTATTTTTTATAAGAATAATGACTTTTGTAAATGTTCTTTAAATTAATATAATATTTCTTGAAATTGGTTACAGGTTTTTAAATTGAAACAAAAAGTGACATTCTTATACTTTATATACGTATTGTATATATATACTAGATATATGTACAGTACTTATATAGGGTATGGGGGTGTTACATCCCAGTGCTTCTTCATCGAGAGGCCCCTAGACTGATGACCATGAGATCCTTTCGTCTGCTTCTGATGAGGACCATGATAAATCAGAACTCCAAGGCAATAGGGATTTTAGTGTTTCTGCTTCAGATGATCCCGGGATGAGTAATTTGCCCCCTCCTCCAACAGGCAACGATTTTTTCAAGTCTTTATTTGGTGACCTACCACCACCCTCTTAGTAATATGTAAATATTGTAGCAATTGTAAAATATTATACAATAATGAAAAATATACAATTTTCCTCTTTATTGTAACTCTCTTTTTTTTCTGCCAAAATTATTTATTTTTTATTATTATATATTTTTTTATATATATAGTACATCATAATTAATATCCACTTCTTTTGTTAAACCAAATCCAATATGGTAAAGGAAATTCATTGCCACTTCCTTTCCTTATGCCATATGGTCTTCTCCTTTCACATCATCTTTTCCATTTCACTTTTGGAAAAGGTTTATTTTCTTCTATATAAATCACCTTGCATGCCATATTTCAATTCATAAACCAAAAATCTCTCTCTTTCAATGTGAAGACTCCCTTTAGCAATTTTGGTTCCCCTTTATTCATCAACCATGATCGAGCACCATTTAAAGAAAATAAAAATTCTATTTAAAAATATGGATGCCAACAACTGGAAGAAAATTTCACGGTCAAAGCTTGATGTTTTAAAATGCTTTCAAAATGTCAAATTGGACCACTCCTTCTTACATGCCGTGGCTTCCCTGTGGGATACGGATTCTAGGGTATTTAGAATTAATGGCTTTGAAATGTGTCCCTTGATTGAAGAATTTGAGGCCATCCTTGGACATCCCAATAATCAATAAAAGGCGTTACCCACATTGATTTCCAAAACTCAATAGAAAATGCAGATGTTATTTCAAATTCCAAAACCTGAAGTTCTTCAATTGATGAGAGGTGAAAAAATTCTACTTGCTCCTTTGATTGACTTTTGTTTCTCTTATTTGGCTCCTACTAAGGCATGGGGACACATGCTTTGTCTTTGCTTGCTCGGCCAATTCTTGCTTGTTTCTTCTGACGGTGACATTGACCCATGAGTATTAGATATCATGGACCAAATGGAAGGAGGCTTGTCGCCGGCACCTGTGATCTTAGCCGACACCTTAGTTGGATTAGACCGATTTAAATTGAGATTGTCAAAGAGACTGACTGGGAGTCCGTTGCTGCTTCAGGTAATTACCTAAACTGCCCTCTTTGGGTTTTCAATTTAGGTTTTTTTTTTTTATCTTTATTGCTCCAAATTTTGCCTAGTTCGCCCATGCGTGTTTTCAGAACTAGCGAGCTGTCCTAATTTTTGCCTAAGCTGACCTTGCGGGTTTTCAACTTAGCGGACTTATTTATTTATTTATTTATTCTTTCTTCACAGATTTGGCTTCAAGAACGTCTTTGTTTGCTTGATACTCCCTCCATGGATTTTTCCATATACATGCCATGTCATCATTCTACTAGAAAGCTACTCCATCCTGCTTCTTCATATGCTGACTGGGTCGACTGGATCCACTCACGCTCTGAAGTCAATGTCCTTTGGTTGGTACCTTGGTGGAAGATTTCTCGTATCACCATGCAGACATACTTGATGTATGTTCCCCTTACTGCTCTTCGTCAAGGTACATGCTATGATCCTCGCTGACTTGGGCGTCAGTATGGAGCTAAGCTTCGTGATTCTGACTTTGCTCCTGACCTAGACATGCCTTGCTTGACTGAAGCCTAGTTGGATCGGTTATGGCAAAGCTGACCTTCACGTTACACTTATAGACTGCCATAGATTTTACATTTGTCAATTCAGAAAGTGTTTTGTTAGGATGAAAAATAACTAAAGTAATAAAAGATGCTTATTTTCCATTTATAATTTGTCATCACCTTTTGCAATTATGATTATTTATTTCATCCGTATCTGGTCAAATACTTATAACAGTGCACATAGAACAAATTTAATCATTAATTTTATTTTATTAAATTGGGGAACAATCAAACATAAAGCCAACATACACAAGATCGCTTCTATTGCCAATTAGCCCTTTCGGGTTTTCTAATTGACAATTTTCTCTCATTAGCCCTAATTGTTGCCTAGCCCGCCCTTTCGAGTTTTCAGAACTAGCGGACTGCTCTAACTTTTGCCTAGGTCGCCCTTTTTGGGTTTTCAACCTAGCAAGCTCTCTCTTTTTTATTTTTCATACATAAAACTTCTTCAACCTGTCAATGTTTACTGGATCACTAAATTCGTTCCCGTCCATGTCTGATAACTTCACCGCACCTTTATTCATGACTTGTTTCACGACATATGCCCCTTCCCATCTAGGTCTGAACTTCCCTCTTGGATCAGATACATTAGGCTTACATTGCTTCAACACCAAATCCCCAACTCTGAATTTTCTGATTTTAACCCTTCTATTGTAGGCCCGAGCTATCTTCTTTTGATACAGTTAGTGATGATACAGTGCTTTTAACCTTCTCTCTTCTAGTAGAGCTAATTGTATGTATCTGCTTGCTACCCATTCCATTCCAGGCAGTTCAGCTTCCAAGACTACTCTTAACGACTTGATCTCAATTTCAATTGGCAATACTGCTTCCATCCCATAAACCAAAGAGAATGGTGTCATTCCAGTAGGTGTTCGCACACTTGTTCTATATCCCCACAAAGCAAAGGGAAGCATCTCTCCAATCCCTGTAAGTCTTGGTCATCTTGGATAGAATTTGCTTAATTGTCTTGTTTGTTGCTTTTACTGCACCATTAGCTTTTGGTCTATAAGGAGAGGATCGATGATGATGGATTTGGTACTTGGAGAATAAATCCTTAACTTCTCCTTGAAACTGTACCCCATTGTCTAATATCACACTGTGCAGGACCCCATATCTGCTTATGAGATTCTTTTCAATAAACCTAGCCATTTGACTTTCACACAGCTTGTTGAAGGATTCAGCTTCGACCCATTTTGAAAAATAATCAACTGCTACTACAATGAAACGGTGACCGTTTGAGGCTGTCGGATGTATTTCTCCTATAATGTCGATACCCCAGGTGGCAAATGGCCAGGGTGAAGACATTGAATGCAGTTCTTCAGGAGGCATATGATTCAAGTTACCATACATCTGACATTGCTGGCACTTCTTTACAAATTCAATACAGTCTTTCTCCATGGTTAACCAATAGTAACCTTGTCGGATAATCTTCTTAACTAGGGCCAAACCACTCATGTGCGGACCGCAACTTCCCGCATGTATTTAAGACATGATACGCTCCACTTCAGGGTTTTTTAAACATCTCAAATGCACTTCATCAGGCCATCTTCGGTATAACTCTCCATGGAAGGTGATGTATTGCAATGACCACTTCCTTATGGCCCTTATCTCTTTCTTTGTTGCCCCCGGCGGGTATTCTCTTTCCTCCAAAAATCGCCTTATAATATCATACCATGCATCATGGTCCGTATCAACTTCCATGATTGTCTCATATTCATAGCAAGGAGTTGATGAACTGGTCAAGATCAGATGCTTAAGGAATAGGCTGGTAGGATTTTCCCATACCGAAGCCAATGTGGCTAGGGCATCAGCCATCTGATTTTCTTCTCTTGACAGGTGTATAAACCTACACTCCTTAAAATTCCTCTTCATCATGGTCAAATAATGGTGGTATGGTTTTAATTTTTCCTCTTTCAACTCCCACTCTCCATTTACTTAGGATACTACTAGCAATGAATCGCCATAAACTTCCACCTTATCCACCTTTATAATCATTAGGGTTTCCAAATTGAAAATACACGCTTCATACTCCACCATGTTATTGGTTGCCCTAAATTTCAACTTCTTGGCTAAAGGGATAAGTTCCCCCTTCGGGCAATTCTAGTATAACTCCCAAACCTGCTCCTTTCCTGTTTACTGCTCCATCAAAATACATTTTTCACCCTTGTACTTCAATTACTTCTAAATGTTCATCTGGAAATTCCAAGTTTACCTCTTCACTTTCTGGTAATGATTGTTGAGCCAGGAATTTTGCCACCATTCTACCCTTGATTGTTTTCCTGGTTACATACTCAATCTCAAATTCTTCTAATATTATCAACCATCGACCATATTTCCGAATTAAAGAGGGTGTCTCCCTTAAGTACTTCATTGGATCCAACTTGGAAATTTCTTGCACACTATATGATTGAAAGTAATGCCGCAACCTCTTAGAAGACCAAACCACGGCTATACATGTCTTTTCAATGATACTATACTTAATTTCATAAGGTAGGAGCTTTCTACTCAAATAGTAAACGGCATGCTCAATCCCCGACTCATCTGCTTGGGCTAGCATGGCTCCTATCGACTCTTCTTCTATTGCTAAGTATAGTAATAGATGTTTTCCGGTTTTAGGTGGTTTCAAAACAGGTGGATTCAACAAATACTCTTTTATTTGGTCAAAGGTCTTTTGACATTCTTCGTTCCATACGACCGGCTGATTCTTTCTAAGCAATTTGAAGATAGGCTCACAGATTGTTGTGAGCTTTGCTATAAATCTGCTAATATACTGCAGTTTACCAATGAATCCCAGAACTTCTCTCTCCGTCTTTGGGGCTGGCATATCCCTAATTGCTTTGACTTTGTCAGGATCAACCTCAATACCATTCGGACCAATTACATGTCCAGTAATTTGTTTGAAGTAACACCGAATACACACTTCTTCGGGTTTAATCTTAGCTTATACTTCAAAGCTCTATCAAAGAATAATTTTAAATTTTGGAAGTGCTGCTCCCTCGTATCCGACTTCACCATCATATCATCAACATATACTTCAACTTCTTTGTGCATCATGTCATGAAATAGTGTGGTGGCCATCCTTTGGTAGGTTGCTTCAGCATTCTTTAAGCCGAAAGGCATCACCCTATAACAAAATATACCCCATGTAGTAGTGAAGGCAGTTTTGGCTTTATCCTCTTGGGCTATTAACACTTGATTGTATCCGGAAAATCCATCTACAAACAAGTGTAGCATGCTAGAGGCCGCGCTATCAATGAGAACATCTATATGATGTAAAGGAAAATCATCTTTAGTGGAAGCTTTGTTTAAATCTGTATAGTCCATGCAGACCCTTATCCTTCCATCTTTCTTTGGCATGGGTACTATATTGGCTAACCAATTTGGATATTCTATCACTTCAAGGAACTTCACTTGTATTTGCTTAGTGACCTCTTCTTTAACCAACTCAGCCCACTCAGGTCTTAGTCACCTAAACTTTTGTTTGACAGGCTTAATGTGAGTGTAAGTAGGAATATGATGCTCGGCTATGTCTTGATTTATCCCCGGCATATCTTCGTAAGACCAAGCAAACACTTCTTCATATTTTTTGAATATTTTTTCAAATCTCTCTCTCTTATCAGGAGTAAGGTCGGATGCTATGCTAATGTTTTTAGGATTTTCAATTGTTCCCAAATTTAATGATTGTGTGTTAACAGAATTAATATTAAAGATGCTCTTGTAACTGCTATTTGAATGTATGCAACCATCAGGAGAAACATCACACAAGTAAGCAAAATCAGACTTTATTGCATTCATTTTGGAAAAGAAAACATCATCATCCTCATACAAAGCAGACAAATTAAAATCAAAATCAAAATCATTGTTCTCAGAATTATAAAGCAGGATGTCTTCAAACTTTTCTTCAACTAGGGCAGCAATCTCTTCTGGAGTCTTCTCATCTTTCAGGGCAGCTTTATTCTTCTCTTTTGGATTGGATTCTTTGTTGGTTGACAAGGTGAGCTCTTTCTTCACTTGCTCCACTAGCTCAGCAACATCTGCAAAAATTTCAAAACCTGGAATTAACTTACCCATGAACATGATCGGCTCGGGCTTTCCTTGGAGTGGTCCCATATCTGGGGTTTTATCAAAAATCTCTTCGAGCGGTGGGAAGCTCATCTTCTCATTCTTCTTTAGTTGAACATCATTGGCTTCATCATATCCCAACCCTTTCTTGGAAGCTTGAGTTCTAAAATCTAGCAACTTTATTAAACCGGCCTTACCCTTTCCAAGACCAGCTCCGGGAAGGTAGTTCATGTTCTTCATCATATTTAAGACTTTGGAGTCCACTGCTTCATCATTAGAAATTACAGCTACTTGAAAACCATTGAGAGGCCTCTCAACCATTAGAGCGTTAACAATCTCATTATCTTCAACTTCAATGACCACTGTTTCATTTCCATTATGGAATTTGATCTTTTGATGAAGGGTGGAAGGAACTCCACCAAGAGGGTGAAACCATGGTCGCCCCAAGAGCAAGGCGAAGGTAACTAGTATATCTAAAACAACAAACTCAACAATAGATTCAATTGGACCAACCTTGACGGCCGCTTTGAAAGTCCCTTCGACATGCCTCTTAGTGTTGTCATAAGCATGAATTGTCACCTCGGTTGGGTTTAGATCTCTTGTTGACATGGCTAACTTTGGCAATATCTTAAGTGGACAAACATTTATGGTGGACCCATCATCTACCATTACACATGGAGTCCTCTTCCCCTTGACTTCTATTTTGATAAAGAGAGGGCGGATGTGGTCTCTTCCCTCCTCCGGTAGGTCTGCATCAGAAAAAGAAACTGCTCCCATATTAACTTCATTCTTTTCTTGGACCTCTTCACATTTCATTACTTTCCCAATTTTTATGAAGTTGATCAACTCCTCCGGTGTTGTGGAGGTAGAAATTGGCATGCTAGCTAAGGCTTTGACCATAGTTTCTCGGTGCCTTTTAGAAGTAGCTAATAAGTCCCAAATGCTAACACTTGCTTGGGTTCTTTTCAATTGCTTGAGCACAACATCATCTTCTTCTATTTCAACTTCCTTCCCCTTATTAGTTTCTATCTCCTTTGGTGGTGGCCTTGCGTAAGGCTTACCGGATCTAGAATTCATCACCTCATCTTCTTCGGGCTCGGACCAAGTCCACTCCTCCTTCTTGGATACAATATCATCATCACTGTCACTTGAATCCCAAAACCCATTGACAACACAAATTGCTACTTCTCCACCCATCATAGCTTGTTCAATTTTGACAAATGCTTCTTCTTCTTTGGTTGCTTTCTCATCCACATCTTGAAAAGAAGACATGACAAAGTCCTCATGTAAACCTCCTCCAATCATGAAGGTCGCCGGTGGTGGTATCCTATTGAATTTTGGTAATGAGTTGTCTTTGGTGTTTGGCTTGTTGGGCTCGGGTAGCTTCCCATTATCAATTAGATTTTGAATCTCATGTCTCAACCTGACACATCTATCCGTGTCATGTCCTTGCATTTGATGAAATTGACAAAATGCTTTGGTGTCAAAATTAGGGGGGAGAGGGTTAGGCAAAGGACGAGGATTTAAGGGTTGTAGTAACCTTTTCTTTGAAGCCTGTTGAGAACCCAAGACATCAGCTTTCCCAATTCCAAAAATTATCTCCTTGTCCCTTGGTTAGTAGCATTAACACTGACTGCCTTTTGCATGCTTTGGCTACCAGGTTGATAGCTCCCTTTCTCATTCCTTTTTATTGCAAAGCGGCTCTTCTCCCTTTCCCATTCTTCAATTTGCAAACCAGCTTGGAGAAGGTCTTTGAAATCACGGATGAGTGTATGAGACATCCTCTCACGAAGACTAGGCAACACCCCTCTCACAATCATCCTTATTTGATCAGATTCATCGGGCCTCTTCTTGAGTAAAGCGGCCTTGTTTCTCCATCGCTTCACATAGTCCACAAAATTCTCATTTGGCCTTTGCCTTATGGACTCCACTTCCATTAAAGTAACTTCTAACTCAACATTATATCTATATTGTTGGATGAAGGCTTTGTAAAGTAGATCCCAACTCTTTTGTGTTCCATCATCTAAGGTATTGAACCAATTTTGGACAACAAGGTCCAATGAGCATAAAGTACCTTAGGGTTTGAGCCTTAGTAGCTCGGGCAGATTGCATGGCAGTGATATACTGCTTCACATGAAGATGGAGATTTTCGGTGCCATTGTACTTAGCAAAGGAAGGCATCTTGAATTTATAAGGGACCTCTTCATCTTGTTCAAATAGTTTGTCGATCTTAGACATCTCTTCGGTTTTCAACTTCTTCTCAAATTTCTTTTCTAAATCAATAATCATCTTTTCAACATCGGATGTCTCAATCTTTTCAATAGTTGCCTTCTCAACAACCTTCGGTTCTTTCTTTTTTTCTTGAACCTCTTGGTAGTATTGAGCCCAATCACCTTTTCATCATCAAAAACCACTTCACTAACTTTAGTCTTCCCTTTGTCCTTTGGTTTTTTAGTGCTAGCAAATGCCTCTGCATAATTCTCTAAGATTACAGTCAATTGGTTCTTCATGGTCTCAGGTAGGGCCTCTTTGATTTCTTCCATTTTGGCATTAAGGGCTTCATCCACCATCCTTTGAATTTGTTTGGGCTACATTGTTTTAGGTGAGCAAGTGATTGAGTCGTTGCTAGATACTTTGTCTTCGGTGTAGGTCGGATTTTCATAAGCTTTTGAACTTTGGTAGTCCAAGGCTGTGAGCCAGAGAGGATCAATGATATGAGATGCAAATGTATGCATGTATGCACAATCAACCAATAAACAAGTGTAATTAGGATGATCCTTCCAACCTTATAACATCCACACACGAATGGCGAGTCTCTTTTTCCTAGGTATATGGTTAACAAAATACCAACACGGGGTATCTTGCTTTTGAATAATTTCCTCGGACGTTTCAACCAATAGTTATATTTTTGAAAATGGAAATCAATCCATGATAATTCCCATTAATTAGGTTTTAATCCATTCAACCAACTAAAGTAGCTTTTATGCTATGTTGGATTAAAACGAAATTAAGAGGTTTATTATAAATAGATTTCTCACTCGAAAAGAGTAACTAATGGTTCATGCCAAAAACAAGCCCCATAGTTAATTTATTCTTAGTGTAAACTAGGCCCACAATTGATTTTTGGTATTTCATAATTGACCTAAATATTTTTGCAAGCTCTTTGTAAGAAAAGATTGGGTGAAAATAGTTTTGTTTCTAAGCCCATTGTAAAAGATTTTAGAAAAATGGATTTTGGGCTTAGTATTTGGGCCATGGGCCAAAGAATTTATTTATTTATTTTTTAGAAAAGTATTATGTCCAAAGACCATCTTGAAAGATTTTAAAAATAGTTTTGGTCTTTTGGATTTTAGAGAAAAGTTTATTTTGAGCTTACAATATACTTAGGTCATATTAGAAAAAGAACAAACCAAATAAGCCATGATTTAAGCCAAGATAAATCAACTATAGTCAAACAACATGCATATGGGGTAAAACCTAGGGAAAGTAACTAGGCCAATTACATGAGCTTTAGTCATTGGGTTAAAAGGCTTAGGTTCCCATAACAAGTATATACCAAATGGTACGAGGCTATGAGTGGTTATGCCATGCTCGATCTCCATACCTTGAGTGAAAGTATGGTATCCCTTACATAACATAACATTGGTAACACGGGCGTCCTAACTCATGCACACAATGCAATCTAAGATGATGCAATGGATAATATCATTATGAGAAAGAATAGAATAATATAAAGACAAATGGAATCAACTTCTCTTATCCCCAGTGGAGTCACCACTGTGAGCGGGGATTTTTGCCCCCACTCCCGGTGGAATCGTTCTTGCGACTTCGTCACTGTTTAGGCTCGGGGCCTTAGAGAACACGAACCTAAGTCCGGAGAAAAATGGAGTTGCCACCCGGATGGACCGGGAAAAAGAAAGGGGTGGATGACTCGATTCCTAAGGAATCCCCAACCCCTTAATGGGTTTGAAAAGTTGGGTACGTGTGGGGAAGGTGAGAAATGGCCCAGCATCCCCACAACGCCCGGTTCATTGGAACCGGCCTCCTTTACAGGTCTTAATACTATAAAATTCTTAAATATAACAATATTATCCATATTACACACAATAATTAAAAGAAAGCATCAATATATTAAAATCAAAGCAACGTCCAAACAAAGAAAATAAATGGACACCCATCCAAGGATGGAAACATGTCCTTACATCACATGCCTAAATAGGACACCCACCAAAAGGTAGAAACATGCCCTTTACATAGGTTCTAAAATAGAAAAGCAAATTAAATTACATGATGTTTAACTAATGAGTTACCCACCAAGTGGAAACATACCTCTTTCAACTTTTGGAAATCTAAATTAATTGATAAAAGTAAATAATCATTCATCATAAATAAATCATTCATCAAAGCTATTAATCAAAATAGAAAATAAACATCCATCCATGATAAATTAAATAAATCAAGTATTGAAATTAAATAAATTAAAGCATAAGAAATAAATCAAAGCATAATCAAGTATTGAATAAAGCAAATAAAAGTCCAATTATGGCTACTGTGACTTTTTATGGAATTAAAATAAATTAGGATTTATGTTTTAAAGGGTTGGTAAGACTCTTTGATTAACAAAATTAAGGTTTGAATGATGATATCATGAAACTAGGGTTTTAAACACTTTAAAATACTTTAATTTGTGATTTTTGGTTATTGGGTTCCTAAGCTACTGTGTAAAATTTAGGTTTTTATGTTTTTAATGTTTTAAAAGGATTAGGGTTCATAAAAATTAGGGTTTAAGGTTTTAAAAGGGTTAGTGTTCATTATTTTGAATTTTGGAAGTTGAATTTGGATTTGATATTTTGGAAGTAGGGTCACGGGTGGTGAATAATTTTTAGGAATTTGGAAATCAATTTGATATTTTATGGAATTTTATGAATTTAAACAAATAAATTAAAGTTTTTATAAGTAGAAAGGATGTTTTTTTAAGGCTTTTTGAATGAAAAAGTACCAAGTTTAAAGTTTTGAAAGAAACAAAATTTGATTTTGGTTTTGTTGAAGAATATGTTCAATTAGAGTTTAAAGGTTTTTAAGAAGAAAAAAATAACACAGTGATTTCGCAGGCAGGTTATGCTCAGAGCGGGCCCGTATGCTATTTCGCAGGCAGAAAATTTCTGCATGCGAAATAGCACAGTGATTTCACCTGCAGGAATTTCTTGGGGGCAAAATGCCCACGGGCCCGCGCGACAATTTTTTCGTCGCCTATTTTTCCGACTCCAATTTTATTTTTATTTTTATTTTTGACTTTTATTTGTTTATTTCTATTTTTTATTAATAAAAATTAGATACTAAAGCAAAAATTATTCAATAAAAATTATTTTGGACCTATTAGACAACAAAAATCATTTTAGACTAAATAAAACATATTGGATCGAATTGGGTCAAAATTGAGAGTCTACAATGGGGTATCTTGTTTTTGAATAATTTCCTCGGACTATTTTAACCAATAGTTAAATTTTAAAAAATGGAAATCAATTCATGATAATTCCCATTAATTAGGTTTTAATCCATTCAACCAACTAAAGTAGCTTTTATGCTATATTGGATTAAAACTAAATTAAGAGGTTTATTATAAATAGATTTCTCACTTGGAAAAGTAACTAATGATTCATGCAAAAAACAAGCCCATGATCAATTATTCTTAGTATAAACTAGGCTCACAATTGATTTTTGGTATTTTGTAATTGACCTAAATAATTTGCAAGCTCTTTGTAAGAAAAGGTTGGATGAAAATAATTTTGTTTCTAAGCCCATTGTAAAAAGATTTTAGAAAAAATGGATTTTGGGCTTTGTATTTGAGTCTTGAGAAAATTTTTTTTATTTATTTATTTTTAGAAAAGTTTTATATCCAAAGACCATCTTGAAAAGTTTTGAAAATAGCTTTGGTCTTTTGGACTTTAAAGAAAAATTTATTTGAGCTCACAATGTAACTAGGTCATATTAGAAAAAGAACAAACCAAATAAGGCATGATTTAAGCCAAGATAAATTAACCATAGTCAAACAACAAGCATTTGGGGTAAAACTTAAGAAAGTAACTAGGCCAATTACATGAGCTTTAGTCTTTGGGTTAGAAGGCTTAGGTTCCCACAGCAAGTATATAGCAAATAGTACAAGGCTATGAGTGGTTGTACCATGCTCGATCTCCATACCATGAGTGAAAGTATGGTATCCCTTACATAACACAATACGGGTAACACGGGCATTCTAACTCATGCACACAATGCAATCTAATATGATGCAATGGATAATATCATGATAAGAAATAATAGAATAGTAAAAAGACCAACGAAATCAACTTCTCTTATCCCCAGTGGAGTCGCCACTATGAGCGGGGATTTTTGCCTCTACTCCCTGTGGAATGGCTCTTGGGACTTCGACATTGTTTAGGCTCAGGGCCTTAGAGAACACGGGCCTAAGAACGAAGAAAATGGAGTCACCACCCGGACGGGCCGGGAAAAAGAAAGGGGTGGATGACTCGATTCCTAAGGAATCCCCAACCCCTTAATGGGTTTGAAAAGTTAGGTACGTGTGGGGAAGGTGAGAAATGGCCCAGCACCCCCACAATGCCCGGTTCATTAGAACCGACCTCCTTTGCAGGTCTTAACATTATAAAATTCTTAAATATAACAATATTATCCATACTACATGGAAAAATTAAAATAAAGTGTCATTATATTAAAATCATAGCAGTGTCCAAACAAAGCATATAAATGGACACCCATCCAAGGATGGAAACATGTCCTTACATCGTCCATATCTAAACTAAATAGGACACCCACCGAAAGGTGGAAACATATCCTTTACATTGGTCCAAAATATAAAAGCAATTTAAATTACATAAAATTTAACTAATGAGGTACCCACAAAGTGGAAACATATCTCTTACAATTTTAATACCAGAACAAACAAATAATAATCATAATAATAAAGAAAATATCCATCCATGATAAATTAAATAAATCAAGCATTGAAATTAAATAAATCAACCATCAAAAGATATAATAAATTACATAATCAAATCTAAAATTAAATAAAGCAAATAAAGATACAATTTTAGGTTTATGTCTCAATTTAGGGTTCTTTAATTAACATTTAGGGTTTTGGGATTTTGAAATTATTATTATTATTATTTTGGCTACTGTGAGGGTTTTTTGGAAAAATGGAATTGATTAGGGTTTTATAATTTTAAGAAAGTAGTAAGGTTTTTGGTTAATCAAATTAGGGTTTAGGGGTAACATCATGAAATAAGGGTTTTGGAATCTTAAGACATTAGGGTTTAGGACTCATGGTTTGAGAAAATAAGGTTTTAGGGTTTTTTGAAAAATAAAGCACTTTAGGGTTTGTTTGAAGAATAATTTATGGTTCTGGAAGAAGAACTTAAGAATTTGGGATCTAAGGTTTGAAAGTTAATTTTTAGGGTTACTGGATATTTGGAAAACGAATTAGGATTCAATAAAGCAACTTTGAATTTTAGAATTTAAGAAAATAATTTAGGGTTTTGATAATTGTAAAGCTATTTTGGGGTTTTAGGAAACATAAGGCAAATTAGGGTTTGGTTCTTAGAGTTTACTAGAGTTAGAGTTTAGAAATTTGGCTTATTGGATCAATTTTAATAATTAAACTATTTGCAAACTCAGGTTTATGGTTTCTAGATTTGAGGTTTTGGAATTAGGGTTTTAGAAAGCTAGGGTTTTGGTGGCTTTAGGTAGAATAGTTTGGGGAAAGGGTTACGGGGTGACAAGCTTTAAAATAAATTAAGGTTTTTATTTATCTTTTTAGAAGAAACATTGATTCTGGAGATAAATTGAGATTTTGGAAAATAATTAGGTTTGTGAGACTTTAACAGAATAATTTAGGGTTTAAAAGTATTGGGAATAAAATAACAGTGTAGGGTTTTGATAACTTAATCAATGATTTAGGCATACTGGATGAATGGACAAATTTGATCTATAAAACATACTATTAAGTTTAATAATTTAGGTTACTGACTCAATATCAAAACAAATGATAGAAACATTTAAAAGAAAGTATGGCAATAACATCGTATGCTTAAACAATTCATGAATCTAAATGTAAGAATGTTGTAAATATTATAAAATCAAAGATTTATAATCAAACCTCCATTCGTTGGTTCCTCCACAATTGACTTCTAGATGAACAATGAACAAAGACAGCATTGCTGCCTTTGATGGATTGATGATTGATACTCGTTGTTGATTTCTTTTTGATGTCTTATGCTTTGTTGTTTAATCTCTCTTCTTTTCTTTGATTGCCGTCCTCTAGGGTTTTTCTCCCTTTTTTTCTTGTCTCCGTTTAATGCTAGTATTTATAGGAAAATAAAGAGTTCTTATCCTATTTTAATAAGGAAACACCAATTGTTTAGGAAAAATTAGAAAACCAGGTAAAACAAGGTTTGGTAAAAAAATCGGCAGCGCGTGCAGGCTACTGGGCCTGCGGACTGCGCTGGCAAAAATTACTACGAGGATCGGCTGGGCGAACTGGGGCTGCTTGCTGGACCTGTGGTGAAATGATTGCTGGACCTGTGGCGAATTGGCTGCTTGCCAATTCACCGCAGGTCTAGGCCTGCGACAAAATTTCTTGCCGCGTCGATCAGTCTGATTTTTTATTTTTTTATTTTTTACATTTTTTTATATTTTTATATTTATTATTATTAAAAATAGCTATTAAATATCATAAATATTCCACAAAAATTATTTTGGACTATCATATTGGATCGGGTCAAAAATTAAGGGTCTACAGTTGGTGTCCTATTTTATTTATTTATACGGATGTTTCAATGGTTGTAAGGGAATGCTTCTATCTTTGTATGGGTTCCCATTTTATTTATTGGTTTATTTGTTTATTTGATTTATAATATGATTATTTTTCACAATTGCATGTTATGTCAATGCTATTATAATAATCTAAGAATTTAATAATATTCACACCTAAAAAGGTGGCCGATTCTAATGAACCAGGCATTTTGGTGGTGCTGGGTCATTCTTACCTTCCCCATGTGTACCTAATTTTTTGATTCCAATATGGGATTGGGGATTCCTTAAGAATCTAATCATCCACCCCTTTCCTTTTTTTTCCCAGTCTATCCGGATGGTGACTCCATTTTCTCTGGGTTTAGACTCGTGTTCTCTAAGACTCTGAGCCTAACAATGTCGTAGTTGCAAGAACCATTTCACCGGGAGTGGGGGCAAAAATCTTCTATCATAGCTTTGTTTGCAAATTCGGTGAGTTTTCTAAATGGATGCCTTGTGATTATACTTGTTTTCTTCTTTACTTTTCTTTGAGTTTGCTAACTAATTTGGGGGCTTGATCTCAACCTAGGACCCATAAGGGCTAGAGTTGAAGCTCTCCTAGAATCATTATTTTGGAGGAGTTGTAATATTTTATTATACCGCATTGCATTTGTGGATGTCATCCTTATTGAATGTGCATGCATTGGGATATTTTGTCATTCATATTTATTTATGGCATAATCCATAAAAATTATATTTTTCACTAAATCAATTAAAAGAAGGACCAAAATCAATCAAAGAGAGATAAAAGAAATCATTTTCTTTTATTGGTATGAAAACTCAACTCGGGACCCAATGTAATTGGTTTCGGACTGGTGACCTTTTTTTTGGGTAAAAATTAATCGAATTTAATAGAGTCAAGTATTTTCTTAAATTTTTACAATAAACAAATAAAATTTATGTGGCGACTCTCCAATTTTTGCTTTTCAAAATAAAAGCCACCATCCCCTTTTCAAAATAAAAGGAGAGTTTCTTTTAATAAAAGAAAAAAATATTTTCAAAATAAAAGATAACTATAAACTCGCACTTACTAAATTGACTGGAGACTATACATTGCAGTGTCTCATGGGCGACTCCTCCTTATTGGCAGGCCAGACCCTTGGCACTCAGGCGAGGGCTTATAGCTTGACGACTCCACTGGGGCTTTAAAATTTTTTAAAAAATAAATTTTAATGGGCCTTTTCAAAATCTTTTTCTCTTCTTTTGATTTTCTTCTTCATCATGCATAAGGGCTCCTTACCCTTCCGCTTTAGGAAGCTCTTGGTAATGGGTAGCATCCATTTGACAACGTCTATTAGGTGTTGGGGGATAGAAAAAGCATCCAACCCATGGTGAATCCTCAATCATGTATTGTGGTTAGGTATATCACTGTTCTAGTATGATGGGACATTTTGGCTAAATCACCCTTTTGCATATAAAGGCTGTAGATCTTACCCATAAGTCGTATCTGCCATAACACTTTTATAAAATGGTTTTCATTCATGCATCATCACATACATATCCTTCTACTAAAACCTATAATCACATTTTATCTAAAGTGATAAAATTTAGCCAGCCCAAGTTTCAACTACAGCGGTTGTGCTAATCCTAAAGTAATCAAAGAAGCTGCAATGGCCTAGCTACCCAACAACTGGGGAGGCCCTGTCAGCCTAACTGCTTCCTAAAAAAAATCAATCTCATCAAAACATGAGTCATAGTTTTAGGACCTTCCACCATTAATGGTCAAAATATTTTGGTAAAATCTGACAAGAATTCCCTAAACAAATTTATGTGCCACCCAGAATCCTTGGTTTTCATGACTTACCTTTAAAAGTTGACACCCTAATACCCTATGTACATATAATACATACACCCGGTATATGTAAAATATGCATATACAGTACTAGAATGTCATAATTTAATGTTACTAAAAATTTTCGTAAGTCTAAGAAAAATATTTCCACAACTTAAACCCTAGGTATCATCTCGTGGTCGAATTGAGATTCTCGCGTCGAACTTCTGGATGCACCTGAGGACGCGAACACTACTGTCTCTTTAGGCAAATTCTTCTTGAATTGGTAGAGCGGTCGTGACTCTGTATGGGCGGTCGCTAAAGTGATAAGCGAGGCCGTATCATTCGCCGTTCTTGTCACCGCGAACCTTACTGTGATTAGAATGATTTGAGTTCCTTGGTTAGCGGTCGTCCATAAATTGGGATGGTCGCTCTTCTTTAGGCGCGGTCGCGACTGAGATCGGGCTTCTGACCGTGAAACCTACTGTGATAAGGTTTCATCATTTAATTGAATGGTGCGGTCGTATTCAGGTGTGGTGCGACCGCTAGAAGTGTTCTGTTCTGCTTTATTTGAAGTAACCTAAGCCTGCAACAAGATTCTCCAAACACATGTTAAATGGATCATTCATTTGAGTTGTCAAGGATCAAAATAGAGATCATTTGTCTAACAATCTCCCCCATTTTGACTTTGACAATTCAAATGGAATGATAAAAAATAATAAGTCTAAAATGCTCCCCCTTAACATATGCATGAATCATGGTTAAGCAATCATTGGTGCATTGATATTATTTGAGTATCTTGGTGCATTGAGTTATGGTTAAACAATCATTCCATTATGTATACTATTTTCTCCCCCATTGTCATAGGCAAAATAATCAAACAAACAAATAAAGCACAAAGATATTAAACAAAACAATTAAAGGATACTAAACATTATGTTTATTAAAGGATAGAGGAAAGTACGAGGCAAAACAAATAAAGCAACAAACATATTAAGACATAAAATGAAAATGCAAACTATTAAGACTAAATAGTTAAGCTATTCAGAGTCATCATCCTCATCTATCTCTTCTTCTACTAAAGGAGCTTTTCCTTTATCTTGAGGAGCAAAAGAGGTAGAGCTAGTGCTAATGGACTCTTCTTCTTCAGGAAGGCTTTGGGTATGATCACTTATATCCCAATCTTCAAGATTGCATTGAGGCAAGTCCAGTTTGCCTTGCATATCATATAGATCATGATGCATGTGAGATATAAGGTCAATTCTCTTGTTCAAGTGCTGGAATCTTTTGGAGACACTTTTCTTGAACTTAGAGAGTTTCCTGGAGAGAGATTTGATAGCATGGAGGATGAGCTGTGTAGAGGATGAGGTAGTTTCTTGAGCAGCTTTTGATGAAGTAGCTTTTGGAGGTAATTCCACAGCAACTTCCACAGAGTCTCCCTCTTCCTCAATTGTATACCTTGGCCTTTTCTTTTGTCTGTTCACAATTCCTTTCTTGCCAAAATAGTATACATATGTGCCTTCAATCTTTCTTACACATCCAACATGTTCTAAATAATCAATTATGATGGCACTAGAGGCAAGATTGAAAGGGTTTCTCAATGTAGCTAGATTCAGATCATTTAGAAGGTTCAAGTGCCTAGCTATTTGAGTAATTTGTGAGGATAAGCAGAAAGTTCCAGTTCTTGTAACTGCATGATGATAGAGGGTGTCAATCAAGAACTTGGTTGTGTTCATTTGGATGTTGTGGGTGAAAGCATATAAAAAGATGAGGTCTCTTTTGGTTACTTTTTCATTCCCATCTGCTCTTTGATGGATGGTGTAGGTGATAATCCTATGGAGCATCTAATGGGCGAGGGATTTGATGTGTCTGGCTTTTGATTCTTTTTCAAAAGAAGTTTCCACAAAAATTTCTTTCCAGAATGCAGATAGAATTTGGTTTGAAAAGATTTGATCATTGTAAGAGGTTATACCATCAGCAGGAAAATCCCAAATATTGCCAAAGTCTTCTAGGGTTAAGGCTTGGTATTGATCAAAGAGTTTAAACCTAACCCCATACCATCCTAGTGCAGAGTTAGCACTCTTTTCTATTTGGAAAGACATTAGAAATTCCTTGCTCAGACTGGAATAACCTACCTCCTCAAGAAATACAAACTTTCTCCATCCAAGGACATCTAGTAATCTCTCAAACTCGTCCTTGATATTTAGGGCAGAAAGCATCCCACCAAAAGGAGATTCGGTTCCCTCAACCTTCTTTCTCTTCAGCATAGCATACCTAACATCTTCCTCAGAAGTTTGGTGGTGAGGTTTGTGAATTTTCTCACCTCTTTTAGATTGTGAAGGAGATGGAGGATCAACTATTGGTTCTCTTATTGTGATTCCTGGAGCTCTCTTTGCTTGTCCTTTTATTTTGGAGGTTGTCTTCTTTTTGGGAGCCATTAGAATAGAAAAAACATAAGAGAACTGGAAAACAGAGGGTGATTGAGAAACAGATGATTTTGAGAAGATTTTCGAGATTCAGAGGGAAGTTTGTATGTTTTAATAACCAAAATATCCAAGAAACTGATGTAACATACTCTTAAATAGAAGAAATTAAGAAAATAGTCGTTTATGAATGTTGAAAGTTAAGAGTTGCGACCTGTCATACAGCCAACGGTTACAAAATTTCGAGCAGAGTGTACAAAGTGCGGTCGCAGATTTAGAAGGGTGCGATCGCGAAATGCGGTCTAGAGACCATTAGCACGATCAGTACGCTCGCGGGTGAAGAAACTGTCTGTAACGGTCGAAACTATTCAAATTACTGCGGCCACGCACAAATTTTCTCGACCGCACACAGAGATTTTTTATTTGAATGAATCTGGCAGACGAGATAGTGATCGCTATGGACACTGGAGCGAACGCGACTGACTTAGAAATGAAAGATTCAAGGAAAGATGGAAGATTTTTCTAATGTTTTAGGCAAAAAGAAGTTCATGCACATAGAAACTTTATTGATAGGCAATTAATTCAAAGTGTTTCCATCAATCATTCCTAAATTAAGTTTAATGAAGTTAAGTCTATGTTTTGTAAAGATATCAGCAAGTTGATTTTGTGTATCTATAAATTCTAGGATTATATTCTGATTTTGTACATTTTCTCTCAAGAAATGATGTCTAATATCTATATGTTTGGATCTTGAGTATTGGATAGGACTTTTAGACAAATTGATAGCACTAGTGTTGTCACATTTAATGGAGATATTGTTAAACACTTTACCATAGTCAAGCAATTGTTGTTTCATCCATAATACTTGTGTGCAGCAAAAACATGCTGCAACATATTCAGCTTCCGTTGTGGATAAAGCAACCGATGCTTGTTTCTTACTATGCCAAGAAACTAGACAATTACCATGAAAGTGACATGCTCCTGTAGTGCTCTTCCTATCTAAAATACTACCAGCATAATCTGCATCTGAAAAGCCTATGATATGAAATGATGTGTTTTTAGGATACCAAAGTCCTAAATGCATTGTACCACTCAAATATTTCAAAATTCTCTTAGTGGCATTCAAGTGTGATTCTTTAGGATTAGTTTGAAATCTAGCACAAAGACATACACTATACATTATATCAGGTCTAGAAGCGGTTAAGTAAAGTAGTGATCCGATGATACCTCGATATTTCTTCTCATCTACTGCTTTACCATTTTAATCTTTACCTAATTTCAAGGATGTGCTCATAGGAGTTTTGCTAGTTTTGCAGCCATCCATTCCAAATTTCTTGATGAGTTCTTTCGTATATTTGGATTGGTTGATGAAGATCCCATCTTCACATTGCTTGACTTGCAGTCCAAGGAAGAACTTGAGTTCACCCATCATGCTCATTTCAAATTCCCTAGTCATACAAGAAGCGAATTCTTTGCACAAGGCTTCATTAGTAGCTCCAAATATTATGTCATCCACATAAACTTGTGCAATCAAAATGTTATGCTTATCCTTTTTAACAAAGAGAGTTGTGTCTACTTTTCCTTTTGAAAAACCATTTTCAAGTAAATATGCACTAAGTTTATCATACCAAGCTCTTGGTGCTTGTTTCAATCCATATAAAGCTTTGGTAAGTTTGAAAACATGATCAGGAAATTTGTAGTTTTCAAAACTAGGATGTTGTTCTACATAAACTTCTTCGCTTATAAGTCCATTTAGAAATGCACTTTTAACATCCATTTGAAAAAGCTTAAAGTTCATGTGACATGCAAAAGCAAGTAATATTCTAATAGCTTCTAATCTGGCTACGGGGGCAAAGGTTTCATCATAGTCAATACCTTCTTCTTGATTATAGCCTTTGGCTACCAATCTTGCTTTATTTCTAATAATGTGACCATTTTCATCAAGCTTATTCCTATAGACCCATTTGCATCCTATTATAGAGTGATCTGTAGGTCTAGGAGTAAGTTGCCAAACATTATTTCTTTCAAATTGATTAAGTTCATCTTGCATTGCAGTTATCCAATTTTCATCATTTAAAGCCTCCTCAACAGTCTTTGGCTCAATTTGAGAAACAAAAGCAAAATTAACATCTACATGATTAATTTTAGATCTAGTAATTACTCCCTTAGATGTTTCTCCAATGATGAGTTCCTTAGGATGGTCTTTCTTATATTGCCAATCCTTAGGAAGATCTTGAGTCTTTACTTCAAGTTCATGCTGATTGATCTTTGGAGCATCAATAGATTCAAGAGGTTCAAGAGTACCTGCAGGGTCATTGAAAGTAATACCTTTCTTCTGATCATGATTAGATGATTCATCAAATACAACATGCATTGATTCTTCTATAACTAGAGTTTTCATGTTAAATACTCTATATGCTTTGCTATATGATGAATATCCTAAGAATATGCCTTCATCTGATTTGGATGAAAATTTTCCAAGATTATCCTTGGTATTCAATATGAAGCATTTGCATCCAAATACTCTAAAATATCCAATTCTGGGTATTCTTCCATTCCATAGCTCATAAGAAGTTTTATTAGTTAAATGCCTTTTGTAAACACGATTTGCAATGTAACATGTATTAACGGCTTCTGCCCAAAAATAAGATGGTAAATCATATTCATTGAGCATTGTTCTAGCCATTTCAATTAAAGTTCTATTTTTCCTTTCAACTACACCATTTTGCTGTGGAGTTCTAGCAGCAGAAAAATTAAGTGAAATTCCAAGTTCATTGCAAAAGCCTTCAAAATTTTCATTCTCAAATTCTTTGCCATGATCACTTCTAATAGATGTGATCACATATCCTTTTTCATTTTGAGCTCTTTTTGCAAATGTTTTGAAGTAATTAAAGGCTTCATTCTTTTGAGCTAAGAAATTAACCCATGTGAATCTAGAGTAATCATCAACAAGAACAAATGCATATGATTTGCCTCCTAAGCTTGTAACTCTATTTGGTCCAAACAAATCCAAATGAATGAGCTCTAAAGGTCTAGAGGTGCTTATAACACTCTTTGTTTTAAATGAGCTTTTGTGTTGCTTACCATGTTGACAAGGTTCACAAATCCTGTCTTTATCTTATTTTATTTTAGGTAGGCCATCAACTAAGTTTTCATTGCAGATATATTTCAATTGATCCATACCAGCATGTCCTAGTCTTCTATGCCATAACCATGCATCATTATTAGTAGACATTAAACATTTAAATGTATGATTTGAATGAATGTTGATATTATAAGTGTTGTTTGTTCTAGTACCCTTAAATATGATAATATCATTTGAATTCGTGATCTTGCATTCTTTGGAATCAAAATTGACAAAGTATGCTTTATCACAAAGTTGACTAACACTTAGCAAGTTATGTTTCACACCATCAACAAGCCATACATCTTCTATTAAATCCTTACCAATTGAACCAATGGAGCCAACACCAAGAATTTTACCTTTAGCATTGTTTCCAAAAGTTACATTACCTCCATGTTTGTAGGTAATACTTGTAAAGAGCTTTGCATTTCCAGTCATATGCCTTGAGCATCCACTATCCACAAGCCATGTGCTTTCGTTGATAGTAGATTTTAGGCATACCTGCAAGGAAATAGTGATCATCTTCTTTTAGGTACCCATATGAAGTTGGGTCCTTGATGGTTAGTAGTAAAAGTGCCTTCTAACTTGAGATGAGCCTTTCTTATATAACAAGAAAAATTTTTGTGACCAAATTTCATGCAATATGTGCATTGCCATGGTATTCTATACTTCTGCATTTTCCTTTTTGTATTTAAAGTATCATGCATACAACTACAAGTATGTGATTTCTTTTGTGCAGGTTTAGTGTATAAAAATGCATAATTATTTTTGGCTTTACTTCCTAGCAAACCATAAGAAGTTCCTTTGGTACTTTTAGACTTGGTGTAAGCATCTTTGATATGAACATCAGAAATTTCTATTGTAGATGCTTTTACAAATGTTGGTTTGCTTGGTGCAATGTTGGTTGAGCCATTGAATCCTAAACCATATTTTAAGGAAGGTGATCTTTGGTTATTAATTAATGTATTTAATGCTTCCTTTCCTTTATGAAATCTGGAAATTGATTCTTTTAGTTCTTTTAGTTCATGCTTCAATGTTTCATTTTCTTTAATAACCTTTTCTAAGTCATGTGAGTTTTTATTTAACTCTCCTATTGTATTCATCAAGTGTTCATTTGAGGTTTTCAATTCTAAGGTAGAGTTCTTTAAGCATATAAAATCTTTTTCTAACTTAGAGTTTTTCTCTTTATAAAGCATCATTTTAGAAAAATATTTTTCTATTTTAAAGTTCATGTGCTCAATCAAATCACTATCATCTATATCATTTGTATCATTATGTGCTACTAGATCAAAGGATTGAGTACTTACCTCATTGGAGTCATCTTCAATAGCCATGAGACACAGATTTGCAATTCCTTCTTCTTCTTCTTCTTCACTTGAAGAAGAGTCATCCCATGTGGCTTTGAGAGACTTTTTCTTTTCTTTATCCCATTTCTTTGTGTTCTTTAATTTGAAGCAATCTGATTTAATGTGACCAGTTTTTCCACATTCATAGCATTTTACCTCATTTTTCTTTTCTTTATCTTTGAAGGAGAATTTTGGAAGTGCACCTTTGTTTGCTTGTAATCTTTTCTTCCTTTTCCATTCATTGATTCTTTTTGAGAACATTACCATTTCATCTTCATCATCAGTACCTTCATTGCTTGAGCTCTCAGCTTCTTTGATTGCTTTGAGTGCAATTGGTTTTCTCTTATCTTTTCACCTTGATCTTCTTCTTTTTCACTGTGTAGCTCAAATGTGAGTAGTTTACCAACTAGCTCATCGGTTCTTAATGTGCTGAGATCATGAGCTTCTTCTATGGATGATACTTTTGATTCAAAGTTTTTTCTAGCTCTTAGGGCTCTCAAGATTTTACTGTTTACATCACCTTGATCATATACCTTGCCATACTTCTTTAGTTCATTGAAAATAGCAAGCAAGCGATTTGTCATGTCGATGACATTTTCATTTGGTTTCATCTTGAATAGCTCATACTCATGGACATGCATTTGTTTCTTGGTAAATCTCACTTGAGTCGTACCTTCATGGTAGTTTTCGAGTGTTTTCCAAATGCAATGTGCACAAGTTAAATGTTGAACTCTTCCACCTTTTTCTCTTTAAATGGAATTCATCAAGATGGAAGCGGCTCTATTGTTCTTGAATCGATCTTTGACATTGCTAGCTGACCATTGTGCTTTGGGAAGTGGAACTTGAATACCGTCAACTTCATAAGTGGGAGGTTTCCACTCACTTTCCACGAAATCCCATAGTTCAATTCCTTCACTGTCTAGAAACAAATACATTTTGTGTTTCCAGTATGAATAATCAGTTCCACCAAAGTAGGGTCTAAGAATGGTGTTAAGATTTCCATGAGAGTTTGATGAAGAAGAAGTTGCCATAGTGGATCAAATTTAACAATTAAGTTTAAGAAATCTCAGGCTCTGATACCAATTGTTGTCCCAAGATGGCAACCAAGAGGGGGGGCGAATTGGTTTCCTCAAGAAATAATGACAATTAAAAAACTCAACAAAATAGAAATGCGGAATTAAGAGATGGTTGAGTAATGGAAGAAAGAAAGAACACAAAAGATTTATAGTGGTTCGGATTTACTTCAATCCTACATCCACTTCCTTAACAACTTTTTAAGGTTCCACTAATCTTTGAAGTTTTTACAAGCTCACTTCCAACTTTGGTGTTTTCACAAGTTCACACCTAACTTCACAAGTGTTTTTCTAACGCTAACACTCAAGAACCTTTAAAGAGTTTTTGAGGCTCACTCTCACAACCCAAACAAGAGTTTTACAAGGCTTACTCTCACAACCCAAGTGTTTCCCAAGCTCACACTCAAACTTATACAATGGTGTTTTCAATGCTAACACCTAACATTCATTACAATTAAAATGTAAGTTTAAGTAAAAGAAAAGTTGTTGCTTGGCTGTCAAATTCTTTTTTTTTGCTTCACTTCATCTTTCTTTTCTTGTAGAAGTACTGTATTTATAGCCAATGTGGTCTTACTAGCCGTTATTGATAGTGAGAATAAAGTCTTGGCAGTTTAGACCTTCTTTACTTAAACTGTCCGAGGCATTTCGCGGTCATCCTTCATGCAAGGATGGTCGCGCTCATGCCTCACGCGGTCGTCCTTGGACAAGGGATGGTCGCTGCATTTAAAAATACTTCAACTGTTGAATTTTAGTGCTCTGCATCAGGAATCTTGCCCGTGCTGCGATTGTCGCCCTTTTTGAATATTGAAGTGGGTTTATAACAGTCATGTAACATGTCATTCTCTAACAGGGCAGAAGAGATGTCTGCCAAAATATGAATGTCGCGGTCGCCCTAGGTATCATCTCGCGGTTGAATTGAGATTCTCGCGTCTAACTTCTGGATGCACCTGAGGACGCGAACACTACTGTCTCTTTAGGCAAATTCTTCTTGAATTGGTAGAGCGGTCGCGACTCTGTATGGGCGGTCGCTAAAGTGATAAGCGAGGCCGTATCATTTGCCGTTCTTATTACCGCAAACCTTATTGTGATTAGAATGATTTGAGTTCCTTGGTTAGTGGTCGTCCATAAATTGGGACGGTCGCTCTTCTTTAGGCGCGGTCGCGACTGAGGTCGGGCTTCTGACCGTGAAACCTACTGTGATAAGGTTTCATCATTTAATTGAATGGTGCGGTCGTATTCAGGTGTGGTGCGACCGCTAGAAGTGTTATGTTCTGCTTTATTTGAAGTAACCTAAGCCTGCAACAAGATTCTCCAAACACATGTTAAATGGATCATTCATTTGAGTTGTCAAGGATCAAAATAGAGATCATTTGTCTAACACGGGTGTTACATCTCTCTCCCCTTTAATGGTATTTCGTTCTCAAAATTATTTGATATCGGCTTTAAAATAGCTGAGGTTACTGGCTCCGCATCGTCTGGTCACTCTCCCATGTCACCTCTATAGTAAAATGATTCTGCCAAAGAACTTTAACTAATGGCACCTTGTTGTTTCTCAATGTCTTTACCTCTCATGCCAAAATTTCCACTGGTTCCTCTTAGTAGGTTAGATCCGAATTCATCTCGATAGACTCCACTGATAAAATATGAGATGGATTCGATCTATACCTTCAAAGCATAGAGACATGGAAGACATTATGTATCTGATCTAACTCGGGTGGCAAAGCCAACCTGTAGGCCACTGGTCCTACTCTCTCCAGTACCTCATACAGCCCAATGAATCGAGGACAACTTTCCTTTCTGACCAATTATTAGAATCCTCTTCCATGGTGATACCTTCAAGAACATCTTATCCCTTACATTGAACTCTATATCTTTTATTTTCAAATTAAAGTAGGATTTTTGTCTGTCTGAAGCTACTTTCAATCTATCCCAAATTACTTTAACCTTTTTCTCTGTTTCTTTGATCAAATTAGGACCTACTAACTTGCCTTCTCTAACTTCATCCTAACACAATAGTGTTCTGCACTTCCTGTTATACAAGGCCTCATAAGGAGCCATCCCAATGTTGGACTAAATTTTGTTATTATATGAAAACTCAACCAAAGGTAAGTGTCTATCCCAGCTTCCAGTAAACTCAATAATATAGCTCCTTAACATGTCCTCTAAAACCTGAATCACTCTGTCTAATTCTCCATCTATCCATGGATGGAAAGCAGTGCTAAAATGCAAATGAATACCCAGTGCATCCCATAAACTCTTCTAGAATCTAGATGTGAATCTAGGATCTCGTTCAGATACTAATGAAACTAGGACTCCATGCAATCTCACTATCTCAATGATATATAGCTCAACCTATAACACCCCATCTTAGCCTACGTTTATAGACCAAGATGGACTGTTATCTCATGGTGGCTGTCTTAAGATTTTACTTAGCCAATTTTAAGTGCAGATTTTAAAAAAAATTTGCCATAACCTCCCCTAAAAATGGAGGTCCCAAGTGTCGCCAAAACTGATTTTCTTTGATTTTTGAAAACAATTTTGATCTCAATCAAACAATCGCAACACTCCTCAAACACTTCTATATTCATCACCCTTATATCCTCCACCAAATCCTACACTAAAACTTTACACTTCTATACTTGCATACATAAGTGCTAAATCCAAATAAGATTTATTAGATTACTAGCAGTGTACGTGTTCTAGCTTTTCAGTATAATACATTTATTTGCTAGATTATACAAGCTTATGTACATGCCATATTGCTACAATCAATCATATCCAAACTCCTACCCAAAGTAGTAGTCAAGGCCAGCTGCACAGGACATGCTGCTATCTCGTCTCCTCGTTTAACCTACGAGTTTAGAGGGAAACTAAACTCGCTAAGCAATTGCTTAGTGGGTACTTAAATCATTGCAATAAATAAATAAGATGAAAGAATGATTTGAACATACATTTATATACTTTAAATAATTAAAAGGAATAAATACATAACACAGAAGGTAAAAAGGCTTCACTGAATAATTTGAATTTAAATCACTTTTCTTGCTTTTATCATTTTGGTTGCTCTACTAGTTTAACAGAACATCAATGGATAAGGCACGGGTCATGATAAATATATCTCGTCATGGTGAGATATTACAGGATGATATGCTTCATGGTGCATATTTCATCATCCTTCATCATAATTCTTGCACATGTGCTAATAGCCATTGTTCATTGAATCATTGATCATGTCATTGTAATCATCGGCCTTCAGCCGGAATATCATGTCATGTCATGAGCAGTACTGCAATAATAGTATGATGCATCATACCCTTATCTCAAGGGTTCTGTCATAACCAAGTAGAGCGTAAACAATTTATTAATTAATTTGATAATGATATTCCATAAGCCATGATTTTTCCATAATGCATAAATTGTCGGAATAGCTTGTCATGATGCCTTTCTGATCATTTCCAATTCTCCTTCATGTCATTTTATATTATTTAACATCAATCCATATCATAATATTCAAGTTTTAACATATTTAGAAAAATGACCAAATGAATAGTTGCACGACGAGTAAAATCGGCAACACAATGGCGCGCGACAACTAAATGGTAAAATCTGTTTTTACTGCTGAAAATCAGTCAACTTTGGAAACAGTTTTGACCAAGTAATCAAACTTATTTTTGGCTGAAATTTTACAGGAAAACCCCTTCATAAGTTAACTAAATGCATGTAAAATTTTGTCGAAAAATTCCTTCGTTTGCTCCCTCAATGGACTGCCCAAAAATGAAAGCTGCAGAATGGTACCCAAAAGGGACCATTCGGCCCAACTTTCAAAACTTGAGGGGAACTCATTTTTTTCTTGCAAAATTGAGTTTTAGACTCCTTTTGTGATACCATGGAAGGACTAAAGATCCCTCCTTCAAAAATCAAACCAAAGAGATGACTAAAAGATAGTCAAAGTTTATGGACAATTAACACAAATTGGGCTAGTTTGTTTTATTATTTTTTTTTCTTCACCATCAATTAATTACAAATGACTAGAAGGCACTTTCCCACATATTTACCACACATAATAACATCATTTCAAAGTCATTTCAAAAGTCCCATAATGCAAAATATGTGAATTAATTGAAAAGGGCAATGATGTAAGTACCAAACCTTAATTCTTTTCACGTGTTTCTAGTTCTTTTATGCCTTTTTTGCTTTCTCCTCTCCCACTCCTTGATTTCCTATAATTTTCATATTTATTCTTTCATTTGTATCTTGCAAATAATATAACCAATGAAAAAAATAAGACCATAGATGAATTTCCTTACCTTAAAGTCTTATTCTCCACCCAAGTTTGCAACCAAAATTAGCTACTTAAAAAAAATCTCTCTCTCCTTTCCCTTTCTCTTCTATTTGGCCAAAGCAATAACAAAGGAGAGCTCTTGGCTTTTATTTTTTTTTGCTGTTCTCTCCTTCAAATGGTAGCTAAGAGAGGTTATAATGTGTTGGTGTAAGTGTTGGTTTCCCATTGGTACACTTAAGTGAGAAAATGGCTAATTTCCATTGGTCCAAATGTCTCTTTCTTTTATTTATTTAAAACCCAAGCCCTTGGACTTTATTTTAATTATATTTTGGCCCCTCAACCTCCTTGTGCTGTAATTTTATGGTCTAAGGTGTGAAAAGACCAAAATACCCTCCAGCGATTACTCGTTCGTAACTTTTAAACCGCGCACTTCCGCCAAATGCTGTGGTACACTTTTTGACTTAGTTTTTCCTCTACTTTTCATTTTTGAGATCTATTATTACTTTCGAGACACTTTTAAAAATGACCATAATGCCCCTAGTCAAAATTCCCTATATCTTCCAAACCGTGCGTTTTCGGAAAAAACCGTGTCGTGCTGTTGCTACCCAATTTTTCTCTACTTTCCATTTCTGGAGTCTGTTATATGCACTATTAAGGACCTCCAGAACAACTTTTGGTAATTACAGTCACCTCCACCAAAACTTTGCAATCTTTTCAAATAGGTCCTTTCAGTTCTACAGAACTTCCCTTCACTTCGTGTTCTTTGGTGGTTACTCGGGATAGCTCCTCTTACTGTACGTGGATGTACTATACATATGTACAAATTAGGTCGTGACACAACCAACCTATCAAGAGAGTAATCCATACTGATTGAAAGAAAATGAGCTGACTTCATTAATCAATCCACAATCACCCATATTGCATAATTTTTCTTTTGGTTCAAAGGAAGCCCTGACACAAAATCCATGGTCACTTGCTCCCACTTACACTTAGGAACTGATAATGGTTGTAGCAACCCTGAAGGAACCTGATGCTTAGCCTTTACTCTCTGATAAGTGAGACATCTAGACACAAAATCTGCTATATCCTTCTTCATACCTGACCATCAGTATTGCTTATTCAAATCATGATACATCTTGGTACTTTCTGGGTGCAAAGTATAAAATGATTGATGTGCCTCCTCTAGAATCTTCCATTTCAACTTAAATCATCAAGAATACACAATCTGTCTCTATACCACACACCACCATCTCTTATAAGAAAATCTCTTCTCACCCCATTTTGTGAATCCTCCACAATTTCCCACAATTTCAAATCTGATCTTTGTGCCTCTTTAATCTAATCAAGCAATAGCGACTTCATCTGCAATTGAGCCATAGGAGCATCATCATCACAAACCTCAAATGTGGCATGCAATGGTTTTAACTCAACAAGCAACACATGAGCATAGGCAGTCAACCCTACCATTGACTTTTGACTCAAGGTGTCAGCAACTACCTTTGCCTCATAATCCTTTATTAAATCTAACAATCACCTTTGTCAAAAATTCAACTCCTTTTGGACACCCAAATAATTCAAGCTCTTATGATCAGTGTAAATAAAACACTTCGCTCCATACAAGTGGTGTCTCCAAATCTTCAATGCAAAAAATGGCTGCCAACTCCAAATCATGAGTTAGATAATTTAACTCACGAGCTTCAACTGTCTAGAAGCATAAACAATAACTCTACCCTCCTACATCAAAACACAACCCAAATCATTATGTGATGCGTCACTAAATATCACATATGGTTCACTAAATTTTTTGCCAGCACAATTTCACAGGCCACTAGCCTGGCCTGTGCGCAATTTTTTTCGAAATCCTATTCTACTTTGTTTTTAATTTTATTTTCTAAATGGTTTTTATTTCCTTAACCAATTAGTATTAATTTATTATTTTTTCTTATAAATACCACATTAAAGACACACAAAAAAAGGATTGGGATTTTTCGGCCAGAGAGAGAATCAAATTTTGGACTTGGGATCGGACTTTGAGGGGACGGCAAAAATTAATCAAGAATTCCAATTGGTCTTTTAAACATAGAAGCAGTCTAAAGCAATGAAGAGCAAAAAGAACCCTTCCAACCATAAGGCAACAAGGCAGTGTTGTCTTGATCAAGGTTTCCTTAGAATTTCAACCATACAATTGTGGTGGAACCAACAACGAAGGTTTGATCTTAACCATTAAATTCTTGTATTCACAGTAGCCATAACATGCTTCCTTTTTAATGTTTTTGTTAAGGTATTTAGATATTAATTTCCCAGTAGTATGAAATCTGAATTATATGTTTTATGAACCAAAATCCCAATATCTTAATACTTGTTAAATTAATTTTTGAAGTCTAAAACCCTAATTGCACTTTTCTAAAACCACAAAACAATAATCTATTTTATTAAAACCCTAACCAAATCTATTTTCTAAGATTCACAGTAGCCTTATTTTTTTCAAGTATTAAAAGCTCTAACCGTGATTAATTCTTCTTTCTAATATTACGCAGTAGCATTATTCTTTTAAAAATAATATTAGTTCCTCAAAATCCCAAAACCCTATTTTATAAATCTTAAACCCTAAAATCTTAATTTTCAACGCCAAAACCTACAATCCTAAAAGTGGGATCGTAGTATGGGCTCATCGAAGGGGTCAATATTCATTTGTGTATTATGAGTTTGTGTATTTAACTTCCCTTTTTCCATAGTCCTAATTTAGTAATTAAAATTCTAAAATCCTATTTTAAGATGCAAACCCTAAATTTATATATTTATGCATTGCTTTATTTAATTTTAGATTTGATTATGTAGTTTATTATATTTTTTGATGATTGGTTTATTTGATTTCAATATTTAATTGCTTTAATTTATCATGGATAGATATTTTCTTTATTATTATGATTATTATTTGTTTATTTTTTTATTAAAATTATAAGAGATATGTTTCCATTATTGGGTACACTAGCTACAGAGGCTGTAGGACCCTGTCTCTGTCTCTGCTACTCGAACCCCCTGCCAGGCTACCCCTATTCTCTACCAGACATTTGTGAAGAACCTCATCTACCTTTCTTTAATGATAAAGACCCCGACTCAGTTAGAGGTCTCTTATCTCTTCCCTCTACTTTGGTAGTTGCTGCAAGTCCCTGTGCCTTCTCTACATTTTTGGCAATTGCAACTAACTTGAAAAAATCCTCATATTGTGATGCTGCCACTAGACATATGATTGATGGCCTCAGACCTTCCTCAAATCTCTGGCGCCTATCAATCTCATCAGACATTATCTGTTAGCAGGGATTTTTGCTTCCACTCCCATGTGGAATGGATCTTGCGACTTCGGATTGTTAGACTTTAGGACCTTAGAGAACACGGCCTAAACACAAAGAAAATAGAGTCACCACCCGGATGGGCCGGGAAGATAGAAAGGGGTGGATGACTCAATTCCTAAGGAATTCATAACCCCCTATTGGGTTTGAAAAGTTGGGTATTCATGGGGAATGTGAGAATGACCAAGCACCCCCATAGCGCTTGGTTCATTAGAACCGGCCACCTTTTCAGGTCTAAATGTTATTAAATTATCTAACTTATTAAAATATCATCCATACTACATGCAATTTAAAATAAATAAACATGCATTGTACTAAAATCAAAGAAGATCTAAACAAACAAATAAATAAAAATAGGCATCCATACAAGATGGAAACATGCCCTTATAATAATGTTCAATGTCTAAAACTAAATAAAATAAGGACACCCACCATTTGGTGGAAACATGCCCTTTTAAATTAATCCTAAAACGTAAAATAAATTAAATTACATAAACTAAATAAACAAGGCACCCACACTAGATAGAAACATGCCTTTTACAATTTCCTTTAAAAATACATATAAATCTAAGGAAAAGAATAAATCAAGGAAAAAATAATACAAGACATATGAAAATAATTGAATAATTAAAAATCAAATAAACAAACACATCTTAATATTATCCCATTAATGAAATATAGTGCATGATGATGCGAGCTGCGCCTACGAGGGTCAAGAGGGTAGCACCCCCGAAAGTTAAACAATTTACATGATATGGTTTTATTGGGAAATTAGGGTTTCTATCTAAACTAGAGTTTTGTATTTATATAAATTAAGGTTTTTCCTAAGCTAGGGTTTTATATGTAAATTAGGGTTTAACCATGTGATACTAGGGCTTCAGTTTTAAAATTTGCAATTATGGTTTTTGAATCAAAATAAGTTAAATTAAATCATATTATTAGGATCTATGTAAAATCATCATCAAAATTAGGTTTTAATGTTTAAGGCTCAGTTTCTATGATTATGTTTATAAACTTAGGGCTACTGAATGTTGATTTAAATGAGCAACTGTATGAAGTATTTTGTAAATTGCTATTGTAAATTTAAATTCCTATTGAATAAAACAAATTCCTAATCTTCAAATCATCCAAACTATCTGGCGGCCACTGGATGTTTTGGATGAATTAAGCATAAGATAACAATTTACTAGACAAAGGCAATTCAATGGATGAAGTATTAATGAGTGAAGTTATTGTAAATTTAAATGAGTTAAGTGACAAAACCAAACCTCTATTTATTGGTTCCACTAAAATTGAGTGTATTGACCTAAGCTTTCTGCATTTTATTGCCTGCACCATTTTATAGCTTTTTGGTTGGATGAAGCAATTGCTAGGGCAATTGCTGTGTGTTGATTTTTTCTCTCAACTATTTTTGTCGCTTCATGTTAATTGTTGCTGCTTTTCTATACTGCTTCTGTGTTAATTCTTATCATTCATGCCCCCTATTCTCTTAATTATTGCTTTGTATTTATAATGTTTAATTAAGGTTAATTTAAGCAATAGTCCTTATGAGACTTGGATACTTAGCTAGGGTTCCAGTTTTAGTGTGATTAGGAGATCAATGCAAGTTGGCCGAGCTTAGGCTTGGTCCATGTCGAATTGGTGGCCACCAATTCGACGTGGGACATGGCTCATGTCGAATTGGTGCCTACCAATTCGACATGAACCTCCATAGGTAAGCCCATATCGAATTATATCAAATTGACAACCACTCATTCGATATAGGCAAAAACCCATATCGAATTGGCAAGGATCAAACCCATTCCTATTATATTGGCCTAATTTTAAAATGAATCAAACCTAATCCAAAATTAAACTTGGTCTAACCTAAATTTTGTTGTTAGAACCAAACTTGGTTTGATTTTCAAATTGAATTTAGACTGGACAAAATTAAGGATCTACACTATCCTTCCCTCATACTTACTCAACCGGATGAAATCTTTCTCATAATCCGTTACTATCTTTGATTCTTACTTTAAACTCAAAAACTCTTTCTTGTTGGCATCTTTATACGTTCGAGGGGATGTACTTCTTATCAATCTCCTACAGAAAAGTTATCATATGTCAATTCTGAAGGATCATCTGTTGTATGAGAAACTATCTTCTACCAGTCATAAGCATCCCCCTGTAGAAGAGACATGGCATAATCAAACTTCTCTTCCGCACTGGCATGTAACTAGATAAATATCTTCCGAACCCTATCCAACAACTGCTTCACTATAGCTAGATCAGTAGTGCCAAAGAAATCTATAGCTTTGCACTTCCTAAACTTATCATACTTCCAGGTCGGCAACTTTTGGGGTGGCTGCAGCTGGTCATAGCAGCTCCACAATATACCGCACCCACACTTGCAAAACCTTCTCAACTGCTGGTCTAGCTGGCACTGATGCCTCCCTAGCAATATCTGCACTATCTCCTACAACACCCTCACCATGAGAAACACTCTCTGCACTCCCCTCTCTAGATTTATTCATCCAAGATGCCATGTCTGCCTATGTTTATAAATACAGAAAGAATTGCCCCATTAGGGACCAAATAGAATACCAATGCAAATGCATAAATGATACTTTAAAATCACATTTAAAATCCTATTTTTTCTCTCCAAAAACCCACCTAGGTGGAGAACTTCAAATCAAAATAAATATAACACCATAATACCCTATGTAAGTATAATACATACACCCGGTATATGTAAAATACATATATACAGTACTAGAATGTCATAGTTCAATGTTACTAAAAATGTTCGTAAGTCTAAGAAACATATTTCCACAACTTAAATTGTACCTTAATAAATAAATAAATAAAAATATTAATTAGTAATTTAAATTCTAAAAATACAAAATTAAATGAAAATTTTCTAAAAAAATTAGAAAGAGTTTTGTCTGTAATATGGATATTCCTAAAAATAACAATTGTCACATCCTGCAAGAAAACACTCTCCCAAATATTTTCAACCATTTCATACTTTCAAAAACCCCTTTACTTCTCCAAAATATTCAGCACATATATATACATATACATATCTATTAATCAAAAAATCAAAACCAAACTTTGATAATTTACATTAATTTTATATTTACAAACTTAATGTACATAATTAAAAGATAAGTTTCTATAATGAAATGATTACATGCTTGCAACTGGTCTCGGTCCGTAGCAGCAAAACAAAGCACTGAGAATAAGTAGGAGACTCTATTCCTGCACAGGTCCCATAGGGCTCTCTGTATCAACCCTGTCCCTCGCATGATAAACAAATCGCACTAAGTAATATGCCAGGTGATACATGCCCTGACATAAATAAGAATGTAAGAATAATGCAAACATGCATTTCTTTTTAAGATTATGAAGTGGCATGCATATTTATGTACTGATACAAACACATATCAATTTTAATCCATCACATTACACATTCACATACATTGAGCTCAAATAACCATATATAATATTTAAGTTCCAGAGATATTGACACCAGTGTCTGGCCCGAAGGAAAATAAAAGTGATGCCCAACATCTGGCCTGGAGGCAATAATAACGACACTCAGTGTCTAACCTCGAAGGCAAATAATCAGTATATATTGCATAACACTAAACACAATACTCTAGAAATTGATTTCACATAAGGTTTCAGACGAAACACAAATAATTTCACATTTTCCTCACACTTTGGCAATTATGCCAATTTCCATTCTTTTTTGCACTTTTTCCGTCTTTTCTCATTATTTCCACACATTTTAATCATTTTCATCAATTTACATACCACATCTTCTATGTGACCAAATTATGCCTACATTTGACATAATTACACATATTTCATAAACACATTACTAAATGTTTTTAGCCATCTTAAAGTGACTCGCTCAATCACACATCATACATTTCATAACATAAACATATATCTATGCTTTTTCATGTGTATTCACACACCAAAGTAGCATAGTCATCACTTTCACAAATAATGCAACATGCCATTCAAGTGTATATAAACACATTTCAATCAAAGTATGTGCTAACCTCTTAATACAAACACTTCCAATCCGAAATGCTCACTTTCCCACCAATTCTTTAATATGCCCTTTCACTACTAAGTTGTTGCAATCTTATCTACTCAACACCTATACCAAATGTGAATATATAACATACATTAAAATCACATTTTAAGGTGTTAGAGCTATAAAACATCAATTAAAACATAACCTTTCAATTTTCCCTTTTCTTATCCTTAATGCACTTTAACATTAGAACTACAATTCAACTAATTCCAAATTGAGCTTTAAGCTTAAATAAATCTATAACATTTTATTTTTAACACACTTTAAGCAATAAAACTCAATTTAGAAACATTCCTTTCAAAATCCTAAAATATGCCCTAACTCTCTTCAACTTTAGAACTTCCTTCTAACCAACTCTAAATGGTCTAAATAGTAATCCAAGTTCATTTTCATCATTAACATTATTAAACAACATAATTTAAATCATAAAACCAAGGGTACCACCACCTTTAACCAAAACCTTTCCAAAATCCTAATTTACATACTCTCTCCTAAACCCTAACCAAACCTAAACTTTTCTTCAATCTAACCTTAAAATCATTGTTTACTTATTAAAATAACATCATTTATATCCTTTCAAACAATTATACCATGCTCTTCCAAAATCCAAGATCACACATGATTTAAATTATATACTTTCATAAACTTGAAGAAATAGGTAAGGAATCTTACCTTTGATGGAAGAAACTTCAAATCCACCCCAAAACCTCTTGAAAACTTTAAGAATTTGATGTTGGAAGAAACAAAAAGCTCCCCTTCTTGGCTATGGAGAATTCGGCTAGAGGAAGAAGATGAGGGGAGATGAGTTTTTTGATTTTTGACTTTTTCTTTTCTTCTTCATTAAAGACCATATATATAATATTTTAATATTTTAATTAATCAATTATTTAATTAATTTTTAATACCAAATTTCCATCTTCCACCTAGATTTATTTTATTTTTAAATTATTTTATTAATTTTAAATTTTTATAAAGTTTATTTGCCATTTTGCCCCTCATTACTATTCATCTTTTGTATTTTTTCTATCTTATGTTTGAAATTTATATGTAATTTATATTTCATATATATATATATAACATATACACTTTGTTTTTCTCACCTCTAGCTCATCATTTCTTCCTTAAAATATTTATTTTAATGTAATTTAAATTAATTTTTAGCAATTATGCGGATGTTACAAATGAGGTCAATGCAATGACCATAAGTGGAAGGGTCAAACAACTACCCCTAGACTTGTCACAGTCAGTGCTACCACCAAAGACAGTCATACTAGCAAAGACAAACCCCATTCCTGAGCCGGATGAGGATCTTATCTTGAAGCACCTCAAAAAGACTCAAGCTAGTCTTTCCATTTGGAGCTTTCTTCAATCCAATTACCCTCATTGTTAAGCTCTTTGCAAGGCTTTGAGTCAAATTTAGACGCCAGTTGAAATTACTCTTGAAGGTTTGGTTGCATCTATGACCAACTCAACTGCCATCTTCTTTTCATATAAGGATCTCCCGCTTGAGAGTAGGCATAACCATGCTCTTTATATTACTATCTTAGCTAGTGGAAAGACAATACCTATGGTGCTAATTAAGAATGGCTTAGCATTGAATGTTTGCCCACTCAAGGTGGCAAGTTGTCTGGGAATCAAAATGGATGAGCCAATACCTTTCATATCAGATTGTGAGAGCATATGACAACACAAAAAGTTAAGTTTTTGGGGTGGCTAACATCAAAAGTTACAATTGGCTCGGTGGAACAAGAGATCACTTTTCAAGTTCTAGATGTTCCAGCCTGCTTTAACCCATTGCTTGGAAGACCCTGGATTCATCAAGCTAAGGCCATCACATCCTCTCTTCATCAGAAACTCAAATTCCCATACAAGGATGGAGTGATAACTATAAGGGGAGATCTGAGTGGAAAGTCAGAACTCCCATCTCAAGTGCCAATTTTGGAAATCAAGCCAAAACCTTCAGCCATAGCCTTGTTTAGTTTCACCTTGATTCAGTTTAGTTCATAAAAAGAGGAGGCAGGTAAAGAATTGGTTCCCTTTGATTTTGACTCGTATGGAAACCCGTTGGTTGCTAATATCCTCAAACTCATGAACTATTTTCCTAGTAAGGGGTTGGGTAAGAATCAACAGGGAATGCAACAATTCCTAGATTATCCTTCAGTCCAACTACCATTTGGTTTGGGTTATAGACCAACTCCTGAAGATGTGAAAGTGATAGAAAGAAGTGCAAAATAAATGGCCCAGTGAAAAAGGCTGGGGAAATATTTGACTGGCCTATGAGACCCTACTTGAGAACTTTGAATGGATATTTTGTTAAAGAGGGAGTAGACTCCCTTTATTATGGATTTCCTAAGCCATGATTGAATCCCATTGCTAATGAGCTAATCCCAGGGTTCAAAATTTTCTTTGATGTCAAGCTTAGCTTAGAAGATAACGAGCCTACCTTAGAGATAGGGGAAGATTTTGAGGACAACATGGAGCCCAATCTATTCTAAGTAGTTGTGTTAGAAGAGGGAGAAGAATAAGATTTTAGCCACTTGATCCAACTAGCTGTAGAAGTACCCAACAATTGGTATTTTGAAAAGAATGGCATTCCATCATCAAAATTTACCCTCCCCATTGTAGAACCAAAAGTCTAGCCATATCAAGAGTTAGGTCTTCAGTCAAACTCTCAGCCTGTTTCAAATACCAAGCCAAGAGTCAAGTTTAAGTTCAAGTTCAAGGTCAAGTCTAGTTTCGGGCTAGCTCCTAGTGATGAGTCCACGTTTGAATCCGAGTATGAGCCTGAATCTAAGTCTCCTAATTTAGAGTCCAAGTCTATCACTTATGAGTCCAATTTTAAGTCTATTTGTAAGGAAAAATCTTGTAACCATTTCATCATCAATAAAAGTTCCAAGATTTCCTCTTATTTTCTTTTGTCTCCTGATGAGCATTATGTAATATTCAATATTAATGAAATTATTGAAGATAAAGAAATAATAAATATGGGAATGATAGAAGTTCAAAAGAATACATTGATTGCATCCTCATCGATTCATAAATAGGAGTTAGAGATGCTTCTCAAAGAGTTCCAGGATTGCTTTGCATTAGAAGTAAGAGATATGATAGGATTAGACCTCCCTATAGTTATGCATAAGATTCCAACATTTGACCACATAAAACCTGTTAAGCAAAAACTTTGACGAATCAAGCTAAAATGGTCCTTAAAAAATAAGGAAGAAATAACCAAGCTAATGGAAAAATGGTTCATAGAGCCCATCATGTATCCTCAAGGGGTAGCCAATATCATGTTAGTTCCAAAGAAAGACATAAAGGTTCGAATGTGTGTAGACTACAAAGATCTCAATAAGGAATGCCTAAAGGATGGCTTCTCGCTGCCCCACATTAACCTCATGGTTAATATGTTAGCTAGGTCTTAGGTGGTTTCCTTAATTGACCTCTATGCAGGGTATAACCAAATCTTAGTCCATCCTCATAAGAAAGAGAAGGAGAGATTTCATCTTAGAGTGGGGCATGTACTATTATAGGGTTATGCCTTTTGGTCTCAAGAATGTCGAGGCAACCTATGAAAGAATGGTACAACACTCTTTCTTAACATGATGCACTAAGATGTAGAGGTATACGTGGATGATGTGGTTGTTAAGTCAAAGAGAGTCAAAGCACATGTGGGGGACTTAAGATGGTTCCTCAATCCAACCAAGTGTGTGTTTAGGGTAGCTTCAAGAATGTTCTTGGGACATATGGTTAACTCTCGAGGAATCAAATGTATCTTGCCAATTCTAAGGCAATCCTTGAAATGTCTACTCCTAAGAAGGAGAAAGAAATCAAGGGGTTCGTGGGTCGCTTACAGTCTATTAGTTGATTCATTTCTCGAATTGTCAATGTATGTGGGCCCATCTTTAAATTACTCAAGAATGACACATCAACTAAGTGGAATGATAAATGTCAAGAAGCATTTGAAAGGATCAAGCAATATTTGTTATCACCTCCGGTACTACAACCTCTGAGGCCTGGCGACCCTCTGCTCCTTACCTTTAGCAAATGAAGAGGCAATGGGAGCTATGCTTGCTCAAAATGAGGATGGGTCAAGGAAAGAATTTGCTATCATTTATATTAGCAAGATATTATTAGCTTATGAGATCAAATATAACCAAATTTAAAAGTTGTGTTTGGCATTGGTATGGGTATGTCAGAAACTACATCACTACTTGGACTCTTACACCACCCAAGTAATTGTATATTAGAGCCCCTTGAAGTTCCTTATGGAAAGGCCGATTCTGGATAGCAAGATGGCGCGGTGGCTCATAGTGTTGGCCACCTTTGATCTCAAATTTGTGTCACGCAAAGTAATAAAAGGGAAGTGTGGTGGCTGAATAAATGGTCATCGCTCTAGTGTCAGATATGATTGAAGAGCCAGAGTTTCTATAATACCCCTAATTTTTGAATATTAAATAAAATAAAATAAGTTTGGATAAATTAAATAAATGATTTGAATGGAAAATGAAAGGATTTTAAGTGAAAAAGTAAAATGTATATTTGAAATATATTTGATGGAAATGACATATACATATACCTAAGATATACATTACATATATATAGTATAAAGAATTGAATAGTGGCTTATTATAATATATATATATATATAAATAAGGATGGAAAGAGAAGATATTTTCTTCTTCTTCTTCTTTTGCTCCTTTTGTCGTGGGTTAGAGAGAGAGAGTAAGGGAGAGTTTGATCTTCTTCCATACACCAATTTTACAAGGGATTTCAAGGATTCAAGTGAAGATTTAGAGGATTCTTCATCAATTGGTAATTTTTTTTTATCATTTTACAAGTTTCTTTGGAATTCTATGGAAGAACATGATATTTGGATTTTGGGGATTTTGTATTAGCATGTTTTGATGGCTTATTTGAATATGTATGAAGATGTTGTGAGTAGTTAATGATAATTTTTAAGATTGGATTGAAAGAGAAGAGATTTCTTTTCTTTCTTCTTCTTTGAATGTGTTATGAGAGAAAGTGATGATTGATTAAATAAGTCGATAGTTATGATATGTTGGAGTTATATAAGTGTTGAATTTATGAGTGAATTATGGATATAAACTAAGATGATGATTAAAGGTGTTGTAGTGCTGAGTTTGGAATATTTGTGTTCATATGGTTGAGAGTTTGGAATGCAGGATTTTTGCCTGACACAGCCATGTCATTGGGCGTGCCAACGGTGCTGAGTTCAATATTGATTACATGACCATTAACACGGCCATGTCCCTATGTATGTCATAGATTCTGTAAGGCAAAATAATTGACACCGCCATGACCATGCCCTTGTTGTTGGGCATGTCAAAGTTTTTGTGAGGCAGAATGAATGACACAGGCAGTGACACGCCTATGTCATTGGATGTGCCAATGCTTCTGTATGAGTGAGTTAATGACATGGTCATTAACACGCCCATGTCGTTGGGCGTGTCACTTGAGAATAACTCTTTTTTTTTCATTTGTAATTCCTATTTAAATGATTTGATGTTGAGAATGCCTTAGAATGTGATATTAAATGGTTTTTTATGATAACATTGGTATAGGCATTGAGAGAGAGTAGTTTGCCCAACCCTAGTGTTAAAGGGCAACTTGGAAGAGAAGGTTAGAGGAAGTTTTAAAGCTTGTTTTGGAGTGTTTCCTAAGGTATGTATAAACTCTTGATAAATGGAATGTGATTGCATTACATTTGGCCTAACACATTTTGGATGGAAATGTGTTAAGCTACTTGATACATTAAGTATTCATGAACATGGTACTAAGACATGTGAATTGCTATGTATATGCATTATTATGCATTGTAAAAAGCCACTGTTAATGGCTAAATTGAATGAAATGTGAACAATGTGCAAAATATGAAAATGACCCAAAATATTTGGGTAATTTGGTTTGTTGTGTATACATTAAAGATATTATGTAAAGCCATTGGTGATGGCTTGATTGCATAAAATGAGATACATTATGATTATGAGATACATTATGATTATATGATGATGTTGATATAAATGAGATAAATGAGGAAAAGTTCCTAGCTTAATCATGAGAAAATGAGAAAGAGATTGATAATGGAAATATGAAATAATTGTGCGCCTAGTATGTCATTCAATTTTCAGAGTTCTGTGTTTGGCGGCATGCCTATATTTACCTATGGGGCTAGACGCTTGGAGTTATTGTAAAAATATTTTTGATGTGAAAATATCGAGTCGTAAGCCTCAGAAATAAGTCCTTGAAGTCGGGCTGGGTGAAAAGATCAGGTCGTAAGCCCAGGCCTAGTTGGACTGTTATATTGATATTTTGCCTTCAGGGCTAGACATGGTGTCATTATGGACCAAAATGGTAACTCTGAGATTTGAATGATGTATTAGTTTTTTGTGCCTATTATTGTGTATGTGTTTGTGTGAATTATCAAGTGATGCAAGCATATATCAAAAAGTGGTCTTAAATATCTTGTGATGACATAGCATATGAACATTCTGCATTGGCATTGTTTTGAATTTTATTATTATCAAAGTTTGTACCACTATGCTTCGACTTAGCGCAATTGTAATTCATCGCACAGGTGACAAAGGTGATCCGGTAGAGCCAGAGAGTTCTACTAGACTAGATCGGGTCTAGGCTTTTGTTGGTTGAGCTTGAAACGTATTGCTACATTAAGAATAGAGCCACTTTGCCAGCATGTATAAATCTTATATTAAAGTATATTTTAATATTATGTTTTGAGAGTTTGTAAGTATACAATGTAAATTATAAAGAGTGTTTTAAATAATGAAGTAATGTGAGGTATCATGTATTTTGATACATATATATCTGTATAAATACAAATGTTTTGAGTAATAAGGGAATATGGAAGTTTTTATTAAACAGGATTGTGACATTTTTATACCATATATGTGTAACTTACATACTGGGAGTATGTGTATTATACTTTTATCGGGTATAAGGGTGTTACATTTATTTTGGTATCAGAGCCTAGGTTTGAGGTTATCAACCTAGGTGGATTATGAGAGAAAGGATATAGGGATTTTTAAATATGGTTTTCAATTATGTTACATTCATTGGCACTGGCAGTTTCTGATTATTGATGTGGTAATTTTTTATATGTTTGCAGATATAGGTAGTTATCGTGTCTCAGACACATCAGTCTGTACAGGGGTAGTGTAGAGGGTGTAGCTCCTAGTGAGGGTAGAGATGGAGCTAGAGCTGAGATTGCTAGAGAGGCATCTGCTCCTGTGCCAGAGAGACCAACAGTTAATGAGATTCCACTGGGCTGGGTATGACATATGGTGGAGCTGTTGAGGCATGCTCCAGTTCAGTAGCCACCGCAGTTACAGCTGCAGTTATCGATAAGAAAGTATGATAAGCTAAGGAAGTTTGGAGCCGAGGACTTTGTTGGTACTATAGACCCTATTGTAGTAGAGCAGTGGCTAGACATGGTCCAGAGAGTATTCATCCAACTGCAGGCTACTCCAGAGGAAAAGTTTGATTATGCTAGATCTCTTTTGTAGAGGGATTCATATGATTGGTGGAAGACAGTTCCACATGCTCTGGATGATCCACCGGTCCTGACCTATAATGATTTCCTATGGGAATTCAAACAAAAGTATACTTTGAGAGAGTATAAGGATGCGAAGAAGATAGAGTTCCTGAGTTTGAGGCAGGATACCAGGACAGTGCCGGAGTATGAGATAGAGCTTACTTGGCTGAGTCAATATGCTAGTGGAATCATTTCTGATGAGATTGACCGGTGTCAGAGGTTTGAGGAGGGGCTGAGACCCTCTATCATGTGCATTATAGTAGCTTCCTAGTACAAGGATTTTTCCCAATTGGTTGCAACTGCCAGGAGTGTTGAGAGAGCGCAGGGTCTTACAGCAGGTGTTAGGGTTGAGGAGACCAGAGTTAGGAGACCCCAGAGTGAGGTAGGGTCTTTATCAGCGAAGAGAGGCCAAGGGGGATATTTTCAAAGATTCAGTAGGAGTCAGGGGCAGTCTGGCAGGTCAGAACAACAACAAAGACAGAGACAGAGACCAACAGTTTTAGTAGCTAGTGCTCCGACCCCAGTGACTCAGAGGTCTGTTCCACCTACCTGTGTTCATTGTGGTAAAGTACATGGAGGTGTTTGCTGGAGGATAGGTGGACCAACAATATGTTATAGACGTGGATTACCAGATCATTTTATTAGAAATTATCTAGAGCCACCAGATGATAAACAGACAGATACTGCAGCTTCTCGACCTAGTGTTAGAGGGAGTCGTGGTGGCAAAGGTTTTGGTAAGGGTGGTAGATCTGGGTCTGGTCAGAGAGGAGGTTCTACAGCCGGAGGTGGACCAGATGAGGTAGGGCCATCATAGCAGGTCTATGTGATGCATAGGCAGCCAGATGCTTCAATTGTTATTGCTAGTACTTTTCTTTCTTCAGTACTTCAGTTCTTGCATTGATAGTCCCTGGGTCAACTCATTCATACATTAGTGCATCCATCTTGTCTATGAATGATTTGCATTCAGAGTCCCTAGGATTTGATAGTTTGGTGACAAATCCTTTAGGGCATAGTATTATGGTTAGCAGGGTGCACTGATATAGCCCGGTTATGGTTCAGGATAAGGAGTTTCTCAGTGACCTGATTGAGATGCCTTTTAAGGAATATGATTTGATTTTGGGCATGGATTGGTTATCCGGGCATGGATTGGTTATCTAGGCATAGGGCTATGGAAGAGTGTCAGCAAAAAGGTGTTATCCCGAGAACATGTGATGGTAGAAATGTGATAGTATCTAGTAAGCAGAGACATCTTTCATCCATGTCCCTGAGCGTGTCATTGCTTCTGTAAGGAAAATTAATTGACACGGCCATGAACACACCCATGTTATTGAGCATGTCAAAGTTTCTGTGAGGCAAAATGAATGACACGGGCAGTGACACGCCTATGTCATTGGACGTGTCAATGCTTCTATAAGAGTGAGTTAATGACACGGTCATTAACACACCCGTGTCGTTGTGTAACATCCTCTGACTATTCTTATATAAAAACTATCAGAGAATGTTATTCAATACACTGTTCACGCTCCAATCAATTCAGAGAAACTCTCTTCATAAATAAAATTTTCAAATAATAATACAATCTGCATATCACAACACTTATAGGTCCAATGTTTAAACCAATTTTCAATAATCCATTACAAATCAGATAACTATCATACGTTTGTCAAATCAAATGCTTAAATAATACATTCCTTTCTTTTATAATCATTCACTAGAATTCTCAAACTTCATTCTCTAAATACATATATCCTCTTATGTTTACACATTTATACAATCTCTAAAATGGCCAAATTGAAATATCTAAATAAATTTTATAACTTATGAATACAATAAACACAAGATCTTCATTTGTTCTTAACTTGCTCCGATGTCCTGATACCTGCGTGTCAGAAAACAATTCTAACACGCTAAGCAGAGCTTAGTGGTGCTTGAATATACATATTTTATCACTTAATATTAAAGAAATATACTTATGAAAATATAGTAATAACACTTAGTTTTAAGGAGTATTTCAATATATTAACTCATTTCAGTAATAAATCAACATACCATGCTGATTATGCAAAATAATAATTATCCCTGCATAAAAGTTATCATATAATACACTACTTTCAGTATTGTAGCTTGTCTCATTAAGAATCATTTTATTCAATACTTGCTTTCTCATTTGATAACATTGTTCACAATACATTATTTTGTTTTTCAATAATTCTTCCTTTCAAGTTCACATATAGGATCATTTCATTCAATTTATACTTTTCAGCACTTACATCTATTACTATACTTTAGAACACTTTGTATCTCACATCATGCTATACACTTTCAATCATTTGATATACTTGGGAGCACTTTGTATCTCACATCAGGTTATACACTTTCAATCATTTGATTAACTCAATACATTGAGCATAACATTTCCATTACGTTCATTAGAACTTTCACGTGTAAGAATTAATATATTTATTACCAATCACTTTTACACTGGAACACAATACTTCAATTTCAAGTACTTGACTTATATTATTATTTGACATTTCTTTCATAAGTCACAACTATTATGTTCACATAAATTTTCATTAATTACGCCCAAACATACTAAACTTAGATCATAGGTTTGGATAACATGTTAGTGTAGCAATCTCAAGAATTTATAATGGCAATTATGCCCACTTTCACTGATAACACAATGTGTCCACTAAAGGCACGAGGTGCCCACTATCACTGTGGCTATCCATCCTCTGGTTAACCATTCAATCCAAAGCTAGATATAAATTTAGTATGATTTGGGCAATTCATTAATTTTTTTGATGAACACTACATTGTTTATTTCATTTCATTGGTACTATACTCTTATCAACATTTGGTATATGTGTGTCACTTGTCTAAAGTTTATCACTCGTTTTCATACGTTTAACACATTAACACAAAAGTATGGACTATACACATATTAGTCTCATGTTATTGATTAACACTTGTTTATATAAACACTCACTTGTTTATATAAGCACTTGTTTATATCATTTTACTGGTTTATATCATTTCACTTGTTTATACCATGATCTTAGTACATTACTCTTAGAAACATGTAGTATGATATATATTTGTCACTTATCTCAAGTTTCTCACTCTTTTTCATGCATTTAACACATACACATGAAGTCTCAATACAATTATTCACATATTAGTCTCATACTAGGCCCGTAGATCACAAATTACAAGCCAAAAAAATTATTTAGGTGCCTCACGCCCATGGGATCCAAAATGAAGCTGTAAATGAAGTTTGAAGACCCCACGGTCGTGGTCTCAAGGACCACGGTCGTGGTGTAACATCCCGAATTCCAGATTGGTAAGAAACAGACATAGAGGATATGATTTAGGCTTAGAACAAAGGAGCTTAGAACATGACCTATAAATTGAAATCGAATTTCATCCAAGTTAATGATAGAATTAGAGAGTCTCAAAGAAGACTTAATTGTTGATTTGTGTCTTAGCTAGATGTATAACTTGAAATTACTCATTTTGGAGTTGTACAGAATAAGATATGATGGATTTAGTAGACAATGTGCAAGCTGCCTCATGACAGCATAGCAGGCTTGACTTCAAAGGACCGTCAAAAATCAGATATAGCTTGGATCGACCTGAAATTTTGATACAATATATCCCCGGATGTCTAGTATCAGTGGGAATAAGAATTACTTAATTTGGAGTTGTGAGTAAAAAGATATTAATAAAGAAAGACAGCAAGGTCAGGAAGGGATATCAAAAGGACCTAAGTGGAAATTTCTCAAAAGTTAGGGGCAACTATGTAAACTTAAAAATTAAGTGTCGGAAGTTCTTAATAGTGCCCATATCCGACCCTGGAAGAATATTCTCGAGATTAATCGGGTCATAACCGTGGGTTTCAATTTTTCACGAAAACGCACGGTTTAAAAGTTACAATCGATTAATCGTTGGAGGGTATTTTGATATTTTCACACCCTAGACTATATAATTACAGCACAAGAAAGTTGAGGGGGTCAAAATATGAATAAAAGGAAGCCTAAGGGCTTGCCAAATAAATAAGATAAAAGAAGGAGGCAAGTGGGCCAATCATAAGTAGCCATTTAGCATTTATTAAAAGAAGAAAAGAAAAAGAGATGGACAAATGGCCCTAAGGCATTCATCCACCCCAAAAGTGGATCATAATTAGCCATATAGCATTTATTAAAAGAAGAAGGCAAGTGGACCAATTAAAAGTGGCCATTTTTGCTATAAGGTTTACCAATTAGAAGAAGGCAAATGGACCAATTAAAAGTGGCCATGTTTTGTTATAAGGTGTACCAATTAGAAGAAGGCAAATGGACCAATTAAAAGTGGCCATGTTTTGTTATAAGGTGTACCAATTAGAAGAAGGCAAATGGACCAATTAAAAGTGGCCATGTTTTGTTATAAGGTGTACCAATAAGAAGAAGGCAAATGGACCAATTAAAAGTGGCCATGTTTTGTTATAAGGTGTACCAATAAGAAGAAGGCAAATGGACCAATTAAAAGTGGCCATGTTTTGTTATAAGGTGTACCAATTAGAAGAAGGCAAATGGACCAATTAAAAGTGGCCATGTTTTGTTATAAGGTGTACCAATTAGAAGAAGGCAAATGAACCAATTAAAAGTGGCCATGTTTTGTTATAAGGTGTACCAATTAGAAGAAGGCAAATGGACCAATTAAAAGTGGCCATTTTTGTTATAAGGTGTACCAATTGGAAGAAGGCAAATGGACCAATTAAAAGTGGCCATTTTTTCTATAAGGTGTACCAATTGGAAGTCAACATCTATTCACCACTTATGGCTGCCATTTGTATCAAAATAAGCTAAGGAAAGAAAGTATAAAAGCCCCCTCTTGCATGGTGAATTCGTCCAAACCATAAGAGAAGGAAGAAGGAGGTATTTTTCCTAAGTTTAAGGCTTTTGATTTAAAGAGTTTGGTGACAAACAAGATTATAAGGAAATCAAGGAGACAAGGAAGTGATATAGAATAAGGACTAAGGAAAAGCATGGTTTGGTACTTTAACATAAAAGAAATTTTATTTTTACAAACTTTTGTTCATATGGTATATATATGCGTGTATATGGTATATATGTGAATATATATGATACATATGTGAGTATATGTGGTATTTGTGTGAGGATATACGGTATATACATGGAGAATATGTGGTATATATATACGAAGTGAATGTGTATATATGAAATGTTATATATGCTCTACTCGGTAAATGAGTAAAACCGGTCTGGAATGGGGATTATATCGTGTGAGGTCAAGACCATGGCAACTAGTCGTGTGAGACCAAGACCATGCAGTTATATCGTGTGAGACCAAGACCATGGCAATTAGTCGTGTGAGGTCAAGACCACGCAGTTATATCGTGTGAGACCAAGACCATGGCATTTAGTCGTGTGAGGTCAAGACCACGCGTAATTCTATACGAGGCCTCATTTCGAGATCGGTGTATTCATAATTACCTTGTGGAGCGAACTGATAAAATGATAATAACTGAATATATGACATGTATGGATTGTTTTTACTGTGATATTATTTTTTCAATACGATTCATTGCTTTTAAAAGTGCATTATGCTTTTATTATTCATTTTCCGTAATTAGTTAAAGTACCCACTAAGCAATGCTTAGCGAGTTTAGTTTCTTCTAAACTCGTAGGTTATTAGCAAGGAACCAGTAGCGAGCAGAAGAGTCCTGCGATCCGCCGGTCATCAACAAACTTAAGTGGTGCTCTTTATTTTGTATTTTGGTATTAGAAACTAGCATGTACTTATTTGAACAATACAAAGAGATAACTTTATGTAGCATGTAAATCTAGTAATGTATAATAACTGTATGGTTTTGAATTGAGTTGGGTTGTGAATATAGAAGTATGAATTCTTCTTGCAGGATTGTAGTTGAGGTTATAAGGGTGGATTATTGGGAGTGTGCTTGTATTGAATTGTGAAACAAAATGTTTTTCATAAATAAGAAAAATCAGTTTTGTCGACACTTGGGACCTCCATTTTTAGGGGAGGTTATGGCAAATTTTTTTAAAATCTGTACTTAAAATTGGCTAAGTAAAATATTAAGACACAATCACCATGAGATAACAGTCCATCTTGGTCTATAAACGTAGGCTAAGATGGGGTGTTACACGTGGCATCTAAAACTCTTCTATTCTCTCAAATTTCTTTGAAGAAACATCATCACTTTCAATCCCACAGTCGTGGCACTCAAGGGCCACGGTCGTGGCATTGATTTTGGGACTGTTTTCAGAGTAAAATCATGTATTCTGCACTTTTAACTTCATTAAACATAATCGTATTGTAGATCTAAGATAATAATTGATCAAACTCAATATTTTGACATAAAAAATGTTCATATCAAATACCTTTACTTGATTAAACTTTTAACCATTTCATATGGATAAAAACATAATCAAATCCTTCACTTCTCATCAATATATCTTTATACATAACTTAATCAATCAATTAAATCATTTAAACTTGTAAAAAGTCATATTTTTATAAAATATAAATCAAAAGCACATACCTTGTTGATAATCACCACTTTTCCAACCTATTTTTCATTTTTGATTCAACTCATGGAAAGAAGGAAGAAGAAAGAAGTGAAGATGATGATGATGGCGTGGAGAGAAGAAGGAAGAAAGAAATCAGAAAATTCTACACAATTGACACATAAACACACACACATATATATATATATATTTAATCTAGTGAAGGAATGCCCATAATAACTATGGTGCACCCTCATTCTTAGCCGTCGATTTTAAATCGAGTTTTAATCTCGTAAAAAAGTAAAAATACTCTTTTCAGTAAAGTTTTAAAATACACAATTTACTATTCGTTACGTATAGCATTTATCCATCACACTTTTGTCACTATACACTATGCATTTTTCAATATTTGTTGAAATGTCCTTGATTAAAATCTTGACCATTACAATTCTCCCCCACTAAAGAAATTTCGTCCTCGAAATTTATATACTATGGCACTAAGCTATTTACTTTTTAAGTCATTTCAAATTTCACATACAATCAATGATTTTCTTAACTTACATAACATTTATTTATATCTGATTTCAATCAACGTAACACTTTCAGAATAAGCATATTATAGAACTATAGAAAATTCAGCCCTACACACTTACACTTTTCAAACTCCTTTTAATAATTACCTTTAACTCTCTTTAGAAGTTTTGTTTTATATATAATTTGTATCATTACATTTCACTGTTACATATATATCTTGTTCTTTCTTTTATATACTGAACATTAAATCCTAGTTCCGGATAGCGGGTCACTGATGGCAAGTAAATGCCCACTGTATCAATATGGCCAAAGGTCCACTATGGCGTGAATGCCCACTATATATAATGTCATGAAGTGACCACTGAGAGAAAGGAACCAAAGGTCCACAAATGACGCAAAGCGTCCACTGATGGCATGGCTGCCTATATCGCTGGGACATATATATATAAAAAATGTCCTCTATGGCACAAAGTGCCCACTTTCGATATGGAACATAAATGTTCTCTATGGCACAGAGTGCCCACTGTCAATATGGGACATAAGTGTCCTTTATGGTACAGAGTACCCACTGTCAATATGGCATAAAATGCCCACTATCACACCCTTTAGCTAATCCGAAAACTAGATTTAACATCAGTATCATTTCTTTCAATGGTACAAAGTATTGCCAATTATACTATCCTTTGAAATATAACACTTTCAATTTGAATGGAATATAACACTTTCTCTTTGAAATGTTTGTTTCTTACTGTAAATGTATAAGATATAAACAATCATTTCAAATACATTTATCGTATGAACACATATACACATTATATTTATTTTCGATTAGTTCGATTGATTTTATTTATTCATCAATCTTTATCTTTTCAAATCATTTGCATGTGTCCACTGTAATAATGAAATCTACAAAGATTTCCACTCTTCACTTGTTTCATTCTTTTGTTAACATATTAAGAATTTATCACTGTTCTTTCACTTTAAGAGTACATGTACATTTATACTTTATTCTCTATGTCTCATACACACATTCACACACACACATATATGCATAAATGCTAACTTGTTCTACCATGCATCATTTCACTAGAAGGGTTCACTACCTTCACATCTCACTACATTCTTTTCTTTTTACATTATCACTTCCTTTCTTTCCATTTGCAATCAATTAGTATTAAGTAACTCTTTAACACTTCTATATATATATTCTATACCTTGGCTTTAATCACCAAATAATATTAAAATCACGTATTTCTTAAATACACAATATGTAAATCTCACATTCTTACTTTCATTACTCAATCCATTTGTATATACCTCTTTAGTTTCTTTAACTTGCACTTCACATTATATTCAATCATTACTGATTTATCAATCTATCATGCTTTTTCTTTTTCACTTTACTTCAGAAATTATATTATTTCATCATGAAGATGTTAAATCCACTAATCACTTGTAATTGTCTTTTATCTTTTTCTCTACCTTTACACTTCTGTCACATATCCAATTACATTTGTTCATACTTTCCTCACGTTCTCTTCACATTTCAGTTTCATCATTTAATGGATTGATTTCATTTCAATCTTATAAGCAATCTTTTATCACTTATAACTATTTTCAAGATGTAGTCATTAATTCACTACTAATTCCACCGATAAACTCTACTCTGTGAAAGTATACACATTACTAAACTTTTGTAGAATAGAAGTATACATAGCCAGATACATAACCATGCGAATGGTCTTGCACGTCTCTACTGAAATTGCCTTTCACAATTTTAAGGGCACAAATATATGCATGTCCATATAAATGATCATGCACCTCAATATTGGAATTTCTTCTCAAAGTTTGAAGAATAGACATTTACACAACCATAAATGCATGACTATACACATAATCATGCATATCTCTGCTCGAATTTCTTTTCTTGATTTAATCAATAAGTTATCATTTATTCAACTCATACAAATTGAGGAAACAGGATCCTCAAAGCACAATCATATTCAAATCTCAATTTCCTTTCAATCTTATTTTCTTTCACAACTGGATATTAACTTTTAAATGATTCAATGATAGATTTAATCATTGTTCTAGTTAAATACACATTTACATATTACACGGAGAACTTTACTATCATAGAAGTAAAGTTTTATACTCTTATTTTTTTCACAATTATTTATTACATCATATCTTTTACAAGTAATGGTGTTTTATAAATTCACAACTCTCTTTTCATAATAACACTCAAGATCATTTCATTAAATAGCACTCAGTATTATTCAAGCACTAGTCACTCTTTACCAATACTCTCCCATTACTTTTTATTTCAACCTTTTGTTTTGATAATGTTTTAGAAGGCAATAGAAATCTTTCAATAAGTTTTAGGCTTGTTATCTAATATACTCACTTGTACAATAGTTTCGATACATTCACGTGCTTTCATTTAACTATCACTTCAATCCTTAATGTTGAAACATTATAAAAATAATTAATTTTGACACTTTAACACTCCATCATCCATATTTCACATTCAAAGTACAGCTCGAATTCATTTCGAGCTATAAGGGTATTTTCATAATTTCTTACCTCCTCGAAATCTTTTTCCACTATACGGATATTATCCATACTCAAATTTAATATTACTCTTATTAAGGCTTATATAACCTTATCACTATCAGTTCCAAATTCTCTCATATCATAATCACTCCACTTTGACAGTCATATATTCACTCACTTAATGTAGAACATCAATACTTAATGTTGTACAACATGACAATTCTCATTCTCGTAAGAAATTTCATGCTCGAAATTTATCTCTTTGTCATAATTCATTCCACAAATTCCAATAAATTATTACACTTTCACCGTGTTACTTTGACATATCTCTTTCACTACTCATATCTTGTTTTCTTTTCACATCATTCTTTACCACAAATAGATCTAGTGCACTCCAAAAAATACACTACGAATTGTCAATCAATTCTTAGTAAACATTATAGTACCATAAACATATGGAATATCAATTGTGTCACAACACATATCCACTTATTCACTTCACATAACTTAGACAATTACATTTCACTTTTCCCCTATCTCCATGTGCCAGAAACACCTAAACCATGCTCTGATACCACTAAATGTAACATCCTCTGACAATTCTTATATAAAAACTATCAGAGAATGTTATTCAATACACTGTTCACGCTCCAATCAATTTAGAGAAACTCTCTTCATAAATAAAATTTTCAAATAATAATACAATCTGCATATCACAACACTTATAGGTCCAATGTTTAAACCAATTTTCAATAATCCATTACAAATCAGATAACTATCATACATTTGTCAAATCAAATGCTTAAATAATACATTCCTTTCTTTTATAATCATTCACTAGAATTCTCAAACTTCATTCTCTAAATACATATATCCTCTTATGTTTACACATTTATACAATCTCTCAAATGGCCAAACTGAAGTATCTAAATACCTTTTATAACTTACGGATACAATAAACATAAGATCTTCATCTGTTCTTAACTTGCTCCGATGTCCTGATAGCTGCGTGTCAGAAAACAATTCTAACATGCTAAGCAGAGCTTAGTGGTGCTTGAATATACATATTTTATCACTTAATATTAAAGAAATATACTTATGAAAATATAGTAATAACACTTAGTTTTAAGGAGTATTTCAATATATTAACTCATTTCAGTAATAAATCAACATACCATGCTGATTATACAAAATAATAATTATCCCTCCATAAAAGTTATCATATAATACACTACTTTTAGTATTGTAGCTTGTCTCATTAAGAATCATTTTATTCAATACTTGCTTTCTCATTTGATACCATTGTTCACAATACATTATTTTGTTTTTCAATAATTCTTCCTTTCAAGTTCACATATAGGATCATTTCATTCAATTTATACTTTTCAGCACTTACATCTATTACTATACTTTAGAACACTTTGTATCTCACATCATGTTATACACTTTCAATCATTTGATATACTTGGGAGCACTTTGTATCTCACATCAGGTTATACACTTTCAATCATTTGATTAACTCAATACATTGAGCATAACATTTCCATTACGTTCATTAGAACTTTCATGTGTAAGCATTAATATATTTATTACCAATCACTTTTACACTGGAACACAATACTTCAATTTCAAGTACTTGACTTATATTATTATTTGACATTTCTTTCATAAGTCACAACTATTATGTTCACATAAATTTTCATTAATTACGCCCAAACATACTAAACTTAGATCATAGGTTTGGATAACATGTTAGTGTAGTAATCTCAAGAATTTATAATGGCAATTATGCCCACTTTCACTGATAACACAATGTGTCCACTAAAGGCACGAGGTGCCCACTATCACTGTGGCTATCCATCCTCTGGTTAGCCATTCAATCCAAAGCTAGATATAAATTTAGTATGATTTGGGCAATTCATTAATTTTTTGATGAACAATACATTGTTTATTTCATTTCATTGGTACTATACTCTTATCAACATTTGGTATATGTGTGTCACTTGTCTAAAGTTTATCACTCGTTTTCATACGTTTAACACATTAACACAAAAGTATGGACCATACACATATTAGGTCTCATGTTATTGATTAACACTTGTTTATATAAACACTCACTTGTTTATATAAGCACTTGTTTATATCATTTTACTGGTTTATATCATTTCACTTGTTTATACCATGATCTTAGTACATTACTTTTAGCAACATGTAGTAAGATATATATTTGTCACTTATCTCAAGTTTCTCACTCTTTTTCATGCATTTAACACATACACATGAAGTCTCAATACAATTATTCACATATTAGTCTCATACTTGGCCCATAGATCACAAATTACAAGCCAAAAACATTATTTAGGTGCCCCACGGCCGTGGCATCTCAACCCCACACCCGTGGGATCCGAAATGAAGCTGTAAATGAAGTTTGAAGACCCCACGGTAGTGGCCTCAAGGACCACGGTCGTGGCATCTAAAACTCTTCTGTTCTCTCAAATTTCTTTGAAGAAACATCATCACTTTCAATCCCACGGTCGTGGCACTCAAGGGCCACGGTCGTGGCATTGATTTCGGGACTGTTTTCGGAGTAAAATCATGTATTCTGCACTTTTAACTTCATTAAACATAATCATATTGAAGATCTAAGATAATAATTGATCAAACTCAATATTTTGACATAAAAAGTGTTCATATCAAATACCTTCACTTGATTAAACTTTTAACCATTTCATATGGATAAAAACATAATCAAATCCTTCACTTCTCATCAATATATCTTTATACATAACTTAATCAATCAATTAAATCATTTAAACTTGTAAAAAGTCATATTTTTATAAAATATAAATCAAAAGCACATACCTTGTTGATAATCACCACTTTTCCAACCTATTTTTCAGTTTTGATTCAACTCATGGAAAGAAGGAAGAAGAAAGAAGTGAAGATGATGATGATGGCGTGGAGAGAAGAAGGAAGAAAGAAATCAGAAAATTCTACACAATTGACACATACACACAAATATATATATATATATATATTTAATCTAGTGAAGGAATGCCCATAATAACTATGGTGCACCCTCATTCTTAGCCGTCAACTTTAAATCGAGTTTTAATCTCGTAAAACAGTAAAAATACTCTTTTCAGTAAAGTTTTAAAATACACAATTTACTATTCGTTACGTATAGCATTTATCCATCACACTTTTGTCACTATACACTATGCATTTTTCAATATTTGTTGAAATGTCCTTGATTAAAATCTTGACCATTACACGTTGGGAGTGTCACTTGAGAATAACTCTTTTCTTTATTTCTCATTTGTAATTCCTATTTAAATGATTTAATGTTGAGAATTCCTTATAATGTGATATTAAATGGTTGTTTATGATCACATTTGGTATAGGCATAGAGAGAGAGTAGTTTGCCCAACCCTAGAGTTGAAGGGCAACTTGGAAGAGAATGTTAGAGGAAGTTTTAAAGCTTGTTTTGGAGAGTTTCCCAAGGTTTTTACAAACTCTTGATAAATGAAATGTGATTGCATTACATTTGGCCTAACACATTTTGGATGGAAAATGTGTTAAGCTACTTGATACATTAAGTATTCATGAACATGGTACTAAGACATGTGAATTGCTATGTATGCATTATTATGCATTGTGAAAATCCATTGTTAGTGTCTAAATTGAATGAAATGTGAACTATGTGCAAAATATGAAAATGACCCAAAATGTTTGGGTAATATGGTTTGTTGTGTATACATTAAAGATATTTTGTAAAGCCATTGGTGATGGCTAGATTGTATAAAATGAGATACATTATGATTATGAGATACATTATGATTATATGATGATGTTGATATAAATGAGATGAATGAGGCAAAGTGCCTAGCTTGATCATGAGAATATGAGAAAGAGATTGATAATGGAAATATGAAATAATTATGTGCCTAGTATGTTATTCAATTTTTAGAGTTCTGTATTTGGCGGCATGCCTATATTTGCCTATGGGGCTAGACGCTTGGCGTCATTGTGAAAATATTTTTGAGGTGAAAAGACCGAGTTGTAAGCCTCAGAAATAAGTCATTGAAGTCGGGCTGGGTGAAAAGACCGGGTCGTAAGGCCAGGCCTAGTTGGACTATTGGATTGATATTTGTTAGTGTATGTGCCCTAGGCCATTTATTTGGATCTTTATGTTATACATTATGTAATATCCCAATGTATGCCCTAGAAGTTTTGATATAATTGTTGTTTTATTTGAATTCAAATGTATATGTGTAATTGGAAAGAGAAAAGAATTTAAAAGAGAGTGTATATGTTGTATATATGGAAATATATATAACATATACACAAGTCAAATGGATGGTCAAAGGAAGAAGATATTTATTGTGTTAGTTATGAAATTACTAAAAAGGGCATGTAAGTGAAAGGAAGTTAAAACAAATAAGAAGAGGGTATTTAAGTAATTTTCTTTTTGGAATGCTTGGTGGAGGTTTAAAGAGAAGAGAAATTTGACTTTGCTTCTTTTGTCTCTTTCATTTTCTTCTTTTCTTTGGGGTGGCCGGGCATCACCAAGACAAGAGAGCAAGAGGTTGTTTTGAGTTCCAAGTTTCAAATTGAAGGAAGATTCAAGTGATTGAGTTGGAAAATTTTGAAGATTCATCAATTTTGGTAAGTTCTCTCTTGATTTCTCTTGTTTATTTGAAGTTGAGTAAAAGTTTGATTGTTGATGTTTGAAAAGAGGGTTGTGATGATTGTAGTATGTTGGAGTATGTTTGATTTAATTGATTTTGGTTTTGGTTTTGGTTTGAAGATAATAAGTTAAGTTGATGTTGGTATTGAAAGAGTAAGAGTGTTGTTGGTTTTAGGGTTTTGAAGTGGTAAGTGATGTTTAACTTGAGTTTGATCAATTATTTTCATAGATCTTCATGTTGTTTGTGTTTGTTGGAGTTGTAAGCATAGAATATGTGAATTTGGTCAGAAACAGTAGCATTTTAGATGCCACGCCCGTGGCCTTGGTTGCCATGGCCATGGCCATTTGTAGCCATGGCCGTGGAGGTTTGGAGCAAGGGAGGCAAAACCATTCTTTAACCCACACCCGTGGGGGTTGGGATGGCCACGGCCATGGGCTCTAATGTGTGGTGTTGAGTTATAATTTGTAATCTAAAGGTCTAAAATGAGGTTATTAAGTGATAAATTGTATTGGAATTCATGAATTGTATCATTTTTGGACTAGGTTTTGGAAGAAGGTGATTTGCCTAACTTAAGAAGTGAAGAATTCTTGGAAAAAGGAAGTGTATAGATTTGTATAAGTGGTGCTTAAGGTAAGTACAAACTACATTATTGCATACATTCATATGATGTTGAGACTTAACATACATTTGATTGTAAATGTGTTAAGAAACCTAATGTATTGTTGATGCTTATTAATAATGTTATGTTGGATATAATGTGAACTGTAACACCCCTTCCCGACCTATGTGTGTAAGCTGAGTAGAGGCGCCACACTATCCTAATGTTGCTACCACTTTTACTTAGTCAAATTTTTGTTCCGATTTTAATAGAAATTTTGCCATAGTTTCGCCTAAAAATTCAATCCCAAGTGTCGACAAAACTGGTTTTTTTCTGATTTTTTAAAACATTTTTACCCAAACCAATGCAAACAAAATCATTCTCAGTACACTTCTAATAAATCCCCCTTATAACCTCAACTACAACCTGCAAAAAGGATTTACACTTCTAGTACAAAATAAAGTGAAGGTTTTTTTTATGAAATACAGTAGATAAAATATTTTTTCACTATGCAACGGAAAGTAACAATATTTACAAATTCATATACATCAAAACTCAAGTTTTACAACACATAAAACTTATACATGTTTGGCAGTCAGTCTTCGATCTTAAAGCCCACTATTCACTCTTCAAAATCTAGGCTTGACTCGGCCTAGAGGAACTCTCTGGTTCTTCCCTGTCACCTGCGCGAAGAATCACATTCGCGCTAAGCCAACGGCTTAGTGGTACAAACTACAGTGCTATGATGCTTTAATGCCATGCTAATGTCACACAATCAAGATTCAAGATCAATTCAAGAGAATATTATATTTCACAATCTTACATTATTTAATAATTAATGAAAACATTCATGATTCACATTGAAAACAAAGACAAGCATGGGCCCAAAAAGGATCTAATATGCTATTCAAAGTTCAGAGTTACTGCTTTGGTCCATAATCACAATCATCAAGCCTGTAGGTGATATATATATCTCTATCCATGGATAGGGTAACAGAGCCAGTCTCTTAGACCTCAACCCAGCTACCCGAGGAGATCCTCAACCCGGCAAGACTGTTACCAAAACAAATGTAACAGACCCAGTCTCTTGGACCTCAACCCGACTTAACTCGAGGAGATCCTCAACCCGGCAAGACTGTTACTATAATTCACATTTCACATTTATCAACTGGAATCAGCTTACGACCCGGTCTTTTCACCTATCCAGTACTTTATAGGCATGCCGCCAAAAACAGAACTCTGAAAATTGAATTAACACATTAGGCACACAATCATTTCATTTATCTCTTTATCAGTCTCTTTTCATTTCATTTCTCATAATTAATTAGGCAACCATGCCCCAATTTTATATTTCATTTGCATTATCATAGCCAACAACCATGGCCTCATATCTCATATGATCTCAAATCACAATAAAGCAACTCTTCATAACATCATATCTTTCACATTTCATTTCATCATCGCATCTTGCACATTTCACATTTCGTTATATTTCAAATCACATTGATCAATTCATTATTCAAATGGATATAATCAATGGCATTAACACATATTTTACATGCTCATCACAACATTCACATTATACCAAACATAACATTATTAATATACATCCACAATGCATTAGATTCCTTATCACATTTATAATCAAATATGTCTCAAGTCTCAATATCATATGAATGTATGCACTAATGTAGTTTGTACTTACCTTAAAACCAACTCACACCAATTTATACACTTACTCTTCCAAGAATTCTCAACACTTAGATTAGGGCAATTCAACCTCTTCACAACCTAATCCAAAAAGGAGTATTAGCAAAATGACCATATGAATAGTAAATTCTGGTTTTGGACTCAACTTAATCCTTATTTTGAAAAATTGTATAAAATAATCTACTTGACTAAAAACTCTAAAATTTTTACAGAACTAACTTTTACATCTTAAAATCATTCCTTTAAAATTTCAGATCAAACTGAATACAAAATCTTGGTCAAATAGTTCACCCAACCAGACTGCCCCAATTGCCCTGCATCCTGGCAGCAGTTCTGAACTTTGTGAATTCCATAATTCAAATTCAATCAACGTGGTTCCAAATTATTTTTCTCAAATACTAGACTCACTAAGTAACAACATATAAAAAATTCAATTAGATTTTATTTTTCTACATTTTATTAAAAATCCCGAAAGATAGCTGTCTCAGTTAAGGTACCTGCTGGAACAGGTCTAATAAAAATAATCTTTCCAAAATCATAACCATTCCAAAATCAAATCAACATATTTTTCAGTCATTCTAGACTCATAGAGGTACAACATATCAAAAATTCACTTCAATAACATTTTTCTATATTTAATTAAAAATCATACAAGTTACAGCCTTTACTAATTGTAAAACAGAAAAGATTTCACTAAACACAACTCTTACTCTTCCATCACCAACACCAACCTAATTTCTTATCTTTAATTCCATTTCCAACACATACAAACACACCACAAGCAATCCTAACCATATTATCAACAACACTTCATCAAACTCAAAAATAACTTCAAAAACAACAAGAGCAATCAAGCGAGAACTTACCAAAATAATGAAATTTCTTAAATTTCTAACTTGTTTTCTTGAAATCTCCTTCAATTTTTTTGAGCTTGAACACAAAACTCTCTCTTGCTCTCTTTTGTCTCATTAAAGTGGCTCTTTCCTTGCTCTTTTCCTCTAATTCTTGAGTTTATGGTGATTTTCTTGAAAAACCATACATAAACTATCTAATTCCCATAAAAATTTGAATTACTACCAATGGATTCTAAGTTTCAAGTAAAGAAATGAAGGAAGATGAAAAAAGTAAAAGAAATGGTGATGGTGAAGATGGAGTCCACGTTTTATTGAAGGAAGAAGAAAAGTAAATGAAAAAAAAAAACAAAAAGAGACAAAGTCAAATTTATGGTCTTCAAACATTCTCCACCAAGTCTTTTAATAATAAAATAATCAATTATTTCCTCTTCCACTCATTTATTTCTTCTAATTAATTCATTAATTCAATAATAAACAAATATCTTCTTTAGTTGACCATCCATTTTGACTTGTATATATGTTATATATATTTCCATATATACAACATATAAACTCTCTCTTAATTCTTTTTCTTTCCAATTACACATATACATTTAATTCAAATAAAACAACAATTATATCAAAACTTCTAAGGCACACTTTGGGATATTACAATTCTCCCCCTCTAAAAAGAAATTTCGTCCTCGAAATTACCTGATATCAAGTCTGAAACAGTTGAGGATACTGATCTTGCATCGCTTGCTCACTCTCCCAAGTTGCCTCTTCTCCACCATGATTCTTCCAAAGAACCTTTACAAGTGCACTTTCTTATTTCTCAACTCTTTCACTTCATGTGCCAAAATAGCAATTGGTTCTTCTTCAAATGTCAGATCCGGACTCACCTCAATAGATTCAACTGGTAAAACATGAGATGGGTCAGATCTATACCTTCGCAACATAGAAACATGGAAGACATTATGGATTCTATCCAACTCAGGCAGCAAAGCAAGATGATAAGCAACTGGCCCAACTCTTTCTAATATCTCATACGGTCCAATGAAACGAGGACTTAACTTCCCTTGTTGACCAAATCTCAATATCTTTTTTCCAAGGAGACACTTGGATACAAACTCCGCTATGTCTCTTTTCATACCTGACCGCCAATAACGCTGTTTCAAATCATAGTACATCTTTGTATTTCCCGGATGTATAGCAAAAACCGACTGATGTGCTTCTTTTAAAATAATTTTTCTCAATTTAGCATCATCAGGAACACACAATCTATCCTTAAACCAAAGGCTACCATCACTTCTCACAAAGAAATCTCAGCTCTCCCCGTTTTGGCAATCTGAAACAATCTTCTGAATTTTCTCATTTGTCAATGGAGCCTCCTTAATATGATCCAACAATACTGGTCTCAATTGCAACTGAGCCAACAATGCACCATCATCACATGCTTCAAAACTAGCATGTAACGCTCTCAACTCAACAAGTAACGAGAGTGAATAAACAGCCAAACCTACCAGAGACTTTCGACTTAAGGCATTAGCAACTACATTCGCCTTACTAGGATGGTAATCAATCAAATAATCGTAGTCTTTAATCAGTTCTAACCATCGCCTTTGCAAAGATTCAGCTCCTTCTGAACACCCAAATATTTCAAACTTTTGTGATCCATATAAATAAAACATTTCTCTCCATACAATTAGTGTCGCCAAATCTTCAAAGTAAAACTATAGCTGCCAATTCCAGATCATGTGTTGGATAATTGAGCTCATGCGACTTCAACTGCCGAGAAGCATAAGCTACAACTTTACCCTCTTGCATCAAGACACATCCTAAACCATTATGTGAAGCATCACTATAAATCACATAAGGTTTATCTTCCACGGGTAAAGTAAGAACAGGTGCTTGAGTCAACATTTCTTTCAACTGATCAAAACTAGCTTAACACTGATCTATCCACACAAATCTAACTCTCTTTCGAAGTAATCTGGTGAGTGGAGTAGCTATCAAAGAGAAACCTTTCACAAACCTTCGATAATAGCCTGCCAAACCCAGAAAACTTCTAACTTCAGTCACTGACTTTGGTGGACTCCAATTCAAAATGGCCTCAACTTTACTCGAATCAACTCTTATACCATCTGCTGAAACTATAAGACCGAGAAAAGTTACTTGGTCAAGCCAAAACTCACACTTTGACAGCTTAGCATACAACTGCTTCTCTCTCAAGATTTGTAACACGATTCGCAGATGCTTGTCATGTTCTTCCTCATTATCTGAATACACCAAAATATCTTCGATGAAAACCACCACAAACTGATCCAGATAGGGCCTAAACACCCTATTCATCAAATCCATGAAAGTTGCAGGTGCACTCGTTAATCCAAAAGGCATTACCAAGAACTCATAATGCCCATATCTTGTGCGGAAAGCTGTCTTAGAAACATCTTCAGCTCTAACCCTCAATTGATGGTACCCTGATCTCAAATCAATTTTGGAAAACACCGTTGCTCCCTTTAACTGATCAAAGAGATCATCAATTCGAGGCAAAGGATACTTATTCTTGATAGTTACTTTGTTCAATTGCCTATAATCGATGCACAATCTCAAGGTACCATCCTTTTTCTTTACAAACAACACAGGAGCTCCCCACGGAGAAACACTAGGGCGAATAAACCCTTTATCCAACAACTCCTGTAACTGCACCTTAAACTCTCTCAATTCAGCAGGTGCCATTCGATAAGGAGTGATAGAGATGGGAGTGGTACCGGACATCAAATCGATACCAAACTCAACGTCTCTCTCAGGGGGTAACCCTGGCAACTCCTCTGGAAATACATCTGAAAACTCAGCAACTGTGGGTATACTATCAAGTTGAGAACCCACTACTCTGGTATCCACAACATGAGCAAGATAAGCATCACACCCTTTTCTAATCAACTTTCTAGCTGAAACAGCTGAAACCAATAAGGATGCAAGTTGTCTCTGCTCACTAGATACCAATATACTTCTACCATCACCAGTTCTCAAAGTAACACATTTCTTTTGACAATCCACCACAGCTCCATGCTTAGACAACCAATCCATGCCTAAAATCAAATCATATTCTTTAAAAGGCATTTCAATCAAATCTCCACGAAACTCCTCACCTTGCACCACAACTGCACTATCTCGGTGCACCTTGCTAACAATCACACTATGCCCTAAAGGATTTGTCACCAACACATCAAATCATAGGGACTCAGAATGCAATTCAGTCACAGGCAAAATAGATGCACTTATGTATGAATGAGTAGATCCTGGATCAATCAAAGAAAAAACTAAAATGCCAAATAAAGAGAATGTACCCGCTATAACTGCTGAAGCATCTGGCTGCCTCTGCATCACATACACTCGTTGAGAAGGCCCAGCCTCATCTGGCCTACTGCCTGCCGGTGTAGAGCCTCCTCTCTGACTGACTTCAGATCTGCCACCTCTACCGATACCTCTGCCACCTCGACCACCTCTCACACTAGGTCGAGAAACTGCAGAATCTGTCAACCTCTGTTCCCGCATCTCAGGACACTCTCTAATAAAATGATTATTTGATCCACATCTGAAGCACACCGCTGGTCCACTATTCTTCCAACAGACACCCCTATGTGACCCCCCACACTGAGCACATATAGGTGGAGTGAACCTCTGAACCGCTGGAGTCGGAGAACTCGCTACTGAAACTGTAGGTCTCGATCTCTGCCTCTGAAACTGAACTGACCTACTAGCTTGCCTCTGACTCCTACTGATCCAAGGAACAAAACTGCCTCTACCTCTCTTCACAGATGAAGAACTCGCCTCAAACTGGGGTCTCCTAACCCTGGTCTCCTCCTCGGTAGCAGCTGCTGCAATACCCTGGGCTCTCTCTACACTCCTAGCTGCTGCAATAAGCTGGGAAAAATCTTGATATCTAGAACCAGCCACAAGACACATAATAGAGGGCCTCAATCCCTCCTCAAATCTTCTGCACCGGTCTATCTTGTCTGAAATAATACCTCCAGCATAGTGACTCAACCGGATGAACTAAACCTCATATTCTGTCAATCCGGCTGTTCTGCTTCAAATTCAGAAATTCCATCTTTTTCACATCTTTATACTCCCTCGGAGTATATTTCAGCTCAAACTCCCGTAGAAAATCACTGTAGGACAATGTAGGTGGATCATCCATGGCATGAGGAACTGTCTTCCACCAATCATATGCATCCTTCTGCAACAGTGATCTAGCATAATCAAATCTTTCTTCTGGAGTTGCTTGCAACTGGATGAATATTCTCTGTATTCTATCCAACCATTGCTCAGCTACAACTGGATCAATGGTGCCATAGAAATCTTCAGCCCCGTACTTCCTCAATTTATCATAATGTCTCACTGGTACCTGAGGCTGTGGTGGGGGTGGTGGCTGCTGCACCGGAGCTCCTCTCAACAAATCTACCATGTGCCTAAACCAACCTGGCGGTACCTCATCAGCATCTGATCTCCCTGGCACAGGGGTAGGGGCCTTTTTAACTGTAACGACCCCACTAGCACAGTCTTACGACAGCTGGTCTATTGGGCCTTTTCTCCCGTAGGTGGACCATAGTCCCAGTCCTCAACCCAGCAGGCCGCCACAGTACTCGTTCGCCTCACGGTTTCCGAGCATGAATTTGTTTATTTCGCCTCAAATGAGGTCGCCTCCCCCATTCGAACACACGACCTCCTCCCTTAAGAGGAAACCATGAGCTGAACAAGTACCATTTCTACCAATAAAATAATTTTAATACCCTTATACTCTATATAAGTACTATACATATACCTTGTATACATACAGTACATATATAAAATATAAGAGTGTCACTTTTCATTACAGATTAAAACCTTTACCTTAGTTCCAAACAATAATACATTTTATTTAAAGAACATATACAAAATCATTATCCTTTTGATGATATTACATATACATAAATTACCTTGTCTTTTCCAAAATTCATTTATGTATATATATACATTTGTATCAAAACACAACATAATCAAATTGTACATGTATGCACCACCTTCTAGTTGGTCTCGAAATACTCTTACCCTTCTCGTGGCATAACGTTTTGACTCCTGGATCAATCATCTATTAACCTGCGCGATTTACACAACCGCGCTAAGCTCGAAAGCTTAGTAGTACAAATACATATTATAAACATACATTACAGAAAATTCATACTCATATACTAACTTCATGTATCATCATTTTCTTATCATATTTTTCCTTTTCAATGCACTATTCATATGTTTCCACTAATCTCATAATTTATATACATATACATATATATCATTGCAACAAACCACAATTCAATGATTTATCAGAACATTCATGAAATACTCACAATTTCCACATCCATATACATATTACACATCATATTGTATTTTCATAATCTCATCATTCAGCATAGTTTCTCAAGCCACATTCATTTTCAGTAATTGGCTTATGTATTGTAATCATCTCATTTCATAATTATCATCATATATCTCATAACATTATATCTTATTCCATAATTCACATTAAAGCAAAGACAAGCATGGGCCCAAAGAAACTAATATGCTATTCAAAGTTCAGAGTTACTGCTTTGGTTCATAATCACATTTATCAAGCCCGTAGGCGATATATATCCATGGATAATGTAACAAACCCAGTCTCTTGAACCTCAACCCGGCTAGACCCTAGGGCTCTAGTATCATGGTCCTCAACCCGGCTAGATTGTTACAGTTTTTGAGGCTTACGACCCAATCTTTTCACCCCAAAAACATCATATTTCACATTTTTCAGCTGGGCTCGGCTTACGACCCGGTCTTTTCACCTGCCCAGCTATTTATAGGCATGCCGCCAAACCCAAAACTCTGAAAATTGAATAACATACTAGGAACACAATTAATTCATTTATCTCATTATCAATCTCTTTCACAATTCATTTATCATTTCATTTCTCATAATCAGACGAGGCTCATTGCCTTATTATATCAACATTTTTCTCATCTTTTCTCATTCTTCTCTTTTATATCAATATCAATTTGTTCCATTATAATTTCACATATCTTATCACATCATTCAACATTATGCATATTATAACATATAACTCATTCATCAACAATGTATCAAGTAACTTAACACATTTCTCAACTAAATGTGTTAAGTCCCAATGTCATATAAATGTATGCAATCAATCAAAGTTTGTACTTACCTTTGAGAGCAACTCACATTAATTCCAAAAGCCTCTTCCAAGAATCCTTTAATATTTGGATTAAGGCAACTCAAATCTCTTCAAAACCTAATCCAAAGGTGATTATACACACTCACTTAGTGATACACATAAGAAAATAAGAATAAAAACTAACTAGGACAAACTTTACACATGACACGCTCACCAATACGGGCGTGTCCCTGATCGTGCCCTAAACCAACAACACAAAAGCTTTGACACGCTCAGTAACACGGGCGTGTCACTGGACGTGTCATTCATGCTGCCTCACAGAAACATTGATGCACCAAACAACACGGGCATGTTCATGGCCATGTCAATTACTTTATCTCTCAGTAGCTATGACACGTTCAATTACATGGCCGTGTCAGGCAAAAATTATGCATTTCAAACTCTCATCCATGTAAACACAATCACTCCAAAATCCATACTGCAACACCCTTAATTAACATCTTAGTTTATATTTATAAATCATCTATCAATTCAACACTTATATAACTTCAACATATCATAATAATAATCATTATATACATCATCCATGTATCAATTCTCAATTCCCCAACTCCTTTATACTATACCCTTACTAAATAATTTCAACAACTCATCATCATCCTCACAAATAACCATATTATCATCATCTAAATACCAATTAAACATACATACATATATATATATATATTGTAACACCCCTATACCCCGTATACGTACACAACATGCTATTACGATCGTAATATACGTATACTGAATATAGGAATGCCACGGTTTACTAACAACCGTCTCACTTCTTTTAAATAATATAAGCAGACTCAAAACATTTAAGTTATATTATAAAACACAATAGATAAAATGTTTATTCAAAATGTAGCGGAAAGTATAACAAATATTTACAAATACATATACATCAAAACTCAAGTTTTACAAAACTTAAAATATATACATGTTTGGCAGTATGTCTTTGATCTTTAAGCTCCACTATCAACACCTCAAAATCTAGAATCTACTCGGCCTAGAGGAACTCTCCGGTTCTTCCCTGTCACCTGCGTGACAAATCACACTTGCGCTAAGCCAACGGCTTAGTGGTACAAACTACAATAATACTATGCTTTAATGCAATGCCAATGTCACACAATCAATTTTCATACACCATTCAAAAGGATATTATATTTTAAAGCCTTACATTGTTCAATATCATATCAAAACATTCATGTTGTATCTTCATAGTTTCATCACTTAACATAGCTTCCCATGCCACATTCATAAACATGTTATACATCATGTATCTCATTATTCATTGATTTCACAATTTAAGAATCACATTAAAAAAAAAGACAAGCATGGGCCCAAAAGACACTAATATGCCATTCAACTTTCAGAGTTAATGTTTTGGTTCGATTATCACATTTATCATTATCCCAACTAGGCTTCAAGGATTTAGGTTCAACCAAGCTTCAAGGGGAACAAAGCATGCTAGGTATTAACCCAACTTGGCTTCAAGAACCAAACCCAACCTATCTTCAAGGGTTGTAACATCTCAATTAGGCTTCAAGGACTAGACCCAACCAAGCTTCAAGGGGAGTTAAGCATGCTAAACTTCAACCCAACTTGGCTTCAAGGATCAAGCCCAACCTAACTTCAAGAGATTGTTACTATAGGCATGCCACCAACAACAAAACTCTGAAAATGGAATAACACATTAGAAACACAATCCATTCATTATTTCATTATCATTTTCCCATCATCACTTAAGCAACTATGCCTCAATAATCTCATTTGCATCATTATCATTATAGCCAACAACCATGGCTCCTCATCTCATCAATAGAGTATACATAATTAATTGCATTGGATATCATCATCTAGGCAAACATGGCCTACTTATTTCATTTGAATCATCATAACCAATCACATTGACTTCACAACTCATTATATCTCAATTCATCATTCAAATGTACACAACCAATTGCATTAACATACATTTTAAATGCTCATCAATCATTCACATTACACAAATCATAACATTCATCAAATGTATTAACAATGTAATCAATTACTTAACATATATATAACCAAATATGTTAAATATCAAAATCATGTAAATGTATGCAACCATGTAGTTTGTACTTACCTCAAAACCAACTCACACCAATCTATACACTTCCTCCTCCAAGAATCCTCAACACTTTGTTTAGGGCAATTCAACTTCTTCACAACCTAAATCAAAGGTAATCATACACACTAACTTAGAAATACATATAGGATAATAAAGCTAAGAACCAACTAGGGCAAACTCTAAACATAACACGCTCAACAACACGAGCGTGTCCCTGACCGTGCCCTAACTCCACAACACAGAAGCTTTGACACGCTCAGAACCACGGGCGTGTCACTGAATGTGTAATACATTCTATCTCACAGAAACATTGACACGTCCAACAACATGGGCATGCTCATGGCCGTGTCAATCCTTCACCCACACAGTAGCTGTTGTCCCAAGATGGCAACCAAGAGGGGGGGGGGGTGAATTGGTTTCCTCAAGAAATAATGACAATTAAAAAACTCAACAAACTAGAAATGCGAAATAGAGAGATGGTTGAGTAATGAAAGAAAGAAAGAACACACAAGATTTATAGTGGTTCGGATTTACTTCAATCCTACATCCACTTCCTTAACAACTTGTTAAGGTTCCACTAATCTTTGAAGTTTTTACAAGCTCACTTCCAACTTTGGAGTTTTCACAAGTTCACACCTAACTTCACAAGTGTTTTTCTAAGGCTTACACTCAAGAACCTTTAAAGGAGTTTTTAAGGCTCACTCTCACAACCCAAACAAGAGTTTTACAAGGCTTACTCTCACAGCCCAAGTGTTTTCCAAGCTCACACTCAAACTTATATAATGGTGTTTTCAATGCTTACACCTAACATTCATTACAATTCAAATGTGAGTTTAAGTAAAAGAAAATTTGTTGCTTGGCTATGAAATTCTTTTTTTCTTGCTTCTCATACTTTTCTTTTCTTATAGAAGCAATGTATTTATAGCCAATGTGGTCTTACTAGCCGTTATTGATAGTGAGAATAAAGTCTTGGCAGTTTAGACCTTCTTCTTTAAACTGTCCGAAGCATTTTGCGGTCGTCCTTCATATAAGGATGGTCGTGCTATTGTCATAAGCGGTCGTCCTTGGACAAGGTACGGTCGCTGAGTTTAAAAATGCTTTAATGGTCGAATTTGAGTGCTCTGTAGCAGGAATCTTGCCCATGCTGTGGTTGTCGGGACGGTCGGGCATAACAAAGGTGCGGTCGCCCTTTTTGAATGTTGAAGTGGGTTTATAATGGTCATCACATGTGGCATTCTTTGACTGGGCAGAAAAGATGTCCGCCAAAATATGAATGTCGCGGTCGCCCTAAGTAACATCTCGCGTCCGAGTTAAGATACTCGCGTCGAACTTCTGGACGCACCAGAGGACGCGAACACTACTGTCTCTTTAAGCAAATTTTTCTTGAATTGGTAGAGCAGTCGTGAATATAAATGGGCGGTCGCTAAAGTGATAAGCGAGGCCGTATCATTTGCTGTTCTTGTCACCGCGAACCTTACTGTGATTAGAATTATTTGAGTTCCTTGGGTAGTGGTTGTCCATAACTTGGGACGGTCACTCTTCTTTAAGTGCGGTCGTTACTGAGGTCGGGTTTCTGACCGCGAAACCTACTGTGATAAGGTTTCATCCTTTATTTGAATGGTGTGGTCATATTCAGGTTTTGTGCGACCGCTATAAGTGTTCTGTTCTGCTTTATTTGAAGCAACCTAAGCCTGCAACAAGATTCTTCAAACACATGTTAAATGGATCATTCAATTTGAGTTGTCAAGGATCAAAATTGAGATCATTTGTCTAACAATCTCCCCCATTTTGACTTTGACAATTCAAATGGAATGATAAATAAAAAAAATATAATAAGTCTAAAATGCTCCCCCTTAACATATGCATGAATCATGGTTAAGTATATCTTGGTGCATTGATATTATTTGATTATCTTGGTGCATTGAATCATGGTTAAACAATCATTCCAAGTTCCAAGTTGTTTACTATTTCTCCCCCATTGTCATAGGCAAAATGCATAACAGAAAGCAAGAAGTTAAGCTACTAAACATCTTGTTTATTAAAAGATAGAGGAAAGTAAACATATCAAGCTACAAATATATAGTAAACATATCAAGCAACAAACATGAGAATGTAAACTATTGAGACTAAACATCTTGAAAATGTAAACTATTCAGAATCATCATCCTCATCTATCTCTTCTTCTACTAAAGGAGCTTTTCCTTTATCAAGAGGAGCAAAAGAGGTAGAGCTGGTACTAATGGATTCTTCTTCTTCAGGAAGACTTTGTGTATGATCACTTATATCCCAATCTTCAAGACTGCATTGAGGCAAGTCCAGTTTGCCTTGCATATCATAGAGATCATGATGCATGTGAGATATAAGGTCAATTCTCTTGTTCAAGTGATGGAATCTCTTGGAGACACTTTTCTTGAATCTAGAGAGTTTCCTGGAGAGAGATTTGATAGCATTGAGGATGAGTTGTGTAGAGGATGAGGTAGTTTCTTGAGTAGCTTTTGATGAAGCAGCTTTTGGAGGTAATTCCACAGCAACTTCCAGAGAGTCTCCCTCTTCCCCAATTGTGTACCTTGGCCTCTTCTTTTGTCTATCCACAACTCCTTTTTTGCCAAAATAATACACATATGTACCTTCAATCTTCCTTACACATCCAGCATGTTCTAGATAGTCAATAGTGATGGCACTAGAGGCAAGATTGAAAGGGTTTCTCAATGTAGCTAAGTTCAAATCATTTAGTAGGTTCAGGTGCCTAGCTATTTGAGTTATTTGTGAGGATAAGAATAAAGTTCCAGTTCTTGTAACTGCATGATGATAGAGGGTGTCAATCAAGAACTTGGTTGTGTTCATTTGGATGTTGTGGGTGAAAGCATATAAAAATATGAGGTCTCTTTTTGTTACCTTTTCATTCCCATCAGCTCTTTGATGGATGGTGTAGGTGATAATCCTATGAAGCATCCAATGGGTGATGGATTTGATGTGTCTGGCTTTTGATTCTTTTTCAAAAGATGTTTCCACAGAAATTTCTTGCCAGAATGCAGAGAGTGTTTGGTTGGAAAAGGTTTGATCGTTGTAGGAGGTTATACCATCAGCTGGAAAGTCCCAGATTTTGCCAAAGTCTTCTAGGGTTAAGGCTTGGTATTGATCAAATAGCTTAAATCTAACCCCATACCATCCCAGTGCAGAGTTAGCACTCTTCTCTATTTGGAAAGACATAAGGAATTCCCTGCTTAAACTGGAATAACCTACCTCCTCAGGAAATACAAACTTTCTCCATCCAAGAACATCTAGTAATCTTTCAATCTCGTCCTTGATATTCAGGGCAGAGAGCATCCCACCAAAAGGAGATTTGGTTCCCTCAACTTTCTTTCTCTTCAGCATGGCATATCTCACATCTTCCTCAGAGGTTTGGTGGTGAGGTTTGTGAATTTTCTCACCTCTTCTAGACTGTGGAGGAGATGGAGGATCATCTATAGGTTCTCTTATTGTGATTCCTGAAGATCTCTTTCCTTTTCCTTTTACTTTGGAGATTATCTTCTTTTTGGGAGCCATCAGGATAGGAAGAAAAAGAAGAAAACTAGAAAACAGAGGGTGTTTTGAGAAGCAGATGATTTTGAGAGGATTTTCGAGATTTAGAGGAAAGTTTATATGTTGTAAGAAGCAAAATATCCAAGAAACTAATGTATCATACTCTTAAATAGAAGAAATTAAGAAAATAGCCGTTTATGACTGTTGAAAGTTAAGAGTTGCGACCTGTCATACAGCCAACGGTTAAAAAATTTCGAGCAGATTTAAAAGGGTGCGATCGCGAAATGTGGTCTAGCTACCATTAGCAAGATCAGTGTGCTCGCGGGTGAAGAAACTATCTGTAACGGTCGAAACTGTTTAAATTATTGCGTCCGCGCATAAATTTTCTTGACCGCGCTCAGAGATTTTTATTTGAATGAATCTGGTAGACGAGATAGCGATCGCTAAGGACACTGGAGCGAACGCGACTAACTTAGAAATGAAAGAGTCAAGGAAAGATGGAAGATTTTTCTAATGTTTAGGCAAAAAGTTTATGCACATAGAAACTTCATTGATAGGCAATTTTTTATTAATTCAAAGTGATTCCATCAATCATTCCTAAATTAAGCTTAATGAAGTTAAGTCTATCTTCATTCAAGGGTTTTGTAAAGATATCAGCCAGTTGATTTTGTGTATCTATAAATTCTAGGATTATATTCTGATTTTGTACATTTTCTCTCAAGAAATGATGTCTAATATCTATATGTTTGGATCTAGAGTGTTGGATAGGATTTTTAGACAAATTGATAGCACTAGTGTTGTCACATTTAATGGAGATATTGTTAAATACTTTACCATAGTCAAGCAATTGTTGTTTCATCCATAATACTTGTGTGCAACAAAAACATGCTACAACATATTCGGCTTCCGTTGTGGATAAAGCAACCGATGCTTGTTTCTTACTATGCCAAGAAACTAGACAATTACCAAGAAAGTGACATGCTCCTGTAGTGCTTTTCCTATCTAAGATACTACCAGCATAATCTGCATCTGAAAAGCCTATGATATGAAATGATGTGTTTTTAGGATACCAAAGTCCTAAATGCATTGTACCACTCAAATATTTCAAAATTCTCTTAGTGGCATTCAAGTGTGATTCTTTAGGACAAGTTTGAAATCTAGCACAAAGACATACACTATACATTATATCAGGTCTAGAAGCGGTTAAGTAAAGTAGTGATCCGATGATAACTCGATATTTCTTCTCATCTATTGCTTTACCATTTTCATCTTTACCTAATTTTAAGGATGTGCTCATAGGAGTTTTGCTAGTTTTGCAGCCATCCATTCCAAATTTCTTGATGATTTCTTTTGTATATTTGGATTGGTTGATGAAGATCCCATCTTCACATTGCTTGACTTGCAGTCCAAGGAAGAACTTGAGTTCACCCATCATGCTCATTTCAAATTCCCTAGTCATACAAGAAGCAAATTCTTTGCACAAGGCTTCATTAGTAGCTCCAAATATTATGTCATCCACATAAACTTGTACAATTAAAATGTTATGCTTGTCCTTTTTAACAAAGAGAGTTGTGTCTACTTTTCCTTTTGAAAAATCATTTTCAAGTAAATATGCACTAAGTTTATCATACCAAGTTCTTGGTGCTTGTTTCAATCCATATAAAGTTTGGTAAGTTTGAAAACATGATCAGGAAATTTGTAGTTTTCAAAACCAGGAGGTTGTTCTACATAAAATTCTTCGCTTATAATTCCGTTTAGAAATGCACTCTTAACATCCATTTGAAAGAGTTTAAAGTTCATGTGACATGCAAAAGCAAGTAATATTCTAATAGCTTCTAATCTGGCTACAGAGGCAAAAGTTTCATCATAGTCAATACCTTCTTGATTATAGCCTTTGGCTACCAATCTTGCTTTATTTCTAACAAAGTGACCATTTTCATCAAGCTTATTCCTATAGACCTATTTGCATCCTATTATAGAGTGATCTGTAGGTCTAGGAGTAAGTTGCCAAACATTATTTCTTTCAAATTGATTAAGTTCATCTTGCATTGCAGTTATCCAATTTTCATCATTTAAAGCCTCCTCAACAGTCTTTGGCTCAATTTGAGAAACAAAAGCAAAATTAACATCTATATTATTAATTTTAGATCTAGTAATTACTCCCTTAGATGTTTCTCCAATGATGAGTTCCTTAGGATGGTCTTTCTTGTATTGCCAATCCTTAGGTAGATCTTGAGTCTTTTCTTCAAGTTCATACTGACTGATCTTTAGAGCATCAATAGATTCAAGAGGTTCAAGAGTACCTGCAGGGTTATTGAAAGTAATACCTTTCTTTTGATCACGTTTAGATGATTCATCAAATACAACATGCATTGTTTCTTCTATAACTAGAGTTTTCATGTTAAATACCCTATATGCTTTGCTATATGATGAATATCCTAGGAATATGCCTTCATCTGATTTGGATGAAAAATTTCCAAGATTATCCTTGGTATTAATACTCTAAAATATCCAATTTTGGGAATTCTTCCATTCCATAGCTCATATGAAGTTTTATTAGTTAAATGCCTTTTGTAAACACGATTTGTAATGTAACAAGCTGTATTAACGGCTTCTGCCCAAAAATAAGATGGTAAATCATATTCATTGAGCATTGTCCTAGCCATTTCAATTAAAGTTCTATTTTTCCTTTCAACTACACCATTTTGCTGTGGAGTTCTAGGAGCAGAAAAATTATGTGAAATGCCAAGTTCATTACAAAAACCTTCAAAATTTTCATTCTCACATTCTTTGCCATGATCACTTCTAATAGATGTGATCACATATCCTTTTTCATTTTGAACTCTTTTTGCAAATGTTTTGAAGTAATTAAAGGCTTCATTCTTTTGAGCTAAGAAATTAACCCATGTGAATCTAGAGTAATCATCAACAAGAACAAATGCATATGATTTGCCTCCTAAGCTTGTAACTCTATTTGGTCCAAACAAATCCAAATGAATGAGCTCTAAAGGTCTAGAGGTGCTTATAACACTCTTTGATTTAAATGAGCTTTTATGTTGCTGACCATGTTGACAAGGTTCACAAATCCTATCTTTATCATATTTTATCTTAGGTAGGCCATCAACTAAGTTTTCATTATAGATATATTTTAATTGATCCATACCAGCATGTCCTAGTCTTCTATGCCATAACCATGCATCATTATTAGTGGACATTAAACATTTAAATGTATGATTTGAATGTATGTTGATATTATAAGTGTTGTTTGTTCTAGTACCTTTAAATATGATAATATCATTTGAATTCGTGATCTTGCATTCTTTGGAATCAAAATTGACAAAGTATGCTTTATCACAAAGTTGACTAACACTTAGCAAGTTATGTTTCAAACCATCAACAAGCCATACATCTTCTATTAAATCCTTACCAATAGAACCAATGGAGCGAACACCAAGAATTTTACCTTTAGCATTGTTTCCAAAAGTTACATTACCTCCATGTTTGTAGGTAATACTTGTAAAGAGCTTTGCATTCCCAGTCATATGCCTTGAGCATCCACTATCCACAAGCCATGTGCTTTCGTTGATAGTAGATTTTAGGCATACCTGCAAGGCAATAGTGATCATCTTCTTTTAGGTACCCACATGAAGTTGGGTCCTTGATGGTTAGTAGTAAAAGTGCCTTCTAACTTGAGATGAGCCTTTCTTATATAACAAGAAAAATTTTTGTGTCCGAATTTCATGCAATATGTGCATTGCCATGTCATTCTATACTTCTGCATTTTTCTTTTTGTATTTAAAGTATTATGCATACAACTACAAGTATGTGATTTCTTTTGTGCAAGTTTAGTGTACAAAAATGCATAATTATTTTTGGCTTTATTTCCTAGTGAACCATAAGAAGTTCTTTTGGTACTTTTAGACTTGGTGCAAGCATCTTTGATATGAACATCAGAGATTTCAATGGTAGATGCTTTTACAAATGTTGGTTTGCTTGGTGCAATGTTGATTGAGCCATTGAATCCTAATCCATATTTTAAGGAAGGTGATCTTTGATTATTAATTAATGTGTTTAATGCTTCCTTTCCTTTATGAAATCTGGAAATTGATTCTTTTAGTTCTTTTGTTCATGCTTCAATGTTTCATTTTCTTTAATAACTTTTTCTAAGTCATGTGAGTTTTTATTTAACTCTCCTATCGTATTCATCAAGTGTTCATTTGAGGTTTTTAATTCTAAGGTAGAGTTCTTTAAGCATATAAAATCCTTTTCTCTTTATATAGCATCATTTTAGAAAAATATTTTTCTATTTTAAAGTTCATGTGCTCAATCAAATCACTATCATCTATATCATTTATATCATTATGTGCTACTAGATCAAAGGATTGAGTACTTACCTCATTGGAGTCATCTTCAATAGCCATGAGACATAGATTTGCAATTCCTTCTTCTTCTTCTTCTTCACTTGAAGAAGAGTCATCCCATGTGGCTTTGAGAGACTTTTTCTTTTCTTTATCCCATTTCCTTTTGTTCTTTAATTTGAAGCAATCCGATTTAATGTGACCAGTTTTTCCACATTCATAGCACTTTACCTCATTTTTCTTTTCTTTATCTTTGAAGGAGAATTTAGGAAGTGTACCTTTGTTTGCTTGTAATCTTTTCTTCCTTTTCCATTCATTGATTCTTTTTGAGAACATTGCCATTTCATCTTCATCATCAGTACCTTCATTTCTTGAGCTCTCAACTTCTTTGATTGCTTTGAGTGCAATTGGTTTTCTCTTTTCTTTCTCACCTTGATCTTCTTCTTTCTCACTGTGTAGCTCAAATGCGAGTAGTTTTTCAACTAGCTCGTCGGTTCTTAATGTGCTGAGATCATGAGCTTCTTCTATGGATGATACTTTTGATTCAAAGTTTTTTCTAGCTCTTAGGGCTCTCAAGATTTTACTGTTTACATCACCTTGATCATATATCTTGCCATACTTCTTTAGTTCATTGACAATAGCAAGCAAGCGATTGGTCATGTCGGTGACATTTTCATTTGATTTCATCTTGAATAGCTCATACTCATGGACATGAATTTGTTTCTTGGTAAATCTCACTTGAGTCATACCTTCATGGTAGTTTTCGAGTGTTTTCCAAATGCAATGTGCACAAGTTAAATGTTGAACTCTTCCACCTTCTTCTCTTGAAATGGAATTCATCAAGATGGAAGCGGCTCTATTGTTCTTGAATCGATCTTTGACATTGCTAGTTGACCATTTTGCTTTGGGAAGTGGAACTTGAATACCGTCAGCTTCATAAGTGGGAGGTTTCCACTCACTTTCCACGAAATCCCATAGTTCAATCCCTTCACTGTCTAGAAACAAATACATTTTGTGTTTCCAGTATGAATAATCAGTTCCATCAAAGTAGGGTCTAAGAATAGTGTTAAGATTTCCATGAGAGTTTGATGAAGAAGAAGTTGCCATAGTGGATCAAATTTCACAATTAAGTTTAAGAAATCTCAGGCTCTGATACCAATTGTTGTCCCAAGATGGCAACCAAGAGGGGGGGTGAATTGGTTTTCTCAAGAAATAATGACAATTAAAAACTCAACAAACTAGAAATGCGGAATAGAGAGATGGTTGAGTAATGAAAGAAAGAAAGAACACACAAGATTTATAGTGGTTCGGATTTACTTCAATCCTACATCCACTTCCTTAACAACTTGTTAAGGTTCCACTAATCTTTGAAGTTTTTACAAGCTCACTTCCAACTTTGGTGTTTTCACAAGTTCACACCTAACTTCACAAGTGTTTTTCTAAGGCTTACACTTAAGAACCTTTAAAGGAGTTTTTAAGGCTCACTCTCACAACCCAAACAAGAGTTTTACAAGGCTTACTCTCACAACCCAAGTGTTTTCCATGCTCACACTCAAACTTATACAATGGTGTTTTCAATGCTTACACCTAACATTCATTACAATTCAAATGTGAGTTTAAGTAAAAGAAAGTTTGTTGCTTGGCTATGAAATTCTTTTTTTCTTGCTTCTCATGCTTTTCTTTTCTTATAGAAGCAATGTATTTATAGCCAATGCGGTCTTACTAGCCGTTATTGATAGTGAGAATAAAGTCTTGGCAGTTTAGACCTTCTTCTTTAAACTGTCCGAAGCATTTCGCGGTCGTCCTTCATATAAGGATGGTCGCGCTATTGTCATAAGCAGTCGTCCTTGGACAAGGTACGGTCGCTGAGTTTAAAAATGCTTCAACGGTCGAATTTGATTGCTCTGCAGCAGGAATCTTGCCATGCTGTGGTTGTCGGGACGGTCGCGCATAACAAAGGTGCGGTCGCCCTTTTTGAATGTTGAAGTGGGTTTATAACGGTCATCACACGTGGCATTCTTTGACTGGGCAGAAAAGATGTCCGCCAAAATATGAATGTCACGGTTGCCCTAGGTAACATCTCACGTTCGAGTTGAGATACTCGCGTCGAACTTCTGGACGCACCTGAGGACGCGAACACTACTGTCTCTTTAAGCAATTTTTTCTTGAATTGGTAGAGCGGTCGTGAATATAAATGGGCGGTCACTAAAGTGATAAGCGAGGCCGTATGATTCGCCGTTCTTGTCACCGCAAACCTTACTGTGATTAGAATGATTTGAGTTCCTTGGGTAGCGGTTGTCCATAACTTGGGACAGTCGCTCTTCTTTAAGTGCGGTCGTTACTGAGGTTGGGTTTCTGACCGTGAAACCTACTGTGATAAGGTTTCGTCCTTTATTTGAATGGTGCGGTCGTATTCAGGTTTAGTGTGACCGCTATAAGTGTTATGTTCATCTTTATTTGAAGCAACCTAAGCCTGCAACAAGATTCTCCAAACACATGTTAAATGGATCATTCAATTTGAGTTGTCAAGGATCAAAATTGAGATCATTTGTCTAACAGTAGCTATGACACGCTCAATGACATGGGCGTGTCACTGGACGTGTAAATGCTACTGCAACACAGAACCATTGACAAGCCCAAAGACTTGGCCGTGCTCATGGGCATGTCAGGCCAAAAATACAGATTCCGGCAACATCAACACTACATCCAACAAACCACTTACTTCCACCATCTTCCACTTCAAACAAACTTAACTAAACACACCCAAAAACCATAATAACTTGCAAAAACACCAAAACAATACAAAACATACATCAAACACAAATCATAATCATCACCACAAACTCAAAACACAACCACAACACTTTCTCTTCCAACAAACTTATTCTTTCCTTCAATCCAACCCTAAAAATCCAAAATCAATTGAACTAACACCCTTAAACACACCACAATCAAACAAACACATATCAACCACAATCTCAACTCACAAACTCAATCACAACTTCAACTAAAACAAAAGAAATCAAGAGGAAACTTACCAAAGTTGATGAAACTTCACAAAATTCCAACTTAATCTCTTGAATCTTCCTTCAATTTGCTCTTAGAAATCAAAAACCCTCTCTTGCTCTCTTTTGTCTTTGGTAGCCGGCCACCCAAATGGAAAAGAAGAAAATGAAGAAGAAAAATGAAGCAAAGTCAAATATTTGTTCTTCAATTAAATCTCCACCAAGTATTTAATAATATAATATTCCATTTAATCTCTTCCACTCACTTAATATTCTTTTAATTAATTTCATTAATTCAAAAATAAATAAATATCTTCTTTGACTATAACTCCCTTTGACTTGTGTATATGTTGTATACATTTCCATATATACAACATATACACTCTCTTCACTTCTTTCTCTTTCCAATTACACATATACATTAAATCCAATTATAACAAAAATTCCAAAACTATTAGGGTGTACTTTGGGATATTACATATATATATATGTATACTTCAATATTTCATTATCATCATCTTCACACACTAACCATATCAAATATAAATTCAATCTATAGAAATTAACATAAAGAAATAAACACTTACTTAAATTCTTTGCCAAAGCTTCAATATCCACCTTCAATTCTCTTAAAGCCCTTATGAATTTGATGTGTATGCCAACAAAATCACACCTCTCTCTCTCTCTCTCTCTCTCTCTCTCTCTCTCTCTCTCTCTCCCACATTCAAGAAGAAGAAGAAGAAGAAGAAAGAAAGAAAGAAAGTGAAAGCTCTCTTGTCAAACTCTCATCCTTATCTTTTATATATATATATAATAATATAATTAAATACCCCTAAAAATTCTCCACCACAAATATTGGTCCTTCTTTGAATTTCTTTTCTTCTTTTTCTCTTGTCATTATTATTATTATTATTATTAATTAATTAATTTACAATTTACCTTTCCTACACCAATATATACATCATGTATATGTTGTGTATATGTTTATATATGTATATGTCTTATATATTGTATTTATATTTCCCATGTTTTTCAATTACAATATATACATATCATCCTTCATATATATCTATCTCTTATAATATCTTCTTTACATATTTCACCAACATATTCTCTCACAACTACTATTCCAAAGTACATCAAAAATCGGGGTATTACAATTCTCTCCCCCTTAAATAATTTCATCCTCGAAATTATTCAGTACAGTAACAATCCATTCTTAACAAAATACCATCTTAATTTCATATAAAGTTAATAATATGATTAAGTTATTATTTCATCAAATCACATAACCTCTACTCTCCCCCCTTAGAGTCAATCATCTTCTCCCAATTTCATAACTCATCATTATATATATCTATATATATTATTACTTTCTCAACAAAGCAATCAAGATAACTCATTACATTCCCAATTAATTTATCTTTACACAAGAATTAGCTCCTCTTATAATATACATATACCTCGCCCATCTATTGCGTTCAAGATATTTTATCACTTCATCTCTTTATAGATACTTTCTTAACTTTAAATTTAGAGGTTATTGAATTATGTCTTAATATTGATTATCCCGTCACTACAGTCACTTTCAAAATAAACACTTATCAAATCTAAATTTATAACAATATTCTCATTTTTCATACACTTAATTCCTTCTTTAACATGTTTTTCACTTAATATAAATATTAATACAATGCCTTTAAACTTACTTTACAGATAATCAACCTTTTTTGTTTTATCATCATTTACAACTAATATATCTTAACTCATTCTTATCCATTCATATATCAGAATATTACATCATATACATTATCACATATATCTTATACTCTTAGTACAACTATACATATTAAATCTCAATAATGATTCACAATCTTAGCGAAATCTAGATCAATTGATCTATCTGTCACAATATACCAACGTCTCAATCTTATTCGATTCAAGCCAACAATTAACTTATTTAAACTTATCGTTTGATTTCAATATATGACCTAATTCTATTAGGTCAAGCTTATATTCAAATTATAATCTCTTCGGATCCATCTTTTCAACTTTCTGAAATTTTGATTATTTATAAAGAATCACTTCAAATTATTTTTTTTTCATATATTTTTTTTCTATTATCTTAGTACAATTTTCACATAAGTCTCATGATTATTTCATACCATATTTATTACCCATAGTTCATTCACTTAAAAATTATTTCCATCAACTTATTCACCTTATACCATGAACATATTCAGTATAACTTTCAATCACATTTTGTAATTTCTCCCATTTATCATCACCTCACCTTTTCATACCATTACTGTATTTACATAATCACCTTTCTATCACATTATCCATAACTCAATACATTTTCACAGTTCTCTTCTCTTTCCATACTTTCTATAATTATAAACAAATTTCCACCATAGTATTATAATGTACAACTATACTAACCATATCTCTGGACCATTTTTCTTGAAGCATAATTATCAATCTTACCAAAACTATCCTACAGTTATGTCATCTCAAGCCCATGTCCGTGGATAACAAAACTAACCAACCAAATATACTAAACAAATCATATGGCCATAGTATATTAATGGTCATGCCTGTGGCTTATAAATCAATACTGACCCTCTATTATTCTTCTTCAAACATTTCCAATTACAATGCTAAGTTTGTATTGCAAAGATTACATATTTATTCTCTAAACTTTTTATATACCAAGAGTTAACACATTTCAACTCCATTTCAAAACAATTTGCTCTTGATCATTTGATCATCATTAGCCTAACTCATGTTCAACAATATTATCTTTAACATCTCTTATGAACAACATTCGATCATATGCAAATTTTACACAACTTTCATTTATTACTCCATTTCTAATCTATCTCTTATAAAAATTTTCATACATTATACTTCCCCTTTTTCCTTACAATATCTTATTATACACATATACATAGAACATTTCCACATGCAGATACTTTGGGGCCCAAAACATTATATGATCATCAAGTTCAGTTATTACAATAAAAATTTCACTGTCCAGTATTACTCGAGTCCATTCCCACTCTCAATTTCATCACATAGTCTAGCTCTACGCAGGTCAAGATATAATCTCTCTTAGGTCCGCTAATACATGCAATATGATTCTCAATACCACTAGACAAGTAGTGATACCACATACACATCCATAGGTCACATTCATCATGTGACTTACTTTCCACATTTCTTACATATTACAATTATGTTCATATCGAAAAACTCATCTCACATATCCTATACATGTATACACATAATCATGCAATTATATTTTATTCCTCTTTTACATACAATCTATACAAATTTAACGTTTATTACTTTTCATTGAACATTATCGTTATCATTTTTTTGACATGACTTAAGTTATTTATCAACTCAACATATATATATATACACTCTAACCATAATAACACTTCACATAAATCTTAGTCATATTTCTAATGTGACAACTCTCCCACATTTGTTTTTAAATGCATTTAGTATACCCTTCATATCCATTTTCATCATTTCCAGTCAAATTTACTTAAAGTAACTCATTTTCACATGCTTATCATTTTCCCTTTATTTCAAAACAAATTTTCTTATTATCAATCACATTACCCAATTCATAGTATTTTCATAAGCAATAATATTCATTCAAAATAACTCATATGCTTAATATACATTAAACTATCGATATCTAAGTAATCCTCATTAAAATTCCATTAAAACTCTAAATTCTCAACTTACTACTTTACCTAAACTTCAATTTACTAATCTCATTTTCTTAATATTAACTTTAAAAACATTATATATATACCATAATGTAACATCAAAACATATCATTTTCACAATTATTAAAGCTCATTTCAAAAATCTAAATTTCACATATTACCACCATTAACATGAGCTTTAACAACACTTAACCATATCAGATTTCTAAAATTAAAATCACAACATTTGCATTAAAACAACAATGCAAACAACATCATTATATCTCCTTACTTTAACAAACATCATCCCTTTTTAAAAAAAATCTTAACTTTACATAACCAAATCTTAAATATTCACACTTTGTCTATACCAATCAACTCACTCAATATTCCACCATACTCTCTTCAATTTAATATCATATCTATCCATTTAACAATCGAACAATATTTCCTCTCTCTAGCAATCCAAACATAATCTTTATTAGAAAGAAATCCAAATTTTTAGAGATAAGAGTACTTACTTTAATCTTGATTTTTTTTAAAACTCATTTCCAACATTATTCTCCTATTCGTTTCTTTATAACCTATTTCACAAGCACACTTCAATAATCAAAAATTTCGAAATTCGCTTTATTTAAGTAAACTCCCATTCTTTAATTTATCAATTAAACTTGTACAAATTTTCCCCAAATCATTTCTTTCTCTAGCTTTACTTTCATGTAAAACCTCATTTACACATTATCATCCATCTCATATAATTCAAATACATTACAAATCACATAATGCCACATCCAAGACCAACCTAGGTGTTAATGCATATGCATGTATCACAAATTTTACTTTTCAAAAATTTTACTCTTTTCTTTTTAAATCTACTTAGGCTGAGAATCTCAAACCTAAGCTCTGATACAAAAATAATTGTAACACCCCTATACTCTATATAAGTACTATACATATACCTTGTATACATACAGTACATGTATAAAATATAAGAATGTCACTTTTCATTACAGATTAAAACCTTTACCTTAGTTCCAAACAATAATACATTTTATTTAAAGAACATTTACAAAATCATTATCCTTTTGATGATATTACATATACATAAATTACCTTGTCTTTTCCAAAATTCATTTATGTATATATATACATTTGTATCAAAATACAACATAATCAAATTGTACATGTATGCACCACCTTCTAGTTGGTCTCGAAATACTCTTACCCTTCTTGTGGTATAACATTTTGACTCCCAGATCAATCATCTATTCACCTACACGATTTACACAACTGCGCTAAGGTCAAAAGCTTAGTAGTACAAATACATATTATAAACATACATTACAGAAAATTCATACTCATATACTAACTTCATGTATCATCATTTTCTTATCATATTTCCCTTTTCAATGCACTCTTCATATGTTTCCACTAATCTCATAATTTATATACATATACATATATATCATTGCAACAAACCACAATTCAATGATTTATCAAAACATTCATGAAATACTCACAATTTCCACATCCATATACATATTACACATCATATTGTATTTTCATAATCTCATCATTCAGCATAGTTTCTCAAGCCACATTCATTTTCAGTAATTGGCTTATGTATTGTAATCGTCTCATTTCATAATTATCATCATATATCTCATAACATTATATCTTATTCCATAATTCACTTTAAAGCAAAGACAAGCATGGGCCCAAAGAAACTAATATGCTATTCAAAGTTCAAAGTTACTGCTTTGGTTCATAATCACATTTATCAAGCCCGTAGGCGATATATATCCATGGATAATGTAACAGACCTAGTCTCTTAAACCTTAACCCGGCTAGACCTTAGGGCCCCAGTATCTTGGTCCTTAACCCGGCTAGACTGTTACAGTTTTTGAGGCTTACGACCCTGTCTTTTCACCCCAAAACATCATATTTCACATTTTTCAGCTGGGCTCAACTTACGACCCGATCTTTTCACCTGCCCAGCGATTTATAGGCATGCCGCCAAACCTAGAACTCTAAAAATTGAATAACATACTAGGCACGCAATTAATTCATTTATCTCATTATCAATCTCTTTCACAATTCATTTCTCATTTCATTTCTCATAATCAGACTAGGCTCATTGCCTTATTATATTAACGTTTTTCTCACCTTTTCTCATTCTTCTCTTTTATATCAATATCAATTTGTTCCATTATAATTTCACATATCTCATCACATCATTCAACATTATGCATATCATAACATATAACTCATTCATCAACAATGTATCAAGTAACTTAACACATTTCTCAACTAAATGTGTTAAGTCCCAATGTCATATAAATGTATGCAATCAATCAAAGTTTGTACTTACCTTTAAGAGCAACTCACATCGATTCCAAACTCCTCTTCCAAGAATCCTTTAACATTTGGATTAAGGCAACACAAATCTCTTCAAAACCTAATCCAAAGGTGATTATACACACTCACTTAGTGATACACATAAGAAAATAAGAATAAAAACTAACTAGGGAAAACTCTACACATGACACGCTCACCAACACGGGCGTGTCCCTGATCGTGCCCTAAACCAAGAACATAGAAGCTTTGACACGCTCAGTAACATGGGTGTGTCACTGGACATGTCATTCATGCTGCCTCATAGAAACATTGACATGCCAAACAACACGGGCGTGATCATGGCTGTGTCAATTACTTTATCTCTCAGTAGCTATGACACGTTCAATGACATGGCCGTGTCAGGCAAAAATTATGCATTTCAAACTCTCATCTATGTAAACACAATCACTCTAAAATCCATACTACAACACCCTTAATTAAGATCTTAGTTTATATTTATAAATCACCTATCAATTTAACAATTATATAACTTCAACATATCATAATAATAATCATTATATACATCATCCATGTATCAATTCTCAATTCCCCAACTCATTTACACTAAACCCTTACTAAACAATTTCAACAACTCATCATCATCCTCACAAATAACCATATTATCATCATCTAAATACCAATTCAACATACATATATATATATGTATACTTCAATCTTTCATTATCATCATCTTCACACACTAACCATATCAAATATAAATTCAATCTATAGAAATCAACACAAAGAAATAAAAACTTACTTGAATTCTTTGCCAAAGCTTCAATATCCATCTTCAATTCTCTTAAAGCCCTTATGAATTTGATGTGTATGCCAACAAAATCACACCTCTCTCTCTCTCTCTCTCCCACGTTCAAGAAGAAGAAGAAGAAGAAGAAAGAAAGAAAGAAAGTGAAAGCTCTCTTGTCAAACTCTCATCCTTATCTTAATAATATATATATAATAATATAATTAAATACCCCTAAAAATTCTCCACCACAAATATTGGTCCTTCTTTGACTTTCTTTTCTTCTTTTTCTCTTGTCATTATTATCATCATTATTATTAATTAATTAATTTACAATTTACCTTTCCTACACCAATATATACATCATGTATATGTTGTGTATATGTTGATATATGTATATGTCTTATATATTGTATTTATATTTCCCATGTTTTTCAATTACAATATATACATATCATCCTTCATATATATCTATCTCTTATAATATCTTCTTTACATATTTCAACAACATATTCTCTCACAACTACTATTCCAAAGTACATCAAAAATCGGGGTATTACATATAGACATTATGCCCTGATTGTATCTCAAGCACTAGGAAAGTGAAAAATTAAAGAAGAACGTTTGGTTCCTTACCATCGATGTTTGGAAGGCTTAACACATCAATTCGTCAAGTTTCATTCCATTATTTGCCTCGAACGAGGAATCAGTTTGCTGATACTTTGGCTACCCTAGCTTCCATGACCCAGATGGGAGAAGAAATGATGGTTCGTCCCATCTTATTGATATAAAGACTCAGCCAGCATATTGTGTTACAGTTCAAGTGATAGAGAAAAAGCCATGATTTTGGAATATTCTCAATTTCATTTAAAAGGGTGAATGCCTTGATATAGCCTCGAAAATAGATTGGAGAACTTTGAGACAATTAGAAAGCCAATACATTTTAAACAACGATGTACTATACAGAAGGTCATGGAATAACATTCACCTTAGAGGTGTGGATGAGTCTGAAGCACAATAGATAATGGAGCAGGATCATAGTGATGAATGAGGCCCTTACATGAATGGAGTTGCCCTAGATTAAAAAATCACCAATTTGGGTTATTATTGGCTTACCATGAGAGAGGACTGTTCAAACTTTGTAAAGAGATGCCACAACTGTCAGATATATGCCAAGCTTCAGAAGCAGCCACTGGTCCCTTTACATCTTGTCACAACCCTTTAGCCATTTACAACATGGGGGATTGATGTGATAGGGAGAATCAACCCAAAGTTCTCTAACAAGCATGAATACATATTGGCAACTATTGGCTATTTCACAAGTGGGTAGAAGAAACTTCTTATTCCATTCTTAATTCTAAAAAAGTGGCCCAATTTATTCATACTAACATCATGTATCGGTATGGAGTGCCATTTGAGATAATTTTGAAAATCGGCTCGCATTTTCAAAAGAATGTTGTCTAATTAATGGCAAGATATAAGGTACAACACCACAAGTCCTGTCTTTGTAGACCTCTAACTAATGGGGCCATTGAGGCAAATAAAAGTATAAAGAATATCCTATAAAAAATGATGAAAGGTCACAAGAATTGGCATGAACATCTACCTTTTTCTCTTTAGGAATATAGGACTTCAATCAGAACACCAGCCAGGGAAACTCCTTATTCTTCAGTACTCGATAATTCTTAGTGTTCGACATGGAGGCAATTCTTCCAATAGAAGTAGAGGTGAGATCAGCTCAAACACTATGCGAAAGCCAGATTGATGAAATTGAATGGGCTAAGGCCTGTCATGACTAACTAATGGCCATTGATGAGAAGAGAAAGGATGCTTTGCATAGGTTATAAGGTTATTAGCAAAATATAGCAAGGCATTGTGATATAAGAGTCAAAGATCAAGGATTGCGAGAGGGGTAATTGGTTTTAAAAGAAATCAGGGTTCCAATACATGAACCAAGAGGGAAATTCAAGTTCAATTAGGCATGACCATAGCTGCTTAAAAAGGTCCTGTCAAGAGGAGTAGCAATACTTCAAACTTGGATGGCATTGAATTTTCAAGTCCATGCGACATGGATTAGTTCAAAAGATATTTTTCTAAATTGCATCAACATGCTTGTTATAGATTTACGTGGACCTGATTCTCAAAAAAAAAAAAGAAGAAGAAAAAAGGGCTTAGTGAGTTGAAAACCCGAAAGGGCGACTTGGGTAAAAATTAGAACAATGAAAATAAAGAGATACGTAGGGAGCGCTCTTTGGGTTCAATCCAAATCATCACACAACATCCATCCCGTGAAAAAAAGAAGAAGAAAAGACGAGAAATTAGAAGGTGTTTTATTCCATAATGCTCATAAGGGATTTTCATTAAAAAACATAAAATTCTTGTCCAAAAAGACCAAATTTTAGTGTCTTCCTAAACAATCTACCAAAAGTTTTAAAATCTAGATAGTCTCATTAATAGTCTTCGTCTCTAGCTCGTAAATCAAAACTAGTTGTCGAACCTTCTCACTAGGCCCAACCATGGTAATAACCCAACCCCTATACCCATCAATAGTGTCTTTCAGTCTAGATCGCCATACAATATGAAATCCTCAGGCCCAACCATTTGGAATAGCTCGGGTAGATGTAGAAGTGATGATCGCAGGAGGATGAGCCATATCGTCATGAGGGAGTCATTGAGAATGACCCATCTGTCTGAGAATCCGGGTCCCTAGGTAGAATTTTGACATGGACAATCCCAGTATTCGCCAAACTATTGGCCTCTATTTTGATATTAGACAATCAAATTGAATAAGACTAATATTTGTACCAAGTTATATTTTGCAGGACCTAAATCTATTAAAGTATTCTCCAGAGCTCGACTGGACCACTAGCCAGGCTGACCGGACTCAAAAAAATAGTTTGCCATACCGAGTTGAGGAATAATGCTAACGAGCTAAGCTTGTTATTCCTAATTGAACCCACTGAAAGTCTACTGAATTGATGAGAAACTAAGTAATGAGCATGAACATTCTAAAATAGAGTTGACCGAATTGGAGAATGCATCAAGGATGAGCTAATTAGATAGCATGAGCTGATACTGACAAAGCATGAGCTGACTAGATAAAGCACGAGCTAAGTAATGAATTGAGCATATTAAGCCTTAAGCTGATAGAACCAAACATGAGCATATCAAACTAAACTCGAGACAAAGTATCCAGAAGAGCTCACTCTCAATGTCACTTCCACTTGATGAACGGACTACATTTCCCAACTAGATTATTGTGAAGTTTGAACATACCGAGCTCATGATAAATCCTTAGAAGTTCCAGTAGAGCTCATGGTCATTGAATACTTTGAAAACTTCAACATACCATGATAGGTAAGACTGGACCTAATGCATTCCAACTACACTGAGCTCGAGCTAAAAATCTATGAAGTTCTAGTAGTGCTCACGGTCATCAATACTCTCAAAATCTTAGTATACCAGACAAAGACAGATAGGACAGAACTAGTCTTGAACGTACCACTAGTATGGAGTTTAAAAAATATAGTTGTTGTTAATCCACTAAATTAGTGGATGCCCCATATACTAGCCACTGAAGAACTTTTGTCAAAAAAAATGAAGAGCACGGCCGGATGGAGCTCAATCTAACCATGCAGAGCCTGAGCTGACTGGACTAAAGGAAATCTGACAGTGTCAAGCCCGAAATGACCAGACTAAAGCTAGTTTGACCATGAACTAGCTCAGAAAATTAATTAAAGTGGGAGACAAGAATCAAACATGTTCGCTCCCACTCCAAATGACTAGTTGAAGACTTGAAGGCTAAAAATACCATAAGAAATCACATTTTTTTAGTAGGATTGTGATTGTAATACCGAGTTTAACATCTTTTATTCCTTTGTATCAAAATTAATACTTGTATTCTTTGAGTATTAGGTTTGAGTATTGAAACACCAATGTAAGTTTGAGTGTGAGCTTTGAAACACTTAGGTTATAGAGTGAGCTTGGGAAAACTCTTGTTGGGTTGTGAGGGAAATTCTCAAACTCTGTAAAAGTTCGGTGTGAGCTTGTGAAAACACCAAGTTAGAGTTGAGCTTGTAAAACTCAAGATTAGTTGAACCTTCACAAGTTGTTAAAGAAGTCGATGTAGGATTGAGATCATCCGAACCACCATAAACCTATTATGTTCATTCTTCTTTACTCCACTCCTTTCTTCCTTTGTTCCATTTTAAAATTTCAATTTACCATCACTTTTTCAAATCAATCAATTCACCCCCCTCTTGGTTGCCATCTTGGGACAACAATTGGTATTAGATCCTCAAAATTTCAAAAAGCTTAATTGTGAAATTTGATCTATAATACCAGCCTCTTCTTCATCTACTTCTCATGGAAATCTCAATTCTTTTCTTAGACCCTACTTCAATGGAATAGATTTCTATTATTGGAAATACAAGATGAATTTATTTCTTGATAGTGAGGGAATTGAGCTTTGGAAATTCATACAAAATGAGTGGAAACCTCCTACTCATGAGGTTGATGGTATTCAAGTGCCACTTTCTTGAGACAAATGAACGAATGCCCAAGAAAGAGCCTACTTCAAGAATAATAGAGCATGCTCTTTCCTGGTGAATTCCATATATAAACAAGATGTTAGAAGAGTTCAACATCTTACTTGTTCACATAGCATTTGGAAAACTCTTGAGAATTATCATAAGCGTACTACCCAGGTGAGGTTCACCAAAACCCAAATGCTTGTACATGACTATAAACTCTTCAAGATGAATCCCAATGAAAATTTCATCAAAATGACAAATCGATTACTTGCTATTGTCAACAAATTGAATAAATATGGAAAAATATATGATCAAGGTGATGTCAATAGAAAAATATTGAGAGCACTAAGAGCCAAGAAAAACTTTGAATCAAAAGTCTCTTCAATTGAAGAAGCTCATGATCTTAGTACTCTAAGAACCAATGAGCTAGTTGGCAAGCTCCTTACCTTTAAATTGCATACCGAAAAAGAGGAAGATAAGGGTGAGAAGGGAAAGAAGAATGCCATAGCTCTCAAAGTCACCAAAGAAGTTGACAGCTCAAGTGAAGAAGATAGTGATGATGAAGAAGAAGAGATGGCCATGCTATATAGGAGACTAAGTGAATGGAAACAAAAAGGAGATGGCAAGCAAATAGAGGTAATTCCTCCAAATCCTCTTTCAAATATAAAGAGAAGAAGAGTGAATTAAATTGTTATGGCAAATTGGGTCACATAAAAATAGGTTGCTTTAAAATCATAAGCAAAAAGAAATGGGACAAGTAGAAGAAGAAATCTCTTAAACCCATATGGCATGATGACTCTTCAAATGAAGAAGAAGAGGAGGAAGAGTAAGGAATTGCAAATATTTATTTCATGGCTATTAGAGATGATGTGATCACACCAATGAGGTAGGTACTTAATCCTTAAACTCTAATGCATGTAGTGATAATGTTGGTAATGCATTAGATGATGATATAGTTGAGAATATGAACCTAAGAGTCCAAAAATATTTTTCTAAAATGAAGTTTTACAAGGAAAACTGTTCTAAGATAGAAAAGGACTTAATTTTTTTTTAAGAATTCAGCTTTAGAATTAAAAATTTGAAATGAACAATTAATGAAATCCATAGATGAAATGTCAAAAAAATGTATCTAGCTTAAAAAAAATTTCTAAAGAAAATCGCAATTTGAAAAAAGAAATCAATGAGCCAAAAAATTATATTTCAAAGTTTCATAAGGGTAAGGAAGCCTTGGATACATTAATTAGTGTCCAAAGACCACCTTTCTCCAAGTATGACTTAGGGTTCAATGGCTCTTCTACTATTTCATCTAATGCACCAACATTTGTTAAAGCATCTATAACTCGAACTTCTAGTGTTAAAGTTGTAAAGAATGCACAAGCATATAGTAAGCCAAAAATTATTAAAAAGACTACTTTTAGCTCTAGGACTAAGGTTCCAAGAGTAAATTATGCATATATGTACAAAAGTCGTGAAAACAACCATAAGTATGCACATAAACAATCCTATCACACACACATGTGATTGTAAATTTAACTCTTCAAGAAAGAGGAAGAAAGAATGAGATGAGTCTAATTAGATTTGAATGATAGTAAGGGGTATCCTACCTAGTATGCATGAACAGATGTTTCACACCCTTATAAGGGATTTCAAAGATCTCCTTCAAATTGGCTTGCAAATAGAAGATGGGAAAGAGAGAAGAACCATTTTTCTGGAAAAAGAAGTGAAAGGAGGAATTTCAGTCTGGCAGTCAGGGTACACATAAGTCAGTGGATGTCAGCAACAACTGGTCAAGCAAATAGAATATAGTTTCAATAAGTTGCAGAAGAACGGGCTATTATAGCCATTAGCTCCCCGATCTTTGTCGAATTCTCTGCCATCAAACTTTGATGCCAAGGCCTTCTGTCAATTCCATCCTGTGTAAGGGCATGAGACAGATAGATGCATTTACTTAAGATACAAGATCTAAGATTTGATTGACAGTGGAAAGCTACCTGAGCCCGATAAACTCAACACCAAGAACAATCATTTGCCTAAATTTATAAGAGTGCCATCACTAGCAACCTTCATGATAGAGGGAGGATTGTGTGAGTGAGGATTTTTACCCCCACTCCCGGTGGAATGGTTCTTGCGACTTCGACACTATTTAGGCTCGGGGCCTTAGAGAACACAGACCTAAGTCCAAAGAAAATGGAGTCGCCACCCGGACAGGCTGGGAAAAAGAAAGGGGTGGATGACTCGATTCCTAAGGAATCCCTAACCCCCTAATGGGTTCGGAAAGTTGGGTATGTGTGGGGAAGGTGAGAAATGGCCCAGCACCCCCACAACGCCTGGTTCATTAGAACCGACTTCCTTTACAGGTCTTAATATTATAAAATTCTTAAATATAACAACATTATCCATATTACATGCAACAATTGAAATAAAGCATCGTTATATTAAAACCAAAGCAATGTCCAAGCAAAAAAAATAAATGGACACCCATCCGAGGACGGAAACATGTCCTTACATCATCCATGTCTAAACTAATAGGACACCCACCAAAAGGTAGAAACATGTCCTTTACATTGGTCTAAAATATAAAAGCAATTTAAATTGCATGATATTTAATTAATGAGGTATCCACAAAGTGAAAACACACATCTTACAACATTTGGAAATAAAAAATAAATCGATAAAAGTTAATAACCATTCATAATAAATAAATCATTATCAAAGATATTAAACATCAATCAAAAATATATAATAAGAATTCATCCATGATAAATTAAATAAATCAAGCATTGAAATAAATAAATCAAAGCATATAATAAACTACATAATCAAATCTAAAATCAAATAAAGCAATAAATATATAATTTAAGGTTCGCATCTTAAAATAGGATTTTAGAATTTTAGTTACTAAATTAAGGCTTTGGAAAAAGGAAAGTTAAATACGCGGACTCATAATATACAAATGAATATTGACCCCTTCGACGAGCACATAAGCCGGTCCCGCTAGCCGGTTAGTGGGCGGGGGTCAAGGGGGCAGCGCCCCAGAAAATTTTGAAAATTGGCTTTTAGGGTTGTAGGTTTTGGTGTTGAAAATTAAGATTTTAGGGTTTAAATTAACTAGTGTGGGGTTTTAAATTCAATGAATTAGGGTTTAGGAGAATTTAGGGTTTACTGTTTTAATTTTGAGAGAATTAGGGTTTTTGGTGTTTCAAAAATTATGTTTGATTTTAGGATTTAAGAAAACAATTTATAGTCTTATAAAGCTTTATGTGATTTTTTAGAAACTGTAAGATAAATTTATGGTTTGGACATTTAACAAAAACATTTGGGAATTTTGGAAAAAAATGAAAGGAAAACAGTTTAGGGTTTTTTAAAAGCTTTTGGAAATATGAAAAACGTTTTAAGCTTTTTGGAAAAAAAAGAGTATTTTTTTGGAAACAGAAAATTTTTTTTAGGGTTTTTGGAAATAAAAGGATCAATTTAGTGTTTTAAGGTTTTGGAAAATCAAAAAGCAGATTAGGGTTTTGGGAATTAATAAAACGATTTAAAGTTTTGGAAAGTTGGAAAGTAGATTAGGGTTTTAAGATTTTGAAGAAATAGATAGGTTTTAGAAGAAACATAAAAGTAATTTTAGGATTTTTGGAAAACAAAGAAACGAATTAAGGTTTTTAAAATCAAAAGAAACAATTTAATGATTCAAGCTACTATAAGAAAAAAAACTAGATATTCAAACCTTCGTTTGTTGGTTCCCCCATAATTAACTTCTGGATGAACAATGAACAAAGGCAAGGTTGCTGCCTTTGATAGATTGATTGCTTGTATTCTTGCTTATTCTTCTCTCAAAAAGTCTCATTGTTTTCACTGCCAAAAAGAATTTTTAAAGTCCGATATCCTTTCAAAGTTATTTTCCCAAGTTTTCTCGTTGTTCTTTTCCTTTAATCTGTGTCTTTTTAGTCTTATTTATAGGTAATTTTGGAAGCTTAATTCCAATTGTTTAAGGAATTTATCATTAATTAGGAAAAGGAAATCGAAACCAACTAGGATTTGGTTTTGGAAAAAATTGCGTCGGAAAATTTTGCTGGCGAAAAAACTGCTGCAGGCCGCTGTGAAAATTTGCGAGGGTGCGCAACATTTTGCCCGCAGGAAACTCTTGCTGGCGAAATGGCCCAAGGCCATTTTGTCCAACGCTTTCGGCGATGAATTTTTTCATCGCCGATTTTTTCGTCGTCGATTTTTATTTTTATTTTTATTTTTTTGTTTATTATTATTATTATTATTATTATTTTTATTTTTATTCACTTCACCATTTTTAACTAAAATAAAGATTAAAATACCACAAAAATTATTTTGGACTATAAAAAAATAACGGATCGGACTGGGTCAAAAATTAAGGGTCTACAGATTGAATGAAAGTTCTGTCTTATCAACTTTTCAAGACACAGATGGAGGAACTGTGGTTGAGGAGATGATGACCATTGCCCTTGATATGTTCCAATAAATGAAGCATCTTGGACTTCAACTCAACAAACTTCTCTTGGCTTGTTTCATTTATGTTTTTCAAATTAAGATTATTTGAATAAATTACTTTTCTTCAATTTTTGTTAGTCCTTGTTAATTATAGTGTTCAACCAATGACAAGTCTAGCTTAATATTCATAAATTAGTGTATCTATCCATCATGATCCGAATGACTTTACTAGGTGGGGGAGTTGTTATATAGTATTGAGTTGTGTATGCTTACTTAGAGAGGGCTCCTGTATAATTACCTCTGTCTATGTCCTAGTCAATCTTAGAACATGCTTTGATGATTTTTTGAGGTGAAATTGAGCTCTGATTATTTAAAGGAGAGATGATGTAGGCATTGTTTGGTGAGCTAAAAACTAGCATATGCCCTATTAACATCAATCTCTAATTTGTCTCTTTGAGCCTTCATAAAAATTTTAGCTTGCTTTTCTTTGGCTTATAAACCTCAATAACCTACCCTAAGCTATTGTGATACTTATTGCAAGTCATATGATCACTAAGGACAAAAAGGAAAGAAGATCAAATAGAAAGATATATAGTCAAGACTATAGAGATAGTTGAAGCACACCTGAATTAAACCTAATATTAAAAACTTATTGAGAAAAAAGTCAGGACTGAAGTAGATTTATGCCACTCCACTCGTCCATTGTTAGAAATACAAGTAGGTACAAATAAGACAACTCTTTTAGAGCTAAAACCTAAAAAAGAAAAGAACAAAAGAAAAGAAAAAAAGAAAAAAAAGAAAAAAAGAAAAAGAAGAAAAGAAGAAGAAAAGAAAAAAAGAAAAGGAAAAGAAAAGAAAAAAAAACCCCAAAAAGCCAACCGAGTTCTCTTTTACCTAAAGTTACAAAAGACTTACACTTAGTTTATGAGGACATTTTGACTTGAATTGGTCCAACCCAACTAGAGATTCAACCAAAATTAGAGAGATAGGAGAAAGGCCATCTAGTTCTTAAAATTCCTGCATTTGACAACCCTACAGAGGAAAAGGAGAAAATGATGAAATGCCAAAAGAAAAAAAGTGACAGAAGAATAGAAAAGAATGAGGGTCTTAAGCTTTTTTGCAAAGGCAAAGACTATCCTAATCAAGATCCGAATTCATGTCTAGAAGACAAAAGAACATTCTAAGCTCTATTTTTTCATGCTTCCAACTGTCTAAGGTTTCAACAAGAAGTTTGTAGTGTGAAGGTTTGTCCATAGTGTCACATCAGCTTCAATTTACAAATGGCCTTCGCTTAACCCATGTCCCTTATAGACCTCATTTCAAGCTTATTAAAGACTCATTGATCTCTCTTAGTAGGTAGAGCCTATTAGTGGAGATATTTTGAATAAGCATGCATATGAGATATACAATATTTAAATTCAATAAGACCTTTGGCCAAGTAATGTGTATGTGCCTATTTGAAGTGCAACAGTTCTTGCTTAAATGGAAATGGTTTCCAAGTTTAGTATGGTAACTAGGGTTGTTATGTTATAGATATATTAATTTAGAAATTTGAGTCCTGAGGTACAATGACACTAATTTGACAAAGTCAACATTTTATTTTTTTAAAAAAAGAAAAAAATTATTTTCTTATTTCACGAGTCTTCAAGTTTAGGGCAATATGTTGTATTGTCAAATCTCAAAGGGTACATTGGGTAAAAGTGGGATCACTTGCAAGGTTATGTCATGAAGAAGTTGGCAACCAAATGTGTTGAAATAGATGTCTCTCGTGTTTCTAACCCTATTGGGCCATCGTTACTCATGTTTTCAACATCTTGAAAATAAAAAGCCATAAATGCGAAGTCTTCTGCCATTCCAATGCAAAACCTAAACGGGCATCTAAAAGAAATTCATGGGAGCACTTCAACTGTTCACCTCAGTTTATGAGTCAATAGAATCACTGTAACACCCCTATACCCCATATACGTACACAGCATGCTAATACGATCGTAATATACGTATACTGAATATAGAATTGCCACGGTTTACTAAACAAACGACTCATCCCTTTTCAAAAACATGAACAAATTTAAATCATTTAAAAGAAATTAAAATACAACAAATAGTGTTTATTTAAAATACAGTGGAAAATATAACAAATATTTACAAATACTTATACATCAAAATTCAAGTTTTACAAAACATAAGATATATACATGGTTGGCAATATGTCTTTGATCTTTAAGCTCCACTTATCAAAACTTCAAACTCTAGACTCTACTCGGCCTAGAGGAACTCTCCGATTCTTCCCTGTCACCTGCGCGATGAATCACAATCGCGCTAAGCCAGCGGCTTAGTGGTACAACTACAATAGCATTATACTTCTATGCAATGTCAATGTCACACATTTCAACAATTATGACAATATTCACAATTGATATCTTTGTATTGTTCATGAGACTACATTTCATTATTATTTAATTATATCATCACTTATGATTTACGTTGACACAAAGACAAGTATGGGCCCAAACGACACTAATATGTTATTCAAAGTTCAGAGTTACTGCTTTGGTCTATAATCATAATACTCAAGCCCGTAGGCGATACACATATATCTCTATCCATGGATAGCGTAACAGACCCGGTCTCTTGGACCATCAACTCGGCAAAACTTGAGGAGATCCTCAACCCAGCTAGACTGTTACTTGTAACAGACCCAGTCTCTTGGACCTCAACCCAGATAAATCCGAGGAAATCCTCAACCCGGCTAGACTGTTACTTTAATTCACATTTCACATTAATCAACTGGAATCGGCTTACGACCCGGTCTTTTCACCTATCCAGTACTTTATAGGCATGCCGCCAAACCCAGAACTCTGAAGGTTGAATAACACATTAAACACAAAATCTTTTTTTTACATTTCTTTCTCAATTCATTTCTCATTTCATTATCATCATTATAGCCAACAACCATGGCTTCATATCTCAATATCATAATAGGCAACCATGCCTCAATCATCTCATTAACATCATTATAGCCAACAACCATGGCTTCATATCTTATCAAGATAATATACAATATCAATTGCATTAACATGCCTTTCATATTTCATCAAATGTTTTAACCCTGTAATCAATTGTTTAGCATATGTATAATCAAATATATTAAGTATCAAATCATATGAGTGTATGCAACAATGTAGTTTGTACTTACCTTTGGAACAACTCACACCACTCTACAACCTTTCTCTTTCAAGAATTCTCCACCACCTAGGTTAGGACAATTCAACCTCTTCAATACCTAAACCAAAGGTGATAATACATACTCACTTAGAGATACACATGAGATAATAAGACTAAGAACCAACTAGGGCAAACCCTAAACATGACACGCTCAACAACACGGGCATGTCCCTGACCGTGCCCTAAACTCACAACACAGAAGCTTTGACATGGTCAGCACCACGGGCGTGTCACTGAACGTGTAGTACATACTATCTCACAGAAACATTGACATGTCCAACAACATGGGCGTGTTCATGGGCGTGTCAATTCCTCACCAACACAGTAGCTATGACACGCTCAGTGACATGGGCGTGTCACTGGACGTGTCAATACAACAACTACACAGAAGCTGTGACACGCTCAGTGACATGGGTGTGTCACTGCTCGTGTCACCCATCCAAGAACACAGAACCATCGACACGTCCAAAGACTTGGCCGTGCTCATGGGCGTGTCAGGCCAAAAACCCAGATTCCGGTAACAACAACAACACAACCAACAAATCACTTCCTTACACCAAAATCCACTTCAAACAAACTTAACTCCACATACCCAAGAACCATAATAAACTTACAAAAATACCAAAACAACTCAAAACATACATCAATCACAAATCATAATCATCACCACAAACCCAAAACACAACCACAATACTATCACTTCCAATAACTTACTCTTTCCTTCAATCCAACCCCAAAATCCCAAAATCACTTGAACCAAACACTCTTAAACACATCTTAATCAACATATTCACTTACCATAAACAAACAACCAACAAACTCAAACACATCTTAAAAGAAAATCAAGGTATCAAGAGGAAACTTACCAAGGATGAAGAAACTCTTAAATTTCCAACTTGTTTACTTGAATCTTCCTTCAATCTTGAGTTTGAATGGTCAAATCTCTCCCTTGCTCTCTTGTTCCTTTGATAGCCGACCAATTGAAAGAAAAGGAAAGAAAAGGAAATGAAAAGCAATGATCCACGTGAAGGAAGAAAGAAAGAAGAAGCAAAGTCACATCTCAACCACTTCTCCTCAAAATCCTCTCCTCCAAGCTTTTATATTAAAATAATCCAAATATCTCATTCCACTCACTTAATTATCCATTTCCATTAATTAACTTAATTAATTAAAATCATTAACTAATCATCTTTGACCTCCACTAACTTGACTTATATATGTTGTATATATTGCTATATATACAACATATACACTCTCTCTTCACTTCCCTTTTTCTTTCCAAAAACACATATACATTAAATCTAATTATAACAACAATTATACCCAAAACTTCTAGGGCACATTTTGGGATATTACAATCACTGTAAGTTTTATTCATTCATATCATGCATACATAAGCATATCACACTGCATTTTTTTCCTTGCATTGTTTATTCTTTGACAAAGTGAACAATAGATACTCTATGAAGCAAACATGAAGTAGATATGTAATCAGGGAGCATGGAAGGTCCATTGCTTGAAGAAGATCCAGTCATTTTACAAAAATGGAGATGCATGCTTGTGCAAAGAACCAAACAAAATGCAAACATTAATCATAGCCTGCATGGAAAAAATCATTGGTTTGAGCCTACACAGGGGGCAAAGTTTCTCCTTTCAATTTTTGAGTTTATGCGTGTATAAAATATTTTCAGACTCACTTTCAATATTTTTCACGTAGGGGGGCAAAGAGATGATATGAAGACTGGTTAAAAATAGATTAATTTTTTGCAAAATGAAGAACAAAAAGAACTAAACATGAAGAAAGAAAGAACCCTAAAAGATTGAAGATGCAAAAAGACAAAAGATCAGTCCAACTAGAAGAGCTGAAGTCAATGCAGGATATTCCACTACAAAAAAACACGCTATCTGCGACGGACAGAATCCGTCGCAGATCCGTCGCAAATCAAGTTTTGCGACCGATCTGCGACGGATACGATCCGTTAATAAAAAATGCGTCGCAATTTTCAATTTGCGACAGGCCGTCGCAGATTGCGACGGATTTGCAACCACTCGGCGGTTGCAAATCTCGCGCTTAAATTTTCGGGGGTAAAGGGCAGCCGTCGCAGATTTCGTCGCAGATTCCGTCACAGATTTCCATCGCAAATTCGTTGCAGATTGCCGTCGCAAATTCGTTGCAGATTCCGTCGCAGATTGCCGTCACAGATTCCGTCGCAGATTGTCGTCGCAGTATCTGTCGCATATTCCGTCATAGATTTCAAATATCCGTCGCAGATTCATAGCAAATCCGTAGTAATTTAATATTGATTTTTATTGGAACTATTTATATTATCAATTAATTTTATGAGAACTTTATAAATACATTTGGAACATTTAAACACAATCTAAAAAAACACTAATTACATTGATAAAAATAATTCTTTATTAATCTTCAATAGAATAAAATATTTTACAATTTAAGTATACAAGTGTTAAGAACACTACTATAAATAATCTATCTTGAAAATAACAATATAGATATTCAATATTAAATTATAGTGCTGGGGCGTTCTCTCCTTATCACGTCTTTCAGATCCTGAAAAAGAGTAAATGAAAAGAATAATATGATACACGTTAACAAAGTAATACTAACCGTGGTGTGTAAGCTTTTTCATTCAACTCGTGCATAGATTATTCAATGGGATTATTTAACTCGGTAAACAAATACAAGATTTAAACATGCTTGTATCACATTCACTATGGTTCACACACGAACCAAGTTTTGTTATATGTGTCTGAAATGGACACTTATCCAAGATTTGGTGTAAATTGAAGTGTCCAAGGAAAGTACCCCTGTTTGAGTGTCAAGTATCAAGAGTAGGAACTGCAAAAAAAAAAAAAAAGCCAAGAAAGAATTTCAATACCCTATGATTACTGGTTCCAGGATTGCCTCCAGGATGCAAAACAAAATTCCAGACAAAGCAAATTACGCTAGAATTAGCTTCTGTATATGTAATTCATAATATAAAGATAACTATCTCAAACATGAATTATTAATACCTCCAATCTCAAACATGAATTATTAATACCTCTATGTTATTAATAATGGAAAAAACTCAAAAATTCCTTTAAGGAGAATAAATTCCTCTGGCAACAAGTTACTTCATATAACTCAAAACTAAATTGCGAGAACAACTTCATCCCTATTGGCAGCATTGTATAAAATAATGGAATCAAAGTTAATGCCTGCTTCGCACTCAGAGAATAGGAACATACCATTTTCACTTCAGCAATTCAAATCAGGCATACACGACATATCCAATCGATCTTTATTTAAAGCTAATAAAGATATGATGAATAATCCCTCGACATATTCCAAGCCCAATAAGCAAATTCAATAGATATATTCCAAGCCCGTAGGTAACAATGTAAAATCCCTCGACATAATAAACCCGCAAACAGTAAATAACCACCGCAACAAAATTACTAGACTCTTGTGACACAAGAAATCAACCAATCATGATTCCGATGTATACCAACAGCATCAGTGGGAACATGAACAGCTATTACCTTCTAATTGTATCTGGATCTTCATATGTATTTATAGCAAATACACAATAATGCAACCAAATGTCCACTGAATATGTCACCCCCAGAACAGCTCGTTCATATACCTCCACCACTTTGTCCATAGAACCAATGCGTGCCTCATGATCTGCGTACTTCTTCCAATAACCATAACACAATGGGAATTCAGCCAAAAAGACATCATATACTTTTAGAATTTTTAATATCTTATTGTCTGCAACATCTTGACAAAAAATTTGATGACAAGCACAAAAGATAATTTTAACAATTAAAAATTATTTATTTTCAATATTTTATTATAAAATAATTTACCAAAATTTATAATAGCTCAAATTTCAACTTGAAAAATTCAAAATTTAAATTATGTATCATTTTGTCTATTTAAAAAATCTAAAAGATTTACTAGAACTGTTATCACTTATGTAAGATACCCAGAGATCAGCAAAATTCAGACATGGACATTGAGCAAGAGAACTATCTAAAAGTTCATCAGAATCCTACTTCAATATATTCAATTAGCATAATAAACATCATCTCACAACAACATTTTATTTAAATAAAGGCCGAATATTACAAACCTCACGAATCTCCAACGTGGGCATATGTGGCAAAAAATCATTTCCAACGAAGAAACACATGAATATAAAATCATCCACAACGCATTCAAAATCAATCTCAAATGGAGGATTGAGAATTCTCATTTCAAATTCCAGATACTCTCTAAGAGTCCAAATGTTAAGAAACTGCATCAAGAGAAAGGGTAAAAAGAAGGATCAAGCGATTAAAAACGTATAACAATTGCATCTGTGGAAACTAATCATGTGAATCATGATTGTGCGTGTGTAAGATATTTAAATGAATGACTCCCAAATACATTCACAATGGAACCCACCTGGTATCAGTATACGAACTCTCACGAAAGGATGAACCTTCTGCCTCCTTATACTGCAACCGAGAGGCAAATGGAAGACTGACACGTCAGAGACTAAATGCAGAGCAGCTCTTTCAAATGTCATGACATAACTATAGAATTATGGATATTTCTTTCATTAAAAATATCAAATCTACAACTTTCACATTTACTTTTATTGGGCAGTTCTGCATTAGAAATTGTGAACTTGCAATACCTATTTTTGAAGATTTAGCAGAGTCAGTATTTCTTTTCTTAATTCAAGGTGCTCTGCACAAACAGCTTTGGTTGGCACCCTTGGTTTTAAATTAACCTGTAAACAAAAACACAGTACGTGATACCCAATTTGTACAAGGCCCTTTATATGAAACAATGGAACTGTCTGAAAAATTTATAATTACAGTTTATCCAAGAAACAACTACTAAGCAAATTTAAGAGTACCTACTTAGATCAGATAATAATTATATGATAGAAGTGAAGAATGAATTTTACACAATGTGCAAAAACATAGTTAAAGAAGCACATCTGCATTCATGAGACTTCTAAAACCCAATGCCTAGAAAATGCTAATTGGGTAAGTTAAAGTCACAAATAATATGCATTTAATCAAGAAGACAATTTGAATTTATCTTGAAGATAAAGTGAATTTCCAACCAAAAAACTACCCATTGAACAACCTTTATGACATGGGAAATTTCGTACAGCTAAAGAGTTCAAGTCATCTTCACAGGACATATGCTGAAAAGTCAAAAGAACACTAATAAGGTGCTTATAGAAATAGGAAGATGATGAAAAACAATATTACTGTCTAATTGTCAAAGACATAACATCATTCAGCATGAATAATATAACAAGAAAAGGATGCATCAAGAGTTCATGGAGAATAACCAGACCCCAAGATCTTGTAATGTCTGCTCAACTCGCTTGATTGTCCGAAGCCCTGTAGAAGAACTTGCAGCTTGCACCATTTGCTCAAGAGCATATGTTCTCAAGTATACATGAAGCTGACATTTTTATCAAAAAATCAGACTAGTTTGCAATATATATAATATTTAGCAAAACTATAAATAAATTAAAAAAAATGAATGGTACGTGTGATTGATCTATGTTTCCAGCCGTGAAAAAAACAAAAAAGACAACTGGTTTCTTATTTTGTTGTTCATCAATCGATGATTTTCTTCAAAATTATAATGGGGGAGGATTGGGGTGGAGGAGGGAAGCTGTAAGATAATCAATATACCATGCGTAGAGAAGCAAGAGTGGAGGCATTTTCTACCATTAAGGAAGTTGAAGGTGTAACTGCTGCAGAGGCTAGTTGAGCATTTGATGAAGGAGAAACAGTATCATCAATATTGGTAGCTGTCTCAGCAATTTCTGGGCCAACATTTGATGCTACAGGCAATACAGATTCTTCAACACCCTGAGAAGGCCACTATAAAAACGATCCTTCAATTCCTCCACTGTCCGAGATGATGGGAACCTATCAGCTATAATAATGAAGCGGAGATCAAGTCTTTCACACAGGTCAAACAATTGATCTGTCTCCTCCTTGGTCCACATCTAACAGAAATAAAGTGATTGAGAATTAGTTCCATAATTTATAACAGGAAATCAGGGCAAGATAATGATTCCTCTTTATTCTTAACTAGCACACTCAAATGAAATCTTACGATATAGCAGCTACAGAAAGTCATAAAGACGAAACCATGAGTTGATACCTACGGGATCAGTCAAATATTTCTCATACTCTTCATCAGTGTACTTGACAACATCAACAGACTGCAGATTTACAAATAAAATAACATATTCAGTTTGAAAAAAAAATGAAAAGAAAAAGAAAGCACATATTAATTCTTTTATAGCCTAATACACATGAAGATGGAGGCAAACTTATGCATACTTTGTTATATTTGGCAAAAGAATAGTCACTAGTTGGCGGAACACCATTTACAACTCTAACCTGCAAATCAAACAAGACAGAACTTTTTTAAAAGACTCCAACCAACAAATGGACACCTGATTAAGAGACAACTTCAGCAGTTACAACCTACCCAGTGGTAAAGATGAAGATTATCCTTTCGAGCAGAATTTGTAAAAGGAAGCCACTGCCATGTGATCTGAATGCAGGTTCTCAAATTTGTCAGAAACACATTCTAATTCATATATCTTGACAACAGACAAAATTGAGTGACATAATTAACTCACATCAAGACCAATACATAAAGGAACATGGATGAAGCACGAGTTATCGACAGATCCTAACATTCTGTGAACTCACAATTCATAAATGTAAGTAGAATTCAATTCCATTGAATGACAATGAAGGTGGTCTCTATTTCTTGCAAAGCTCAACCTTATTTACACTACACCTCTACTTCCTGCACTAGTCTTCTAATTTCCATAATGCTATAAACTCAGCCAAGATCAAGTGACACGAAAAAGAAAGAAAAAATTATACGGCATTAAACTCAGCCAAATTCAATTTTTCACTATAAAAATATTCGGCATTTGCGACGGAAATCTGCGACGGGCACGTTTCCGTCGCAAATTTGCTATGGATCTGCGACGGATTTGCGACGTAACATTTTTCGCAAAAAATCTCGGCGGGAGTAATCCCGCCAACTTTAGCGAAGATTATTTGCGACGGACTGATTTTCGTCGCGGATTTGCGACGGATTTGCGACCAATTTCTCAAAATTCCTCTGACTCGTCGTTCCGTCGCAAATCCGTCGCAGATCCGTAGCAAATTTGCGATGGAAACATGTCCGTCGCAAATTTCCGTCACAAAATTCTGAATATTTTTATAGTGAAATTTGTGACGGCAATAGACGGTAGCAGATCTCCGTTGCAAATTGGTTTTTTTTAGTGTTTTCTCTCTCGTGGCAAGTTTCCGTGCCAACTTTTGCGATGATTATTTGCGACGCACTGATTTTCGTCGCAGATCTGCGACGGATTTGCAACGAATTTGCGACCAATTTCTCAAAGTTCCTCTGACTCGTCCTTCCGTCGCAAATCCGTCGCAGATCCGTAGCAAATTTGCTACGGAAAAATGTCCGTCGTAGATTTCCGTCGCAAAATTCAGAATATTTTTATAGTGAAATTTGCGACGGCAATAGACGGTAGCAGATCTCCGTTGCAAATTGGTTTTTTTAGTGTTTTCTCTCTCGCGCCAAGTTTCCGCGCCAACTTTTGCGACGATTATTTGCGACGGAATGATTTTCGTCGCAGATCTGCGACGGATTTGCAACGGATTTGCGACCAATTTCTCAAAATTCCTCTGACTTGTCCTTCCGTCGCAAATCTGTCACAGATCCGTAGCAAATTTGCGACGGAAACATGTCCGTCGCAGATTTTCGTCGCAAATGCCTAATATTTTTGTAGTGTTCTCCAAAGGATAAAGATTCATTTTTGAAAGGTAAAGACCCAATCTCCAAAGGTTAAAGATCCATTTTGCAAGGGTGAAGACCCAATCTCCAAATGATGAAGATCTCCAAGGATGAAAATGCATTTTGAAGGGTGAAGACCCAAAGTCCAAAGGATAAAGATCCATTTTGAAGGGTGAAAACTCGATGTCCAAGGATGAAGATCCATTTTATAGGGTGAAGACCCGGTGTACAAGGATGAATATCCATTTTGAAGAGTGAAGATCCAAAATCTAAGGATGAAGATCCAATTTGAAAGAAGAAGACCAACAATCCATTGATGAATGGCACAACTAGCTATAAGAAACCTAGAACTCCCAACTGACAGAAGATCAGTTAGCTAAAAGAGCTGAAATTGATGGCTAGAAAAAAGAAAGAATTCTTAAACAACAATGGGACTATCGTAGTTCCAGAGAAAAAATGCAGGTAAAAATTATTTTGATGTAATTTAAATACTTATTCATAAAAATTTATTAGTATAATTTTGTTATAATTATTATTGTGCAAATATATGGATGAAAATTGATGTAGAAAAATTTATAGAAATTATTGTACAAAAAGATGCATAAAAATTGATATAGCAAAATTTATAGAAATTATTGTGCAAAAAGATGACATAAATGCAGTTAAAATGTAGAAAAGCAATATATGTGCACTTACTTTGACTTACCTATGTTTGGACAACATGACGATTGTGACATTCATGGCAGTGAAAACATCCATAAAGCTCGCAAGTGGTATGATCAGGCCTTACCACCGGTAAAAAGAATGGCCCGCAAAAGTAGGTTTGAGGACTTTATTTTGCAGTTACTATCCCAAGGATACCAAATTTACAGGAGTGCCATTTAAGCACTTGCTAAGTGATAGATGGATACCATGCATACCTTTCATCTACCCATTGGAGAGATGACCATAGGTCCTATTGATTTTGCGGCTCTAATAGGCATCCGATACCATGGGGTCCTTGTCCCTTTAACTAGCGATATTTTAACCTGTGAGTAAATTTGCCAATTGACCGATGTTAGGCCCCATTATAGAGGATCTTAAAATAATCAAGTATGAGCCTATTTAAGAATATTGGATGAAATATACTTGACCCATGCAAAATGAGAGGGCTAAACAATATACTCGGGGGCTCCTGTTATATCTATTAGGGGCGACCATATTGGGTAGCACTGAGTCCGCCATCCATTTATCAGTGCTACGTGCCCTTTCTAATTTGGATCGCGTGCCAAATTTTGTATGGGGAGAAGCCAATCTCACATGTCTTTATCATGATTTTTATGAATTTTGCAGGAATAGAAGATCCTTTATCGGTTTTATGGTTGTTGACGAGGTATCAATTTTCTTGTAACTGTTAGACCAAATAATGCATATGTGTAGATTTTGACCTTTCTTTTCATGTATAGGTATGGGTGTATGAGAACAATCTGGTGAGAGCTCCTACTATTACCAGGTCACGAGTCAGATATCTATGACAAAGCTTTTGGCTGTCGGGCCATAGAGAAGTGTCTGGGTGCCACCACTTACATACTCACCGCTATCACTTGAGTTGCCTAACCTGGGACCAAGTAAGAAAAGTGTTAATATAAATATCAAAACTTATGAATAAAACACCTTAGCTATTTTCTTTTCATCAGGTGAACATGGCTTGGTGGAGTACTAAAGAGAAATAATTGGACTGCATGTATGATTAATACACTGCCATTACAAGAGTCTTGTCAGATCATTGCTGGCCCAGTCTCTTTTGGCTAGTATCTCGGTGAACGAGTAAATAATTGGTTTCTCAGTCCCGATCAGTGAAGGGTCCAAAAAAATTTCCATCATTTATTTTGAACACTTGATCCCTGAGGGAACCTTATTGGAGTCATGGTAGAAATGGCTTTGATATTGGAGACCTTATGCTTTCACCAGATTTGTCATATGTCCAATTCATTCGGGATCAATTGTTAAATTTTGAGGTGTCACCTAATGGCGTTTGGGGGCTTCCCAGAGGTGAAGAAGAATAAATAGAAGTGGATGAAGGAGAGGAAGAAGAATACAAAGAAGAGGATGAAGACGAGGAGGAGGAGGACGACGAGCCTCCTTCCCATTCTCATGGTGATTCTGGGCTGGCGCTTCTTAGGTAAACATTTACCATTTTGTCATTGCAACTATTTCTTCTTTAACTTGTTTTGACTATTTTCATGATTACTGCAGGCTGCTAGTACATTTGATAGCAAGGCTAGACCTTCCTCCATTATTCCAATTCAGTGACAATTTTCACCAGTTCAACATCAATTTTCTCCATTTGCTTCTTCTTTTCAGCCGGATTTGCCATCTTATTCGCAAGGCTTCGATCTAAGTTACTGTGTCTATCATCCTATCCCATAATGGAATATGCTTATATGTATGCATTAAAATGTATGATCTTACCCTTTTTCCTTGTCTGGCTCATAGCAGATGCTTGAAGAAGAGAACAAAAAACTATAGGAAGAGTTAGTATCCAGTCATCAACATGCTAGCCATTTCGAAGGACTATACCATCAGGAGGCACAAAACTTTCAAAATTTTTAATTTTAAGGTATGAGGGATTCACATGCTTCTCCTTTAAGAAGGCCACAGACTGACGACTGTGGTGCACCTCCTACATTTTCAAGTGACGACTGTTACAGAACTGACTCCCAAGGTAATAAAGGTGCAGGTGCTTCCTCTTTAAGTGGACTTGGGATAGATGATATGCCTCCTCCTCCAATAGGAAATGATTTTTTCATGGCTTTAATTGATTACGCACCACCACCATCTTCATAGTGAATGAAAATGCATTGACCAGTCATGTAAAATAAATAAAAAAGTATTTACTTTTACAACTTAGACTTTTTCCCCTTTTTTGTGAACTTAATTTTGAAATCGAATGTTGGCTTTATCTAATTAGTGTCGATATACCTCACGGTTTGGTCTTTTAAATTAACATATCTATAGCATCATAACCCTAGTTACCGTACTAAACTCAGGAATTAATTCTTTTTTAATAAGAACAATTGCACTTCATATAGGCACATACATATTACTTGGCCAAAGGTCTCATTGAGTTTAAATATTGTATATCTCATATGCATGCTCATTTAAACAATCTCCACTAATAGACTCTACCTGCCAAGAGAGATCAATAGGCCTTTAATAGGCTTGAATGTGGTCTATAAGTGACACAGGTTAAATAAAAGCTATCTTTGAGCTGGAGCTGATGTGACACTATGGACAAACCTTCACACTACAATCTTTTATTGGAGCTATAGGCAGCTGGGAGCAATCTTGCTAGACTTTAATTTCTTTCTATCTCCTTGGAAGAAATATAGAACTGATTAAGATGATCTTCATCTTTTCCTTTTTCTTTTGCACAAACTCAGGACCCATTTTTTTAAGGCCGTCCTTTTTGGGTTTTCAACCTTGCGAGCTTTATTTTCTCTTTTATCTTCTTCTTCTCTTCTTTTTTGTTGGGTTATAGCTCTAAGAAAGTCACCTTGTTTGTGCTACTCTATGTCTCTGAATATGAGGCGGCATGAACTTGCCTTAATGAGGATGGATCATTTTGTTGCGCTGATGCCACCTTAAAGATGAAATAGATCTAAGAAATTAGGTCTAGTTTGGATAAAATTTTAATTGTCCTTTTCCTTGATCTTCTTATCCCTTCACCTCAGTGATAATCAAACTTGTCATAAGTGTTACATCAACATAGGTAGGTTATCGGGCTTATAAGCCAATAAAAAGCAAGCTAAAATCTTATGAAGGCTCAATAGGACAAATTATGGATTGATGTTAATAAGGTGAATTTCAATTGTTGGCTTATCAAACAATGCCTAGATCATTTCTCCTTTAAATAAATAAAGTTCAATTTTGCCTCAAAAGTTTATCAAAACATATTGTAAGACAGACTATAATCTAGACACGGGTAATTATGCAAGAGCCATCTCTAAGTAAGCATTCATAGTTCCATAGAATAATTCCCTCGCCTAGTAAAGTCATTTGGATCATGATGCATAGATACCCTAATTTATGAATATCAAGGTAGACTCGTCATTGGTTGAACACTATAATACCAAAAGCCAATAAAATTATAAACTCAATAAAACTAATTTATTCAAATAATTTTAATCTGAAAAAAACAAAATTGTTCTAATAAAATACCAAAGAGAACAAAATAAAATTACCAACATTTTCAAGCTAAGGGAGGTGTGTTGAATGAAATTTTTCCTTTCTTCACATCTTCAGTATTCCCATCTTGAAAGGAGGATAAGACAAAATCTTTCTCCAATCCTCCTCCTACCATGTAGGTTGCTGGTGGTGGCACCCTATTGAACCTTGGCAAAAGATTGTCTTTTGTGCTAGGCTTATCAGGTTTAGGTAACTTTCCACTATCAATTAAATTCTGGATTTCACACCTCAACCTCAAACATTTGTCCATCTCGTGCCCTTGCATTTGATGGAATTGATAAAATGTCTTGGCATCTAAGTTAGGTGGAAGAGGATTAGGCAATGGACGAGGAGTCAAGGGTTGTAACAGCCCCTTCTTTTGTAGTTTATTGAGAATCCAAGATAGTGGCTTCCCCAATTCTGAAAATTGCCTCCTTCCTTCTTGACCAGTTACATTAACATTAACTACCTTTTGCGTGCTTTGATTACCAAATTGGTAGTTCCCTTTCTCATTCCTCCTTGCAGAAAAGCGGTTCTTTTCCCTTTCTCACTCTTCAATTTGCATACCAGCTTGCAGAAGATCTTTGAAATCCCATATGAGTGTATGAGACATCCTTTCATGAAGACTAGGCAACACCCCTTTTACAATCATTCTAATCTGATCTAATTCATCAGGCGTCTTCTTGAGCAATGCAGCCTTGTTCCTCCACCTCTTCACATAATCAATGAAGTTCTCGTTTGATTTCTACCTAATGGACTCAACTTCCATCAAAGTAACCTCCAACTCAGCATTATACCCATATTGTTGGATGAAGGCCTTGTATAGTAAATCCTAACTCTTTTGAGTACCATCTTCTAAGGTGTTGAACCAATTCTGGACAACAGGGTCCAACAAGAGCATGAAGTACCTTAGAGTATGAGCCTTAGTAGCTTGGGCAGATTGCATAGCAGTGATGTATTACTTCACATGGAGATGAGGATTCCAAGTTCCATCGAACTTGGAAAAGGAAGGCATCTTGAATTTGTATGGGGCCTCTTCATCTTATTCAAACAACTTATCGACCTTCGACATTTATTTAGTTTTTAGCTTCTTTTCAAACTTCTTTTCCAGATCAACAATCATCTTCTCGACATCGGTGGATTCAACTTTCTTTTTTATAGTCTTCTTTTCTTTCTTGTCCTCTTATTGATCTTGGTATTACTGTTCCCAGTCATCATCATCCATAGCTTCTTTGTCTTCATCAAAGGCCACTTTGACTATCTTAGCCTTTCCTTTATCCTTTGGTTTCTTTGTGCTGGTAGATGCCTCGACAGTGTTCCCCAAAAGTGCAGCTAGCTGGCTCCTCATAGTCTCAGTCAGGGCCTCCTTCAGTTCATCCATCTTAGCATTAAGGGCGTCATTCACCATCCTTTGAATCTATTCAAGATCCATTGCTCTTGGTGAGAAGCTAATTGAGTTGCTGTTGGATTCTATGTCACTGGCGTAGGTTGGGTTGCCGTATGCTCTTGAACTGATGTACTCCAGGTGTCACTGGCATAGGTTGGGTTGCCGTATGCTCTTGAACTGTTGTACTCCAGGTCTGTGAGCTAGAAAGGATCAATGACATGTTATGCAATGCGTGTATGCATGTATGCATAAACAAACAAATAAATATAACTAGGACATTCCTTCCAACCTTATAACTTCCAACCTTATAAATATAACTTCCAACCTTATAACTTCCACACATAATTAGAATATTCCTTCCTCATCTCCATGTGAAGTAATACATCACTGCTATGCAATCTGCCCAAGTTCCATCGAACTTGGAAAAGGAAGGCATCTTAAATTTGTATAGGACCTCTTCATCTTATTCAAACAACTTGTCGACCTCCGACATTTATTCAGTTTTTAGCTTCTTTTCAAACTTCTTTTCCAGATCAACAATCATCTTCTTGACATCGGTGGATTCAACTTTCTTTTTTATAGTCTTCTTTTCTTTCTTGTCCTCTTATTGATCTTGGTATTAATGTTCCCAGTCATCATCATCCATAGCTTCTTTGTCTTCATCAAAGGCCACTTCGACTATCTTAGCCTTTCCTTTATCCTTTGGTTTCTTTGTGCTGGAAGATGCCTCGACAGTGTTCCCCAAAAGTGCAGCCAGCTGGCTCCTCATAGTCTAAGTCAGGGCCTCCTTCAGTTCATCCATCTTAGCATTGAGGGCATCATTCACCATCCTTTGAATCTATTCAAGATCCATTGCTCTTGGTGAGAAGCTAATTGAGTTGCTATTGGATTCTATGTCACTGGCGTAGGTTGGGTTGCCATATGATCTTTAACTATTGTACTCCAGGTCTATGAGCAAGAAAGGATCAATGACATGTTATGCAATGTGTGTATGCATGTATGCACAAACAAACAAATAAATATAATTAGGACATTCCTTCCAACCTTATAACTTCCACACATGAATGGCGAGTCTCTTTTCCTAGGTATAGGGTCAACAAAATACCAATATGGGATATTCTATTTTCTAGCAATTCCCTTGGATGATTTTAACCAATAGTCATATTTTCAAACATGGAAATCAGTTCATGATAATTCCCATTAATAAGGTTTTAATCCATCCACTCAATTAAAATAGCTTTTATCCTATATTGATTAAAACTAAATTAAGAGGTTTATTATAAATAGATTTCTCACTTGAAAAAGTAACTAATGATTCATGCCAAAAACAAGCCCATGATTAATAGTTCTTAGCATAAGCTAGGCTCACAATTGATTTTTGGTATTTCATAATTGACCTAAATATTTGTAAGCTCAAAAAATAATTTTGTTTCAAAGCCCTTAGGCTTTTAAGTTTAGACCATAGGGTTGAAAAAGATTTTTGACCCATCTTGAAAAGACTATATTGAAGATTTTAAAATTTTAGAATTTGGTCTCTTGGATTTAAAGGAAAAAATATAATTTGAGCTTATAATATAGGTAGGTCATATTAGGAAAATGGCAAACTAAATAAGCCATGGTTCAAACTAAGATATATCAATCATAGTCAAATAACAAGCATTTAGGGTAAAAACCTAAGAAAAATAACTAGGCCAATTACATGATCTTTAGTTTTTGGGTTGAAAAGTTTAGGTTCCCATAGCAAGTATATACCAAGAGGTACAAGGCTATGAGTGGTTATGCCATGCTCGATCTCCATACCTTGAGTGAAAGTATGGTATCCCTTACATAACACAACATGGGTTACATGGGCGTCCTAACTCACGCACACAATGCAATCTAAATTATGCAATGGACAATGTCATAATAAGAGAGAATAGAATAATATAAAGACCAACGGAATTAACTTCTCTTATCCCCCAGTGGAGTCCCCATTGTGAGTGGGGATTTTTACCCCCACTCCCATATGGAATGGTTCTTGTGATTTTGGCACTATTAGGCTTAGGGCTTAGAGAACATGGGCCTAAACCTGGAGAAAATGGACTCGCCACCTGGATGGGCCAGGAAAAAAAGGGGGCAGATGACTTAATTTCTAAAGAATTCCCAACCCCCTAATGGGTTCATAAAGTTGGATACACATGGAGAAGGTGAGAATGACCCAGCACCCCCACAACACCCGATTCATTGGAACCGACCTCTTTTTCAAGTCTAAATATTATTAAATCTTTAACTTATAATAGCATTATCCATAATACACACATATTAAAGTAAAATAAATATTCGTTGTATTAAAATCATAGAATGTCCAAACACAACAATAAATGGGCACCCATATAATATGGAAACATGCCCTTACAATATCCAAAATAAATTAAATTACATTGAACCTAACTAATGAAGTACCCACAAAGTGGAAACATACCTCTTAAATCTTGGAAACTAAAAATAATTAAAATAATAAAGCAAACAAATTAAGTCATTCAACCATTCATCATGAGTAATAAAAAAACAAATCATTCATAAAATTAAAATATCCATTCTAGACATAAAGCAATCACACTTAAGAATTTAATCTTAAATAAAGTAATAAATATATCAATTTAGGGTTTATGCTTCAATTAGGGTTTATGCTTCAATTTAGGGTTTTTATGATGAAAAATTAAGACTTTAAGTTCTAGGGATAAAAAATAGGATTTTTAGGTTTTAAGGAAAATAAGATTAAGGTTTATAAAAAGAATTAAGATTTTTAGAAATTAGGAAAACTAGGGTTAGGGTTTTAGGGTTTTGGAGATTTAGGAAAACAGTTTAGGATTTTTATAATTTGTAAAACTAATTAGGGTTTGGGAAATTTAAGAAAATAGATTAAGGCTATTTGAAAAATAGATTAGGGTTTTGAAAAGTTGTGAAACTAATTAGGGTTTAAGAAATTAGATTAGTGTTTTAATAATAATTTTATTTACTTAAATTGAAATCTTAGCTATTGTATGAAATAAATCAAAAAGGGAATTGGATAATCAGGATATTGTGATGATAATTTGAAAAGTGAAAGTGATTATTAATTTAATAAACTAAATTTAGATGAACTTACCTACGTTTAAAAGCTCCACCAAATTGAAGGAATTGAACCAAGCTGCTACCTGCCCAACTTTGATTTCTAGCTGAGCTACTACCAAGACCTTGTTGCCTTGTGAATTAGATAGTTTGTGGTTTTTTAATTGCTAGGGGTTTTTATCATTCCTTTTCTCTCCTTTTCTCTTTAATTACTGATGTCTCTTATATTTATAGAGCACTTTTTCTTAATCCTTTACGTTCAAGAATTTGTTAAACCTAGTTTTTAAGAATTAGTATGTGATTAGGAAATAAATTTGGCCGGTCAATTTGTGTTTAGGACTCAGATTAGTGAAATTAAAGGCCAAAAATCAACATAAATTCCATCTCATATTGATTGGGCCAAATCAATATGAGGCAAGGTTCATATCGATTTGGCCAACCAAATCAATATGAAATTGCCTCATATCAATTTGGCTTGCCAAAATTGATCTGGGGCAATTGCCCATATCAATTTGGCAAGCTCAAATCGATATGGGCAATACCCATATCCATTTGGCCCCCATTTGGCCCTCACAAATCGATATGGGCTGGCCTCATATCAATTTGGGAGAACGAACTCAACCCAAAATAATTAATTTCAACTCAAATAGATCCAAAATAATTAAGTTTTTCGCCCAGACTTTTTTCCAATTTTAATATAAATCCACACCAACTAAATTCTAATCTTTAGGAGATTTTAGATTTATAATGGACTAAGATAAGCTTTTTAAATTTAAGTTGGTCCAAATTTAAGGGTCTACAATCCCCTTTAAATAAAATGAAATGAAACAAATAAATAAATAAACATCAGTCATGATAAAATTAACAATTATAAAGATAATTAAAGAAATAGCATGTAAACACTCAAGCTTAACAGTAAATTATCAATACATAAGCATTTAATAACTTTTAGCTTATGAATTATCAACACTAATAAAAGAGATAGTACCAACAATTTAACAGTTAAAGATAACAATAAGGATAAAAAATTAACAGCTTAAACACCAAAATAAAAAAAAATCAATTTCACTTTGAGTCAGTTAATAATTTTCATTCTCAATTTTGATAGTTCAAGAAACCAATTAACTAATTAAATTAAAATAAAATAGTATTAAAAATGAAAATATCAAAAAAATAGAAATAATAAAAATAAATAAATAAATCCCATGGTGAGGCGAGCTCACCATGTGGGATGGCGGGCTCACCATGCTTTCAGGTCTATGTTTTTCAAATACGGTTGCAGGAACATATTATATGATCAAAGAAAGACATAATCAAAGTCTCACAACCATATGATGTTAACCAGGTTTTTAGTAATATAAAACATGGTCTTAATCAACTAAAATTAAAATGAACATACTATAAGATCATATAAATATATAATTAAAGCCTAATAATGATTTTTCATATTTTAATAATCACGATAACAATATCAAATAATTAATCCACATAAAACATGCTAAAACAATTAGAATCATCACGCAATAAATTTTAATCAACCTATACATGAAAGGTAATAGGAATCATACCGACATCATCAGTTCCTCCAATTTTCAGTTTTGACTTGAATGAACTCAAGCTTTGCCTCATGCAGCAACACACTTTCTTTACAATTCTAGTTTGAAAGTCTGCTTTTTTGCCTTTAAAATTAAAACCCTCCAGCAGTCTTCTTCTACTGTGAAGGAACAATTTTCTTTCCTTTTTTTATTTTTCTCTTAATTTTTTTGTTTTTTCTATATATTTTTTCATTCACCCTTTTTCTTTCAAATTCCTCTTTTTAAAAAAACCAAATCCCCCAAAATCTGATAAAATCAATCTTAAAATCATCTAATCTTAAAGATTTAATTTCAAAATTGATTTTCTTATTTTAATTTTAAAATATTATCTAAATTTAAGATCCAATAGAAATGGTGAGCTAGTTATGGGTTATGGGCAAGCTTGCCATGTGACATGGTGAGCTCACCTTGTGACATGGCGAGCTTGCCATGGCCCATGGCCCAGACCTATTAATTTTTATAGTCTTTATTAATTGGGACTTCTTTAAACCATCAGATAAATTAGTAAACTAACTAATTAATTTAATCAATCAATTAATAAATTAATTAATTCATAAATTCATCATTAGGTGTCAAAGTCAAGGGTCTAAACATCCCACAAAAGTTATGTTATTTTTATGATTTGTATCGTTATATATATGTTATGAATATGTTGTAAAATTCTTCAAAAAAAATAAATTTTGAATTTATTTCAAATACTATTTTGTAAAATAACAACTTTAAGAGAAAATAATATCATTTTATTAAAAAAAAGTCTCAAAAATAACCTTAATAACATTATTTTATATGTTATTGTTGTCCCTTATTGGCAATCAAGGGGGGGGGGGAGGTGAAATGGTGCTTTTTGATTATTTAGGGTGAAATTAAAATTGTTTAGATAAATTAAGAGTTATGGAAGAAAGAAAAAGTGACACAAGTAATTTATAGTGGTTCAGATTCAATAATCCCACATTCACACTTCGAAAACAAGTTGAGTATTTTACTACCTATGGGTTTTTACAAGTTCAATCCTAACTTGGTGTTTTTACAAGCTCATGTCCAACTTTTAAAAAGTTTGAGACTTTCCACACAATGCAACAAGAGTTTTTCTAAGGTTCACTCTCTAACCTAGTGTTTTCAATCTCATACCAAACTTACAACAATGGTGTTTAATGTTCATACCCAACACTCAAAGAATAATAAATGAGAAATTAATTACAAGGAAAATTGAGAATTGAAAGTGTAAGAGTTTAGCTAATAATTTGTTAAAAGTTGTAATAAATGAGGTTTGGTGGGGTATTTATAGCCATCTTCCACTTATAGAGACGTTAGAGTTGAATTGAGGAATATCAAGGCTTCATTAACAAAAATCTCTCACATTTAATGTTGTTAGAGGCTTTTTGTGATCAAATGCCTTATGTCGCAGTCGTGAGATACTTTTAACTATCTTATTACACTTTAGCATGATTACAAAACTGCTACTAAGTCAACCAACTAGTTCCAATGACTAGTCCATGTGGCACTGACATATTGGCAGGAACCAATCGATGCCACCCTATATGAATGTCACAGTCACCAATACATCACAGTGGTCATGAAACTCATTGGTTGTCCTTTCTTTAAATTTGATCTTCATTCATGACATCCTTTCATTGGTGCAAATAATTTTCACCAAAAGCTCTTACTAGTTTGAATGGTGTGATCTCACTACCTCTAAATTGTGGTGAGATGGTGACTCTCGCTCCCAGCTTCAAACTGTGAGGTTCGACCATGAACATTTTTGCCAAAATTGTGAAATTGCCTTCAGCCTTCTCGCGGTCGCTACATTGTTGGTGTGGTTGTGAGATCTCTCTAGTTTCTATTAGAGCTTAGCTTGCCTCTGAATGTGAACTCTTCTATGTGTTGAGTAAATTATTGCTCTTTAAGGAACGGTCGTAGTAGGCTTGTTGCAGTTGCTTCAGCTAGTGTCATAGTCAAGTTTGATATCACAAACCCTGCAGTGTGATTTTGAAGCTTGTAAGAGTTGTTGTGCAATTGCTTAAGGCTTGGAACAGTAGCAAGCACTTGAAAATACTAATTTTTTGAGGTAAAATCACTTATAACAAAGATTAAATACTTTCAATTTAAGTGCAAAATATCAAAATAGAGTTCATATGCCAAGGATTTGACCAATAATCACCTCCTTTTTTACTTTGACAATCAAATTATAATATTTTTTAAAAAAATAAACTTATTCAAACATATAAACATGTCACATATATCCTCCTTAACATATGTCTATAATTTCATTTGCTAATTAAAGGGTTAAAGTGTTCAAGTTCTATCCCCTTTGATACTAAAGTTCAATTTAAATTTACCTCTACCTCTCCCTCTTTCAATTTTATTATGGTTAATAATTTGTTAAGTTTCAATTTCAATTTTAACCACCTCTCCCCCTTTGACAAAGGAAAAATAATATTACAAACAAACTTTAAAATCAAGCAAACAATTAAGTTGACCAAGGAAACTTAAAATTTCAATACTAATAAAAGAACATATAAGTAAAATAAATGCGTGATCAATACAATTTCATGTCCATAAAGGCCAAGAGAAAATCACACATTATGAAACAAAAGATAGAAAACATGGGCAAAAACTAAAATGATGGAATTGAGACATAAAAGCTGAAGAACAAGAAATGAATGTGCAGCTCAATCTAAATCACATTCGTATTGAGGGTCCTCAACCAAAAGTTCCTTGCCCTTTCCCTTATTCTTTTGAGTTACCTCCCCCTTAAAGATCACTAGAGCTTGCACTTTCTCAAGCAAGAAGAGGAGTAGGAATGGGATCTTCTTCAAAGTCACTTTCATCATAGTCACTAATATCCCATTCTTTCAACTCATATTGAGGGATTCCCATCTTTCCTTGCATCTCATACATATCATGATGCATATGGGAGAGGAGGTCAATCTTCATATTCCATTAGTGAAACCTCGTAGATACATCCTTTTTGAAATGACTAAATTGCTTTTGGAGGGAATGGAGAGCTCTAAGAATGAGGTTGGTAGATGATGAATTGCTCTCTTGAGATTTGTAGGAATCTTGGGCATATCTAGTTAATTTTCATATTTTCATTTCCTTCTCCTACAATGTTGGCTCTATGCCTCTTCTTCTCTCTTTCAACAACTCCCTTGCTACCATATATATTGGTAGCTGCACCCAACTCTCTTAAGCATAAAGGATACTCCAAATATGCAATAAAGATGGAACTAGTGGGTTGATCATGAGAATTTCAAAGAGTGGCTAAGTTAAGGTCTTCAAGTACACCAAAATGCTTAGCAATTTAGGTGACTTGGGAGGATAAGAAAAAGTTGTTGGTTTTGTAATTTGCATGGTGGAGGAAGGTGTCTATCAAGAATTTGGTAGTGTTTACATTAACATTATAAAGGTGGGATAAAGAAGAAAATATCTCTTTGGGTGACCTTTTCATTTCCATCAACTCTTTGATGGATAGTATAAGTGATGATTCAGTGGAGCTACTAAATGGGTAAGGTTTTGAAGTGTTTGGATTTAGATTCTTTAGTGAGGGAGTCTTCAATTGAAATTTCTTTCCAAAAGAGGTAACGTTTTTGTGAAGAAAAGTTTCATTATTGTACGAAGTGGGGTCCTTTAGTGGAAAATCCACAAACACTAGCAAAATCCTCTAGATATTTAGTAAAATATTTATCAAACAACTTAAACTAAGCTCCATAATATCCTACCCATGCATTATAACTTTTTTCAACTCTAAAACTCATCAAAAAATTCTCTAGTTAAACTAGGATATCCCAACTCCTTAAGAACGACAAAAGATTTCTAACCTAAGTTACCTAAATATCCCTTAATATCTTCTTTAATACCTAGAGTGATGAGCATACCTTCATAGGGAATTTTGGTTGCTACAATCTTTTTCGGGTGTGATGTGGTGGGGTTTATGGATCTTCTCTCCTTTCCTATGTGGTGGTGGAGATGGAGGGTCTTATTCCATATACCTAATGGCAATTCAAACCTTTTTCTTCCCTTTTTTCTTAGAGGAATACTTGTACATAGAGTCTTGCTTGGCTGCCATGGATCTGGAATAGCCACACAAGGGGATAGAAAAAATATGGATGAAGAGAACTTAAATGGTTTATAAGAGAAACTTAGGGTTTGAGAAAGGTTTGAAAAAAAATTAAGTAAAATTGAGTTTTTGAAGATTTGAAGGCTAAAAAAGTTTTCTAGAATCATTTTAGTTCAATATATATAAAAGTGAAATCTAGCAGTTTTTGATCATTTGGGATGGTATTTTGGGTAAAAATTTGAATTTTCAATGGACAAAAAATTTCAGGTGAAAAAGCCACTCACGACCGCATTGGATGACGTCAAATTGAGGAAGATATAGTTTTTTTAAATCTCAATACCGCCATACCTATGGCACACTGACTAGAGCCACCATTATGAGATAATAGTCAAAATGTTTCAAATACTCACAACCAGTTCACCAATGGTGTGACCGCAAAAGGCATTGCCTGGTCTAAATCATCATGCACAAACCTCACAACCGCATGGTGATTAATAGAAAATAAAAAGAAAATCAATTGAAAACTGATTTTTATTTATAGACTAAGCATTGCATGATCAAGATGAACGTAGTTGATGAATTTACACATGCAAAAACATAGAATCTTACATGTTTTCAAATTCTCTCAACTTAGCATACATTAAACAACAAAGCATATATAATCATCAACGACTCAAGCAAACAACAAACAATACATCATTTTAAAAGTACCACAAGAATTAGCATAAAAAGCACAAAAGGATCATGCGCACGATGTAAGTGTCACACAAATACATAAAATTTCAATTCAACGTGCTCCCATCAAGTATTCGAAGGTTTTGTTTAATAAAACTCATTCTTTCTTCAAGTAAAGCCTTTGTAAAATTATTCACAAGTTGGTTTTGAGCATCAATAAACTCTAAAATCACATTATGATTTTGAACATTTTTCTCTTTAAAAATGATGCCTAATATCTAAATGCTTAGACCTACAATTTTTTATGGCATTTTTGGATAGATTAATGCCACTATCATTATCACATTTAATGAGAATATGATTGTGAGAGGGAATTTTTGCCCCCACTCCCATGTGGAATAGTTCCTGCGACTTCAGCACTGTTAGGCTCAGGGCCTTAGAGAACACTGGCCTAAACCTGAAGAAAATAGAGTTGCAGACAGGATGGGCTAGAAAGAAAGAAAGGGGTGGATGACTCAATTCCTAAGGAATCCCCAACCTCCTTTGGGTTTGAATGTTGGGTATGTATGGGGAAGGTGAGAATGACCCAGCACCCTTAAAACGACCGGTTCATTGGAACCGGCCTCCTTTTTAGGTCTTAATGTTATTAAATTCTTTAACCTATTAAAATATCAAATATACTACATGCAATTTAAAATAAATAGACATTCATTGTATTAAAATTAAAGAAGTTCCAAATAAATAAATAAAATGGGCATCCATACAAGATGGAAATATGGCTTTACAACCATATCCAATGTCCAAAACTAAATAAAATAGGACACTCACCATTTGGTGGAAACATGCCCTTTACATCAATCCCAAAACTCAAAAGAAAATAAATTACATTGAACTTAACTAATGAGGTACCCACAAAATGGAAACATACTTCTTACATCATTGAAATCAAAATAATCAACATTAAAATAATTAACCAAATAAATTAAACCATTCAAACCTTCACAATAAGCAAAAGCAAATCATTCGATGATATATAAAACATCAATAAATCACTCATCATAAACATGAAATAATTAAATATAGGTTTTAATATTTAATTTAGGCATAAGATATATAAAGTAAGGGTTTAATATATGAATTAGGGTGTATGAATAAAAAAAAGGTTTTGGTAATCAAACTAGAGTCTTTAGGGTTTTAGAAAACAACATTAGAGTTTTAGGGTTTTAAAAAATAAAATTAAGGTTTTTGCTTAAAACTAGGTTTTATGGATGAAAATTAGGGTTTTATTATTAAATTAGGGTTTTTAAATATTGAAAACTAGGTTTTCTTATAAGCTTAGTGTTTAGAAAATAATTTTTGGGTTCTACACAAAGGCTAGGGTTTCGGGATAATTAAATTAGGGTTCTGGTTCTTCAAACATGTAGCTAGGTTTTGAATACTTAAAATTTAGCTACTATAAGAAGGTTCATAAATTGATAATTAATGTGTATTGGTTTTGCTAGATTACTGTCCCAGTTTATTAAGGTTGCAATTGTAAACTTTAAAAAATTAATTGCTATTGGGTGAAAATAACTGCTGTATGAAAATATTATTTTTAATGAATAAGGGTTACCACTGGAAATTTAAACAATTGCAACACATTAAATGAAATAATAATCAAAGTGACAACTGTAATCTTAAATTAATTGAGCAATAAAACAAAACCTCGATTTGTTGGCTCCATCGAATTGTATCTGATCCAAACCTCCTGCTTGCACCAGTATTTAAGTCTCAGTTGAGAAAAGTGAAGGCAATGTCCACTACCTTCTTGCTTATTGATGATGGTTAGTATTCTGTGTAATTTTTGCTTCGATTGTTGGTTTCTCTTGATAACTCAAGCTGCTAATTCTCACTCTGCTTTATGCTCCCAAAAGATCGCCCTTAATTCTTTTTAATCTAGTATTTATAAGGCATGAATTGGGTTAAAACTAGCGTGTCACGGAGACTCATTCTGATTTCTAAAATAAGCACGACTCCCATTAAATGCATATCGAATTAAATTCTTTTAAATTTGAGTGAAACCATGACCATATTGGATTAAAACAAGTTTAATCTGTCATTGACAAAAGTTCATATCGAATTAGCAAGTCTAATTTGATATGGACATGCCCCATATCGAATTAGAATTGATCTAATTCAATATGGGCCATCCATATCGAATTAGAATTAATCTAATTCGATATGGGTATGATCCATATGAAATAAGAGTAATTCTAATTCGATGAATTAGAATAAGTCTAAATCGATATGGATGCTTCCATATTGAATTAGGCATTGTCTAATTCAATATGGACCTCCCATATCAAATTGGACAAGCCTAATTCGACATGGCATAATCCATATCGAACCACACTTGCTTTAATCTCAAATTAGACCTTTTCAAGGCTTAAAAGCTGGACCGGACAAGCTTAAGGCCAAAATCAAGGGTCTATTGTTTGCCCACTGCTTGAACGATCTAAGAATTTATTTAGAGATTGAAAAGCAACTTGACTTTAAGATGATTTTGGATGAGGGTTGGCTTAGGACTCGTGAATTTAATTGGGTTCTTGACTTGAGATTGGATTTAGGTTATCGAACTGAGATAGGACTTGGATTCTCGACCCGAGATTTAATTTGGGTTCTCGACTAAAGACTGGTTGTGTTATGGACTTGAAAATAGATTGGTTGGGTTCTAGACCCGAGGTTGGTTGGGTTGTGTACCTTAAACTGGAATGGTTGGGTTTTGGACACGAAGTTGTTTGGCTTCTGGACCCGATGTTGGTTGTGTTTTGAACCTAAAATTTGATTGGTTGGGTTCTGCACCCAAGGTTTAAGCTCTTCTAGCTTGATCGTCCCTTTGTCATTTAAGAATTTTGGCTTTCTTCTAACCATTTGGTTCCATTCTTCAATGGATTCTACTGACCTTTTACCATTTGAGAGTGCAACTTTCTTCTAGCTAAATAATTTAACTCTTCTAGCTGGACTGACCTCCTGTCAGTTCAGGGTTCTTTTTTTCTTCTAGCCAAATAATTTTAGTTCTTCTAGCTGGACTGACCTTCTATCAGTTGAGGGTTCTAGCTTTCTTCTAGCAAAACAATTTCATCTCTTCTAGCTGGACTAACCTTCCATCAGTTGAGGGTTCTGGCTTTCTTCTAGCTAAACAATTTCATCTCTTCTAGCTGACTAACCTTCTATCGATTGAGAATTCTGGCTTTCTTGTAGCCAATCAATTTCAGCTCTTCTAGCTCACTAACCTTCAGTCAGTTGAGAATTGTGGCCTTCTTCTAGCTTGTTGTTCCATTCTTCAATGGATTGTGGGTCTTCACCCTTTAAAATGGATCTTCATCTTTAGGTATCAGGTCTTCACCCTTCAAACTGGATCTTCATCCTTAGACATCTGTCCTGCATTAACTTCAACTATTCTAATTGGATTGATCTTTTGTCTTTTGAATCTTTATTTTTTTGGGGTTCTTACTTTCTTTTTATTTTGTTCTTTTTGTTATTCATTTTGCAAAAATTCAACTATTTTCTAGCTAGTTCTCATATGCTCTCTTTGCCCCCTACGTTGCAAAATATTGAATGTGAATTTGAAAATGTTTTGTACATATATAAACTCAAAAATTGAAAGGAGAAACTTTGCCCCTATGTAGGCACAAACTAGTGGTTTTTTTAATATAGGTTTTGATTGATGTTTGTGTATTGTCTAGTTACTTGTACAAGCATGCATTTCCATTTTTATAAAGTGATTGGATCTTCCTCAAGCAATGGGCCTTCCATGCCCTTGATTCCATGTCTGCTTCAATTTTGCTTCATAGAGCATCTGTTGTTCACTTTGACAAAGGATAGGCAATACAAGTCAACAAAATGCATTATGATATGCATGAATGATACTTACAGTGGTTCCATTGACTCACAGACTAAGATGATCAGTTGAATTGTTCCCATGGAATCCTTCTAGATGCTCTTTTAGGTCTGGCATTGAATTGGCAAAAGACTTCACATTTATGGCTTTTATCATCAAGATGTTAAAAACATGAGTGGTGGGGCCTAAGCAGTATAGTCAGAGATATGTCCATTTCCAACTATGATTCAGCACGTCAATTAGTAGCTTCTTCATAATCTTATGAATAATCATTTATTTTGTCCAATGTGTCCTTTGAGGTTCAACGGTGTAACATACCTCCCTTAACTTGAAGGCTTTGTAATGAAAAAAACATTTTTTCTCTCTCTTTTATTTTCAAATAACATTTTTTCTAATCTTAAAATCATATTTTGACTTTGTTAAATCAATGTCATTATACCTTAGGACTCAACTTTCTAAATTAACACATCTATAACATGACAACCCTAGTTACCATACTAAACTTGGGAATCATTTCCATTTGAACAATAACTATTGTACTTCAGATAGACACATACACATTACTTGGACAAAGGTCTTGTTAAGTTTAAATATTGTCTATCTCATATGCATATACGAATTGTCTCCATTAATAGACTCCACCTATCAAGAGAGGTCAACAATTCTTTAATAGGCTTCAAATGGGGTTTATAAGGGACATGAGTTAAGCGGAGGCTTGTGAGTAGGGATTTTTGCCCCCACTCCTATATGGAATGGTTCTTTCAACTTTGACACTATTAGGCTCAGGGCCTTAGAGAACACAAGCCTAAACACGAAGAAAATGGAGTCGCCACCCGAATGGGATAGAAAGAAAGAAAGGGGTGGATGACTTGATTCCTAAGGAATCTCCAACCTCCTATTGGTTCGAAAGTTGGGTACGTATGGGAAAGGTGAGAATGGCCCAACACCCCCAAAACGACCGGTTCATTGGAATCGACCTCCTTTTTAGGTCTTAATGTTATTAAATTCTTTAACTTATTAAAATATAAAATATATTACATGCAATTTAAAATAAATAGACATTCATTGTATTAAATCAAAGAAGGTCCAAATAAATAATGTTTTTAAAATAAATAAAAAGGCCTCCTTTTTAGGTCTTAATGTTGTTAAATTCTTTAACTTATTAAATATCAAATATATGACATGCAATTTAAAATAAATAGACATTAATTGTATTAAAATCAAAGAAGGTCCAAATAAATAAAAAAAATGGGCATCCATACAAGATGGAAACATGGCTTTACAATCATATCCAATGTCCAAAACTAAATAAAATAGGACAGTCACCATTTGGTGGAAACATGCCCTTTACATCAATCCCAAAACTCAAAAGAAATTAAATTACATTGAATTTAACTAATGAGGTACCCACAAAATGGAAACATACCTTTTACATCATTGAAATAAAAATAATTAACATTAAAATAATTAACCAAATAAATTAAACCATTCAAACCTTCGCAATAAGCAAAAGCAAATCATGCCACGATATATAGAACATCAATAAATCACTCATCATAAACATGAAATAATTAAATATAGGTTTTAATATTTAATATAGGCATAAGATATATAAAGTTAGGGTTTAATATATGAATTAGGGTTTATGAATAAAAATTAGGGTTTCGGTAATCAAACTAAAGTCTTTAGGGTTTTAGAAAACAACATTAGAGTTTTAGGGTTTTGAAAAATAACATTAAGGTTTTTGCTTAAAACTAGGGTTTATGGATGAAAATTAGGGTTCTATTCTTAAATTAGGGTTTTAAATATTGAAAACTAGGTTTTCTTATAAGCTTAGTGTTTAGAAAATAATTTTTGGGTTCTACACAAAGGCTAGGGTTTTGGGTTAATTAAATTAGGGTTCTGGTTCTTCAAACATATAGCTAGGTTTTGAATACTTAAAATTTAGCTATTATAAGCACACTACAAGGGAAACTAAATCAGACAACGCTTTCTAGCCGTTGTCTGATGAAGACAAAAATCGTTGTCTATTGAAGCGATGTCTGATAGCATTTCAGACAACGGTTTTAAAACCGTTGTCTGATGTAGGTTTGCATAATGGTTTTTAATTTTATCAGACAATGGTTTTTGGCCATTGTTTGATGATGGTTCAGACAATGATTTTTAACCGTTGTCTGATGGTTTCCACAACGGTTTCTAAATTGTCAGACAACGGTTTCTAAATTTTCAGACAACGTTTTTAACCGTTGTTTGATGAAGGTTTAGACAACGCTTTTTGACCATTTGTCTAATGAAGACAAAAATCGTTGTCTATTGAGGCGATGTCTGATAGCATTTCAGACAATGGTTTTTAACCGTTGTCTGAAGATGGTTTCCACAACGGTTTTTAGTTTTTTCAGACAATGGTTTTTAACCGTTGTCTGATGAAGGTTTAGACAATGCTTTTGACCGTTGTCTGATGAAGACAAAAACCGTTGTCTATTGAGGCGATGTCATATAGCATTTCCACAACAGTTTTTAGTTTTATCAGACAACGCCTTTTAACCGTTGTCTGATGAAGGTTTAGACAACTCTTTTTGACTGTTGTCTGATAAAGATAAAAACTGTTGTCTATTGAGGCGATGTCTGATTAAGGTTTATACAATGCTTTCTTATTAAAAACCGTTGTCTGATTAAGGTTTACACAATGCTTTCTTATTAAAAACCGTTGTCTGATGAAGGTATACACAACGCTTTCTTATTAAAAACCGTTGTCTGATTAAGGTTTACACAACGCTTTCTTATTAAATACTGTTATCTAATGAAGGTTTACACAACGCTTTTTAATTTTTCAGACAATGGTTAATTAATCTAAAACCGTTGTAGAAGGACGCTAAATACAACGGTTAATTAATGTGGCACACTGAATATTAGACAATAGTTTCAATGTTCATTTTCATTTCACCACCATTGTCTGTTAAACTGTACATTATACATATAAGACAACACTTTACAATGGAGGATTGCAAATTTGGGAATAAAAAAACCTCCACAAATTCAACCATTCAACATATTAACAAACTAAAAAAAATCAACACTATACATATATCACTGAATTATACTATTAACTTCAACTTGAATGACGCTTCATGAAATATTTGGCGAAGTCAATCCTAATCTCGTTGATGTCGGCATCACTATACTCCAAGTTGCCTCTGAGTAGCCACTGAAAAATGAATCAAATTTTGGTTAGCCACATGTGGTAAATACAAAACTATTATATAAAAAATGAAAATAATTAAAATTCTCACCTTAGCTGCAAACTGAAGCTCCTTGTCATAACAGATTTCCTTCATGTACCTCATGATAAAGAGGCCGCAGTCCGTGGCCCCTTTCTGCACAGGAACCCCCTGAAATAGCAAATGAAAACAAAAATGAAGTACCACATGTTACATCCATATGTAAACCCATATGCAAACCAACACATCAACCTAATCACACAACCTAACCTGAAATCTGAATAAACATTCTGAAAAATGAACAGAAGACATATCCATATAAAATTTCAGGCTCAGTGAGCAAACTCATACCTATAATATGCATATTTGCTTTAAATGATAAGAAATGAAAGAAGAAAACATTAAAAGAAAAACTTGATCACATAAAGTATATTGCAAAGCTTAGAATAAAAGAAAAAAGAAAATAAAAATCACATAAGAACAAACTCTCCAGTGCAAGAATCCCATCAGTTTCAGGTTCTGCTATAGTTTAGACTTTTAGAGGCATTTCTTAAATTGAAAGAGAACCGCCAAACTAGACATGCCAGCAGCCACCAACCTTTACAAAGATCAAAATAAATGTACTAAATTTAGCATATCCACACCATCATATCATAAGAAGAAATTTGTATGTTGCTTGATTAACAAAGTAGACTTCAACATTGATTTTAAAATTTACAGTGATACTTAAAGCTGAAACCCATAAGAAGAAGATGATTTTTATTCTAAAAGATTCAAGATAGTAGACTAGATTTAAAAGCAGAGGAAACTGAGTTTGAAGAGCTGTATTCTTTACAAATATTAATCCGCATGAACAAAGGTAATCTGAAGAAACAAAACGGCATTTTTTTGAACAATTTGAAACAAAAATCAGTTTGGGAAGAACTCATAATAGGCATACTAATCATCAATCAAACAAAAAGACTTCAAGAAAACCACTGTCATCCTTAATCAACACAATAGTATTCATCAACATAGATCAAAATAACAATATAGAAGAAACAGATTTGATGAATGTCAAACGGAGATGAGCAAATAGAGACATTGGTTTTAATCCAGAAACAAAATAAAAGTTGAAATAGAAACCAGAGCAATAGTATAAAAATACCAATCCAATATCAAATTCCCAATCAATCTCATCATCAAGAATTATATATTATACTATATACTATTATACTAATATATAATAGTAGATTTTGTTTTTTGACTAACTGAACAAGAAAACACAAGGCCACGGACTGAAACATCTTCAACAGAAATATTCAATATGAAAACCAAAGACACAAGAGAACACAAAAGGCAATCCAAATATATACGAGCAAGTATACAAGTAATGCCAGCAGTGTTGCAATTTGAAATGAAAAAATGCAGACCAACTGAAAATGCTTTGTGGACTCCAAGTTTGTACTCAAATGAAAAAATGCAGTCCAAATTTAGCAATATTTCTTTCATAGAACAAGCAATTTACATATCAATTTCCAATCCAATGCTCCATTTTCCCAACAGCAAAAAGAGTATAGGCAAAATTATTGTATAAATTGTATAAATCAGAAATGATGAGAAAAACAATACCACCATGTTCTCCCATAAAATTTTCCTCCTCACAGTCTTGTTGACACTCTCCTTGTATAACTTTATGGCACTATAAGAAACACAATATAAGTCAACAAAATTGCATTTTCCCCAAATTTTATAACTTAAGACTAAATAGGCAGACTTTAGAAGCGCAACTTACTTGTCAACAACCTCTATCCATTCCTGGCTTGCAATGCAACGTTTTAAGAGGGTCCATGTGGTAGACTACCTCTCCTGTTGGATTTACAATAGTCAATACCCAGTGATTCCTACGAAATAACAAAATAAAATACAAGCAATTCTTCATATTTGCCTGAACATAACACCAAACAATTCATTGAACAAAAAGTAATGCGAAACTTAAATAAATAATTCATGAATCAATCACAGCAGCAACAAGCCAAACTTAAAGTAATGCCAAACTTAAATAAACAACAATATCATGTCATTTTCACAAATAAGGAAAAATAGGAACAAGATGGTCAAAACTGATAATGAAAAGTGATACTACTAACATTTATATATACATATGGACATAATATATCTTTTATACTAAATTGTTGCTGCTTAAACAGAAACAAGAAGCACATAAGGTTTAACTACGATTACTGCTTCAATGCATATTGTCAAATTCAGATTGTCAAATGCAGTAAATGAGAATTAAAAAATCTGAATAAATACAGAACCGACAATGAAACAGTGATTTCAATCACCAAAATAGCAATCACAAAGACTCAATTCATAACATCAATCACAATCACATACAGAAGCAGCGTTATTTAGCTACTAACTCTCATTAGCTACTCACACATCGTTGAAAGGCAAGAGAAAGTATTGCCCTTCTTTAGCCCCCTTAAATCGACTCGCAAGTGTACGTGACCTCCCCCCTGAATTACCACATCCAATGGCACCAATCATGCTAGGATCCACAAAGCCAATCATATCAACCATTTTATGCCTTTTGACATATTCATACAAGTAGCTGCATATAAAATGAAGTAATAGTTGGTACATATTATCAGTTTAATTCCAGCACAATTAACAAAGAAAATAAAAAGCTTTTGTACTTCGAAACTTATTGAATAAATATGGTAAGTATGGATCCGGACATTTCACCTCCGGCGCACACAACATGTAGATCTTGTAAGAACACAACTTGCTTTTTGCTCACACCAAATGCTTCTTCACTTAGGGCAAAACTAACTGTTCAATCATCGCTTAAGGCATCCTTCGCCCATAGCCACAAACGTTTCAAAGGCGCTGGATAATCAGCACCCATCTGAACATGCAGCTCCTCCTCAAACATATCAGCTTCTATAACAACAGACTTCTTTAATTTCTTGGAGGCTTTTTTCTTCACACAAGCTTTTTTAAAACTCTGAAAATAAAAAATTTGCACGTGAACACAGTAAATAGCAAAAAAAAAGCAATTATGCAAACTTTCATTTCTCAAAACTTAATCTTTGGATTAGACACCCCATCCAGCACAATCAAATTTCTCAGCCATGCTATAAAAGTACCCACGGCTTGGTCCACAGTAACAATTTCATCGCCGACTGGGAATGGGATATTGACGTCTGTAAATATAAAAAACATGGAAAAATTACATTTATTTATATGTTTGAATATAATCATTAGAAGTTTGAATAAATAGTAAGTAGTATCCTCAAACCTTGAATTGTACGAGTGATCGACACTCTTGCATTCTCTTGTGCAATCTTAACTCCATGGAGAGACGGCTCATGTCCTTCAACAACCGGGACTTCAACAACCTTTGCATAAGCAACAATATTGCTCGGTGATCCTATGGCCAGCTTCGCCAATTTCACTTGATTATCAAACCCATCATCATCATTTTTTTTAATGATGTCATCATTTTCGATTTCAACAACCTCCTCATTATTGGGACCTTTGACATCAGCAGAAACCTCAATAACTTCTGCCTCCTCAGCAGTAGCAACCGTAGCAACAATCTAGATACGTTCTGCCTCCTCAGCAGCAGCAACCTCATCAACATCTGCAACAACCTCAGCAGCAACCTCAGCAGCGACCTCAGCAGCAACCTCATGAACTTCATCCTTATCAAGCACCTCCACTTTCTCCAAAGCAAGGACCTTCTCATCATCAACAGAATTGAGACTCCTTTTTGCTTCATCCGAATTGAGACTCCTTTTTGCTTCATCCGAATTGAGACTTATTTTTGCTTCAACAGAATTTGCATCAAATTGAGGACTCAAATTCTTCCTCACAACCGGCACTTGCACCTCTTGATCCTTCACAATAGGAATTGAATTGGAGCAACTTGCTTGTTGGGAAGGCATGTTTGGACTAGACACAGGCTTTGACAAAAATTCTGCTCTAATCTTGGCAATTTCAACAGCCCAAAATGCATCTCTCTGCACTATAATTTTCTTGGTCTCCTCCTCCATGACCATTTGAACCCCCTCCCATATCTTTTCATCAATACTCTTTTCTTTTCTCTGTCTTGGGAGACCAAAATAGACAGATTGCTTCACGTGCCTTCCCTGGCCACGTACTCTTCCAGAATGCTCCAGTTTACCAAGCGCCTTTGATAACACATCATCAGCGCCTTGTTCAACTACTTCACCTGAACTAACTTGCTCCTTTAATGACTCCTAAAAAATAGACCCAAAATGGATGTAGTTAATAAATTAGGAAACAAGAAAAGTTGTTGAATTGAGTTGAAACTTGAATCAAAAATCAGAACTTACGATTTCCTCAGCTTTGTGCTTCACTCTCTCATCTTTAAACTTTCCTTGTCTGTCCTACCTTGCAAGGATCCAAGCCTTCACTCGATTGATCTCTAAAATCCCTTCCGGATGAGATTCAGTCTGCATGTATATATAGAGGATGACCTTATTAGTAATATAAACATGTTTTAAGATGCATTATAAATCCATATTGACGATACACAAGTCATAGAAAAAAAAATTAAATACATAAGTCAACACTAACCCATTCACTTTCCAAGTTCGCGTATCCTTTTCGAGACAAACGATGAGGATACTCGTTCAGCATACTTCTCTTATGTTGTTCTTCATGAATTTTCTATGACAAAAAGGAACAAAACATCATAAGTATGAAAAAGGAATCTAGATTACCATTGGAACTAAATTAAGAAACGAGAAAATTGAAGATTTCCTTATGGTAAACTCGACTCCTAGACAATCAGCAATGAAAATGTCCCAGTGCGACTGCTCAATGAATGTGAAGTCAGCTGGAGGAAACCGCAGCTTCTCTGGTTCATCACGGTGTGGAAGAACATAGAGTCTCATCAACCGACTTTTGAATTCCCTCCATTTTTTACCAGCAGACTGCAGCACCATTTTCTTGGAAGTCGGTGGTACAATGAAAGCCATCTACATACATAAACCACAAAAATAAAATTAGATGAATACGTTACTGAAAACCCAACGTATATAAAGCAATTGAGAAACTAATGTATATAAATTAATTGCGTGGGAAGGATTTTGCATAACCTGGACACAATCCCAAATCTTTGTTTTGACGTCTTCAACAACTTCCTTCTAGGAATCATGCCATATCGGGGCTTTAGACCTTGCTAAAACTCCAATATATGATTGCATCTCTGAAGCAGCCCTACCAAATGGTGCTCCCTTTGCATTAAATGAAACTGTAGGCTTTTGGCTACTGATCTTCCATCTAACAATTCGGTGCATGGAGACACACCCTCGTTTCAGCAGTTTTATCCCTTCAACATCGTCCTCATTTGATTTCGGGTTACCCTTATCCACTCACTTTCTTTTCTTGGACAGCTTTTTTTCCAAGTTTTTAGAGATCGACTTCCTCTTCGAAGATACGGGGAAAGAAGTTGATGGCTTATCTGGGTGCATTGACCGTGTCCTGGAGATAGCCTTCACCACTCTCATTGTGGCTGGATTTGGGGAAGACCGAGCTTGTTGTTTACATACACGGGGAGAAGTACGGGTGGGTAGTTGATACGATTGTTTCTTCTTCGAAGGAACCATAATCAGCACCTGCATTCACAAATTAAAAGTTACATTTTGTGCGAAATCATCCAGTTTAAACATTGAAAATCACATAAAACAGCTGCAGGTATGAGAAGCATCAGCCAACAGGTAAGAATTATATGTGAAAATGCATTTCAGAAGAATGTTGATGTAAGTAGCTGCAAGTATGAGAATACTATCACTATCTCTAAGAATAACTCTCATGCCCTTTGGTCAATTCTAAGGTTACACTACTTGGAAGGAAATAGGGTTAAGAGACAGGTTTGCCATTGCTAATTTGAGGAAAATAAATATACTCTTTCAAAATTGCAGAATAGAAAAGGCAATTGGTAAGAGCCACAGAATCATAATCAAAGCAGGAAATATTTTCATGACTAAATCACATGCCACAATAGTAACAAAATTATGTTCGTACTTAGTGCCACAACATTTAAATTTCCTATAAGAACAGGACACTTAGTGACTGTAGTACAACACACGAAAGAAAAACATCAATTATGGACTGTTATGGTACCTCTTTTGGATCTAGTTATATGAGTAATTTTGAATTAGGGATTTAATAGTAACTACTTTGATCTTTAGTTACATGCACTTGAGATGCTTTATCACATTATCCATAACAAAATTTTGCATCACATCAAGACTACTTTTCTAGCTATTCCACATGTTTCTACTTCTTTAATTCTACATTTTCAAGGAAGAGCTCATATGACTCCTAGAAGACTACATGGAAGCAACACATTAAACATTTTGGTATTTAAACATTTCATGTCATCACAAGGAACTGCCAAACATAACGGTTCCAACATAAGTTAAGTAACACATGCATGGCACATTGGGATCAACTGCATAAAATTAGCCATAAAAAGAAACTATAACTACAGAGCCCAGTAAATGTATCCCCTTGTATAGCAATTGCAACTTGGATGGAGGTTTTAGGTGTACAACATATAACACAAATTAAGCCTGTGTTGCAAAAACATTATTTTTCTGAAAACAGGCTAAGCATAGTTGGATTGAAGAAAAAGATCAAAAATTGTTTATAAAACAAACTTCTAAGAACTAAGAAGAGGAAGAAGAAAATTATACAATAACATAATAACAAAAAAAATTAAAAAAAAAAGATGCAGAGCGACAAAAGTATATAACGAACCTCGAAGGCTGGAACTGAGGGAGTGAATGCAGAGCAGCAGTGAGTGGCGGGCGGGTTAGAGAGAAAGGTAGAAGAGGAAGAAGAAATATGGATGTGCCGTGCGTTTTTAGGTCAAGACTGAATATTTCGAAAGAGGGAAGGAAGAGAACAAAGTTAGGTCTAGCAATGGAAAGAGGGAAGGAGGAGAACAAAGTTTGGTGTAGAAATATTTAGTTTCTGAAGCTTTCTACTCGTGAAAATGGAAACAAATTAGGTCTACAGAGAGAAATTGAAAGAGGGAAGGAGGAGATAGGTCTGTTTAGGTTTATTGCTAAATTTCAAAACGGCCGTGTTTTTGGCAAAATGGGGGCAAATGAAATTTTTTTTTTTGGAAATAAAGGGGGGAATTTAAGTGTTCAAAATTTTTGAAGTTTTGACATCCCTCTTTTGAAACAAAATGGAATTTTCAAAATTTTGTTAAATTAACTTTATAAATTCACTTATATAGATGACTTATAAATTTCAATTTATAATTCATCTATAAGTGCTTAAGGCAATACAATTTAAATAATTAGTAGTGATAAATTTCTATGGAACCCTATATAATTATAAAATTTAGTGTTGATGTAAATTAGATTGAGCAAAAACTAAATAAGTCTAACATTGATTCTTTCTAAGGTAAAAAAAAGAAGAAATGCAACATACATACCTTAAGCATCCACTTAAAGTGATTGAAGTAATCTGGATCAAAAGCTTCGATATCGTGATATGTTACTTTAACTCCCAATATATGCTTGTAGAAAGATCTAGTGAAATGCAACAGATAGACAAGATTACTATCAAATGCATAGGAGCAATTAATGAAATTAGTTCAAACTCTGGATTTCCTTGTCACCATATAGCCATTACACAATACTAATATATATACTAATATTGAAAAGTATAGCCAACTGAGAGAATTAAATTTCATACACAGGAACCATGCTCATGGTTAGCCATATAGCAGCCATCTAGATAGAAAGCATGTAATTGCAAGGCAAGAGTTCAATAAGCAAGTCCACAAGAACACTTACAAATGGAAGTGAAGATTATGATTATGATTTGAGAAACATTAGAGTTAGTGGGATGTGAGAAGAACATGAGAAAAATTTATCAAAGAACTAGCACTAATATATTGTAACACCCCTATATACCGTATATGTACCAAGCATGCTTAAACGATCGTAACATACGTATACTGAATATAGAAAATGCCACAGTTTAAAAAGAAACACAACAAATATCTTTGTAAATAAGTGAAACCAATCTCAAACATTTAAAAGAAATCCAAAAGACACCATATAAAAATATTTATTAATTCACAGCGGAAGTTATTACAAGTATATTATAAATCAAAGTTTACAAAACATAGAATATATATACATGATTGGCAGCTCTTCTCTGATCTTTAAGTCCCAAAATAACACTTCAATGTCTACTCTCACTCGGTCTTGAGGAGCTCTCAGGTTCAACTCTGTTACCTGCGCGAACAAACAATATCGCGCTAAGCCAACGGCTTAGTAGTACAAAATATACCAACACTATACTATAATGCAATGCAATGTCACATATTTGATTACTCAAATCAGTATCATAGATGAAAGGTTAACAACATACCTTTATATTTCATAAACCACATATATAAACATATCACATTTCAATATCCTTTCCATATATCTCATTAGTTAATCATTTTACCATACATGAATCACATTAAACAAAGACAAGCATGGGCCCAAGACACACTAATATGCCATTCAACTTTCAGAGTTAATGCTTTGGTTTTGTTATCACATTTATCATTATCATAAACCCAACTAGGCTTCAAGGATTTAGGTTCAACCAAGCTTCAAGGGGAACAAAGCATGCTAAGTATCAACCCAACTTGGCTTCAAGAACCAATCCAACCTAGCTTCAAGGGTTGTAACATCTCAATTAGGCTTCAAGGATCAAATCCAACCTAACTTCAAGAGAATGTTACCAATAGGCATGCCACCAACAACAAAACTCTGAAAATGAATAACACATTAGACACACAATTCATTTATTGTTTCATTCTCAATTCTCATCATCAATTAGGCAAACATGCCTTATGTTCTTTCAATTGAATCATCATAGCCAAACACTATGGCTTCACATCACATTTGAGTTATCATAGCCAATCACAATGGCATCATATCATGTTGTATCTCAATTCATATTATTCACCTAGCATCATCATATTATATCTCAATTCATATTATTCACATAGCATCATTGGTATAACATTCCAAGATACATTATTCATATAATATCATATGCATTATCAAATGGAAGTTCAAACTCAATCATGTAAGAAGAACAAAAACCAAACACAGTAACCAACACACTTAAGGGACATGGCCAAGCTTGTGGCCGTGTCTCTCAACCAAAAACCTCTCAACCAAAAGCAATAGAAGCCAACATGGGCAAGGGACACGGCCGTGTCTCCTCCAAAAATCACCCAACAAGGCCAAATTTCCATGGACTTGGCTGTGTCTCTCATGAATTGGCCGTGTCTCTCCTTGCTTTTGGCCGTGTCTCTCATGAGTTGAAACCCTAACATGTCCAAGTCCCCTTTGGTTGCACTCAATTACATTATACACAATATAGCATAATTCAAATGAATGTAATCCATGTTCTAAACACATATTTCACATGTTTACCACAATATTCACCTTAACAACCCATCATCAACACATTTAATCTCCTTCCACTTCAAAACCCTAAAAAAACAACATCACTTTTAACCTACCATCTTCAACCAAAACCAAACCAACACTAAGTTAACTCACAATCAATTTCAACATTTAGAAACTCATCTCAAACATACAAAATCATAATATTATCAAATCACAACACACTTCAAACATATCTTCAAAATACCAAAGGAAAACAAGAGAGTACTTACCTTAGATGAAGAAATTTCACAAATCTCCAACCAAAACCTTTGATTCTCCTTCAATTTGAAACTTGAATAAGCAAATCTCACTTTTGCTCTCTTCCTTTGAAATGGCCGGCTATACCAAGAAAAGAAAAGAAATGAAGACAATTCAACCTTCTTTTCTTCTTTAAATATCCACCAAGCAATTCCATCAACACAATTACTTAAATGCCCTTTTCTATTTGTTCACACTTCCTTTAAAGTCTTGCCCTCTTAAGTAATTTCACTCATCCCAAATAAAAAATATCTTCTTCCCTTGACTTTACACTTGACCAACATATATGTTATATATATTAACATATATACAACATATACATTTCATTAACACAATCATTTCCTTTGCTAAAACATATGTACATTTAATTCAAATCAAACAACAATAATATTCAAAACTTCTAGGGCATACATTGGGATATTACATATATACTTGTATATAGTAATATATACTTGTATATACTAATATATATACTTGTATATACTAATATATATACTTGTATATACTAATATATACTTATATATACTTGTATATATACTAATATATACTTATATATATACTTGTATATAATAATATATATACTTGTATATACTAATATATACTTGTATATACTTGTTTATATACTAATATATATATACTAATATATACTAATATATATACTTGTATATATACTAATATATACTTGTATATACTTATATATTTACTTGTATATACATGTATATACTTGTATATATATACTAATATATACTTGTATTCCTACTTATATAATATCATATTATATCTAAATCATTATTTAATGGTGGACTTTAAAGTTTCTAATGGGTTTATGAAATGTTTATAAATCCAAACCTTAGCTTTTAATACTTAGTCAAGTTTGTTTGGCTTAAGAAAGCCTAACTTCCATACATTGCAAATAGCCACTAGATCCTTAGCATGTTTTTATACTAAGAAAATCTAACTTCCATAAAACGTCGAAGCTTCTGATTCTGCTTCATCTCTCATTCCTCTTTTAGCTTCAATAGTCGTGGTTCTCTCGCTGCCAAACCCTAAGCACCACTCTCCTTGTTGCGGTCTTCATTGCTACCGGCCGTCTCCTTGCTGCCGGACGTCTCCTTTGTCAGTAACTGCATTGTCCCAATTAAATGGAAAGAAGATTATTTTTTTTCTTATGAGCCGTAAGTAATCATCCCATCTGCACTCTCCTTGCTGCCGATGTTCATTAAGCTGTTGTATGTATATACATAACTTGGTACATTGGATTACAACCATAGAATTCTTTCCTCTGTTTAATCTAATTGAATTATTGCATTGTATTTTCAGATTACTATAATGTTGCATTGTATTTTCAGATTACTATAATGTTGTTTTGTCCCTTCAATTTGCTGCTTAAATTTCAAGATCTACAGTATGTCTCCATGCTTCTGATTTCTCTACTTGTTTATAAGTCTTTGGTCCCCTGTTTGATGACTATCAGTTGAAATGGTATGTTGAGTTGTGTTAGTGAATTGAGGATTATTTGTGGATTCAAGTTGTTGTGATTGAAGTTGAATGTCTGTTAAAACATCAGTTGTGTGAACTGGTATTTGTTTAGTTTTATATGGAAAGTACTGCTCATGAAACTGTAAATAAATGCTGACTAAAATTTATTTTGTTGTGAGATCCATAAATAGAAAACCTTTCACTCCTGACTTGTAACCAAGAAATACCCCTTTCCTTGCTCTTGGTGCTAGCTTTTCTTTTCAATGACAACTTTTAAGTTCTATATGTGAACCCTTTTTCTTTCTCCTTCAGGTTGAACAATTACATAACAGTCCAAGCTTCCTCATGCAACTTTATTCAAACCACAACAACCATATGATAGTTGTCTTTGAGAAACCTTCATAGAAGTTAGCTGCTACATCTGCTCTTGCATCTGAGGTGATTATACTTCCCTTCCAGGTTCTATTTGACATCACCATAATTCAGTGGAGTTCACATAGGTGTTATGTATCTGGTTCTTGCTATTAACTGAATTATTGTTGTCAAAATTGCAGAACTGGTCCAACTAACTGAATTATTGCTCAAATTGCAGAATTAGTCCAACTAAAAGATGGATAGATCTTGGTTGAAGGCTGATAGAAGAACAAGAGAGTTTCAATTAGGTGTGGAAGAGTTGTTAATGTTTGCATTTGAGAATGGGTTTGATGAAACAAAAATTAGTTGTCCATGCTTAAGATGCGCTCACAGTAAATCGTGGAAGGCTCAAACTGTTAGGGATCATCTTTTCCAATATGGTATTGATCAAACCTATACTTGCTAGATATGGCACGGAGAGTCAAATCCAGAAGGGAGTCCTTTAGTTGCTGAAACCGATTGTTTCTCAGAATCAGTTGATCAAACAAACATAAGAACGGGGCATGATAATGTCGACGATGATGATATTTCATTAGATTCCTCTGATTTCATTAACCATGTTGAAGGTGAACATGAACCCCTTTATCCGGGATGCAAGGGTTATACTAAGATGAAAGCTTTAGTCAAGTTATATAACTTGAAAGCAAAGCATGACATTTCTGATACATGCTTCTCTGATATTCTCCTTTTGCTTGGGTCAATGCTTCCAGAAGGCAATAGTATCCCTTCTTCCTTCAGTGAAGCCAAGAAAAACTTATGTGCTATGGGTATGGAGTATGAAAAAATACATGTGTGCCCAAATGATTGTCTCTTATATCGTGGTGAGAGAGATGAAGATGAGACAATTTGCCGCATATATGGAGCCTCTAGATGGAATCTGGACAAGAAAGGAAAAGAATTGGAAGGGGTCCCTGCTAAGGTTCTATAGTATTTTCCGTTAATACCAAGGTTGAGTAATTTGTTCAATACAACTCAAATTGCAAAGGAAATGACTTGGCATCACACCGGGTGACAAAAGGATGGTAAAATTAGACATCCGGCAGACTCACAAACATGGAAGGATGTAGACCAAAAGTGGCCTGAGTTCGCTTCGGAGACAAGAAACCTTCGATTAGCTTTATCTACCGATGGATTCAATCCCTTCCGTGGATTATCAACTGATTACTCATGTTGGCTTGTTTTGCTATGTATTTATAACTTACCACCTTGGCTTTGTATGAAGAGAAAGTATATTATGTTAAGTTTGTTGATATCCGGACCGAATCAGCCCGGAAATGATATTGATGTGTTCCTTCAGCCACTTATAGAAGATCTTCAAGTGTTATGGAATGGGAAACAAGTGTATGATGCATATAAGAAAGAGTTCTTCATACAAAGGGGAATTTTGTTGTGGACAATTAGTGATTATCCAGCTTTAGGCAACTTGTCGGGCAACATCATTAAAGGGTATAATGTTTGCACTGTCTATGTTGATAAAACAAAAGCTACCAGGTTGGCAAATTATCGTAAGACGGTGGTTATGAGGCATCGTAGGTGGTTGCCCCGTTATCATCCATATCGAAGGCAAAAATTAGCCTTTGATAACACTGTGGAGAAGTTGTCGGCTACTATTCCATTAACTGGAGAGGAGGTGTTTGAAAGGGTACAACCACTAAGGGGCCATGTCTATGGTAAGACACAACACCAACCTCGATGGAATAAAGGTGAACCTTGACCTATTTGGATGAAGATGTCTATATTTTTCCAACTTAAGTATTGGAAATTTTTGCCGATTAGGCATGTCCTTGATGTGATGCATATCGAGAAAAATATATGTGAAGCTTTGACTGGTACCTTGCTAAATATACTAGGGAAGTCAAAAGATAAGGAGTCTGTCCGTCTTGATATGGCTGAAATGGGAATAAGAACGGAGTTGAGGCCAAAAACTCCCGGAAAAAAAAGAGAAGTTGCTGACGGCATCTTGGAACTTATTACATAAAGAAAAGAAGATTGTCTGTTCATCCTTGGTTGGCATGAAGTTACCTGATGGTTTTTGTTCAAACATTAAGGGTCTTGTTGGAATGAAATCTCATGACTGCCATACAATGTTGCATCACTTACTCCCCATCGCAATTTGGTCAGTACTATAAAAATAGGTTAGGTGCACTATTATTAGGTTTTGCCTCTTCTTCAAGGCAATTTGTAGTAAAGTCATTGAGGTGGATAAACTAGAAAAAATGCAAGCTCAGTTGGTGGAGACCATATGCTTGCTAGAAAAGTACTTCCCCCCTTCCTTCTTTGATATAGTGATCCATCTCTCAATTCATCTTGTGAGAGAGGTTGAGCTCTGTGGGCCAATCTTCCTACGCTGGATGTACCCTTTCGAGAGATATATAAAGACTTTCAAGGGTTATGTACGGAATCGGGCTCGTTCTGAAGGGTGCATTGCTGAGGCCTAAGTTGCAGAAGAGGCCGTTGAGTGTTTAGTCAACTTTGAAGAAGCAGCTGTTGGATTGCTGAAAAATGGTAGGGATAAGAATGATGCAAAATACAGACCCTTATCTGGTGCAACAGTTATAACGCCAAGTAAGAAGGACTTGCACCTAGCACATTTGTGTCTTCTCCAAAATTGTAATGACGTTCGCCCATATTTTGAGTAAGTTACTTCAATTTAATTTTGTTATTTCCTTATTTTTTGCATTTTGTTTCAAAAATTAATAAAGTTGTTTTTACTTGCAGTGAACATATGGCTTCTTTGATGACAAGATATCCACAACATGAAAATGATGAAGAGTGGCTAAAGAACATGCAAAATGAAACATTCCCTAAGTGGTTTCATAAAAAGGTAAAATCTTATAGCCCAAGTATTTTACTGCAATTTGCAGCAAAAATAAGCCTGTTTCTTTATATATTTTACTGAAAAATAATGAATGCCCTGTACTTGTGAATTCTTTTGAAATACTACAATATTTATCTTCTCTCAAAGGCTATTCATACTTATGGCCAATTTAATTTTTTGGACTGATTGCATCAGAATTACTTGATGAGAAGAATACAGTAACTAAGGATATAATGTGGATTGCAGCAGGGCCTAACAAGGATGTAGCTACATTCAGTGGCTATAGAATCAACGGTGTTACCTACAGCACCAAAGAACGTGATGATACGCGACAAGTTCAGTGCAGCGGTGTTTGTGTAGATGCCGATACAATGCTTGTGAAGGGTAAGGATAAAAACATCGAGCATACTTCACATACATTTTATGGAGTTATTACAAGTATTTGGGAGTTGGACTATAACCGCTTTAGGGTTCCTATCTTTCGTTGTAATTGGGTAGATATGAACAAAGGGGTTAAAGTAGATGACTTGGGATATACATTGGTTAATTTGAACAAATTAGGTTTTCTAAACGATCCTTTTGTGTTAGGAAAACATGTCAAGCAAGTTTGTTACATAGATGACCCTCTTGAAAAATTATTGTCAGTTGTCTTAAAATTACCTGACAAGTACTATGATGAAAGTGATGATGAAAATGAGGGATCTGTAGAAATAGAACTTGAGAATGAGCTACATTTGCCAATGTTCCCATATGTTGATGAACTCGATGAAGAAAACAGTAGTTACATGCGGGAGGAAGAAGAATTGATTCAGCTGTCATGATGGTAATAATTTCATTTGTTTTAAGTTCTATTTTGAAATTATGTCCTGCCATTACTTTTTCCATCCTTTATACTTGCAGGTCCAACATCCTTAATGCCTGTCACAACTCCCTGCTGCCTGTAGAATGTTTTGTTTATATCATTCAGAATTTAATGAAAGATTGGTTGGACGCTTTGTTGAAAGTTTTGTGTTTCTTATTTAAATTTATTGAAAGTTTCATTTGTACCTATCATTCGATTTGTATCTTTATTTGACACTTTGTTCAAAGATTTGGTTATATAATTTATTGAATCATGTGGTTTTTGCTCTGACACCTTGCTGGTGGATTTGGTTTAACACTTGTCAGTGGAGAATTTCATTTGATTTGTGTTTTTGGTTTGATTTGTGTATAGGGATTACTTTCATTTAAGGCAATTTTTTTTGAACACTCAGTTAATCAGACAATGGTTTCTTACGAAAAACTGTTGTCTGAACATATATTATACAATGGTCTGAACAGTTAATTAGACAACTTTTTAAATAATCGTTGTCTGAAACATCTTATTAGACAACGGTTTTTTTTTACCAAAAAAATACTTGTCTAAACATACATTACACAACGGTCCCTAAAACCCATTGTCTGTATGCTTGCTTCAGACAACGGTTTTTTTTAACCGTTGTCTGAAACGCTGAATTATACAACACTTTCGAAAAAACCGTTGTCTAAAACATCTTATCAGACAACTGTTTTGTATGACTAGAAAAACAGTTGTCTGAACATATATTACACAACGGTCCCTAAAAAACCGTTGTCTAGTGTGACCAAAATGACACCTAATAGACAACGGTTAAAAAAAACACCAAAAACAGTTGTCTGAAAATTAATCAGACAACGCTTTTTTGGGAAAAAAAAACCGTTGTCTGTTTTTTTCAGACAATGGTTTTTTCCTTAACCGTTGTCTGATGACTGTGTCTGATTCAGTTTTTCTTTTAGTGGCAGATTCATAAATTGATGATTAATGTCTATTGGTTTTGCTAGATTACTGTCCGAGTTTATTAAGGTTGCACTTGTAAACTTTAACAAATTAATGTCTACTGTGTGAAAATATTATTTTTAATGAATAAGGGTTACCACTGGAAATTTAAACAATTGCAACACATTAAATGAAATAATAATCAAAGTGACTACTGTAAACTTAAATTAATTGAGCAATAAAATAAAACCTCGATTTGTTGGCTCCATTGGTTTCAATCTAAACTAGAATTTCATCCTATAAATTATGGTGGAGCCAGCAAATTACGGTACACATCTAACTTAACTCAATATAACATGATTTGATGATTTTAGATGCTGAATATAATGGTTATTTGGTTGGATTAATTCTAGTAGGTTATAGCTTTTTGTTTTATTTTCATTTTAGTTCATGTGAAGTGATTTGATGATGTTGTTCATTATTCAAACAAAATAAATCCACAACCTATTAGCTTAAGTTACAGTGTCTTACAAGTGTTAAATTGCTATTTTTAGTACATGATTATTTAATTGCAAACGTTTTCCTATAACCTTATTTTTCCAGCATTAAAAGCTTTATTTAAAATCCTAAAAATATTTTTTCAAAACCCTAATATCTTAATATCCTGTAAACTAATTTTTAAAAATCCAAAAACCCTATTTTCTAAATCTTAAACCCTAAAATCTTAATTTTCAACACTAAATCCTACAACCCCAAAAGCCAGTTTTCAAAATCTTTCAAGGCGCGGCCCCCAACCCCGCAAGGGGCACTGCCCCCTTGACCCCCACCTGCTAACCAGCTAGCGAGACCGCCGTATGGGCTCATCGAAGGTCAATATTTATTTATGCATTATAAGTCTTTGTATTTAACTTCCTTTATTTTAAATCCTAATTTAGTTATTAAAATTCTAAAAATCTTAATTTAAGAAGTAAACTCTAAATTTATATATTTATTTCTTTATTTAATTTTAGATTTTATTATGTAGTTTATTATATATTTTGATGATTGATTTATTTAATTTATCATGTATGAATATTTTTTTAATTATTATTTGTTTATTAAAATTGTAAGAGGTATGTTTTCAAGATTGGGTACCTCATTTATTAATTTTCATGCAATTTAAGTTGTTTTTATATTTTGGGATTAATGTAAAGGACACGTTTCCACCTTTTGGTGGGTGTCCTATTTAGTTTTAGACATTGGACAATGTAAGGACACGTTTCCATCCTCAGATGGGTGTCCATTTATTTGTTTTGTTTGAACATTATTTTGATTTTAATATAATGATGCTTTATTTTAATTATTGCATGTAGTATGGATAATATTGTTGTGTTTAAGAATTTTATAATATTAAGACCTGAAAAGGAGGCTGGTTCCAATGAATCAGGCATTGTAGAGTGTTGGGCCATTTATCACCTTCCCCACACGTACCCAACTTTCTAAACCCATTAGGGGGTTGAGGATTCCTTAGGAATCGAGTCATCCACCCCTTTCTTTTTCTCGGCCCGTCCGGGTGGGCACACCATTTTCTCCAGGTTTAGGCTCGAATTCTCTAAGGCCTTGAGCCTAACAGTGCCGAAGTCGCAAGAACCATTCCACCGGGAGTGGGGGCAAAAATCCCCGCTCACACTTTCCATCAATCCTCCCTCTATTACGAAAGTTACAAGCGGTGGTGCCTTCCAAATTTAGGCAGAGGATTATTCTTAGTGTTGGGCTTATCAGGCTCAGGCAGCTTTCCACTGTCAATCAAATCTTGGATATTGTGCCTTAATCAAAAACATTTATCTGTCTCATGCACTTGCACTTGATGGAATTGACAGAAGAGCTTGGCATCAAAATTTGATGGCAGAGGCTTGTGTAGAGGTTGAGGTGCCAATGGTTGTAGCAAATTCATCTTCATTATATTTCTAATATCTTTGACAAAGGTTCCCCAAAGTCTGAAAATTTATGCTTCTTTGTTTGTTAAGTTGTTGCATTTTTCTCAACACCTCTTCTTTCCCTTTGACTTTGCCCATTGGGGTGGTAGATGCCCTTATTGCTCCACTTAAACAGTGCATGTTTGTGTTGCGCTCAAATAAACTCTACCACAAAGCGTCACTCGCAAGTATACGAGGTAGCTGTAGCAAAGGTGATCGCCCCAAGGTCGTTCTCTCAAGGAAGCTAAAGTGGTTAATTGCTTATCAGATTATGTTTAACAAGTAATAAAGAGATTTAAATTGCTAAATAATGAAGAAGATTGATTTGAGTTTAAAACAAATAAAAGTAAACAAGAACTGGCGTTTTGATTCACTTAATAAAAGGTCTAGGGTTTGTACTTCTCTACTACTTATATGTATGAACGGTTATTCCTCTTAACTACTTCAATTTCAAAGATTAAATCTCAAACAACTCAACTAATCGAGTCAAGGAAATAAGCTCTCGCATTCAAACCTCTCTCAACTAATCTTGTTATAAGTGAAATAATCCTTTTAATAGGTTATATCTCTAATTCACCTAAGTCCCTAATTGAATTGTTCAAGTATTAAACTTCATCTCTCGATCCATCATTAAATACCTTTAAACACATAATTGTTGATCAATCAATTATATATTAACAATGTTTCATTCAATCAAGGCTATAGAAATTATTAGCTAAGAGAATAACCAATTCATACAATCATAGCAAATCCATACAAACCCTAGACTAGATCAAATTAGTTCATAATGCAATCAAACATATTCATCTCATTAATGTTCAAAGAAATCAAAATAGACATGATAATATCCATTCAATAAAAATAAAGAGAATAAGTTCGAGAACAAAACCAAGTTACAACTCCTTGAAGCTTCTGAAGAATCTCTTGTTCAAATCTTGCAAGAAGGATGAAACAATGGCTAGAATAATCTAATCTAACTAGTTTTTATCCAAAGTGAAATCAAAATCAATAAAATAAATGTTAAAACCCTAGCTCTAATCTCTGACGGCTCAAAAACTGCTCTAAATCGTCGACTCTCCCCAAAACCTAACTTTCTTTCTTCCTTTTATACGAAACGCGGCTTTAAAATTCGGTGCGCGTATATTTCATGAGGGACACGGCCAAGTCAGATGTGACTTGGCCGTGTGAGTGGCTTTTGGAGGGACACGGCCAGGTGACTTGGCCGTGTCCCTTGCCTGTGTTCGCTACTGCATGTTCTCTTCCTTTTCTTCTTTGATTGAGTGACACGGCCAAGTCAGAGGTGACTTGGCCGTGTTGCACTTCTTTGGAGGGACACAGCCAGGTGACATGGCCGTGTCCCTTGCCAGTGTCCTCTACTGTGAGTGTTAAATCTTCTTTGCCTTTGGAATTGGTGAGACACGGCCAAGTCAGAGGTGACTTGGCCGTGTTGCTTCATTTTTGAGAGACATGGCCAACTGACATGGCCATGTCGCTTGCCAGTGTCGCCTGACATGGCCATGTCGCTTGCCAGTGTCGCCTGACATGGCCATGTCGCTTGCCAGTGTCGCCTACTGTGATGACTTGGCCGTGTTTGAGCATATTTGGAGAGACATGGCCAGGTGACTTGGCCATGTCGCTTGCATGTGTCGCCTGACATGGCCATGTCGCTTGCCAGTGTCGCCTACTGTGATGATATCTTTTCTTCAGTCTTGGTTCCTGGCTTTTTTAACCTAAAACAAAACTCAAACAAACTTTAAACAAAAAGTAAATAAACAATAACCAACAAAACATAAACACCATACTAAAAACTAGATCAAAAACGACATAAACACTGAAATAAACTAAAATTACAAAATTAACAAAAACACTAAATAAACCGATTTAAACTAATAAAATACCTAAATAAAACAATAATTATTATAATAAACAAGACACAAATCTATAACAAAAACTAACAAAACAGTTTGACAAATCTTATAAAATTGGGATTGTGATGATCTCCAGAATTTCAATCAACTGAGTCTTCATAATTTTAGCAAATTAATCCCATAGCTCGACCATCCTAGCTTTGACAACCTCATCGACTATATCCCTTAGTTATTTTTCATCCATCCTCCTAATGAAGCACTTGAATCAAAATCACTATTGTAAGTGGTGTCGTTGTATGCTCTTGAATTTGCTTACTCTAGGTGTGTGAGCCAAAAAGGATCAATGACATGTAATGTAATGCATGTATGCATACATGCATGGACGAACAAGTAATAAACAATCAAAGATAATCAGGGCGTTCCTTCCAACCTTATGTCATCCATACACGAATGGTGAGTCCCTTTCCCTAGGTATATGGCCAACAAAATACATACATGGGATATCTTGGTTTTGCAAAAATTCCCTCGGACGATTTTAACCAATAGTTATATTTTCAAGCTTAGAAGTCAATCCATGATAATTCTCATCAATTAGGCTTTAATCCATTGAATCTCAATTAAAATAGCTTTTATGATATATTAGATTAAAACTAAATTAAGAGGTTTATCATAGATAGATTTCCCATTTGAAAAAAAGCAACTAATGATTCATGCCAAAAATAAGCCCATCATTAATGATTCTTGGTATAAACTAGGCCCACAATCGATTTTTGGTATTCCATAATTGACCTAAATATTTGTAAGCTCTTTTTAAGAAAGGGTTTTAATTTTAGATGAAGTGAAAATAATTTTGTTTCAAAGCCTTTGGGCTTTTAACTTTGGGCCATAATGTGGAAAAAGATTTTTTATCCATCTTGAAAGGTTTTCATGTCCAAAGACCTTCTTGAAAAAGATTAAAAATATTTTTGGTCTTTTAGCTTAAAAGAATAGAACTATTTTGAGCTTACAACATAGGTAGGTCATATTAGAAAAATAACAAACTAAATAAACCAGGCTTCAAACCAAGATATATCCATCATAGTAAAATAACAAGCATTTGGGGTAAAAACCTAAGAAAAGTAACTAGGCCAATTACATGAGCCTTATTCTTTGGATTGAAAAGCTTAGGTTCTCATAGCATGTATATACCAAAAGATATAAGGCTATGAGTGGTTATGCCATGCTCAATCTCCATACCTTGAGTGAAAGTATAGTATCTCTTACGTAACACAACACGGGTAACACGAGCGTCCTAACTTACGCACATATTGCAAGGTAAATGATGCAATAGATAATATCATAATAAGAAAGAATAAAATAATATAAAGACCAATGGAATCAACTTCTCTTGTCTCTAGTAGAGTCACCACTGTGAACGGAGATTTTCGCCCTACTCCCATGTGGAATGGTTATTGTGACTTCGGCACTGTTAGGCTTAGGGCCTTAGAGAACATGGGCCTAAGCCCGGAAAAAATAGAGTCGCTACTCGGATGGTCCAAAAAAATAGAAAGGGGCAGATGACTTGATTCCTAACAAATCCCCACCCCCTATTGGGTTCAAAAAGTTGGATATGTATGGGAAGGTGAGAATGACCCAGCACCCCCAAAACTCCCATTTCATTGGAACCGACCTCCTTTTCAGGTCTTAATATTATTAAATTCTTAACTTATTAAAATATTATTCATATTACATGCATATTAAAGTAAATAAATACTCATTATATTAAAATCAAAGAAGGTCCAAATAAAATAATAAATGGGCACCCATACAATATGGAAACATGCCCTTACAATGTCCAATATCCAAAATTAAATAAAATAGGACACTCACTTCTTGGTGGAAACATGCCCTTTACATTAATAAAAAAAAACTCAACATATGTTATATTAAACTTAATTAATGAGGTAACCACAAAGTGGAAATATACATGTTACATTCTTGAATATTAAAATAGTCAGTTCAATATAACTCAATCATTCATAACAAACAATTAATTGAAATCACATGATTAATCATCAACAAATAATCTAAATAAATCATTTATCCATCGTAAAATAAAATAATTAAGATCAACATATAAAGATACACACTAAGATTAAAATATATAAAATTGAGTTAAATTGCAATTAGATGCCAAATATATAAACTAGGGTTTAAACCTAAAGAATGGGAGTTTTGAATTTAGGGTTTAGGGAATTAGGGTTTAGAAGTTGAGTTTCTAGGTATTGAAGTTTTAGGGTTTTGGATTATGATTTTTACAACTTTAGGATTATGAAATCAAGGTTTAGGGTTTTTATAGATTGGGGTTCGGTATTAAAGTTTTAAAATATTAAAACTAGATTAAGACATACAAGCTAGGGCTAAACCTAATAAACTAGGGTTTTTGGTAACAAAATGTGCAAAATTATAAGATTTGGGTTTTAAGGTTTTGATACAAAAATTTGGGTTTGAATCTTGATTCTAAAAATCTAATATGCAAACATGCAAAATCAAATTTGATCTAATGGATATATAGTTTTGAATTAAAATTGCTTGGTTATACTGTAATATCCCAAACTACACCCTAAAATTTTGGAAATGTTAAGTGTTGAAAATGAAATTAAATGCAAATTGTATATTTGATTAAGTGGAAAGATAAGGAAGGTAAAGGGAAGTGTGTATATGTTGTATATATAAAGATATGTACAACATATACAAGTCAACATTTATTGATGGTCAAATGAGATAATTAATTATATAAAATAGGAATTTAAGTGATGGTGGAAGATGATATTTATTATTATAATATTTAAATACTTGGTTGAGATTAAAGAGGGAATTTAGTGGTTAAGATAAGTGATTTGTTTTGACTTTTATATCATCTTCTTCTTTCTTTTGCTTAGCCGGCCATCACTTTTGCCAAAGGAAAAGAGAGGTTTTGTTGATTCCTCACTCAAGATTGAAGGGTGTGTCAAGTGAGCAAGTTGGAGTTCTAAGGATTTTCTTCACTTTTGGTAAGTTTCCAACTTGTTTCATTGTGTCCTTTTGGAGTTTGTGTATTTAAGTTTGGTGAATGGTTATTGTAGATGTGTTTTTGGTTGATTTGGTATGTTTGAAGTGTTTGGTCTTATTAACTTTGATTTTGGGTTTGGATTAAAGAAAAGGGTTAAGTTTGGCGAAGATAACAAGAGTTGTGGATTGTGTATGTGTTGAGTTGTAAAGTATGGTTGTGATTGTGTTTTGATACATGTAATTGAGTTGTTTTGATGTTATGTAAGTTTATTATGGTTTATTGATGGTTTTGGTTAAGTTTTTTTTGGAGTGGAAAAGGATGAAAGATAGATGTTTGTTGGATGTGGTGTTTTTGGTGTCGATTTTAGGATTTTGGCATGACACGTCCAGTAACACGGCCATGTCTTTGGGCGTGTCGTTGGTTCTGTTTTCAATATGGGTGACACGAGCAGTGACATGCCCATGTCACTGAGTGTGTCACAACTTCTGTGTTGGAGTAGTATTGACACATCCAGTGACACGCCCATGTCACTGAGCGTGTCATAGCTACTGTATTGTTGGTGGATTGACACGTCCAGTGACATGCCCTGTCACTGAGTGTTCATAGCTTCTCTATTGGAGGAGAATTGACATGTGCAGTGACACGCCATGTCACTAAGAATGTCAAAGCTTCTGTGTGGTGAGTTTAGGGCACGACCAGGGACACGCCCGTGTTGTTGATCGTGTCATGTGTATAGTTTGCCCTAGTTAGCTCTTATCCTTATTTTCTTATGCGTATCACTAAGTGAGTGTGCATGATCACTTTTGGATTAGGTTTTGAAGAGATTTGAGTTGTACCAATCCAAGTGTTGAAGATATCTTGGAAGAAGAGGTTGTTGGATTGGTGTTTGTTGCTCTTCGAGGTAAGTACAAACCTTACATGATTGCATACATTTACATGACTTTGGGACTTAACACATTTGGTTAAAAAATGTGTTAAGTTACCTATTATATTGTTAATGTATAAGAATGGTGATATGATTTGCATTATGTAAATTATGTGAAATATATGTTGAGAATTCAAAATGTATGAATATTGTAATTTGTTATGTAAACCCTAATGATTATATGTAAAGCCATTGGTGATGGCTATAATGATGTAAATGAAATATTTGGGGCATTGTGCCTAAATGATCATGAGAAAATGAGAATGGATTTGATAATGAAATAATAAAAGAATTGTGTGCCTAGTATGTTATTCAATTTTCAGAGTTTTGTTGTTGGTGGCATGCCTAAAAGTAACAATCCCTTGAAGTTGGGTTGGGCTTAGTCCTTGAAGCCAGGTTGGGTTGATGCTATGCTCCCCTTGAAGCTTGGTTGGGCCTATTTCTTGAACCCTAGTGGGGATGTTACATATGAGTGTTTCTCATTGTGATAATGATTCGCCTACAGGCTTGATAAATGTGATTATTAAACCAAAACAGTAACTCTGGAATTTCAATGACATATTAGTTTCTTTTGGGCCCATGTTTGTCTTTACTTTAAATGTGAATCATGAATGATGAAACAACTGAATAATATAATGAAATGTAATGTTATGAAATATGATATCCTTGTGTATTGTTTCTAATTCTTAAAATTTTGACATTTGTATTACATTTGAATCATATTATTATCATGGGTTGTACCACTAAGTCTTTGGCTTAGCGCGATTGTGATTTATTGCGCAGGTGTTAGGGTAGATCCAGTTGAGCTGGAGAGTTCAACTATATCGAGTTGAGTCTAGGCTTGTGATTCCTTAGTGAAGAGTTGATTTTTGGACTTCAAGATCAGAGACGAACTGCCAAGCATGTATAAACCTTATATTTTGTAAATATTAATTTTGATGTATACATATGTATTTTTCGCTACATTTTCCGCTGCTTATTATATAAATGTTTTGGATAAACTTTGGGTGTAATGAAGATATATGTTTATGTATTTTAACAAGGAATGTTTTATCTATTACTATTTATAATGATGATTTGATGTTAAAGTTTCAAAGATTGGTTTATTTCAAATAGACTGTGATATCCTTGTATCCGGTATACCTATATTACAAATGTAGAAGTATGTGGTGTACATAGATGGGGTATAGGGGTGTTACATATACTATATAATAAAACTTAATCCAACCTTAAATATGCTACTGTACGCGACCAAAGGTTAATATTAGAGTCTTAAACACAATTGCTTAATATAAAAGAAATAAAGTAGCTACTGTAAATCTTAATCAAATAAAATCATAAACATGGTTACTATAAGTATTGGATGAATGAAATCATAAAAAAACCAAACCTTCATTGTTGATTCCACTAATATATGTATGAGTCAAAACTTGATGCTATTGATCAACTTTAATCTTGGAAGAACAAAGCAATCTGGAGACGGTGTATATTGCCTCCTTTTGCTGTTGTTTGGTTACTACCTTCTTCTCTCTTGCTTAAATCCTTTCTCTTTTATTATCCCTATAGGGTTTTGTAGACCATTAATTTTTGACCCAGTCTGGTCCAATATTCTTTATAGTCCAAAATATTTTTTGTAGTATTTTAATTAAATAATATTTATTTTAGTATTTATTATTTATAATTTTAATAAAAATAAAAATGGGAATATTAATAAAGTTAAAATATATATAATAAATAAATAAAATCGACGACAAAAAAACGGCGACGAATTAGTGAATCGGCTGGGCCAATTTCCCGCAGGAATTTCCTGCGGCTAATTGGCTGGCCTGCCAGCTCTCGCAGTTTTCGCCCGCAGTAATTTTTTCGCCAGCGTTGTTTTTTTTTTTAAAATCAAATTCTATTTGGTTTTGGTTTCTTTTCCTAAATGGTTTTAATTTCTTAGACAATTAGAAGTAGGTTTATGATCTTTCCTATAAATACCACATTAAAACACAGAATTAATGGGAGGAGAGAAATTTGGACTTTTGATCGGAGGAAACTTTGGGACTTTTGATCGGAGAGAAATTTTGGACTTGACCTTGGACTTTTGGATTTCTTCGGCCAACCTCAAGCTTGAAAGAACAAGAAGCATTCATCAATCCATCAAAGGCAGCAACATTGCCTTTGTTATTGTTCATCCAGAAATCAGTTTTTGGTGGAACCAACTGCGCAGGTTTGAATCTCTATTTTCTTTGTTTATATTTACAGTAGCTTCATCAAGTTAGATTAATTATTTCATCATACAATTTGATCAATTATTCTACAAACCATCCAAACTTTATTTCAAATCATAAAAACTATTTTTCAAAACCCTAATTCCTTAATACCCGTAAAACATAATTTTGAAATCTAAAACCCTAATTACACTTTTCTAAAACCATAAAATAATAAACTGTTTTCTTAAAACCCTAACCTAATCTCTAATTCAAACATCCAGTAACCTTATTTTTCAAATATCAAAAGCTTTAACCCTAATTAATTCTTCTTTCCAAAATCACACAGTAAGCATTATTCTTTTAAAAAGTAATATTAGTTTCTTTCAATTCCGAAACCCTATTTTCTAAATATTAAACCCTAAAATCTTAATTTTCAACACCAAAACCTACAACCCTAAAAACCAATTTTTAAAATTTTCTAGGGCGCTGCCCCCATGACCCCCGCCCGCTAATCGGATAGCGGGATCGCCGTATGGGCTCGTCGAAGGGGTCAATATTCATTTGTGAATTATGAGTCTGTGTATTTAACTTTCCTTTTTCCAAAGCCCTAATTGTTAAACATAAAACCCTAGAAACTCTATTTTATGATGTTAGTCCCAAACCCTAATTAAATCAATTTTTTAAAATCTTCACAGCAGCCTAAATAATAAATATAATAATTCCAAAATTCCAAAACCCTAAATGTTAATTAAAGAATCATAAATTGAGACATAAACTCTAAACTTATATATTTATTGATTTATTTAATTTTAGATTTAATTATGTAGTTTATTATATGCTTTGATGGTTGATTTATTTAATTTCAATGCTTGATTTATTTAATTTATTATGGATGAATATTTTCTTTATTATTATGATTATTATTTGTTTATTTTGGTATTAAAATTGTAAGAGATATGTTTCCATTATTGGGCACCTCATTAGTTAAATTCTATGTAATTTAAATTGTTTTTATATTTTGGACCAATGTAATAGGGCATGTTTCCACCTATTGGTGGGTGTCCTATTTAGTTTAGACATGAACGATGTAAGGACATGTTTCCATTCTTGGATGGGTGTCCATTTATTTGCTTTATTTAGACATTGCTTTAATTTTAATATAATGATGCTTTATTTTAATTGTTGCATGTAATATGGATAATATTGTCATATTTAAGAATTTTATAATATTAAGACCTGCAAAGGAGGCCGGTTCCAATGAACCGAGCGTTATGGGGGTGCTGGGCCATTTCTCACCTTCCCTACACGTACCCAACTTTTCAAACCCATTAGGGGGTTGGGAATTCCTTAGAAATCAAGTCATCCACCCCTTTCTTTTTCCTGGCCAGTCCGGGTGGCAACTCCATTTTCTCCGGGCTTAGGTCCGTGTTATCTAAGGCCCCGAGCCTAAACAGTGCCAAAGTCGCAAGAACCATTCCACCGAGAGTGGGGGCAAAAATCCCCACTCATAGGTTTGTTGCTGCCTCATTTTTATAATTTCTTTATGCCAAGTTTCACTCTTCTAGATGCTCGATCCTTTATCAAAATTGTTGTCCTTTCCATGTTGTTGTTTTTTTCTCTAACTTCAATCCAATATTTATAGGCAAAAACAATTCCTTAACCCTTAAACCTAAACTCCTTAATCTGAGTTCCAAATGAATTATAACTTGATTAAGAAATCAAATTGCCTGTCAACATTGTTTATAACATGGATTAGTCAAATTAAGGGGCCAAAAATTGACATGAAGCCTTCCTCATATCAATTTGGACTAGCCAAATCGATATGCAGTGATATAAGGCAAGGTACATATCGATTTGGACATCCAAATCGATATGAACCTTGCTTCAAATCGATCTGGGAGGCTAAAATTGATATGAGGCATGGTCATACAATTTGGCTCTCCCAAATCGATATGATCTTACCTTATATTAATTTTGGGATGCCAAAATCGATATGAGACATGGCTCGCATTGATTTGAACCACCCGACTCAAATCGATCCAAAATTATTAATTTTCAGTACTAACTTTTATGCAAATTTAATTATGGAGTTGATAAAATCAAAACAACTGATTTCTAATCTTTAAAATTAGGTTTAAGAACTTTAAAATTATAATAGACCAAGATAAGCTTTTTAAATTTAAACCGCCCCAAATTTAATGGTCTATAAGGCTATATGTAATTTGGAGTTGATGTGACATTATGGATAAACCTTCACACAACAAACTTTATGTTGGTACCGTATACTATTAGAGATTCCATTTTCATCTTCTAGGCATCATTTCCTTTTGACTTCATGAAAATAGAAAGCTTGAATGCCCTTCCATTATCTTGGCAAAAATTTGGATCTAATTAGGAAGACCTTCATCTTTTGGAATTTTAAGTCAAAGACTTTTAATATTGCTGACTTGGAGCTACGTTGGATATAACTAAAGATGGCCTTTCCCCTAATTCTCTTAGTTTATTTCAATCTTTGGCTAGACTAGACCAATTCAAGTCAATCATCCTCGTAAACTAAGTGGAAGTCTTTTGCTTGCTTTAGGTAAAAGAGAACTCGGTTGGCTTTCGGAACAGCCTTCTTGGGTTTTATTTTATTTTTATTTTCTTCTTTTCTTTTTCTTTCTCTTCTTTTTCCTTTTTTCTTCTTTTCTTTTCCTTTTTTTAGTTTTTTTTTCCATTTTTTGTACTTTGACTTCTTTTTCTTTTTCTCTTTTTTTAGGTCCTAGCTCTAAAAGAGTTGTCTTGTTTGTACCAACTTGTTCTAATAATGGAAGAGTGGAGTGGCATAAGTCTACTTTAGTGAGGATGAATTCTTTGTTGCCCTAAATTTAACTCAATAAGTCTATGATATTAGGTCTAATTCAAGTATCATTTAACTATCTCTATAGTCTTGACTATATATCTTTCTCTTTGATCTTCTTTCTCTTTGATCTTCTCTCCCTTTCGTTCCTTAGTGATCATCAGGCTTATCAAAAGTATCACAATAGCTTAGAGTAGGTCATTGGAGTTTATAAGCCAATAAAAGCAAGCCAAAATCTTATGAAGGCTCAAAGGGACAAACTAGGGATTGATGTTAATAGGGCGGATACTAGTTGTTGGCTTACCAAACAATGCCTATATCATCTCTCCTTTAAATAAGTAGAGTTCAATTTTGCCTTGAAAGTTTGTTAAAACATGTTCTAAGATTGACTAGGACCTAGACACTTTAAGTAAGCATACACAGCTCAATTCTATAGAACAACTCCCTCACCTAGTAAAGTAGTTCGGATCATGATGCATAGATACACTAATTTATGAATGTCAAGGCAGACTCATCATAGGTTGAGCACCAAAATGAAAAAAGACCAACACAAATTTAATAAAAATAATTCATTCAAACAATCTTAATTTGAAAAACATAATTGTTCCAAAAAATAAAAAAAAAGAAATAAAAAACAAACAAGTTGTAGACCATTTTTGACATAGTCCAGTCCGATATTTTTAAAAGCCTAAAATAATTTTTGTGGTATTTTAATTAAATAATATTTATTTTAATAATATTTATTACTTATTTATTTTTTAAAAAAATAAAAAATAAAAAAAGTTAAAAAATATAAATAAATAAAAATCGGCGACGGAAGAATCATCGATGAAAATCGCTGGCGATGAATTGGCCTGTGGCCTGCGCCCAACCCGCAGTGTCCCATAGGAAATTTTTTGCCAGCACAGTTTCGCATGCCTAGCTAGTGCGTAATTTTTCTAAAACCCTATTCTACTTGGTTTTTAATTTTATTTCCCAAATGGTTTTTATTTCCTTAACCAATTAGTATTAGGTTTTTTATTTTTTTTCTTTTAAATACCACATTAAAACACAGAAAAGGGGGACTTTTGAATTGGGATTTTTCAGCCAGAGAGAGGATCAGACTTTTGAGACTTGGGATCAAACTTTTGAGGGGATGGCCAAAATTAATCAAGAATTCCAATTGGACTTTTAAATCTGAAAGCAGTCTGAAGCAGTGAAGAGCAAAAAGAACCCTTCCAACTACAAGGCAACAAGGCAGTGTTGTCTTGATCAAGATTTCCTCAGAATTTGAACCGTACAATTGTAGTGGAACCAACAATGAAGGTTTGATCTTAACCAATAAATTCTTGTATTCACAGTAGCCATAACATGCTTCCTTTTTAATGTTTTGTTAAGGTATTTTGATATTAATTTTCCAGTATAATGAAATTGTTGAATCCGAATTATATGTTTTATGAACCAAAACCCTAATATCTTAATACTCGTTAAATTAACTTTTGAAGTCTAAAACCCTAATTGAACTTTTCTAAAACCATAAAACAATAATCTGTTTTCTCAAAACCCCATAATCAATTCTATTTTTCTAAAATTTACAGTAGCTTATTTCTTCCAATTTCGAAACCCTATTTTCTAAATCTTAAACCCTAAAATCTTAATTTTCAACACCAAAACCTACAACCTTAAAAGCATGACCACCGTATGGGCTCGTCGAAGGGGTCAATATTTTTTTGTGTATTATAAGCCTTTGTGTTTAACTCCCTTTATTTAAAAAACCCTAATTTGGTTATTAAAATTCTAAAACCCTAAATTTATACATTTATTACTTTATCTAATTTTAAATTTAATTATGTAGTTTATTATATGTGTTAATGTGATTTATTTAATTTTGATATTTGATTTGTTTATCATGGATGTGTAATATCCTCATATATGCCCTAGAAGTCTTGGTTATGATGTTTTTATTGTTGTTGTTGTTATATTGGATTGTATATATATGATAATTGCAAGAGAAAAGAAATTGGGAAAGAAAATAGGGTTTAGAGAGAATGGTATATGTTGTGTATATGATGATATATATAACATATAAATGGGTCAAAGGAAGAGTCAAAGGAAAAGAGATATTTTTGTGTTGAGTGTGTAATTACTTAAATGGGCTTATATGAGACAAAAGGTGAGTTATATGGTTAAGGGTATTGAGGTAATTTACCTTTAGAAATCTCTTGGTGGAGATTAAAAGATGGAAAAGTGTTTGACTTGTGGCTATTTTGTTTTCTTTTCATTTTGGGTGCCGGTGATTGAAGGAGAGAAAGAGGAAGAGAAGTGTTCTTGATGCTAGAGTTCAATTGAAGAGGCAATCAAAGAGTTTGGTTAGAGATTTGTGAAATTTCGTCATCTAAGGTAAGAAATCTCTTGTTTTCCTTTGTAAATTTTGAAGTTATGTTTAAAGTGAAGTGTGATTTGTTGATGTAATGATTTGGTGTATTTGATATGTGTTTGCAAGTGTTAGAATTGATTTAAAGTAAAAAAATTGGAATTGGTGTTGGTTTGGTTGTGATTATGGAAAAATAAGTGAAGATTGATAGTGGAAAATCAAGAGTAAAGTTTGAGTTAGGATTTTGAGATGGTTTGTGTTCAAATGTGTTGTTTAAGTGGTTATTGTGATGAATATGTGTTATGACATGAGTTATATCTATTTGAGTGAGTTTGTGTTGGGAATTATATGTTAAAATGCATTTGGAAGAGGGTTGGTTACATTTAGGGTTTATGCATGAGAGACACGTAATTTGGGGCGGTCGCTATTATTCAAGTGCGGTCGCGACTTAGGTCGGGCTTCTGGCCGCGAAACCTACTGTAATAATGTTTTATCTTTTGATTGTGAGGTGTGGTCGCGACTTAGGTCGGGCTTCTGGCCGCGAAACCTACTGTAATAATGTTTTATCTTTTGATTGTGAGGTGCGGTCGCGACTTAGGTCGGGCTTCTGGCCGCGAAACCTACTGTAATAATGTTTTATCTTGTAATTGTATGGGGCGGTCGTATTCAGGTGAGGCGCGACCGCTAGAAAGGTTCTGTTCACCTTATTGGAAGCAATCTAATCCTACAACAAGATTTTCAAATACATGTTAAATAGATCATCCATTTGAGTTGTCAAAGATCAAAATAGATATCATTTGTCTAACATCATTGTTGAATCATGAAATGTGAGATGATATGGAATTGATAATGCATATGATATTACATGAATAAGGTTATGTATTGTGTATTGTGAGGCTTGTGAATGGTGATGTGTATTATGAATAATGTACTTTGAAATGTGATACTAATAATGCTATATATACAATATGAATTGAGATATGAAATGCTATAAAGCCATTGTGATTGGCTATGATGATATAATTGAATGATGTATGGCATGTTTGCCTAATTGATGAGAAAGATTGATAAAGAGTTTGAAATAAGTGTATGTTTAATATGATATTCAGTTCAGAGTTCTGGTTTTTTTGAAGGCATGCCTATTTAATGAAAGTTAACAGTCTTGCCGGGTTGAGGATCTCTTCAAATTGAGTTGAATTGAGGTCCAAGAGACTGGGTCTGTTACACTATGATAATTGATATTATGAAATATTAGATTTGTAATAGTCTTGCCGGGTTGAGGATCTCCTCGAGTTAGATGAGTTGATGATCCAAGAGACTGGGTCTGTTACACTATCCATGGATAGAGATATATATGTATATGTTGCCTACGGGCGTGATAATGGTGTTTATGAACTGAAGCAGTAACTCTGAATTCTGAATATCGTATTAAATACTTGATGGGCCCATAGGTGTCTAGGTTTTATGTATAACATAAATGTTGTTCTAATGTAATGAAATGTTAATATTACTTATATGATGAAACGGACTATTCACGGAATATTGTTTATTGAGTATGATCTTTACTAATTGTGTGTGTATCATTGATGTTGATTTATTAATTCAAATGTGAAACATTGCATTGCACTAAAGCATAACATTAGCATGAATTGTCTTACTAAGCCCTTGGCTTAGCGCGATAGTGTTTAATCGCGCAGGTAATAGAGTTGAACCCGAGAGCTCTTCTAGACCGAGTGAGAGTAGACATTGAAGAGTTGATTTTGGGAACTTAAAGATCAGAGGAGATTTGCCAATCATGTATAACTCTTTTATATTTTGTAAAGATTTTGTTTATATTGTAAATATATATATGTAATGATAAATAAGTACTCAAATGTTTTCATATGTGTAAATATTTTATAACTTCCGCTGTGTACTACTTAAATGTATTAATATATCTATAATGTATATTGAGAAAGATGATGGTATTATATAAAAATGTTTTGAATATTGATGAAAAGCCGTAGCACTCCTATATTCGGTGCACATATGCTACATTGTGGTGTTGTAGTGTGTGTGTACTGAATGTGGGGGTGTTACAGGATGGATGATTTCTTTATTATTATTATTATTATTATTATTATTTATTTTGGTATTAAAATTATAAGAGGTATGTTTCCATTATTGGATACCTCATTAATTAGTTTTCATGTAATTTAAATTATTTTTTTATATTTTGGGATTAATGTAAAGGACACGTTTCCACCTTTTGGTGGGTGTCCTATTTAGTTTTAGACATTGAACGATGTAAGGACACATTTTCATCCTCGGATGGGTGTCCATTTATTTATTTTGTTTGAACATTACTTTGATTTTAATATACTGATGCTTTATTTTAATTGTTGTATGTAGTATGGATAATATAATTATATTTAAGAATTTTATAATATTAAGACCTGCAAAGGAGGTCGGTTCCAATGAACTGGACGTTGTGAGGGTGCTGGGCCATTTCTCACATTCCCCACACATACCCAACTTTTCGAACTAATTAGGGGATTGGGGATTCCTTAGGAATTGAGTCATCCACCCCTTTCTTTTTCTCGGCCCATCCGAGTGGCGACTCTATTTTCTTCGGGTTTAGGCCCAAGTTCTCTAAGGCCCAGAGCCTAAACAGTGCCAAAGTTGCAAGAACCATTCCACTAGGGTGGGGTCAAAATCCCCACACACAGTGGCGACTCCACTAGGGATAAGAGAAATTGATTGCGTTGGTCTTTATATTATTCCATTCTTTCTTATCATGATATTATCCATTGCATCATGTGAGTGAGTTAGGACGCTCGTGTTACCCGTGTTGTGTTATGTAAGGAATACCATACTTTCACTCAAGGTATGGAGATCAAGCATGGCACAACCACTCATAGCCTTGTACCATTTATGTATATAGTTGCTATGGGAACCTAAGCCTATTCAACCCATGACTAAAGCTCATGTAGTTGGCCTAGTTACTTTCCTTAGGTTTTTACCCCAAATGCTTGTTGTTTGACTATGGTTAATTTATCTTGGCTTATTTGGTTTGTTCTTTTTCTAATATGACCTAAGTACATTGTGAGCTCAAATAAATTTTTTTCCTCTAAATCCAAAAGACCAAATATATTTTCAAAACTTTTCAAGATGACCTTTGGTTATAAAACTTTTCTAAAAATGAATCAAAATTCTTTTCTCACTAGTCGCCGCACTGTTTGGACATAAAACTTTTCAAAAAAAAATCAAAAATTCTTTTCTCATGACCCAAATACAAAGCCCAAAATCCATTTTTTCTAAAATCATTTTACAATGGGCTTAGAAACAAAATTATTTTCACAACCTTTTTAAAGAGCTTATAAATATTTAGGTCAATTATGGAAATACCAAAAATCAATTGTGAGCCTAATTTATACTGAGAGTTATTAACCATGGGCTTGTTTTTTGCATGAATCATTAATTACTTTTTCTAAAATAAGAAATATGTTTATGATAAACCTATTAATTTTTCTTTAATTCAATAGAGCATAAAAGTTATTTTAGTTGAGATTCAATGGATTAAAGCTTAATTAAATGGAAATTATCATAGACCAACTTCTATATTAGAAAATGCAACTATTGATTAAACCGTCTAAGGGAACTTTTCGGAAACAAAATATCCCATGTTGGTATTTTGTTAACCATATACCTAGGAAAAGACTCACCATCTGTGTGTGAAAGTTATAAGGTTGAAAGGAACGTCCTAATTATCTTTGTTTGTTTGCTGTTTATGCATACATGCATACATACATTTGCATCTCATATCATTAATCCTTTCTGGCTCACAGCCCTGGATTACGACAGTTCAAAAGCTTACGACAATCTAACCTACGTCGAAGATGAAGAATCTAACAGCAACTCAATCACTTTTTTACCAAAAGAAATGGAGCCTGAACAAAATCAAAAAATGGTGGACGATACCCTCAATGCTAAAATAGAAGAACTAAAGGCAGCCCTAGCTGAGATCACAAAGAACCAAATGACTACAATGTTTGGGAACACCACTGAAGCATCCGCAAACACCAAGAAAGATAAAGGGAAGGCTAAGATTGGTGATGTAGGTTTTCATGATGACAAGGTAGTCATCGATGATGATGACGATTAGGCTCAATACTTCCAAGATCCTTAAGATAAAAAGAAGGAGCCAAAGGTTGTTGAGAACACAAGTTTTGAAAAGACTGAAAATTTTGATGTTGAGAAGATGATTACTGATTTAGAAAAGAAATTTGAGAAGAAACTAAAAATCGAAGAGATGTGCGAGATCGAAAAACTGTTTGAACAAGATAAGGAGGTCCCTTATAAGTTCAAGATGCCTTCCTTAGCTAGGTACAATGATACTGGAAACCCTCATCTCCATATAAAGCAGTACATCATTGTTATGTAGTCTGCTAGAGCTACTAAGGCTCAAACTCTAAGATACTTTATGCTCTCATTGGACCTTACTGTCCAAAATTGGTTCAACAACTTAGAGAAAAGTACTCAAAAAGATTAGGACATGTTGTACAAGGTTTTCATTCAGCAGTATGGGTACAATGTCGAGTTAGAAGTTACCTTGATGGAGGTGGAGACCATTAGGCAAAGACTAAATGAGAACTTTGTTGATTACGTAAAGAGATAGAGGAATAAGGTTGCATTGCTCAGGAAGAGGCCCGATAAATCTGATCAAATTAGAATGATTGTGAGAAGGGTGTTACCTAGCCTTCGCGAAAGGATGTCACATACACTCATTCGGGATTTCAAGGACCTTTTGCAAATTAGTCTACAAATTAAAGAGTGAGAAAGAGAGAAGAACTGCTTTTCAACAAGAAGGAACGAGAAAGGAAACTACCAGTCTAGTAACCAAAGCATGCAAAAGGCAGTTGGTGTTAATGCTACTAGCCAAGGAGGAAGAAGGCAGTTTTCAAAATTGGGGAAGCCTCTGTCTTAGGTCCTCAATAAGCTTCAAAAGAAGGGATTGTTACAACCCTTAAATCCTCATCCTTTGCCTAACCCTCTCCCACCTAATTTTGACACTAAGGCATTTTGTCAATTTCATCAAATGTAAGGGCATTACATGGATAAATGTGTGAGGTTGAGGCATGAGATCCAGAATTTAATTGATTGTGGGAAGATATCCGAGCCCAACAAGCTAAACACCAAAGACAATCCATTGCCAAGGTTCAATAGAATACCACCACCAGTGACCTTCATGATTGGAGGAGGTTTGCATGAAAGTTTTGTCATGTCTTCTTTCCAAGATATGGGTAGAGAAGCAACCAAAGAAGAAATGGTGTTTAGCAAAATTGAACAAACTATGGTTGGAAAAGAAGTAGCAATCTGTGTTGTGAATGAGTTTTGGGATTCAAGCGATAGTGATGACAATCTTGTACCCAAGAAGGAGGAATGGACCTGGTTCGAGCCCGAAGAGGATGAAGTAATGAACACTAGATCTAGTAAACCTTATGCAAGGCCACCACCTAAGGAGGTAGATGCTAATAAAGGAAAGGAAGTCAAAGTGGGAAACAAAGAAGATGAAGATGATATTGTGCTTAAGCAGTTAAAAAGAACCCAAGCACGTGTCAGTGTTTGGGACTTATTGGCCACTTCTAAGAAGCACCGTGAAACAATGGCCAAGGTCCTGGCTAGCATGCCAATTTCCACCTCTATAACACCAGAGCAGCTGATTAACTTCATAAAAGTTGAAGGAGTAATGAAGTGTGAAGAGGTTCAAAAGAAGAGCGAAGTTGACATGGGAATGGTATCTTTCTCAGATGTAGATTTACCGAAAGAGGGGAGAGATCATACTCGCCATCTCTTTATCAAAGTAGAAGTCAAAGGAAAAAGGACCCCATGTGTAATGGTTGATGATGGGTCTGCCATAAATGTTTCCCACTTAAAATTTTACCAAAGCTAGCTATGTCAATAAGAGATCTAAGCCCAATCGAGGTAACCATTAGGGCTTATGACAATATCAAAAGGCACGCTGAAGGGACATTCAAAGCCGTTGTAAAGGTTGGTCCAATTAAATCTATAGTAGAATTTGTAGTTTTGGACATACCTGTTACTTTTGCTCTATTTTTGGGACGACCATGGTTCCATCCTCTAGGTGGAGTTCCTTCCACCCTTCACCAAAAGATCAAATTCCCTAACGGAGATGAGACAGTAGTCATCGAGGCTGAAGATAATGAGGTTGTTAATACTCTAATGATTGAGAGGCCTCTCAATGGTTTCCATGTAGCTATAATTTTTTATGATGAAGCAGAGGTCTTGAACATGATGAAGAACATGAGCTACCTTCTTGGAGCTGGTCTTGGAAAGGGCAAGGCCGGTATGGCAAAGCTTCCAGATTTCAAGACTCAAACTTCCAAGAAAGGGTTGGGGTATTAAGAAGCTAGCAAAGATGTTCATCCAAAGAAAAATGAGAAGATGAGCTTCCCACCACTTGAAGAGATCTTTGTCAAAGCTCCAGACATGGAACCACTCCAAGGAAAGCCCGAGCCAATCATGTTCATGGGAAAGTTGATCTCGGGTTTTAAAATTTGTTCTGATGTTGTCGAGCTAGTGGAACAAGTGAAGAAAGAGCTCACCCTGCCAGCAGAAAAAGAGCCAAATCTGAAAAGGGAGAAGGAAACTGTCCTGAAAGCTGAGAAAAATCCAAAGGAGATTACTGCCCTAGTTGAAGAAAAGTTTGAAGATGTCCTGCTTATGATTTTGAGAACAATGAGAATGATTTTGATTTTGATTTTAATTTGTCTACTTTGTATGAGGATGATGATGTTTTCTTTTCCAAAATGAATGAAATAAAGTCTGATTTTGCTTACTTGTGTGATGTTTCTCTTGATGGTTGCATGCATTCAAATAGTGGTTACGTGACCATCTTTAATATTAACTTTTTTGATACATAATCATTAAATTTGGGAACAATCAAAAATCCTAAAAATATTAGCATAGCATCCGACCTTACTCCTGATGAGAGAGAGATTTGAAAAAATATTTAAAAAATATTAAGAAGTATTTGCTTGGTCTTTTGAAGATATGCCTGGAATAGATCGAGACATAATCGAACATCTGATTTCTACTTACACTCACATGAAACCTGCTAAACAAAAGCTTAGGCGTTTGAGGATGAAATGGGCTGAATTGGTTAAAGAAGAGGTCACTAAACAAATACAAGTAAAGTTCCTTAAAGTGATAGATTATTCAGACTGGCTAGCCAACATAGTACTCATGCCAAAGAAAGATGGAAGAATTAGTGTCTGTGTCGACTATAGAGACTTAAACAAGGCTTCCCCTAAAGATGATTTTCCTTTACCCCATATAGATGTCCTCATTGATAGCGTAGCCTCTAGCGTGCTACACTCATTTATAGATGGATTTTCTTGATACAACCAAGTGTTAATGACCTTAGAGGATAAAGCCAAAACTGCTTTCATTACTACATGGGGTATATTTTGTTATAGGGTAATGTCACTTGGGTTAATGAATGCTGGAGTAACCTATCAAAGGATGACCACCACATTGTTTCATGATATGATGAACAAAGAAGTTAAAGCGTATGTTGATGATATGATGGTGAAGTCAGGTACAAGCAAACAACACTTCCAAAACATAGAATTATTCTTCAATAGAGCAGTGAAGTATAAGCTAAGGTTAAACCTGAAGAAGTGTGTGTTTGGGGTTACCTCGGGCAAATTGTTGAGACATGTGATTGGTCCAAATGGCATTGAAATTAATCCTGACAAGGTTAAGGCAATCAAAGATATGCCAGCATCTAAGACGGAGAGAGAAGTTTTAGGGTCCATTAGTAGATTATAGTACATTAGCAGGTTTATAGCAAAGCTCACCACAATCTGTGAACCTATCTTCAAATTGCTTAAAAAGAATCAGCCAGTCCTATAGAATGAAGAGTGTCAAAAGGCCTTTGAGTGTATAAAGAGTATCTACTAAATCCACCTATTTTGAAACCACCTAAACCCGGTAAACCCTTGTTACTATACTTAGCAGTAGAAGAAGAGTCAATAGGAGCCATGCTAGCCCAAGCAGATGAGTCAGGGATTGAGCACGCAGTCTACTATTTGAGTAGAAAGCTCATACCTTATGAAATTAAGTATAGTATCATTGAAAAGACCCGCATAGCTATGATTTGGTCTTCTAAGAAGTTGCGGCATTATTTTCTATCTTATAATGTGCAAGCAATTTTCAGGTTGGATCCGGTGAAGTACTTAAGGGAGACACCCTCTTTGATTAGGAAGTATGGGCGATGGTTGATAATAATGGAAGAATTTGAGATTGAGTATATAACTAGGAAAATAATCAAAGGTAAAGCAGTGGCAGAATTCCTGGCCCAACAACCATTACCGGATAGCGAAAAGGTAGTCTTGAAATTTCCTGATGAACATTTAGAGGCCATAGAAGTACAAGGATGGAAAATATATTTTGACGGAGCAGCGAATAGGAGAGGAGCATGTTTGGGAGTCATACTAGAATCACCCGAAAGGGAGCTTATCCCTTTAGCCAAGAAGTTGAAATTCAGAGCAACAAATAATATGGTGGAGTATGAAGCATGTATCTTCGGTTTGGAAACCCTGATGATTATGAAGGTGGATAAGGTACAAGTCTTTGGTGATTCATTGCTAGTAGTATCCTAAATAAATGGAGAGTGGGAGTTAAAAGAAGAAAAGCTAAAGCCATACCACCATTACTTGACCATGACGAAGAAGAACTTTAAGGAGTACAAGTTTATACACCTACCAAGAGAAGAAAACCAGATGGCCGATGCCCTAGCCACATTGGCTTCGATATGGGAAAATTCTGTCAACTTATTCCTTAACCCTTTGATTTTGACCAGTTCATCAACTCCTTGCTATGAATATGAGACAATCATGGAAACTGATACAGACCATGATGAGTGGTATGACATTATAAGACATTTTTTGGAAGAGAAAGAATACCCGTTGGGAGAAACAAAGAAAGAAAGATGAGCCATAAGACGATAGTCCTTACAATACATCACCTTTCATGGAGATTTGTATCGAAGATGGCATGATGGGTGCACTTGAGATGCTTAAGGAAGCCTGAAGTGGAGCATATTATGTTGGAAATACATGCGAGAAGTTGCGGTCCACACATGAGTGGTTTAGCCCTAGTTAAGAAGATAATTCAACAAGGTTACTATTGGCTGACCATGGAGAGAGATTGTATTGAGTTTGTGAAGAAGTGCCAGCAATGTCAAATGTATGGTAATTTGAATCACATGCCTCCTAGAGAATTGCATTATGTCTTCACTCTGACCCTTCTCAATTTGAGGAATTGACATTATAGGAGAGATACATCCGATGGCCTCAAACGGTCACGGTTTCATTATAGTAGCGATAGATTATTTTTCAAAATGGACCGAAGCTGAATCTTTCAACAAACTAGGGGCAAGACAAATGGCTAAATTTATTGAAAAGAATCTCATCTGTAGGTATGGGGTCTCACACAGTGTGATATCAGACAATGGGGTACAGTTCAAGGTGCAGTTAAGGACTTATTCTCGAATTACCAAATCCATCATCACCGATCCTCTCCTTATAGACCAAAGGATAATGGTGCAATAAAAGTAACAAACAAGACAATTAAGCAAACACTGTCCAAGATGACTAAGACATATAGGGATTGGTCAGAAATGCTTCCTTTTGCTTTGTGTAGATACAGAACAAGTGTGCGAACGCCGACTGGAATGACACCGTTCTCTTTGGTTTATGGGATGGAAGTAGTATTGCCAATTGAAATTGAGATAAAGTCATTGAGAGTGGTCTTGGAAGCTGAACTGCCTAAGATAGAGTGGGTAGTAAGCAGATACACATAGTTAGCTTTACTAGAGGAGAAAGGGTTAAAATCATTTTATCATCATCAACTGTATCAAAGGAAGATAGCTCGAGTCTATAATATAAAGGGTTAAGATCAGAAAACTCAAAGTCAGTGATTTAGTGTTGAAACAATGTATGCCTAATGTACCTGATCCAAAAGGGAAATTTTGGCCTAGCTGGGAAGGGCCATATGTTGTGAAACAAGTCATGAACAAGGGTGCAGTTAAGTTATCAAACATGGACAGGAACGAGTTTAGTGAGCAAGTGAACATTGACAGGTTGAAGGTTTTATGTATCAAAATAAAAGAAAAAGAGCTTGCTAGGTTGAAAACCCAAAAAGGGCGGCCTAGGAAAAAGTTAGAGCAGTCCGCTAGTTTCAAAAACCCAAAAGGGCGGACTAGGCAACAATTACGGCTAAGCGAAAGAAAATCGTCAATTAGAAAACCATAAAGGGCTAGTTGGCAACATGAGTGATCTTGTGTATGCTGGATTTATGTTTGGTTGTTCCCCAATTTAATAAAATAGAATTAATATTAAAATTATTCTACATGCACTATTTTAAGTATTTGACCAAATATGGATAAAACGAATAAATACAGGAGCAAAAGGTGATGACAAATTATGAAAGGAAAAGAAACATCTCTTATTACTACTTTCATTATTTTTACATCCTAACAATATTTTTTCTAGAGAAATTGACAAATGTAAAATCTATGCAGATGATAAGTGTAGCGTGTAGGCCAGCTTTGCTTCAGCCGATCCAAGTAGGCTTCAGTAAGACAAGGCATGTCCAAATCAGGAGTAAAATTGGAATCTCGAGGCTCAACTTCATACTGACGGTCAAGCCGGCAAGGATCAAAGCAAGTACCTCGATGAAGAGCAACAAGTGGAATATACATCTAGTACGTTTGAATGGTGATATGAGAAATCTTTCACCAAGATACTAACCAATGGACGTTGACTTCAGCGCGTGAGTGGATCCAGTCAACCCAGTTAGCATATGAAGAAGCAGGATGGAGTAGTTTCCTAGCAGAATGATATCATGGCAGATATCTGGAAAAATCCATAGATGGAATATTAAGCAAGCAGAGACGCTTCTAAAACCAAATCTGTAAGAAAAAAAAGGTCTGTTAGGTCCAAAATCCGCAAGGACGGCCTAAGCATAAAAAAACTAGGACTTCTCGCTAGTTCTGAAAACCCGCAAGGCCGGACTAGGCAAAAATTAGAGCAATAAAAAAGAGAGACCTAAATTGAAAATCCGAACAGGCAGTTTGGGTAATTACCTGAAGCAGCAACAAACTCTCAACCAATCTCTTTGACAATCCCGATCTAAGTTGGTCTAGTCCAACTAAAGTCTCAGCTAAGATCATGGGTATCGGCGACAAGCCTCCTTCCATTTGGTCCATGATATCCAATACTCATGGGTCAATATTGCCATCAGAAGAAACAAGCAAAAATTGGCCAAGCAAGCATAGATAAAGCATACATCCCCATGCCTTGGTAGGAGCCAAGTGAGAAATGCAAAAGTCAATTAGAATCTTCTCGCCTCTCATCAACTGTAGAACTTCGGGCTTTGAAAGTTGAAATAACTTTTGCATCTTTTGTTGAGTCATGGAAATCAATATAGGTAACGTCATTGGTTGATTACTTGGATATCCAAGAATGGCCTCAAACTCTTCAATCATGGGACATATCTCAAAGCCATTAATCTTAAATGTCCTAGAATTCACATTCCAAAAAGAAGCCATGGCATATAAAAAAGAATGGTCCAATTTAATATTTTGAAAACACTTCAAAGTATTGATTTTAGACCAAGATATTTGTTCCCAATGAATGGCATTCATATTTATAAATAGACCTTTTATTTTCTTCAAATTGAGTTCAGTCATTATTGACAATTGAAGGGAAATTGGAATTATTAAAAGGAATTTTGATGTTGAAGCTGAAAATTCATGGAAAATTTTTTGGCTTCTGCATGAGGTCATGGCATGGAAAGATATTTATATAGGATGATTGGTTATCCCAAAGTTGACAAGGAATAGCTTGAGATTGAGACACACACGAATAGGAAATTAGCGACAAAATGGCTTTGAGTTGCCGCGTTGCCTTCGATTTTATGATTCAATGCTACTATGGAAATTTTGAATGTGAAGAGGAAAGACCAATAGTTGTAGCATAGAAATAATAATGATGATAACAAAGAAAAGGAAAAAAAGATAATATAAAAAATTAATTAAAAAATCAAAAGTTGTAGTAAAAGTGCAAATTATATATCATCATTATTATTTTTATCATTATTTTTATTTTCTCAATTAATACAATAATGATAGATCAATGAGAAGGAGGTGGTGGATCATGATCAAACAAAGCCCTAAAAAAGTCATCGCCTATTAGAGGAGGAGGCATATCATCTATCCCAAGTCCGCCCGAAGCAAGAGCAACTAAACCTCTATTACCTTGGAATTCAGATCTATAACGGTCCTCATCCAAAGTAGGTGAAAGAATCTCATGGTCATTAGTTTGGGGTCCCCTAGATGACAAAGCACCAGGATCTCTCATCCCCTAAAATCGGAAGTCTAGAAAGTTTTGCTCTAACTGGTGATATAATTTTACAAAATGGGTAACCTGTTGACGACTAGCAGCTAACTCTTCTTAAAGTTTCTTGTTTTGTTCTCAAGCATCCGCTGTGAGTCAGAAGAGAAAGGGTAAGAGCATACATAATCATGCATAAATGTAGCATAAATTATCACAAAATAGGAAAGCCTACCAGGTAATTCATATCAATGCCCTGTGGATGAGATGGCATCTCCGATTAATTAAAATGAGCAAATGGAGGAGCGGCAGAGAAAGGTCTAGCCTCATGACCAAATGAGCCAGTAGCCTACAAATAATCATTAAAATAGTCAAAGCAAGTTAAGAAAGAAGTGATTGCAATGGCAAAATGGTAAAAATTTACCTGAGAAGTGCTAGCCCCAGATGCAGGACAGACCCTCCTCCCTCTCCGTGATACTCCTCTTCATTTCTATCCTCTTTTTCCTCGGGAATTTCCCGAATGCCAACAGAAGATACATCAAAATTCAAGAGTCCCACTCGAATAAACTGGGCATATGACGCACCCGATGGATAGAGAAAGGTTTCAACATCATAACCGTGCCAAGCCAACCACCATGCTTTCTCCGAAATTGATGCGATATTTAAAGCATACTCCGGGCAATTCATCGGGATCCTCCATCACTCAAGACTAAGGAACCACTCATACACCCTCTTTCTGAGAAACCAACCACTAGACACAAGGCCAGCAATGACTCAGCGGGTATGCTGAAAAGGCAGTGCGGCATTCATAGAAGAAGTCCAGTTCATCTGCTCTTTTGTGTTTCACCAAGCCAAATTGACCTATAAAATGACATAAGTTAAGTGAAATTTTATATAAATTTGAAAGTATACTAATACTATTTTACCTGGCCCCAGGTTAAGCAACTTAAGAGATAACGCTGGTGTAGACCCTTAATTTTTGACTCATTCCGGTCCAACATATTTTATTTAGTCCAAAATAATTTTTGTGTTATCTTAATTAAATAATATTTGTTTTAGTATTTATTTTTTATAATTTTTTAAAATAATAATAATAATAAATAAAAATAAAAATCGACGACGAAAAAATTCATCGCCGAAAGTAATTGGTCGAAATGGCCTTGAGCCATTTCACCCGCAGGAGTTCCTGGCAGCCCGCCAGAGCACCAATTCTTACTCGCACCAAGCGCAATTCCTCGCAGCCCGTCGTAAATTTTGCCAGCGAGATTTTTCCAACGCAATTTTTTTCGAATTGTTCATCCTCTATTTGGTTTCGGTTTTCTTTTTCTAATTAATTATAGTTTCCTTAAGCAATTGGAATTAATCTTCTAAATTTCCTATAAATAACACTAAAAAAAGAAAAAAGAGGATGAACAAGAGGACTTTGGACGAGGGACTGGAATTTGGACTTCAAATTGGAGAGGAGCAACAAGCAAGCAATCAATAATTTATCAAAGGTAGCCACACTACCTTTATCTTCGTTCATCCAAAAGTTAATTTTGGTGGAACCAAGTACGCAGGTTTGATCCTTAATCATAAACTACTCATAGCTTTGTTTCTTTGATTCATAATAATATACATACAAAACTTTGATCTTTGAATATGTAATAACTTGATCTTCATTTCAAAAACCTTAAATAATTTATTCTGTTTCCAAATACCTTAAAAAACCCTAATTCACTTCTTTTGTTTCCAAAAACCTTAAATTATTTCTTCTGTTTCCAAATACCTTAAAAACCCTAATTCGTTTCTTTTGTTTCCAAAAACCTTAAATGACTTCTTCTATTTCCAAATACCTTAAAAACCCTAATTCGTTTCTTTTGTTTCCAAAAACCTTAAATCATTTTGTCTATTTCCAGAACTTTAAAAAAAAACCCTAAACTGTTTTCCTCTAACTCTTTTCCAAAATTTTCAAATATTTTGTTAAATCTCCAAACCCTAACATACTTTACAGTTTCTAAAAATCACAATTACTTCATAAAACTCTAAACTATTTTCTTCAACTCCAAAACCCAAACAGTAAACCCCAAAATAGTTAATCTAAACCTTAAGTTTTCCTAATCCCTAATTCCCTCAAAACTAATACGTAAACCCTAGTTTTCTTAAACCCTAATCCTTAAAACCTTAAAACCTTATAAACCTAAACATTCAAACTCAATACAATAAATCCAAAACAACAATCCAATAACCAAGAATTATAAACCTAATGTTTTAATATCCTAAAACCCTAATTTCATAATGTTACCCTTAAACCCTAATTTGATTCATGAAACCCTAATCCATTTCAATTTTCCAAAACCTTTGCAGTAGGTTAAACAAATAATAATAATAATAATAATAATAAAATTCTAAAACACTAAATATTAATTAAAGAACTTTTAATAGTAAACCCTAATTTGTATCTTTACTTGCTTTATTTTTAGATTTGATTATATAGTCTATTATATGCTTTGATGGTTGATTTATTTAATTTCAATGATTGATTTATTTAATTTATCATGGATGAATGTTTATTATATATTTTGAATGATGTTTAATATCTTTGATGAATGATTTATTTATGATGAATGGTTATTTACCTTTATTGATTTATTTTTATTTCCAAATGTTGTAAGAGGTATGTTTCCACTTTATGGGCACCTCATTAATTAATTTCTATGTAATTTTTTGGACCAATGTAAAGGACATGTTTCTACCTTTTGGTGGTTTTCCTATTTAGTTTAGACATAGATGATGTAAGGACATGTTTCCATCTTCGGATGGGTGTCCATTTATTTGCTTTCTTTGGACATTGCTTTGATTTTAATATAATGATGCTTTATTTCAATTGTTGCGTGTAATATGGATAATATTATTATATTTAAGAATTTTATAATATTAAGACCTATAAAGGAGGCCGGTTCCAATGAACCGGGAGTTGTGGGGGTGCTGGGCCATTTCTCACCTTCCCCACACGTACCCAACTTTCTGAACCCATTAGGGGGTTGGGAATTCCTTAGGAATCGAGTCATCCACCCCTTTCTTTTTCCAGGCCCATCCGGGTGGTGACTCCATATTCTCCGGACTTAGGTCCGTGTTCTCTAAGGTCCCGAGCCTAAACAGTGCCGAAGTCGCTAGAACCATTCCACCGGGAGTGGGAGTGAAAATTCCCGCTTACAGTGGCGACTCCATTAGGGAATAAGAGAAGTTGATTCTGTTGGTCTTTTTATTATTCTATTCTTTCTTATAATGATATTATCCATTGCATCATATTAGATTGCATCGTGTGCATGAGTTAGGATGCCCGTGTTACTCGTGTTGTTCTATGTAAGGGACACCATACTTTTACTCAAGGTATGGAGATCGAGTATGGCATAACCACTCATAGCCTCGTACCATTTGGTATATACTTGCTATGGGAACCTAAGCCTTTTTTCCCAAAGACTAAAGCCCATGTAATTAGCCTAGTTACTTTCCTTAGGTTTTTACCCCAAATGCATGTTGTTTGACTATGGTTAATTTATCTTAGCTTAAATCATGGCTTATTTGGTTTGTTCTTTTTCTAATATGACCTAAGTGTATTGTAAGCTCAAAATAAATTTTTCTTTAAAGTCCAAAAGACCAAAGCTATTTTCAAAACTTTTCAAGATGATCTTTGGACATAAAACTTTTCTAAAAACAAATAAAAAATTATTTTGCTCATGACTCAAGCACTAAGCCCAAAATCTATTTTTTCTAAAATATTTTTACAATGGGCTTAGAAACAAAATTACTTTCATCCAACCTTTTCTTATAAAGAGCTTGCAAATTATTTAGGTCAATTACGAAATACTAAAAAATCAATTGTGAGCCTAGTTTATACTAAGAATGATTAATCATGGGCTTATTTTTAGCATGAATCATTAGTTACTTTTTCAAGTGAGAATTCTATCTATAATAAACCTTTTAATTTCATTTTAATCCAATATAGCATAAAAGCTACTATAGTTGGTTAAATGAATTAAAACCTAATTAATGGGAATTATCATAAATTGATTTCCATTTTTAAAAATATAACTATTGGTTGAAACGTCCAAGGGAAATATTCGAAAACAAGATACCCCATGTTAGTATTTTGTTAACCATATACCTAGGAAAAGAGACTCGCCATTCGTATGTGGATGTTATAAGGTTGGAAGGAGCGTCCTATTTATCCTTGTTTTTTAATTGTTTGTGCATACATGCAAACATGCATACATTTGCATCTCATATCATTGATCCTTTCTGGCTCACAGCCCTGGATTACGACAGTTCAAAATCTTACAACAATTCGACCTACGTCGGAGACGAAGAATCTAGTAGCAACTCAATCACTTGCTCACCGAAAGCAATGGAGCCCGAAAAAATTAAAAGAATGGTGGATGATGCTCACAATGCCAAGATGGAAGAAATAAAAGAGGCCCTAGCTGAGACCATGAAGAACCAATTGGCTGCAATTTTAGGAAATCATGTCGAAGCATCTGCTAGCACTAAGAAGCCAAAGGAAAAAGGGAAGACTAAAGTTGGTGAAGTGGTTTTTGATGATGATAAGTTAATCATTGATGATGATGATGATGATTGGGCTCAATACTACCAAGATCCTCAAGACAAGAAGAAAGAACCAAAGATTGTTGAAAGATCGGCTATGGAGAAAACTGAGACTTCTGATGTTGAAAAGATGATCATGGATTTAGAAAAGAAATTTGAGAAGAAAATGAAAACTGAAGAAATGTCCGAAGTTGACAAATTATTTGAGTTAGACGAAGAAGTTCCGTACAAATTCAAGATGCCATCCTTTGCTAGATACAATGGTACTGGAAATCCTCATCTCCATGTAAAGCAATATATATGCAGTCTGCCCGAGCAACTAAGGCTCAAACTCTAAGGTACTTCATGCTCTCATTGGACCCTGTTGTCCAAAATTGGTTTAACACCTTGGAGGAAAGTACTCAAAAAGATTGGGATATATTATACAAGGCTTTCATTCAGTAATATGGGTATAATGTTGAGCTGGAAGTTACCTTAATGGAAGTTGAGTCCATTAGACAAAGGCCAAATGAGAATTTTGTGAACTATGTGAAAAGGTAGAGAAATAAGGCTGCTTTGCTCAAGAAGAGGCCTGATGAATTTGATCAAATAAGAATGATTGTGAGAGGGGTGTTGCCTAGTCTTCATGAAAGAATGCCTCATACACTCATCCGTGATTTCAAAGATCTTCTCCAAGCCGGTCTGCAAATTGAAGAATGGAAAAGGGAGAAGAATCGCTTTTCAATAAGAAGGAATGAGAAAGAGAATTATCAGCCTAGCAATCAAAGCACGTAAAAAGAAGTTGAAGTTAATGTGACTGGTCAAGGAAATAAAAGACAATTCTCAAAATTGGGGAAACCTCTATCTTGGGTTTTTAGCAAGCTACAAAAGAAAGGGTTGTTACAACCGTTAGCTTCTCGACCACTGCATAATCCACTGCCACCAAACTTCAATGCCGAGGCCTTCTGTCAATTTCATCAAATGGAAGGGCATGAAATAGATAATTGTGCTCGTCTAAGGCATGAGATCCAAGATTTGATTGATCGAGGTAAGCTACCCGAGCCAGATAAGCCCAATACAAAGAACAACCCTCTGCCTAAATTTGGAAGAGTGCCACCACCAACAACTTTCATGGTGGGAAAAGGATTGGAAGAAGATTTTGTTTTATCCTCTTTTCAAGATGGGAATGTTGAAGATGTGAAAGGAGAAGGAGCTTAACTCAACAAACTTTCCTTAGCTTGAATGTTGCTTTTCAATTTTATTTTGCTTTCTTTAATATTTAATTGGAACAATCATGTTTTTCAAATTTAAATTTATTTGAATAAATTACTTTTACCAAAATTTTGTTGGTCTTTGTTCATTTTGGTGCTCAACGAATGAGGAATCTAGCTTGATAATTCATGAATTAATATATCTAGGCATCATGGTTTGAATGACTTTACTAGATAAGGGAATTTCTCTATAGCATGGAGTTGTGTATGCTTACTTAGAGAGGGCTCCTGCATAATTACCTTTGTCTAGGTCCTAGTCAGTCTTAGAACATGCTTTGACAAACTTTCGAGGCAAAATTGAACTCTGCTCATTTAAGAGAGAAATGATCTAGGCATTGTTTGGTTAGCCAATAACTAGTATCCACCCTATTAAATATCAATCCCTAGTTGTCCCTTTTGGCCTTCATAAAATTTTAACTTTCTTTTCATTGGCTTACAAACCCCCAACAACCTATCCTGAGCTGTTGTGATACTTTTGACAAGTCTTATCATCACTAAGATGAAGAGGCAAGAAGATCAAAGAAAGAAATGAATAGTTAAGACCATGAAGACAGTTGAAGTTCTCAAGACCATAAGAGTAGTTGAAGTTCTCAAGACCATAAGGGTAGTTGAAGTTTTCCTAATATCTCCAATATATCAAGACAACATCAGAGTAACAAATGATTTATCCCTATTAAAAAAGATTTATGTCACTCCACTCATCCATTATTAGAAACCCAAGTTGGTGCAAACAAGACAACTCTTTTAAAGCTAGAATAAAAAAGAAAGAAAGAAGAAAAGAAAAGAAGAGGGAAAAAAGAAAAAAGAAGAGGAAAGAAAAAAAAGGGAAAAGAAAAAGAAGACAAAATAAAAAAGGGAGAAAAAAAAGAAAGATAACACCTAAAAAGGTGGTTCGGAAAGCCAACTGAGTTCTCTTTTACCTAAAGCAGCAAAAGGCTTCCATTTGGTTCATATGGACATTTTGACTTGAATTGGTCTAACCCAACCAAAGATTCTATCAAAATCAGAGGAAAAGGAGAAAGACCATCAAGTTCTTGAAAGTTCTGTACTTAACAGTCCTACAAGGAAGAAGGACAAAATGATAAAATGCTCAAAGAAAGGGAAGAGTAAGAAAATAAAAAAGAAAGAAAAGGGAGAAGAAGAAAAGAAGCGATTTTGGGTACCAAACGTTTTGCAAGGGAAAAGGCTGTCCTAATCAAGATCCAGATTAATGCTAAGAAGATAGAAGGAATTTGGAGTGTAGCAAGATTGCTCTCAGCTGCCTAAAGTTCAAACAAGAAATTTATAGTGTGAGGGTTTGCCCATAGTGTCACAATGGCTCCAACTTACAAATGGCATTCATTTAACTCATGTCCCTTATAGACCCCATTTCAAGCCTATCAAAGACTTGTTGATTTCTCTTGGTAGGTAGAGTCTATTAGTGGAGATAGTTTGAATAAGCATGCATATGAGATAGACAATATTTAAACTCAATGAGACTTTTGGCCAAGTAATGTGTATGTGCCTATCTGAAGTGCAACAATTATTGCTTAAATAGAAATGATTCCCAAGTTTAGTATGGTAACTAGGGTTGTCATGTTATAGATATGTTAATTTGAAAACCAAGTCTTGAGGTACATTGACATTGATTTGGCAAGACCAACATTTTATTTTAAAAAAAAAAGAGAGAGAAGAGTTACAGTAAAGATAAAAATTATATATTATTTTTATATTTATTGTACAATGTTTCCTCAATTGACACAATATTCATACGTCACTAAGAAGGAGGTGGTAGATCATCAAATAAAGCTCTGAAAAAATCATCGCCTGTTGGACGAGGAGGTAAATCACCCGTCTTGAGTCCACCCGAAGCAGGATCACCAGAATCTCTATTACCTTGGAGTTTCGATCTGTAATGGTCCTCATCAGAAGTAGACAAAAGGATCTCATGGTCATCAATTTGGGGGCCTCTAGATGAAGAAGCATCAGGATCTCTCATCCCCTGAAACCGGAAGTCTCAAAATTTTTCTCTGGCTGATGGTATAAATTTTCAAAATGTGAAACCTGCTGACGACTAGCAACCAACTCTTCTTGAAGTTTATTATTTTGTTCTTCAAGCATCCATTGTGAGGCAGAAAGAAAAAGAGTAAGAGCATATATAATCATGCATACATATAGCATAAATTACCATAAAACAGGAAAACTTACCAGGTAATTGATATCAATACCCTGTGGATGAGATGGCATATCTGGTGGACTAGAATGAGCAAATGAAGGAGCAGTAAAAGAAGGTCCAGTCTCATGATCAAATGGGCTAGCAGCCTACAACAATCATTAAAAAAGTCAAAACAAGTTAAGAAAGAAGAGATTTCAATGAAAAAATGGTAAAAGTTTACCTGAGAAGTGCTAGCCCCGAGATGTGGAACAAACTCTCCTCCCTCTCAATGATGTTCCTCTTCATCTCTATCCTCATTTTCTTTAGAAATTTCCCATACACCAACAGGAGATACATCAAATTTCAAAAGCCCAATTTGAATAAACTAAGTATAAGATGCACCTGGTGGATAGAGAAATGTTTCAACATCATAACTGTGTCGGGCCAACCACCATGCATTCTCCGGCATTAATGTGATATTCAAGGTATATTTCAGGCAACGCATCGGGATTCTCTGCTACTCGGGACTAAGAAACCACTCATATACTCTCTCTTTGAGAAACCAGCTACTAGAGATAGGGCCGGCGATGACTCGGCGAGTATGTTGAAAAGGCAGTGCGACATTCATGGAGGAAGTCCAGTTTGTCCACTCTTCAAATTCACCTACAAAAAGACATAAGGTAAGTAAACCTTTATATAAATTTTAAAGTATGCTAATGTTATCTTACCTGGTCCTAGGTTAGGTAGCTCAAGACAAAGCGTTGGTATGCACATGGTGAGAGCCGGGAACTTCTACGCGATCTGACAACCAGAAATTTAATCTCGGATACCTGACTCTCTCTTGAGAAATACCAGGCACTGTTACAAGGTTGTGCTCATATGCCTATGCCTACAACAATAATAAAGATCAAATTCATGCAAGAATAAGAATGAAATTGACTTTGGTGGAAGAAAGGTACCTTGACAATCACCATAAAACCAACAAAGGACTTCTTATTTCGGCAAATTTTGTCAAGACCATGGTAAAGACAGGCAAGGCCAGCTTCACCCCAGCCGTAAAGTGGTACCATCCTTATATAAGGGCCTTCAACACTGACAAATGGATGGCGAATTTAGTGCTACCTAAAATAGTTGACTCGAGCAAATATAATAAAAATTCTCGAGCATACTATTGGATTGTGTCTCTATGAACCCGTCCTTTGTAGTTCATCCAATAACTATGAATTGGCTTGATTTTTATCTTGTAAGGCCCTTTAAATGATGGTTCCATACCAATTAATTATTGATTTCTTCAAATGTCAGAATGTTATTGGTAAGAGGAACCGGAAGACCATTATACCGAATGTCGGTTATAGCAGCAAAGTCGGCCAGACCAATTGTCATCTCTCCAATGGGCAAGTGAAAAGTATGAGTTGTGTCCAACCATCGTTCTGCAAGCGCCTGGACTAGGCTCCACTCTATCGGATACTCCTTGGATGGTAATTGCAAGATGAAGCTCTCAAAACCGCAATCTCGGATAATCTGCCTTACCCAAGAAGGCGCTACATCATACCATTATCGGGCTTTGTAGATACACCCTTTGCCCGGAATAACGCAATGATCACTCTAAAACGGAGCCAGGTAACACGAGGTAAGTGTACCATTATATCAATACCACCGATTTTTAGGCTAAATTAATTCATATTCTATTTACTTAAATTCTTAAATTAATATATTTTTCCTAAATTTTCTAAAAAACTAAAAAATATATAAAAAAAGAGAGAGAGAGAAACAACAGAAAAATGAAGAAAAAAGAAAAGAAAAAAAAAATAATAATTTGCTGTTAAAAAATAAATACCTTGCTCTTTTGATTTGAACTACGATGAAGCGGCATCCTGGCTAGTAGACCTATATTTTCATCTTCATGCTGCCGAAAAAATTCCAATAACTCAGCATTAGAATGAGTTTCTGATCTTGAAGCATGCATTTTTTTCAAAACTGTATGCTAAACTTGAAAGGATTATAGATATGAATGAATGAAATTAACACGTTTGCTGTGAATGAAATGAAGAAATCGGTCATTTATATAGAGGAACGACAAAAAAAAAACAAAATTCAAAAAGTAAATTTCACTATTGATGAATAGTAGGTTACTATTTACAAATAGTAGGATACTATTTATAAATAGTAGGTTACTATTTACAAATAGTAAATGAATAGTGGTAAATAGTGCATAAACAGTAACTACATAGTAAATAAATAGGAAACTCAATTATTCAATTTAATCATTCAGATAATTGCGTGTATATAAATATTTTTGCACTTTTAAAATATTTTTACATGCAGGGGGTAAGGAGAAGATATGTGCATAAAAAAATTAGCTAATTTTTTTGCAAATTACTTTAGTATACTACTGACTATAAGTATTTTTTTCAAACAATTAAAATATCTCTTAAGTCCAGAACTTAGCTCGGGTACAGAACCCAAATTATCCTTAGGTCCAGAACCTAAAATCTCTTTTATGTCCAGAACTTAGCTTAGGTCCAGAACCCAAATTATCCTTAGGTCCAGAACCCAAATTATCCTTAGGTCCAGAACCTAAAATCTCTTTTAAGTCCAGAACTTAGCTCGGGTCCAGAACCTGAATTATCTTTAGGTCCAGAACCTAAAATTTCTCCTAAGTCCAAAACTTAGCTCGGGTCCAGAATCAAAATTATCCTTAGGCCCAGAACCTAAAATCTCTTAGTTCGGGTCCTGTAGACCCTTAATTTTTGACCTAGTCCGGTCCAATATATTTTATTTATTCCAAAATAATTTTTGTGTTGTCTTAATTAAATAATATTTTTTTAGTATATATTTTTATAATTATAGTAATAAAAATAATAATAATAAATAAATAAAAATAAAAATCGACGACGGAAAAATCGGCGACGAAAAAATTCATCGCCGAAAGTGTTGGACGAAATGGCCTTGGGCCATTTCGCCTGCAGGAGTTTCCTGCTGGCGAAGTGGCTTCTGGCCGCCCAGCTCGCAAGTTTCCACAGCAATTCTGGCCCGCAGCCCTCCAGCGCTCATAGCCTCTCGCAGCCCGTCGCAGTTTTTGCCAGCAAAATTTTTCCGACGCAATTTTTTCCGATATCAAATTCTATTTGGTTTTGATTTTTTTTTCTAATTAAATACAATTTCCTTAAACAATTAAAATTAATCATCTAAATTTTCTATAAATAAGACAAAAAAAAGGGAGGAATTTTTGAAAGGAGAAGAATCGGACTTTGGACTGGGACTTGGATTTTGAATTGGAACTTTACAAATTGATCGGACTTTTTTAAGAGAAGAAGGGAAGGAAGCAACAAGCTACAAAGGTAGCAACCTTGCCTTTGTCCTTGTTCATCCAAGAAGCAATTTTTGGTGGAACCAACGAATGACGATTTGAATTCTTAATTTCTTTTTATTTCTTACAGTAGCTTCGTTCTTTATTTGATTCATAAGATTATACACTCAAAACTTCAATCTTTCAAGATGTAATAACTTGATCTTCGTTTCCAAAACCTTAAATGATTTCCTCTGTTTCTAAATACCTTAAAAACCTTAATTTGTTTCTTTTTTTTTTTCCAAAAAATCTTAAGTCGTTCAACCTATTTCTTCAAAACTTTAAAACCCTAAATTGATCCTTTTATTTCCAAAAAACCTAAAAAAAGTACTTTCTATTTCCAAAAACCTTAAATCGTCTTGCCTATTTCCAAAAAAAATCTTTATAAAACTATAAATTGTTTTCTCAAATTCTAAAATCAAATATATTTTCCGAAACACTAAAAACCCTAATTCAACTTCAAAACCAAAAACAGTAAACCCCAAACTAGTAAACCTAAACCCTAATTTTCCTAAACCCTAATCCTTAAAATCTTAAAACCTTATAAACATAAATATTAAAATTCAACACAGTAAGCCTAAAAACAACAATCCAGTAGCTAATAATCATAAACCTAATATTTTAATATCCAGACCCTAATTTCATGATTTTACCCCCTCAAACCCTAATTTTGTTAATCAAAGAACCTTATCAATCTCTTAAATTATAAAACTTTAATCCATTTCAATTCCCTTAAAACTTACAGTAGCCTAAACCAATAAATTCCAAAACCCTAAATATTAATTAAAGAACTTTAAATGAGAAACAGTAAACTTCAATTTGTATCTTTACTTTCCTTATTTGATTTATTTAAGTTCAATGCTTGATTTATTTAATTTATCATGGATGGATGTTTACTTTCTATTGATGTTTAATATCTTTGATGAATGATTTATTTATGATGAGTGGTTATTAACTTCTATCGATTTATTTTAATTTCCAAATATTGTAAGAGGTATGTTTCCACTTTGTGGATACCTCATTAATTAATTTCTTTGTAATTTAAATTGCTTTTATATTTTAGACCAATGTAAAGGACACGTTTCTATCTCATGGTGGGTGTCCTATTTAGCTTAGACATGGATAATGTAAGGGCATATTTCCATCTTCGGATGGGTGTCAATTTATTTGTTTTGATTTTTAATACAACAATGCTTTATTTCAATTATTGTGTTATATGGATAATATTGTTATACTTAAGAATTCTATAATATTAAGACCTGTAAAGGAGGCCGGTTCCAGTGAACCGGGCATTGTGGGGGTGCTGGGCCATTTCTGACCTTCCCCGTACGTACCCAACTTTCCGAACCCATTAGGGGGTTAGAGATTCCTTAGGAATCAAGTCATCCATCCCTTTCTTTTTCCCGGTCCGTCCGGGTGGCGACTCCATTTTCTCTGGACTTAGGTCCATGTTCTCTAAGGTCCCGAGCCTAAATAGTGCCGAAGTCGCAAGAACCATTCCAGAGGGAGTGGGGGCGAAAATCCCCGCTCACAGGTCCAGAACCCAAAATTACCCCTAGGTCCAGAACCTAAAATTATTCTGAGTCCAGAACCCAAAACCTCAACCATCTCAGAAAAATTAAGTCCTATTGATTTTCACTCTCTTTTACTAAAGTCTCAAATCGTTCAAGCAGGGGGCAAACTGTAGTCCCTTAATTTTTTACCCAGTCTGGTCCAATATATTTTATTTAATCCAAAATAATTTTTGTGTTATCTTAATTAAATAATATTTATTTTAGTATTTATTTTTTATAATTGCTTTAAATAATAATAATAAATAAATACAAATGCAAATACAAATCGACGACGAAAAAAAATCAGCGATGAAAAAATTCGTCGCCGAAAGTAATTGGTCAAAATGGCCTTGGGCCATTTCGCCTGCAGGAACTTGGCCATTTCGCCCGCAAGAACTTACTGTGGGCGAAATGGCTTGGCAGCCCGCTAGCGCGCCAATTCTCGCTCGCACCAAGCGCAATTTTTTCTTTTCCTATTTGGTTTCAGTTTTCTTTTCCTAATTAATTATTGTTTCCTTAAACAATTGGAATTAATCTTCTAAATTTCCTATAAATAACACTAAAAAAAAGAAAAAGAGGATGAACAAGAGGACTTTGGACGAGGGACTGGAATTTGGGACTTCAAATTGTAGAGGAGCAACAAGCAAGCAATCAACAATTTATCAAAGGTAGCCACACTGCCTTTGTCTCCGTTCATCCAGAAGTTAATTTTGGTGGAACCAACTACCCAAGTTTGATCCTTAATCATAAACTACTCATAGCTTTGTTTCTTTGATTCATAATAATATACATACAAAACTTTGATCTTTGAATATGTAATAACTTGATCTTCATTTCAAAAACCTTAAATGATTTCTTCTGTTTCCAAATACCCTAATTCACTTATTTTGTTTCCAAAAACCTTAAATTATTTCTTCTATTTCCAAATACCTTAAAAACCCTAATTCGTTTCTTTTGTTTCCAAAAACATTAAATGACTTCTTTTATTTCCAAATACCTTAAAAACCCTAATTTGTTTCTTTTGTTTCCAAAAACCTTAAATCATTTTGTCTATTTCCAGAACTTTAAAAAAAACCCTAAACTGTTTTCCTCTAACTCTTTTCCAAAATTTTCAAATATTTTGTTAAATCTCCAAACCCTAACATACTTTACAGTTTCTAAAAATCACAATTACTTCATAAAACTCTAAACTATTTTCTTCAACTCCAAAACCCAAACAGTAAACCCCAAAATAGTTAATCTAAACCTTAAGTTTTCCTAAACCCTAATTCCCTCAAAACTAATACGTAAACCCTAGTTTTCTTAAACCCTAATCCTTAAAACCTTAAAACCTTATAAACCTAAACATTCAAACTCAATACAATAAATCCAAAACAACAATCCAATAACCAAGAATTATAAATCTATTGTTTTAATATCCTAAAACCCTAATTTCATAATGTTACTCCTAAACCCTAATTTGATTCATGAAACCTTAATCCATTTCAATTTTCCAAAACCTTTGCAGTAGGTTAAACAAATTATAATAATAATACTAAACTTCCAAAACCCTAAATATTAATTAAAGAACTTTAAACAGTAAACCCTAATTTGTATCTTTACTTGCTTTATTTTTAGATTTGATTATATAGTCTATTATATGCTTTGATGGTTGATTTATTTAATTTCAATGCTTGATTTATTTAATTTATCATGGATGAATGTTTATTATATATTTTGAATGATGTTTAATATCTTTGATGAATGATTTATTTATGATGAATGGTTATTTACCTTTATTGATTTATTTTGATTTCCAAATGTTGTAAGAGGTATGTTTCCACTTTGTGGGTACCTCATTAATTAATTTTTATGTAATTTTTTTGACCAATGTAAAGGACATGTTTCTACCTTTTGGTGGGTGTCCTATTTAGTTTAGACATGGATGATGTAAGGACCTGTTTCCATCTTCGGATGGGTGTCCATTTATTTGCTTTGTTTGGACATTGCTTTTATTTTAATATAATGATGCTTTATTTCAATTGTTGCGTGTAATATGAATAATATTGTTTTATTTAAGAATTTTATAATATTAAGACCTGTAAAGGAGACCGGTTCCAATGAACCGGGTGTTGTGGGGGTGCTGGGTCATTTCTCACCTTCCCCATACGTACCCAACTTTCCGAACCCATTAGGGGGTTGGGGATTCCTTAGGAATTAAGGCATCCACCCCTTTCTTTTTCCCGGCCCGTCCGAGTGGCGATTCCATTTTCTCCAGACTTAGGTCTGTGTTCTCTAAGGTCTTGAGCCTAAACAGTGCCAAAGTCGCAAGAACCATTCCACCGGGAGTGGGGGCAAAAATCCCCGCTCACAACTGGGTATGCACATGGTGAGAGCCAAGAACTGTTACATAATCTGACAACCAAAAATTCAATTTCGGATACTCAACTCTCTCTTAAGAAATGCTAGGCATCCTCACAAGATTATGCTCATATGCCCATACCTACAACAACAATGAAAATCAAATTCATGCAAGTATAAGAATGGAATTGACATTGGTAGAAGAGGAGTACCTTGACAACCACCATGAAACCAACGAAAGACTTCTTATTCCTGCAAATTTTATCTAGTCCATGATAGAGACAGGCAAGGCTAGCTTCACCCTAGTCGTAAAGCGGTACCATACTCATGTCATTAAGGGCCTTCAACACCGATAGATGGATGGTAGATTTGGTGCTGCATAAAATAGTCGACCCGAGCAAATATAGTAAAAATCTTAAGCATATTGTTTCGTTGTTTCCTTATGAACCTATCCTTTGTAGTTCATCCAATAACTCCCTATCAACTCAATTTTTATCTTGAAAGGCCCTTTTAATGTTGATTCCATATCAATTAACTGTTGGACTTCATCGTATGTCAAAATATCATTAGTAAGAGGAACTGGAAGGCCATAGTACAGAATACCAGTTATGGTTGTACAATCGACTGGGCCAATGGTCATCTCTCCTATAGGTATATGAAAAGTAAGGGTCGTGTCCATCCACCGCTATGATAATGCTTGAACTACACTCTTGTCTATCGAACACTCTTCATAAAGCTTTCAAAACCGCAATCTCGAACAATCCATTTTACTCGAGAGGGTGCTACATCATACCATTGTCGGGCTTTATAGACACACTCTTCACCTCAGATAACACAGCGATCGCGCTAACACGGAGCCAGGTAAGTTAACACGAGGTAAGTATATCATCATACTAATACTACTGATTTATGGATTACATTTATTCGTTATGTCCTATTCTAATTTATCTATTTATTTATTTATTAAATAGTCCACTAACTAAATTATTTTTCCTAATTTTTAGCATTATTAAAAAAATAAATAATAAAATTTTTAAATAAAATCAAATAATAAATACATATTTGTGCTATTAAAATATTAAGTTGCATTGTTACCTTAGTTTTTTGACTTGAACTGCGATGAAGCTGCATCCCAGCTAGTAGACTTATAGTTCCATTTTTATGTCATCGAATAAATTCTAATAACTCAACATTGGATCAAGGTCCTGATCTTGAAGCATTCATTTCTCCTTAACTCTCTGCTAAAACTCTCTGCTTTAATTATGAGAATATGTAAGTGTGGATGAGTATTGAAGAAATAAGAGGTTTATAATGACAAATTGCAAAGGAAAAGAAAAAGGAAATGACGATGAAAATTTCATATTTTTGAATAAAAAAATGAAAAGGAAAAGGAAATGGTGTGAGAATGAAAAGATAAAAGAGGGTTTATATAGAAAAAAAACTAAGGCAAGAAGACAAAAAAAAATGGAAAAATAGTATTCTCGTGAAAAATTAAAATCAATGTCACAGTTGACAAATTGTAAATGAATAGTGAGTAAATAGATTCAATTATTTAAATTAATTATTCAGATATTTGCGTGTCTAAAAATATTATTTCGTACTTTTAAAAATATTTTTACACGCAAGGGGCTAGAGGATATAGGTATGGTAAAAAATCGCTAAATTTTTTGCAAATTTCTTTAGTATCCTACTGACTACAATCATTTTTGCATATAACAAAATTATTTTTAAGTCTAGAACTTACCTCGGGTTCAGAACCCAAATTACTTTTAAGTCCAGAACTTATCTCGGGTCCAGAATTCAAATTACTCTTCAATCCAGAACTTATCTGGGCTCTAGAACCCAAATTACTTTTAAGTCCAGAACTTACCTCTGGTCCAAAACCCAAATTATTTTTAAGTCCAGAACTTACCTCGGGTCTGAAATACAAATTACTCTTAAGTCCAAAACTTATCCCGGGTCCAGAACCCAAATTACTTTTAAGTTTAGAACTTACCTCGGGTCTAGAACCTAAATTATTTTTAAGTCCAGAACTTGTCCCGGGTTCAGAACTTATCCCGAGTCTAGAACCCAAATTACTCTTAAGTCCATAACTTATCCCAAGACCAGAACCCAAATTACTTTTAAGTCCAGAACTTATCTCGGGTCCAGAACCCAAATTACTCTTAAGTCCAGAACTTATTCCAAGTCCAGAACCCAGATTACTTTTAAGTCCAGAACTTATCCCGGGTCCAAAATCCAAATTACTTTTAAGTTCAGAATTTACCTCGGGTCCAGAACCTAAATTACTTTTAAGTTCAGAAATTACATTAGGTCTAAAATCCAAATTACTTTTAAGTCCAGAATTTACCTCGGGTCCAGAACCCAAATCCTAAATTCACCTTGGGTCCAGAACCCAAATTATTTTTTAGTCCAGAACTCAAACCAACCTTGGTTACAGAGTCCAGTTTGGCTCTAAATCCAGTCAAAAATCACATTATTTTTCGCTCTCTTTTGCTGTAGCCTCAAATCACTCAAGCAAGGGGCAAACTGTAGACCCTTAATTTTTTATCTAGTCCAGTCCAAAATTTTGGAACCCTTCCAACCACAAGGCAACAAGGCAGTGTTGTCTTTATCAAGGTTCTCTCAGAATTTCAACCGTGCAATTTTGGTGGAACCAACAATGAAGGCTTGATCTTAACTAATAAATTCTTGTATTCACAGTAGCCATAACATGCTTCCTTTTTAATGTTTTGTTAAGGTATTTTAATATTAATTTTCCAGTAGAATGAAATTGTTGAATTCGAATTATATGTTTTATGAACCAAAACTCTAATATCTTAATACTCATTAAATTAATTTTTGAAGTCTAAAACCCTAATTGTACTTTTCTAAAACCACAAAATAATAATTTATTTTCTCAAAACCATAATCAATTCTATTTTTCTAAAATTTACAGTAGTTTGTTTCTTCCAATTCCGAAACCCTATTTTCTAAATCTTAAACCATAAAATCTTAATTTTAAACACTGAAACCTATAACCCTAAAAGCAGGACCGCCGTATGGGCTCATTGAAGGGGCCAATATTATTTTTGTATTATAAGCATTTGTATTTAACTCCCTTTATTTAAAAACCCTAATTTGGTTATTAAAATTCTAAAACCCTAAATTTATACATTTATTACTTTATCTAATTTTAAATTTAATTATGTAATTTATTATATGTTTTGATGTGATTTATTTAATTTCAATATTTGATTTATTTATCATGGATGGATGATTTCTTTATTATTATTATTATTTGTTTATTTTGATATTAAAATTGTAAGAGGTATGTTTCCATTATTGGATACCTCATTAATTAATTTTCATGTAATTGAAATTATTTTTTATAGTTTGGGATTAATATAAAGGACACGTTTTCACCTTTTGGTAGGTGTCCTATTTAGTTTTAGACATTGGACGATGTAAGAACACGTTTCCATCCATGGATGTGTGTCCATTTATTTATTTTGTTTGAACATTACTTTGATTTTAATATAATAATGTTTTATTTTAATTGTTGCATGTAGCATGGATAATATCATTATATTTAAGAATTTTATAATATTAAGACTTGCAAAGGAGGTTAGTTCCAATGAACCGGGTGTTGTGGGGGTGCTGGGCCATTTCTCACCTTTTCCACACGTACCCAACTTTTCGATCCCATTAGGGGGTTGGGGATTACTTAGGAATCGAGTCATCCACCCCTTTCTTTTTCTCAGCCTGTCTAGGTGGCGACTCTATTTTCTTCGGGCTTAGGCTCGTGTTCTCTAAGGCCCAAACCTAAAAAGTGCCAAAGTCATGAGAACCATTCCACCAGGAGTGGGGGCAAAAATCCCCTCTCACACAAGCTAAGGGAAGTTTTATTGATTTGAAGTCGAAAGAGCTTTCTCTACTTGGACATATCAAGGGCAAGGATCAGCAATGATAGTCATCGCTTCATCATCTGCAGTAGCTTCTCCATCCATATCATGCTAAGAAGACAAGAAAAAACTCTCCTCCAATCCTCCCTCTATCATGAAGGGTTCAGCCGGTGGCGCCCTTTCGAATTTAGCAGAAGATTGATTATTCTTTGTGTTGGGCTTATCAGGCTCAGGCAGCTTTCCACTGTCAATCAAATCTTGGATCTCATACCTTAAGCGAACATATCTATCTGTCTCATGCCTTTGCACTTGATGGAATTGACAAAAGGCCTTGGCAATAAAGCTTGATGGTAGAGGATTCGGCAAAGGTCAGGGAGCCAATGGCTATAATAGCCCATTCTTCTACAACTTAATGAAAACCCAAGACAGAGATTTTTCCAACTCTAAATACTATCTTTTATTTGCTTGACCAGTTGTTGCATTGATATTCTCTGACTTCTGTGAACTCTAACCGCCAGACTGATAACTTTTCCTATCACTTCTTCTTCTAGAAATATGATTATTCTCTCTTTCCCATTCTTCTACTTGCAAGCCATCTTAAAGGAGATCTTTGAATTCCTAATAAGAGTATGATACATCCATTCACACAGATTAGGTAGGACACCTCTCACTATCATCCTAATCTAGTCAAACTTGTCTGGCCTCTTCTTAAGTAGTGTAGCCTTATTCCTCCACCTTTTTTACATAGTCAACAAAATTCTCATTCTGCTTCTGCCTAATTGACTCTACTCCCATTAGGGTAACTTCCAATTGCACATAATACTCATACTGCTGGCTGAAGGCTTTGTACATCAAATCCCAGTTCTTTTGAGTACTTTTCTCTAAGGTATTGAACCAATTCTGTACAACAAGATCCAATGAAAGTATTAAATATCTTAGAGTTTGAGATTTAGTAGCTCTGGCAGACTGCATGGAACTGATGTACTACTTAACATGTAAGTGAGGATTTCTTATACCATTGTACTTAGCAAAGGAAGGCATCTTAAACTTGTAAGGGACTTCTTCATCTTGCTCAAATAGCTTGTCTACCTTTGATACCTCATCAGCCTTCAACTTCTTTGTGAACTTCTTCTCTAAATCAGCAGACATTTTCTCCACATTCGTAATTTCAGTTTTCTCTATAACCTTCTTTTTTTCCTTCTTATCTTGAGGAGCTTGGAAATATTGAGCCCAGTTATCATCATCATCATTAATTATCACCTTGTCATCATCAAAGGCTACCTCACCTACCTTAGCCTTTCCTATGTCCTTTTACTTATTAGTACTAGCACATGCTTCAACAGTGTTTCCTTCCAACAGTACATCAAGTTGATTTCTCACGGTCACAGCTAGGGCACCCTTTAACTCTTCCATCTTAGATGCAAGAGCTTCATTTACCAGATTCTAAACTTGGTCAGGATTTATGGTTCTGGGAGTGAAATTAATTATATCTTCACTAAACTCTGAGTTAGTGATGTAGGTTGGGTTGTTGTATGCCTTGAACTTCTATACCCTAGGTTTATGAGCCATAGAGGATCAATGATGCATAATGCAATATATGTATGCATGTCAGCATAGATGCACAAGTAACAGACAAACAAAGATAATTAGGACATTCCTTCCAACCTTACATCTTCCACACACGAATGGTGAGTCTCTTTTCTTAAGTATATAGTCAATAAAATATCAACATGGGATATCTTATTTTTAAAAAATTTACTTGGACGGTTTAACTAATAGTTTTATTTTCAAACTTTAGAAGTCAGTCCATGATAATTCCCATTAATTAAGTCTTAATTCATTGGGTCGACAAAAGGATAGCTTTTATGCTATATTTATGATTAAAAACAAATTAAAGGGTTTGTAGACCCTTAGCTTTTGACCCAGTCCAATCCGATAGTCCAAAATAATTTTTATGGTATAATATTTAATAGTTATTTTTAATAATAAAAATAAAAAAATAAAAAATAATGAAAAAATAAAAAATCAGACGGATCGACGAGCAATGAGCGGCAGCGCTGGAGCGATGCCGCTCAGCCAACTGAGCTTCATCGAAGCAATTGTCTGCGGTGAATTGGGCACTGCCCAATTCGCCACAGCTGGGCTTGCCCAGTTCGCGCAGCCCGAACCTCGCAGCAATTTTTGCCAGCGCAGCCCGCAGGTCCAGCAGCCCATGTGCGCTGCCGATTTTTTGACCAAACCTTGTATTACCCGATTTTGTAATTTTTCCTAAATAGTTGGTATTTCCTTATTAAAATAGGATTAGGTCTTTTTGTTTTCCTATAAATACTAGCATAAAACACATGGATTAGGGGTGGCAATTATTGGAAGAAACTTTGGACTTTTAATTTTTTCAAGAGAGTTTGAGGGAGAATTTTTGGGACTTTGAGAATGGCAACAAAAGAAAAGGGAGACAAAAAACCCTAGCAACGGGCGAGAATTTTTGAAGCTTAGACTCAAAAAGCTTAAACTTTTAAACCTTTGAACAATCAAACAAAAATCTAGCAACTCAAAATAAATCAAATACTGTCCAATTCAAGGCTTCAAGGTTCGGCCGAAAAATAAGCACTGAAGCAAGCAGCGGCTTGGTTCAATCTCTTCAATTTGGTGGAGCCTTCAAATGTTGGTAAATTTCTCTAAATTCAGTTTATTAAATCATTAATCATCTTCATCTTTCAAGCCATCATCACACTGCTCAAGTTATTAAATTCTTCCTTTAATTTATTTTACATAGAAGGATAAATTAATTAATATAGTACCTAAGGTTTTAATTAAAGTAAATAATATAATCATTCAAAACACAAATCTAAACCCTAAGTTATTCAAACCCTAAATCTTAATTAATTCTATTTTCAAAGCTTCACAACAACATTTTTTTTAAAATTTTATTCACTGAGTTATTTTAATCTTTCAATAATTAATTTGGCTTTTTATGTTTGTTTCACCAAAAAATACTTAAGTAGTTATTATAGTTAATATTAAAACCACACTTAACTTTGATCACGGTAAAGCACCAAATCCTAAATTCAAAATCATAATTTGCAAAATCAAGGTTTCAAACCATAAAACCCTAATATCTTAATATCCAGTGTACTAAGTTTTGAAATCCAAAACCCTAGTTTCTAAGTTAAAAGCCCTAGTCTTGTTTTTCAAAACCCTAAAAAAAAACCCTAATTTGGTTATTAAAGTTCTAAAACCCTAAATTTGTATATTTGTTTGCTTTATTTAAGTTAAGAGCATGTTTATTATATGTCTTGATTAATGGTTTATTTATATCTTTAATTTATATGTTTTATGAACAATTTATTTACGATGAGTGATTTTTATTTTGATTAATTTGTTTTGGTTTTAAAAATTGTAAGAGTCATGCTTTCATGTTTTGGATACCTCATGTATTAAGGATCATGTAATTTAAATTTCTTTTATATTTTGGACCAATGTAAAGGACTCGTTTCCACCTTTCGGTGGGTGTCCTATTTAGTTTTAGACATGGACAATGCAAGGACATGTTTCCATTCTCGGATGGGTGTCTATTTATTTGCTTTGTTTTGACATTATTTTGATTTTAATATAATGATGCTTTATTTTAATTGTTGCATGTAGTATGGATAATATTGTAATATTTAAGAATTTTATAATATTAAGACCTGCATAGGAGGTCGGTTCTAATGAACCGGGCGTTGTGGGGGTGCTGGGCCATTTCTCACCTTCCCCACACATACCCAACTTTCTGAACCCATTATGGGATTGGGGATTCCTTAGGAATCAAGTCATCAATCCCTTTCTTTTTCCCAGCCCGTCCGGGTGGTGACTCCATTTTCTCCGGGCTTAGGCCCATGTTCTATAAGGCCCTAAGCCTAAACTGTACAGAAGTGGCAAGAACCATTCCACCAGGAGTGGGGGCAAAAATCCCTGCTCACAGGGTTTATCATAAATAGATTTCCTATTTGAAAAGGCAACTCATGATTCATGCCACAAACAAGCCAATGACTAACAAATCTTGGTATAAAATAGGCCCACAATTGATTTTAACATTCCATAATTGATAACTAGTTGTAAGACTATTTACAAAAAGGTTTAAAAATCTTAACTTGGGTCATGAAGAGAAAAACAGTTTTGAGCCCATTTAAGAAAAGTTGTAATTTGAATGAAGTGAAAAATAGTTGTTTAAAAATGGATCGTAGACCATTAGGTGGAAAAAGATTTTTGACCCATCTTAAAAGGCTTTCATGTCCAAAGACCATCTTAAAAAAATTAAAAATTATTTTTGGTCTTTTGACTTTAAAGAAAAAAAACTATTTTGAGCTTATAATATAATTAGGTCATCTTAGAAAAAAAAAAAAACAAACCAAATAGGCCATGGTTCAAACTAGGATATATCAATCTTAGTCAAACAATAAACATTTGGGTAAAAAACCTAAGGAAAGTTACTAGGCCAATTAAATGAGCTTTAGTCTTTGGGTTGAAAAGTTTAGGCTTCCATAGCAAGTATATACCAAAAGGTAAAAGGTTATGAGTGGTTATGTCATGCTCGATCTCCATATCTTGAGTGAAAGTACGGTATCCCTTACATAACACAATACGAGTTACATGGGTGTCCTAACTCATGCACACAATGTAATCTAAATGATGCAATGGGTAATATCATAATAAGAAAGAATAAAATAATTTAAAGACCAATGGAATCGACTTCTCTTATCCCCAGTGGACTCGCCACTGTGAGCAGGGATTTTTGCCTCCACTACAATGTGGAATGGTTCTTATCACCAACTGCAACACATTATATGAAACAATAATCAAAGTGATTACTATGTCCTTAAATTAATTGAGTAATAAAACAAAACCTTCGTTTGTTGGCTCTACCGAATTGTATGTTAATCCAAACCCCCTGCTTCCACCAGTATTTAAGTCTCATTTGAGCAAAGTGGAGGCAATGTCCACTGCCTTCTTGCTTTGTTAATGATGGTTAGTATTCTATGTAATTTTTGCTTCAATTGTTGGTCGCTCTTAATAACTCAAGATGCTAATTCTCACTCTGCCTCGTGCTCCCAAAAGATCCCCCCTTAATTCTTTTTAATCGTGCATTTATAAGAAGTAAATTAGGTTAAAACTAGCATGTCACCGAGCCTCATTCTGATTTCCAAATTAAGCATGGCTTCCATTTAAAGCATATTGAATTAAAGTCTTTTAAATTCGTGTGAAACTATGACCATATCGGATTGAAAGAAGTTTAACATGTCATGGACAAAAGTCCATATCGAATTAGCAAGTCTAATTTGATATGGACATGCCCCATATTGAATTATAGTATTGATAATTCGATATGGACCATCCATATAATTAGAATAAATCCAATTCGATGTGGATGCTTCCATATCAAATTAGGCATGGTCTAATTCGATATGGACAACCCATATCGAATTGGACAAGCCTAATTCGATATGGCATGATCCATATCAAACCACACTTGCTTCAATCTCAAATCAAACTATTTCAGGGCTTTAAAAACTAGAGTGGGCTAGCTTAGAATCAAAATCAAGAGTTTAAAATGATCAAGCATTAAGCCATAATCTAACAATTATTGCCTCATCCAAAGGACTTTTGTGCAACATAAGCAAGCCACTACATATTCAGCTTCCACGGTAGGTAGAGCAACTGAAACTTGTTTCTTGCTAAACTAAGAGACTAGGCAATCACCAAGAAAATTACATGCATCAGTTGTGCTCTTCCTATCTAGTAGGCTACTAGCAAAATCGGCATCTGAATAACCTGGTATATTAAAAGATATGTTCCTAGGATACCAAAGGCCTAAATGCAATGTTCCACTTAAATATTTTAAAATTCTTTTTATGGCATTCAAATGAGATTCTCTAGGACTAGATTGAAACCTAGCACACAAAATACACTATACATTATATCAGGCCTAGAAATAATAAGATAAACTAGGGATCCAATAATACCTCTATACTTCTTCTCATCTACTTTCTTACCACTTTCATCCTTGTCCAACTTTAAGGAAGAGCTCATAGAAGTTTTGTTAAATTTGTAACTATCCATCACAAACTCCTTCAGAAGCTCTTTGGTGTACTTAGATTGGCTGATGAAGATATCATTCTTGCATTACTTGATTTATAGGCCAAGGAAGAACTTGAGCTCACTCATTATGCTCATTTAAAATTCCTTAGTCATACAAGAAGCAAACTCTTGGCACATAGCCTTATTAGTCACACTAAATATAATGTCATCCATATAAATTCACTCAATTAAAATGCCATGCTTGTTTTTCTTACTAAAAAGAGTTGTGTCAACTTTTCCTTTTAAAAAACCATTTTCTAAAAGATACACACTAAGCCTTTCATAGTAAGCTCTTGGAGCTTGTTTCAAATGACATAAGGTTATAATAAGTTTGAAAACATGGTTTGAAAGTCTATAGTTTTCAAAACCTAGAGGTTCTTCAACATATACTTCTTTATTGACAAAACCATTTAGAAAAGCACTTTTACATCCATCTAAAATGATTTAAAATTCATATGACTTGCAAATGCTAGCAAAAGGAGCAAAGGTTTCATCATAGTCAATGCCTTTCTCTTAGTTAAAGCCTTTGGCAACCAATTGGGCTTTGTTTCTAGTGATGATCCCTTCCTCATTAAGCTTGCTCCTAAACACCCACTTACATCCAATAATTTGATGGTTCTTGGGTTTAGGGACTAGCTCCTATACTTTGTTTCTCTTAAATTGGTTGATTTCATCTTACATAGCAATCACCCAACACTTATCAATTAAAGCCTCCTCTGTTGTCATTGGCTTAATTTGGGAAACAAAAGCTATATTAGAATCTAGATGTCTAAATTTGGATTGAGTACTTATACCTTTGGAGTTATCCCTAGTGATAAGTTTCTTAAGGTGGTCCTTGCGATATTGTCACTCCCTTGGAAGCTCTTGGGTAGCCTCCAGTTGAGGCTCCAAAGATTCTTCTTGAGGTAGATCTTCTTCATTCACCTTGGGGGGGCTTTACTACCTCTAGCTTTTCAAAGGAACCTATAATATCATCAAGAAAACTACCTTCCTTAAGCTTAAGCTTAGAAGATTCATCAAATATCACATGCATAGACTCTTCTACTACTAAAGATCTTTTATTAAAGACCTTATAGCTTTTGCTAGTGGAGCAATAGCCTAAGAAATTTCCTTCATCCAATTTGGATGAAAATTTTCTAAGGATGTCCTTGGTATTTAATATAAAGCACTTTTATCCAAATACTCTAAGGTATGAGACCTTGTGTTTTCTACCATTCCATAGCTCATAGAGGTTTTATTCATCAAAGGCCTTATAAAAAACTCTATTGGAAATATAGCATGTGGTATTAATGGCTTCAATCCAAAAGTATGAGTACAACTCATTCTCATTGAGCATTGTCCTAGCCTTTTCTACCAATGTTCTATTTGTCCTTCCAAAATACTATTTTGTTATAGTGTCTTAGATGCCGAAAAATTATGTGAAATACCAAATTCATTGCAAAAAATTTAAAATCTTCATTTTCATATTCTTTACGATGATCACTTCTAATTGAGATGCTCATGTAGCCTTTTTCATTTTGAACCTTTTTAGTAAAAGTTTTTAAAGCACTGAAAGCCTAATTCTTATGAGCCAAGAAATTAACCCGAGTTAACCTAGAGTAGTTATCTATAAGAACAAATGCATATAGCTTTTCTCCTATACTAGCTGCCCTATTTGGTCAAAATAAATCCAAATGAATTAACTTTAAAGGACTAGATATACTTACAATAGTCTTTGGATTAAAAGAGCTTTTGTGTTGCTTTCTAAGTTGACATGGTCCACAAACTTTATATTTGTGGAATTTTATCTTGGGTAGTACATCTACAAGCTCCTCCTAGCTTAGGCATTAGAGTTGCTCCATGCTTGCATGCCGTAATCTTCTATGCCAAAGCCATGCATCATTGCTTAAAGACAATAAGCACTTAAAATGTAATGCCCTCTAACAATCATGTCTGAGACTGTCAAAAAATGTTACTTTGTATAGTACATTCCTATATCCAATATTAATTAAGCATTACAGATAAGTCAACAAAATATTTTGGTAGAGTTTCCTCTAAACAAATCACTACCAAAGTATCTCTTTCAATCAACACAAGCTGCATAAAAACACTTCTATTCTTCTTCAAATCACACCCAACTCTAAAAATAATAAATCACCAATGGCCAACCATAATACAAGCAAATAAAATTATCTTCTACCAATTTGTATCACTTTACACATGTCTTTACAATCTCCTAAAAAAAATCTTACTCAAATTAAATCCCAAAATAAGACATATAAAACACATCTAAGATATACATCAATTACAATCCTACACTCGGCCATTATTAGTCTTAACAAAATTTCAACATTTATAATACAAAATCATACAATTGTCAAATCAAACAACATACAACTATGTGAACAGTATTTAAAAATGTACTATAAAATTTCTTCAATAATAACACCTTTTAAAAATTACACTTGATCTTTTAAATCTCTAATCCTCCACTTACCAGCTACGTTTCGGTACATCTAATCTGCGCGTCAAAAAAATCTAACACACTAAGCATATTGCTTAGTGGTGCTTGTATATATTTATTTTGCCACTTAATATTGAAAGAAAATAATTACAATAATTAAAGTAGCAAATCTCATATGCTTTGAAAATAATGCGGTTATTCAAATAATTTCAATCAAACATATTTTAATATTAAAAAGTTTTTCAAAATCATATTAAATAATACAATATATTCTCATTATGGTCATTAACTAAAACATCATTATTTTTAACAGGATTTATATTCCCACATTTCAAATCCAAATTAAATAACAAAATATAACTACAATGTACTTGTTTATCAACATTGCCATTACAATTGTTGTCCCAAGATAGCAACCAAGAGGAGGGTGAAATGGTTGGTTTCAAAAGTGATGGCAAATTCAAAATCAAAAGGCAAGAAATGTAGAACATGTAGAAGAAGATTAAATAGAAGATGGAATAATGAACATAAAAATTTATAGTGGTTCGGATTTACCTTGATCCTACATCTACTTCCTTAACAACTTGTTAAGGTTCTAATAGTGTAGATCCTTAATTTTTGACCCAGTTCGGTCCAATATATTTTTGTGTTGTCTAATATATTTTCATTGGTCCAAAATAATTTTTGTTATCTTAATTAAATAATTTTTTCTTTAGTAAATAATTTTTTCTTTAGTATCTAATTTTTATTAATAAAAAATTAAAATAAACAAATTAAAAATAAAAATAAAAATCGGCGACGAAAAAATCATCGCCGAAAGTCAGCGGGCCTATGGGCATTTCGCCCGCAGGAAATTCCTACGGGCGAAATGGCCCGCAGGTCTGTTTCACCCGCAGTGGCAGCTTTTTTGCCAGCGCAATTTTTCCTGCTGCAATTTTTTTCGCCAGCGCAATTTTTCCGCAACAGCTTTTTTTCGCCAGCGAAATTTTTCGACGCAAATCTTCTGAAACCTAATTCAATTAGGTTTCGATTTCCTTTTCTTAATAAATAATGTATGCCGTGAGCAACTAGGAGAAAACCACAAAAATCTTCTATAAATAAGTATAATTACAACACAAAAGAGGAGGCAGAAGGAGAGGAAGAAATCTGAGAAGAAAGAGGAACAAATTTTGATCCGAAACTAAGTAGGAAAGGCAGTAATTCAATTCAATTTTTTTGAGGGAGCTGAAAAATAATTCAAGGCAATTCAAAGGCAGAAAAGCTTGCCTTTGTTTTTGTTCATCCAAGAAAAATGATTTTTGGAGGAACCATCAAAAGGAGGTATGTATTAAATTCTTTTTTTGCTTTTCACAGTAGTTTAGATTATATAATTAGGTCTTTCAAAATCAAAAATCCCATAACCTTAATTTCCTTTGTTCAAAGTATGAAAATATTAAATCGTTGCTCTATTTTTCCAAAAGATTAAAGATATTAGTTTTATTTCTTCAAAACCCCAAAACCAAGATTTGCATCCCAAATTATCAAAACCCAAAATTGTGTCCTATTTCATTCCAAAAGACTTAAAAATATCTTTTTTGCCCTTATAAACTTTAAATCTTTTGTTTAAATTCATAAAACTTCATGAAATTGTCAATTGTCTTTCTGAATCCTAAATTAAAATTCATTACTCGAAACCCTAAATTCAAAAATCCTAAAACCCTAATTCAACTCCAAAACCTAAAATAGTAAACCCTAACCTCCTTAAAATCTTAAACTTTAATTTTTTCTAAACCCTAATCCTTTAAAACTTTAAAAAACCATATAAACACAAATATTGTCACGACCCAATTTGTACATATGTACAGTACATCCGCGTACAGTAACAGGAGCCGTCCCGAGTAATCACCAAAGAAGACGAAGTGAAAGGAAGCTCTATAGGACAAAAAGGACCTAACTGAAAAGATTGTAAAAGTTTTGGGGAGGTGACTGTAATTTCAAAAAGTTTTGGGGAGGTAACTGTAATTTCCAAAAGTTGTACTGGAGGTTCTTAATAGTGCATATAACAGACTCCAGAAATGGAAAGTAGAGAAAAATCGGGTCGAAACGGAACACCACGGTTTTTCCCGAAAACGCACAGTTTGAGAGATACAGTGGATTCTCGACCAAGGGTATTTTCGTCATTCTTGTGATAATAATGTATACACTGGAAAACAAGACACGTAAAGGTATCCGAAGTAAACGGAAGGACTCCGCAGTGATCGATGTTGAAGAACGAACCTAAGTGGAGACCCGAATCACGTAAGGACCTAAAGGGAATTTTTACAAAAGTCAATGGCATGAGCGTAATTTTTATAAATTAGTTCAAAATCAAGAATGAATGTCGGAAATGGAAACGAGAGGTTGAAAGGAGGAGAACGGTACATTTTACGTGTCGTAAAACCACCCGGTTACGAAGAAAAGGCAAAACCTTCCATTGAAGGGTATTTTGGTCTTTTCACTTCCACTCATTTTCTAGAAAAGGGACACATGGCATAGTAATTTTCTAGAAAAGGACACATGGCAAAATCTTGTTTAAAGACACTTTTGGGTTGGATTAATCTTAACCCTCCATATGGCACCATCCTAGTTAAAGATACTTTTGTGGTGGTTACATCTTAACCCTCCAAAATGAAATTAATTAAATAAATGGAAAATGGAAAAATATAAAAAGAGAGAGAAGGATGATTAAAGAACTAAGGACACATTTTTCTCTCCATTTTTGAGAGGCATGGCCGAATTCTCTCCACCAAAAAAGGGAAGGAATTTTTCAAGTGTTCAAATGGATTTTTGGAAAGGAAAAGCTTAATTTTAAGGTAAGGATTCCAATTCTAGCTTTAGTTTATTAATTTGATTGATAGTTTTCAAGTTATCAATGAAAGAAAAGTTGGGAAGATTATGGGAAAGTTAAGAAAGTGAAGAGAAATTAGATTAAATGATCCATACATGTAGAAGTGATGAGTAAATGGTAATTAGTAGCTTTAGATAGTAAGAATCAAGGCTTGAACATATAGTTTTTATCACGTTCTTATTATGGAAGTTATGAAAATTATAGGAAATCAAAGGGATAAAGAAGAAGAAGGGAAGAAAGAATAAGACAAGCAAGGAACAAAGCAAATAAACAAGGTTTGGTACTTAAATCATTGCCTTTTCAATTAATTCACATATTTTGCATTATGGGACTTTTGAAATGGTTTTGAAATAATGTTATTATGTGTGGTAAATATGTGGGAAAGTGCTCTTGAACTATTTGTAATCAATTGATTGTGAAAAGAATGAAAACAAAACAAACTAGCTAAATTTATTCAATTATTCATAAACTTTGATGAGTTTTTAATCACTCCTTTGGTTTGATTTTTGGAAGAGGGACCCTTAGTCCTTCAATGGTATCACAAAAGGATTCTAAAAATCAATTTTGCAAGAAAAAAATGAATTTCCCTCAAGTTTGGAAAATTGGGCCGAATGGTCCCTTTTGGGTACCATTCTGCAGCTTTCATTTTGGGCAGTCCGTTGAAGGGGCAAACGAAAGAATTTTTCGACGAAATTTTACATGCATTTAGTTAACTTACAAAAATTCATCCAAAAATAAGGTTGTTTACTTAGTCAAAACTGTTACCAAAGTTGACTGATTTTCAGCAGTAAAAAATAGATTTTACTATTTAGTTGTCGCCCGCCATTGCATTGCCGATTTTACGCACCGCGCTACTATTCATTTGGTCATTTTTCTAAATGTGTTAAAACTGGAATATTATGTTATGGATTGATGTTAAATCATATCAAATGACATGAAGGAGAATTGGAAATGATCAGAAAGGCATCATGACAAGCTATTCTGACAATACATGCATTATGGAAAAAAATCATGGCTTATTGAATATCATGATCAAATTAATTAATGAATTGTTGACGCTCTACTTGGTTATGACAGAACCCTTGAGATAAGGGTATGATGCATCATACTATTACTGCAGTACTGCTTATGACATGATATGATATTCCGGCTGAAGGCCGATGATTACAATGACATGATCAATGATGCAATGATAATGGCCATTGGCACATGTGCAAGAATTATGATGAAAGATAATGAAATATGATCATGACGAGCTATGTTTATCATGACCCTTCCTTATCCGCTGACGTTCTGTTAAACCAGTAGAGCAACCAAAATGATAGAAGCAAGAGAAATGATTTAAATTCAAATTATTCGGTCAAGCCTTTTTACCTTCTGTGTTTTGTATTGATTCCTTTCAAGTATTTAAAGTATATAAATGTATGTTCAAATCATTCTTTCATTTTATTTATTTATTGAAATGATTTAAGTACCCACTAAGCAATTGCTTAGCGAGTTTAGTTTCCCTCTAAACTCGTAGGTTAAAAGAGGAGACGAGATTGCAGCATGTCCTGTGCAGCTGGCCTTGACTACTACTTTGGGTAGGAGTTTGGATATGATTGATTGTAGCAATATGGCATGTACATAAGCTTGTATGATCTAGCAAATAAATGTATAATAATGAAAAGCTAGAACACGTACACTGCTAGTAATCTAATAAATCTTATTTTGGTTTAGCACTTATGTATGCAAGTATAGAAGTGTGAATTCTTCTTGCAGGATTGTAGTTGAGGTTATAAGGGTGGATTATTGGGAGTGTGCTTGAGTTGAATTGTGAAACAAAATATTTTTCAAAAATTAAAGAATCAGTTTTGGCGACACTTGGGACCTCCATTTTTAGGGGAGGTTATGGCAAAAATTTTTTAAAAATCTGCATTTAAAATTGGCTAAGTAAAATATTAAGACACAACCACCATGAGTTAACAGTCCATCTTGGTCTATAAATGTAGGCTAAGATGGGGTGTTACATTTAGTGGTATCAGAGCACCGGTTTAGCCGATCCTGGAAAATTCAACATAGGAGGATACACATTTTATGTTGGGAGTGGCCATTACCAATGTAAAATGGGATATCCTATAGCAGATAAGAAATGAGAGCATATATCATTTAGGTACAAAATGTCGGTATAGTAGAAAGAATATTATAAATACATAAATATATGAGGTACATGTGATAAAGGAAAATCTAATAGTGATTATGTACATGCCATATAGGAAAGTAATGTGTTGAGTCAAGCCAGCTGCTAATCCTTATCACGATATATGTATACGGTATAAGGTTACAAGAGGCAGAATCACAAAGAGTTATAGATCAAGAGAAGGAATCACACGCTTTCGTACCCATAAATGTAGAAATGGGTCTTGGACTTATGCCACGACCCGCAACGGTGGCTGTGGAAGGCCCCGAAGTTTATTTAAGATAGATGATAGTACCATTGCAATAAACGGCAAGAATGGTACCTCTTGCTACCAAAAGAGAAAGAAAGTCCTCAATTGAGAAGTAAGGAAATATGGGGCTAAAGAATTTAAGGCTAGTAGAGAAGAAGGATTTGAAGAAGTTGAGTACTGTTTGGACAGTACCAGTAGGGCATTGGAACAACTGAGATACACGCCAGATAAAAGATTTATTTATGCCATGTCCCTTTGGGTAGAAGAAACATACACTTGGTAAAACATACTTAAACGCAAGGAGAAATGAGTTTATATATCTACAGCAAGGAAAAATGACAGTATCTGAGTATGATAAAGAGTTCACCCGCCTCAGTAAGTATGCAAAGAAAATGATAGAAACAAAGCAAGAAAGACGTCAAAGGTTTTGGAAGGATTAAATAATGGAATTAAAGTACAATTAGTAGTCATGGACGTGTTTGAATTTTCAAGATTAGTTGTGAAAGTTTTAGGTATTGAGAGGGTATACATGGATTAGAGAAGTAGACACCAATGCATGCAACAAAAGAGAGTACAAACTTAAAGCTTAGGAAGATTTCGACAAGTTGGGAAGAAGTTTAGAAGTGAAGATAATTTTGCACAGTAAAGCCGGCGATCTCAAAGTCAAGGATCCGGCGTAGGTTTAGGGTGCCAGACATCCGTAGCCAGTATACCGGGGTCCTTATAAGGGGATTCCAGGAGAAGGTTAGATAGGCGTATATGAATGTAAAAATGAAAATGTATATAAGAAAATGAAATTTGAAGAATGGAATAAAAAGAGGAACAAAATAAGAGGAAAAAAGAAAAGTACGTAAAATGTTAAGACCAAACGGTAAGAGATAAAAGAGATAGAACTTAGATAACAAAGATGAGTGAACAGAAATAAGTATATGAGAAATTCTCATGTCCGGCCACTATAGAATATGTACAGTAACCCCATGTACAATATTCACATAAGCAGATGAAATAAGCGCACTAAGAAGGTCATGTTGAAATTTAGCAAGAAATCAGAGTTAAACGTGCTCAACCAATGATGATGGGTGACCATCCCGTGAAGTCTTAATAAGGTAGGTGACGTACTATATGAGTAGAAACTAGACGAAATCTAATCAAAACACTGCATTGTGATTTCTCCTGAAAATGACCCAATGTAATCATCAAAATTAAGAAATTATAAGAAGAAGATATATGAGATTTATGAATTCAGTCAATGATGGAAAAAAAAAAAAGAAAGAAGAGAAAGAGAGAAATTGAGAACTAAAGAGGTAGAAAGTGAAAAATTAAAATTAGATGAAAGTAATAACAACCCAAGGACTAGGTAAAGGAAAAAGGAAAAAGTAACAATACAAAAATTACTAGAGGATTGGAAAGAAATATAGATTTGAAGGATATATTACTCCTCTATGCAAACACTGTGGATGAAGATATAAGAGTGAATGCTAGTATTTAACAGATGGATGCTGGGAATGTGGGGCACCAGATCGTGTTAGGGTAAACTGCCAGAAAGACAAGTGAATGCACCCGCATCGACAGAAAAATCATGGCCCGCTTTTGGCCGAGGCCGAAGCAGGCGAAAGGAAAGTGATTCGAATTTTCAAAGAGCACAATCAGAGACCGTTGACTAGCTCAATTCTAGTACACCAGCTAGAGCCTATGCAATGAAAATTTAGAAGAATTACCAGTAGGATATGTTAAGTTTGAAACATTAGTTATAAATCCGATAAGAGACGAGGTAGTTACACACAAGTGATTAAAGAATGTTCTATAGAGTTACATGAAAATGCATTTCCAGAAAATATAATAGAGTTACCATTTTGAGAATTTGACGTAATGTTGGTATTGGATTGGCTAACAAGGCATAAAACAGTGGTTGATTATATGAAGAAAGAGAGTAACACTTCATACTCCTCACAAGGAGGAAGTGACGGTAGTAGGAAAGAGAGCCAATTACCTAAACAACGTAACAGCAGCAGTTACAACAAGGCATTCCATACAAATGGATGTGAGGCACACTTGGTAAGCACTATGGAAGCAAAGAAGAATGTGATAAAGATTCAAGAGGTATCAACAATGCGTGATTTTCTCAATGTTTCTTTAGACGAGCTACCCGGATTATCACCTAAGAGAAAAGTAGGATTCACTATAAATGTATATCCGGGAATTGCACCGGTGTCGGTTGCCTCATACCGAATGGTACCAGCGGAACCCAAAGAAATGAAAACGCAATTATAGGAGCTACTCGACAAGGGTCTTATATGGCCAAGTATTTCTTCATGGGGCACGCCAGTACTCTTCGTCAAGAAGAAAGATAAATCCTTAAGGTCATATGTGAACTATAAGTAGTTGAATGAGCTTACGATTAAGGATAAATATCCATTACCGTCCATCGACGATGTATTCGACCAGCTTAAAGGAACCAAGGTCTTTTCAAAAAAAAATATATATATATATAGATCACCGACTGGGATATCAGCAGCTGCGGATCAAAGGAAAAGACATTCCAAAGACTACATCTAGAACTCGATACGGACGTTATAAGTTCCTTGTAATGCCTTTTGAGCTCACAAATGTGTCAGTAGTATTCATGGATTTAATGAATCATATCTTTCATCCATACTTTGACCAATTTGTAAATGGTGTTCATAGATGACACCTTTGTTTATTTAAGGAACAAAGAAGAATACGATCGATACTTTTGCATAGTATTGTAAATGTTGCGAGAGAAGCAGTTGTACGTCAAACATGACAAATTCAAGTTTTGATTGGAAAAAGTGACATTATTAGAACACACCATATTAGCATAAGGCATTAAAGTAGGTCTTAATAAAACAAAAGCCATTTTGGAATGGAAAACACCAAAGACAGTAATAGAAGTAAGAATCTTCTTAGGACTGGCTAGGTACTATTAATGTTTTATAAAAGGGTTTTCCATTAATATCATCCCAATGACAAGGTTGTTCAAAGGAATGCCAAACTCCAATGGACTGATAAATGTTAGAGGAACTTTGAGAAACTAAAGGAAAAGTTAACGAATGCTTCAATACCCATACGGCCCGTGTCCGGCAACAAATTTGTGATATATAGTGATGCTTCACACATCGGTTAAGGTTATATGCATATGAAAAAGGATAAAATAGTCGCATAAGTTTTTTTTGATGATTTAAACCATACGAAATAATAATAATCATAACCCGGCACACTATTTGGAATTAACAGTTATTGTTTTGGCTTTCAAGATTTGGAGATATGATTTATATGGAGAAAAGTGTTATATTTATATAGACGCAAAAGTTTAAAATATCCGCCAACCCAAGAGGATCTCAATTTATGGTAAGGAAAGTAAACCCAAGTTTTGGAAATAACAGCTAAGTTATAAATTATCATCTAGGAAAAGCTAATGTGGTGGCCGACGCACTTGGTAGAAAATCGATACCAGCCTTAGGCGCTATAACGATCAGTTTAAGACCAATGGAAGAGGAAGTACTAGTAGTAGAAATGCAAGCATAAACTATGTTTCTTTTCAAAGAAACTCATTAACTGCAAAAGGAAAACGAACAAATACAAAAATGGACCAAGCAAGTGCAAGGAGGAAAGGATATAAAATTCTAAATTTCTAAAAGCAGTAGTTTGTATTATGACAATAGAGTAAGGATACTAACAATGGGAGACATAAGAAAGAAATTTTTTTTTTCGAAAAGCATATAGTAGTCTCTACGCAATGAATCCAGGAGTTACAAAAGTATCAATATCTAAAGAAGTTTTAATGGTAGCTTGGAATGAAGAGAGATATTGTTGATTTTATGACCAAATGTTTAATATGTCAACAAACAAAAGCGAAATATCAAATCCTATCGGGACAGTTACAACTAATTCCCAGTCTGGTATGGAAGTGGGAACATATCGCTATGGATTTCGTCATAGAAGTACCAATGACACGAGGCCGGCAGGACGTTGTTCGGATAATCATTGACTGCCTAACTAAGTTAGCTCATTTTCTACTTTTACTAATGGATTATTCAATAGATAAATTGGTGGAAATGTACGCCAAGGAAATTGTACGATTACACAGGATTCCAACGTCTATCATTTTAGGCAGAGGTCCACAGTTCATCATGAATTTATGATAGAAGTCGCAAATAGCTTCTGAAACCCAAACAAATTATAGCACTGCCTTTCACCCGTAAACAGATGGACGATTTGAAAGAGTAATCCAAATTTTTGGAGGACATATTAAGAGTATGTGTTATAGAATTTAAGGGTGGCTAGAATAGGTATTTGAGTTTAATTGAATATGTATATAACAACGACTATTAATTCAACATACGGTGACACCCTATAAAGAATTATACGAAAGAAAACATGGAACACCAGAGTGTTGGACAGAATTAAGTAAAGACAAGATAAAATCATATGCGGGTAGGTAGAAACAAAATTATATGCCAACTCGAAACGAAGGGACATAGAACTCTAAGTGGAAAACAAGGTTTTTCTTAAGACTTTCCTATGAAAGAAGGTATTAAGATTTAAGCAGAAAAGTAAGTTAAGCCTTAGGCTTATTGGACTATACGAGATCATCGAACGCATAGATCAATAGCCTATCGGTTAACTCTATTACCAGAACTGAACAAAATACATAATGTTTTTCACGTTTCAATGATAAGGCAATATCGTTAAACTTCACACACGATATAAAGATACAAAACATCAGAGTCCAATCTGACCTAAATTATGAAGAAGAACCAATAGAAATTTTAGCACGAAAAGTCAAGGGATTAAGAAATAAGAAAATTCATCCAGTTAAAGTGCGGCAAAGGAACCATAGAATGGAAGAGATAATTTGGGAAAAGAAGGGATAATGAAGATGGAAGTCTAAATTTTACACCTGATCGGCTTTGGGACGAAGTCTAAATTTTACACCCGATCGGCTTCTGGACGAAGCCTAAATTTTAGAGGGGAAGAAATGTCACGACCCAATTTGTACATATGTACAGTACATCCGTGTACAGTAACAGGAGCCGTCCCGAGTAATCACCAAAGAACAAGAAGTGAAAGGAAGCTCTATAGGACAAAAAGGACCTAACTGAAAAGATTGTAAAAGTTTTGGGGAGGTGACTGTAATTTCAAAAAGTTTTGGGGAGGTAACTGTAATTTCCAAAAGTTGTACTGGAGGTTCTTAATAGTGCATATAACAGACTCCAGAAATGGAAAGTAGAGAAAAATCGGGTCGAAACGGAACACCACGGTTTTTTCCGAAAACGCACAGTTTGAGAGATACAGTGGATTCTCGACCAAGGGTATTTTCATCATTCTTGTGATAATAATGTATACACTGGAAAACAAGACACGTAAAGGTATCCGAAGTAAACGGAAGGACTCCGCAGTGATCGATGTTGAAGAACGAACCTAAGTGGAGACCCGAATCACGTAAGGACCTAAAGGGAATTTTTACAAAAGTCAATGGCATGAGCGTAATTTTTATAAATTAGTTCAAAATCAAGAATGAATGTCGGAAATGGAAACAAGAGGTTGAAAGGAGGAGAACGGTACATTTTACGTGTCGTAAAACCACCCGGTTACGAAGAAAAGGCAAAACCTTCCATTGAAGGGTATTTTGGTCTTTTCACTTCCACTCATTTTCTAGAAAAGGGACACATGGCATAGTAATTTTCTAGAAAAGGACACATGGCAAAATCTTGTTTAAAGACACTTTTGGGTTGGATTAATCTTAACCCTCCATATGGCACCATCCTAGTTAAAGATACTTTTGTGGTGGTTACATCTTAACCCTCCAAAATGAAATTAATTAAATAAATGGAAAATGGAAAAATATAAAAAGAGAGAGAAGGATGATTAAAGAACTAAGGACACATTTTTCTCTCCATTTTTGAGAGGCATGGCCGAATTCTCTCCGCCAAAAAAGGGAAGGAATTTTTCAAGTGTTCAAATGGATTTTTGGAAAGGAAAAGCTTAATTTTAAGGTAAGGATTCCAATTCTAGCTTTAGTTTATTAATTTGATTGATAGTTTTCAAGTTATCAATGAAAGAAAAGTTGGGAAGATTATGGAAAAGTTAAGAAAGTGAAGAGAAATTAGATTAAATGATCCATACATGTAGAAGTGATGAGTAAATGGTAATTAGTAGCTTTAGATAGTATGAATCAAGGCTTGAACATATAGTTTTTATCACGTTCTTATTATGGAAGTTATGAAAATTATAGGAAATCAAAGGGATAAAGAAGAAGAAGGGAAGAAAGAATAAGACAAGCAAGGAACAAAGCAAATAAACAAGGTTAGGTACTTAAATCATTGCCTTTTCAATTAATTCACATATTTTGCATTATGGGACTTTTGAAATGGTTTTGAAATAATGTTATTATGTGTGGTAAATATGTGGGAAAGTGCTCTTGAACCATTTGTAATCAATTGATTGTGAAAAGAATGAAAACAAAACAAACTAGCTAAATTTATTCAATTATTCATAAACTTTGATGAGTTTTTAATCACTCCTTTGGTTTGATTTTTGGAAGAGGGACCCTTAGTCCTTCAATGGTATCACAAAAGGATTCTAAAAATCAATTTTACAAGAAAAAAATGAATTTCCCTCAAGTTTGGAAAATTGGGCCGAATGGTCCCTTTTGGGTACCATTCTGCAGCTTTCATTTTGGGCAGTCCGTTGAAGGGACAAACGAAAGAATTTTTTGACAAAATTTTACATGCATTTAGTTAACTTATGAAAGTGTTTTCCTGAAAAAATTCATCCAAAAATAAGGTTGTTTACTTAGTCAAAACTGTTACCAAAGTTGACTGATTTTCAGCAGTGAAAAACAGATTTTACTATTTAGTTGTCGCCCGCCATTGCATTGCCGATTTTACGCACCGCGCTACTATTCATTTGGTCATTTTTCTAAATGTGTTAAAACTGGAATATTATGTTATGGATTGATGTTAAATCATATCAAATGACATGAAGGAGAATTGGAAATGATCAGAAAGGCATCATGACAAGCTATTCTGACAATACATGCATTATGGAAAAAAATCATGGCTTATTGAATATCATGATCAAATTAATTAATGAATTGTTGACGCTCTACTTGGTTATGACAGAACCTTTGAGATAAGGGTATGATGCATCATACTATTACTGCAGTACTGCTTATGACATGATATGATATTCCGGCTGAAGGCCGATGATTACAATGACATGATCAATAATGCAATGATAATGGCCATTGGCACATGTGCAAGAATTATGATGAAAGATAATGAAATATGATCATGACGAGATATGTTTATCATGACCCTTCCTTATCCACTGACGTTCTGTTAAACCAGTAGAGCAACCAAAATGATAAAAGCAAGAGAAATGATTTAAATTCAAATTATTCGGTCAAGCCTTTTTACCTTCTGTGTTTTGTATTGATTCCTTTCAAGTATTTAAAGTATATAAATGTATGTTCAAATCATTCTTTCATTTTATTTATTTATTGAAATGATTTAAGTACCCACTAAGCAATTGCTTAGCGAGTTTAGTTTCCCTCTAAACTCGTAGGTTAAAAGAGGAGACGAGATTGCAGCATGTCCTGCGCAGCTGGCCTTGACTACTACTTTGGGTAGGAGTTTGGATATGATTGATTGTAGCAATATGGCATGTACATAAGCTTGTATGATCTAGCAAATAAATGTATAATAATGAAAAGCTAGAACACGTACACTGCTAGTAATCTAATAAATCTTATTTTGGTTTAGCACTTATGTATGCAAGTATAGAAGTGTGAATTCTTCTTGCAGGATTGTAGTTGAGGTTAGAAGGGTGGATTATTGGGAGTGTGCTTGAGTTGAATTGTGAAACAAAATGTTTTTCAAAAATTAAAGAATCAATTTTGGCGACACTTGGGACCTCCATTTTTAGGGGAGGTTATGGCAAATTTTTTTTAAAAATCTGCATTTAAAATTGGCTAAGTAAAATATTAAGACACAACCACCATGAGTTAACAGTCCATCTTGGTCTATAAATGTAGGCTAAGATGGGGTGTTACAAATATTTAATTTTACACAGTAAGCTTGAAACCATAATTTGAAGAGTAACTGTAAACCACAAATCAAAAGTATTCTAAAGAGTCCAAATTCTAGTTTCATGATTTTACATAATAAACCCTAGTTTGGTTAATCAAAGAGCCTTACCAACCTTTTAAAACATAAAACTTTAATCTATTTTAATTCTCTTAAAGTCATAGTAGCCTAATTTTGTAAATTCCAAAACCCTAAATACATAAAATAAAGAACCCAAAATGGAAACGGTAGCTATATTTTGGATTTTTATTTGCCTTACTCAATTCCATATTTGATTATGCTTTGATTTATTTTATATGCTTTAATTTATTTAAGTTCAATACTTGGTTTATTTAATTTATCATGGATGAATGTTTACTTTTTATTGATGTTTAATACCTTTGATGAATGATTTATTTATGATGAATGATTATTTACTTTTATCAATTTATTTAGATTTCCAAATGTTGTAAGAGGTATGTTTCCACTTGGTGGGTACCTCATTAGTTACATATCATGTAATTTAAATTGCTTTTCTATTTTATATCCTATGTAAAGGGCATATTTCTACCTTTCGGTGGGTGTCCTATTTAGACATGTGATGTAAGGACATGTTTCCATCTTCGGATGGGTGTCCATTTATTTTGCTTGGACCTTGCTTTGATTTTAATATATTGATGCTTTCTTTTAATTATTGTGTGTAATATGGACAATGGTGTTATATTTAAGAATTTTATAATATTAAGACCTGTAAAGGAGGCCGGTTCCAATGAACCGGGTGTTGTGGGGGTGCTGGGCCATTTCTCACCTTCCCCACACGTACCCAACTTTTCAAACCCATCAGAGGGTTGAGGATTCCTTAGGAATCGAGTCATCCACCCCTTTCTTTTTCCCGGCCCATCCGAGTGGAAACTCCATTTTTTCCGGACTTAGGTCCGTGTTCTCTAAGGCCTCGAGCCTAAACAGTACCGAAGTCGCAAGAACCATTTCACCGGGAGTAGGGGCAAAAATCCCCACTCACAGTGGCGACTCCACTGGGGATAAGAGAAGTTGATCTGTTGGTCTTTATATTATACTATTCTTTCTTATAATGATTTTATCCATTGCATCATATTAGATTGCATCGTGTGCATGAGTTAGGACGCCCGTGTTACCCGTGTTGTGTTATGTAAGGTATACCATACTTTCACTCAAGGTATGGAGATTGAGCATGGCATAACCACTCATAGCCTCGTATATATACTTGCTATGGGAACCTAAGCCTTTTTACCCAAAGACTAAAGCTCATGTAATTGGCCTAGTTACTTTCCTTAGATTTTACCCCAAATGCATGTTGTTTGACTATGGTTAATTTATTTTGGCTTAAATCATGGCTTATTTAGTTTGTTCTTTTTCTAATATGACCTAAGTATATTGTAAGCTCAAAAGAAATTTTTCTTTAAAGTCCAAAAGACCAAAGCTATTTTCAAAATTTTTCAAGATGGTCTTTGGACATAAAACTTTTCTTTGGCTCATGGCCCAAATACTAAGCCCAAAATCCATTTTTCTAAAATCTTTTACAATGGGCTTAGAAACAAAACTATTTTCACCCAACCTTTTTCTTACAAAGAGCTTGCAAAAAAATATTTAGGTCAATTATTAAATACTAAAAATCAATAGTGGGCCTAGTTTACACTAAGAATAAATTAACCATGGGCTTCTTTTTGGCATGAACCATTAGTTACTCTTTTCAAGTGAGAAATCTATTTATAATAAACCTCTAAATTTCATTTTAATCCAATATAGCATAAAAGCTACTTTAGTTAGTTGGATGGATTAAAACCTAATTAATGGGAATTATCATGGATGGATTTCCATTTTCGAAAATATAACTATTGGTTGAAACGTTCGAGGGAATTATTTGAAAGCAAGGTACCCCATGTTGGTATTTTGTTAACCATATACCTAGGGAAAGAGACTCGCCATTCGTGTGTGGATGTTATAAGGTTGGAAGGAATGTCCTATTCGTCCTTGTTTGTGCATATATGCATACATGCATACATTTGCATCATTGATCCTCTCTGGCTCACAGCCCTGGATTACGACAGTTCAAAAGCTTACAACAATCCAACCTACGCCGGAGATGAAGTATCTAGCAACAACTCAATCACTTGCTCACCAAAAACAATGGAGCTCGAACAAATTCAAAGGATGGTGGATGAGGCCCTCAATGCCAAGATGGAAGAAATAAAAGAGGCCTTAGCTGAGACTATGAAGAACCAATTGACTGCAATCTTAGAGAATCATGCTGAGGCATCAGCTAGCACTAAGAAGCCAAGGGACAAAGGGAAGACTAAAGTTGGTGAAGTGGTTTTTTATGATGAAAAGGTGATCATTGATGATGATCAATACTACTAAGATGTTCAAGAGAAGAAGAAAGAACCTCAGGTTGTTGAGAAAGCAACTATTGAAAAGACCGAGACATCCGATGTTGAAAAGATGATTGCTGATTTAGAAAAGAAATTTGAGAAGAAGTTGAAAACCGAAGAGATGTCTGAGATCGACAAACTATTTGAACAAGATGAAGAGGTCCCTCATAAGTTCAAGACGCCTTCCTTTGCTAAGTACAATGGCACCGAAAATTCTCATCTCCATGTGAAGCAGTATATCACTGCCATGCAGTCTACCCGAGCTACTAAGACTCAAACCCTAGGTGCTTTATGCTCTCATTAGACCCTGTTGTCCAAAATTGGTTCAATACCTTAGATGATGGAACACAAAAGAGTCAGGATCTACTTTACAAAGCCTTCATCCAACAATATGGATATAATGTTGAGTTAGAAGTTACCTTAATGGAAGTAGAGTCCATTAGGCAAAGGCCGAATGAGAATTTTGTAGATTATGTCTAGAGGTGGAGAAACAAGGCCGCTTTACTCAAGAAGAGGCCCGATGAATTCGATCAAATAAGGATGATTGTGAGAGGGGTGTTGCCTAATCTTCGTGAGAGGATGTCTCATACACTCATCCGTGATTTCAAAGACCTTCTCTAAGCTGGTTTGCAAATTGAAGAATGGGAAAGGGAGAAGAGCAGTTTTGCAACAAAAAGGAACGAGAAAGGGAGCTATCAATCTGGTAGCCAAAGCATGCAAAAGGCCGTCGGTGTTAATGCTACTAACCAAGGAACGATGAGACAATTTTCAGAATTGGGAAAACCGATGTCTTGGGTTCTCAATAAGCTTCAAAGAAAGGGATTGCTACAACCCTTAAATCCTCGTCCTTTGCCTAACCTAATTTTGACACCAAAGCATTTTGTCAATTTCACTAAATGCAAGGGCATGACACAGATAGATGTGTGAGGTTGAGACATGAGATTCAAAATCTAATTGATAATGGGAAGCTACCCGAGCCCAACAAGCCAAACACCAAAGATAACCCATTGCCAAAATTCAATAGGGTACCACCATCGGCAACCTTCATGATTGGAGGAGGTTTGCATGAGGACTTTGTCATGTCTTCTTTTCAAGATGTGGGTGGAGAAGCAACCAAAGAAGAAAAGGCATTTGTCAAAATTGAACAAGCTATGATGGGTGGAGAAGTAGCAATTTGTGTTGTCAACGGGTTTTGGGATTCAAGTGATAGTGATGATGATATTGTATCCAAGAAGGAGGAGTGGACTTGGTCCAAGCCCGAAGAAGATGAGGTGATGAACACTAGATCAGGTAAGCCTTATGCAAGGCCACCACCTAAGGAGGTAGAAACTAATAAGGGGAAGGAAGTTGAAGTAGAAGAAGATGATGCTATGCTCAAAAAATTGAAAAGAACCCAAGCAAGTGTTAGCATTTGGCACTTATTAGCTACTTCTAAAAAGCACCGAGAAACTATGGCCAAGGCCTTAGCGAGCATGCCAATTTCTGCCTCCACAACACCGGAGGAGTTGATCAACTTCATAAAAAGTGGGGAAGTAATGAAATGTGAAGAGGTTCAAGAGAAGAGAGAAGTTAATATGGGAGCATTTTCTTTTTCAGATGTGGATTTACCGGAAGAGGGGAGAGACCGCATCCTCCCTCTCTTTATCAAAATAGAAGTCGAGGGGAAGAGGACTCCATGTGTAATGGTCGATGATGGGTCCGCCATAAATGTTTGTCCACTTAAGATATTGCCAAAGCTAGCCATGCCAACAAGAGATCTAAACCTAACCGAGGCAACAATTCGTGCTTATGACAACACTAAAAGGCATGCCGAAGGGACTTTCAAAGTTGCTGTCAAGGTTGGTCCAATTGAATCTATTGTTGAGTTTGTTGTTTTAGACATACCGGTTACTTTCGCCTTGCTCTCGGGATGACCTTGCTCTCGGGATGACCATGGTTTCATCCTCTTGGTGGAGTTCCTTCCACCATTCATCAAAAGATTAAGTTCCCCAACGGAGATGAGACAGTGGTCATTGAAGCTGAAGATAATGAGATTGTTAACGCTCTAATGGTTGACAGGCCTCTCAATGGTTTTCAAGTAGCTCAATTTCTGATGATGAAGTAGTAGACTCCAAAGTCTTGAATATGATGAAGAACATGAACTACCTTCCCGGAGCTGGTCTTGGAAAGGGTAAGGCCGATTTGACAAAGTTGCCAGATTTTAGAACTCAAACTTCCAAGAAGGGGTTGGGATATGATGAAGACAATGATGTTCAGCCAAACAAGAGTGAGAAGATGAGCTTCCCACCACTTAAAGAGATTTTTGTCAAAGCTCCATATATGGGACCACTCCAAGGAAAGCCTGAGCCAATCATGTTCATGGGTAAGTTAATCCCAGGTTTTGAAATTTTTACAGATGTTGCCGAGCTAGTGGAGCAAGTGAAGAAAGAACTCACCGTGCCAACCAGCAAAGAATCCAATCCAAAAGAGAAGAATGAAGCTGTCATGAAAGCCGATAAGACTTCGGAAGAGATTGCTGCCCTGGTCGAAGAAAAGTTTGAAGACATCCTGCTTTATGATTCTGAGAACAATGATTTTGATTTTGATTTTAATTTGTCTGCTTTGTATGATGATGTTTTCTTTTCTAAAATAAATACAATAAAGTTTGATTTTGCTTACTTGTGTGATGTTTCTCCTGATGGTTGCATACATTCAAATAGCAGTTACATGACCATCTTTAATATTAATTCTGTTAACACACAATCATTAAATTTGGGAACAACTGAAAATCCTAAAAACATTAGTATAGCATCCGAACTTACTCCTTATGAGAGAGAGAGATTTGAAAAAATATTCAAAAAATATGAATAAGTATTTGCCTGGTCTTATGAAGATATGCTGGGGATAGATCGAGACGTAGCCGAGCATCATATTCCTACTTACACTCACATAAAACCTGTCAAACAAAAGCTTAGGCGATTAAGACCTGAGTGGGCTGAATTGGTTAAAGAAGAGGTCACTAAGCAAATATAAGTGAAGTTCCTTGAAGTGATAGAATACCCAGATTGGCTAGCCAACATAGTACCCATGCCAAAGAAAGATGGGATAATAAGGGTCTGCGTGGACTATAGAGATTTAAATAAGGCTTCCCCTAAGGATGATTTTCCTTTACCTCATTTAGATGTTCTCATTGATAGTGCAGCCTCTAGCGTGCTACACTCGTTTGTAGATGGATTTTCCTAATACAATCAAGTGTTAATGGCCCAAGAGGATAAAGCCAAAACTGCTTTCATTACTATATGGGGTATATTTCGTTATAGGGTTATGTCATTCGGCTTAAAGAATGCTGGAGCAACCTACCAAAGGATGGCCACCACACTATTTCATGACATGATGCACAAAGAAGTTGAAGTATATGTTGATGATATGATGGTCAAATCGGATACAAGGGAACAACACTTCCAAAACTTAGAATTATTCTTCGATGGAGCTTTGAAATATAAGCTAAGACTAAACCCAAAGAAGTGTGTATTCGATGTTACTTCAGGCAAATTATTAGGACATGTGATTGGTCAAAATGGTATTGAGATTGATCTTGACAAACTTAAAGCAATCAGGGATATGCCAGCCCCTAAGACGGAGAGAGAAGTTCGGGAATTTATCGGTAAATTACAATATATTAGCATATTTATAGCAAAGCTCACAACAATCTGTGAGCCTATCTTCAAGTTGCTTAGAAAGAATCAGTGGTCATATGGAATGAAGAGTGTCAAAAGGCCTTTGAGCGAATAAAAGAGTATTTGCTGAATCCACCCGTTTTAAAACCACCTAAACCCAGAAAACCTCTATTACTATACTTAGTAGTAGAAGAAAAGTCATTAGGAGCCATGCTAGCCCAAGTAGATGAGTCAGGGATTGAGCAAGCAGTTTACTATTTGAGTAAAAAGCTCCTACCTTATGAAATTAAGTATAGTATCATTGAAAAGACCTGTAAAGCCATGGTTTGGTCTTCTAAGAAGTTGCGGCATTACTTTCAATCGTATAGTGTACAAGCAATTTCCAAGTTGGATCCAATGAAGTACTTAAGGGAGACACCCTCTTTAATTGGAAAATATGGTCGATGGTTGATAATATTAGAAGAATTTGAGATTGAGTATGTAACCAGGAAAACGATCAAAGGTAGAGCGGTGGCAAAATTCCTAGCCCAACAACCATTACCAGAAATCAAAGAGGTAATCTTGGAATTTCCAGATGAACATTTAGAAGCAATTGAAGTACAAGGGTGGAAAATGTATTTTGATGGAGCAGTGAACAGGAAAGGAGCAAGTTTGGGAGTTATACTAGAATCGCCCGAAGGGGAACTTATCCCTTTAGCCAAAAAGTTGAAATTTAGAGTAACTAATAATATGGTGGAGTACGAAGCTTGTATTTTCGGTTTGGAAACCCTAATGATTATGAAGGTGGATAAGGTGGAAGTTTATGGCGATTCATTGCTAGTTGTATCCCAAGTAAATGGAAAATGGGAGTTGAAAGAAGAAAAATTGAAACTATACCACCATTACTTGACCATGACGAAGAAGAACTTTAAGGAGTGTAGGTTTATACACCTATCAAGGAAAGAAAATTAGATGGCTGATGCCCTAGCCACATTGGCTTCGGTATGGGAAAACCCTATTAGCCTATTCCTTAAGCCTCTAATCTTGACCAGTTCATCAACTCCTTGCTATGAATATGAGACAATCATGGAAGTTGATACAGACCATGATGTGTGGTATGATACTATAAGATGATTTTTGGAGGAAAGAGAATACCCGTCGGGGGTAACGAAGAAAGAAAGAAGAGCCATAAGGAGGTGGTCATTGCAATACATCACCTTCCATGGAGAGTTATATCAAAGATGGCCTGATGGAGTGCATTTAAGATGTTTAAGAAAGCCTAAAGTGGAGCGCATCATGTTAGAAATACATGCGGGAAGTTGCGGTCCGCACGTGAATGGTTTGGCCCTAGTTAAGAAGATTATTCGACAAGGTTACTATTAGTTGACCATGGAGAGAGATTGTATTGAGTTCGTAAAGAGGTGCCAACAATATTGTAATATCCCAAACTGTGCCTTAGAAGTTGTGATATTATTGTTATAAGGGGATTGAACGTATATATGTTAAGTTGATAAGACAAGAAAATTTAAGAGAGAATGTTTATGTGTTGTTTGAAAAGAAAGCAATGTGTGGAGAGAATGTATATTTAGTGTATATGGCAATATATATAACATATATGTTGGTCAAATGGAAAGTCAAGAAAAGAAGATATTTATTTTGTGGATTGTGAAATTACTAAAAAGGGTATTTGATTATAAAGAAAGAAAGTTTTGGTGAAAGATATTTTAGTAATTATTATTATTATATATATATATATTTTGGGGATAAGAACAAAGAAAAGAAGATTCTTTCTTCTTCTTCTTCTTCTTCTTCTTCGTGTACGAGAGAGAGAGAGAGAGAGAGAGAGAGAGAGAGAGATTATTTATACACCAAATTCTTAAGGATTTTTAGAGGATTGAAGATGGAGATGAGGATTTGACAAGATATTTAAGTTTTTAAGAGATTGAATGGCCCTAATCCAAATATTGAAGAATCTAAGGAAGAGAAGTCTAAGTGGGTGTGAGTTTCTTTGAAGGTAAGTACAAAACCTTATTTGCTTATATATATTTATATGACTTGGAACATTAGTACATTTGATGATAAATGTATTAAGTAATCTATTATATAATTGATAAATATGTATATAAATAATGTATATGTTATGAAATACAAAAGATATGAGGGTATAATCAAATATGTGAAATGTGAAAGCATCCAATGTATATATGTGTTATGAAAGGTGAAAGGTGTGAGGATAGGATAATGCAATTGATTGTGTATACTTGAATGATGAATGGTTATGTATATGTATATATGTATATATATATATATAAGATGAAGTATGAAATGTATGTGATATGGAATATGAATGATATGATTTGCATGATGCAAATGATATGATGAATGATTATATATGTGTTAAGGGTGAAATATGAAATGTGGATTGAGAAATGATGATGAATGAAGCCATTGTGATTGGCTATAAAGATTTGAAAGAATGATGATGAATGAAGCCATTGTGATTGGCTATAAAGATTTGAAAGAAACAATTGAGGCATGTTTGCCTAAATGATGCCATTGTGATTGGCTATGATGATGTAAATGATGATTGAGGCATGTTTGCCTAAATGATGATAAGAATGAGAATGAAATTGATAATGAAATAATAAATGAATTGTGTGTCTAATATGTTATTCATTTTCAGAGTTTTGTTGTTGGTGGCATGCCTATTAGTAACAATCTCTTGAAGTTAGGTTGGATTTGATCCTTGAAGCCAAGTTGGGTTGAAGTTTAACATGTTTTACTCCCCTTGAAGCTTCGTTGGGTCTAGTCCTTGAAGCCTAATTGAGATGTTACAACCCTTGAAGCTAGGTTGGGTTTTGTTCTTGAAGCCAAGTTGGGTTGATACTTAGCAAGCTTTGTTCCCCTTGAAGATTGGTTGAACATAATCCTTGAAGCCTAGTTGGGATAATGATGATGATAAATGTGATATATAAACCAAAACATTAACTCTGAAAGTTGAATGGCATATTAGTGTCTTTGGGCCCATGCTTGTGTTTGTTTAAATATGATTTATGAATGGTGAATAATGGATAATGAATTAAATGAATGAGATGTGATATTATGAAGTATGACATGATAAGTAAATGTAATGTTGTGATATGATTATATAACATAAATGAATTATTGAAAGGAGATGTGGTTTGTGAAGTTATATGAAATATGCAATTATGAAGTATAAAACGATATATATGATATGTATGAAATGAAATTGGTAAGTATCATTATATGAAGGTTCTATCAATTTATTGAACTATGTTTGATGGTTATGTTATATATATGTATATGTAAATCATATATGAGATTAATAGGAATATATGAAGAATGCATATATAAAAGAAGAAAACAGAGTAAGAAAATGATAAAACGTGAGGCTAAACATATGAGGTATGTATCCTTTGTATTGCATATTTTAATGTTTACTTGTTCTACTAAGCTTTCGAGCTTAGCGCGGTTATGTTAATCGCGCAGGTAAATGGGTGATGGAGCTGGAGTTAAGTCAGTATGTCACGAAGAGAGCAAGTATAGTTCGAGACCAACTAGATGGTGATGCATGCATGTAACAGTTAATTATATTATATTTTCACAAGAATGTATTTATATGTATAAATGAACCTATTGAAGAGACAATGTAATTTATATATATATATATATGTATTATTATCAAAAGGATATTGATTTTGAAAGTACGTTTATATATTTCAATATAATGATATGATTTTGGAATGAAAGTAAAGATTTTAAATTTGTGATAACTAGTGACATCTTTATACTTTATATACCTACTGTATGTATACGATGTATATGTATAGTACTTATATAGAGTATCGGGGTGTTACAATTATTTTGGTATCAGAGCTTAGGTTCGAGATTCTCGGCCTAAGTAAAATTAAAAAGAGAAAATTTTGAAAAGCTTAAAGAGAAATAAAAAGAAAAGTTTAAAAAAAATGATGATAAATGAAGAATGAAAAGAATGAAATTTTTGATACATGCATATGCATTAACACCTAGGTTGGTCTCAAATGTGGTATTATGTGAATTGAAGTGTATTTAAATTGTATGAGATTGATAATAATGTGTGAATGAAGTTTTACATAAATGGAAATTAAAGAAAGAATAATGTGGGAAAATGTATATGAGTTTAATTGTTAAATTCAAGAATGGGAATTTATTCAAGTAAAATTTTTGATTATTGATGTGCTTGAGATGTAAAAGAAATGATTAGAAGAATAAAGTTGAGAATGAGTTAATAATTAAATCAAGATTAAAGTATGTAATATTTCCTCTACAACTTGAATATCTTTCTAATAAATCTTATGTTTGGATTTCTAGAAAGAGGAAATAATATTGGATGGGTGATATGAATAGATATGTTGCTAAATGAAGAGAATATGGTGGTATATTGAATGAGTTGATGGGTATAGACAAAGTTTGATCATTTAAGGTTGAAATATGTAAAGTTAAAGTTTTTTTTTAAAAGGAAAAGAGATGATGTTGGTTAAATAAGAAGATATAATGGTGTTGTTTGCATTGTTGTTTTAAATGCAAACATTGTGGTTTTAATGTTAGAAATGTGATATGCTTGAGTGTTGTTAAAGCTCATGTTAATGGTGGTAAGATGTAACATTTGAATTTGTTTGAATGAGCTTTATTAATTGTGAAAGAATATACCTTGAGGTTGTTTTGTAATGTGTATATATATATAAGATGTTTTTCTTAAGTTGATACTAAGAAAATAAGATGAGTAAATGGAAGTTTGAATAAAATAGTAAGTTGAGAGTTTATAATGTTAATGGAACTTGGATAAAGGTTATTTAAACATCGATAGTTTAATGTAAGTTAAATCTATGAACTATGAGGAATGAGTATTATAGAATATGAGAATGATTACGCTTGCATTGACAAACTTGTACAAAGTTAGGTCATGTGATAAGATTGATAGTGAGAAGTGGATGAATCAATGTTGGTTCAAGAAATTGAGATTTGTGATAACAAGACTTGGAAAGTGTATAGAGGTTATTGGACTCAATGTGTATATGATTGGATGTAATGTACATATGTATAAATATATGAGTACTATATATATGTTGAAAGGTAAATAAATGTGAGAGAGATATCATCTTAGTAATGTGATTAAGATTTTGTGAAGTATTATCATGGTTAGAATATATATATATATATATGTGTGTGTGTTGAGTTAAAAAAATAATTTACGTTATGTCAAAAAGGAATAAGAATGAGGTTGTTTAATGAGAAATAATAAATGTTAAATTGTGTTGAAAATATGTAAAAGAGGAATTAAATAAAATTGTATGATTATATGTATACATGTATAGAAAGTGTGGAAGGAGCTTTTTGATATGAATGTAATTGTAAAATGTAAGAAATGTGGAAAGTAAATCACATTATGAATGTGATCTATGGATGTGTTATACAATTGCATGTTTGATGATATGGGAAATGACATTGTGTGTAGTAGTGGACCTAAGAGAGATTAGGCCTTAATTGACGCAAAGATTATGGGATGAAATGAAAAATGAGAATAAACTTTAGAATTGTTGGATAGTGAAATTGTTATGGAAATGAGGATTGATTTGCGATATAGTGGATAGTAATATTGTTATGGAAATAATTGAATTGAGTTATCATAAATGTTATGGACTCAAGGTAATTGTGTGAGAAAAGGTTATATGTATATGTGTATTATAAGAGATTGTAAGGGAAAAAGAAAGTATAAGGTATGAAGTTTTTGGAAAAAGATAATATTGTTGTATATAAGATAAGCTAATGATGATTAAATAATTAAGAGTAAATTGTTTTGAGATAGAGTTGAAATGTGTTAACTTTTAATATGGAAAAAGTTTGGAGAATGAATATGTGATAATTGTGATACAATCACAGTATTGATGTATAAGTTTCAGATGTAACCATTAATCTCCTTTGGCCATATGAATTGTATATTGAGTTGGCCGGATAGTTTGGTTATCCATAGAATTGGAACTAAGAAAATGTGGTTATTATATAGCTTTGATAAGATTGATAATTATGTTCTAGAATCGTGGCTAAAGGTTATGATGGGTGAATTGTATTTTTATAATTTTTGTGTTAACAATTTAGTTAAAATTTTGGAAAAGAAAAGAAAGGAAAGAGAATTGGGGAAATACTTTAAGTTATAAATAATATGAGAAAAAGGTAATTATTGTAAGTGTAGTAATGGTATGAAAGGTGAGGAGATAATAATGGAAGAAATTGCAGAAGGTGATTGAAAGCTATATTGAATATGTTTATGGTATAAAGAAAATAAGTGGATGAGTTTAAAAATTTAAGTGAGTAAACTATGAGTAATAAGTATGGTATGAGATAATTATGAAATTTTGATGGGAATTGTTTTGAGATAATGAAAGGTAAATTATGTGTATATTGAAAGATAAGTTGAAGTGGATTGTTATTCATGATAAATTTAAATAAGTTAATTATTGATTTGAATCAAACAAGATTGAGATGTTAGTATATTGTGGAGAATAGATCAATTGATCTAGATTTTTGCTATAATTGTGAATTATTATTGAGATTTAATATGAATAGTTGTACTAAAGGTATAAGAGATAGATAATGATGTATACAATGTAATATTTGGATCGATGAACGAACATGAATCAATTGAATTATATTAATTATAATGATGAGAAAAGGGGAAAAAGTTGATTTCCTGTAAGGTAAGTTCAAAAGTTTTGTGTTAGTATTGATGTTAAGTGAGAAAATACTAAAGAAGGAATGAAGTGTATGAGAAATAAGAATATTATTATCAATGAAGGTTTGATAAATGTTTGTTTTAAGGATGATTGTAATGATGGGATAATCAATTTTAAGATATAAGTCAATGATCTTTAAGGTTAAAGTTAAGAGAATAGTTATAAAGAGATGAAGTGATAAAATATTTTGAATGTAATAATGGAATGTACCATAAATATATTGTAAGATGATGGAATTTTTGTATATAGATAAGGTATTTGAGAAAATAATGAGTTATTTTGAATATTGGATAAAAGTGTAATAAGATATAAAGGTTTATATCATGACAAGTTATGGAATTGAATAATATAATTGACTCTAAGGGGGAGAGTGCAAACTATGTGATTTGATGAAATCAGAATATAAGAATACAATTAATGTCATATGAAGATTTAAAATGGTGTATTGTTAAGAATGGAGTGTTATTATACTGAGTAATTTCGAGGACGAAATTATTTAAGGGGGAGAGAATTGTAATATCCCAAACTGTGCCTTAGAAGTTGTGATATTATTGTTATAAGGGGATTGAACGTATATATGTTAAGTTGATAAGACAAGAAAATTTAAGAGAGAATGTTTATGTGTTGTTTGAAAAGAAAGCAATGTGTGGAGAGAATGTATATTTAGTGTATATGGCAATATATATAACATATATGTTGGTCAAATGGAAAGTCAAGAAAAGAAGATATTTATTTTGTGGATTGTGAAATTACTAAAAAGGGTATTTGATTATAAAGAAAGAAAGTTTTGGTGAAAGATATTTTAGTAATTATTATTATTATTATATATATATATATTGGGGATAAGAACAAAGAAAAGAAGATTCTTTCTTCTTCTTCTTCTTCTTCTTCTTCGTGTACGAGAGAGAGAGAGAGAGAGAGAGAGAGATGATTTATACACCAAATTCTTAAGGATTTTTAGAGGATTGAAGATGGAGATGAGGATTTGACAAGATATTTAAGTTTTTAAGAGATTGAATGGCCCTAATCCAAATATTGAAGAATCTAAGGAAGAGAAGTCTAAGTGGGTGTGAGTTTCTTTGAAGGTAAGTACAAAACCTTATTTGCTTATATATATTTATATGACTTGGAACATTAGTACATTTGATGATAAATGTATTAAGTAATCTATTATATAATTGATAAATATGTATATAAATAATGTATATGTTATGAAATACAAAAGATATGAGGGTATAATCAAATATGTGAAATGTGAAAGCATCCAATGTATATATGTGTTATGAAAGGTGAAAGGTGTGAGGATAGGATAATGCAATTGATTGTGTATACTTGAATGATGAATGGTTATGTATATGTATATATGTATATATATATATATAAGATGAAGTATGAAATGTATGTGATATGGAATATGAATGATATGATTTGCATGATGCAAATGATATGATGAATGATTATATATGTGTTAAGGGTGAAATATGAAATGTGGATTGAGAAATGATGATGAATGAAGCCATTGTGATTGGCTATAAAGATTTGAAAGAATGATGATGAATGAAGCCATTGTGATTGGCTATAAAGATTTGAAAGAAACAATTGAGGCATGTTTGCCTAAATGATGCCATTGTGATTGGCTATGATGATGTAAATGATGATTGAGGCATGTTTGCCTAAATGATGATAAGAATGAGAATGAAATTGATAATGAAATAATAAATGAATTGTGTGTCTAATATGTTATTCATTTTCAGAGTTTTGTTGTTGGTGGCATGCCTATTAGTAACAATCTCTTGAAGTTAGGTTGGATTTGATCCTTGAAGCCAAGTTGGGTTGAAGTTTAACATGTTTTACTCCCCTTGAAGCTTCGTTGGGTCTAGTCCTTGAAGCCTAATTGAGATGTTACAACCCTTGAAGCTAGGTTGGGTTTTGTTCTTGAAGCCAAGTTGGGTTGATACTTAGCATGCTTTGTTCCCCTTGAAGATTGGTTGAACATAATCCTTGAAGCCTAGTTGGGATAATGATGATGATAAATGTGATATATAAACCAAAACATTAACTCTGAAAGTTGAATGGCATATTAGTGTCTTTGGGCCCATGCTTGTGTTTGTTTAAATATGATTTATGAATGGTGAATAATGGATAATGAATTAAATGAATGAGATGTGATATTATGAAGTATGACATGATAAGTAAATGTAATGTTGTGATATGATTATATAACATAAATGAATTATTGAAAGGAGATGTGGTTTGTGAAGTTATATGAAATATGCAATTATGAAGTATAAAACGATATATATGATATGTATGAAATGAAATTGGTAAGTATCATTATATGAAGGTTCTATCAATTTATTGAACTATGTTTGATGGTTATGTTATATATATGTATATGTAAATCATATATGAGATTAATAGGAATATATGAAGAATGCATATATAAAAGAAGAAAACAGAGTAAGAAAATGATAAAACGTGAGGCTAAACATATGAGGTATGTATCCTTTGTATTGCATATTTTAATGTTTACTTGTTCTACTAAGCTTTCGAGCTTAGCGCGGTTATGTTAATCGTGCAGGTAAATGGGTGATGGAGCTGGAGTTAAGTCAGTATGTCACGAAGAGAGCAAGTATAGTTCGAGACCAACTAGATGGTGATGCATGCATGTAACAGTTAATTATATTATATTTTCACAAGAATGTATTTATATGTATAAATGAACCTATTGAAGAGACAATGTAATTTATATATATATATATATATGTATTATTATCAAAAGGATATTGATTTTGAAAGTATGTTTATATATTTCAATATAATGATATGATTTTGGAATGAAAGTAAAGATTTTAAATTTGTGATAACTAGTGACATCTTTATATTTTATATACCTACTGTATGTATACGATGTATATGTATAGTACTTATATAGAGTATCGGGGTGTTACAAATATCAGATGTATGGTAACTTGAATCACATGCCTCTTGAAAAACTGCATTCAATGTCTTCACCCTGGCCATTTGCCACTTGGAGTATCGACATTATAGGAGAAATACATCTGACAGCTTCAAACAGTCATCGATTCATTGTGGTAGCAACATATTATTTTTCAAAATGGGTCAAAGCCAAATCCTTCAATAGACTGGGTGCAAGCCAAATGGCTAGGTTTATTGAAAAGAACCTCATCTACAGATACGGGGTCCCGCATAGTGTGATATCAGACAATGGGATATAGTTTCAAGGAGCAGTTAAGGATTTATTCTCGAAGTACCAAATTCATCATCATAGATCCTCTCCTTATAGACCAAAGGCTAATGGCACCGTGGAAGCAACAAATAAGACAATTAAGCAAATTCTGTCCAAGATGACCAAGACTTACAGGGATTGGTCAAAGATGCTTCCCTTTGCTTTATGGGGATATAGGACAAGTGTGCGAACACCTACTGGAATGACACCGTTCTCTTTGGTTTATGGGATGGAAGCAGTATTGCCAATTGAAATAGAAATTAAGTCATTGAGAGTAGTCTTGGAAGCTAAACTGCCTGAAACGGAATGGGTAGCAAGCAGATACACACAATTATCTCTATTAGAAGAGAGAAGATTAAAGGAACTATATCATCACCAACTGTATCAAAAAAAGATAGCTCGGGCCTAAAATAGAAGAGTTAAAATCAGAAAATTCAGAGTTGGGGATTAAGTGTTGAAGCAATGTAAGCCTAATGTATCTGATCAAAGAGGGAAGTTCAGACCTAGCTGGGAAGGGCCATATCTTGTGAAACAAGTCATGAATAAAGGTGCGGTGAAGTTATCAGACATGGACGGGAACGAATTTAGTGAGCCAGTAAACTTTGACAGGTTGCAGAGGTTTTATGTATGATAGAAAAAAAAAGAGGAAAAAAGAGCTCGCTAGGTTGAAAACCCAAAAAGAGCAGCCTAGGCAGAAGTTAGAGCAGTCCGCTAGTTTCGAAAACCCGAAAGGGCGGGCTAGGCAACAATTAGGGCTAAATGAGAGAAAATCGTCAGTTAGAAAACCTGAAAGGGCTAATTGGCAATAGGAGTAATCTTATGTATGCTGGCTTTATGTTTGGTTATTCCCTAATTTAATAAAACAGAATTAATGTTAAAATTGTTCTATGTGCACTATTATAAGTATTCGACCAGATATGGATGAAATAAATAAACACAATAGCAAAAGGTGATGACAAATTATAAATGGAAAAGAAGCATCTTTTATTACTTAAATTATTTTTTCATCCTAACAATACACTTTCTAAATTGACAAATGTAAAATCTATGGCAGTCGATAAGTGTAACGTGCAGGCCAGCTTTGCCTCAGCCGATCCAAGTAGGCTTCAGTCAAACAAGGCATGTCTAAATCGGGGGTAAAGTCAGAATCACAAGGCTCAGTTCCGTACTGACGGCCAAGTCGGCGAGGATCATAGCATGTACCTTGATGAAGAGCTGTAAGGGGAACATATATCAAGTATGTCCGCATGGTGATGCGAGAAATCTTCCACCAAGGTACCAACCAACGGATATTGACTTCAGAGCGTGAGTGGATCCAGTCAACCCAGTCAGCATATTAAGAAGCAGGATGGAGTAGCTTCCTAGCAGAATGATGATGTGGCAGGTATCTGGCAAAGTCCATGGATGGAGTATCAAGCAAAAAAAGATGCTCCTGAAGCCAAATCTATGAAGAAAGAGTTAAAATAAAAAAAGAAAAAAAAGAGTCCGCTAAGTTCAAAACCCACAAGGGCAGCTTAGGCAAAAATTAGGACAGCTCGCTAGTTCCAAAAACCCGCATGGGCGGACTAGGCAAAAGTTAGAGCAATAAAAAGAAAAAGAAAACCTAAATTGAAAACCCAAAAGGGCAGTTTAGGTAATTACCTGAAGTAGCAACGGACTCCCAGTCAGTCTCTTTGACAATCCTGATTTAAATCGATCTAATCCAACTAAGGTCTCGGCTAAGAGCACAGGTACCGGCGACAAGCCTCCTTCCATTTGGTCCATAATATCCAATACTCGTGGATCAATATCGCCGTCAGAAGAAACAAGCAAGAATTGACCAAGCAAGCAAAGACAAAGCATGCATCCCCATGCCTTAGTAGGGGCCAAATGAGAGAAACAAAAGTCAATCAAAGGAGCAAGTAGAATTTTTTCACCTCTCATCAACCGAAGAACTTCGGGTTTTGGAATTTGAAATAACATCTGCATCTACTGTTGAGTCTTGGAAATCAATGTGGGTAACGCCATTTGTGGGTTATTTGGATATCCAAGGATGGCCTCAAATTCTTCAATCAAGGGACATATTTCAAAGCCATTAATTTTAAATACCCTAGAATCTGTATCCCAAAAGGAAGCCACGGCATGTAAGAAGGAGTGGTCCAATTTGACATTTTGAAAACATTTTAAAACATCAAGTTTTGATCATGAAATTTGCTTCCAACGAATGGCATCCATATTCTTAAATAGAATTTTTATTCTCTTTAAATGATGCTCGGTCATGGTGAATGAATGAAGAAAAAATTAAAATTGTTAATAGGAGTCTTCACGTTGAAAGAGAAAGAATTTTGGTTTATGAATTAAAATATGGCATGAAGGGTGATTTATATCGAAGAAACAAACCTTTTCCAAAAGTGAAAAGGAAAAGATGATGGGAAAGAATAAGACCATATGGCATAAGGAAAGGAATTGGCAATGAATTTCCTTTACCACGTTGGATTTGGTTTAGCAAATGAAGTGGATGTAAATTATGGTGTACTGTAATAAATAAAAAAAAAGTGGTGCAGTAACAAAAAAAAAGAGGGGTTACGTTAAAGAGGAAAATTGTATTTTTTTCATTATTGTACAAGATTTTACAATTGCTACAATATTTACATATCACTAAGAGGGTGGTGGTAGGTCATCAAATGAAGCCTTGAAAAAGTCATCGCCTGTTGGAGGGGGGGCAAAACACTCGTCCCGAGTCCGCCCAAAGCGGGAGCACCAAAACTGGGCAAATTACTCGTCCCTGGATCACCCGAAGCGGGAGCACCAAAATCTTTATTACTTGAAGTTTTGATCCATCATGGTCCTCATCAAAAGCAGACGAAAGGATCTCATGGTCGTCAGTCTGGAGGCCTCTTGATGAAGAAACACCGGGATCCCTCATCCCCTAAAATCGAAAGTCTCAAAAATGTTGTTCGGATTGATGATATAAATTTTAAAAATGAGAAGCCTGCTGACGACTTGCAGCCAACTTCTCTTGAAGTTTTCTATTTTGTTCTTCGAGCATCCGCTGTGAGCCAAGAAGGAAAAAGGTAAGAGCATACATAATCATGCATACATATAGCATAAACTACTATGAAATAAGAAACGTACCAGGTAGTTCATATCAATGCCTTGCGAATGAGATGGTATATCTGGCGGGCTAGAATGAGCAAACGAAGGGGCAGTAAAAGAGGGTCCAGCTTCATGATCAAATGAGCCAACAGCCTGCAACAATCATTAAAGAATCAAAGAAAGAAAAAGCAGTTGCAAGGAAAAAGTGATAAAAGTTTTACCTGAGAAGTACTAGCCCCAAGATGTGGAACACTCTCCTGTATTTCCGTAATGTTCCACTTCATCTCTACCCTCATTTTCATCAAAAATCTCCCGCACACCAACAGGAGATACATCAAAGTTCAATAGTCTTATTCAAATAAAATGGGCATAAAATGGACCCGATAAATGGAGAAATGACTCAGCATCATAACCATACCGGGCCGACCACCATGCATCCTCCGGCATTGACATAATATTTAAAGTATATTCCAGGATTTGCATTAGAAACCTCCGCTGCTCTGGACCGAGAAACCATTCATAAACTCTCTCCCTGAGAAACCAGCCACTAGATACTGGGCCAGCAATAATTCGGCGAGAATATTGGAAAGACAGTGCAGCCCTCATCAAAGCATACTATTCGGCTGTGTCCCTGCCAATCCGTCCTTCATAGTTCATCCAATAACTACGAATTGTCTCGATTTTTATCTTAAAAGGCCCTTTATATGATGGTTCCATACCAATTAATTCCTAAATTTCTTCAAATGTTAAAATATCGTTGGTCAGAGGAACTGGAACATCATTATATCGAAGGCCGATTATAGCAGTAAAATCGACCGGACCAACTGTCATCTCTCCAATGGGCAAGTGAAAAGTGTGGGTTGTATCCAACCATCGCTCTGCAAGCGCCTGGACTATGCTCCGGTCTATCTGATATTCCTCGGATGGCAATTGTAAGATGAACTGCTCAAAGACACAATCTCGGATAATCTGCCTTACCCGAGAAGGCACTACATCGTACCATTGTCGGGCTTTGTAAATGCATCCTCCAGCCCGAACAACACAACGATCATGCTAACACAGACCCAGGTAAGTTAATATCAGGTAAGTACATATTATCCTATCTACTTAAATTAATTTATTTTTCCTAAAAAAGAATAATAATAATATAAATTATTAATAAAAATAAATAAAACATAAAAAATAAAAGTAAACAATAAAAAAACAATAAATAAATAACAATAAAAAAACAACAACGAAAAATCAAGAGAAATAAAAAAGAAAAAAATAATTACCTCGCTCTTTTGACTGGAACTGCGATGGAGTGGCATCCCGGCTAGTATATCTAAATTTCCATCTTCATGATGCCGAATAAGCTCCAATAACTCGACATAGAATGAGTTCCTAACCTCGAAGCATGCATTGTTTTTGAAAAATATATGCTAAAATTGAAAGAAATTTGAGAGAATTATAAAATTGAAATCGTGCTGTGAAATGAAATGAAGGAATGATGGCTTTTTATAGAGAAATGGCAAGCAAAAAAACAAAATTCAAAACTGTTCATTAATAGTAAATTTACTATTCATGAATAGTAAACTTAGTATTGATGAATAGTACATTTTACTATTTATAAATAGTATTACTATTGATAAACAGTAAATTTTTCTATTCATAAATAGTTTGATGAATAGTAAAAATACTATTTTTAACAGTAAATACTATTTGATACTATTTGGAAATAGTAAATTTTCTATTTATGAACAGTAAATAGTGCATGAACAGTGATTACAGAGTAAATAAACAGTAAATTCATTTATTCACTTTAATTATTCAAATAATTGTAGGTATATAAATATTTTTACACCCAAGGGAAATAAGAAGACATATGCATAAAAATTAGCCAAACTTTTTGAAATAAAAAATTACTAGCTCGGGTCCAGAACCCAAAGTTTCCTTAGGTCCAGAACCTAGAATTATCCTTGAGTCCAGAACTCGAACAGGATCCAGAACCCAAATTTTTCTTAGGTCCAGAACCTAGAATTATCCTTGAGTCCAGAACTCGAACCGGGTCCAGAACCCAAATTTTCCTTAGATCCAGAACCTAGAATTTATTTCTAAATCCATAACTTAGCTCAGGTCCAGAACCCAAATTTTCCTTAGGTCCAAAACCTAGAATTTTTCATAAGTCTAGAACTTAGCTCGGGTCCAGAACCCAAATTTTCCTTAGGTCCAGAACCTAGAATCTTTCCTAAGTCCAGAACTTAGCTCGGGTCCAGAACTCAAATTTTTCTTAGGTCCAGAACCTATAATTTATTTCTAAGTCCCATAACTTAGATCGGGTCCAGAACCCAAATTTTTCTTAGGTCCATAATCTACAATTATCTTTGAGTCCAGAACTCGAACCGGGTCAGAACCCAAAACCTCCACCATCTCAAAAATTTAAGTCTTGTTGCTTTTCACTCTCTTTCACTAAAGTTTCAGATCATTCAAGCAGGGGGCAAACTGTAGACCCTTAATTTTTGACCCAGTCCGGTCCAATATATTTTTGTGTTGTCTAATATATTTTAATTGGTCCAAAATAATTTTTGTTATCTTAATTAAATAATTTTTGCTTTAGTATCAAATTTTTATTAATAAAAATTAAAAAATAAAAATAAAAATAAAAATCGACGATGGAAAAATCGGCGACGAAAAAATCGTCACCGAAAGTCAGCAAGCCCGTGGGCATTTCGCCCTCAGGAGTTTCCTGCGGGCTAAATGGCCCAGGTCATTTCGCCCGTAGAGTTTTTCTGCGGGTGAAATGGCCCAGGCCATTTCGCCTGCAGGAATTTCCTGCGGGCGAAATGGCCCGCAGGCCTGTTTCGCCCGCAGCTGCGGCAGCTTTTTTGTCAGTGTAAATTTTCCTGAGGCAATTTTTTTTGCCAACGCAATTTTTCCGCAGTAGTTTTTTTTCGCCAGCAAAATTTTTCGACTCAAATTTTTTGAAATCTAATGCAATTAGATTTTGGTTTCCTTTTTTTAATAAATAATGTATGCCATGAGCAACTAGGAGAAAACCACAAAAAACTTCTATAATAAGTATAATTACAACACAAAAGAGGAGGCAGAAGGAGAGGAAGAAATCCGAGAAGAAAGAGTAATAAATTTTGATCTGAAACTAATTAGGAAAGCAGTAATTCAATTCAATTTTTTTGAGAGAGCTAAAAAACAATTCAAGGCAATTCAAAGGCAGAAAAGCTTGCCTTTGTTTTTGTTCATCCAAGAAAAATGATTTTTGGAGGAACCATCAAAAGGAGGTATGTATTAAATTCTTTTTTTTGCTTTTCACAGTAGTTTAGATTATATAATTGGATCTTTCAAAATTTAAAATCCCAGAGCCTTAATTCCCTTTGTTCAAAGTATGAAAATCTTAAACCATTGCTCTATTTTTCCAAAAGATTAAAGATATTAGTTTTATTTCTTCAAAACCCCAAAACCAAGATTTGCATCCCAAATTATCAAAACCCAAAATTGTGTTCTGCTTCCTTCCAAAAGACTTAAAAATATCTTTTTTGTTCTTATAAACTTTAAATCTTTTGTTTAAATTCATAAAACTTCATGAAATTGTCAATTGTCTTTCCAAATCCTAAAATAAAATTCATTGCCCGAAACCCTAAACTCAAAAATCCTAAAACCCTAATTCAACTCCAAAACCTAAAATAGTAAACCCTAACCTCCTTAAAATCTTAAACTTTAATTTTTTTCTAAACCATAATCCTTTAAAACATTAAAAACCATATAAACACAAATATTTAATTTTACACAGTATGCTTGAAACCATAATTTGAAGAGTAACCGTAAACCACAAATCAAAAGTATTCTAAAGAGTCCATATTCTAGTTTCATGATTTTGCATAATAAACCCTAGTTTGGTTAATCAAAGACCCTTACCAACCTTTTAAAACATAAAACTTCAATCTATTTTAATTCTCTTAAAGTCACAGTAGCCTAATTCTATAAATTCCAAACCCTAAATACATAAAATAAAGAACCCAAAATGGAAACAGTAGCTATAATTTGGATTTTTTATTTGCCTTACTCAATTCCATATTTGATTATGCTTTGATTTATTTTATATGCTTTAATTTATTTAAGTTCAATACTTGGTTTATTTAATTTATCATGGATGAATGTTTACTTTTTATTGATGTTTAATACCTTTGATGAATGATTATTTACTTTTATCAATTTATTTACATTTCCAAATGTTGTAAGAGGTATGTTTCCACTTGGTAGGAATCTCATTAGTTAAATATCATATAATTTAAATTGCTTTTCTATTTTATAACCTATGTAAAGGCATGTTTCTACCTTTCGGTGGGTGTCCTATTTAGGCATGTGATGTAAGGACATGTTTCCATCTTCGGATGGGTGTCCATTTATTTTGCTTATACCTTGCTTTGATTTTAATATATTGATGCTTTCTTTTAATTATTGTGTTTAATATGGATAATGTTGTTATATTTAAGAATTTTATAATATTAAGACCTGTAAAGGAGGCCGGTTCTAATGAACCGAGCATTGTGGGGGTGCTGGGCCATTTCTCACCTTCCCCACACGTACCCAACTTTCCGAACCTATTAGGGGGTTGGGGATTCCTTAGGAATAGAGTCATCAACCCCTTTCTTTTTTTCGGCCTGTTCGGGTGGCAACTCCATTTTCTCCAGACTTAGGTCCATGTTCTCTAAGGCCCCGAGCCTAAACAGTGCCGAAGTCGCAGGAACTATTCCACCGGGAGTGGAGGCAAAAATCCCTACTCACAACTAGCTTTGAATTTTTACAAGCTTAACTCTAACTTGGTGTTTTCTCTAGCTCACACCAAACTAGTACAATGGTTTGAGATCAATCCTCACAACCCTTAGAAGAGTTTTTCCAAGCTCACTCTCACAACCTAAGTATTTCCAAGCTCACACTCAAAGTTAAGATGGTGTTTAATGCTCACACCCAACACTCAATCAATATAAAATGAGATTTTGATGCAAAGAAAAGAAAGATGTTAAAGTAGGCTATTACAATCACAATGTTACATAAAAATGAAGTTACTTCTTATTTTTATAGCCTTCAATCCATGAAATAGCCGTTTGAGGTTGGGACCAACATGTTTGATTCTTGTCTTTCATTAATTTCTTTGCTATAGCAATTTCATGGTTGGACTTACCTTGGTCTGGTCGGTATTACATAATGCTAGTCGAAATACTCCATGGACTTGTCAGAATATTTGAAATTCTGCTTAATACTCTTTCAATGGTTGGTCCACGTGGCTTCCACTTATTTATTGGAGATGCAACGGCTTCTAACTTGAGTAATTTTTAAATAGGCCGATCAAACTTGCACTAGGTCTGGTCAAACTATACTTGGTCCATTCAATTTTTGGGTGTACACTTAGTCAGGAACTCAACTGGATAATTTGGAGAAAATTTGCTTTAATGGTCCAATCAAAATTCCATGAGGTTTGGTCAAAATTATGTGGCACTCTGAGAAAGTGAGAGTACTTCTGACCTTGAAACCTTCTGTGTGTTTTGCTTCCTTTCTCATCCAATAGTCCGGTCAGAATGCTAAATGGTCCGGTCGGACTTGATGTGGTATTGTAAGATTTTGGGAGTATTCTTCACCGTGAAACCTTCTGTGTCTTTTGGCCCATTTGGACATGAATGGTTCGGTCAGGCTTCTCAGTGGTCTGATCAAACTTTTTAAGGATTCTTTAAACAAATAACTTATTGCAAATGTAACTTGATACATGTGTTAGTTTAATTCAATTTAATTTCCTAAGATCAAAAATAGGAGGGTGTGGCTAACAATCTCCACCTTTTTGACTTTAGCAATTAAATTGAATTTTAAGTGTCAAAAGTGTCCAAAGATGTGTTTAAGTGTAATTATGCTCCCCCTTAATGAATGCTTCATTTGAATTGATTTTTTTTTCAATGTCATTATTTAATTTGCCAATTCAATTGTAATAATTTTATTCAATTGCAAGTGAGTTTCTCCCCTTTTGACAAAGGTAAAAAGAAACATGCAAAAGCAAATTTTTATTGAATGCAAATGTAATTTCATTGATTATAAATCAAAAGCAATATTGAAAAACACTAAACAAACATAAGTACAATGAAATAACAAACAATTAAGAAACTAAAGCCTAAACATCATTGTCACTTTCTTCATCCTCTCCTTCTTTTTCATCTCTCTCTTTTTCTTCTTCCCTTCCTCTTCTCCATTTTTTCATTCCTCTTCTTCCCTTGGTTGAGAGACAGCAGCTTCTCCTTCTTCTTCTTGAGGATAGGAGCTATGGATAGAGGGGAATAAGCTTGGTTCATCTTTAAAGCACTTTGGCAATCCCAAAGCTTCTTGGATGGTTTGAATGGCAATCCCAAAGCACTTTAGAGAGTGTTTCTTTGTTTTTTAGTCTAAGTGCACCAACATATTTGGCTATTTGTGTAACTTGTGAAGAGAGAAGAATAAGCCCTAATTTTGTTTTCCTAATGTGTAGGAAAGTGCCAATGAAGAATTTTCCGGTTTGGATTGGTTGACCTCTAATCAAGTAAAAAAGAAAGAGTAGATCTTTTTGGATAACTTTCTTATTGCTCTCACCCCTAGCACTAATAGTGTAAGTGATAATTCTATGCAACATCCAATAGGTGAGAGTCCTAAGGTTTTTAGCATTGGATTATTTATGAAGAGTAGTTTCGATGGAAATTTCTATCCAAAATCCATAGTAGGGATAGTGTTTGTGATATGAGAAATGCCTTCTAAATTGAATCCCCAAATGGATGAAAAATCTTTAAGAGTGAGGCCAGACTCTTAATTGAATAACCTAAAAGATATCCCATAATAGCCTAAGGGGTTAGTGCTTTTCTTACTAACAGCCAAAGTTGTGAGAAACTCTTTAGTCAAGCTCTCCCAACCAAGGTCATCAGTTTCTAAGAAAATAAACTTTTTCCATCCTAAGGTTCTAAGATAACCCCTAATGTCATTTTCAGTACCTAAGAACTCTAGAGTGAGGGTAGAGAAGAGATGGTTTTGGTTCTACGGGTTTGTCTTTAAGAATGGCATACCTTTACCTTTCTTCCTCATCTCTAAATCTTATCTTGTGGCTTCATCTAGGAGGCTCTTCTTATTGAGAAGGGGCAGCGACACCCTTCCCTTTCTCAGCTCTTGAATCCTTTTTCTTGTGTAATTTAGAAGCCATGAGTTTGATGAATAAGAGAGTTAATTTTAAGAGAGTTTGAGTACTTTTAGTGTTTAAATGTTTAGAATTTGATAAAAAGAAGTAAATACTGATATTATGGGGTATTTTAGTGTTTAAGATGAAAAATAGCCGTTTATAGTTGTTGGAGACAATATTTGCACTTTTTGATTGAGTTCCAACGGCTAGAAATTTTTGATTTCAGAGTGAAAGTTCAGTCAGACTTCAAAAATTTCGGTGGTGAAATTTGAAAATTTTGAAAATACTGGTCGTACTATATAAGGACCGAATGGGATATTGGTTTTAGGCACAACGGTCAAAAATTTTTTTAAAATTCCAGTCATACCTATGAAAAGTATGGTCATACTTTTACAAAAAATTTAAATCAAGAATTTTCAAATAAGTATGGTCAAACTTATAGTTGGTCTGATCTGGAAATAATCAAAATTTTTGGAAGAAAAGAATGTTTTTAGTTAAAGATACAAATGTTTTATTAAAATAGATATTAATGGGAAATTTGGATCAAGTAATGTAGGTTTTCAAGCAATTCTAAGCCTATGATATGGTGCTTCCATCTGTCATTCCTAAATGTTGCTTTATGAAGTTCAATCTTTCTTCATTTAAGGGTTTTGTGAATATGACAACAAGTTGGTTTTGTGTATTAATGAACTCTAAGACAACATTTTGGTTTTGGACATTGTCTCTTCAGAAATGCTGCCTAATATCTACATGTTTTTACCTAGAATGTTGAATTGGATTTTTAGATAGATTTATGGGACTTGTGTTATCACATTTAATGGAAATGTGTTTAAAAGTTTTTCCATAATCAAGCAATTGTTGTTTCATCCAAAGAACTTGAGTACAACAAAAATAAGCAGCAACATATTCAGCTTCCGCGATGGATAAGGCAACTGACACTTATTTCTTGCTAAACCAAAAAACTAGAAAATCACTAAGAAAATGACATGCCTCGGTCGTGCTCTTTCTATCTAAAAGACTACCGGCATAATCGGCATCCGAAAAGCCTAAAATGCCAAATGATGTATTTCTAGGATACCAAAGTCCTAAATGCAATGCACCATTCATGTATTTCAAATTTCTTTTAGTGGCATTCAAATGTTTCTTTAGGACATGATTGGAATCTAGCACATAAACATACACTATACATTATATCAAGTCTAGATGCGGTTAAGTAAAGTAGAGATCTGATAATACCCCGATATTTCTTCTCATCTACTACCTTACCATTTTCATCTTTGTCAAGTTTCATGGATGTGCTCATAGGAGTCTTGCTAGTCTTACAACCATCCATTTCAAATTTCTTGAGGAGTTCCTTCGTGTACTTGGATTGGTTGATGAAGATCTTATCTTTGCATTACTTGATTTGTAGTCCAAGGAATAATTTGAGTTCACACATCATGCTCATTTCAAACTCTCTATTCATACAAGAAGCAAATTCCTTGCACAAAGATTCAATAGTACACCAAATATAATGTCATCAACATAAATTTGCACAATCAAAATGTTATGCTATGCTTATACTTTTTAACAAAAAGGGTTGTGTCAACTTTTCCTTTTGAAAAACCATTTTTAAGCAAATATGCACAAAGTCTACCATACCAAGATCTCGGATCTTGTTTTAATCCATATAGTGCTTTGGTAAGTTTAAAAACATGATTTGGAAGTTTATAATCTTCAAAATCGAGAGGTTGTTCAACATAAACTTCCTCATTAATAAACCCATTTAGAAATGCACTTTTAACATCTACTTAAAAAAGTTTAAAATTCATGTGACATGCAAATGCAAGTAGTATCCTAATAGCTTCTAATCTCATAATGGGGGCAAATGTCTCATCATAGTCTATGCCTTCCTCTTGGTTATACCTTTTGGCTACCAATCTAGCTTTATTTCTAGTAATGAGACCATTTTCATCAAGCTTATTCCTATACACCCATTTACATCCTACAATTGGATGGTCTTTAGGTCTAGGAACAAGTTTCCACACATTATTTCTCTCAAATTGGTTAAGTTCATCTTGTATAGCAATCACCCAATTTTCATCACTAAGATCCTCATCAATGGTTCTTAGCTCAATTTGAGAAACAAAAACAAAATTAATATCTAAGTGTTTAAATTTGGATCTAGTAGTTACTCCTTTTGATGTTTCACTAATGATGAGTTCTTTTGGATGATCCTTCTTGTATTCCCAATCCTTAGGTAGCGCTTGAGTCTCCTCTTCATGTTCATCATGATTGTTCTTTGAAGCACCAATTATTTCTTTTTGTTCAAATGTATGTACAAAATCATCAAGAGCACTACCTTTTCTACCTTTCCTTTGATCAAGTCTAGAGGATTCATCAAAAACAACATGCATTGATTCTTCAACTACTAGAGTTCTTTTGTTAAATACTCTATATGCTTTGCTAAATGATGAATATCCTAAAAATATGCCTTCATCCGATTTGGATGAGAATTTTCCAAGATTATCCTTGGTATTCAATATAAAGCATTTGCATCCAAATACTCTAAGGTATGAAATTTTAGGTATTCTTCCATTCCATAGCTCATAAGAAGTTTTGTTTATCAATGGCCTTTTGTAAACACGATTTGAAATATAACAAGAAATATTAATGGCTTCTGCCTAAAAGTAAGATGGTAAGTCATACTCATTGAGCATTGTCCTAGCCATTTCAACAAAAGTTCTATTTTTGATTTCAACCACACCATTTTTTTGTGGTGTTCTAGGAGTCAAAACGTTATGTGAAATACAAAATTCATTGTAAAAGTTTTCAAAATTCTCATTTTCAAATTCTTTGCCTTGATTACTTCTAATAGATGTGATCACATAGCCTTTTACATTTTAAACTCTTTTTGAAAATGCTTTAAAATGATTAAAAGCTTCATTCTTTTGAGCTAAGAAATTTACCGATGTAAAACTTGAGTAGTCATCAATAAGTACAAATGCATATGATTTGCCACCTAGGCCAGCAACTCTATTTGGTCCAAACAAATCCAAGTGAATAAGATTTAAGGGTCTAGATGTACTTATAACATTTTTAGATTTAAACAAACTTTTATGTTGCTTACCAAATTGACAAGATTGACATGTTCTATCTTTGTCAAATTTAACTTTGGGAAAACCATCAACTAGTTCTTCTTTACTAATGCCAATTGTAAATGATCCATACTAGCATGTCTGTTGCGCTCAAATTAAGTACTACTACAAGCGTCACTCGCAAGTATACGAGGTAATTGTAGCAAAGGTGATCGCCCCAAGGTCGTCTCACAAGGAAGGTGAAGTTCGTAATTGCTTGATTGACAACTAATTTAAAAATGAGAGTTTGTTGTTTGGAATGGTGCAGGAGTAATTTAAACCAAAGAGTAATGAGTGTAAGGGTTAATGTGTGTGATGGTTGTACAAGATCAAATCGATTCTTGGGAAGGTGCCCAGGATTATAGGTCCATTCAATCAAAGCTTAATTCTCATATTATCCATTAACTTAACCTTGTAATTAATTTGTTTCTTAACTTTAATTAGTCAATTACCAATTCATTAGTTTTCACATTCATGAATCAACAATAACCAATTGTTTTACATTTGCAAATTAATGAACCCTAGAACTTATATTTCTAATTCATTCTTAGGGTAGTCAATTGCATAATTCTGATATCCAACTTCACCTCTCAGTCCTTCATTCAATATCTAGAGATCAATAGGTAGCTAATCTATCAACCTAGCATACAATCCAATGCAATCAACCGACAACAAGGTACATCAATGGAAATATCAAATCAAAGCATTCAATCAAATATACTACAAACCCTAGACATGGGTATTTAGCTCAACATCATCAATTTAAAACATTCATTCAACTCAATATAAATCAAATACAAATTGTTCATTGCAATATCAATTCTCTTAATACAACAAAAACAATATTGAAATGAATTAAAAGAGAGAATAGAAAAACCCCTTATAGATGCCAAGAGTAGGATTACTAGTCTTCCTCCTAGCTCCACTTTGATGTATGATGAAGAACTCGAGCCCTCTTCAATGGTGTGAGTGGGAATTTTCGCCCCCACTCCCGGTGGAATGGTTCTTGCGACTTCGGCACTGTTTAGGCTCGGGGCCTTAGAGAACACAGACCTAAGTCCGGAGAAAATGGAGTCGCCACCCAGACGGGCCAGGGAAAAGAAAGGGGTGGATAACTCGATTCCTAAGGAATCCCCAACCCCTTAATGGGTTCGGAAAGTTGGGTACGTGTGGGGAAGGTGAGAAATGGCCCAGCACCCCCATAACACCCGGTTCATTGGAACCGGCCTCCTTTACAGGTCTTAATACTATAAAATTCTTAAATATAACAACATTATCTATATTACACACAATAATTAAAAGAAAGCATCAATATATTAAAATCAAAGCAAGGTCCAAGCAAAACAAATAAATGGACACCCATCCGAAGATGGAAACATGTCCTTACATCACATGCCTAAATAGGACACCCACCGAAAGGTAGAAACACGTTCTTTACATAGGTTCTAAAATAGAAAAGCAAATTAAATTACATGATATTTAACTAATGAGGTACCCACCAAGTGGAAACATACCTCTTACAACATTTGGAAATCTAAATAAATTGATAAAAGTAAATACTCATTCATCATAAATAAATTATTCATCAAAGGTATTAAATATCAATAGAAAGTAAACATCCATCCATGATAAATAAAATAAACCAAGCATTGAACTTAAATAAATTAAAGCATATAAAATAAATCAAAACATACTAAAATATGGAATTAAATTAGGTAAATAAAAATCCAAATTATAGCTATTGTTTTCCATTTAGGATCCTTTATTTCATATGTTTAGGGTTTTGGATTTTTGAATTTAAGCTACTGTGACTTTTTAAAGAATTAAAATATATTAAGGATTTTATGTTTTAAAAGGTTGATAAGATACTTTGATTAAACAAATTAAGGTTTGAATGGTGAAATGATGAAACTAGGGTTTTGGACACTTTAAAATACTTTTGATTTGTGGTTTTAAATGATGATTTCAAGCTTACTGTGTAAAATTAAAATATTTGTGGTTTTATGGTTTTTAAAGTTTTAAAGGATTAAATTTTAGAAAATGTTAGGGTTTAAGGTTTTAAAGGGGTTAAAGTTTACTATTTTAGCTTTGGAAGTTGAATTTGGGTTTAGTATTTTAAAATTAGGGTCTCGGTGATGCATGAAGCTTTTGGAATTTGAAAATCAATTTGATACTTTTATGAGGTTTTATGAAAGTAAACCAAATGAAATAAAGTTTTTATAAATAAAAAAGATGTTTTTTAAGGCTTTTTAAAAGAAAAAGAATTTTAATTTAAGGTTTTGAAAAGAAACATGTTAAATTAGGGTTTTAAGCTTTTGATGAAACAAAAGTAAGCAATTGTAAGTTTTTTTGGAAAACAAAGCAACGAAATAGTATTTTTAACTTTGGAAAAACTAAATTAAAGGTTCTGGAATTTTTTTTTTCTTTGATGAATTAAGCTACTGTCACTACAAAAATATTCGGCATTTGCGATGGAAATCTGCGACGGACATGTTTCCGTCGCAAATTTGCTACGGATCTGCGACAGATTTGCGACGGAAGGACAAGTCAGAGGAATTTTGAGAAATTGGTCGCAAATCCGTTGCAAATCCGTCGCAGATCTGCGACGAAAATCATTCCGTCGCAAATAATCGTCGCAAAAGTTGGCGCGGAAACTTGGCGCGAGAGAAAACACTAAAAAAACCAATTTGCAACGGAGATCTGCTACCGTCTATTGCCGTCGCAAATTTCACTATAAAAATATTCAGAATTCTGCGACGGAAATCTGCGACGGACATGTTTTCGTCGCAAATTTGCTACGGATCTGATATGGATCTGCGACGGAAGGACGAGTCAGAGGAATTTTGAGAAATTGGTTGCAAATCCGTTGCAAATCGGTCGCAGATCTGCGACGAAAATCAGTCCGTCGCAAATAATCGTCGCTAAAGTTGGCGGGATTACTCCCGCCGAGAATTTTGCGAAAAATTTTACATCGCAAATCCGTCGCAGATCCGTAGCAAATTTGCGACGGAAACATGTCCGTCGCAGATTTCCGTCGCAAATGCCGAATATTTTTGTAGTGTTCCTCAGTTAACCCTCTGATTGGGCTTTACCAAGAAGGCACTCATAATGTAGTAGACATTCCCCATTGTAAAGGTCCGTGCTGCAGTTTCTCCCTTTTTAAGTTGGAAATGAATTAATGTTAAATCTTAGTCGGTTTAAATTCTTGTGTTTATTTATTATTTTTTTTTTTTGTGGTTTGTGGTTTGTGCAGCTCACCACCCAAGTATTAATGCTGCTGTTGAATTACTTAGACAAGGTCTATTTCTTATTCATAGTATTTACTTTTGTATACAATGTATAGAATTCCTTATTTGTTTTGAAGTTGGTGTTTAATTTTTGAATTATATTGTTCTCCTTTGGACTGATCTTAGGCATTACTGAATTGAATGTTGAGCCATACGATGAAGATCAGGGGACGGGTGATTTACGATATGTTCAGGTGATTAATGCAGTTATCTATCATTATCAAAATAAGATAGTTGGGTTCATCAATCCTTGATTGTAGAATTCTGTGTAATTTTGATTATTGTGTGTTTTTGGAATGATGATTATCCCGCAGATGGCTGTGACAAATTACAATATTTCTCTTCCTGCATTGGAAAGATATAAAAATGGTTGTTCTCTTAGCTTATGATTTTATTTTCTGCATTGCTTTTATAGACTGTATGATTTTGATCTGCTTAAAATTGCCATAACTAAATAATCTACTTTCTTTAATCTTTTATTATAGGTAAAGTACAAGTTTCTTTAGTTTGGAATTCAAGAAATGAGAACTCTCCTAACGTTGGCAAATTAAATGCCTTGGCTAATGTGAGCTCACAGTTTTTGCATTACTTTCTCAACACTATCATTCTATTTAAATAACATATTTGATTGCAAATTACCATGTTTCACAGTACTTGTGGAGATAAATGGTGGAGTATAAAGTGATGCACATTTCATTCACTCTATATGGGCTAACTTTCAGACATCAACTAGCAATGTGAGTTGAAAGTTCTTTTATGGATAAATAGAATATAATAATTTGGTGCATGCTTTCTTGCATGAGAAGTGCTTATTGATCAAAAAAATGATAGAAGCATAGTATCTATTTCTGTGTTATTAGATTATAAGATGCCCAATTGTAAGAACAATGCAATTAAAACTTCCATATTTTCTTCATGAAAAATACTTCAAATTTTTTCGGATTCTCGGTTTGGGAACAAACTGTGACATAGAAATTGAATTATGCAATAGTGCTAACTCTACATAACAGTCACATTATCCTGTTGAATAACTGACAAGAATTTGTCAGCTCTTATGTTCTAAAGCATTTTTTATTTGAAACTTAGATTATCTCTACAATGATGCAGATTCTTTTTGGGAATAGGTGGAGACATCTTTTAGGAGACAGAGACTTCTGGGAACATGTTGGAGGGATCGATATATCTTTGGCTCCATCCAGTTTCGGACAAGCAAATACATGGGTAAGACAAACATCTAATTTGACAAGTTCTCTTCTTATTTGGGATTGCAATCACCGATTTCATTGTTTTATTGCATCACATGTCAGGCTTTGTTTTATTCTTAACCATGCTTCTTTTCAGGCTTTTGATGCTTTGCTGCGAAAGTTACAAAAATATGTTCCTTATGGAGCATCTGTTGCCAATTTATATGCAGGAGCTGGTGTGATTGGGTTATCGTTGGCTGCCACTAGAAAATGCAGGCAATACTTATGTTTATTTATTCTAAATGCTCTAGGGCCTTTTATGTTGAATTAATGGAAATTTAATTGTAGTATTGGAATTATTGCTCTCCATATCTGTTAAGTGTATTGAGGTCAACAAAGAGTCAAAGCTATCTTTTGAGAAGACAGTTGAACACCTTCCAAATTCTGTATATGGCAGCATCAGCTGGCATCATGCGGACACTTCAGTTGTTAGTGATTAACTTCTTGATTTTAAATTTGTGATGTCATTTTGTCATTGGCTTTACTTTGAAATGTCATATTCATGTACTCTAGCAAGTGTTCTTCTGAAGTGTTGCTTTAGACCAAATCATATTGATGCGGACACTTCTGAAGTTTGAACTGGTCGTTGCTTCTTTTGTTGATTCATATTCATTCATAAATGGTGTTTCTTAGTCTCTAAACAGGGGTACTTTCCTTGGACACTTCAATTTAGACCAAATCTATACTCGCAGTATTGACAAATTGACTCATCATGTAAATGGCATTTCTCAAATGCAATTGATATAAGATACAGAGTCAGTTTTCAAAAATGTATATTGATGCATAATCAGTAATAAAATAAAATAAAATATCTATTTCTTCTGGTTGTAGGCAACGGCGCCAGCGATTCAGACAATAGTTGATGTGAATAAATTAGCAAAGTCAATGCAAAGAGAGCACGTTTACATGCACCCGACGACAAATAGCTTGTGTATATACAAAATTCCTGAGCAGCTACACGAGTTGAATGAAAAAGCCTACACACCACGGTTAGTATTACTTTGTTAACATGTATCATATTATTCTTTTCATTTACTCTTTTTAATATTATTTGCAGGTTAATAATGATGTTGCAAGTCATGATTCAATGGAAAATGATAATTGAAGATCTATATTGTTATTTTCAAGATAGATTATTTATAGTAGTGTTCTTAACACTTGTATAGTTAAATTGTAAAATATTTTATTTTATTGAAGATTAATAAAAGAATTATTTTTATCAATGTAATTAGTATTTTTTTAGATTGTGTTTAAATGTTTCAAATGTATTTATAAAGTTCTCATAAAATTAATTGATAATACAAATAGTTCCAATAAAAATCAATATTAAATTACTACGGATTTGCTACGAATCTGCGACGGATATTTGAAATCTATGACGGAATCTGCGACAGACACTGCGACGACAATCTGCGACGGAATCTGTGACGGCAATCTGCGACGGAATCTGCAATGAATTTGCGACGGAAATCTGTGACGGAATCTGCGACGGAAATCTGCGACGAAATCTGCGACGAAATCTGCGACGGCTGCCCTTTACCCTCGAAAATTTAAGCGCGAGATTTGCAACCGCCGAGTGGTTGTAAATCCGTCGCAATCTGCGACGGCCGGTCGCAAATTGAAAATTGCGACGCCTTTTTTATTAACGGATCGTATCGGTCGCAGATCGATCGCAAAACTTGATTTGCGACGGATCTGCGACGGATTCTGTCCGTCGCAGATAGCGTGTTTTTTTGTAGTGTGTAAACAAAAAAACAAAAAGAATTTAGAATTCAAACCTTCTTCGTGGGGTTGCACCAAAATTGCTTCTTGGATCAACCAAATCAAAGGTAGTTGATACCTTTGATGAATTGCTGAATTGATTTTTGGCTCCCCAAAAATCAGCTTGGTTCCACTACTTTCCTTCACGGATTCGGTTTCAAAATCTCCAATTTCGTCCTCCAATTTTTGATTACTTTTCCTCCCTTTTGTGTTGTTATTTATAGAGGTTTTTTTATTGATTTTTCCTAGTTACTCACGACATACCATATTTAATAAGAAAAGAAAACTGAAACCTAATTGTATTAGGTTTTGGAAAATTTGCGTCAGAAAATTTCGCTGGAGAAAAAAAATTACTGCGGAAAAATTGTGCTGGCGAAAAAAAACTACTGCGGAAAAATTGCTCTGGGAAAAAAATTTGCTGCAGAAAAAATTGTGCTGGCGAAAAAAATCTGCCGCAGTTGGCTGCGGCAGTGGGTGGGGAATAGGCCTGTGGGCCATTTCGCCCGCAGGAAACTCCTACAGGCGAAATGACCCACGGCCAAGCCCGCTGGAATTTTCGGCGACGATTTTTTCGTCGCTGATTTTTCCGTCGCCGATTTATATTTATATTTTTTGATTTTTATTTTTTATTAATAAAAATTTGATAATAAAGCAAAAATTATTTAATTAAGATAAAAAAAAATTATTTTGGACCAATTAAAATATATTAGACAACACAAAAATTATTTTGGACTAAACAAAATATATTGGGTTGGAATGGGTCAAAAATTAAGGGTCTATAGTTTGCCCCTTGCTTGAACGATCTGAAACTTTAGTGAAAGAGAATGAAAAGCAATAAGACTTGATTTTTGAGATGGTGGAGCTTTGGGTTCTAGACCCGGTTCGAGTTCTGGACTCAAGGATAATTCTAGGTTTTTGACCTAAGAAAAATTTGGGTTCTAGACCCGAGCTAAGTTCTGGACTTAGAAACAAATTCTAGGTTCTGGACCTAAGGAAAATTTGGATTTGGACCCTGTTCGAGTTCTGGACTCAAGGATAATTCTAGGTTCTGGACCTAAGAAAAATTTGGGTTCTGGACCCAAGCTAAGTTCGGGACTTAGAAATAATTCTAGGTTCTGGACCTAAGGAAAATTTTGGGTTCTGGACCCGGTTCGAGTTCTGGACTCAAGGATAATTCTAGGTTCTGGACCTGAGGAAGATTTACGTTCTGGACCCGGTTCGAGTTCTGGACTCAAAGATAATTTTAGGTTCTGGACCTAAGGAAAATTTGGGTTCTGGACCCGAGCTAATAATTTTTTATTTCAAAAAGTTTGGCTAATTTTTATGCATATGTCTTCTTATTGCCCCTGGGTGTAAAAATATTTATATACCCGCAATTATTTGAATGATTAAAGTGAATAATTGAATTTACTATTTATTTACTGTGCAGTCACTGTTCATATACTATTTACTATTGGAAATAGTACTTTCACTATTCATTAATAATAATACTATTTATGAATAGTAAAATATACTATTCATCAATAGTGAAGTTACTATTTATAAATAGTAAAATTTACTATTTTTACTATTCATGAATAGTAAAAATTACTATTCATGAACAGTTTTAAATTTTGTTTTTTTGCTTGCCATTCCTCTATAAAAAGCCACCATTCCTTCATTTCATTTCACAATTTCAATTTCAATTTCGTAATTCTCTCAAATTTCTTTTCAATTTTAGCATATATTTTTCAAAAACAATGCATGCTTCGAGGTGAGGGACTCATTTTAATGCCGAGTTATTGGAGTTTATTTGGCATCATGAAGATGGAAATTTAGATATACTGGCCGGGATGCTGCTCCATCGCAGTTCCAATCCAAAGAGCGAGGTAATTATTTTTTTTTTGTCTTTCTGTTTCGCGCTCTTTTCTTTCTTTTTTTTTTGTTTTTTTTGTTTTTTTTGTCATATATATTTTTATACTTTGTTGTTATTATTTATTATTGTGAAAAATAAATTAATTTAAGTAGATAGAATAATATGTACTTACCTGGTATTAACTTACCTAGGTCTATGTTAGCATGATCGTTGCGTCGTTTGGGCTGGAGGGTGTATTTACAAAGCCCGACAATGGTATGATGTAGTGCCTTCTCGGGTAAGGCGGATTATTCGAGATTGCGGCTTTGAGCAGTTCATCTTACAATTGCCATCCGAGGAATATTAGATAGACCGGAGCGTAGTCCAGGCGCTTGCAGAGTGATGGCTGGATACAACCCACACTTTTCACTTGCCCATTGGAGAGATGACAATTGGTCCGGTCGATTTTACTGCCATTACCGGCCTTATATATGATGGTTCTCCGGTTCCCCTGACCAACGATATTTTAACATTTGAAGAAATTCAGGAATTAATTGGTATGGAACCATCATATAAAGGGCCTTTTAAGATAAAAATCGAGCCAATTCGTAGTTATTGGATGAACTACGAAGGACGAGTTGGCAGAGACATGGCCAAACAGTATGCTTGAGGATTTTTATTATATCTGCTCGGATCGACCATCTTAGGCAGCACTGAATCCTCCATTCACTTGTCAGTGTTGATTGCCCTTTCTTATCTCAAAATGGTACCATCTTCTGTTTGGGGTGAAGCTGGTCTCGTGTGTCTTTATCATGGTCTTGATAAGATTTGCCGAAACAAGAAGTCTTTTGTCGACTTGATGGCGGTTGTCGAGGTATTCTTTTCCTTCACCAATGTTACTTCCACTTTTTTTCTTGCTTGAATTTGATCTTTACGATCATTGTTGTAGGTATGGGCATATGAACATAACCTTGTGAGGGTACCCGGTATTTCCCGAGAGAGAGTCGGGTATCCGAGATTAAATTTCTGGTTGTCCGATCGTGTGGACGTTCCTGGCTCTTATCATGTGCATACTCACCACTATGTGTTGAGCCGCTTAACCTGGGACCAGGTAAAATAATATTAGTATGCTTTAAATTTTATGTGAAAGTTTTATTTACCTTATGTTATTTCGCAAGTGAATTTGGCCTAGTGGAGCCCAGCAGAGCGAGTAAACTGGTCTCCTTTGATGAGGGCTGCACTGTCTTTCCAACATTCTCACCGAATTATTGTTGGCCCAGTGTCTAGTGGCTGGTTTCTCGGGGAGAGAGTTTATGTAACATCTGTGATTTTGGAGAAATTAAATAAGTATTTGGAGAGATAAATTGAATATACTCAATATATATATAGAGTATACATAACATATACATATGGTATATTAATTGTATATGTTGGATTAATACATTACATACTTAATATTTAATACACACATAAGGTACATTTGATGTATATATAAGATACATATTACTTGTGCATATGTGTAATATCCTAAAATTTTTGAAAAGTGCTAATTTTTGGAAATTTGATAAAATAAATTATAATTTAAATGGATAAATTAAATTAATGATTTTAATAAAAAAAATGAAGGGGTTTTAAATGAAAAAGTGGATAATATATGTGATATATATGTAAAATATACATAACATATAAAAGTCAACACTTTTTAAAAGAAAAGTCAAAGTAAAAGGGTATTTTAGCAATTAAATCTTAGAAATTTAAAATTTATAAAATAATTCAAAAATAAATTATTTTTGAATGGAAGAGGAAATTTATGACTTTTAATTTATTAAATAAATAATTATATAATTAATTATTAAATTATTTTAATATATATATACATGGTTAAAAATAAAAGATGAAAAGAAAAAGAAAATTTAAAAGTTTTTATCTTCTTCTTCTTCTCCATCAAGCGCCGGCCACCATAGCTATTGAATTCATGAATTTTGATCTTCCATACTCCACAAATTGAAGGATTCAACAAGTTTAAAGTGGATTTTTGGTGATTTCACCAAAATTAGTAAGTTCCCAAATTCTTTCTTTGGATTTCATAGGAATTGTGATTATGTTTGTTTTGGGTTTTTAAAGTTCTAAGATTTAATTGTCTATTTGGGTATATATGAAGTTATTTTAAGTGATTAACAATGATTTTAAGGTTGGATTAAAGAAATGGTTGAGTTTGGGTAAGATTGGTGAAGAAAGAGAATTTAGGGTTATGTAATTTTTGGGATTTTGAAATCATGATTTTTAATTGTGTAAATTGATTCCAAATGAGTTGTTTTGTTACATAAACAAGTATTTTAAAGTCAAATATTGGATTTGGTTGTGTTTGGTTGGAGTTTGAGAATGGAAGTGGAGATTTAGGGTTTTGGAAAAGTGATTTTCCAAAGTGGATGAATTGTGTGATTTTATTTGTTTAAGCATGTTGATTAGTATTAAAAGTGATGAATGTAAGCTTGAAATGAGTAATGGATTGTGTTGGAATGGAAAACCTTCAATGGGGGAAGGTTATGCCATTTTATGGTTTTGTATATAAGAGTGTATTTTTATAATGTGAATGGTTCAAATGTATTAAAATATGCTTCTAATGATATTAATAAACTTAAAACACTAATTTAAATGGCTTGATATGGTTTTTCAAAGTTAAAGTGAGGTGAAGCTTAATTTTGGGATTTGGTTTAGAGTGATGTTTAATTATGGTTTGATGTTGAGAATACCTTAGAATATGATATTAAATGATTATGTATGATCACATTTGGTATAGGCATTGAGGGAGGTTGATTTGCTTCATCCAAGTGGTGAAGGGCAAGTTGGAATGATAGGATTGGAGGTTGTATTAAGCTTGCTTTGGGTTACTAGTAGAGGTATGTACAAACTTTGAGTATAATGTTTATATTTGCATGACATTTGGACTTAACACATTTTGGTTGAAAAATGTGTTAAGCTACTTGGTTCATTGATTGAGTATGAATAATGTGCTATGACATTTGTAATGTCATATATGTGTTAAATGCATTGTGAAAAGCCATTGATAATGGCTAAATTGTGTAAAGTGTGAAATATGCATATTATATGAAAAATGCCCAAAGTAATTGGGTAATGTGTTGTGAATGCAAAAATGAGATATGTGGAATAATGAAATGAGTTAATATGGATAAAAATGAGAAAAAAATGAGAAAAATGAGAAAAATGAGAAAATGAAAAAAAAAATGTGAAAATAAGGCAATGAGCCTAGTTTGATTATGAGAAATAAAATGAGAAATGAATTGTGAAAGTATTTGATAATGAGATAAATGAATAAATTGTGTGCCTAGTATGTTATTCAATTTTCAGAGTTCTGGGTTTGGCGGCATGCCTATGAATTGCTAGGCAGGTGAAAAGACCGGGTCGTAAGCCGAGCCCAGCTGATAAATGATAAATATGATGTTTTTGGGGTGAAAAGACTGGGTCATGAGCCTCAAAAACCGTAACAGTCTAGCCGGGTTGAGGACCAAGATATTGGGGCCTAAGGGTCTAGCCGGGTTGAGGTTCAAGAGACTGGGCCTGTTACATTATCCATGGATATATATATTGCCTATGGGCTAGACACATGGTGTCATTATGGACCAAAGCAGTAACTCTGAAATTTGAATAGCATATTAGATCCTTTTTTGGCCCATGCTTGTCTTTGCTTTAATGTGAATTATGAATTGTGATACAATTGAGCAATATAATGTTATGAGTTGTGAGTATGAAATATTTGAAAAATATAAGAAAATGAAATGATGTGACCTCTATATGCATTGTGCATTGGCATTACTTTATATTTTTATTATTATCAAAGTTTGTACCACTAGGCTTCGGCTTAGCACGATTGTAATTCGTCGCACAGGTGTCATGGACGTTTTGGGAGAGATGGAGAGTTTTACTAGACCTAGTCGGGTCTAGGTTTGTATTTATTGAGCTTGAAGAGTTGTTTTGGGTACATCAAGATCAGAGCCAGTTGCCAGCATCTAAATTTTTTATATTATACATGTTATGATATGTTTTTGAAGCATATATTGTAAATTGTAAAGAATGATTTGAATAATTTTGTTTAAGATGGGATTTTATATGTAATGTTGATATAAATATACCTATATATAAGTATTTTGAGAAAATACGGAGAAATTGAGAAGTATTGGTGAATTGAATATATTTGGAGTGTTTTTTTTTATGCAGGTTGTGTTTTGTTGAATTTTGGAAACATTCAAATTACAAACAAAACTCTAGCGAATTTTTCACAGAGATTTTCATATAAAATATTTATTTTGGATTCCTATAACAAGCAAAGAATATTTATATACTATTTATTTTATATATTAGTATTTGAAATCTTAAAACAGAAATGTAAAATTTTTTATTAAATCAGTCTGCGATATTTTTATACCGTATATACGTATTTACATATGCTGATAATATGTATTGTACGTATATAAGGTATAAGGGTGTTACATTTATTTTGGTATCAGAGCTTAGGCTTGAGGTTCTCGACCTAGGTGGGTTGTTAGAGAGAGAAATTTGGAATTTTAAAAAAATAATAATTTTCAATTGTGATGCATGCATTGGCACTGATAATTTATCTGATCCCTGATGTGGTAATGTCCATTTGATATAATGGATATGAGTTGAGTTGGCGTCTGGGTTGCATAGATCAGAGTGGCGTAGTAGAAGTATCATTCTGGACCTTATGGATTAAGAATTTTTAGAACTTCTATTTGAAATTAAGATTCATAGTTGAATCAATTGATGAATAAGTAGAATTAAGAAAAAAAATTTTATGAAATGATTTATGATATGAATTAAAAAGTTTGAGAAATGGACATGAGAGTTACAGAAAATTTTATAGGTATGCTGCACAATGATATTGTTGAATTTTTTTTAAAATAAATATAGGAATCTTGGATGAGTTTGAAAATTTAATGAAAAGTGTTTCTATATTTTAGAATCTAATGTATAAAATTTCATAATTTTTAAAGATGAATTACTAATTAAGAAAGGTAGAAGAACACAGATTGTGGGAGGAGTTCCAGAAACTCAGAATCTGTAGAAATTAAGAAACATATATAAAAACTATGGCAAACCCACCCAGAAAAATATGAAAATTTACACTAAATATCATATGTATTCCTATAACATATGGTTAAAATTTCATAAAGTTTTATTAAGGTTTGGTACCTGAAAAAAATGGACAACCGGGTGCTGCCAGAGAAATTATTAAAGACACAGATTCTCTGATTTTGGAAGATTTAATTTTTAAATATATTAAATCAACTTGGAAAAATCTAAAACTTTAAATATAAGTCCATATATGTGTCAAGTGCTCATGGATAAAAGTTTACAAGCTTTTATAAAGAATTGGTAAGGAATATAAAAATTAAAAGTGAGATTGACATGAAATTGAGGAAGTTATGTAGTTTTGTGTAAGTAAGTAATAAATTAATTTTATGAGACAAATGAATGAAGAAAATTATAAAAATTTATATGCATATGGGTATAAGTATAGAAGGAATATGGAGTTTTTAATAATTTTCAACAAAGAGTTCATAATTAAAATCAAAGAGTGAAATCATATATGATAGTGAATTATTTATTATGGAACAATGATGCATAATTTAAGGTTGAGTGTGTAAAATTAAAGTATCTAAATGGATGATGTTAATTAGTGTAAGGAAATGAATTAGTGTTGTTTAAAAGTAAATGTTATGATCTTAAGATTGAGAATGTGATAAGGATAAAATTTAGTGAGGTTCATGTTGTTAGTTGTATTATGTGGAATTTGAATTTTTGAAATGGGTTTTCATAGTTGTGAAAGTGATGTACTTTGATGTTATATTAATATATAGGTAATGCTTATAAAGTTAGCTCTTGAAATTTAGAGTTGTAAGAGAATTTTGATGAAGATTGTTTAAATATTGATAGTTTAATGTTTAATAAGCATGGAAGTAATTTTGAATGAGTAATATTATTTATAAAAGTACTAACTAAGGTGTAATGTGGTTGACAATATAGAAATTTATTATGAAATAAAGAGAAATGATTAAGCAAGTGAAAATGAGTTACTTTAGTTAATTGAATTGGAGATGATGAAAATAGATATGAAGGGTATAATAATTAAAAAAAAATGTGTGTGAGAGATGTCACATTGGAAACGTGAATAAGATTTATATGAAGTGTTAGAAAACAAAATATATAATAAGAAACTTATTTAAGAGATGGGCAATTAAATAAGGAAGATGATAATTATGTTGTGGTCAGAGTGTATATATATGTTGAATTGATGAATAACCTAAGTAATGTCAAAAGAATGAGAAGTGATAATGTTCTCTGAAAGGTGATAAATGTTAACTTTGTATAGGTTGTATGTAAAAGAGGAATTGAGTATAATTGTATGATTTGTGTGATAAGATTTTTTTTTATGAACACAAATATGATATATAAGAAAATATGTAAAGTAAGTCACATTGTGATTATGACTTACGAAGGTGTATGTGGATGATTAAAAAAAATGTTATTGAGTATTTACTACCTTATACAAATACGTGTCTGGTGATATTGAGAATGATATTGCATGTATTAATAGACCTAAGAGAGATTAGATCTTGAACTGCGTAGAGTTAGGTCTATGATGAATTGAGATTGAGAATGGACCCGAACAAAGCTGGACGGTGAAATTGTTATTTTAACAACTGAACTTGATGATTGTATAGTGTTTAGGGGCCTAAAGTATATGCGTATAAATAAGAGATTGTAAGGAAAAGGAAAGTATAATGAAGAAAGTATGGAAATGGAAATATATATATATACATATATATATATATGAATGAAAATGTTTATAAGAGATAGATTAGAAATGGAGTAATAAATGGAAATTGTGTAAATTAGCATATGAACGAATGTGTATATATAAGAGATGTTAATGATAATATTGTTGAAACATGAGTTAGGCTAATGATGATCAAGTGAGCAAAAGTAAATTGCTTTGAAATAGAGCTGAAATGTGTTAACTCTTCATGTAGTAAGAGTTTAAAGAACTTATATGTAAATTTAAAATGCCACGGAAGTGTGACCATTAAGACATGGGTGTAGTTTCAAGATAAGAGCTATTTGAGAAAAAAAAATATAGATATATATAGTGAAGGCGGTGTTTATTTGTAACCTACAGACGGGGACTTAAGATGATACAATTGTGAAATATATTAAGTGAAATTGATAGTTTTTGTTTCATGAGATACAAGCAAGATTTGTGGCTGGTATAGTTAGACTCATAAATTTATGTAAAAATTTATTTATGACCATAAATAGTGAGAAAACATAAGGTAATTGTGAAAATATAATAAGCTATAAATGATGTGTAAGAATAGTGATTTTTGTAAATATGGTAACTATAAGAAATATGAGAAAAGGGGTAAATGAAAGGAATTATGAAATGTGCATAAGAGCTATATTGAATGTGTTTGAAAGTGGTATAAAATGAATAAGTTGATGAAAGTGACGTTTAAAGTGAACAAGACTAGGGGAAGTAAATATTATCTATAATGATGAATTCGAAGAGAATTAAAATTTGAGAATAAATTTGATCTAATAGAACTAGGTCATGAATTGAAAACAAATTGATGAATTTAAAATAGACTAAAGGTTGGTCAGAATAGAATAAAGTTGTGATGGTCATATTGTGATAGTTAGATCAATTGATCCAAAATGTAATAAGTTTACAAGTATTTATTGAAATTCAATGTGTGTAATTGAATTAAGAATATGCAAGCTATATGATAATGTGCATAATACAGCGTTTTGATATGTATATGCATATGAAAGGAGCTAAGTTATATTAGTTTCAAATAATTATAAGAGAAAAGTGTTAGTTATAGTATAATTAAAATGAATTTTAATAAGGAAATAAGATTTTGTTGTTGTATAATGGTGATATTAAATTAATATGTGGTAATTGTATAAAGAGTAGGATCAAAGTGAAGATATGTAAAATTATTGTGTTAAGATAAAAGTTATTAACATTTGAATTTAAGGTGATGAGAGTATTTTTATAAGATAATGAAGTGATCAGATATCTTGAGTGCAATAGGTGTGTGGTGTATATATATTAAGGAGATAAATTAATTTTGTCTAATGACAATTCGATTGAAGATATAATAATCTGTTGTGACTGTTTGAGTAAATAGACAGTATAATGATGTGTTAGGGAATGGTAAAAAGGAAATTAAGAATGAACCTAAGGCAGAGAATAGAAATTATGTAATTTAGTAAAATAATGATTTAGATGATTTATTACTATACTGGATAATTTTGAGGACGAAATTATTTAAGGGGGAGAAAATTTTAACATCCGTGATTTTGGAGAAATTAAATAAGTATTTGGAGAGATAAATTGTATATACTCAATATATATATATATATCTAGAGTATACATAACGCATACATATGGTATATTAATTGTATATGTTGGATTAATACATTACATACTTAATATTTAATACACACATAAGGTACATTTGATGTGTATATAAGATACACATTACTTGTGCATATGTGTAATATCCTAAAATTTTTGAAAAGTGCTAATTTTTGGAAATTTGATAAAAATAAATTATAATTTAAATGGATAAATTAAATTAATGATTTTAAATGAAAAATGAAGGGGTTTTAAATGAAAAAGTGGATAATATATGTGATATATATGTAAAATATACATAACATATAAAAGTCAACGCTTTTTAAAAGAAAAGTCAAAGTAAAAGGGTATTTTAGTAATTAAATCTTAGAAATTCAAAATTTATAAAATAATTCAAAAATAAATTATTTTTGAATGGAAGAGGAAATTTATGACTTTTAATTTATTAAATAAATAATTATGGTAGAAATGGTACTGGATTGTGCTCGCTGGCTCTCTTAAGGGAGAGGTTAGGTGTTAGATCCGGGGAGGCGACTCCTTTGGGAGCCAAATAAACAAATCCTACTGGAGGGCTCGCGAGGGCAATCCAATACTGTGGCGGCCTGCCGGGTTGAGGGCTGGGACTACGGTCCACCTACTGGAGAAAAGGCCCAATAGACCAGCTGTTGTAAGACCGTGCAGGTGGGGTCATTACAGTTAAAAAGGCGTGGTAGAAATGGTACTGGATTGTGCTCGCTGGCTCTCTTAAGGGAGATGTTAGGTGTTCGATTCGGGGAGGCGACTCCTTTGGGAGCCAAATAAACAAATCCTGCTGGAGGGCCCACAAGGGCAATCCAGTACTGTGGCGGCCTGCCGGGTAGAGGGCTGGGACTACGGTCCACCTACGGGAGAAAAGGCCCAATAGACCAGCTGTCGTAAGACCGTGCAGGTGGGGTCGTTACAGTTTATGAATGGTTTCTCAGTCCAGAGTAGCGGAGGTTTCTGATGCAAATCCCGAAATATACTTTAAATATTATGTCAATGCTGGAGCATGCATGGTGGTCGGCCCAGTATGGTTATGACGCCGAGTCATTTCTCCATTTACCGGGTCCATTTTACGCCTATTTTATTCAAAGAAGACTCTTGAACTTTAATGTATCTCCTGTTGGTGTGCAGGAGATTTCTGACAAAAATGAGGGTAGAGATGGAGAAGAACATCGCGGCGCTTCGGGGTCAGTACTTCTTAGGTAAACGACCGTGTCACCTGAGTGTATCATCTTCTGTTTCTCCTCTGGTCTTCTTTGTTCTTTGAAGATGAGAGTGACACGGTCAGTGGCTTGGCCGTGTCTCTTGGGTGTGTCAACTTCTATGTTTTTTCTTTGGTTCTTCTTTGTTCTTGGCTTAGGATGGGACACAGCCAAGCTTGTGGCCGTGTTATGTGACACGGCCAGTGACTTGGCCGTGTTGCCTGCCAGTGTCACCTACTGTTTCTTTTCTTTCTTTGCTTGGTCCTTCTTGGCTTTACCCTTTAGGTGAGACACGGCTAGTGGCTTGGCCGTGTCTCCTGCCCGTGTCATGTTCTGCCAATATTTCATTTGAGGTGACACGGCCAAGCTTGATTTGGCTTGGCCATGTCTTGCTTGATTCATGCTCTTCTTTCCTTGTTTTGATCTTCCAAAGGAATTTTTGCATTTTAATCACTTTTCCCTTGCAACTTTTTCTTTCTTTGATTTTTCAATGATTGTTGCAGGCTGTTGGCTCATTTGATCATGAGACTGGACCTTCCTTTACTGCCCCTTCATCTGCTCGCCCTAGCCCGCCAAATATGCCATCTCATCCGCGGGATATTGATTTGAATTTTCTGGTAGTTCCTTATTTCATGGTAACTTATGCTATATGTATGCATGATTATGTATGTTCTTACCTTTTCCTCTTTGGCTCACAGCAGATGCTTGAAGAAAAAAATAGAAAACTTTAAGAAGAGCTGGCGGCAAGTCGCCAGCAGGCTTCTTATTTTGAAAATTTATATCATCAATCTGAACAACATTTCTGAGACTTTCAATTTCAGAGAATGAGGGATCCCTACGCTTCTTCATCAAGAGGCCCCCAGACTGATGACCATGAGATCCTTTCGTCAGCTTTTGATGAGGACCATGACGGATCAGAACCTCAAGGTAATAGGGATTTTGGTGCCCCTGCTTCGGGTGATCCCGGGATGAGTAATTTGCTGAGTTTTGGTGCTCCCGCTTCGGGATGACTTGGGACGAGTGATTTGCCTCCTCCTCCAACAGGCGATGATTTTTTCAAGTCTTTATTTGGTGACCTACCACCACCCTCTTAGTGATATGTAATAATTGTAAATTATTGTACAATAATGAAAAATATACAATTTGTATCTTTAACGTAACTCCCTTCTTCTTCTTTTTTTTATTTCTTTATTACCATACATCATAATTTTAGAATACACATCATTTGCTAAACCCAATCCAATGTGGAAAAGGAAATTGCCACTAATTCCTTTCCTTATACCATATGGTCTTACCCTTTCCCATCACCTTTTCCTTTTCACTTTAGGAAAAGGTTTATTTCTTTTATATAAATCACCCTTCATGTCATATTTTAATACATAAACCAAAATTCTTTCTCTTTCAACGTGAAGACTCCCTTTAATAATTTTAACTTTTCCTTCATTCATTCACCATGACCGAGCATCATTTAAAGAGAATAAAAATTCTATTTAAGAATATGGATGACATTCATTGGAAGCAAATTTCATGGTTAAAACTTGATGTTTTAAAATATTTTCAAAATGTCAAATTGGACCAATCCTTCTTACATGTCGTGGCTTCCTTTTGGAATACGGATTCTAGGGTACGGATTCTAGGGTATTTAGAATTAATGGCTTTGAAATATGTCCCTTGATTCAAGAATTTGAGGCCATCCTTGGATATCCAAATAATCAACAAATGGCGTTACCCACATTGATTTCCAAGACTCAACAGAAGATGCAAATTTTATTTCAAATTCCAAAACCCGAAGTTCTTCGGTTGATGAGAGGCGAAAAAATTTTACTTGCTCCTTTGATTGACTTTTGTCTCTCTCATTTGGCCCCTACTAAGGCATGGGAATGCATGCTCTATCTTTGCTTGCTCGGCCAATTCTTGCTTGTTTCTTCCGACGGTGATATTGATCCACGAGCATTGGATATTATGGACCAAATGGAAGGAGGCTTGTCGCCGGTACCTGTGATCTTAGCCGAGACCTTAGTTGGATTAGACCGATTTAAATCAGGATTGTCAAAGAGACTGACCTAGAGTCCGTTGCTACTACAGGTAATTACCTAACTGCCCTTTCGGGTTTTCAATTTAGGTTTTCTTTTTTCTTTCTTTTTTATTCTTTTATTTATTGCTCTAATTTTTGCCTAGTCCGCCCATGTGGGTTTTCGGAACTAGTGAGCTGTCCTAATTTTTGCCTAAACTGCCCTTGCGGGTTTTCAACTTAGCGGACCTTTTTTTTATTTTTCTTTTTTAATTTAATTCTTTCTTCACAGGTTTGGCTTTAGGAGTGTCTTTGTTTACTTGATACTCCATCCATGGATTTTGCCAGATACCTGCCACGTCATCATTCTGCTAGGAAGCTACTCCATCCTGCTTCTTCATATGCTGACTAGGTTTACTGGATCCACTCACGCTCCAAAGTTAATATCCGTTGGTTGGTACCTTGGTGGAAGATTTCTCATATCACCATGCGGACATACTTGATGTACGTTCCCCTTGCTGCTCTTCGTCAAGGTACATGCTATGATCCTCGCCAACTTGGGCGTCAGTATGGAGCTGAGCCTCATGATCCTGACTTTGCTCCCAACTTAGACATGCCTTGCTTGATTGAAGCCTACTTGGATCGGCTGAGGCAAAGCTGGCCTACACGTTACACTTATCTATTGCCATAGATTTTACATTTGTCAATTCAGAAAGTGTATTGTTAGGATGAAAAAATAATTACAGTAATAAAAGATGCTTCTTTTCCATTTATAATTTTTCATCACCTTTCGCTATTGTGTTTATTTATTTCATCCATATCTGGTCAAATACTTATAACAGTGCACATAGAACAATTTTAACATTAATTCTGTTTTATTAAATTGGGAAACAACCAAACATAAAGCCAGCATACACAAGATTACTCCTGTTGCCAATTAGCCCTTTCGGGTTTTCTAATTGACGATTTTCTCTCATTTAGCCCTAATTGTTGCCTAGCCCGCCCTTTCGGGTTTTCGGAACTAGCGGACTGCCCTAACTTTGGCCTAGGCCGCCCTTTTGGGTTTTCAACCTAGCGAGCTCTTTCTTTTTTTACTTTTCATATCATACATAAAACCTCTTCAACCTGTCAATGTTTACTGGCTCACTAAATTCGTTCCCGTCCATGTCTGACAACTTCACCGCACCTTTGCTCATGACTTGTTTCACGACATATGGCCCTTCCCAGCTAGGTCTGAACTTTCCTCTTGGATTAGATACATTAGGCTTACACTACTTCAACACCAAATCTCCAACTCTGAATTTTCTTATCTTAACCCTTCTATTGTAGGCCCGAACTATCTTCTTTTGATACAGTTGGTGATGGTATAGTGCTTTTAACCTTCTCTCTTCTAGCAAAGCTAACTGTGTGTATCTGCTTGCTACCCATTTCATTTTAGGCAGTTCAGCTTCCAAGACTACTCTTAACGACTTGATCTCAATTTCAATAGGCAACATTGCTTCCATCCCATAAACCCAAGAGAATGGTGTCATTCCAGTAGGTGTTCGAACACTTGTCCTATATCCCCACAAAGCAAAGGGAAGCATCTCTGACCAATTCCTGTAAGTCTTGGTCATCTTGGATAGAATTTGCTTAATTGTCTTGTTTGTTGCTTCTACTGTACCATTAGCCTTTGGTCTATAAGGAGAGGATCGATGATGATGGATGTGGTACTTGGAGAATAAATCCTTAACTGCTCCTTGAAACTGTACCCCATTGTCTGATATCACACTATGCGAGACCCTGTATCTGCAGATTAGGTTCTTTTCAATAAACCTAGCCATTTTACTTGCACCCAGTTTATTGAAGGATTAAGCTTCGACCCATTTTGAAAAATAATCTACTGCTACCACAATGAATCGGTGACCGTTTGAAGCTGTCGGATGTATCTCTCCTATAATGTCGATACCCCTAGTGGCAAATGGCTAGGGTGAAGACATTGAATGCAGTTCTTCAGGAGGCATGTGATTCATGTTACCATACATCTGACATTGTTGGCACTTCTTGACAAACTCAATACAGTCTCTCTCCATGGTCAACCGATAGTAACCTTGTCGAATAACCTTCTTAACTAGGGCCAAACCACTCATGTGCGGACCCTAACTTCCCGCATGTATTTCTGACATGATGCGCTCCACTTCAGGTTTTCTTAAACATCTTAAATGCACTCCATCAGGCCATCTTCGATATAACTCTCCATGGAAGGTGATGTATTGCATTGACCACCTCCTTATGGCTCTTCTCTCTTTCTTCGTTGCCCCCGGCGGGTATTCTCTTTCCTCCAAAAATTATCTTATAGTATCATACCATGCATCATGGTCCGTATCAATTTCCATGATTGTTTCATATTCATAGCAAGGAGTTGATGAACTGGTCAAGATTAGAGGCTTAAGGAATAGGCTAACAAGGTTTTCCCATACCGAAGCCAATGTGGCTAGGGCATCAGCCATCTGATTTTCTTCCCTTGATAGGTGTATAAACCTACACTCCTTAAAGTTCTTCTTCATCATGGTCAAGTAATGGTGGTATGGTTTCAATTTTTCTTCTTTCAACTCCCATTCTCCATTTACGTGGGATACAACTAGCAATGAATCGCCATAAACTTCCACTTTATCCACCTTCATAATCATTAGGGTTTCCAAACTGAAAATACAAGCTTCATACTCCACCATATTATTGGTTTCCCTAAATTTTAATTTTTTGGCTAAAGGGATGAGTTCCCCCTTCGGGCGATTCTAGTATAACTCCCAAACCTGCTCCTTTCCTGTTTACTGCTCCATCAAAATACATTTTCCACCCTTGTACCTCAATTAATTCTAAATGTTCATCTGGAAATTCCAAGATTACTTCTTCACTATCTGGTAATGGTTGTTGGGCCAGGAATTCTACCACCGCTCTACCTTTGATCGTTTTCCTGGTTACATACTCAATCTCAAATTCTTCTAATATTATCAACCATCGACCATATTTTCCAATCAAAGAAGGTGTCTCCCTTAAGTACTTCATTGGGTCCAACCTGGAAATTGCTTGCACACTATATGATTGAAAGTAATGATGCAACTTCTTAAAAGACCAAACCACGGCTATACATGTCTTTTCAATGATACTATACTTAATTTCATAAGGTAGAAGCTTTCTACTCAAATAGTAAACAATCCCTATAACATCCCAAATCCCAGATTGGTAAGAAACAGACATAACCTATAACTTGAGCTCGAATTTCATCCAAGTTAATGACAAAATTAGAGAGTCTCAAAGAATACTTAATTGTTCATTTGTGTCTTATCTAGATGTATAACTTTAAATTTCTCAATTTAGAGTTGTACAAAATAAGATATGATGGATTCAGTAGACAATGTGCAAGCTGCCTCAGGACAGCATAGTAGGCTTGACTTTGAAGGACAGTCAAAAATCAGATATAACTCGGATCGACTTGAAATTTTGATAAAATGTAGCCCCGGATGTCTAGTTTCAGTGGGAATAAGAATTACTTAATTTGGAGTTGTGAGTAAAAAGATATTAATAAAGAAAGACAGCAAGGTCAGGAAGGGATATCAAAAGGACCTAAGTGAAAATTTCTCAAAAGTTAGGGGTAACTATGTAAACTTAAAAATTAAGAGTCGGAAGTTCTTAATAGTGCCCATATCCGACCCCGAAAGAATATTCTAGAGATTAATCGGGTCGCAACGACGTGTAACGGTTTTTCTAGGAAATGTCCCGTTAAAGAAAAACGAAGACATTTTGACTAGGGGCATTTTGGTCATTATCAATTAAAGTTATACATGAATTTAAAGTAGGAAATAAAAAAATGAGTACGTAGAGGATGATGAGGGGTGATATATGAAACGATCATCAGTAGAAACGGAGCCGAAGAAAACCCGAGCAAGGAAAGGACCTAAAGGGAATTTTGTAAAAAGTTGAGGGCTTATCGATAATTTTTTAAAATGACTTGGAAACCTAAAATAGACCTTATAAATAGAAAGTAGAGGTCAAGAGGATAAAAAATATATGTAGTTTGACTCGTGGAACTGTACGGTTTAAAAGATATGATCGATTAGTCGCCGGAACGTAAAGTGGGCCCGGTTTTGTGTCGGGACCGTATGGGTAACCCGGGACAACTTTAGGGTATCCAATGAGAAGAGGGACAAGTGGGAAGAAGTAATGGGAAAGAAAACTATAAAAAATCTCTTGTTGACCAATCAAAAGTAACCATTTAGCATGAATATTAAATGAAGAAAGAGAAAGGTGGACAAGTGGTCTTAAAGGGTTTAACCAACACATAAGGTGATCATCATTTCCTTTGTATATAAATATATGTGATATGAAGAATAAACTCTCTCTTTTTCCACTTACAAATTTCGGCCAACAAAGGGAAACACCAAAGGACTTCCAAGTTTCTCCAAATTTGATTTTTAAGGTAAGTTTTTAAGGTTTTCTAGTAAGTAGACTTTAATTTTAGTATTAATTTTAGGTAGTTTTATATTTATTGGAAGATTGGAGATTAGAGTCTTTATGTGGAATTGGAAAAATTTAAGTAAGTGATGAGATTAATTGATTAAATGGAAGAATCAAGATGTATAAAGTTTAATAAGGTTGGATTAGGGTTTTGGTTGAAAAGAAATGGAGGATAACTTATTATTTTAAATTTCTAAGGTTTATGTTGTATCTTGAATTTATTGAAGGAGAAATAAAGAATTAAGGAAGGAGAAGAAGGAAAAGCTAAGAGGAATTAAATAAATAAGGTTTGGTACTTTACCTTTGAATAATTAATTTTGGGTTGTTTAAATTTAATTGAAACCACATGTTTTGAGAAAATTTGGCAAGTTGATTTGGTAAGTTGTTTTGGACTTTAATTAGTTTCATTTGAGTTAAACATGCAAAAGTTATCAAAGGGAAGTGTTTGAATCTTCACTTTACTATTAAAGAAGCCTTCATATTGATTTGCAAAAGAAAAATAAACTATCCTATGTATTTCATATGTTTGGGCCGAAATGGTCCCAAAAAGACAGCTTTCTGGATCTTTTTGTGGCAATTATTTAAGGTAGCTAATGAATGAATTTTTCAACGAAATTTTACGTGCAATTAGTTAACATATGAAATAAGATTTCTGTAAAATGTCAGCCAAAAATAAGATCATTTACTTGGTCAAATGCATGACTGAAGTGGACTGAAATTTTGACGAAAACCCAGATTTTACTATTCATTTGGTCATGCCATTTTGCGTTGCCGATTTTTCGTGCCGCGACACTATTCATTTGGTCAATTTGTGATCTTTTGAGGAATGCTTTGAAATATTTAATATGTTTATCGTGGATATTAAATATGTGAAAAAGGGGAATGGTTTGACTAAAGAATGTGTTGCGCGGCACAAATGGCAAAGTGCGATGGGAATTAAAATGATTTCTCGAAACATTCTAAAATGAAGTTTGAGACTTAAAGTGAATTATTTTAACCTTTTTGCTCTACTGGATAGTTGGGAGTGGTAGATAAGGGTATGGTGCACTATACTAACTTATGCAGTACTGCCACTTATTGTGTTTGATACGCCCCGGCGGTTACCTTCGGGTATAGGCTGTGGAGCGGAGATGTTGTGAAATTGTGATTGGAATGCTTCGGCGGTTACCTACGGGTATAGGCCATAGAGCGGAATTGGTTACAACCAGGATGGTGAGGGTCATTCCTATGATCTGATATCGGTGGCGAGGGCCACCTATGTTACAGTGGTGAGGGCCACTGCCTTATCGCTATGGTTCCCTATATGCCAGTAGAGCCTGATCCAAAGTCTTGTTTCTTTTAAACCACGTAATGCAAAATGAGTTGAATTATGGTTTTTACATTTGTTGGAAGCATATTTACACTGAAAGTACAGAAACTTCCATTGGTTTAAGGTTGGTTGATTTATGATTTAATTATTTCATTTTGTTTCAAAGGCTTTCATGTTTTACTTATATTTTCATCGGTAAAGTACCCACTGAGCGACAACGCTCAGCGAGTTAAGTTTTCCTTGACTCGTAGGTTCGGAGCAGTGGATAAATCTTGGGGAAGCAACGACCAGACCACAGCAAATCTCAGGGGTAGATCTTTTAGTTCCATTATGAGTTAGTTAGTTGTGGCATGTATATGAATAAATATAAAAGAGAATTTCTATGTTATAATTGTATGTTAGTAGTGTGTAATAATCATAAACCTTTACTTTATGTTGTATTAGAAGTGTGAACTCTTCTTGCAGATTTGTAGTTGAGGGTATAAGGTGAATTCATTGGGAGTGTATTAAATTTGATAGTATTCACATTGGTCTGTGTAAAGTGTTTTCAAAAATTAGAAAAACAAGTTTTGTCGACACTTGGGATCCAAATTTCTAGGCGAAACTATGGCAAAATTTCTGTAAGAATCGGAACTAAAATTTGACGAAGTAAATTGGTAGCAACGTTAGGATAGTGTGGCGCCTCTACTCGACTTACACATGTAGGTTGGGAAGGGGTGTTACAATCCCTGACTCATCTGCTTGGGTTAGCATGGCTCCTATCGAGTCTTCTTCTACTGCTAAGTATAGTAATTGAGGTTTGCCGGGTTTAGGTGGTTTCAAAACAGGTGGATTCAACAAATACTCTTTTATTCGATCAAAGGCCTTTTGACATTCTTCATTCCATACGACCGGCTGATTCTTTCTAGGCAATTTGAAGATAGGCTCACAAATTGTTGTGAGCTTTGCTATAAATCTGCTAATGTACTGTAGTTTACCAATGAATTCCTGAACTTCTCTCTCCGTCTTTGGGGCTGGCATATCCCTGATTGCTTTAACTTTGTCAGGATCTATCTCAATACCATTCGGACCAATTACATGTTCCAATAATTTGCCTGAAGTAACACTGAATACACACTTCTTCGGGTTTAATCTTAGCTTATATTTCAAAGCTCTATCGAAGAATAATTCTAAGTTTTGGAAGTGTTGCTCCCTTGTACCTGACTTAACCATCATATCATCAACATATACTTCAACTTCTTTGTGCATCATGTCATGGAATAATGTGGTGGCCATCCTTTGGTAAGTTGCTCCAGCATTCTTTAAGCCGAACGACATCACCCTATAACAAAATATACCCCATGTAGTAATGAAAGCAGTTTTAGCTTTATCCTCTTGGGCCATTAACACTTGGTTGTATCCGGAAAATCCATCTACAAATGAGTGTAGCACGCTAGAGGCTGCACTATCAATGAGAACATCTATATGAGGTAAAGGAAAATCATCCTTGGGGGAAACCTTGTTCAAATCTCTATAGTCCACACAGACCCTTATTCTTCCATCTTTCTTTGGCACGAGTACTATGTTGGCTAGCCAATCTGGGTATTCTATCACTTCAAGGAACTTCACTTGTATTTGCTTAGTGACCTCTTCTTTAACCAATTCAGCCCACTCAGGTCTTAATCGCCTAAGCTTTTGTTTGACAGGTTTTATGTGACTGTGAGTTGGAATATGATGCTCGGCTATGTCTCGATCTATTCCAAGCATATCTTCATAAGACCAAGCAAACACTTCTTCATATCTTTTGAATATTTTTTCAAATCTCTCTCTCTCTCATCAGGAGTAAGGTCGGATGCTATGCTAATGTTTTTAGGATTTTCAGTTGTTCCCAAATTTAATGATTGTGTGTTAACAGAATTAATATTAAAGATGCTCATGTAACTACTATTTGAATGTATGCAACCATCAGGAGAAACATCACACAAGTAAGAAAAACCAGACTTTATTGCATTCATTTTGGAAAAGAAAACATCATCATCCTCATACAAAGCAGACAAATTAAAATTAAAATGAAAATCATTGTTCTCAGAATCATAAAGCAGGATGTCTTCAAACTTTTCTTTAACTAGGGTGGCAATCTCCTTTGAGTCTTCTTGGCTTTCAGGATAGCTTCATTCTTCTCTTTTGGAGTGGATTCTTTGTTGGTTGACAGGGTGAGCTCTTTCTTCACTTGCTCCACTAGCTCGGCAACATCTGAAAAAATTTCAAAACCTAAAATTAACTTACCCATGAACATGATTGGCTCGGGCTTTCCTTGGAGCGGTCCCATATCTGGAGCTTTGATAAAAATCTCTTCAAGTGGTGGGAAGCTCATCCTCTCACTCTTGTTTGGTTGGACATCGTTGGCTCCATCATATCCCAACCCTTTCTTGGAAGTTTGAGTTCTAAAATCTGGCAACTTTGTCAAACCGGCCTTACCCTTTCCAAGACCAGCTCCGGGAAGGTAGTTCATGTTCTTCATCATATTCAAGACTTTGGAGTCTACTACTTCATCATCAGAAATTGCGATTACTTGAAAACCATTGAGAGGCCTCTCAACCATTAGAGCATTAACAATCTCATTATCTTCATCTTCAATTACCACTGTCTCGTCTCCGTTGGGGAACTTGATCTTTTGATGAAGGGTGGAAGGAACTCCACCAAGAGGATGAAACCATGGTCGTCCCAAGAGTAAGGCAAAGGTAACTGGTATGTCTAAAATAACAAATTCAATAATAGATTCAATTGGACCAACCTTGACAGACGCTTTGAAAGTCCCTTCGGCATGCCTCTTAGTGTTGTCATAAGCACGAATTGTTACCTCGGTCGGGTTTAGATCTCTTGTCAACATGGCTAACTTTTGTAATATCTTAAGTGGACAAACATTTATAGCAGACCCATCATCAACCATTACACATGGAGTCCTCTTCCCCTTGACTTCTATTTTGATAAAGAGTGGGTGGATGTGGTCTCTCCCCTCCTCCGGTAAATCCGCATCTGAAAAAGAAACAGCTCCCATATTAACTTTGCTCTTTTCTTGAACCTCTTCACATTTCATTACTTCCCCAATTTTTATGAAGTTGATCAACTCCTCCGATGCTGTGGAGGTAGAAATTGGCATGCTAGCCAAGGCTTTAGCCATAGTTTCTTGGTGCTTCTTAGAAGTAGCTAATAAGTCCCAAATGCTAACACTTGCTTGGGTTCTTTTCAATTGCTTGAGCACAGCATCATCTTCTTCTACTTCAACTTCCTTTCCCTTATTAGTTTCTACCTCCTTAGGAGGTGGCCTTGCATAAGGCTTACCGGATCTAGTGTTCATCACCTCATCTTCTTCGGGCTCGGACCAAGTCCACTCCTCCTTCTTGGATATAATATCATCACTATCACTTGAATCCCAAAACCTATTGACAACACAAATCATTACTTCTCCACCCATCATAGCTTCTTTAATTTCACCAAATACCTCTTCCCCTTTGGTTGCTTCTCCACCCACATCTTGAAAAGAAGACATGACAAAGTCCTCATACAAACCTCCTCCAATCATGAAGGTTGCCTGTGGTGGTACCCTATTGAATTTTGGCAATGCGTTATCTTTGATGTTTGGCTTGTTGGGCTCGGGTAGCTTCCAATTATCAATTAGATTTTATGTCTCATGTCGCAACCTCACACATCTATCCATGTCATGCCCTTGCATTTGGTGAAACTGACAAAATGCTTTGGTGTCAAAATTAGGTGGGAGAGGGTTAGGCAAAGGACGAGGATTTAAGGGTTGTAACAATCCCTTTCTTTGAAGCTTATTGAGAACCCAAGACATTGGTTTTCCTAATTATGAAAATTGTCTCCTCGTTCCTTAGTTAGTATTATTAACACCGACAGCCTTTTGCATGCTTTGGCTACCAAATTGATAGCTCACTTTCTCGTTCCTTTTTGTTGCAAAATGCTCTTCTCCCTTTCCCATTCTTCAATTTGCAAACAAGCTTGGAGAAGCTCTTTGAAATCACGGATGAGTGTATGAGACATTCTCTCACAAAGACTAGGCAACACCCCTCTCACAATCATCCTTATTTGATCGGATTCATCGGGCCTCTTCTTGAGTAAAGCAGTTTGTTTCTCCATCTCTTGACATAATCTACAAAATTCTCATTCGGTCTTTACCTAATGGACTCCACTTCCATTAAGGTAACTTCTAACTCAACATTATATCCATATTGTTGGATGAAGGCTTTGTAAAGTAGATCCCAACTCTTTTGTGTTCCATCATCTAAGGTATTGAACCAATTTTGGACAACAGGGTCCAATGAGAGCATAAAGTACCTTAGGGTTTGAGCCTTAGTAGCTCGGGCAGATTGCATGGCAGTGATATACTGCTTTACATGGAGATGAGGATTTCCGATTCCATTGTACTTAGCAAAGGAAGGCATCTTGAACTTATAAGGGACCTCTTCATCTTGTTCGAATAGTTTGTCAATCTCAGACATCTCTTTGGTTTTCAACTTCTTCTCAAATTTCTTTTCTAAATCAGCAATCATCCTTTCGACATCGGATGTCTCGGTCTTTTCAATAGTTGCTTTCTCAACAACCTTTGATTCTTTCTTCTTCTCTTGAACATATTGGTAGTATTGAGCCCAATCATCATCGTCATCAATGATCACTTTTTCATCATCAAAAACCACTTCACTAACTTTGGTCTTCCCTTTGTCCTTTGGCTTCTTAGTGCTAGCAGATGCCTCGACATGATTCTCTAAGATTGCAGTCAATTGGTTCTTCATGGTCTCAGCTAGGGCCTCTTTTATTTCTTCCATCTTGGCGTTGAGGGCCTCATCCACCATCCTTTGAATTTGTTCGGGCTCCATTGTTTTTGGTGAACAAGTGATTGAGTCATTGCTAGATACTTCATCTCCGGCGTAGGTCAGATTGTTGTAGGCTTTTGAACTATTGTAATCCAGGGCTGTGAGCCATAGAGGATCAATGATATGAGATGCAAATGTATGCATGTATGCACAAACAATCAACAAAGAAATATAATTAGGACGTTCCTTCCAACCTTATAACATCCACACACGAATGGCGAGTCTCTTTTCCTAGGTAGGTGGTTAACAAAATACCAACATGGGGCATCTTGCTGTTTTATTAGTTTTTGTTATAGATTTGTGTCTTGTTTATTATAATAATTATTGTTTTATTTAGGTATTTTGTTAGTTTTAATCGGTTTGTTTAGTGTTTTCATTAATTTCGGTAGTTTTAGTTTATTTCAGTGTTTATGTCATTTTTTATCTAGTTTTTAGTATGGTGTTTATATTTTGTTGGTTATTGTTTATTTACTTCTTGTTTAAAGTTTGTTTGAAGTTTTGTTTTAGGTTAAAAAGCCAAGGAAGCAAATTGAAGGAAAAAAGGGATAGTAGCTGACATAGGCAAAGGACACGGCCAAGTCACTGGCCGTGTCCTATACCAAGTTAAAAAGGAAGTTCAAGACACAGAGAGGGACACACTCAAGGGACACGGCCAAGTCAGTGGTCGTGTCCCTCCAAAGAAGCTCAAACACGGCTAGGATTGGTTGACTTGGCCGTGTCTCACTTAAATCCAAACCAAAGGAGAAGTAACTCACACAGAAGCAAACACAGGCAAGGAACACGGCCAAGTCACTGGCCGTGTCCCTCCAAAAAGGTCCAACACGGCCGTGTCTTCTTCAAGACTTGGCCGTGTCACTCAACCAAAGAAGAAAAGAAGGAAAGCAAGCAGAAGTGAACACAAGCAAGGGACACAGCCAAGTCAGTGGCCGTGTCCCTCCAAAGACCACCAACACAGCCAAGTCTCATCCAACTTGGCCGTGTCTCTCATGAACCAAAGATGTAGCGGATTTTTAAAGCGGAGAATTCGTATAAAAGAGAAAAAGAAGCTAGGGTTTAGGTTGTTGTGATTTTGAGCTGAGATTGAGCCGTCAAAGAGAAGAACTTAGGGTTTCACATTTGTTTTCTTTGATTTTGATTATACTTTGTTTTATCTAGCTTAGATTAGATTGTTCTAGCCATTGATACATCCTTCTTGCAAGATTTGAACAAGAGATTCTTCAGAAGCTTCAAGGAGTTTGTAATTTGGTTTTGTTCTTGAACTTTATCGCTTTATTTTCATTGGAATTGTATTTATGGATATTATCATGTCTGAATTGATTTCTTTGAATATTAATGAGATGAGTATGTTTGATAGCATTATGAACTAATTTGATCTAGTCTAGGGTTTGTATGGATCTGCTATGATTGTATGAATTGGTTATTCTCTTAGCTAATAATTTCTTTAGCCTTGATTGAATGGAATATTGTTAATATATAATTGATTGGCCACCAATTATGTGTTTTAGGTATTAGATGATGGATTGAGAGATGAAGTCTAATGCTGGAACAATTCAATTCGGGACTTAGGTGAATTAGAGATATAACCTATTAAAAAGATTATTTCAATTATAACAAGATTAGTTGAAAGAGGTTTGAATGCGAGAGCTTATTTCCTTGACTCGATTAATTGAGTTGTTTGAGATTTAATCTTTGAAATTAAATTAGTTAAGAGGAATAACCGTTCATACATATAAGTAGAAGAGAAGTGCAAACCCTAGACCTTTTCTATCAAGTGAATCAAAACATCAGCTTAATTTACTTTTATTCGTTTTAAACTTCAATCAATCTTCTTAATTAGTTAACAGTTTAAATTTTCTTCATTACTTGTTATTCATAATCTGATAATCAATTAGCCACTTTAGCTTCCTTGTGAGACGACCTTGGGGCGATCACCTTTGCTACAGCTACCTCGTATACTTGCGAGTGACGCTTTGTGGTAGAGTTAATTCGAGCGTAACACTTGCTTTCGAATGATTCCCTTGGACGTTTTAACCAATAGTTATATTTTCGAAAATGGAAATAAATCCATGATAATTTCCATTAATTAGGTTTTAATCCATTCAACCAACTAAAGTAGCTTTTATGCTATGTTGGATTAAAACGAAATTAAGAGGTTTATTATAAATAGATTTCTCACTTGAAAAGAGTAACTAATGGTTCATGCTAAAAACAAGCCCATGGTTAATTTATTCTTAGTGTAAACTAGGCCCATAATTGATTTTTAGTATTTCATAATTGACCTAAATATTTTTTGCAAGCTCTTTGTAAGAGAAGGTTGAGTGAAAATAGTTTTGTTTTTAAGCCCATTGTAAAATATTTTAGAAAAATGGATTTTGGGCTTAGTATTTGGGCCATGGGCCAAAGAATTTTTGATTTATTTCTAGAAAAATTTTATGTCCAAAGACCATCTTGAAGAGTTTTTTAAAATAGCTTTGGTCTTTTGGACTTTAAAGAAAAATTTACTTTGAGCTTACAATATACTTAGGTCATATTAGAAAAGGAACAAACCAAATAAGCCATGATTTAAGCCAAGATAAATTAATCAAACAACATGCATTTGGGGTAAAACCTAAGGAAAGTAACTAGGCCAATTACATGAGCTTTAGTCTTTAGGTAAAAAGGCTTAAGTTCTCATAGCAAGTATATACCAAATGGTACGAGGCTATGAGTGGTTATGCCATGCTCGATCTCTATACCTTGAGTGAAAGTATGGTATCCCTTACATAATATAACACACGTAACATGGGCGTCCTAACTCACACACACGATGCAATTTAATATGATGCAATGGATAATATCATTATAAGAAATAATAGAATAATATAAAGACCAATGGAATCAACTTCTCTTATCCCCAGTGGAGTCGCCACTGTGAGCGAGGATTTTCGCCCTCACTCCCAGTGGAATGGTTCTTGCGACTTCGACACTATTTAGGCTCGAGGCCTTAGAGAACACGAACCTAAGTTCGGAGAAAATGGAGTCGCCACCCAGACGGGCCGGGAAAAAAAAAGGGGTGGATGACTCGATTCCTGAGGAATCCCCAACCCCTTAATGGGTTCGGAAAGTTGGGTACGTGTGGGGAAGGTGAGAAATGGCCCAGCACCCCCACAACGCCCAGTTCATTGGAATCGGCCTCCTTTACAAGTCTTAATACTATAAAATTCTTAAATATAACAACATTATCCATATTACACACAATAATTAAAAGAAAGCATCAATATATTAAAATCAAAGCAAGGTCCAAGAAAAACAAATAAATGGACACCCATCCGAAGATGAAAACATGTCCTTACATCACATGACTAAATAGGACACCCACCGAAAGGTAAAAACACGTCCTTTACATAGGTTCTAAAATAGAAAAGCAAATTAAATTACATGATATTTAACTAATGAGGTACCTACCAAGTGGAAACATACCTCTTACAACATTTGGAAATCAAATTAATTGATAACTGTAAATACTCATTCATCATAAATAAATTATTCATCAAAGGTATTAAATATCAATAGAAAGTAAACATCCATCCGTGATAAATAAAATAAACCAAGCATTGAACTTAAATAAATTAAAGCATATAAAATAAATCAAAACATACTCAAATATGGAATTAAATTAGGTAAATAAAAATCCAAATTATAGCTATTGTTTTCCATTTAGGATCCTTTATTTCATATGTTTAGGGTTTTGGATTTTTGAATTTAAGCTACTATGACTTTTTAAAGAATTAAAATATATTAAGGATTTTATGTTTTAAAAGGTTGATAAGACACTTTGATTAAACAAATTAAGGTTTGAATGGTGAAATGATGAAACTAGGGTTTTGGACACTTTAAAATACTTTTGATTTGTGGTTTTAAATGATGATTTCAAGCTTACTGTGTAAAATTAAAATATTTGTGGTTTTATGGTTTTTAAAGTTTTAAAGGATTAAAGTTTAGAAAAAGTTAGGGTTTAAGGTTTTAAAGGGGTTAAAGTTTACTATTTTAGGTTTGGAAGTTGAATTTGGGTTTAGTATTTTAAAATTAGGGTCTCGGTTATGCATGAAGCTTTTGGAATTTGAAAATAAATTTGATACTTTTATGAGGTTTTATGAAAGTAAACCAAACTAATTAAAGTTTTTATAAATAAAAAAGATGTTTTTTAAGGCTTTTTAAAAGAAATAGAATTTTAATTTAAGGTTTTGAAAAGAAACATGTTAAATTAGGGTTTTAAGCTTTTGATGAAACAAAAGTAGCAATTGTAAGTTTTTTTGGAAAACAAAGCAATGAAATAGTGTTTTTAACTTTAGAAAAACTAAATTAAAGGTTCTGGGATTTTTTTTTCTTTGATGAAATAAGCTACTATAAACAAAAAAAACAAAAGAATTTAGAATTCAAACCTTCTTCGTGGGGTTGCACCAAAATTGTTTCTTGGATAAACCAAATCAAAGGAACTTAATACCTTTGATGAATTGCTTAATTGATTTTCGGCTCCCCAAAAATCAGCTTGGTTCCACTACTTTCCTTCACAGATTCGGTTTCAAAATCTCCAATTTCGTCCTCCAATTTCTAATTACTTTTCCTCCCTTTTGTGTTGTTATTTATAGAGGTTTTTTTATTGGTTTTTCCTAGTTACTCACGGCATACCATATTTAATAAGAAAAGGAAACCAAAACCTAATTGTATTAATTTTTAGCTTTGGCTTGGCCGTGTCTCTCATTTTTCTTTGGGACACGGCCAAGCTTGCTGGCCGTGTCCTTCACTGCCTTCTTTCTTTCTTTCTTTTCTTTCTTTTATTTAGTCTCAAGGGGTGACACGGCCAAGCTCCTGGCTGTGTCACATGGCTTGGTCGTGTCATGTGATTGTGTCCTCTTCTGTTTCTTTTCATTGGTCCTTGCTTGCTTTGAGCTTGGGATGGGACACGGCCAAGCTCCTAGCCGTGTCATGTGACACGACCAGTGGCTTGGCCATGTCACTTGAGTGTGTCAAGTTCTGCTTCTTCATTTTTGCTCTTTCTTTGCTTTGGTTTCTTTGTTTTGCTCCTTGGATGAGACAAGGCCAGTGGCTTGGCCGTGTCTCCTGGCCGAGTCAAGCTCTGCCTTCATTTTCTTTGAGGTGACATGCCCAAGCTTGATTTGGCTTGGCCATGTCTTGCTTGATTCATGCTCTTTCTTCATTATTTTGATCTTCCAAAGGAGTTTTTGCACTTAAACCTAAAACAAACACTTCAAACAAACTTTCAACAGAAATCAATCAAAACATTAACTAAAAACACATAATATCACACTAAAAACAAGTATAAAAATTATCTAAACAACTACCCCACACTTAATTCCTTACTTGTCCCCAAGCAAGGTTAAAATCAAAACACTAACAAGATAAATTTTGTTAAGTTCAAGAGTTATAAAGATGCATCAAGACTTCCCTATCCCTAAATCCGCAATCAATATCGAATCAAACAAAATCGACACCCATGCTATTGAGTGGTTTTCCATGCATAACCTATGTTGTCGCTCCCTCGCCAACTCTTACAAGTGTTTGATCATGGTGGTGTTTACACTCATAACAATCAATGAAAGATTATTACCATAGGCTTGCTTATCAATCAAATCTCTACCACAAAATTACAATCAAGCATCAATCAAAAGGTCTTTTATTGGGTTGTAATGGGGCTAAGGTAAAGGCATGATATTTAGGAAATGTGAGCTTAATCATTAAGTTCAAGAGCACTTCAAGAATGAAGTAACCAATCATATGTATAACTAACAATCCCCAAACACCTTCCTCTCACCTACCCCTTGACATTAAAGAGTTTGTCAAGGGAACTCACTTATTACATCTTGCAAAGATTATTCCCAACTTATTCCAACCCTTCCAACAATAACAACAATTATTCTTATTATTATATTTTTTATTTTTCTCTTTTTTTATTTTTTATTTTTTTTAGAGTTTTACAACTATAGGGTTTTGCAACTAAAGAAGATAATAGTTTGCAATCTTAAACCTACTAAATTTAACCCCACACTTAATTCAACACAACACTCGGTCATAAACGCTCTTAAAATGCTCTTGACCTAATTAAAGGGTAAGAGTTAAAACAACAAGGTTCTAGCTAATGGTGTTGTGAAAAAGAAAGAAAAGAAAAAATAAAATAAGCTCAAAATTGGCTAACTAAGGTTGGATATAAGGTTGGTCTATTTAAGCCAAAGTGGGTTCACCTAATTGCCTTAATCATCTTGATGCCTAATTGAAATTCTTATATAGTCTCAAAATGCATTTCAAAGCAAGTTCTAGCAACTCATCAATCAAAGATATTTACACACAAAAAGAATAATAGGTTGATGGCTCAATTTCTCACTAGGTTAAAGGCAATGCAAGGAAAATCCAACAAAATTGACAATAAGCACCAATTCTACTCAATTCTCAAATTCATGCTTCAAAAATTCAAAGGTCATCAATCAACAATTTATAACAATTGAACTTTCCAAAATTCATTTATTCAAAGAAAAACATTAAAAACATTAACTAAACTTAAACAAAAAATAACTTAAAAGTAAAAACACAAAATGCATCCCATACTTAAAGATTCACATTGTCCTCAATGTGAGCATGCATAAACTAAGAGAGAGTTTAGATGAAACCTGATTTTCATCGTTCCCATATATGATGTGTAGGGCTCCTTCCACCCATAATGAAATTATAGCCCATGTGTGATAAGATGGAAGGCACACAACTCCGAAAGACACCCGATGTATTGCTATGCCTAAATAGCATAATTGAAAAACATGTGAAGGTCATCTTAGGGTAATCCTACAGTGCAATAGGAACGTGGTAATAATCTGTCTTTGTGCAACATGGGCATATCAGATTTCTGCTCTTCCTTACCACCAAGAGTAGAAGAAATGATTTTTGGGGACTCTTTAAGTTCAACCAAGTTTGGTTGAATCACTTCTTTATCCACTTTAACAATGTCAAGTCCCCTCTCAACAACCTCAGCATCTAAAATTAGCTTACACTCCTCAAGTTCTAAATTGGGCATTTCATGTTCTTCTTCTAAGAGCATACCCATCTCAAGCTTATTTCTACTTTCTCCTTAGGAGTGCATATTATAGATGTCAGAGAGTTGCTTACCTTGCTCCTCATCCTTCAAGCTACATGAAAATGGAATTGGGGGCATATAAGGATTTGGAGGTTCATGCAATTTTTTCGATGTTGATGCTTCCAAATTCTCCTCCTCCACTGATTGAACTAACTCCTCTATGTTTGGTTGTATCTCCTCGCCGTTTTCTTCTTGATTAGAAACTGCATCAAAGGAATCACAAAATTTGTTATATATTACCTGTTAACTCCTCAAATTTGTGATTACCTTGACTTGCTCCAATTAGCTAGGAAATTCCTCCTTTTGGTGTACTTGGAGTTGATGTGCCAGTTGCCCAACTTGAATTTCCACCCTCTTCAATGATTCCTCCAAAGAATCAAACCTCTCATTGCTCCTTTCCTGATTTTGTGTGCTAATTTGAAGGTAAGCATTCAAATTATCTTCCACTGTGGATTTCTTGCATTGATTCTAATTTTGTGCACTAATTTGAATGAAGGCATTCGAACTATCTTCCAAAGTGGGTTCCTTAAGTCGATCTTGATTTTGTGCGCTAGTTTGAATGAAGATATTCAAATTATCCTCCAATGAGGGTTTCTTAAGGTGATCTTGATTTGAATATTGTTCTTGAGAGTAAGAACTTCTTTGGTAATGTTGAAAATAATTTTGAGGTAGACTGTGTTGCTGATTTTCCCAAGAAAAATTTAGTTGGCTTCCCCAGCTTGCATTGTAAGGATTAGAATATTGGTCATACCAATTTGCTGGAAACTATCAAAGTCATCTTCTTCCTCTTGCCATTCTTGGTATCGTGCGAAACCGAATGAGCATGTATTTGCACTATGCCCTACATTGCCACATGCTGCACATATCTCTTGGAGTGGCATAGGTGCTCTTCCTCTTGCATTTAGCACCTTAAGTCGATTCGTCAATTATGCTAATTGCCATGCCATTTCAGACTCATCATTCCTATCATAAACTCTCGTGCCTTGAAAACTACATCTTTACAAAAGGCACTTAGCAACTTAAAGAAAACAAACTAATAATTAAATTGAAAGAAAATCAAACAAAACAAACAAACAATTCAAAGAAAACAAACAAACAATTAAATAAAAAAAAAATCAAACTATCACTACTTAAACAGCCTTTCCCAGCAGCGGCGCCAAAAACTTGTTGTGCTCGAATTAAGTTGTAACACCCCCATACTCTATATAAATACTATACATATACCGGTTATACATACAGTACATATATAAAGTATAAGAATGTCACTTTTAGTTACAATTTAAAAACCTTTAGCTGAGTTCAAACAATATTACATTAATTTAAAGAACATTTACAAAATCATTATACTTTTAATGATCTTACATATGTATAATGATCTTAACTTTACCAAAACTTCATTTATACATATGAATACATTCTTGTCAGAAATACAACATAATTAAATTATACATGTATGCATCACCTTCTAGTTGGTCTCGACATAATCTTACTCTTCTCGTGGCATAACGATTGACTTAAAATCTACCACCTACTTACCTATGCGATTACACAACCGCGCTAAGCCCGAGAGCTTAGTAATACAGATAAATAATATAAACATACATTATAGAAATTCAAACATTTATATATATAAACTTCATGTATCATTAGTTTCTTATCATGTTTTCCCTTTTCATTTACACCTTTCATATATCTCTACTAATCTCACATATTATATACATATATACATATCATTAACACCAACCACAATTCCATAACTAATACTCACAATGTCTACATCAATATACATATTACATGTCATACCATATTTTCAGAATCTCATCTTTCAACTTAGCTTCTCAAGCCATATTTCATAACATTACATGTCCTTATTTTATTCAATTACTTCATTATTCACAATTCCCCATTCATGAATCACATTTCCAACAAAGGCAAGCATGAATTTCATTATACATCCATTTCACATTTCATAAATCACATTTAAACAAAGACAAGCGTGGGCCCAAAGACTCTAATATGCCATTCAACTTTCAGAGTTAATGTTTTGGTTTAATTATCTCATTTATCATTGTCATTATCCCAACTAGGCTTCAAGGATTTAGGTTCAACCAAGCTTCAAGGGGAACAAAGCATGCTAAGTATCAACCCAACTTGGCTTCAAGAACCAATCCAACCTAGCTTCAAGGGTTGTAACATCTCAATTAGGCTTCAAGGACTAGACCCAACCAAGCTTCAAGGGGAGTAAAACATGTTAAACTTCAACCCAACTTGGCTTCAAGGATCAAGCCCAACCTAACTTCAAGAGATTGTTACTATTAGGCAAGCCACCAACAACAAAACTCTGAAAATGAATAACATATTAGACACACAATTCTTTTATTATTTCATTATCAATTTCATTCTCAATTCGCAACATCATCTAGGCAAACATGCCCCACTTATCTCATTTAAATCATTATAGCCAAACACAATGGCTTCACATCTCATTTGAATCATCATAGCCAATTACAATGGCCTCATATATTATCATGTCTCAATTCACATTATAATACTTCATTATTCAAGTATACATAATCAATTACATTAAACATCATTGCATAGGCATACATGCCTCAATTATCTCAATTCACATTATGCAAAACATAACATTATTAATATGCATCAACAATGCAATAAGCTACTTAACACATTTATAATCATAGATGTTAAGTCTTAAGATCATATCAAAGTATGCATTAATTTAGGGTTTGTACTTACCTCATGAGCAATCACACCACACCAAACTCACCTTCCAATAATCCTCAACACTTGGATTAGGGCAACACAATCTCTTCAAAACCTAATCCAAAGATAATTATACATATAAGAAAATAAGAATGATAACTAACTAGGGCAAACTCTACACATGACACGCTCACCAACACGGACGTGTCCCTGATCGTGCCCTAAACCAACAATACAGAAGCTTTGACACGCTTAGTAATACGGGAGTGTTAATGAACGTGTCACTCATTCTACCTCACAGAAACATTGACACGCCCAACAACACGGGCGTGTTCATGGCCGTGTCAATTACTTTTTCTCACAGTAGCTATGACACGCTCAGTAACTGTGAACACTCGAATTTTGAGGCTCGGAAAGCCGATTTTCTTAGACTGCAAGTGACCAAGCCAGACCGGGTGACCACGGCAGAATCCACCAAAAGTATGTCTTCATGGTACTTGAAATGTCCGGAGCAATGCAACGATCACTGATATGGCCTTGGAATAATTTTTGGAGGTCCACAGCTCCCAGAAAATCAGTTTGAACGAAAATTGGGAGATTTTTTTAGGGCTGAACCGCCAAGCTTGGCGGTCAGACCGCCGGAGTCGGCGGTCCGACCGCGGTGGTCCGACCACTGGGACCGGCGGTCCGACCGCCGTCCAGTCCGAAATTTTGTCTATAAAAAGGCTTTCGATCCTCAGAAAAGGGGGGCTTTTGGGAGCGTGTTACAGGAAGCAAGGAGCATATTCTGAGAGAACAAGATCTGGAACTTAGAAGTGGGAAAATCATAAACAAGGTAATATCTTAATTCATTTTTGTCAATTCAAGGATACATTAAGCATTCCATTTTCTTCTTAATTTCTTTTTGGTCAAAGATCTAATCCTTTTAGGCCTAAGGCCTAATTAACTAATCAATCAAAACTTCGACATTAAGTCACGAATCAATTAATTTTTGGGGCATGGAGCCTAAATTGCATTCTTTTTGGTACCAAGTACCCAAATTTAATCAAATTTAGCACCAAGTGCTCAAAATCACACAATTTTTGGCAAAGAGCCCGACAATGCACAAAGCATACACACATATGCATAAATGCATAATTGCCTTTAAATAGGCTTTTTCGAACTACATGGGCTTTGATCTCTCATAAAAACGAGAGTATGTAGGCATATTTGGGATTCACCCCAAATAGCAAGTCCACAATTTATCAACCATCTCTTCTTCTTCCTTCCTATTTTTCTTTTGGATTCATTTCTTATTTGGCAAATTAATCAAATACATGACATAGTCCCTGAATCCTCCTTGGGTTCGTAGATTAGGAGCCTTTACATTGGATGCGTTAATTGGAGTCAGACAAGGGTTTTCTTAGCTTTTCCCTTCGGACAAAATAAACTGAGTGGTGACTCCCGACAACAAGTGAACGTTCTCCCGAATCCTTTTCGGGTGGAAATCGAGGTTCACAGGTTGGCGACTCCACTGGGGACCATAAAAATGATTTATGGGATTCTAGTGGACTACTATTGCTTATTTGATTAATTTAACACTAAGGACCATAAAAATGATTTATGGGATCCTAGTAGATTATTATTATTCATTCAACTGATTTGCCCTTCTTTAGGGTACTTTTATTCATCTTGCAGGGTACCTTAGCAATATATATCCCCTCCTTGGGGATATTGGATTGAAGATTGACAAAAGGAATCTTTTTCCTTTAATGAACCCCTTGTTTGATTAATTGCGCATTTATTTTGTCATTCAGAGAATCTTTTTCTCTTGCATTATATGGGGGAATCCTTTTCTTCCATTGCATAAAAAAAAAAATTTTGTTTTCAAATGAATTTCTTCTCTTTCTGTTCAAAATTCTGAGTCTGGATAGCAAGTAGCGCTGATCGGCAGGTCTCCTTGATTATGCCGGCGGACAGCCAAAGCGTCCTCCCTGTTGTCGCAAACCATTCCAATCCTTTTGGAGTGGCCCATGAGTAATCGTACTGTTGGACCCACGCGAAACTCTTTGTTTCACATGTGGTTAGGTATATTTTACTCAAGACTCAAGGGTCCCTATTACGAGCCAATTCTCTATTTTTCATGAACAATAGTACCTTCCCTTAGGTTGTATGTACCCAATGATAGTGCCACATTCCATTAAAATGAATTATGATGTGATGAGGTGCATTCATGCAACATGACAACATTATTTTGGGGGAAAATCTTTTGGGAAAAACTTTTGATGTATATAAGTGGACCAAGAGATCTTCCTACCCTACACACTACCCTGATCCTTTACCCTTAACCTTTGCAGGTATCCACTATCCGTGTACCTTCACCCACACAAGCTACACCAACTCCAACTGTGCAATCACCCACAAGTCCTGCTACCCCAATTTCACCAACTGCTCCAATTACTGAAATGGCTACTATCGAACAGATTAAGATTTTGCTAGATGGACAGGTTAAGGAAATTGAGGATAGGATGCAAGAGAGAATTGATGAAGCTTTGGCTGCCCAAAGGGAGCCATCCTGACTGAATTGGGAGGGGCACCAAAGACGGCTTCTACTCCTGGAGATTTAGGGAAGGAACCCATTGTAGGGCAAACCAGTACCCCCATGACTGCTCAGAACAATACCCCTGTTATCAATTTGGAGGATCCACCCTCTAAGAATGAAACTGATGAACTAAAAAAGAAACTTGAATTGCTTGAAAGGTCAATCACTGCCATGAAAACTCATAAAGAGGTGGTAGACATGGATTCCTTATCCTTGTTTCCCCAAGCTAGGTTGCCTCCGAAATTCAAGATTCCTGGGATGGATAGATTTGATGGGACCACTTGCCCTAAAACCCATTTGAAGATGTATGTGGGGGCCTTGAGCCCTTGGGGTTTAAATGATGAGCTCTTTGCTCAGCTCTTTCAACAATCCTTGACTGGGGCTGCTCTAAAATGGTTTGTAAGCCTGGATCGTGCTAAGATTAAGACCTGGGAAGACATCTGCAATGCATTTAACACTCAATACCACTACAATATTGAGGTAGATATCACTAGAAGGGAGCTTGAGACTACTAAGCAAAATAACAATGAACCCTTCTCCTCGTTCCTTACGAGGTGGAGGGCGAAGGCTGCCCAAATGATCAATCGCCCTTCAGAACAGGAGCAGATTGATATTATAATCAGAAATTTAAGGCCTACATATCAAGCTCAATTGCAAACCCAATACCTACCTACTTTCAAATCGCTCATTGCGACTGCAACTAAGGTAGAAGACTTGATACAATTGGGTAAAATAGTAGATGAGGGAGCTACTTCAAAGTATAGGAAACAAGGCCAAGCTACTTCCTCAAGCAAGGTCAATGAAGTGGCCAATATTGCCCCTGCGAATCCTTTACGTGTGGGCAATCTTGGGCAGAGAAATCAGCCAAGAAGGCAATATACCGACCTAGGGGTGCCCCTTCATCTAGTATTTAAAAAGGCTGTGGAAGGGAAGTATTTGAAGCCTTTGGACCCAAGGCCACCTCCAAACCCATTACCCGCCAGTTATAAGGCCAATGAATACTGTGAATATCACCAAGGAAAAGGGCATAGAACAGATGCTTGCTGGACTCTGAAAAACCGCATCCAGGATTTGGTGGATAGGGGTGACATCATTCCTCTCAAGAGTCAACCGAACATTAATACTAACCCTTTGCCTAATCATTCCATCCACGCCATCACTGTGGAAGAAGAGTTGTTTGATCCTTTCAAACTTCTCTTAGAAATGAATGAAGTGTGTGTGTTGGATTTGAATGACCTTGCTGAAGAGGTCGACGCTTTAACAAGAAGCGGAAGGCAATATCAGCCACTCGACTTGGGAAAAGCCCCTACAACCTCAAATCACCCCCATAAGAAGACACCAGAACCAAAAGAAGACCCTGTCCTCTCTCAGCTTAAACAAACTCAAGCTAAGGTGTCAATTTGGGAGCTCCTTGCTTCCTCATTCACGCACCGTCAGGCTCTCAGTGAAGCTTTGAGTCAGCTTGATACATCAGTAGACACAAGCCCAGAAGCCTTGGTGGCCACATTGACTCAATCGACCAAGGCATTGAGTATCCGATTTTCTGATACAGACCTACCAGAAGATGGCAGCAAACACAATGATGCTCTATACATCACCATACAAACTGGGGGAAAGACTGTACCCATGGTTCTCATTGATAATGGGTCAGCCTTAAATGTATGTCCCTTGAAGGTAGCAAGCTGTCTGGGGTTGGAGGCTACAGATCTTACACCTTCTGATCAGATTGTTAGAGCATATGATAACACTCGAAGAGAAATTTTGGGTGTTGCCACTCTGGAAATTGCCATCGGGCCGGTGAAAATGAGAGTGCCCTTCCAAGTCTTGATGTACCCGCGAGCTTTAATCTCCTCCTTGGAAGGCCGTGGATTCATCAGATTAATGCTGTACCATCTTCATTACATCAAAAACTTAAGTTCCCTTTTGAAGGAAAAGTCATCACTATCAAAGGGGACACATGTGAAATCAACAAGAGAACCATGGATCAGTCTCTCTTTGAGGTTGTTCCTGGCGAAATCGCCATGTCCTTGACTGGTTTCCATTATGATACAGTCCAATGCATTGAAGGAGAAAAACCCAAAGGGCCATTTATCTTATATGATTTTGGAGAGGTCCAAATCAATTGCCTGGTGGGAATGATGTTAAGGGTAGGTCTACTACCCGAAATGGAAATGATAAAGTCTGGGAGGAAAACACCCGTAGTACGGCCATGGGAAGAACCTGAGAATAAGGGAACTTTTGGCCTGGGGTACAAACCCACAGATGAGGAGATAGAAGAGTTTGAGCATGGAAGGAAGAAAAAGAAGAATTGGGGGGCAAGAAGCCTCAAAATGCGCCCTTACTTTAGAACTCTGAATGGTCACTTCTGCAAACCTGGAAAAACAGTTCCTTACTGTGGTTTTCAGGAGCCATTCTATTCTCCTATGACTGGGAAGCAGTTACCAGGTTTTGAGATGTTCACTGATGTTTTAGTGTTGAAGGAAGAAGAGCCAGAACCTATAACTGAACCACAAGTGGAAGATTTCATGCGGCCTAGTCTCTTTGATGAGGTTGCTATGATAACCAATTTTGAAGACAAAAGGGACTTCACAAAGCTGATCAAGACCACAGATGGACCACTGATGAACTGGTATGCCGAGGAGGGACAGGCAGCTACAGTCAAACCTAGTCATGTGTCATACCCCGAGCCTGAGTCTTGTACTGAGTCAAAACTCGAGTCAAACACCGAGTCAGAGTCCAGTTCTAAGTCTTCCTTAGCTTCAGGAATAAAAAACCATAATGTCAAATGTAATGTAACTCTGGAGGATGACTCCGCCATTATTAATGAAAATGTTCAAATTTCTGGTTACCCTGTGTCTTTTGCTTTCCAAGTATTATCTAGTAAAAATGAAATAAATGAAATAAAAGAAACGAATGAAAAGATAATAATTGGCAAAGAAAATGAACATACATACATTGCATATGATTGTGTGAATAAGGAACAGGTGGTTGAGTGCATCAGAAGATACGTCGACTGCTTCATGTGGAAGGCAAGTGATGTCACGGGAATAGACCCAGCCATAGCGGTTCATAAGATTCCACTATACCCAGATGCGAAGCCGGTTAAGCAGAAATTGAGAAGAATGAAGCCTGAATGGTCTTTGAAAATTAAAGAAGAGGTTGCCAAGCAACTGGACAATAAGTTCATAGAACCAATTGCCTACCCTTCCTGGTTAGCAAACATTGTGCCGGTCCCGAAGAAAGATGGAAAGGTCAGGATGTGTGTTGACTACAGAGATTTGAATAAGGCCTGTCCCAAGGACGATTTTCCACTACCACACATCGATTTGCTGATAGACAGGATGGCTGGGCATGTGATGGTTTCCATGACTGACCTCGCGGTTGGGTACAATCAGATCCTAGTTCACCAACCAGACAAAGAGAAGACAGCTTTCATTACAGAATGGGGCACTTTCTGCTACAGGGTTATGCCTTTTGGGTTGATAAACGCAGGGGCTACCTACCAGAGGATGGCGACAATAATCTTTCATGACATGATTCACAAAGAAATAGAAGTGTATGTTGATGATATGATTGTTAAGTCAAAATCTCCAGAAGAACACGTTGAAGCACTTGAGAAGTTCTTCATTAGACTTCGCAAGTACAATTTGAAACTTAACCCTGCAAATTGCCTGTTTGGAGCAACATCAGGCTTATTTTTGGGGCATTTGGTCAGCAAGAGAGGAATAGAAGTTGATCCAGCAAAGTCAAAGGTTATTCTGAAAATGCCTCTGCCAAGAACAGAAAAAGAGATTCGAGGCTTGCTAGGTAGATTACAGTATATCAGTCGATTCATATCGCAATTGGCAGAAACTTGTGGTCCAATCTTTAAGCTACTAAGGAAAGGTGCTTCACAAGAATGGAATGAAGACTGCCAAAAGGCCTTCGACAAGATCAAAGAATACTTGTTAAATCCGCCAATTCTACAGCCTCCCAGAATGGGAAAGCCTCTGCTCTTGTATTTGTCTGTAACAGATGAAGCCATGGGTGCAATGCTAGCTCAAGAAGCCAAAAGTACAAGGGTGGAAAATGCAATTTACTACCTCAGCAAAAGGATGCTAGACTATGAGTTAAAGTATAACAAGATTGAGAAGTTGTGTTTAGCATTGTATTGGGCTTGCACAAAGTTACAACACTACTTGTCTTCTTACACTACTTGTGTCATCGCAGAACAAAGTCCCTTGAAATTCCTTATGGAGAGGCCTGTTTTGGACAGCAAAATGGCTAAGTGGGTGTCAACATTGGCGGCCTTCGACTTAAAATTCATTCAAAGGAAAGCTGTGAAAGGTGGCGCGATAGCTGACCAATTAGCAGAATTACCCGTAAAAGACGAGATGCGAGAAATGGGTTTCCTTGACGAAGACCTCTTGAATATGGAAAGAAGTGTTTGGGAGATGTATTTTGATGGGGCATCCAATTATCATGGAAATGGAATTGGGATTGTGTTCAAAACTCCTTGTGGAGAATACATTCCATTTTCAGTTAAACTTGACTTTAGCTGCACAAACAATGAAGCAGAATATGAAGCTTGTATCAATGGGCTTGAAACCGCTCTGGAATTAGGGATTAAGAACCTAAAGGTCTATGGTGATTCTATTTTAATAGTATCACAAGCTTTAAGGAAATGGAAGATAAGAGAAGAGCGTTTGGTTCCTTACCTACAACGCCTTGATCATTTGGCGCAACAATTCGATGATCTGTCCTTCGAATATCTCCCAAGAGCAAAGAATCAGTTTGCTGATGCCCTGGCTACTTTAGCTTCCATGATCAATATCAAGGAGGGGAAAGTCATTCGACCATTAAGGGTTCAACTTCAGAAACAGCCCGCCCATATAATGCATTTGGCCGATGGTAAACCATGGTTTTGGGATATCAAGAGTTATCTCAAGGATGGAAGTTATCCGGAGGGATCATCAAAGGTCGATCAGAGGGCCATAAGGCAGCTAGCCACAGGTTACGTTCTTAATGGAGATATCCTCTATAAGAGGAGTTGGAATGGGATGCACCTAAGGTGCGTGAATGAAGCAGAGGCTAAGCAGATAATGGAAATGGTACATGGTGGCAAATCAGGACCACACATGTATGGGATCGCCTTGGCTCAAAAAATCGCCAATCTAGGATATTATTGGTCCACCATGAATGCAGACTACGTGGCATTTGTGCAAGAGTGCCATCAGTGTCAGATATTTGCTAAGATGCAGAAGCAACCTCCCGTTGCCCTGAATCCGATCACTTCTCCATGGCCCTTCGCTATTTGGGGAATAGATATAATTGGCAAAATACATCCAAAAGCCTCGAATGGACATCAGTTTATCTTGGTAGCTGTGGATTACTTCACAAAGTGGGTTGAAGCAGCTTCCTATGCAAAATTAAATGGCAAAAAGGCAGCACAGTTTGTCCGAACCAACATCCTTTGTCGGTACGGGACGCCATTTGAGATTATCACTGATAATGGAACTCATTTCCAAGCAGAGTTTGTTAAGCTCTTGAAGGATAAGAATGTCCAGCATCATAAGTCCTCTCCTTATAGACCTCAAACAAATGGAGCTGTAGAAGCAGCGAACAAGTCTATAAAGGTGATCATACAAAAAATGATCAAGGAACATAGGCGTTGGCATGAGAAGTTACCGCTGGCTTCGTGGGGATATAGAACATCAATTAGAACTCCTACTGGGGCAACCCCGTATTCCCTGGTATACGGAATGGAAGCAGTACTCCCCATTGAACTGGAAGTTCAATCGGCGAGGATAATTCAAGAAAGTCAGATAAATGAAGCTGAATGGATCAGCAATTATCATCATCAGTTGTTGGGTTTGGATGAAAAAAGACTTCAAGCTCTACATCGGATTCAAGGGTATCAGAGGCGAATGGCCAGACATTTCAACAAAAAGGTCAAAGATCGAAAGTTGGAAGAAGGTTGTTTGGTTCTGAAAGAGATCAGAACACCTGTTACAGATCCTCGTGGGAAGTTTCATCCTCATTGGGCGGGACCCTGCATTTTAAAGAAAATACTTTCCGGCGGAGCCGTCATCTTATCTGATTTAGATGGTCTGGAGTTCACAAACCCATGCAATCTGGATCAATTGAAGAAATATTATGTATAATCATGCATTGTAATGAACTACATTAGACCTGATTCTCGCAAACTAATTCGAGATATGTAGGCAGCTCTCCTTGAGCACGGTCTAAATTTTAATAAGAATCACTGATTCATTTTTCTTTTGCCAAAAAAAATAATAAATAAATAAATAAATAATAAAAAAGGGAAGAAAAAAATCCCGCTAAGTCGAAAACCCACAAAGGGCGGCTTAGGTAATAGTGGGGCCCGCTAAGTCGAAAACCCACAAAGGGCGGCTTAGGCAAGAATGGGTAAGAGCTCGCTAAGTTGAAAATCCGAAAGGACGACTTAGGCAAAAATTAGAGCAAATAAATAAAGTAGATAATGCTTGGAAGGCAAACAAAAAGTTATTCATTAAGAATCATTCATCATTTATTACAAAAAGTGTCATTCATCCCATGAAATATCCAACCAATCAAAAAGTCAAGTCATAACCCCAAAATGTAAAAAAAAAAAAGGCAACCCAATAAAAAAAACAGACAATAGAGTCAACCCTAGGGCCTAAATCCTACGCCTCCTACGTGGGGCAGAGTCTTCGGTATCTTCCTTAGTTCCGGAGCTCTCTACGACAGCTGTCTTCTCCTCGCTAAGTGGAACCACCTCCTCTCCCTCTAACTCCTGCAGCAAGGCATACCTCCTAGGTTTTTCAACGGGCCAAACTTCAGCTATAAACCAGGTTCTGTACTCCTGAGTAGGCTGAACAAGGGAAGGCTCAGCAAAAGGCCTGATCATCTGATGGTCTCTGACCCAAGTCTGTAGAATAGCTCGAGTAACTCTGGGAGTAATCGGGGAAGCAATGGTAAGCCCAATAGGAAGAGGAACCCTCTGATCAATCCCCATCTGTCTGAAGACCCGAGAAGCACTGTACCATGTGCTATGAGTGAAACCAAGGAGATAGACATGGTTGTGCATTGCATTTGCCTCCAGGAAGCGAGGAACTCTATACCAAGGGACGAACCATAGCAATTCTTCTGGTCCAAGCTCAAACAACCAGATAGCCCACTTAGCCATTGAGGGAAAAGAAATCTGGATTCTCCTGGTGCGATACTGAGAAGGGTTATAAGTCAAGGCATTGGGAGCAGCAACCACTCGGAGATGGTCTCTCAGCCAAACCTGAAAAGATAGATCCTTTCCATTTACAAACAAAAAAGAGAGACAATGAAATTAGAAGAAGCAAAAGGTATGACAAAATTACCTGAAGAATGATCGGAGTGACAGTCCAGCTCTCAAACCCGAGCACAGCTCTGTCAAGACTCTGAATAGTCTCAGCCAGAATCATACCACCGATGCAGTTAAGTTCTTCCATCTGCCTGACCATGGGACAAAGCTTCAAATCTCCAAAGCCGGGATCACGGTTGAAAAGAAACCCGGATAACAGGCAGAAAATGAAAGCCCGCATTCTATGCTTCAGTTGAACCTCATCTTCAAAGTTAGCGGTCAGGAATTCGTCAATCAAGGGAAGCAGCATCGCCTTACTCCCATCCATGATCATAGCTTGAGCTTAAGGCCTGCTAAAGTTGAAAAGTCTCTGAAAAGATCCCACATAACCAACTTGGACCTCATGCCTTACAAGAGGGGCATTGGGGTCACATCCAATGATTGAGCAAAACTCCTCAAAAAGAGGACACATTTCCTCCATTCGAGCACCAAATCTGAAAATGTGAGCTTGAGGATCCCAAAATTTAATACAAGCATTCAAGAAATCCCAATCCACAGCTACACCTCTAAGGGTAGCAATGGCTTTCAGTCCATACCTTCCCATATTGATCCTTTCGACATTGTGGAGGCTCTTGGTCCAGTTATGCATCACGTGGTTAAAAGAGGATTCATTGTTGGGGGAAATAAAAAAGTCCTGCAGTGAAAAATCTGTTTCTGGCCGAAAATACACTCAAAATTTTGTTTTTTTCGTATACATATACTGCCCCCGACGCCTCCCCGGCGGTCCGACCGCCGGGTCGGCGGCTCGACCGCCGTCCGTGGCATTTCACCGAACGATTTCGATTCTCATTTTTGTTATTTTTATTTTATTTTATTTTATTTTTATCTTATTTTTATTTTATTTTATGAAATTCTTGTGTTTTGACCCTGTTTAGATTATTTTAGGTAATATTTTTGGGGTTATTTCAGGGATTTATTTTTGAAAATAGATTTCTAAAAACAAAAAACAAAAAAACATCATTCATACATATCTGTTGTTAATACTAACAAATTAGTGCAGGTTTATATTTAAGTTCAAATGACAGGCGGAAAATATGAAAAGTACAAAGTACAGAGCAAGAATAATTCAAATACTACAAATATAGTCCAAGACAAATGTGAGAATTCAGCGTCGGGCTCTCCGTCTTTGCGGCCTGTTCGGTCTCTCATAAGCAGCATCAGTCCAAGCACCTGTCAGCTCATCCGAGAAAGCAGTGATCATTGCTGCCATTTCAGTAACTAGGCCCTCAGGTACCTGTAAAAAAGGACAATCGCAATCAATTTCAAGAGACTTTTATGAATCCTTTTCATGAAAAGTTCTAAAAGGATATACCTGAGTGATGTGAACAAGGCTCCGATAGGGTGCAATCTCTGCACTAATTGGTCAGGTCACCCAACCATCAGGCGCATGATAACAAACAGCATATGGCAGCCTCAAGTCGGCTAAAGCAGGGTCCAATTGACCAGTAGCCGCAAGGACGGATGAGGGAGGCCTCAAGTATGATGAACTGCTGCTCACTCCGGTACGTGATGATCCAGCCCTGAAAGTGGAAGCCCCAGCCCTAGAGGAAGAAGGTCTGTCAGCTCGCCAGCTCGAAGAGGGATCCTCTCCCAGGGTGCTGGAAGTGGGGGCCGAAGAGTGGGAGGACCGGTAAGGTGGCACAGAATCGAACCATGCCCCAATGCGTGGCATTAGTCGCTGAAGACAGTAGAAATCATAATCTTCCTCTTCCGGGGCAAGGGCCGATTCGAAGGGATAGCCCTCATACTGAGACGCTGAAATAGGCAGAAGCGTCAGAGATAGCATGTCTTCAGGGGGTCCGAGGGAGATGTACGGAAGCCAGCAATCTAGAAAGTCACTCTCTCAGCGAGATAGTACCGTCGATACTCTGGATGGGGAAGTATGAATCGACGGTGAGTCAGGAACTGGGATCGCTGAAAGTTGTGATCTTGAGCAATCCACTCTGCCAACCGGCTAGACATCGCTGTAAATGCTACCTGTAAAAATTTATTATGTTAGTGAATCATTTTCTCTAATACAATAAATAAGGATGAGGAGAAAATATTTACCGAGTTCATGGAGCAGCTGTCAAAGAATGATCTCAGCTCTCTGATAGGAAGCTTCCTCTTTGGTACTACTATCCTCTCTTTATACCACCTCTAAGCAATGGGAGAAAGAGGATCTACAGGGGCAAGTGGCTCATGAAGAAAGGGGGCGACATCAGGAAAGTACTCATAAGCCCAAGTCTAGAAAAAAAATGAAGAAAATATCAGAGTCAGTGCATGTAAGGTGAAGGAAATGTTCTTTACATTACCTCCCAGAAGTAGTACAGGCCACATGGAGTAATGCGGGTATAGCAGAGGTCTGACATATCATCATACAATTTACACAGCATCATGCTGGCCCAATCATATGTCCGAAGTCGCGTCAGGTCGGTTAGACTCTTCAACACATTGAGATTCACTGCATCCTTCCTGTTTGCTAAGAAGGAGCTAGCAAACAGGAGTATCAGGGTGAACTTGGCCACCTGATCAGCTGTAAGATCGCCTACCTCATAGCCAGTATAGATGGCTGGCGCCTGCTCTACTAGCCACCTTCGTTGAATGCAGCGGGGCGCCTGATGTCGAGGATAGTCAACCCCGATCAGAGTGACCATGTCGGCTGAAGAGATGTCATGCCGCCAGTCATTCTAGTACTCCACCATCTCAACGCCGAAGGGAATCCTAGAAATGACGGAAAAGTTGGTAGGTGTCATCGTCATCTCCCCCCAAGCAAAATGGAAGGTATCAGTAGTGGGCCACCATCGCTCAGCCAGCGCGTAGATCAACTCCCTGTGGATATCCCTGCCCGCATCTATAGTCCTCAAATGGTGGAGAAAAGCAGGTCTGATAAGATCCCCCACCGGATGACCGGCCTCAAGAATGTAAGCCGGAATAGTGCTCATGGGTCTCTCGGCAGTGGATATCCTAATCGCAGTGTCTTAAAAAAAATTCATTATTGTGGATAATTTAGGGGGGAACTTCAGGAGAATTTAAGTTCTATCCCCAGCCGGGTGTGACTTCCTAGAAGATTATTTCTAAGTTCTTTACTAGAAATAATTACTGATGGCAAAACATGGTGAAACTTGGTATTACCCTTGATTCATTACTAGTATATGTAAAGGAAAGATTCATAAAAATTTGTTTCTAAGTTCCTTACTAGAAATAAATAAAATTCCTAAACATGCATACTAGATAAGTAAAGAGGAAGGTACTTACCTCATAGCAGCCGGTCCGAGAGCTATGCTTCTCCTCCTCAAGTAAAAGATTGCAAGGAGGGAGTGGGATCTCGAAGTCTTCAAAGCCAGTGAAATCCATTGTTGAAAGAAAGTTCAAAGGAAAGGAAAGAGAAAGAAAGAGTAAAGCAAATGAAAATTAATTTGAAATGAGCCTATTTATAAGGAAAAGATGAAAACGCGGGTCTTTTTACACCTCGCTCAAAATTCTCATTTCTAACGACCACTGTGCTCCATAAATCATTTTTTATGGACCCCAGTGGGGGGCAATTGTGAACACTCGAATTTTGAGGCTCGGAAAGCCGATTTTCTTAGACTGCAAGTGACCAAGCCAGACCGGGTGACCACGGCAGAATCCACCAAAAGTATGTCTTCATGGTACTTGAAATGTCCGGAGCAATGCAACGATCACGGATATGGCCTCGGAATAATTTTTGGAGGTCCACAGCTCCTAGAAAATCAGTTTGAACGAAAATCGGGAGATTTTTTGAGGGCTGAACCGCCAAGCTTGGCGGTCCGACCGCCGGAGTCGGCGGTCCGACCGCCGTCCAGTCCGAAATTTTGTCTATAAAAAGGCTTTCGATCCTCAGAAAAGGGGGGCTTTTGGGAGCATGTTACAGGAAGCAAGGAGCATATTCTGAGAGAACAAGATCTGGAACTTAGAAGTGGGAAAATCATAAACAAGGTAATATCTTAATTCATTTTTGTCAATTCAAGGATACATTAAGCATTCCATTTTCTTCTTAATTTCTTTTTGGTCAAAGATCTAATCCTTTTAGGTCTAAGGCCTAATTAACTAATCAATCAAAACTTCGACATTAAGTCACGAATCAATTAATTTTTGGGGCATGGAGCCTAAATTGCATTCTTTTTGGTACCAAGTACCCAAATTTAATCAAATTTAGCACCAAGTGCTCAAAATCACACAATTTTTGGCAAAGAGCCCGACAATGCACAAAGCATACACACACACATGCATAAATGCATAATTGCCTTTAAATAGGCTTTTTCGAACTACATGGGCTTTGATCTCTCATAAAAATGAGAGTATGTAGGCATATTTGGGATTCACCCAAATAGCAAGTCCACAATTTATCAACCATCTCTTCTTCTTCCTTCTTATTTTTCTTTTGGATTCATTTCTTATTTGGCAAATTAATCAAATACATGACATAGTCCCCGAATCCTCCTTGGGTTCGTAGATTAGGAGCCTTTACATTGGATGCGTTAATTGGAGTCAGACAAGGGTTTTCTTAGCTTTTCCCTTCGGACAAAATAAACTGAGTGGCCACTCCCGACAACAAGTGAACGTTCTCCCGAATCCTTTTCAGGTGGAAATCGAGGTTCACAGTAACATGGCCGTGTTAATGGTCGTGTCACAAACATCAAACTCAATACCGTTGACACACCCAACAACATGGCCGTGTCACTGGCCGTGTCAGGCAAAAATCATGAATTTCGAACTCTCATCCATGAAAACACAAACACTTCAAAACTCATACTTCATCACCCTTAATCAACATCTTGATTATATTCATCAATTACTTATCAATTTAACACTTATATAACTTCAATATATCATAATAATAATCATTATATACATCACCATGAATCATCTACTCAAATTCCCAATTCATTTATACTAACCCTTACTCAACAATTTCAACAATTCATCATCATCCTCACAAATAACCCAAATTATCATCATCTAGATACCAATTCAACACATCTATATACTTCAATCTTTCATTATCATCATCTTCACACACCAACCATATCAAATATAACCTCAATCAATAGAAATCAATACAAGAAAATGAATACTTACTTGGATACACAATCAATAGAATCAACTCAAAGAAATGAACACTTACTTGGATATTATGCCAAATCTTCAATCTCCAACTTCAACTCTCTTAAAACCCTTAAGAATTTGGTATATAAATCAACCAAAATCACATCTCTCTCTCTCTCTCTCTCTCTCTCTCTCTCTTATGCAAGAAGAAGAAGAAGAAGAAAAGAAGATCTTTTCTTCTTTTTCTCATACTTATCATATATATATATATATATATAATAATATATATCCTAAAATATTCTCCACCACCACTTTCTTCCTTTGACTTTTCTTTCTTCTTTTTCTTTTATTATTATTATTATTATTATTATTATTATTATTATTATTATTATTATATAAACTTACTTTTCCTACACCACTTTATACATTATATATATGTGATGTATATGTTGGTATATGTATATCTCTTTTATATTACATTTATATTTTCCATGTTTTCCAAATACCATATGTATACATATTATCCTCCTTATACATCTATCTCTTATAATATACTTTAAATCCAAATACAACAATAACTCTAAAATTTTTGGGGTATACTTTGGGATATTACATAAGTACTACTACAAGAGTCACTCACAAGTATACGAGGTAATTGTAGCAAAGGTGATTGCCCCAAGGTCGTCTCACAAGGAAGGTGAAGTTCGTAATTGCTTGATTGACAACTAATTTAAAAATGAGAGTCTGTTATTTGGAATGGTGCAGGAGTAATTTAAACCTAAGAGTAATGAGTGTAAGGGTTAATGTGTGTGATGGTTGTACAAGATCAAATCGATTCTTGGGAAGGTGCCCAGGGTTATAAGTCCATTCAATCAAAGCTCAATTCTCATATTATCCATTAATTTAACCTTGTAATTAATTTGTTTCTTAAGTTTAATTAGTCAATTAAAAAATTCATTAGTTTTCACATTCATGAATCAACAACAACCAATTGTTTTACATTTGCAAATTAATGAACCATAGAACTTATATTTCTAATTCATTCTTAGGGTAGTCAATTGCATAATTCTGATATCCAACTTCACCTCTTGGTCCTTCATTCAATTTTAGAGATCAATAGGTAGCTAATCTATCAACCTAGCATACAATCCAATGCAATCAACCGACAATAAGGTACATCAATGGAAATATCAAATCAAAGCATTCAATCAAATATACTACAAACCCTAGGCATGGGTATTTAGCTCAACATCATCAATTTAAAACATTCATTCAACTCAATATAAATCAAATACAAATTGTTCATTGCAATATCAATTCTCTTAATACAACAAAAACAATATTGAAATGAATTAAAAGAGAGAATAGAAAAACCCCTTGTAGATGCCAGGAGTAGGATTACTAGTCTTCCTCCTAGCTCCACTTTGATGTATGATGAAGAACTCAAGCCCTCTTCAATGGATGATTCTCCTTTGCAACGTGGAATGGAGCTTTCTCAAGTCACCAATCCTTCAATTGATTATGCCTTTAAGAGATGGAATGGAGCTTTCTCAAGTCACCAATCCTTCAATGAAGCTTCTTCAACCTTTAAGAGCTTGTTAACCCACTTTATCCCAAAGAATCTCAAAGATCTTATCAATGGAAGATGGAGAAGATGGAGAGGATAGAAATGGAGGATGAAGATGAAGGGACAAGGAGAGTGTCACTCTCTCCTCTCCCCAAATCGTGTCTCCCCCTTATTTTCTTTGTTTTTCTTCTTTTTCTCTTTTCTTTTCCGCCCTAAAAACCCTACGCCTTCTCCCCCCGACTTCCTCTTTTTTTGTGCAAAAGAATTCCAATATATATTAACGGTGACATGGCCAAGCTTGCTTTGGCTTGGCCGTGTCTCTCATTTTTCTTTGGCCGTGTCCTTCACTGCCTTCTTTCTTTCTTTCTTTTCTTTCTTTTATTTAGTCTCAAGGGGTGACACAGCCAAGCTCCTGGCCGTGTCATATGGGTGTGTCCTCTTCTATTTCTTTTCTTTGGTCCTTGCTTGCTTTGAGCTTGGGATGGGACACGACCAAGCTCTTGACACGGCCAGTGGCTTGGCCATGTCACTTGAGTGTGTCAAGTTCTGCTTCTTCAATTTTGCTCTTTCTTTGCTTTGGTTTCTTTGTTTTGCTCCTTGGATGAGACACGACCAGTGGCTTGGCCGTGTCTCCTGGCCGTGTCAAGCTCTGCCTTCATTTTCTTTGAGGTGACACGCCCAAGCTTGATTTGGCTTGGCCATGTCTTGCTTGATTCATGCTCTTTCTTCATTATTTTGATCTTCCAAGAGAGTTTTTGCACTTAAACCTAGAACAAACACTTCAAACAAACTTTAAACAGAAATCAATCAAAACATTAACTAAAAACACATAAAATCACACTAAAAACAAGTACAAAAATGATCTAAACAATGTCCTAGTCTTTTATGCCATAACCAATCATCATTATTAATAGAAATCAAACATTCAAATACATTATTGCAATATATGTCAATTTTTTATGTGTTACTAACTCTAGCTTCTTTGAATGCAATTTCACCATTTGAATTGGTAACTTTGCATCCTTTGGAATCAAAACTTACATCATATCCTTTATCACATAATTGACTTATACTAAGTAAATTGTGTTTCAACCCATCAACAAGCCAAATATTTTCAATCAAAATTTTACCAAGCATGCCAATGGAGCCAATGTTAATTATTTTGCATTTTGTATTATTCCCAAAAGTAACATCACCTCTATACTTGTTAGTGAGAGTTGTAAAAATCTTTGCATTTCCCGTCATATGCCTTGAACATCCACTATCCACAAACCAAGAACTCTCATTGATAGTAGATTTTAAGCATACCTATAAAAACAATAATGTTCATCTTCTTTTAGGTACCCAAATAAGGTTGGGTCTTTAGGGGTTAGTAGTAGAAGGATCCTCTAACTTGAGATGAGCCTTCTTAATATAGTAAAATGTGCTCTTATGCCCAAATTTCATACAATATGTACATTGATATAATATTTTATACTTATGCACACTTTCCTATTGAAATACAATGAACTATGTACACAATTACAAGTATGTGTTGAATGAGCTTGTTTTTGTGCATTTTTGTGTTTATGTTCATGCCTAGTGTACATGAATGCATGATTTTCTTTTGGAACTTTAGTTCTAAAGCATTGTGTACCCGATGTAATCCTTTCAGAATTTTTAGACTTAATTTGTCCATTGGTGTTCTTTACAACTTCAACACTAGATGTTTCAAGGAAGGTGTACTAGATGTAGTATTGGATGATCCATTGAATCCTAAACCATGTTTCAAGGAAGGCGACCTTTAATTATTAATTAATGTATCTTATGCTTCTTTTCCTTTGTGAAATTTTGAAATTGAATCTTTAAGCTCTTTTAGTTCATGCTTTAAAATTCTATTTTCCTTGATCACATTTTCTAAACTATGTGAATTTTTATTCATTGCATCAATGGATTTCAACAATTGTTCATTTGAGGTTTTTAATTCTAAAGTCAAATTTTTTAAGCTCAAAAAGTCCTTCTCTAGCTTAGAGCATTTATCCTTATAAAATTTCATCTTAGAAAAATATTTTTCTACTCTAAGGTTCATATGTTCAATCATATTAGTATCATCTAAAGCATCAATATCATTGTCATCATATCCAATTAAATTCAAGGATTGAGTACTTACCTCATTGGAGTCTTTTCCATCTTCAATAGCCATGAGACATAGATTGGCAATTCCTTCTTCTTCTTCTTTACTTTAGGAAGAGTCATCCTATGTAGCTTTGAGTGATTTCTTCTTTTCTTTATCCCATTTCTTTTTTGTTTTTCAACTTGAAGCAATTTGATTTGATATGACCGGATTTGCCACATTTATAACATTTCACTTTATTCTTTTTATCTTAATCTTTGAAGGAAGTTTTAGAAAGTGTACTTTTGTTAGCTTGCAATCTTCTCTTTCTCTTCTAATCATTCATTCTTTTTAAAAACATTGCCATTTCTTCTTCATCATCACTATCTTTATTGCTTGAGCTCTCAACTTCTTTGATTGCTTTGAGAGCTATTGCTTTCCTCTTATCCTTCTCACCCTGTTCTTCATGTCTTTCGGTGTGCAATTCAAGGGTGAGTAGTTTTTTGACAAGTTCATCGGCTCTCAAAGAGCTAAGATCATAAGCTTCTTTAATTGAAGAGACTTTAGATTCAAAGTTATTCTTTGTTCTAAGTGCTCTCAAGATATTGCTATTGACTTCATCTTGATCATGTATCTTACCATATTTCTTTAACTCGTTGATGATGGCAAGCAAGTGATTCATCATGTCGTAACATTCCATGAATAGCTCATACTCATGTATATACATTTGCTTCTCAGTGAGCCTCACTTGGATAGTACCCTCATGATAGTTCTCAAGAGTTTTCCAAATGTAATGAGCACAAGTGAGATGTTGGACTCTCCCAGCTTCTTCTCTTAAAATAGAATTCAACAAGATGGAGGTTGCCTATGGTTTTTGAATCGATCTCTTATATTGGCATTTAACCATTGTGGTTTGGGAAGAGGAACTTAGACACCATCAACTTTAGGAGTAGGAAGTTTCCACTCATTTTCAATATAGCCCCAAAGCTCTATTCTCTCACTATCTAGGAATAAAAACATCTTATGTTTCAAAGAGGAATAATTTGTTCCATCAAAGCAAAATCTAAGAAGAGAATTAAGATTTCCATGAGAGGTTCAGGTAAATGAAGAAGAGGTTGCCACTTTGGATCAAATTTAACATTTAAGTTTAAGAAATTAATAGGCTCTGATACCAATTGTTGTCCCAAGATAGCAAGCAAGAGGGGGGTGAATTGGTTGGTTTCAAAAGTGATGGCAAATTCAAAATCAAAAAGCAAGAAATGTAGAAGATGTAGAAGAAGATTAAGCAGAAGATGGAACAATGAACCCAAAGATTTATAATGGTTTGGATTTACCTTGATCCTACATCCACTTCCTTAACAACTTGTTAAGGCTCTACTAGTTTTGAGTTTTTACAAGCTTAACTCTAACTTGGTGTTTTTTTTAGCTCACACCAAACTAGTACAATGGTTTGAGATCAATCATCACAACCCTTATAAGAGTTTTCCCAAGCTCACTCTCACAATCTAAGTGTTTCTAAGCTCACACTCAAACTTAAGATGGTGCTTAATGCTCACACCCAACACTCGCTCAATACAAAATGAGATTTTGATGCAAAGAAAAGAAAGATGTTAAAGTAGGCTATTACAATCACAATCTTATATAAAAATGAAGTTACTTATAGTTTTTGTAGCCTTCAAGCCATGAAATAGCCATTTGAGATTGGGACCAACATGTTTGAGCCTTGTCTTTCACTAATTTCTTTGCTAGAGAAATTTCATGGTCGGACTTACCTTAGTCTGGTCGGTATTATGTAATGTCGGTCGGAATACTCCATGGACAGATCGGAATATTTAAAATTCTACTTAATGCTCTTCCAACGGTTGGTCCATGTGTCTTCCACTTATTGAGTGGAGATGCAACGGCTTCTAACTTGAGTATTTTTTAAATAGGCCAGTCGGACTTGCACCAGGTCCGGTCAGACTATCCTTAGTCCAAATAATTTTTGGGTGTACGCTTGGTCAGGAACTCTACTAGATAATTTGGATAATTTTAAGGTTCAGTCAGAATTATGTGGTACTCTGAGAAAGTGAGAGTACTTCTAACCGTAAAACCTTCTATGTGTTTTGCTTCTTTTCTCATCCAATAGTCCGGTCGGAATGTTGAATGGCCCGGTCAGACTTGATATGGTATGGTGAGATTTTAGGAGTACTCTCCACTGTGAAACCTTTTGTGTCTTTTGGCTCATTTGGACATGAATGGTCTGGTAGGGATTCTCAGTGGTATGTTCAAACTTTTCAAGGATTCTTCAAAAAAATAACTTCCTGCAAAATATAACTTAATACAGGTGTTAGTTTAATTCAATTTGATTTCCTAAGATAAAAAATAAGAGGGTTTGGCTAACAACAAAAATTATATATATATATACAGTTAATATTTCCACCTGCCATTTTTAATATAGCTCATAATATTGTTCATATCACATTTCTTATATTTACAATAAATATCACTCAACACTTTTGCACACTGATCACTTTTGTTCAATTCAACAATTTGAACACTTCTATAAAGATCAATACGATTAAGCTTCCAAGATATATATACTTTCATGTTTCAATAAATTTTACATATTTTTACCCTCATATACTTAATATCAAACCCTAGACTCAAATAATGAGTCACTAATGGAAAGTAAATGCCCATTTCAGAGTTTAAGATGAGAAGAGAAAACTCAACATAAATCTCGCAGTACTTATGTCTACATCAATAAATATGGCCAATGTCAAGTAAATGCCCATTCAAAGTTTAAGATGAGAAGAGAACTCAGTATAAGTCACGTAGTACTTGTGCCTACATCAATCAATATGGCCAATGGCAAGTATATGCCCACTTCAAAGTTTAAGATGAGAAGAGAAAACTCAGGATGAGTGTAGACCCTTATTTTTAGCCGTGAATAAGTTCAATCCTAATCAAAAGAGCAAGGTTGAATCTAATCCAATTTTTAAGCTTGAATTAAGTCTAATCCAATTTTAAAAGCTTGAATTAAAATTTGGGTCCAACTAAAAGCCCAAACCCACTCTAGTCTAATTTAAAAAAGGGAAAGCGACGAATGGGCCACCCAATTTGACATGAGCAGTGCCCATGTTGAATTAGCCATGGCCAATTTGATATGAGCAGTGCTCATGTCAAATTTGCTAAGCCAATTTGACATGAATCCTTAATTTTAGCATGATTCAGTCCCAATTGTGTTTAAACTCAAATTCATTTGCATAAACGAGGGGGTTTTTAATGGGATTAGAACTTTTAATTAGGTTTAGCCTTTACAAAACCCTAATTAAAAACATTATGAAAGGAGGCAGCCGTAAAAAAAAAGAGGACAAACACAATTATCAATTAGCAAGGAGGAAAGAAAAAAAGCAAGAAACAGAGAGTAAAACACATCAACCAAAAGAGAGACACTAGTTAAAATAGCAATTGATCTTTGAATAATTTGACTCCAAAATGTGATTTGACCTAATTAGGTAGTAGCATCATCAAGCTCTAGCTTCTCTTGATTGTGGTGTTCAAACAAAGTTTAGTTCAACATAATTAATTTGGTGGAGGCAACGAACGAATGTATGATTTTTAGTGTTTATTAATTCAATTGATCAACTTCACAGTTTAATCTTATAGAATTTGTTGTTATTTGGTTTATTAATTTTGCCTTACTCAAACTATATTTTGTAAAGTAAAACCTAATTTACATATTTAAAACCTCATTTCATAACCCTAAAACTCTAATTTTCCTATTAAAGCCCTAATTTGTACATAAACCTTAATTTTAGTTCAAACCCTAATTCCCTAATACTAAAACCCTAATCTTGTATATTTGGCCTTATATTTAGGATCAAACCCTTGCTTCGCATACAAAACCCTAGTTTAGCTTTATGTTTAAAATCCAAATTTCATTCTAAAATCCCAATTTCACTCTAAAACCCTAATTTAGCGTTCCAAACCCTAGTTTTAGGTCAAAACCCTAGATTTCATAATTTAACCCATTTTGTAAATAAAACTCCAAATTACATAATTAAACCCTAGCTTTTAGGATTGAACCCTAAACTGCATGTTTAACCCTAGTTTTTAGGATTTAAACCCTGACTTTGCATGTTTAACCCTAGCATTAGGACTTAAACCCTAAATTAGATACTAAACCCTAATTTTATTAAAGTTTAAATTTTATAATCATTTTATGATTATTTTGGTGATTATCTGTGTGTTTGAATCAATTGCTTTTTATGAATAATTAAATTTTGTTTACTTATTATTGTTTGAATTTTGAGAATGATGTAAAAAGCATGTTTCTACTTTGTGGGTGCCTTATTTGTTTTGCTTATGTAATTTAATTTATGCTATGGACTTTGGGATAATTTTTAAGGACACATTTTCACCCTTTGGTAGGTGTCCTAATTTATTTATTTTTGTGTGGATATTTGGACAGTTGTAAGGGCATGTCTCCATCTTACATGAGTACCCATTTTATTTGGTTATTTAATTTATAATATGTTGAGTGTTTATTTATTTTAATTTTATGTAACATGAATAATATTAAAATAATATTAGAATTTAATAATATTTAAACCTAAAAAGGAGGCAGGTTCAAATGAACCTGGCATGATATGGGTGTTGGGTTATTCTCACCTTCTCCATGCATACCTAACTTTCTGGACCCAGTTGGGGTTTGTGATTCCTCAGGAATTGAGTCATCCGCCCCTTTTTTATCTTCTCAGCTTGTCCGAGTGCCAACTCTAATTTTTCGGGCTTAGACCCGTGTTCTATAAGGCCTAAAGCCTAATAGTGCCGAAGTTGCAAGAACTATTCCACCGGGAGTGGGGGCAAAATTTCCCACTAACAATGGCGAGTCCTCTAGGGATTAGAGAAGTTGATTCCATTGGTCTTTATATTATTTTATTATATCTTATTGTGATATTATTCATTGCACTATTTAGATTTGTATTATGTATGTGAGTTAGGATGTTCTGCGGAACTTGCGTTATGTATGTGTGAGTGATATCATAATTTCACTCAAGGTATGGAGATTGAGTACTGCATAACCACTCATAGCCTTATTTGATCAATACTTGCTATGAGAGCCTAAGCCCTTTTACCCCAAAGACTAAAGCCTATGTAGTTGGCCTAGTAACTTTCTTTAGGTCTACCCTTATTGCTTATTATTTGACTATGATTAACATATCTTGGCTTGAGTTATTGCCCATTTGGTTTGCCTTTTTTCCTAATATGACCTTGCTATGATGAAAGCCCAAATTTTGTTTTATGGCCCAAAAAATTATTTTAAGACAAAACTTATTTTCAAACTTTTCAAGGTAACTTTGAACATAAAACCATTTCAAAAATGGGTCAAAAATTATTTTCTATCTTATGGCCCAAAATTAACTTTTTGCAGTAGACTTCAAAATGTTTTCAAGAGAGGGCCCATAAGCCATCTTTCACTTTATGACCCATTTTTTCAAAACAAGCTTTTATTGGGTCTTAAATTTTAAATTCTTTGAAATGGGCTTGTAATTAATTGGGTCAATTATGGAATACTAAAATTAATTGTGGGCTTTATTTATGCCAATATTTTTTAATTGAGTGCTTGTTTGTGGCATGGATCATTAGTTGACTTTCCAAAAGAGAAGTCTATTTATAATAAACCTATTAATTTAGTTTTAATCCATAATATGGTGAAAATACTTTTCACTGGACAAAAAGTATTAAGGCTTAGTTAATAGGAATTGTCATGAACTGACTTCTATTTGAAAACTCACTTAATGATCAACTCATCTAAGAGATTCTCGAAAATAAAGTATCCCATATTGATATCTTTTTTTACCATAACACATACGAAAAGAGACTCGCCACTCGTATGTGGAAGATATAAGGTTGGAAGGAGCATCCTAACTTTATTTATTTGTTTGTTTGCTACACATGCATACATACATTGCATTACATTACATTTATCCTTTCTAGCTCACAGACCTGGAGTTCAGCAATTCAAAGGCTTATGACAACCCGATCTACAATAGTACCTCAAAATTTAGTGAAGGTTTGGTTAACTTCGCAACAAAACCAATGGAACTTGGTGCGTCGCGCCTAGAGCTGCGCTATGGCTATACCGCAAGTGCACGGGTCGCCCAAGTAATAAAGTAGTGAGTGAGTTATCATTCCACTGAGGACAAGGCCAAGCACTAGTGCAAATCTTAACTGTTGTTTAGCAAATCAATATTTTTGTGGTGTTTTGTAATTAAAGACAATTAACTTAAATAAATGAACATAAGGATAAATTGTGTGTTGTGTAAAAAGGATTGATGATAATGATACTATCTAGATATTGAATTCCCCTAGCCTCAATTACATTACATGATAGAGTTGAGTTGGCATTCCTCTAACTTAGACTAAAACCTCTCTCGAGCGAATTAATCCTTAATCACTAAGTAGAGTGCCGAAATCTCTTCTCAAAACACAATTAAATAGATCATGCATTAAGAACAAGGAACTATAAACCAAAGAATCTTTTAGGTCTATCTCTAGCACCCCAATCAATCCTCAACCCTTATGAGTAATCAATTCATATCAAGCTTTCTCAAGTCAATAATATGAAAATGGCAACCAATCAATAAGCATGCTATCATCAATTGGCTATAATCATTAAGCATCATAAGAATAAAACAACTCAATCAATTAAAAGTATCCAATCATACAAATAAGCTAGGGTTCATTAACATCTAGATAGAGAATGATTTAGTTCATGTTCAATACACTTAATACAACAACAACAACAATAACATTAAAATACATAAAAGGAGAAAATAGAAAAACCCCTTTCAATATAGCTTCTTCAATCTCCAGGAGCTTCCAATGGAAGATGCAGATGTTGGAGAGGATGGAAATGGAGGATGAAGATGAAGATGAAGAGTCAAGGAAAGTGTCACTCCCTCCTTGCCCAAAACGTGTATGCCCAGCCTCCTCCTCTCAAACCTCTCTTCTCTGCCTCTGTTCTCTGTTTCCTGCACAAAACTCCAGCCCTCTGCAGAAGCCTCTCCTTCTTCCTCTTCTTCTCTTTTTATTTCCCTCCAAAGCTCAAGCTCATGCTTTCCAACTCACACCAGCTCAAACCACTCTCTCTTGTTCCCCACTCTCTCCTTGTTTTGTATTTCTTTTGGCCAAAGTAATTGGTTTGTCTCCCACTTGTCTCTCAATTCGTGCAGAAGAATTCAAGTTTTTATAGGGTGACACGGCCAAGCGGCTTGGCCGTGTCTCTTGTTTTGCTTTGGGACACGGCCAAGCTTGCTGGCCGTGTCACCTTCTGCCCCTCTTCCTTTCTTTCTTTTCTCTTTGTTTCATGTGTGTGTCAGCTACTGCTTCTCTTCTTTCCTTCTTTGCTTGGTTTTGTTCCTTGGGTGAGACACGGCCGGTGGCTTGGCCGTGTCTCCTGCCCGTGTCAGCCACTGTCTTGAGATTATTTTGAGGGACACGGCCAAGCTTACTTTGGCTTGGCCATGTCTTGCTTGATTCAAGCTTTTTCTTGATTGTTTTGATCCTCCAAGGGAGTTTTTCCACTTTAACCTAAAACAAACACTTAAAACAAACTTTAAACCAAAATCAAATGAAACATTAACTAAAAACACATTAAAATCATACTAAAAACAAGTATAAAAAATACTCTTATCAGAACGTGAGCAAGTATAGAACCTATAAACGAGGCCCTAGCCTCAAAGATGGAAGAACTTCCTGCTAAGGCTATGAGAAGTTAGCTAGTTGAACTATTAGAAGATAACATTGCTGAAGCATCCACTAGTACCAAGAAGTCGAAGGACAAAGGAAAGGCTAAGGTGGACAAGATAGCTTTTGATGAATAAAAGGTGGTGACTAATGACCATGAAGACTGGGATACATACCTCTAAGAAAAATAGAAAGAGGAAAAAGGTTGTGGAGAAGATTAAATCTATCAGCATTGAAAAGATGATTGTTGGATTAGAAAAGAAGTTTGAAAAGAAGTTGAAGACTAAAGAAGTGTCAGAGGTGGACAAGTTGTTTAAGGATGATGAAGGAATCCCTTACAAACTCAAGATGCCTCCTTTTGCTAAGTTCATGTCAAATAGTACATCACTACCATGCAACCTGATAGAGCTATTAAGGCTTAAACCCTGAAGTATTTCATTCTTTCTTTAGATCCTATTGTGCAAAAAATGGTTCAATACCTTGGAGGAAAATACCCAAAAGACTAGGATTTGTTGTATAAGGCTTCATCTAGCAGCATGGATACAATGATGAGCTGGAAGTGACCCTAATGGAGGTGGAGACTATCAGAAAAAAAAATGAGATCTTTGTTGATTATGTGAAAGGATGGAGAAATAAGGTTGCTCTTCTCAAAAAGAGGCCTGATGAATCTAACCAAATTTGAATGATAGCAAGAGGTGTCTTGTTGAACCTCTATGAAAGATTGTATCACTCTCTCAATAGATATTTCAAAGATCTTCTCCAAGTTGGCTTGCATATACAAGAATGTGAAAGAGAGAAGAATCATTTTTTCTACAAGAATGAGTGAAAGAGGTGTAGACCATTCATTTTGGCCCTAAATGAATCTAGTCCTAATTAAAAGGGCCAAAATAAATCCAATCCAATTCTAAAAGCTTGAATCAATTCCAAACAAATTTTAAAGGCCTAAATCAAATGCAGTCTCAATTGGCCATGATCAAGCCCTAATTCGCTATGAGCAAATGCTCACGGTGAATTGGTGATGGCTGATTCGCCATGAGTATTTTCTCATGGTAAATTGGCCATAATTAGGGCCTAGCTCGCTATTTAAATGTCCTAATTTTGCTAAAACTCAGAAGGGATTCGGATAAAGAGAGTCTTTTCTAATACAATTAGGACTGTGTGACTGAGATGAGACTAGATTGTCGCCCTAATGTTGCTTATAAAAATCAATTAAAGGGGGGACAATGAAAAAAAAATCAGCTAAAATTAGCAATAGAAACTGAAAGTAAAGACAAAGAGACATAGAGAAAAGAAAATAAAGAGGCAGAAGCCAAAACTTGTGAACTCAGTAATCCTCGGATTATTTAACTCAACCAAAAGTAGTTTTGATTCGAGCAAACCATAGTATCACCAAGATCTAGCCTATGTGAAGATTTTGTTGTGTTTGAAGCTAGGTTCAGTTCAAGGAAAATATTTTGGTGGAGCCAACAATGGAGATATAATTCTACCAACTCATTTTAATTAATTTATATTGATCATCCTTATTATTTAATATCATAGAGTTCATCGTTATTTTGTTCAGTTTTTATCTCATGCAATAAATCATAGCTTTAGGTTTAAATTTAGTTGAAATCTTAATTGCATAATCTAAACTCTAATCTTGCATGTTAGATCATAAACGTGGGTTTAAACCCTAATTCTGTATGTATTAAACCTTAGGTTTAGGACCAAACCATAATTTATACTACAAAACCCTAATTGAAACACCCTTATACCCTATAAACGTATAATACACACACTCAGTATATGTAAAATATATGTATACGGTATAAAAATGTTACAATCCGATTTAATAAAAAATTTTATATTTTCAATTTAAAATCCCAAAACTTAAAAATGTATATTTAAATAGTATTAGAATATTCCTTATAGATCATATGTCCAAAATAAGTATTTTATATGAAAATCTTTGAGAAAAATTCACAAGAGTTTTGTTTGTATTTTGGACATTTCAAATTTCAACAAAACCACAACCTGCATAAAAATACTCCCCAAATAAACCAATCATACATATCCACTTCAACTTTTCAATTTCTCCACAATTCCTCAAAACATTTATACATATACACACACAGATATATATATATATATCAAAACACATATAAACCTCACATTACCCAATAATTTAAAACATTCTTTATAATTTAAAATATATAAACTCCAAAAACATAATATAATATACATAATATCAAAATGTACTATAATATAAACTATATACATGCTGGCAAAATAGCCCTGATCTTGATGTACCCAAAATTAGCTCAATAAGCAATCTCTAATCTAGACCCGACCCAGCCTAAAAGAACTTTCTAGCCTAACCGGATCACCCATGTCACTTGCGCGATGAATTACAATTGTGCTAAGCTAAAAGCCTAGCAATACAAACTTTGGTTACAGTAAAACTATAAAACAATGCCAATGCAAAATGCTTTTATGCTATGTCACAATGTGACATTCAAGCTCACTTTTAAACATATTCTTTCATCATTTAATAATTCGCACAAACACATATACAAGCATGGGCCCAAACAAACTAATACATTATTCAAATCTCAGAGTTACTATTTTGATCCATAATGACACCAAGTGTCTAGCCTCGAAGGAAAATCAAGTAATGCTCAAAAGCTAGCTCCGAAGGCAAATCATATCACAGTGACGTCAAGCGTCTAGTTCTGAAGGAAAATAATGAGGATAACCTCACAGGCATGCTACCAAACACGGAACTCTGAAAATTAAATAACATACTAGGCACACAATTAGTTCATATTTTCCATTATCAATTTCTTTCTCATTTTCCCATAATCAATTAGGCACATTGCCTCTTTTCTCATTATCAATTAAGTCCATTGCCTCATTTTCTCATTTTTCCCATTCATATCAATGTCATTTCATTTCAATTTATCACATTTCATCATTTCATCACAATGTATGATATTTCATAACAAAATCACATTACCCAAACACGTTGGGTCATTTTCACATTTTATTCAATTTAGCCATTAATAATAGCTTTTCATAAAGCATATAATGCATACATAACAATTCACATGTTATAACACAATGTTCATGAATGTTCATGCTACCAAGTAGCTTAACACATTTTTCATCCAAAATGTGTTAGGCCAAATGTAATGCAATTATACCTCATTTATCAAGAGTTTATACATACCTTAGAAAGCACTCCAAAGCAAAACTCCCCCCAACCTTCTATTCCAAGTTGCTCTTCAACACTAGGGTTGGGCAAACTACTTCCTCTCAATGCCTATATTAAATGTGATCATAAATAATCATTTAATATCACATTCTAAGGCATTCTCAACATCAAACCATAATTAAACATCAATCTAAACAAAATCTCAAAATTAAGCTTTATCTCACTTTAACTTTGAAAAACCATATCAAGCCATTTAAATTAGTGTTTTAAGTTTATTAATATCATTAAAAACATTTTTTAATATGTTTAAATCAATTACATTACATAAACACATACTTATTTTCAAAACCCTAAAATGGCATAACCTTCCCCATTGAAGGTTCTCCATTCCAAATCTTTTCAATTATCAATCCAATCTTATTTCCATCACTTATATCCTTAAAGAACATGATTTAAGCATTAAAATCAAACAATTCACCATACTTTTAAAAATCCCTTTTTCCAAAATCCTAAATCAACACTACCATTTTCAAACTCTATCCAAACTTAACAAAATCTATCATTTGACTTTAAAATCATTGTGTATGCATTAAAACAACACATTTGTAAAAAGGTCTATTTGAAAATGAATTTTATGCTTTGTATTTGGGCTATGGGGTAGAAAAGAATTTTGGCCCATTTTAGAAAAGTATTATGTCCAAAGACCATCTTAAAGATTTTAGAAACTGCAAAAGAGGGGTTCCACTTGGCAAGATTGAATCAGCTATGGGTGAGAAGGCAATGACCATTTATGTCGTGAATGAATTTTTGGACTCAACTGACAGTGATGAGGAATTGGAATATAAGGAAGAAAAGTGGGTCTAGTATGAACTTGAAGTATAAAAGGTACAAAATCCATGCTCATAGAGCAGCATCCTCGCCTTTAGTACGTCTAATTAAATGAGACATCTTCTAATCCAACTCAATAAACTTCCCTTTGCTTGAGTGTTGCTCATCTTATTTTCTTTAGTATTTCATTGGAATATTTATGTTTTTCAAATTAAAATTGTTTGGATAAATTATTTTTGGTTGCATTTATAATTTTGTTGGTTTTTGACATTCTAGTGCTCAACCGATGATGAATCTAGCTTGATATTCATTAATTAATGTATTTATGCATTATGATCTAATTGACTTTACTAGGTGAGGAGTTGTTCTATAGCATTAAATGTGTATGCTTACATAGAGAGGGCTCCTGCATAATTACCTGTGTCTAGTCGATCATAGAATATGTAACACTCTTATACCCTATATACGCACAATACATATACCTCAGATATATAAAATACATATATAACATATAAGAATGTTATCATACTTTTCTTAATTTTATAAAAATAGTTTAACCTTTAAAATATAATTTGGTAAATAAAGTAACATATTTATATTAGTAATTAATTGATAAAAATACAAATTTTAAAAAAAATCTCTAAGAAAAATTTGCCAGAGTTTTGTCTGTAATTTGGACATTCCCAAAATCAAACACACTCAACCTGCATAAAAATTTACACTTTCAATATATATATATTCTCATTCATTTATCCCATTCTCCAATATCATCCACACAACATAAATTATAAAATGCTCATGATCATTTATATATATATATATATGAAATGTATTTAAATATTTACAAGCATTTTAAGTTCCAACATTTTTACATAAACTATAACTTATACAAACATCATGAGCTTAAACAAAAATACATATTTACATACTATGCAGTGGTACTGGTCTGGCGGTGAACCAATAAACTTCTAGACTATAATATTTGTGATTTTGGAGAATTAGATAATTATTTGGAGGTATAGGTATTGTATATACTTAATGTATACCTAGTGTAAACATAGTGTATGCATATTATATATTAATTGTATATGTTGGAAAGATATATTATATACATGATATAATAATATACATATATGGTATATTTAATGCGTATGTAGGATATATATGATATGTCCATATAAGTATTCATATACATTAATTATACATTACACATCCCTAGCATATACATTATATATACATGTACCTAAAGATATATATAACATATAAGTAAAATATATATAACATACACATATACATATACATAAAATATATATTACATATATATTAAGTATAAATTGGTGGTGGAAAAGGTGATGATGATGATAATAATAATAATAATAAGAAAAGTCAAAGAAGGAAGATTTGTGATTGGTGGAAATTAAGTAATTAATGGTATTATTAAATATAAGAGATAAAGATGGAGAAAAAGAAGGCATTTCTTCTTCTTCTTCTTCTTCTTCTTCTTCTTCTTCTTCTTCTTCTTCTTCTTCTTCTTCTTCTTCTTCGCATGAATTTGGAGAGAGGGGGAGGAGATATGATTTCTTCCATACATAAGATTTTATAAGGGATTTCAAGTGGATTTTCAAAGAAAGAGGAAGATTCAAGAAAGTACATAGTCTTTGAAGCTTTGATTTCTTTTCTTTGACGAATATGTATGGATTACTAGAGAGAAAGTGGTGTTTAATTGTTAAAATAGGTAGAATTGATTCATATTTCTCATTTATATCGATATCAATTTATTTCATTATGTTTCCACATATCTCATTACATTATACCACATTTTTGCATTTACAACACATTACCCAATTACTTTGGGTATTTCCACATAATTCACATATTAATCACATTTAATGTAATCTAGCCAATACCAATGGCTTTTTAACAATACACTTAATGCATACACAACAAATGGCATCACCCAAACACTTTGGGTCATTTTCACATAATACACATATTTCACATTTTACACAATTTAGCCATTATCAATGGCTTTTCACAATGCATTTAACACATATATGACATTACAAATGTCATAGCACATTATTCATATATAACCAATGTATCAAGTAGCTTAACACATTTTTCAACTAAAATGTGTTAAGCCTAAATGTCATGCAAAAATAACCAATGTATTCAAAGTTTGTACTTACCTCGAATAGCAACTAAAACAAGCTTAAAACAACCTCCAATCCTATCCTTCCAACTTGCCCTTCACCACTTGGATGAAGAAAATCAACCTCCCTCAATGCCTAAACCAAATGTGATAGCAAATAATCATTTAGTATCACATTTAATGGCATTTTCAATATTAAACCATAATTAAACCTCATCCAAGCAAAAATCCAAAATTTAAGGTTAACCTCACTTTAACTTTGGATTCTCATACTAGGCCATTCATTTTAATATATTAAGTTTATTTATATTATTAGAAACATATTTTAATACATTTAAACCATTTACATTACAAAAACTCACTCTTATATACAAAACCCTAAAATGGCATAACCTTCCCCCATTGAAGGTTTTCCATTCCAACACAATCCATTAATCATTTTAAGCTTATATTCATCACTTATATCACCAAAAAACAAGATTAAACCAATAAAATTATACAATTCAACAACTTTGAAAAAATCATTTTCCAAAACCCTAAATCACACTTCCATTCTCAAACTCCAACCAAACACAACCAAATTCAATATTTGACTTTAAAATACTTGTTTAAGCACCAAAACAACTCATTTAGAACCAATTTGCACAATTAAAAACCATGATTTCTCAAACCCTAAATTCTCTCTCTTCACCATTCTTTATCCAAAATCAATCATTTCTTCAATCCAACCTTAAAATCATTAATAACTACCCAAAATAACTTCATACACACCAATTCCAACAATTATAACATGCTACTTCAAAAATCCAAAACTCACATATTCAAAATTTCTATGGAAATTCAAAGAAAAAGCTAAAGAACTTACTTTTTCAAGTGGAAATCACTAAAAATCCTCTTTGAACCTATGAAATCCTTTAATCCTTGGAGCTAAGAAGAACAAAAATCCTTGAGCTATCTCCCATGGTGGTTCGGCCAAGAAGAAGAAGAAGAAGAAAAAGACTTTTTTTTAAATTTCTCTTTCCTTTCATCTTTTAATTATAACCATATATATATTTTATAATAATTTAATATTTAATTATTTATTAAAGAAATTAAAAGACTAAAAATTCATCATCCATTCAAAAATAATTTATTTTTGAATTATTTTATTAATTTTTAATTTCTAAAATTTATTTATAAAAATGCCATTGGACTTTGACTTTTCTTTTAAAAAGTGTTGATTTTTATATATTATGTATATTTTATATATATCACATATATATTTCACTTTTTCATTTAAAATTCCTTTATTTTTCATTTAAAACTATTAATTTAATTTATCCAATTTAATTATAATATACTTTATCAAATTTTCAAAAATTAGAAATTTTCAAAAAAAAATTTGGGATATTACTTGTCCAGTATATTAAGAATAATTTTGCATGTATTAATAGACCTAAGTGATGCTAGGTCTTGAACTGAGCAGAGTTAGGTCATGTGATGAGATTGAGATTGAGATTGAGAATGGACCCTAGCAGAGCTGGGTCGTGAATTTGATATTGTGATTACCGGACTTGTTAATTGTATAGGTGTGTTTGGGTCCAAATGTTTGTGTGCAAAAGAGTTGTATGTATGTGAGTTTTTAAATTAAAAGTGAAGATGTTGCAGGAGTAATAAAAATTATGCTATGAGAAAGTATAATTGATTGTGATATGTATATATATTGTATTTGAGATTGTGTACCACTAAGTTGTATAACTTAGCGCTATTGTTTGAATTGCGCAGATAAGAGGATTATTGATCCGAGAGATCCTGATTGTTGGTTTTTTTTTTGGAGTTTGACGGTGCCACGAGACTAACTGGGCCAACTGCATTCATGTATATTTTTTTTTATTATGCATTTTGGTTTATGTAAATTTAAAAATAATACTTGGTTTTGTTTTAAAGACTTAAAATAATTATATAAATATATTTTTATAAGAACTTAATTATGATAAATATTGTTGTAAATGGTAAATAGGATAATTTTTTATGTATGGTGGAAGTGTGAAATTATATTTTGGGAGTGTTAAATTGATTTTATGCAGGTTGTGAAATTTGATATTTTTGGGATTATCCAAATTTATAGACAAAACTTCAGCAAATTTTTTTCAGAGATTTTTCATTAAAATATGTGTTTTTAATATTAAATCTATTAATAAATATTTTTATTTACTTATAAAAGCATGTTATAAAGATTTAAGCATTTTTCTTGAGAAAAAAGAATTTAAAAAAAAATGGCAACGGTGACATTTTTATATACTGTATACATATGTTGCATATACGGAGTGTATATACGTATGTATATGAGGTATCAGGTGTTGCATAGACTATCCGTCTCTCACTTGCTACCTGTGTGATGTACAAATCACGCTAAGTGTCTAGCTTAGCGGTACATACTTGAATAATAAAAACATATTAAACAATACATTATGCTTTCTTTTCAACATGAAATGCATTATGCACTAACACAACATTGCTCATATAAAACAACCACATATCACAAACACATGCATTAGGTTTCAGTGATATTGTTATGGTCTATCGCAACACCAGGGATCTAGGTGTTGTATCCGTCCCCTGTTGACACCTCTGTGTCTAGCCTCAAAGGCAAATAAAGTGATGCCCAGCGTCTAGCTCAAAGGAAAATCACATCAATAGCACCGAAAATAATTCTCTAGAATAAGACACTATACAAGGCAAACACACATTTCATATACATTACTACTTTAACATAATCGATACCATTATTATTTACTTTCCAACACTTTTTCATCGTTATTCTTAATTTCCACATTTCCCACACATATAACACAATGTTTGCAAATTATACTTATCAATGTGACTAGCTATTCAACAATGGCTTAACACCACATTCCACATTTTTACATAATATTGCCAATTATGTCATTCTTCACTTTTTGGGACTTTTTCCATCATCTCAACACATTTCCATACATTTACATCATAAGCATCATATGCCATGCTACTCATACAATGTGGCTGAAATGCACCCTTAAAATGGCATAAAATACTTTTTCTCACAAACACATTCAAGAAATGTCAATGGCCATTCTAAAATGGTTTAACAATAGACACATTATGCAAATCATACTTTTAAACACATAAACAAGCTCTTTCCATGTGAATACATACATCAAAGTAGCATGGCACCAATAACAACACCATGTAGCATGCCATTTCAATGCATTGTAATACATATATGCCAAAGTATGTACTAACCTTTAACCAAAATAACTTCCAAGCTAAATTCACACTCTTCTCTTCACTTCACCACTTTGATTGGAGAAACTCAATCTACTCAACACCTAACCACATTTTAAATTAAAATACTTCATTAGTATTAAATTTTTATGCATTTTAACCAATTAAACTTAATTTTTCTCATTCCTATAAAATTCCATGTTTTTGCCCTATTGTTATTTAATTTTGGAATCCCATTTTAACCAATTCCAAATCATGTTTTAAGTTAATTTCCATCATTAGAATTATATTCTATCACATTTTAAGCAATTAAATCCAACTAACACCTATTCTTTATAACAATTCCATAAAAATAAATTCTCTTACTTCCTCTCTCATACTACCATCAACCCTAATTGTTTCAACCCTTTAACCATAAAATCATTGTCTCTACTTCAAACTAGCATCATCCAAACCCAATTAACCAATTATCCCACTCTCCAATAAATTTCCAAATCAAACATATTTATATATTTCAAGAAAAACTACCTAAAACTAAAGGAATCCTACCTCTTTCTTGTAATTTCCTTTAAAGCTATTTATATCTTTGAAGAAGCTTGAAGAATTTAGTTGATTGAAGGAAAAATCTCTCCCTTGGCAACCATGGAAATTTCGGCCAAATGGAGAAGAAAAGGAAGAAGAAGATGTTGATATTTGACTTTCTTTTCTCTTCTTTAATTCTAGCGAATATATATATATATTAATTATTGATTACATAATATCACACTTTTCTATCATCTTCCATTATCTAAAATTATTTTTAATTTTAATTTATTTTATTAATTATTAAATATTATTTTTTTATTTTTTAACTTTTTAATATTCACCATTTGACTCTTACTATTTAACTTTTGTTTTTTATAAAAAGGTATATATCATATATATGTTAGGTATATTTTAAATGTATATCATGTATACACTATGTATATCCTTTATACAACTCTCTATTTACTCTCCATGCACCTTGTTAAATTAATTCTAATGAGACTATAGGTGTTACAAAACATGCTTTGACAAACTTTCAATGTGAAATTGAACACTGATTATTTGAGAGAGAGATGATTTAGGTATTATTTACTGAGCCAACAACTAGTATATACCCTATTAATATGAATCCCTGATTTGGACCTTTTAATTAGGACTAAAATTATTTAGGGCTAAAATTAAAGGTCTATAGTCTTACCCCCAGATTGAACGTTCTTAAATTCATTCAGAGAGTGAAAAGCAATATGCCTTGATGGATTTAAGTTGATCTCAGATACTTCAATGAATCTGGGCTGGTCCGAATGCCTCAAAAAAACCCGAGCTTGTTTGAATGCTTTAACAAATCCGAATTAGTTCAGGTACTTTAAATAAACCCAAGCTAATCTGGAAAATCTGAATGCTTTAACAAATTCAACTTGGTTTGGGTGCTTAAATAAACTCGAGTTGTTCTAGAAAATATGGATACTATAGTAAATCTGAGTTGGTTTGAGTGCTTTAAGTAAACACAAACTGCTTATGGAAAATTTGGATGCTAAAGATTTGGATGTTTTACCAAATCCATAAAACTACACCGTCGTGATACTTTAACAAATCCAATATAGGTTGAAGGTTTGGACGCTTTACCAAATTCGCAAAATTGTGCCGTCACGATACTTTAACAAATTCAATATAGGCTGAAGATTTGTATGCTTTACCATATCCATAAAACTACACCGTGAGGATACTTTAACAAATCTAATATAGGCTGAAGGTTTGGATGTTTTACCTAAATCCGTAAAACTGCACCGTCAAGTTACTTTAACAAATCCAATGTAGGCTAAATATTTGGATGCTTTACCAAATCTACAAAACTACACCATCAGGATATTTTAGCAAATCCAATATAGGCTGGAGGTTTGGATACTTCAACAAGTCTACAAAATTATGTTGTCAGGATACTTCAACAAATCCAATATAGGCTGGAGGTTTGGAAACTTCAACAAATTCAAATTATTCATCATTCTTTAATTCTGAATAGACTCAGCTATAGATTCTTCAACAAATCCATTAGAGTTTCAGGTGGATAGAAACTTGATTTTGAATACTTTAACAAATCCAAAAAAAAATGTTTGCCTTTGCATAAATGGATCTTCATCTTGATTCTTGGGACTGGACCTCTGTACTGCATCAACTCCAGCTCTTCTAACTAGACTGACCTTTTGTCATTTGTATCTTCATTCATTTGAGAGTTCTCGCTTTCTTCTAGCTACTTTTTCCATTCATTAATGGATTCTACCTATGGATGGACCTTTATCTTGTATCAATTTTAGCTCTTCTAGCTTGACTGACCTTTTGTCATTTGAGAATTCTAGCCTTCTTCTAGCCACTTGTTCCATTCTTTTAATGGATTTCACTTTGCAAAAAATTCAGCTATTTTTTAGCCATCATATTCTCTCTTTGGCCCCTACATGGCAAAACAATGTGTGAGGGGGATTTTTCCCCCACTCCTAATGGAATGGTTCTTGCGACTTCGGCACTGTTAGACTCTGGGACTTAAAGAACACGGATCTAAACCCGAAGAATTTGAAGTCGCCAATCAGATAGGCATGAAAGATAGAAAGGGATAGATGACTCAATTCCTTAGGAATTCTCAATCCCTACTAGGTTCAAAAAGTTATGTATGCATGGGGAAGATGAGAATGACCCAACACCCCCATAACACCCGGTTCATTGTAACTAGCATCCTTTTCAAGTATAAATATTATTAAATTCTTATTTTAATATAATATTATCCATACTACATCTAATTAATTCAAATAAAGATCATATTATAAATCAAACACATTAAATAAAATGAGCACCCATACAAGATGGAAACATGTCCTTACAAACATCCAAAATATATACAAACAAATAAAATAGGACACCCACCAAAAGGTGGAAACATGTCCTTTACAGTAGTCCTAAAATGCTTAAATAAAAACTTACATAAACTTAAGGTACCCATAAGTGGAAACATGCCTTTTAAATCATTTTCAAAACCCAAACAATGATAAATAAACACAATTCAATCATCCATTAGAAGCAATAAAAATTAAAGCTCATCATCCATCATCAAGCACATAATAATAAATAAGATAGTATATAATAATAAATAGGACGAGGTCTAAACTTCTTGGTTTTGATCTGGCTCTTTTAATTGAGACTGGGCTTGTTTAGGGCCAAAATTAGGGGTCTACAGTTTTGTCTCCTGCTTGAACGATCTGAGACTTCAGTGGAATAGAGTGAAAAGCAATGATACAACTTTTGAATTTTGCACCAAGTATCTGCAAAACAAAACACAGACAAACAGACAAAGATCTAAAGGATGGATACCCTATTAACATCTAATCATTGAATAGCTCTAATATCTCAACGGATTATTGGGAAACTCTAATATCTTAATGGGTTTATCGAGCGAATTTAATATCTCGATAAAATTACCAAGCAACTTTAATATCTTGGTACATGAAAGCAGTCATCAAGTGGTTCTAATATCCCAATGAAATCATTAAGTGACTCTAATATCTTGGTAAATCAAAACAATCATTGAATGACTCTAATATCCCAATGAAAACCACCAGGAGACTCTAATATCTTGGTAAAACAAAAAAATTATTGAGCGACTCTAATATCCTAATAAAAACCACCAAGGGACTCTGATATCTTGGTAAATCAACACAATCATCGGGTGATTCTAATATCCTGATAAAAACCATCAAGCAACTCTAATATCTTGATGAAATAACAACCATTGAGCGACTTTAATATCTTGATGAAACCACCAAGCAACTCTAACATCTTGGTAAATCAAAACAATCATCGAGCAATTCTAATATCCTGATGAAAACCATCAAGCGACTCTAATATCTTAATGAAATAAGAACCATCAAGTGACTCTAATATCTCAATGAAACCACCAAGCAACTCCAATATCTACATAAATCAAAACAAACACAAGACAATGATTATTGAAATGAGTGACATGCCACAACACACTCATCAAAGACAACCATAAAGCAATTTTAATATCTCGATAGGAAAGTGAGCGACTCTAATATCTCACTGGGAACAAACATGGATACTTCAATAGATTAAGAAAAACCATATGCCTTTGTAGAAATGGATCTTTACCTTGATTCTTTATTTTTTGAATACTTCAAAAAATCCAGAAAAATGTCTGCCTTTGCAGATTGGATTTTCATCTTGATTCTTGGGAATGGACCTTCGTCTTGTATTAACTTCCACTATTCTAGTTAGACTGACCTTCTGTCATTTGTATATTCATTAATTGAGAGTTTTGGCTTTCTTCTGGCCATCATTTATTTGAGATTTCTGGCTTTCTTCTAGCCACTTATTCATTTGAGAGTTCTAGCTTTCCTCTAACCAATTGTTCCATGCGTTCATGAATTCTACTTTTGATTCTTTAATGGTTCGAGTTATGGACTCACAATATCTTTATTTAGGTTTGGACCTGCAGCATCTTGGTTTTGATGGACTTGAACTTGTTTGGGTTTTGGACCCATAACATCCATGGACTAGTTTGGATTCTAGACCCACAATATCCTGAGCTAGTTTGGGTTCTGGACCCATAATATCTGAGCTAATTTGGCTGGTTTGGGTTCTAGACCCATAATATCTTAGCTAGTTTGGCTGGTTTTGGGCCCACAATACCTAGAAAAAAATTGATTTCAAAATTCAGCAAAATATTCAGCTATTTTTTAGCCCTTTAGCCTTTATATCCTCTCTTTGCCCCTACATTACAGAACATTGAAAGAGAGTTTAAAATATTTTGTACATGCATAAATGCAAAAAATTGAAAAGAAGAAATTTTGCTCCCTTAAATTTTGCTCCTTGTATAGGCCCAAACTAATGATTTTATTCCCATGTAGCCTCCAACTGATGTTTTTATTTGTCTCATTCTTTGTGCAAGCATGTGTCTTCATCTTTGCAAAGTGATTAGATCTTTCTCAAGCAATGGGCCTTTCATACTCCCCCTAACGCTATGACTTCTTCTCATTGTTTGCTTTATAAAGTATCAACTGTAACAAGAAGTAGGCAACACAAGACAACAAGAATGCAGTGTGATATACTCATGTATGTATGTATACATGAATGATACTTACAGTGATTATTGTCACGACCCAACCTGAGGGCTCGTGACTGGCACTAGGGAATGGGAAAAGCACGTGGCTTCCAAAATCCATAGTAAGCCTAACCACTCATTTCCCAATAGTTTAAATGGTGATAGCCATCACTATCTCAAACCGAGCCTACAAGCCTGCCAATGTAATACTTCAATATAATATTGCATCATCATCATCAGACATTTATTGATAAATATATTTAGTAAAATCGTGGAACTAAATAAATAAGAAAATAGACAAGAAAAAAAATACCATGCGGAGTTTTAGGAAAAAATTATACAATAAAATATATATAATTTAACACTCCTGTCAAGAAATAAGAAGGCAAGGTGACTTAAAGAAGCAGTACTCCTATGCCCAACCTTCAATCTGGGAAAAATGGTGAACATGAATGAGCGTTTGACTCAATGAGTTATATAATATTTAATATAACATAAAGATCCCATGCAATTAATGCTCATGAGAATGACAACTAGACAAATCAAAATCACATATTCAAACAAGGATAGAAGTAAGTCAATGGGGTCATACTAAATCTCAAACTGGGGAGCCTATCCCCTTATCTGGCTCTCTTAATTCATACATTTTTCTTAGAATCTAACACATAAGGGCCATCATCACAGCCGTAGCCAAGTAGCGCTACCCGACTGACAAGCAGCGCTAAGCATGAAAATGTCTTCGCAGTCACGCCAGTCCTAATCTCATTGTACAATATCCTCACATCATAAACTGTATCTCCGATCATGTGTGATCTCACATCATCCTGACTCTATCTGGCATCGCACATTACATCAAACACAACCAACTCTTACTCAATATACATTATGTTTATAATGATAATAATTGTACAAATATTGCACAACAGTCGATGCAGTACGCAAATGCAGTTATAAACATAAATTAGGAGAACGGAGTAATATATTATTCTATATAACTAACAGTATACGGAACCCCATAACTATCCTCGAAGCATCTGACTGATGATGAAAAAACACCTAAATAAATCAATTTCTCCATCTGAGCCTCCAATCAAACTCAATATTAATTTTGTTTATTTAGTTTACTTACAAAATATCCCTTTAAGATTTTAAAATATACATTAAATCAATTTCAAGAAAATAATTTCATAATCGTCCTTCAACTATAATTGATTAATATATAATTTATTTACCTTAATTGTCACAAATAATAACTTATTATAATCATGATAATATCGAATATATATTTGATTAAACACTAATTTTACTTAATTAGCTTTAGTTATAAAAAATATTTAAATTTTTAAAACACATTTTAATTAAATTTGAATAAATTTTAGCTAGTAATTTATCCAATTATCATACAAATAAAAATCGTCATTATTGACTTTAATTCTCTTATTTTGTCATATTAAGTTTTAATAATAATAACCATTACAAATCTTAAATAAATAATTTATTTTATAAACTTTTAATATAGTACATTATCCATTTAACTTAAATCATTTAATAATCAAAAATAGTTTAACTTTTATAATAATTTATAATTTACTCAATTAGTTAATAAATAATTATTTTCAAAATTAATAATAATTTAATCATTTAATAATCAAATAATCAATTAACTTATTTAATAATTAATTTAATTATTCTACTTATAATTTTTTAATTAAATAATTAGTGTTATGAATTTTAATTATATTCTATTAACTATTTTATTTAAATCATTCAATAAACAAATAATTAATTAATTAATTCTTAAATATTAATTTTCTATATTATTAATAATTTTAATAATAGTAACTAATATATCTAAATTAATCAACATATTAATTAATCAATTTAATTAAATACGGTTAATTTAATTAACTAATAAAAATTATATTTCAAAATTTATTTTACTTCAAAACTTCTAACTAATTTCTTCTATTTAATTTATTATTATTATTTATCAGATTTTATTTTTTTCTGCCGAAATAGTGTCACCATCGTCGGAACGGTGATCGAATTTCGGCTAACCTAAAATGTGCTTTAAAATTTGCAAATGATATACCAAAACGAAGCTCAAGATGAGAGGAAGTTAACTGTACGTATCTCACCAAGAAAGAAGATTAAAATCTTACCGAAAAAATCGTTTGAAGCTCTAGATCGACGGTAATTTCGGAAGGCACGTGTGGCATGACCACGCAATTGGTGACGATCCACCTCTCTTCGGACTCGCTGTCAGCTGGCGCTCCACCCTGGCAGGAGTGTGTCGTCGAACGGTGGCTGGTCGGCGATAGATTGGCCAAAATGTCAGACTGCCTCTCTCTATCCTCTGCTCTCTCTCTCCTCCATCTCTCTCTCTCCTTTGTCTCTCTCTCTCATATTTATATATATTATTTATTTATTATTTTTTCTTTCTTTTTATATATATAATTTAATTAATAATAGTACTATTATTATTATCCTTATATTTTTTATTTTTATTTTTATATATTATTTTTTTATAATAATTTAAAATTTTAGATAATTACAATTTTCTCTCCTTTATAAAAATTCATCTTCGAATTTTCTAACTAAGGAAAACGCTCAAGTGAGAAACCAAACTATTCACGCTTCCCTGCGCGCTCTAATATATATATTATCTTAAGAACCGTAACTATTACTGTTGGGCTGATGATTTTATCACCTCGAAATCTTACTTAGCTACTACCATGATTTATCTTAAAATGTATCAATAACCATTTTAAACATAATCCTTAAATTTAATGGTTAATCATCAAAATTTTCCTAAATCATATACCCTTATGCATTTACTCTTAATCATTCCTAAATACATTTTATCTTATATTAATTTCTAGACTCTAGTTTTATATCTTAACCAATATCAAATCTTAATGTCTCTCTTTGTACATGTCTAAATTCTTCATCCATTTATCTCAATTATATATACTTATGAATATAATTTCCTCTAGTTGTCCGCTAATCTTTTAGAATATCATAAGCTTTCTACATACAAATTCAATTTAATCCATCAATTAATTCATTTAAACCTTAGGATAGAAATTAGTCATTCTTACTAAATATGTCCTTGTTCCATATTGACCATGACTGAATTGATAATACTATTCTATATATTTGTCTAACTAAACCCAAAGGCTCATAATGTTCAATCATTCTCTACCACTTCAACTCACCAGTGTACTTTATGTTATTTTTTTAAAATTGTAAGTATAACCCTAATAACATTATAACTTATATCTATTATCCATCAAAATATTTTATATCAACTAATATGTTTATATTCTCATATCACAAATATTTCTATAGTCAAGCTTATCATACACTATCCATTATTAAAATTTAAATTTACTTTGTCTTTAGAATTCATAAATTATTATCTTATTTCTTAAATTACTATGTCTACTTAAAGAACTACTCAGAGTCTAGCGTTTTATGTGTTCAAGAAAAATATATAACGTTATGATATACAATCTTTAATACAATCCACACTTTGAAGCCACAAAAGCAGCATAACTCATATCTCGTATTAATAAACACATATAATATTCACACACACATAGTAAATGGGGCCATACTAAATCTCAAACTGGGAAGTCTATTCCCCCTATCTAGCTCTCTTATAATCCATATTCATACATTTCTCTTAGAATCCAATACTTAGGGTCCGCCATCACAGCCATAGGCAAGCAGCGCTACCCGACTACAAGCAGCGTTGAGCATGAAAATACCCCTGCCGTCACGCCAGTCCTAATATCATCGTACAATATCCTTATATCATAAACTGTATCCCCGATCATGTGTGATCCCATATCATCCTAACTCTATCCGGCATCACACGTTATATCAAACACAACCAACTCTTACTTAATATGCATTATGCTTATAATAATAATAATTATACATATGTTGCACAATAGTCGATGCATTATGCAAATGCAGTTATAAACATAAATAAGGACAGTGAGGTATTATATTATATTATATAACTCACAGTAAACGGAATCCAATAACTCTCCTCTAAGCATATGACTGATGATGGAAAAATACATGAATATTATTTTTCAAGCAGCAACATGAACTATTAATATATAAATAGATGAGTAACTCTAAAGATTTTGCCGAAATTTCGACAGAGTCTCTCCTATAATTAGAATATTTTTCCCTAACACAAAACATGCAAATAGCACTTTCAATACGTCACAATTATCAAAATCAATCCAATCTCTCCATCTGAGCCTCCAACAAAACTCAACATTAATTTTGTTTATTTAATTTACTTACAAAATATCCCTTTAAGATTTTAAAATATATATTAAATCAATTTTAAGAAAATAATTTTATAATTATCCTTTAACTATAAGTGATTAATATATAATTTATTTACCTTAATTGTCACAAATAATAACTTATTATAATCACGATAATAACGAATATATATATATATATTAGATTAAAAACTAATTTTACTTAATTAGCTTTAGTTACAAAAATTATTTAAATTTTTAAAACACATTTTAATTAAATTTGAATAAATTTTGGCGAGTAATTTATCTAATTATCATACAAATAAAAATCATCATTATTGACTTTAATTCTCTTATTTTACCATATTAAGTTTCAATAATAATAACAATTACAAATCTTAAATAAATAATTTATTTTATAAACTTTTAATATAGTACATTATCTATTTAACTTAATTATTTAATAATAAAAAATTGTTTAACTTTTGTAATAATTTATAATTTACTCAATTAGTTAATAAATAATAATTTTCAAAATTAATAATCATTTAATAATCAAATAATCAATTAACTTATTTAATAATTAACTTGATTATTCTATTTATAATAATACTAATTTTTTAATTAAATAATTAGTGTTATGAATTTTAATTATATTCCATTAACTATTTTATTTAAATCATTTAATAAATAAATAAATAATTCTTAAATAATAATTTTCTATATTATTAATAATTTTAATAATAGTAGCTAATATATCTAAATTAATCAACTTACTAATTAATCATTTTAATTAAATACGGTTAATTTAATTAACTAATAAAAATTATATTTCTAAATTTATTTTACTTTAAAGCTTCTGACTATTTCTTCTATATTTATTTATTTATTAGATTTTATTTTTTTTTACTGATTAATTTTTCCGTCGCCAAAATAGTGTCACCATCGTCGAAACGGTGATTGAATTTTGGCTAACCTAAAATGTGCTCTAAAATTTATAAATGATATACTAAAATGAAGCTCGGACTGAGAGGAACTGAATTGTACCCTTCTCGTCAGAAAAGAAGATTAGAATCTGGCTGAAAAAGCCGTTGGAAGCTCTCGGCCGACGGTAACTTTGGGAGGAGCATACGGTGTGACCACACGGCGGTCAGCAATGATCCACCTCTCTCCGGACTCCACCCTGGCCGGCTAGTGTTGTTGGACGGTGGCTGGTTAGTGGTAGATCGGCCAAAATGTCTGACTGCCTCTCTCTCTCCTATTAATTATTTTCTTCCTCCTTCCTTTATTTCAAATACATGTTTATATATATATTATTTATTATTTTTTCTTTCTTTTTTATATATAATTTATTTAATAATAATATTGTTATTATTATCCTTATATTATTTATTTTATATATATATATATTATTTCTTATAATAGTTTAAAATTTTAGGTTATTATAATTACATAGACTCATAGACTAAGGTGATAGGCAGTAGGGCTCCCATTGGTACCTTCAGGCTATTCGTGTAGGCTTTGTATTGGATCATCAAGAGATATCACATCCATAGCTTTATCTCCAAGTTATAGAAAACATGAGTAGTAGGGGCTCAAGCATGATAGTCAGAGATATATGAGACATCCATTTCAAACTATGATTCAGCATATTAGTTTTGTTACACCCCAACTCACTAAAGCTAGAGTGGCTTAACTGGCTATAAATCTCAAATCATAACTTACTTACTTCATATCTCTAACAAGTATATAATCATTATTTATAATATTTATTTACTCATCTACATCACTAAAGATATTCCAAAAATAATTAACAATTTTCAAAATAAAATCAACCTAGAAATACTAATATGGTTCAACCTCTTTTATATGCAGAAGAATTTCAAATTAAAGAGTTTATGCTGTATTGAAGTCTACCAAGTTGATCTTCAAAAATGTTAATAATAAAGGGATGAGTCCAACTGCTCAGTGAATAGGTAAATATGTAGCAAGTGAGAACAAACAAGGTTTAATAATACTTAATATATATTTAATCAATAATCAGCTAGATAATTAATTCTCGAAATCTTAAATATAACTTTTAAATATTTCTCAGCTCTCATAAAAAAATCAGAAATAATTCAATTCATGCATCTTTTATATACACTCAAATATAATTTCTATTAATCCAACTTCAATCCAAGGGCGCATGATAACTTATCTCGCAAGTCCAAGGAGAAATAACTTTAATACACATATGTAGAGCAATTACCGCAGCCAAGGGTAAATTTACAGTATTATTAAGTTTATATAAACACTCGTCATTAAGGTGCGATCTCGCGGAATTATAATAAGAGTGCATATGAACTATTTATCCAGTACAGTATAATCAATCAGTCATATATATAAAAATAAAACTACCATTATTTGTCCTCACTTAATAAAAAAATAATATCATTCAAAAATAAAACTTCATTCTGATTTTAGTAAATTCTGCTTTAAAAATCATATATAGATAATACTTTAGAAAATATAATGTTACACATTTGCCCACTCACCTTAGTCAAAAACTAAATTTATAAATTCAATTATATTATATTTTTTATTTATCTCAACTGTTGAATCCACTACTAGAGTGATAAAATAATTATTAACTAAAGAATATCCTAAATTTGTTAAACTAATATGATATAAGAGTGCGCATAAAAATTACTCATAATTTCTAATGAAGTAGTCAGTTATTTTTCTAATTACCACAATTTACTTTTTTATCTAATTGTCTCATATAGTTTCCGTCAACTTATCATAGTTTGAATGTTCAAAAATACTAAATATTTAAAATATCTCAATATACAATTATATTAATTTAATTTATTTATTCTTATTATTATAATATTAATGTTGCTAACAAATTTATTCTATTAAACTTTTAATAATGTTTATTTAGTTTACTTACCAGATATCTATTTATAATAAATTAATGTTGAACAATTCTAAGAGAATAATTTTATAATTGTCCTTCAATTACAATTAATAATTTATTTACTTAATTTTTTAAAAATATTATCTTATCATAATGATAGTGAAAATGTGTAACCTTTTTTTATTATTATTTATTGAATATAAACTATATATATTTTATTAAATATAAACTTTACATAATTACCTATAGTTATAAAAATTATTTAAATTTAATATACATTATATTTACTTAAATAGTTCTTTTAACAATTAAACTTTTTACTAAAATATTCTTCAAATAGAATAATATTATCTACTTTAATTTTTCTTATTTTGTCATATTAAATTTTAATAAGAATAACAATTATAGTAATAATATAAATAATAATGATACTAAAATTAATATTTACTCATAACAATTACTATAATAAAATTAATAATAATAATATTTAATTACCATAACCATAACAATCTTAATATTTAGCTATTACTTAAAATTATATTTTAATTGTTAATGTGATTAAATATTAGTCAATATATTAATATTCAATTATATTAGTAATAATAATAATAATAATATAACTTTTTAAGTAAATATTTAATATACTTTAAATAATATGTTTAAAAATTACTAATAGTTAAAATACTTTTACTACTACAGCATTAATAATATTAATAATTTATTACTACTTAGCACAATTTATATTTTAACAATTATTATAATTCTTTCTTTTTTAAATAAAAATAATGGTGACCTAATTATTATAATTATAACAATACTAATTATATATTTATAATTATATTTTAATTATATTTTATTTATCACCTAATTTAATTATTTAATAACTATTAATCATTTAATAATTAATTAACTCCATTTTATTTATAAATAATTTAATTAACTTAATTCAATTTTGTAAATAAAATTTTTATATGGATAATAATTTAATAGTTGAATTTAATATAACTTAATTTAATAAACTATTTATTTATTATTTTTTAATTTATTTATTTATCTCATAATATTTTTATTTATAACTTTATATCTAAAATACCACCAATTTATTTTGTAACAAAATTTACTAACAAAATTCATAATTCAATAATTGAACTTGATTTACCCACAAGTATTTCTAAAGTTAATATATACTTATTTTTTTATTCTAATTAATCAATTATTAATCAACTCTATATATATCAACAAAAATTCCTAAACATAATTGATAATAAATTTAAATTTATTAATTAACAACTAACTATAGTTTAATCAATTCAATATATATATATATATATTTGAATTTGTACCTAGGGGTGGACAAAAAAACCGTAAAAACCGAACCGACCAAAAAATCGATTAATCGACTGGTCAGTTCGGTTTTCGGTTCTAAATTACATCAAACCGAAAATATTCGATCGGCCAGCGGTTTCATTGCTCAGAAAACTGAACTGACCGAAAACCGACTGAATATTTTTGGTCTAAACCAAAACCGCTGGTTTATAATGAAACCGACCGAATATTTTTGGTCTAAACCAATTTTTTTGGTCTAAACCGAAACCGACAGAATTTTTTTTGTCTAAATCAATTTTTTTGGTCTGAACCGAAACCGACCGAAAATTTTTGGTTCAGTTTTTTCTCGGTTTCTACTTCTGTCGGTTTCGGTTTTGGTTACTAATATATTTGATCAGTTTTTGCAAATCGGTTCGGTTCGGCCAACCGAACCGAAAATGTCCACCCCTATTTGTACCACAATCTACTAATAATCTTTAAATTTTAAATATTTAATTTATTTTAATTGTACTTAATATTAATATTTTTATTTTTAATTTACTGTCTATATAATTTTACAATATTAATTCTTTTTCATTCAATTTTTTTAATAATAATAATTAATCAACTATAACTTCTAATTTAATAATTTTCTAAATTTTTAACTAATTCTTTTTTATTAACTATTTATTATTTTCATTATTTATATTTGTATTTATTCATAATTCATTTTCCTCTAATTATTTCTTATTTATCATAATGTTTATAGCAAAATTAAATCCTAAATTTTCTATTAAACCAAAATTTAACTAATTAAAATTTTAATTATTGTTTTCTTTGCAAAATATATCTACATACATATCTATATGAATCTTTTTAAATATTCATTTATAATTCACAAAATAATATACCAAATCGAAGTTTAAGACGAGATGGTTCTAAAAATACATGAGTCGTTAGCGCTTGTAGGTCGGTGATGACCAAAGGGCGGCAGATCAGAGCAAAAACCACATTGCTGTCAATCTCTCTCTCTCAATTTTTTGTCCTCCCTTTGGTTTCTTTCCTTCTCTGTCTCTCTCACTTTGTCTTTTATTTTCCTTTTCCTGCTCTCCCTCTCTCTCTCTCTCATTATTTTTGTTATACATATATATATTTATATTTTTTTTCTTTACTTTTCATTCTTCATTCTCCTTTAAAGACCACTATAATGTTCAATAACTCCACAATTAATTTGCCAAATTCAAAGTGCCCACTTAACCAAAAAAATTTCCATTCTTTTCAATTGCTTTTTTTTTATAATTTTTTTATTATTTTTACTTACCTACTTGTTTCCACTACACCTAAAATTTTTTTCTTTTTTTATATACCTACTCTTTTATTATTATTATTATTATTATTATTATTATTATTATTATTATTATTATTATTATTATTATTATTATTATTATTATTTTATCTTACTTTAACTATGTTGTTATTACTAAAAATTATAAGGTATTACAAGTTTCTTGTGAATAATTCTTTCATCAGCCTACTTTTGCTCAATATATCCTTTAACGTTCGACAATGTAATATACTTCCTTAAGCTTAAAGCTTCATGTGACAAGAAAAAACATTTTTGTTGAAATTTTAATTTTTGAAATCAAATGATTGCTTTGCCAAATTAGTGTTAATATACCTCAAGACTTGGTCTTTTAAATTAATACATCCATAACATCATACCCTAGTTACCGTACTAAATTTAGAAATCATTTTCATTTGAGTATGAGTCGTTGAACTTCATATAGATACATATACATTACTTGGCCAAAGGTCTTATTAAGTCTAAATATTGTCTATCTCATATGCATGCTTATTCAAATAATCTCCACTAATAGACTCTACCTACCAAGAGAGATAAACAGGTCTTTAACAAGCTTGAAATAGGGTCTATAAGAGATATGGTTAAGCAAAGGCCATTAGTAAATTGGAGTTGATATGACACTGCTAACAAATCTTTACATTACAAACTTTCTGCTAGAACCATAGGTAGCTGGGAACATTCTTAAACTCTGGGATTCTTGTTATCTTACTTCATGCAAAGATAAAACTTGAATGTTCTTCCATTTTATGGGCAGAAATTTGAACAAATATCAAATATATTCTTTTTTTCTTTCCTTTTGCATAAACTCAGGACCTATTTTTCTTCTTCTTCTTCTTCTTTTCTTCTTTCTACTTCCCCTTTTCCTCTTTTTTCTTTCTTCTCTTTTTTTCTTCTTTTTCTTTCTTTCTTCTTTTTTTTCTTTGTACATGGCATTTCATCATTCCACTCTTCTCCCTTTTTGAAATATCAATTCTAAGACTTTCAAAATTGTTGACTTGGTGATGCACATTGTAAACCAAATGAAAGATGGTTTTTCTGCTATTTTAGCTAAGCCTTTGGTTGGGTTGAACCAATTCAAGTTAAACTCTTCTCATAGGTTGGGTGAAAATAAGAACTTTGTTAGCTTTCTGAATCATCCTTTAGGGTTTTCAAAATTAGAGAGCTACTCTAATATTTTCCTAGGTTGCCCTTTTGGGTTTTCAACCCAGTAAGCTTTTTCTTTTCTTCTTTTTCTTTTTCTTGAATTTTTTGGGTCCTAGCCCTAAGAAAGCTGTCTTATTTGTGCTATCATATGCTTCTGACTATGGAGGAACACGAGTCTCCTTCAATGGGATGGATTCTTTTGTTGCCCAAATGCCATTCCAATGATAAAATAGATATGAGATATAAGGTATAGTTCAGGTAAACTTCAACTACCCTTATGGTCTTAACTATGCATCCTTTTCTTTGATCTTTTTGCTTCTTGGTAGCTCAATGATCATCATACTTGTCATAAGTGTTATATCATCTCAGGGTAGGTTATCAAGGTTTACAAGCCCATAAAAAAGAAATCTAAAATCTTATGAAGGCTAAAAAGAACAAACTATAGATTGATATTAACAGAGTAGATACTAGTTGTTGGCTCACCAAACAATGCCTAGATCATTTCTCTCTTAAATAAGCAAAGTTTAATTTCGCTTTGAAAGTTAATCAAAGCATATTCTAAGATCGACTAGACACCTGTAATTATACAAGAGCCCTCTCTAAGTAAGCATATACAGCTCAATGCTATAGAACAATTCCTTCAACTAGTAAAGTCATTCGAATCGTGATCCATAGATACGCTAATTTATGAATATCAAGTTAGATTTGACATCGGTTGAGCATCAAAATGATAAAAAAAAAACAACAAAATTATAAATATAATAAAAGAAATTTATTTAAACAATTTGAAAAAAAAAACATAATTGTTCAAAATACCAAAGAAAGAATAAAATAGCAGCACTCAAGCCTAGGGAAATTTGTTGAATTGGAGTAAAAAATGCTTTGTCTACTTGGACATGCTAGGGGCAAGGATCTTACCATTTTGTACCTCTTCTACTTTAGGTTCAGAAGCCCATCCTCCTTCCTTAGTCTCTGATTCATCATCACTATTAGTTGAGTCCCAAAATGCATTCACGACACAAATAGTCCATACTTCCTTACTCATAGCTATCTTGAATCTGCTAGATGAATTCTCCCCCTTCTTCATATTTTCTATACCCACATCTTGGAAAGAGGATAAAAAACAAAATATTTCTTCAGTCCTCCTCCTATTGTGAAGGTTGTTGGTAGAGGTACTTTGTCGAACATAGGCAAAGGGTTATTCTTTTTGTTAGGTTTGTTGGGGTCGGGCAGCTTATCACTGTCAATACGATCTTAAATCTCATGTCTTATCCTAACACACTTGTTTATTTTGCGCCCTTATGTTTGATGAAATTAACAAAAGGCCTTGGCATAAAAGTTAGATGGCAGAGGAATTGGTAATAGTCGTGGAGCCAATGGTTGCAACAACCCTTTCTTCTGCAGCTTATTGAAAAACCAAGACAAAGGTCTTCTCAGATTTAAAAACTGTCTCCTATTCCCTTAACCAGTAGTTGCATTGACATTCACCACTTTCTATATACTCTGACCACTAGACTGGTAATTTCCCTTCTCATTTCTTCTTCTAGAAAAATGATTCTTCTCCCTTTCCCACTCTTCTATCTATGAGCCAGCTTGGAGAAGATCTTTGAAATCTCTGATAAGAGTATGAGACAGCCTCTCATAGAGGTTAGGTAGGACACCTCACACTACCATTTTAATATGGTCAAATTCATCGGGCCTCTTTTTTAGAAGAGCAGCCTTGTTCCTCCACCTTTTCACATAATTAACAAAATTTTTATTGTGCTTCTGTCTGATAGTCTCCACCTCCCCATGTTGTTAAATGAAGACTTTGTACACAAATCCCAATCTATTTAGGTGTTCTTCTCTAAGGTATTAAATCAGTTTTGCACAATAGGATCCAGAGAAAGCATGAAATACCTTACGATTTGAGCCTTGGTAGCTCTATCAGACTGCATGGCAGTAATGTACTGCTTGACATGCAAGTGGGGATTTCCAGTTCCATCAAACTGCAAATGGAGACATCTTGAACTTGTAACGAATTCCTTCATTATCTTTAAACAGTTTGTCCACCTCCGACACCTCTTTAGTCTTTAACTTCTTTTTAAACTTCTTTTCTAAGTCAGCAATCAATTTTCAATATCAACATATTCGGTCTTCCCCATTGCCTTCTTTTCTTTCTTATTTTCTTATTGATCTTAGAAGTATTGGTCCCAGTCATCATCATTAATCACCACCTTTTCTTCATCAAAGGCTATCTCACATACCTTAGTCTTTCCTTTGTCTTTCTGCTTCGTAGTACTAGCGGATGCTTTAGTAATGTTATCTTCCAGCAGTGTAGCTAACTGACTTTTCACAGCCTCAGCTAGGATCCCCTTAAATTCTTCCATCTTGGAGGCTCGAGCCTCATTCACTAGGTTTGGAACTTGCTCATGATCTATTGATTTTGGTGCGAAGTTGACTGAATTCTTACTGAACTCTAAATCACTAATGTAGGTCGGATTGTCGTAAGCCCTTGAACTGCTAAACTCCAAATCTATGAGCCAGAAAGGATCAATACAGTGTAATGAAATGTACGTATGCATGTATGCATGTGTAGCAGACAAACAAACAAATAAAGCTAGGATGCTCCTTTCAATCTTATATCTTTCATACACGAGTGGCGAGTCTCTTTTCCTAGGTGTTATAGTTAATAAAGGTATCAACAGGGGATACTTTATTTTCGAGAATCTCTTAAATGAATTGATCATTAATTATGTATTCAAATATAGAAGTCATTCTATGATAATTTTCATTGATTGAGCCTTAATCTTTTGGGTCTACTAAAAACATTCGAGCAGTATTTCTGCCATATTTTGGATTAAAACTAAATTAATAGATTTGTTATAGACTTCTTACATGGAAAAGCAACTAATTAATGACCCATGCCACATATAAGCCCACAACTAACATGTCTTGATGCAAATTAGGCCCACAATTGATTTTAGTATTTCGTAATTGATCCAATTAATTAAAAGATCATTTCAAAAATTTTGACCCATTGTAGAAAGGTTTTAACTTCAATGCTTGATTTAGAGAAAATGGGCCATAAAATAAGAAATGGTTTAGGGGCTTCTTCTTGAAAATATTTTGAAGCTCATTGAAAAAATTTTATTTCAAAAATTAATTTTGGGCTTCGTGTTTGAGCCATAAAGTAGAAAATAATTTTTGACCCATCTATTTTAAAAAAGGGTTTTAAGCCTATAATTTTTTGCTATAAAATAATTTTTGGGCTTATACTACAATTATATTATATTAGAAAAAAGACAAATCAAATGGATCATAACTCAAGCCAAAATATGTCAATCATAGTCAAACAACAAGCAATTAAGGTAAACTTAAGGAAAGTTACTAGGCCAACTACATGGGCTTTAATCTTTGGAGTAAAAAGGATCAGGTTTACATAGCAAGTATATACCAAAAGGTATAAGGCTATGACTGGTTATGTAATGTTCGATCTCCATACATTGAATGAAAGTATGATATCACTTACACGAATATAACACGGGTTCCATAGGGCATCCTAACTCACACACACACTATGCAATATAAATGATGCAATGAATAATACCATAATAATAAAGAATAAAATAATATAAAGACTAACAAAATCAACTTCTCTTATTCCCAGTGGAGTCGCCACTGTGAGCGAGGATTTTTGCCACCACTCCTTGTAAAATAGTTTTTGCTACTTTAGCACTGTTAGGCTCTGGACCTTAGAGAACACGAGTCTAAATTCGAAGAATTTAAAGTCGCCACCCCGACGGGTAGAGAAGATAGAAAGGGGTGGATGACTTGATTCCTAAGGAATCCCTAACCCCTACTGGGTTTAGAAAGTTAGGTATACATGGGGAATGTGAGAATTATCTAGCACCCCCATATCGCCTGATTCATTGAAATCGGCCTCCTTTCCAGGTCTAAATATTATTAAATTCTTATTTTATTATAATTTTATCCATACTACATGCAATTAATTACAATAAAGATCAAATTATAAATCAAACACGTCAAACAAAATGGGCACCTATACAAGATGGAAACATGCCCTTACAAACATCCAAAATCTATACAAACAAATAAAATAGGACACCCACCAAAAGGTGAAAATGTGTCCCTTACAATAGTCCCAAAGTCCTTAAATAAATTAACTTACATAAACTTAAGGCACCAATAAGTGGAAATATGTATTTTATATGATTTTCAAAACCCAAACAATGATAAATAAATACAATCCAATCATCCATTATAAGCAATAAAAATTAAAGCTCATCATCCATCATCAAGCAGATAATAATCAATAAGATTGCATATAATAATAAATAGGACTAGTTTTAATCTTCTTGGATTTAACCTGGCCCTTTTAATTCAGACTGGACTTATTCAGGGCCAAAATTGGGGGGGTCTACACATTGAAAGAGAGTCTAAAAATATTTTATATATGCATAAACTTAAAAATTAAAAAGGAGAAGCTTTGCCTCCTGTGTCGATTCAAATTGGTAATTCTGCCTTATGTGTAGGCTCTTATCAACATTTCTGCTAGCATGTAACTCTTCTTTCTTTTGCAATGGGCCTGGATCTTTCTCAAGCAATAGGCATTTCATGCCCCATGACTCTATGTCTGCTTCTCATTATTTACTTCATAGAGTATAGCCTTTTTACTTTGATAAAAAAAGGGATAACAAAAATGCAATGTGATATGCTCACATAGGCATGTATGCATGAGTAATACTTATAGTGGTTCTATTGACTCACAGACCAAGATGATAGGCCGAAGCACTCCTATTGGTACCTTCAGGATATTCACGTAGGTCTTGTATTGGGACGTCAAAAGACATCACATCCATGTCTTTATCTTTAAGATGTATAAAGTATGAGTAGTGGGGGCCCTAGAAGGATAGTCAGAGACACATAAGACTTCCATTTCAACTTATGATTCAACACATAACCTTGCAAATAATCCATTCATTAATAAGAAAACCCTTTTTTTAATTACATGTTGGTTTTGTCAATTGATGTCAATATACATCAGGACTTGTCTTTCAAATTAATACATCCATAACATCACAACCTTAGTTACCGTACTAAATTTGGGAATCATTTCCATTTGAGCAAGAGCTGTTACACTTTAGATAGGCACATACACATTACTTGGCTAAAAGTATTATTCAGTTTAAATATTGTATATCTCATATGCATGCTTTTTCAAATAATCTCCACTAATAGACTGTACCTACCAAGAGAGATCAACATGTCTTAAAAAAGTTTAAAATGGGATCAATAAGAGATATGGGTTAAGAGAAGACTATTTATAAATTGGAGTTGATGTGACACTGCTAACAGATCTTAACGCTACAAACTTTCTGTTGGAGCCATAAGCAGCTGGGAGCATTCTTAAACTCTAAGATTCTTGTTATCTTGCTTCATGAAAAGATAGAGCTTGAATGTTCTTCCATCTTATTGGCAAAAATATAGATATGATCTAATTAGGACAAATCTATTCTTTTATCTTTTGCAAAAACTGAGGACCCTTTTATTTTTTTTTTTCTTTCTTTATTCTTTTTTCTCTTTTTTTTTTGTTGTTGTTTTTTTTTATTTTGGCTCTTTCTCTCTCTCTTTCTCTTTTTTGATATGGCATTTCATCATTTTACCCTTTTCCCTTTTTGAAATATTAAGTCTAGGGCTTCTAAAATCATTGACTTAGAGCTATATTGGACATTATGAACCAAATGAAAGATGGTCTTTCTCCTATTTCTCTGATTTTAGCTGAGTCTCTACTTGGGCTGGACCAATTCAAGTCAAACTTTTCCTGTAGTTTGAGTGGAAACCTTACATAATTTTAGGTAATAAGAACTTTATTAACTTTCTAAACCGCCCTTTCGGGTTTTCAATTTAAACTTTCATAATTCTCTTCCATTTTTATCTCTGATTTTTGCTAGCCCGTCCTTTTGGGTTTTCAAAACTAGCGAGATGATTTAATTTTTGCCTAGGTTGTCCTTTCAGGTTTTCAACCTAGTGAGCTTCTTTTTTTGTCTTGATTTTTTTTTGTCCCAACTCTAAGAAAGTCATCTTGTTCGTACCATCCTATGCTTCTAACGATGGAGTAGCACGAGTCTATTTTAATGAGGATGGATCTTTTTGTTGTCTTGATGCCATCTTAATAATAAAATAGATCTAAAATATTAGGTGTAGTTCAGGTAAACTTCAACTATCGTTATGGTCTTAACTAAGCATCCCTTTCTTCAATCTTCTTGCTTCTTGGTAGCTCAGTGATCATCAGACTTGTCATAAGTGTCACACAAGCTCAAGATAAGTTATTAGGGTTTACAAGCCAATAAAAAAGCTAAAATCTCATGAAAGCACAAAGGGACAAACTAGGGATTGATATTAATAAGGTGAATACTAGTTGTTGGCTCACCAAATAATGACTAGATCTCTCTCTTAAATAAGCAGAGTTCAATTTTGCCTTGAACGTTCATCAAAGCATGTTCTAAGACTGACTCGAACCTAGACACAGGTAATTATGCAAGAGTCATCTCTAAGTAAGCAAATACAACTCAATGCTATAGAACAATTCTCTTACCTAGTAAAGTCATTCGGATCATGATGCATATATACACTAATTTATGAATATCAAGCTAGATTCATCATTAGTTAAGCACTAAAATGAACCAGAACCAACAAAATTTTAAATTTAATAAAAGTAATTTACTCAAATAATTTTAATTTGAAAAACATAATTGTTCCAATGAAATACCAAAGGAAGAAAATAAAACAAGCAGCACTCAAGCCAAAGTAAATTTGATAAGTTGGAGTCAAAAATGCTTCACCTACTTGGACACATAAGGAGGCAAGGATCTTTCCATCATCGATGAGGTTTTGTATTTCATGCCTTAATCATGTACATCAATCTATTTTGTGACCAGGCACCTCATGGAACTGACAAAAAACATTTGTAATAAAATTAGAGGGCAAAGGATCTAGCAAAGGTCGAAGGGTTAAAGGCTGGAATAACCCCTTCTTCTGTAATTTTTTGAAGACCTAAGATAGTGGCTTTCCCAAATCTAATAATTCACACTTCTTTGTTGGTTCAGTTGTTTCATTCACCCTAACATCTTCTTGACTTCATCCTCAAAATGGTAGCCACCCTTATTGCTTTCTTTTTCATTGTATACATTCTTTTCTCTCTCCCATTCTTCCAGCTGAAGAACTACCTGTAAAAGATCATTAAAATCCCTTATAAAGGTTTGAGACATTCTTTCTTGAAGATGGGGCAAAGCGCCCTTGACTATCATTCGAATTTGGTCGAAATCATCTGGTCTTTTCTTAAGAAGGGTTGCCTTATTTCTCCATCTTTTTTATGTAATTAATAAACCCTCATTCTGTCTTTGTCTAATAGACTCAACCTCTATCAAGGTTACCTCTGACTCAATGTTGTATCCATACTGTTGGATGAAAAAGCTTTGTACAATATATCCAGTCTCTTTGAGTGCTCTCCTTTAAAGTATTGAACCATTTTTGCACCATAGGATCCAAAGAGAGGATAAAGTTTCTCAGTGTTTGAGGCTTAGTAGCTCTAGCAGACTGCATGGTAGTAATGTATTGCTTAACATGCAAGTGAGGATTTCTTGTACCATTATGCTTAGCGAAAGTAGGCAATTTGAACTTATGTGGGAGATTCTCATCCTCCTCAAAAAGCTTATCAACTTTTGAAGCCTCTTAAACTTTCACTCTCTTTTCAAGCTTCATTTCCAGGTCAATAATGAGCTTTTCCACATTAACAGATTCAGTCTTATCTGCAGCCTTCTTTTCTTTCTTCGGCAATCATCTTTTTAATGCCAGTAGATTCAGTCTTCTCCACAACCTTTTTCTCTTTCTATTTTTCTTGTTAGACTTGGAGGTATGCATCCCAGTCTTCATCATCATCAGTCTCTACCTTTTCTTCATCAAAAGCTACTTCGCCCACCTTAGCTTCTCCTTTGTCCTTCAACTTTTTGGTACTAGCAGATGCCTCGATAGTAGTGTCCAACAGTGTAGCTAACTGACTTCTCATGGCCTCAGCTAGGGTCCCCTTTAGTTCTTTCATTTTTCTAAGGCCTCATTCACCAGATTCTGAATTTGCACATGATCTATTGGTTTTACTATGAAGTTAACTGAATCTTTACTAAATTCTGAGTCATTGTCATAGGTCAAGTTTTCGTAAGCCCTTGAACCGCTAAACTCCAGGTCTGTGAGCCAGAAATGATCAATGCAATGTAAGTATGCATGTATGGAAAATAAACAAACAAGGTCAGGACACTCCTTCCAACCTTATATCTTTAACACACGAGTAGTGAGTCCTTTTCCCTAGGTGTTTTGGTCAACAAAAATATCAACAAGGAATATTCTTGTTTTCAAAAGAATCACTTAGATAAAATAACCTAATAGTTGCATTTTTAAATATAAAAGTCAGTCTATGATAATTCTTATTAATTAAGCCTTAATCCTTTTGACCCACTAAAATTTTAATATGATTTCAATTGTACGTTGGATCAAAACTAAATTAATAGGTTTATTATAAATAGACTTCTTATTTGAAAAAGCAACTAATGATCCATGCCACAAACAAGCCTACAACTAACAAGCCTTGGCATAAATAAGGCCTGCAATTGATTTTAATATTCCATAATTGACCTAATTAATTGAAAACCCATTAAATATTAGAAAAATAACTTTTGGGCCATAATTTGAAAAATGGATTTGGGCCTACCTTTAGAAAATAAAGCCCATTGCAAAATGGTTTATTAATTTTAGGCTTTATGTTTGGGCCATAGGGTAGAAAATAATTTTTGACACATCTTTGTTGGAAAATGGTTTTATGCCAATTTTGAAAAATCTTTAAAAATGATTTTAGATTTGAAAGAATTTTAGGTTTACCCCATAATTAGGTCATATTAGGAAAAGACAAACTAAATGGGTGATAACTTGGGCTAAAACATGTTAATCATAGTCAAACAACAAGCAATTAAGGTAAACCTAAGAAAAGTTAATAGGCTAACTATATAGGCTTAGGTCCCCATAACAAGTTTATACTAAAAGGTACAAAGCTATGAGTGATTATGTAATGCTCAATCTCCATACCTTGAATGAAAGTATGATATCACTTACATTCACATAACACAAGCTCCACAGGGCATCCTAACTCACACACATAATGTAATTCTAAATGATGCAATGAATAATATCATTTAATAAAGAATAAAATAATATAAAGACCAACGAAATCAACTTCTCTTATCTCTAGTGGAGTCGCCACTGTGAGCGAGGATTTTTGCCCCCCCCCCCCCCCCCTCCCAGTGGAATGGTTCTTGCAACTTTGATACTATTAGGCTTTGGGCCTTAAAGAACACGAGCCTACATCTGAAGAATTGAAGTCATCACCAGGACAGGCTGAGAAGATAAAAAGGGGTGGGTGACTCAATTCTTAAGGAATCCCTAACCCCTACTAGATTTGAAAAGTTAGGTATGTATATGGAAGGTGAGAAGTGACCCAGCACCCTCATAACTCCCGATTCATTGGAACCAGCCTCATTTTCAGGCCTAAATATTATTAAATTCTTAAGCTAGTATGATATCATTCATATTACATGCAATTATTGAAATAAACATCATATTATAAATCAAACAGATCAAACAAAATGGACACCCATACAAGATGAAAATATGCTCTTACAAATGTCCATAATACAAATAAAGATGAGACACCCACAAAAGAGTGGAAACATGTCCCTTATATTAATCCCCAAATATAAATTAAATAAAAGAAGCAAATTAAATAAATAAGGCACCCACAAAGTTGAAACATGTCTTTTATAACCTTAAAACCTAAATAATAAAATTGCAATCCACAAACATATTAATCATCATATAAAGAATTGTAAAATTAAGGCTTAATTAAAAGAAAATTAAAATTAATCACAAAACCTACAATCCACAAGTAAATCTTAATATTAACCCATTAATGAAATATAGTGCACGTTGCACACGGTGGTCCCGCTAGCTGGTTAGCGGGTAGGGGTCAAGGGGAGAGCGCCCCCAAAAGGTAAATGATTTGCCATACTCGTTGAATGAGTTACTGCCTCGAAAATATAAATTAGGGTTTCAAATCAAAATTTAGGGTTTAAACCTAAAACTAAGGCTTAGTATGCAAAATTAGGGTTTTGATTTGAGTGAAAGTCTTAAACTAAAATTTAAATGAACTCTAAAATAGTAAATTAAAACACAAACAATTTTCAAGATTAAATATGATGATGATCAACTAAATAAAATAGATTTGGTTCATAAAAACCTTACCTACATTGTTAGCTCCACAAAACAGTTTTGTTGAATCAAACCTTACCTCAAGAATTTGATGATGCTTCGGTTTGCTTGGATGAGTATTCAAAATAATTTGCAGATCGCTAATGTTAACAAGCTTTTTGTCTCTCTTTTAATTGCTAATTGTGTCTCTTGGTTGCTTCTCAATTGCTAAGTATGGTTGTTTTGTTCTGTGCTCTCTCCTTTTTTTTGCTAATTCTGACCTTCTTTTAATTGTTGATTGTCTCCTTTTTCATAGCTCATTATTTTGCATTTATAAGCCAAATTAGGGCAACCCAAAATCGGCTAATCACTCTTAATCCTATTAGAAAAGCTTATTGTTTTATCCAAGTGTATTTGAATTCTAATGCAATTATGACACTTAAAAATTGAATTAAGACTGAATCAAGCTGAAATTAAGGCCTCATTGTGAATTAGGCTAGACCAATTCACCATGAGCAATGGTTCATGGAAAATTGGCCTTGGCCATGGCAAATTCATCACCGTTTGAATGATTTGGCTTCTTTTAAATTGGATCTGACTCGGTTTAGGGGATTTTAATTGGTACTAGTCCGATTTGAGCTTTTAAAATTGGATTTGATTTGATTTGGGCCTTTTAATTAGGACTAAACTCATTTAGGGCCAAAATTAAGGGTCTAAAGTCTTGCCCCCTACTTGAATGATCTTGAATTTATTTAGAGAGTGAAAAACAATCTACTTTGATGGATTTAAGCTGATCTCAGATACTTCAATGAATTCGAGCTGGTTCAGGTGCTTCAAATAAACCTGAGTTGGTTTGAATGCTTTAACAAATTTGAATTGGTTTAGATACTTTAAGTAAACCCAAACTGATTTGAAAATTCTAGATGCTTTAACAAATATGAGATGGTTCGAAAAATCCTGATGCTTTAACAAATTTGAGTTAGTTTGGGTGCTTTAAATAAACCCAAGCTATTCTAGAAAATCTGAATGCTTTAGTGAATTTGAGTTAGTTTGGATGCTTTATATAAACTCAAGTTGCTTCTAGAAAATCTGGATGCCGAAGATTTGGATGTTTTTACCAAATTTGCAAAACTATGCCATCAGGATATCTTAACAAATCCAATATAGGTTGAAGGCTTGGATGCTTTAACAAATCCGCAAAATTGTGCCTTCGGGATACTTTAACAAATCCAATATAGGCTGAAGATTTGGATGCTTTACTAAATCTACAAAAATGCACTGTCAAAATACTTTAACAAATCTAATATAGGCTAAAGGTTTGGATGTTTTACCAAATCCGCAAAACTGCACCATCAAGATACTTTAACAAATCTAATATAGGCTGAAGATTTGGATGCTCATGGCGAATTGGTTTAGCCTTCATCAACATATCACAGCATACATGATAGATCCAATAACTAAGGGATATGGTATCTTACTCATGCGATACCTTTCATCTTGTGTCTTAGGAAACATAGACTTATAAAGGCTTATCCCATGGGCCATGGGTAAGAATCATCTATTGGATTGATCTATGTTAAACCTCTTGAGCATTTTATCTATGTATGTAAATTATGAAAGACCTAACAACCTTCTTGATCTATATTTGTGTCTTTTGAATTTCATCAAGTTCAATTCTACTCCTATTATCCTCTTTTATAAGAAACTCTTTCTCTAAGAAGATAACATACTTTGAAACAAGTACTTTTGGTTCCAATGGGTGGTAAAAGTAGTATCCAATAGTCTCTCTTGGATACCCAACAAACAAACATTTATCAAACTTAGCTTCAAGCTTATTTGATATTGTCCTCTTTACATAAGCAGGACATCCCCATACTTTTATGTGTGAAAGACTGTGTTTCTTGTTATTCCATATCTCATATGGTTTAACATCAACCGATTTTATTGGAACTCTAATAAGGATGTAAACAACAGTCTCTGGTGTATAACCCTAAAAGGATTTGGGTAAGTCTATAAAGCTCATCATGGATCAAACTATATCCAATAAAGTCTAATTTCTCCTCTTAGACACTCCATTATGTTGTAGTTTGTATAGAGGAGCCCATTGAGATAATATGGATGTTCTCTTCCGCCTACTTAAAGGATCAGGTGTCTATGGCCCACTGTAGTATTTTAGGTTTAGAATATGTAACACCCTTATACCTTATATACATATAGTACATATACCATGTATATGTATAATATGCATATAGAATATAAAAGTGGCACAAAAACTCCATAATAAAAATTCGCATTTTAATCACAATATTTAATTAATAATAAATAATATATACTTAAGTAGTAAATTTTTAAAATACAAATTTATAAAGAAAATATCTGGAAAAAATTTCGCCAGAGTTTTGTTTGTAATTTCAATATTTCCAAAAAAATCAAGCACTCAAATTGCATTAGAAAAATACACTCCTAAAATAAATAATTTCACAAATCCTCCACTCATCAACATCTTTCAACTCACCACTTAAAACCTTTTATATTACAATTAAATAATTACATAATTAAATGTACAATAACCATCTCAATCTTTAAAATAAATACAAAATCCAAATGTTATGCGTTAATATACATAAACCAAAATATTTAAAACCAACATGTGTATGCAATTGGCACAACTGGTCTTGTAGCACCCTAGATTACCGAGTACCAACCACACGTCAGATTTCTCTGCTCAGCAATTCCCTTACCTACGCGATTCACACAACCGCGCTAAGCTCGAAAGCTTAGTAGTATATACTAAAACCATACAACAATTTAAATAATATACATGCATACTTTTCAATTCATATTTTATCATCATACTATCAATATATACACTACTATTTTTAAATATCCTTTGCCTTATAATTCATATACACGCAATTATTCATTATAAATTACTCTTCATTCATCCTTTAATTCTTTAAATATATATATATGAGTCACGCAACATCATCATCACAAAATTCATATACAAATATATCACAACCACACACATATATTCATCAACATTATATTTCGTTGCCACATTACCAGCATAGCACATTGTTCAACTAAACTTATTTAATTCATCTCATCATTTCATTGCAATATTATCAACACTTTATAAAATACGACACCACATCACACGTTGGGCTTAACTACTACCTACATAATAATCAAGTTCAAGAACAATTAATTTGGTCTATTGTGATACCCGGTGTCTAGCCCACAGGCATACTCATTTCAATTTCTCGACCCAGCTCTGCTCGGGTCCTAAATCTCATGACCTAGCTATGCTCAGGTCATGGCCCACCTCTGCTCGGGCTCATCATCATATAATCCCCAACATCAATTTTTTAAAACAATATATTATGCAGGGCAATACACACATCACATAATTATTCATCTCATCAAATCATATTTCCATAATCTTATTTTTATTACCAAGACTTAGTTCTGCTCAAGTTTTTTAATAACTCATTTCTCATTATTCAACATATTTCTCGTCTCACATTCCTTTTCAGGAATTCTCATATGTATCATAATCATATCATTCCATGATCTCCATCACATATCTCATAAATAATCACATTTACATATTAATTTCACGTCTCAATACATCACATTATACATATCACATACTACCACATATCTCATCAACATACCACAACACATTCATTTATCCATCTTTTATATACATAACCATCTATCACATTGTCATCATTCTCAATCACACATTATCAACATATCACAATATGCACATATTCTTTATCTCATCATTTTCATTCTTATCATATTTTCATATCTTTACCAATTTCCACACATTTCCAAATTCTACATACTATTTGTATATTTTCCACATATTTCAATTATTCAAATATATTTTCTTGCCATGTTCCTAATGTGGCATACTTTCCATTCCAATTGCACAAAATGCACTTTTATCAATTACGCTTAACAAAGATATTGGTCATTCTACAATGACTTAATATCTCACAGTTCAAGCATTTTACACAATTTCACAAACAACAATGCACTTTTACCATGACTTCCAATATCAAAGTAAATTAGCACATTTTTACAATTCACAATGTGCTAAGCAAATTCAAATGCACTCAACGCAAAGGCTATCAAAGTATATACTAACCTTAAATATGATAATATCCAAGCTCAAATCACCTTCCAACTTTAACTTCACTAATTGCCCTTCTTCACTTTGATTTTACAAATCCACTTTAATCAATCCTAAACCACATTTAAGTTCCAACATAGCATATTGTGGGGTGACAACATCAACAACTGCTTGTTTATCCTCGAGTGCAATAATTCTTGCTTCCATTTCTTTATCTCTTTCCTCAAGTTTCAAATTCGTTTTTACAAGTTCACTACAACCTTTTACATGATCAACATTCTGTTATAGAAGCTCAATATTTTTATTTTCAAGCACTTTAAGTTATTATTCAAAAATCTTTGTACTTGCTTCAATGATAGAATGAAGCTCATTGTATTTTCTCTCTAAAAAATTTAGCTATTGCAAGGCATCGTCTTCATTAAAATCCTTTTATGGATAGCATACATTAATGTTCTATTTAATTTTCCATCATACCACAAGATCATGGCAAGTATATTTTATATTTACCTGACTTTTGGTTTTTTCTTTGAAGGGGATAGAGCATTCTAGTTATAGATGAAGGGGAGAATTAAGGTCATAATGAACTATGGCATGAGAAGAGCTCTCCATATTATTATCCCCTTCATTGACTTTTAAATCCATTCCCTTAAAATGTGGGGCCATCTCTTAAAAAATATTTGCCAACTAAAATGTTAAATATACCTAAATAATGTAATACCTTGGTACAAAAATTGGAATAGAAATTACCTGATTAAAAACCATTTCTATCAGAGAGTTATAATAAGGCTTAGGTCCCATCTTCTAGTTGGCAAGCCTTGGAAAACCACTTTTGCATTTGATTACACTAACATTTTTTAGTTGAGGGATAACTTTTGCTGCAAAAATTGAGAAAATGTCAAAAAATCCGAACAATGAGTATCCACCCTCTATGTTTTTCCTCTTCTCATCAAGCAAATTCTTTATCTTTTTAATAAGATATTTCCATGCAATGTTATTCCATGCAATTTTGTTGAATGCATCTACGTCATCAACAACCATTAGAACCTTCTTATCTACCTTAGATCAAATGGATTTGCCTAATATAAGGAGCTCAACTAGTCATACAACACCTAATTTTACCCTTAAATCTACATCTTTACAATCTTGAAACATTTCAACCAACTTTGCTCTAGTGATGAGCCCAATTTTCTCATAAAGCATCTTCTTGCCGCATCTAATCTCCTCCTTCCCATTGAAAGGTAATCCAGTAAGTAAGCAAAATTCCTGACAGCCTAGGCGGACAACCTTTTCTCCAAATTTAAATGATAGTACATCATCATCAGGGTTATCAACTGAATGTAGGATCACATTATTGGTAAGTCCAAGCCAGAAGCCAACATCCTCCATCCGTAGAAGGTGGCCTACATTATATGCCTCAAATGATTCAATCTGCATTAGAATAAATCATAAGTGTAAGCATGTATATATATATATATTTGATGTACTTTTAATTTATTAGGAAATAACAAACCTTAGTTCCATATTTTCTCAGTGATTTTTGAATCACTTATATGACTTTACACCCCATTTTGATAGGGTTAATTTGAAGATGGCGCCACATATCCTTGGGTATTACATAATCATTTTTCTAGAGAACCCAAAAATAAATTATGAACTCAGTAATATAATAATACTAGTGAATCTTATGAAACATACACTAATGTTGACAATAACCATATTAACCTTCGAAGCCATTTTAGTCTCCATTGTAGCAACATCACTATCACCAACATGAACTTCATCATTTTTTACATTCTCCTCATTTTTTATATCGTCCTTCTCATTTACATCCTCCTTCTCATCTGTAAATTTAACAATTCTCATAGCTTTCTTAGACTTTCTTCTGCTATTAGTTTGTTGAAAGTCAAACTTCCTCTTTCTGATACGACCTTTCCTATCATTGGTTGACATATCTCTTGTACTCTGAATCTTAATCTTAAGTAGCTTCTCCTTCAGATGCTTCTCTGCTATAGTAGAGTTCTCATTTGCAATTGATTGTTATGATTCAGATGCCATATTTTCTGACGTGATAATTTAAATAACCAAAATAAATTTGAATATACGTAAATTATATTGTACTATACACAACATACTTTGTCAGTTCTCTAATATGACATTAATTTTTTAAGATAACAATTATTTTGATAAAATATTTTTTATATATTTACCAATAATTTTATATTCTACATCATTGATTTTGTCATTTAATAATATTATATTGTCTGATCTCTTCATTATGAAATCATTAACTCAATATTAAAAAATTATTATGCTTTTTTAAAAAACTATTGTACTCTACACATATAATTTTGACATTTCCCGCATTAAATTGCAATATGTTGAAACTCATTCTAGCTAAATCCATCACAAGTACTCTTTTTATAGATTCAATCATTGCAAAGATAATGACATTAAAAAAAATACAGACTTACCATATAGAGCTACCTAAAAATTTAATTTGTAAAAAAACCTCATCCCCACCAGCTTCTTTTTAAACCAAGCACAACCATAATCATTACTTATTGTGCAGTAAAAATAAAATAAACATCTCCATTAATAGTATCATGTTGCCAGAAAACTTATTTCCAACAGTTGTTCATATTAAACCCATCACAATTACTCAAATAAACATGCAAACTATGTCAAGACTCACCTAAATATGAATTTTTCACTCGTGAAATTACAATGTCTGATCGTTTTCTTCAAAGAATCACCAACTTTTTTGAGCTTAGGGTTTGCTCATCAATCTAAATAGTATTGTGAGTGGGAGAGTAGAGGGAGATAGATGTCGAGCAAAAGTATGTTTAAGGGAGGGAGTTAGATGCCCAAATTGGCACTTTTTTTCACTGAAGGGTAATAAAATCTTTTTGATATACTTAAGATTACTAGGGTCTAAACTAAGTTTTAAGGAAACAAGAGGGGGTGTGAGCGGGAATTTTTGCCCCAACTCCTAGTGGAATGGTTCTTGCGACTTCGGCTTTGTTAGGCTCGGGGTCTTAGAGAACACGGGCCTAAATTCGGAGAAAATGGAGTCGCCACCCGAACAGGCTAGGAAAAAAGAAAGGGGTGGATGACTCAATTCCTATGGAATCCCCAACCCCCTATTAGGTTCAGAAAGTTGGGTACGCGTGGTGAAGGTGAGAAATGACCCAGCACTCCAACAGCGCCTGCTTCATTAGAACCGGCCTCCTTTTCAGGTCCTAATATTACAAAATTCTTAAATATAATGATACTATCCATACTACATATAATCATAAGAATAAACAAATACTTTATTAATAACCATAGCAATGTTCAAACAAAACAAATAAATGGACACCCATCCGAGGATGGAAACATGTCCTTACATCGTCTATGTCTAAAACTAAATAGGACACCCACCGAAAGGTGGAAACGTGTCCTTTACATTAATTACAAAATATGAAAATAATTTAAATTACATGAAGCTTAATTGATGAGGCACCTACAAGGTGGAAACATACCTCTTACATAATGAAAAATAAAGTAAACCAATAAAAGACATTCAACCATTCATCATGAAAGTAAACCATTCATTATAAGTCAAATAAAGATCAAGATATGAAGATGTAAACTAATAATATAGTATGTAAAGTAGGATTCAAATAGCAATTAAAGACTAAATATATAAGCTAGGGTTTTATGAATTATGGTTTAGGAAAATACAATTAGGGTTTAGGGTTTCTTCTTTTTAAAAATAGGATTAGGGTTTTAACATTTTAGGTTTTATATTCAAAAACTAGGGTTTTAGGGTTTGGAGAAATCAATATTATTATAATTATTTTTTAAGTATTAGGCCACTGTAAAGATTTTAGAAAATAAATTAATTAGGGTTTAGGTCTCATATTATGTAATTAGGGTATTGGAATTTATAAATTAGGGTTTTGAAGAAAATAATGACCAAAGCTTTGAAGTTGGAATAAACAAGCTATTGTTAATAATATTTGAAAAAAATTAAGTGACATTACGAAAACTTTAAGCAAAGCTATTAGCATGCTGACTAAATAATCATGTATTTGGAAGAAGTTATGTTAATAGGCTATTGGATTCAATTTTAAATAAAGATCATGCATGTTCCATGTTAAAACTATCAAAAACATGTTATAATGAATTGATTAAGAAAATACCATCGTTTGTTGGCTCCACCACAATTGCACCGTTGGAATTCTGTAAGAGCTTGATCAAGATAACACAGCCTTGTTGCCTTATGGATGGGAGTGTTCTTTTATTTTTGGTTGCTTCGGGTTACTTCAAAGTTCAAAAGTTCAATAGTAATTCTTGAGTAATTTTTGCCGTCCATGTTTATGTGTTTAAGACTACTATTTATAGGAATTTGAAATAAAACCTAATATGTTAAGGAAGTTAAAATTGTTTAGAAAATTAATTGACGTTTCCGAGTAAAAATAGAGTTTTGGCAAAAATCGGCCAATGCGCTGGCACGGGGAGCAATAGGCGAGCAACAAGGTTGGGCTGCAGGGATGAGAGTGCCTGCGAGCTTGGGCGAGGCGCTGCCCCAATTCACTGCAGGCTTAGCCTGAGTGAATTGGGGGAGGCCAATTTGCCGCAGCTTGCACCTGTGGCGAATTGGCCCAAGCCAATTCACTGCAAGCCCTTTTGGCCTAAGGCGAATTGTCTTGCCACGTGCCGCTCATCGATTGGTCAATCTGATTTTTTATTTTTTTATTATATATATTTAAAAAATAAATAAAATAACTAATAAATAATAAAATAAGAATTAAAATAAATAATAATTACTAAAATAAATAATAAATACCACAAAATTTATTTCAGACTTATTTTAAAATATTAGACTGGACTTGGTCAAAAATCAAGAGTCTACAGTTTGCTCCCTGCTTGCATGATCTGAGCCTTTCAGGAGAAGAGAGTAAAAAGCAACATGATTTTTTATTGGGTTTAGAGTTGGACTGACCCCGTACCCGAAATCAGATTGAGTTCTGAGCAAAAATGATTTGGGCTTTGTAACATCCCTGTACCCCATATACATCCACCGCATACACCACACAACATGTGATATACGTATAGAGGATATAAGGGTGTCACAGTTCATTTTAAACAAACCTAACCAAACTTTAACTATTAAATCAAATCATCATTTCTAAAATCTGAATAAACTAAAAACATTTAACTTATATAATGGAAAATAATAGATAAAACATTTCTTTATTAAAATACATATATATATATCATCATTACCCAAAAGTTTATCCAAAATATTTGTTTAATAAGCAGCGAAAAATACATATGTTTACATCAAAATCAATAAGTACAAAAATATGAAATTTATACATGCTGGCAGTTTGTCTCTAATCTTGATGTCCACTAACAACTCTAATCTCAAAAACTCAAGCCTAGACTCGGCTAGGTCTAGACGAGCTCTCCGGCACAACCGGATCTACCCTGTCACCTGGGCGATGAACCATAATTGCGCTAAGCAAAAAGCTTAGTGGTACAAACTTTGATTCAATATAGATTAATGCAATGCTAATGCACAACACATTTGAATATAACAACTCATTACATTATATCTCAATATATATATCATTTGCATCACATTTCATACTTCACATTAAAGCAAAGACAAACATGGGCCTAAAACGAATCTAATGTGTTATTCAAAGTTCAGAGTTATTGCTTTGGTCCATTTTGACACCTTGTGTCTAGCCCCGTAGGCAATATATATATCCATGGATAATGTAACAGACCCAGTCTCTTGGACCTCAACCCGGCTAGACCCTTAGGCCCCAGTATCTTGGTCCTCAACCCAGCTAGACTATTACAGTTTTTGAGGCTTACGACCCAGTCTTTTCACCCCAAAAACATCATATTTATCATTTATCAACTGGGCTCGGCTTACGACCCGGTCTTTTCACCTGCCCAACAATTCATAGGCATACCGCCAAACCTAAAACTCTGAAAATTGAATAACATACTAGGCACACAATTAATTCATTTATCTCATTATCAAATACTTTCACAATTCATTTCTCATAATCAAACTAGGATCATTGCCTTATTATATCATCTTTTCTCATTTTTTTCTCATTCTTCTCTTTTATATCAATATCAATTTGTTCCATTATGTCTTTACATATATCATCACATTATTCAACATTTCTTTTCATTTACAACACATTACTCAATTGCTTTGATACATCTACATAATTCACATTATGCATATCATAACATATAACTCATTCATCAACAATGTATTAATCAACTTAACACATTTCTCAACTAAATGTGTTAAGTCCCAATGTCATGTAAATGTATGCAATCATTCAAAGTTTGTATTTACCTCTAAAAGCAACAACACCACTCTATCAACTTCCTCTTCCAAGATATCACTCAAACCATGGCTTGGGTAACTCAATTCTCTTCAAAACCTAATCCAAAGGTGATTAAATATACTCACTTAGTAATACACATAAGGAAATAAGGAAGATAACTATCTAGGGCAAACTATACACTTGACACGCTTAACAACACGGGCGTGTCCCTGGTCGTGCCCTAAATCCACAACATAGAAGCTTTGACACGCTCAGTGACATGGGCGTGTCACTGCACGTGTCAATTCTCCTCCAACACAGAAGCTATGACACGCTCAGTGACATGGGCGTGTTACTGGACGTGTCAATCTTCACACAACACAGTAGCTATAACACGTTCAGTGACATGGGCATGTCACTGGACGTGTCAATCTACCAACAACACAGAAGTTGTGACATGCTTAGTGACATGGGCGTGTCACTGGACGTGTCACCAACCCAGAAAGCAGAACCAATGACACGCCCAAAGACATGGCCGTGCTCCTGGGCGTGTTAGGCCAAAAACCTGAAATCGACACCAAAACGCCACATCCAACAATCATCTTTCAATAACCTTATCAACACCACACAAACTTAACCAAAACCATCAACATACCAAATAAACTTTCATAAACATCAAAACAACTCAATCACAAATATTGGTTTGTTAGTTTTTGTCATAGATTTGTAGTTTGTTTATTATGATAATTATTGTTTTATTTAGGTATTTTGTTAGTTTTTATCGGTTTGTTTAGTGTTTTCATTAATGTGGATAGTTTTAGTTTATTTCAGTGTTTATGTTGTTTTTTATCTAGTTTTTAGTATAGTGTTTATGTTTTGTTGGTTATTGTTTATTTACTTTTTGTTTAAAGTTTGTTTGATGTTTTGTTTTAGGTTAAAAAGCCAAGGAACCAAGACTGAAGGAAGAATGCACAGTAGTTGACACAGGCAGAGGACACGGCCAAGTCACTGGCCATGTCCCATATCAGGTTAAAGAAGAAGAGCAACTCACAGAAGCAGACACATGCAAGGGACACGGCCAAGTCAGTGGTCGTGTCCCTCCAATGAAGCTCAGACATGGCCAAGTCACTTTCACTTGGCCGTGTCTCACTTGGTTCCAAAGGAAAAGAGAAGCAAATCTTCACAGAGGTGAACACATGCAAGGGACACGGCCAAGTCACCTGGCCGTGTCCCTCCAAAAGGCTCCAACACGGCCAAGTCAAGCTCCACTTGGCCGTGTTACTCAATAAAGAAGAAAGGAAGACACAGGCAAGGGACACGGCCAAGTCACCTGGCCGTGTCCCTCCAAAAGGCTTCAACACGGCCAAGTCAAGCTCCACTTGGCCGTGTGACTCAATAAAGAAGAAAAGAAGAGAGGCAAGCAGTGGTGGACACAGGCAAGGGACACGGCCAAGTCACCTGGCTGTGTCCCTCCAAAGAACACTCACACGGCCAAGTCACTTCTGACTTGGCCGTGTCCCTCATGAACTAAATGCGCAACGGATTTTAAAGTGTACGTTTCGTATAAAAGGAAAAGGAAGAGCTAGGGTTGAAAAGGGTTGACGACTTTGAGCTGGAATTGAGCCATAAAGAGATTAGGGTTTTAGATAACTTGGTTTTCTTTTGATTTTGATTATACTTTGGATCAAAACTAGCTTAGATAGATTGTTCTAGCCATTGTTATATCCTTCTTGCAAGATTTGAACAAGAGATTCTTCAGAGCTTCGAGGAGTTTGTAATTTGGTTTTGTTCTCAAACTTATTCTCTTTATTTTCATTGAAATTGTTTTAATGGATATTATCATGTCTGCTTTGATTTCTTTGAATATTAATAAGATGAGTATGTTTGATTGCATCATGAACTAATTTGATCTAGTCTAGGGTTTGTATGGATCTGCTATGATTGTATGAATTGGTTATTCTCTTAGCTAATAATTTCTTTAGCCTTGATTGAGTGAAATATTGCAATATATAATTGATTGGCCACCAATTATGTGTTTTAGGTATTAGATGATGGATTGAGAGATGAAGTCTAATGTTGGATCAATTCAATTAGGGACTTAGGTGAATTAGAGGTATAACCTATTAAAAAGATTGTTTCAATTATAACAAGATTAGTTGTAAGAGGTTTGAATGCGAGAGCTTATTTCCTTGACTCAATTAATTAAGTTATTTGAGATTTAATCTTTGAAATTAAATTAGTTAAGAGGAATAACCGTTCATACATATAAGTAGTAGAGAAGTGCAAACCCTAGACCTTTCTATCAAGTGAATCAAAACATCAATTCTAGTTTATTTTTATTTGTTTTAAACTTTAATCAATCTTCTTCATTATTTAGCAATTTAAAATTCTTTATTACTTGTTCTTTATAATCTGATAATCAATTAGCCACTTTAGCTTCCTTGTGAGACGACCTTGGGGCGATCACCTTTGCTACAGCTACCTCGTATACTTGCGAGTGACGCTTTGTGGTAGAGTTAATTCGAGCGCAACAAGTTTTTGGCGCCGCTGCCGGGGAAGCTAATTGGCGTAATTGTTTATTAAAAAAAACTTAAGATTATTTTTCATTATTTACTTTTGATTTTATTTTATTTGTCTTTTGCTTTTAATAATTTCTTTTTCTAGAAAGTTTGTTTATGCAAGGCAGGAGATCACTCGAAGGAGAGCTACATCCATTCATTCCAGAAATTCAGAGAGTGAAGAAGAGCAGAGAAGAGTTTGAGCTCTATACCGGATTTGATACAGAGGAGGACACTTCTGAATTTGAGTCAGATTCTGCATAATCAGTTAAAATGGCTGAAGAAAGGCAAAGAACGATGAAAGACTTTGCTAGACCTGTCATTGGAACTTCCACCTCTTACATAAGACTAACAGATGCAGCAAGAAATTATGAGTTGAAGAACATTCACTACAATATGCTACCATCATTCTACGGAGTTCCAAATGAAGATCCTTTGAACTTTATTCGGGATTTCTACTCCAACCTCAACACTTTTCCATTGGGAGAATTAACAGAGGATCAGTTGAGGATGAGGTATTTTCCATATACTTTGAAGGATAGGGCAAAGAGCTGGCTTATGATGTTGCCCAAAACTCACTGACAACTTGGGAGCAAGTTTATAATAAATTCATGGGCAAGTTCTACTCACATCAAAAGACAGCTGAATTGAGAGGGAAGATGGCTACATTCTCTCAATTTGAAGGAGAGCCATTTCATGAGGCATGGGACAGATTTAAGATGCTGTTGATCCAGTGTCCACATCATCACTATCCCCTTCAACTTCTGAACCAGTTTTCTACGATGGTTTAACCCAGCAATTTCAGAATACAGTTGATAATGCAGCTGGGGGAGCTATGGGAGAAAAGACAGCAGCTGAAACTTATGATATTTTTGATATGTTGGGAGCAAATTCTCAACAGAAGAGTGTAAGAGGAAGAAGCAAAGGGGTGAACCAATTGGAAGCCAATAGTGATATGGTAAATCAGATAGCTGAGTTAACAAGGAAAGTGCAGATGCTGAACATGAAGAACAATATTTCTTCATCTACTCAAGAAGCGTGTGGAATCTGTGGAACTGTTGGGCATGGAGCAAACATTTGTCCCTCTGCATATGAATCATATGGGAATGAAGCTGAGCAAGTCAATGCTATGGGAGGATTTCAACCAAGGCCCAGGAATGATCCTTATTCAAATACATACAACCCTGGTTGGAAGAATCACCCAAATTTTTCTTGGGGAACAAATAATTCTCAGCAGCCTTTCCATTTTCTTCAAAGACAGAACCAAGAGCAAGGCCAATCCTCAAATCAAGGGAAGTCTAGGATAGAGAGTTTGGAGGAAAGTTTACAAGCTTTTATCCAAGTCAGTGCTAAAAATCAAGAGGTGACCAACAAGAGGCTGGATTCCTTAGAAGCATCTTTTAAAAAAGTGGAGACTCAAGTTGGACAACTTGCACAACAGATGAAGATTCAACAAAAGGGGAAATTCCCAAGTCAACCTGAGCAGGCGCAATCTGTGACTGTTCTTAGAAGTGGTAAGGAAATTTATAATAATGTTGAAAATGATTCTGTGAATGCAGGAAACAAAGAGAACAAGGGGGGAGGAGAATCAAAGAACAAAGGTGCTGGAGAAAGATCAGTGGAGAAGTCCCCTACAGCAGATCTACATAAGACAAGCAATCCATACCGGCCACCTATACCATTCCCCAGCAGGTTGAAGGATGATAAAGCAGATAAGCAATTTTCTAACATCTTCAACATGCTGTCTAAGGTAAGTATTAACTTACCCTTACTGGATGCAATAAAAAACATACCGGCTTATGCCAAGTTCTTCAAAGACCTAATCACCAAGAAAAAGAGGTATGAGATGAATGAAAAGGTGATAGTTTCAGAGGTAGCTAGTGCTGTTTTGCAGCATAAACTACCTCCCAAACTAAAGGATCCTGGAAGCTTTATAATTCAAATTTTTGTGGGGAATGGGAAAGGAACTGAGGGCATGTGTGATTTAGGAGCTAGTGTGAATTTGATGCCTTATTCTGTGTTCCAAGAATTAGAACTAGGGGAGCTTAAACCGACAAAAATGGTGTTGCAATTAGCTGATAGGTCTTTTAGATTCCCGAAAGGGGTTATAGAAGATGTGTTAGTTAAGGTTGGAGGGTTGATAGTACCTGTGGATTTCATTGTTCTTGACATGGAAGTAGGTAATTCTTCACCATCTGCACACACCATTCTGCTGGGTAGGCCTTTTATGGCGACTACTAACACTTTGATAGATGTTAAAAATGGAAAATTATCAATGACTATTTTGGGACAAACTGTGGAATTTTTTATTTTTAACACTTCTCTTATTCCTACAACTGCTTTACATGAGGAATGTTCTTTAATTAATTGTGTTGAAGCAGTTGTTTCAGATGCTTTCTTGCAAACAGGTTCCCCAGATAAATTGGAGCTGACACTGACTTTAGAAGAGGGGGCTAAATCAGTGGGGAAGACCCAAAGATGCCTTAACCCAAAGGCATATGAGAGCTCGAGGAATTATAAGGATCACACTAAAGCACTTCAAGACAGATTTATTGTGCATCAGACATTGAGTCTAGGTATGAAAGTTTTACTTTTTAATTCTCGACTCCGTCTGTTTCCAGGTAAACCCAAATCTAGATGGAGTGGTCCTTTCAAGGTAACTAAGGTATGTCCTTCTGGTGCCATTGAATTGTTTAACTCTAGAACTAATAAGACTTTTAAAGCAAATGACATAGAGTTAAACCATATAAAGAAGGATTTCAGGAATTGAGGATCATTGACAGCACTTTGATCCATGATCCCTAGACCTTGCATGATGTCCAGCTTTATGACAATAAAGAAGCGCTTAATGGGAGGCAACCCATTAGTTTGAATTTCTTTTTCATAGTTATAATTTTGTATTTTGTAATTTTGATTTTATGTTTAGTTTAAATAAATAGAAACCCTAAAGTCTCTTGCATCTTGTTTTTGAACAATTGTGTTTGTGATGGAAAATTAGGTTTTGCCTCACCAAGGTACGATGGAAGACAGGTTGTCCCTTAATTCTTTCTCTTTATTATTCTTGTTTTCCATTGAGGACAATGTAAATTCTAAAGTGTGGGGTAATCTTTTAGCTTTTCTTTAATTTTTGTTTTGATTTCCTTGTATGTTTTATTATGTTTGTTGTGCATGGCATAATTGTTGAAATCTTATTGATCTTTTCTGTGATTTTAGCATTATAGTTGAGACTTTAGTATCAGCATAGAAATGAGCATTTGAATTCATTCAAGATCAATTTTCACATTCTGCAGTTCATGACATATAAATCTTTGAAAACCCACCTGTATGAGTTTTGAGCCTTATAGATTAAATAATTGATTTTCTTTTCTTAAGTGTGCACCTTCATAATTTTGCAACTCTAGAGTTTGCTTTTGCATGCTAATTGAACTCACATTATGATTTAATCTCAAGTTTTAAAATGATGAAGGCAAATTAGGCTAGCCCTTTAGCTTAAAAAGACCTCCCTTAATATTGAATTCCTTAGTGAGCCAAGTTGAGCCTTTGACCTTTTTCTTGTTTGATCATCACAATTCATAGCTCAATTTTTTCTTATTATCATCATACCTGCATTAAGGAATGGAGTTTTTATGATATGACGATAGGGTGGTTTATTTCAAAGTGTGGGGTAAGCGAGTAAAAAAAAAGAATGATATTGCAATTTTGGGGTTGAAATGCATACTTTGCACAGTGTATTTGATTAAGAGTTGATTATTCTTTTCCTCTACATTTTAAGCTAGATGTTCTATGCAAGTTTATATTTTGTATATATATATATATAAATGGTGATGAATGATAAAAATAAAAAAATAAAAAAAAGAGATATATATATATATATACAAAATTCATATATTTTCTAGCTTTAGAGGAATGTTGACTCATTATTTTTCTTGAAGTATGCAATTATGTAAAGTGTTAATGGATTGGTGAGTATGCTATTTGAGGGAGTTATGAGTTTCTTAGCAAGAGTATTGTCTAAATTAGATACTCCATTTCTTGATGCTCCAGCCTAAATGTCTTTTCTCACACATTTACCTTAGCCCCATTACATCCAAATGAAAGACCTTCGGATTATTTCTTGAGAAAATCAGTGAGGGAGATTGGATAATTAAGTAAATTTATGGTAGTTTGCAGTCATGAGTGGTTTGAGTGATTAACCTTTGAAATCGAGTGAAACACTTAGATGAGAGATGAGATTTGTATGTCTGGATTAATGAATGAGTTAAGAAAATCTTGATTGAAGGACATTGCAATTATTTATGTCTGATTCTTAAAGTATTTCATCTTATATGCTGGAGTTATAGTTAAGGTTGTTTGAGTTTTTAATTTATGCCATGTGAATTTGCTTGAGGACAAGCAAAGTTTTAAGTGTGGGGTAGTTGTTTTGTTAGTTTTTGTTATAGATTTGTAGTTTGTTTATTATGATAATTATTGTTTTATTTAGGTATTTTGTTAGTTTTTATCGGTTTGTTTAGTGTTTTCATTAATGTGGATAGTTTTAGTTTATTTCAGTGTTTATGTTGTTTTTGATCTAGTTTTTAGTATAGTGTTTATGTTTTGTTGGTTATTGTTTATTTACTTTTTGTTTAAAGTTTGTTTGATGTTTTGTTTTAGGTTAAAAAGCCAAGGAACCAAGACTGAAGGAAGAATGCACAGTAGCTGACACAGGCAGAGGACACGGCCAAGTCACTGGCCGTGTCCCATATCAGGTTAAAGAAGAAGAGCAACTCACAGAAGCAGACACATGCAAGGGACACGGCCAAGTCAGTGGCCGTGTCCCTCCAATGAAGCTCAGACACTGCCAAGTCACTTTCACTTGGCCGTGTCTCACTTGGTTCCAAAGGAAAAGAGAAGCAAATCTTCACAGAGGTGAACACATGCAAGGGACACGGCCAAGTCACCTGGCCGTGTCCCTCCAAAAGGCTCCAACACGGCCAAGTCAAGCTCCACTTGGCCGTGTTACTCAACAAAGAAGAAAGGAAGACACAGGCAAGGGACACGGCCAAGTCACCTGGCCGTGTCCCTCCAAAAGGCTTCAACACGGCCAAGTCAAGCTCCACTTGGCCGTGTCACTCAACAAAGAAGAAAAGAAGAGAGGCAAGCAGTGGTGGACAAAGGCAAGGGACACGGCCAAGTCACCTGGCCGTGTCCCTCCAAAGAACACTCACACGGCCAAGTCACTTCTGACTTGGCCGTGTCCCTCATGAACTAAATGCGCAATGGATTTTAAAGCGTACGTTTCGTATAAAAGGAAAAGGAAGAGCTAGGGTTGAAAAGGGTTGACGACTTTGAGCTGGAATTGAGCCATAAAGAGATTAGGGTTTTAGATAACTTGGTTTTCTTTTGATTTTGATTATACTTTGGATCAAAACTAGCTTAGATAGATTGTTCTAGCCATTGTTATATCCTTCTTGCAAGATTTGAACAAGAGATTCTTCAGAGCTTCGAGGAGTTTGTAATTTGGTTTTGTTCTCAAACTTATTCTCTTTATTTTCATTGAAATTGTTTTAATGGATATTATCATGTCTGCTTTGATTTCTTTGAATATTAATAAGATGAGTATGTTTGATTGCATCATGAACTAATTTGATCTAGTCTAGGGTTTGTATGGATCTGCTATGATTGTATGAATTGGTTATTCTCTTAGCTAATAATTTCTTTAGCCTTGATTGAGTGAAATATTGCAATATATAATTGATTGGCCACCAATTATGTGTTTTAGGTATTAGATGATGGATTGAGAGATGAAGTCTAATGCTGGATCAATTCAATTAGGGACTTAGGTGAATTAGAGGTATAACCTATTAAAAAGATTGTTTCAATTATAACAAGATTAGTTGTAAGAGGTTTGAATGCGAAAACTTATTTCCTCGACTCAATTAATTAAGTTATTTGAGATTTAATCTTTGAAATTAAATTAGTTAAGAGGAATAACCGTTCATACATATAAGTAGTAGAGAAGTGCAAACCCTAGACCTTTCTATCAAGTGAATCAAAACATCAATTCTAGTTTATTTTTATTTGTTTTAAACTTTAATCAATCTTCTTCATTATTTAGCAATTTAAAATTCTTTATTACTTATTCTTTATAATCTGATAATCAATTAGCCACTTTAGCTTCCTTGTGAGACGACCTTGGGGCGATCACCTTTGCTACAGCTACCTCGTATACTTGCGAGTGACGCTTTGTGGTAGAGTTAATTCGAGCGCAACAAATATCAAAACACAATCACAACCAGATTACACAACTTAAACTTACACAATCCACACACTTGTCTCTTTCACCAAACCTAACCCTTTTCTCTTAAACCCAACCCCAAAAATCAAAGTTAACAAAACAACACAACCTCAAATATACCAAAACAACCATAAACACATCTACATCAATCAATCCAGCAAACCCACAAACACAACTCAAAAGAAAAATAAAGAAACAAGTTGGAAGCAACCAAATCTCTCCCTCTTGAAGATGGTGGTGATGGTCAGCCAAAGAAAAAAGAAGAAGATGAAGATGAAGCAAAGTCAACCTCTTTTAACTAAACATTCTCTCCTCAAATCACTCTCCACCAAGCAATTAAACAATATAATAATCAACCCACTTACATCATCTTCCATTATCTCTAATATAATAATATTAAACCAAATATCCACTACCACTATCTTATATAATTAAAATATCTTTTTGATTTATTAAATCCATGTACTTGTATATAATATATATATATATATATATCTTTTCGTATAAGCAACATATGCACATCTTCCTATTATCTTCTCACTTAATTAAACATACACTTAAAATCATTTAATTCAATTCAATAATTAACATATCCAAAAAATTTAGGGTATCATTTGGGATATTACAGGTTCTAGACCCGAGGTGAGTTTTGGATTCGAAAATGATTTAGGTTCTAGACATGGAATGAGTTCTAGACTCTAAAATGATTTGGGTTCTAGACTTGGAATAAGTTCTAGATTCAAAAATAATTTGGGTTCTGGACCTGGGATGAGTTTTGGACTAAAAAATAATTTGGGTTTTGGACCTAGGATGAGTTCTGGACTAGAAAATGATTTGGGTTTTGGACCAAGGATGAGTTTTGGACTAAAAAATGATTTGGGTTCTGGACTTGAGATGAGTTTTGGACTAAAAAATGATTTGGGTTCTGGACTAAAAAATAATTTAGGTTCTAGACCTGGGATGAGTTCTTGACTAAAAAATTATTTGGGTTTCGGGCCTGGGATGAGTTCTGGACTAAAAAATGATTTGGGTACTTGGACCTGAGATCGATTTTGATTTGGGTACTTAGACCCGACACTGGATACTTGGACCCAAAATTGATTTGATTTGGGTACTTGGACAAGAGACTGGATACTTGAACCTAAGATTGAATTTGATTTGGGTACTTGGACCCGAAACTAGATTTGATTTTAGTACTTGGACCCAAGACTGGGTACTTGGACCTGAGATTGAATTTGATTTGGGTACTTGGACCCGAGACTGGGTACTTGAACCAGAGATTAAATTTGATTTGGGTACTTGGACCCGAGACTGAATTTGATTTAGGTACTTGGACCCAAGACTGAATTTGATTTGGGTACTTGGACCCAAGATTGGATACTTGGACCCGAGACTGAATTTGATTTGGATACTTGAACCCAAGACTGAATTTTGGGCTAACCTTTTATTAGTTGAAAATTTTGGTTGTTCCATTCTTTAATGGATTGTGGGTCTTTACCCAACAAAAGTGGATCTTCATCCTTGGCATCGAGTCTTCACCCTTCAAAACGGATCTTTATCCTTTGGACTTTGGGTCTTCACCCTTTGAAACAGATCTTCATTCTTTGGACTTCGGGTCTTCATCCTTTGAAATAGATCTTCATCCTTGGAGATTGGGCCTTCACCCTTGAAAATGGATCTTCATCCTTTGGAAATCGGGCCTTCACCCTTTGGACATTTGTCCTATATTGGCTTTAGCTCTTCAAGCTAGACTGATATTTTGTCTTTTGCATCTTCATTCTTTTGAGAGTTTTAATTTTCTTCTTTTTTCCATTCTCTTTATTCTTCCTTTACACTTTTGCAAAAAATTCAGCCATTTTTTTAGCTGGCCCCTTATATCTTCTCCTTGCCTCTGTGTGGCAAAATTTTGGAAGTAAGTTTAAAAATGTTTTGTACACGCAAAAACTCAAAAAATTGAAAGGAGAAACTTTGTCCCCTGTGTAGGCTCAAACCCATGATTTTTTCTATGCGGACTTTGGTTGATGTTTATAGATTGTCTAATTCTTCTCTAGCATGCATTTCTTCTTTTGCAAAATTATTGGAGCTTCCTCAAGCAATGGGCCTTCCATGCCCCCCTGATTCCATATTTGCTTCATGTTTGCTTCATAGAGTATCTGTTGTTCACTTTGACAAAGAATAAACAATACAATACAAGAAAATGTAATGTGATGTGCTCATGTATGCATGATATGCATGAATAATACTTATAGTGGTTCCATCGACTCACAAACCGAGGTGCTCAACTGAAGTGTTCTCATTGACTCCTTCTAAATGCATATTCAGGTCTTACAGAAGGCTTCGCTTTTATGGCTTTTATCTTCAAGATGTTGAGGACATGAGTGGCGGAGACCCCAAGCAGCAGAGTCAGAGATACATCCATTTCAAACAATGATTTAGCATGTCAATTGGTAACTTCTTCATAACCTTGCCAATAATCATTTACCTTGCCCCAATATGTCTTTCAAGGTTCGACTGTTCAGCATACTTCCCTTAACTTGAAGGTTTGGTATGGAAATTCTCTTTTTTTCTTCTTTTTTTTGAATTTTAAAATTTGATTTTTAAATCAAATGTTGGCTTTTCCAAATCAATGTCATTTTACTTTAGGACTCGATTTTTCAAATTAACATATCTATAACATGACAACCCTAGTTACCATACTAAACTCGGGAATTATTTCTATTTAAGCAAGAACTGTAGCACTTCATATAGGCACATACACATTACTTAGCCAAAGATCTCATTGAGTTTAAATATTGTCTATCTCATATGTATACTTATTCAAACAATCTCTATTAATAGACTCTACCTACCAACATAGATCAACAGGTCTTTAATAGGATTGAAATGGGGTCTATAAGGGATACAGGTTAAATGAAGGTCATTTATAAGTTCGAGCCATTATGATACTTTGGGCAAACCCTCACACTACAAATTTCTTATATAGAGAGTTGAAAGCATGAAAAGATAGAACTTTGAATATTCTTCTTTCTTCTTGACATGAATTTGGATCTTGATTAGGACAGTCTTTGCTTTGCAAAAAGTTTGGTACCCATATTCCTTTTCTTATCTTCTTTTCCCTTTCTCTTTCTCTTTCTTTTTTTTAGCAGTTTATTATTTTGTCTTTCTTCCCTGTAGGACTGTCAAGTACCAGACTCTCAAGAACTAGATGACCTTTCTTCTATCTCTAATTTTGGTTGAATTATTGGTTGGGTTGGACCAATTTAAGTCGAACTATCTTTGCCTTCTGCTGCTTTAGGTAAAGAAAAAACTCGATTGGCTTTTCTAAGCTGCCTTTGGTGTTTTATTTTCTTTTCCTTGTCTTTTTCTTTTCCCTCTTCTTCTCTTTTTCTTTTTTTCTCTCCTTTTTTCTTTCTTCTTTTTTTTCTCTTTTCTCTTTTTTCTCTTTTTCTCTTTTTCTTTCTTTCTTTTTCTTTTTCTTCTTTTCTTTTTGTTCCTTAGTAATCATAAGACTTGCCAAAAGTGTAACAATAGCTCAAGGTAGGTCATTAGGTTTACTAGCTAATAAAAAGTAAGCTAAAATATCTTGAAGGCTCAAGGGGATAACTAGGGATTGATGTTAACATGGGTGGATTCTAGTTGTTGGCTTACCAAACAATGCCTAGATCATCTCTCTCTTAAATAAATAGAGTTCAATTTTGTCTCAAATGTAACAACCTGGATGTCTCAGTCCTCAACCCGGCAAGTGATCTTGGTATTACCCTTAACCCGGCAAGCAATCTTGGGCCTCAACCCAGCAATCATTTACAGTATTGGACTACCCTCACGGGCCCTCCAGCAGGTATTTGTTTATTTGGCTCTTGAGGAGTCGCCTCCCCAGATCGAACCCCTGACCTCCCACTTAAGAGAGCCAGCGAGCACAATCCAGTACCAATTAAGAAAACTGCCTAAAAACCCAAGCCAACGACTTTCCCAATTCCGAAAACTGCCTCATTCCTCCTTGACTAGTGGCATTAACATCGGCTTCCTTTTGTGTACTTTGGTTACCAGACTGGCAGTTTCCTTTCTCATTCCTTCTTGCCAAAAAGCAATTCTTCTCCCTTTTTCACTCTTCAATTTGCAAACCAGCTTGCAAAAGATCCTTGAAATCCCGGATAAGTGTATGAGACATCCTTTCACGAAGGCTAGGCAACACCCCTCTCATAATCATTCTAATTTGATCTGATTCATCGAGCCTCCTTTTGAGCAATGCGGCCTTATTCCTCCACCTCTTCACATAGTCCATGAAGTTCTCATTTGACCTTTGTCTAATGGACTCCACCTACATTAAAGTAACTTCCAATTCAACATTATATCTATATTGTTGGATGAAGGCTTTTTATAGTAAATTCCAACTCTTTTAATTGCCATCATCTAATGTATTGAACCAATTTTGAATAATAGGATCCAATGAGAGCATGAAGTATCTTAGAGTTTGAGCCTTAGTAGCTCGGGTAGACTGCATAGTAGTGATATATTGCTTCACATGGAGGTGAGGATTTCTAGTTTCATCAAACTTTGCAAATGATGGCATCTTGAACTTGTACGAAACCTCATCATCTAGCCCAAATAACTTGTTGACCTCAGACATTTCTTCAATTTTTAGCTTCTTTTCAAATTTCTTTTCCAGGTCAGCGATCAACTTCTCAATATCTGAAGTTTCAGTCTTTTTCACGGCTAATCTTTCAATAACCTTCGGCTCCTTCTTATTGTCTTGAGGATCTTGAAAGTATTGAGCCTAGTCGTCATCATCATCAATGACTACCTCATCATCATTAAAAGCTAATTCATCAACTTTAGCATTTTCCTTGTCTTTCTTAGTGCTTGCGGATGCTTCAGCAGTGTTCCCAAACATTACAGCCATTTGACTCTTCATGATCTTAGCTAGGACCCCTTTAGTTCTTCCATCTTGACTTCAAGGGCATCATCCAATATCTTTTGAATCTGCTCAGGTTTCATTGCTTTTGGTGAGAAGCTAACTGAGTTGTTGTTGGATTCTTCATCACCGGCGTAGGTTGGATTGTCGTAGGGTTTTGAATTGTTGTAATCCAGGGCTATGAGCTAGAGATGATCAATGATATGAGATGCAAATATATGTATGCATGGATGCACAAACAACAAACAATAATAATCAGGACGTTCCTTCCAACCTTATAACTTTCACACACAAATGGCGAGTCTCTTTTCCTAGGCATATGGTTAACAAAATACCAACATAGGGTATCTTATTTTTGAATAATTCCCTCAGAAGTTTCAACCAATAGTTATATTTTCAAAAATGAAAATGAGTTCATGATAATTTTCGTTAATTAGGTTTTAATCCATTCAACCAACTGAAGCAGCTTTTATGCTATATTGGATTAAAACTAAATTAAGAGGTTTATTATAAATAGATTTTTCACTTGAAAAAGTAACTAATGATTCATGCCAAAAACAAACCTATGACTAATAATTCTTAGTATAAACAAGGCTTACAATTGATTTTTGATATTTCCATAATTGACCTAAATATTCGTAAGCTCTTTTAAAAGGTTGCGAAAATAATTTTGTTTCTAAGCTCATTGTAAAAAGATTTTAGAAAAAATGGATTTTGGACTTTGTATTTAGGTCATGAGAAAAGAATTTTGGACTTGTTTTGGAAAAGTTTTATGTCCAAAAACTATTTTGAAAATTTTGAAAATAATTTTGGTCTTTTGGATTTAGAGGAAGAAAATTGTTTGAGCTCACAATGTAATTAGGTTATATTAGAAAAAGAACAAACCAAATAAGCCATGATTTAAAACAAGATAAATTAACCATAGTCAAACAATAAGCATTTAGGATAAAAAGCTAAAGAAAGTAACTAGGCCAATTACATAAGCTTTAGTCTTTGGGTTGAAAAGTTTTAGGTTCCCATAACAAGTATATACCTAAAGGTACAAGGCTATGAGTGGTTATGCCATGATCGATCTTCATACCTTGAGTGAAAGTATGGTATCCCTTACATAACACAACATGGGTTACACTGGCATCATAACTCACGCACACGATGCAATCTAAATAATGCAATGGATAATATCATAATAAGAAAGAATATAATAGTATAAAGACCAATGGAATCAACTTCTCTTATCCCCAGTGGAGTCGCCACTGTAAGCGAAGATTTTTGCCCCCACTCCTGGTGAAATGGTTCTTGCGACTTCGGCACTGTTAGGCTCGTAGCCTTAGAGAACACAGCCTAAACCCGAAGAAAATGAAGTCACCACCTGGACAGACCGAAAAAAAAGAAAGGGGTGGATGATTCGATTCCTAAGAAATTTCCAACCCCCTATTGGGTTCGAAAAGTTGGGTACACGTGGGGAAGGTGAAAAATGACCCAATACCCCCACAACGCCCGGTTCATTGGAACCGACCTCCTTTTCAGGTCTTAATATTATAAAATTCTTAAATATAATGATACTATTCATACTACATGCAATAATAAGAATAAACAAATACTTTATTAATAATCATAACAATGTTCAAACAAAACAAATAAATGGACACCCATCCGAGGATGGAAACATGTCCTTACATCGTTTATGTCTAAAACTAAATAGGATGCCCACCGAAAGGTGAAAACGTGTCCTTTACATTAATCCCAAAATATGAAAATAATTTAAATTATATGAAGCTTAATTAATGAGGTACTCACAAGGTAGAAACATACCTCTTAAATAATGAAAAATAAAGTAAACCAATAAAAGATATTCAACCATTCATCATGAAAGTAAACCATTCATTATAAGTCAAATAAAGATCAAGATACGAAGATGTAAACTAAGAATATAGTATGTAAAGCAGGATTCAAATAGCAGTTAAAGACTAAATATACAAGCTAGGATTTTATGAATTATGGTTTAGGAAAAAACAATTAGGGTTTAGGGTTTCTTCTTTTTAAGAATAGGATTAGGGTTTTAATATTTAGGGTTTATATTCAAAAACTAGGGTTTTAGGATTTGGAGAAATCAATATTATTATAATTATTTTTTAAGTATTAGGCCACTATAAAGATTTTGAAAAATAAATTAATTAGGGTTTAGGGCTCATATTATGTAATTAGGGTTTTGAAATTTATAGGGTTTTGAAAAAAAAATGATCAAAGCTTTGAAGTTGGAATAAACAAGCTACTGTTAATAATATTTGAGAAAAATTAAGTGACATACGAAAACTTTAAACAAAGCTATTAGCATGCTGACTAAATAATCATGTATTTATAAGAAGTTATGTTAATAGGCTATTGGATTCAATTTTAAATAAAGATCATGCATGTTCCATGTTAAAACTATCAAAAGCATGTTATAATGAATTGATTAAGAAAATACCGTCGTTTGTTGGCTCCACCACAATTGCATTGTTGGAATTCTAGGAGAGCTTGATCAAGACAACATAGCCTTGTTGTCTTGTGGATGGGAGTGTTCTTTTATTTTTGGTTGCTTCAAAGTTCAAAAGTTCAATAGTAATTCTTGAGTAATTTTTGCCGTTCATATTTCTGTATTTAAGACTACTATTTATAGAAATTTGAAATAAAACCTAATATGTAAAGGAATTTAAAACTGTTTAGAAAATTAATTGACGTTTTCGAATAAAAATAGAGTTTTGGTAAAAATCAGCTAACTTGCTGGCATGGGCTGCTGGGACGCGAGCAATGGGTGAGCAACGAGGCTGGGCTGCTGGGACGCGAGTGTCTGCGAGCTCGGGCGAGGTGTTGCCCCAATTCACCGCAGGCTTGGCCTACGGCAAATTGGGGCAGGCCAATTTGCCGCAGCTTGTACTTGCGACGAATTGTCTTGCCGCGTGCCGCTCAACGATTGGTTCGTCCGATTTTAAATTTTTTTATTTTTATATATATTTTTGAAAAATAAATAAAATAACTAATAAATAATAAAATAATAATTAAAATAAATAATAATTACTAAAATAAATAATAAATACCACAAAAATTATTTTAAATTTATTTTAAAATATTAGACTAAACTTGGTCAAAAATCAAGGGTCTACAAAGGGCTCAAAATTATTGTTATCCCTAAACCCTCAAAAAATTAATTATAAGTTTATGAAAAAAATTAAGTTATTAAAATTTTAAAAAATATTTTTTAATGTTATCTCTAAACCCTAAAAAATAATTAAAAGTTTATGAAAAATTAAAAACTAAAAAAATTAATTTTAAAATTTTAACATTCATCTCAAAATCCTAAAAAATTATTTAATAATTTATAAAAAATTAAAACATTAATCAAAAATTTTATGTTCATGAAAAATTAATAAAAAATAATTTTAATATTTTTCCTAAATCCTCAAAATTAATTATAACTTTATGAAAAAATTAATTAATAAAAAAATACTTTTAATGTTTTTCTAAATCCAAAAAATTAATTATAAGTTTATTTTTTAATTTAAGAAATTAATACAAAAAAATTATTGTTATCCCTAAACCCTCAAAAAATTAATTATAAATTTATGAATAAATTTTTAAAATTAATTTTAATATTATCCCTAAGCTCTAAAAAAAATTAATTATAACTTCAAGAAAAATTGTTAATTGATTTTAATGTTTTCCCTAAACCCTAAAAAATTAATTATAACTTCAAAAAAAATTTAAAAATTAATTTTAATATTCTCCCTAAACTCTAAATATATAAATTATAACTTCAAGAAAGATTAAAAATTAAAAGTTAATTTTAATGTTATCCCTAAATCCTAAAAAAATTAACTACAAATTTATGAAAAAATAAAAAATAAATAAAAATTAATTATAAGTTTATCAAAAAATTAAAAACTTATTTTTAATATTATCTATAAAGCATAAAAAAAATTAATTATAAGTTTATGAAAAAATTAAAAAAATTAATTTTAATGTTATCACTAAATCCTAAGTAATAATTATAGCTTTATGAAATAATTAAAAATTAAAAAATTAATTTTCACATTCATTCTTAGGCTGTAAACAAATTAATTATAATTTTATGAAAAAACCACAAAATAATACATTGATTGCAACACATAAAAAATATAAATATAAAAATAATACATTATATATAACAAATAATAATAATTACAAGTTATAAATACTTTTATGTGCTTTCAAAATTGATAAAAAAAATGTAAAAAAAGTTATTTAAAATATACAACAAATTAATCATAAATTTATAAAAAAATTAAAAAAATTTCAAGGTTAATGTAATATTTACATTAAGAGTGATTTGGTTGTAATAGAGATATTGGTAATGTAATATCCCAAGGTATGCCCTAAAAGTTTTGGAGTTATTGTGGTATTTGGAATTAATGTATATGTATATATGGGAAATATAACTACAATATAAAAGACATATACATATACATCACATATACATGGAATATAAAATGGTGTAGGAAAAGTGAGTGTTGTATATATATATATATATTTGTATAATTAGTTAATAGTAATAATAATGATGATAAAGACAAAAAGAAAAAGAAGAAGAAAGTCAAAAGGAATTGTGGGGTGGAGAATTAATGGTATTATTATTATTATTATTATTATTATTATTATTATTATTATTATTATATATATATGGTTATCGTGAGAAGAGGAGAAGATATTTTCTTTCTTCTTCTTCTTCCCCTTTTTGGTTCTTGCACGAGAGAGAGAGAGAGAGATAGAGAGAGGTGATGATCTTCATCAAATTTCTTAAGGATTTTAAGAGTATTGAAGATGGAGATGAAGATTTAGCAACATATTCAAGTAAGTATTAATCTCTTGAGTTGATTTTATTGATTATATGTATATATGAGTCTTTATCTTCTTGTTTTGATTTTCTTTTGGATTGAGGTTATGTTTGGTATAATTGGTGTGTAAGATGAAGATAATGAAAGATTGAAGTATGTAAATGTGTGGAATTGATAACTAAGTGATGATATGTTGAGATAATTGTGAGGATGATGATGAATGGTTGAGTTAGGGTTTAGAATAAATGAATTGGTACTTTGAGTAATTGATTCTAGTGTTGTATATATATATATTAATTAGTATGATGATATAATGAAGTTATATAAATGTTAAGGTGATAGAAAATTGATAAATATAAACAAAGATAATGGTTAAGAGGGTGGTGGTGTGAATTTTGAAGGGTTTGGATGAATTTTGAAGTGTTTGGTCTTTAAATCAATGAAGGACACGGCTAAGTTATGAGAGACACGGCCAAGTTAGGGCAAACCTGGTCGTGTTGGATGAGTTTTGGAGAGACACGGCCATTGGCTTGGCCGTGTCCCTTGCCTGTGTTCGTTACTGTTGGATTTTTATTGAGAGACACGGCCGTGTCCCTTGCCCGTGTCTGCCTCGGATGATTTGGTGTTGAGTGACACGGCCACAAGCTTGGCCGTGTCCCTTGAGTGTGTTTGCTACTGGATGTTTGTGTTGAGAGACACGGCCACAAGCTTGGCCGTGTCCCATGAGGGTGTTTGATATTGTGTTTGTTATTTGCTCTTACATGGTTGGATCCTCCAAATGTCTTCTTGTATCTACATTTTAAATATACTTAAAACAAAGATGACCTAAACAAATGTGTATTGAGGATTCCAAATCTAAGAATAAGGTAAATTATATATGTGTACATCAATGATGATATTATATGAACAATGTTATGTCTTATGCATTGTGAACCTTGAGAATTGTAATGTTTGATATGAATAATGTAGTTTGTGGTGTTATATCAATGATATTATATATACAATGTGAAGGATATGATGAAGTATGTGGTTATGTACAATTGAATAATGAAATATTATAATATGATTTGAGACATAATATGAAATGAAGCCATTGTTATTGACTATGAGGATTCAAATGAAATGTGAAGCCATTGTTATTGGCTATGATGTGGATTGAAATATGATGTGAAGCCATTGTGATTGGCTATGATAAAACAAATGTAAAGTGAAGCCATTGTGATTGGCTCTGATGATTTAATTGAAAGAAAGAAGGCATGTCTGCCTAGATGATGATGAGAATTGAAAATGATATTGATAATGAAATAATAAATGAATTGTGTGACTAAAATGTTATTAAATTTCAGAATTCTGGGTTTGGAGGCATGCCTATAAAATGAAAAAGGTAACAGTCTTGCCGGGTTGAGGATCTCCTCATGTTGAGTTGATGGTCCAAGAGACTGGGTCTGTTACACTATGATAATTATGATTATGAGATATATGATTGGTAACAGTCTTGCCGGGTTGAGGATCTCCTCGAGGTTAGTCGAGTTGATGGTCCAAGAGACTGGGTCTGTTACAGGTAACAGTCTTGCCGGGTTGAGGATCTCCTCATGTCGAGTTGATGGTCCAAGAGACTGGGTCTGTTACACTATCCATGGATAGAGTTATTGATATATGATGCCTACGGGCTTTGATTATTGTGATTATGAACCAAAGCAGTAACTCTGAACTTTGAATAACATATTAGTGTCTGTTGGGCCCGAGTCTGTCTTTGTTGTCAATGTGATATCCAAATGTTGAAATAAATGAATAATGAGATCTATGAATGCTTTTGATGAAAATATGATTTATGTTTAATGAATTGTGAATAATACAATGTTATGAAGTATGATTTTGTAATGTGTGTATTGATATATTGAAAGTGAATATGGCTTGAGGAGCTTTGTTGAGATATGAGTTTATGAAAATATAGTATGTTGTGTACAATGTATATGAATGTGGAATTTGTAAGAATTGTTTTCATGAAGGTTTGGATAGGCCATGGAAAGGTGATTTGTTGAAATGATGTATATGTATATGAGATAGAAATGTTAAGTATTGTATTGTGAATGTTCTATGTAAATATGTGTATAATTTTATGAGATTAGTGGAAATATATGAAGAATGCATTGAGAAAGGAAAAACGGGGTAAGCGAACAATAGAACATAATGCTAAAAACATGAGGTATGATTATTTTGTAAAGTATATTTTAATATTTATTTATACTACTAAGCTCTCGGGCTTAGCGCGGATAATTAATCGCGCAGGTATTTATGCGGATGATCTGGAAGTCTAGCTGTTATGCTACGAAAAGGGTAAGAGTATCTCGAGACCAACTAGAAGGTGATGCATACATATGTAATATTAATTATGTTGTAGTTTTGATAAGAATAATGACTTTTGTAAATGTTCTTTAAACTAATATAATATTGCTTGTACTTGGATAAAGGTTTTTAAATTGAAACGAAAAGTGACATTCTTATACTTTATATACGCATTGTATGTATACCAGGTATATGTATAGTGCTTATATAGAGTATGGGGGCGTTACAGGTAATAATATGAGAAATATTTAATTTAGTAGGAAGAATAAAGAATATTTTGTATATAATAAAGAATATTTTGTAGAAAATAGTTTTGAATGATTGAGATATAATAAAGAGAAGATGAAAAATGATAGTTTATAGTGAGATATTGTGTGAGGATAATGTGCAGGGGAGTGAAGATTTGTTTGAGGACAGTAATATAGAAGAAGAAGGAAAATGAGAAGAATAAAATTGAAGATGAAAAATGAGAGTAAAATGGAAAAATTATTAGGGTTTTAAGTAAAAAATTTATAATAATTTAAAAAACAAAATTAAATTTTACATTCTTGAGTAAATTTCAAATTAAACCCTCCAGGCAAGGCATCATATTAATGTTTAATTTCTTGACCTATTCAACAGCGGGTCCCACCAATGACTTGGGAAGTTGATTTCCAATTTCCATTCGCTCCTTTCGTTCCAATAGCCAGCGGCCAAAGAGTCTGCACCTCATTTCTCTCTGCACCAAGCCCTAACCCTAAAACTTAAAAAAGCTCCAAATTCTCTGCAATTCGGTTCAAATCAACCTTTGAAGTTGACTATACACTTCTCTAGCATTTCTTAGAACTCAAATCGAAGCCCAAAAAATCTTTGAAACTTGAATAATTAGAAAAGAAACGGGTAGCTCAATATCACTGTAATGATCAACGCGGGATTGCATTGGGTTTTACTTGATGTAGGGTACCAATTACATGGACTTGAGCGATGCCTGAGTTTCGCAGATGCCGCGCATGGTTAGCGCCGCAAAACCACCAAACAGACCCTCCTCGGGTTCAAAATTACGTGAATACTCGTGCTGCTGTAGCTAGAGAAAGAAAGAGGCCGAGGACTAGATTGGAAACGAAAAGATTAAAAGAGAAACAAGAGTATAATAATAAGGTGATTGTGATATCCGAGAGAGAAGAGAGTGAATGTTCGAATTCTGATAGGAAAAACAAGAATAATTTGCCTGTTGTTGAAGAAGACGGGAGAGAATAAGGAAATTGAAGTTGGTGTAATGGGAGATGATAGTGTCGGTTTGAGTGCTAATAAAGCTGTTGGTCAGGAAGAGGAGGGCAGTACTGCACCTTTCCCTGAAAAAGTATGCTGTTTTAAAAGCCTTTTGTCATTCTAGTTTTTGTCTCTATATTAATGCTTGCAAAATTATGGTTTCATATGATAATCTGATAGTCGTCATGTGTTGTTCTATTGCTTATGCGTGAGATTGACTTTTGTTCAGCATTCCATTTACCATTTATTATTGATACATAATTATTATGTATATGTATACAAATGTTTCTTCGAAGTCCAGGCTTTTGATTCTTCAGATTGTGAGTTTATTTTGTGTGATCTTTTAGTATTAGAAAGATTTTTTCCTATCTTAACTTATAGAAGCTGTTTTAGATTAACATGTTCTGCTTCTAATCTTGCTTTGCTTGCTTGTTGTCTTTATTGTAATTATTGAAGTTTTTATTTTCTTTTCAAAGGTTCAAGTGGGAGGCTCTCCCTTATATAAGATGGAAAGAAAGTTGGGTAAAGGTGGGTTTGGTCAGGTATTTGTTGGTCGACGAGTTAATGGCGGAAATGAACGCACAATGGGTCCTGGGGCCATGGAGGTAAGTTGACTTGTGTACTAACATTGGCTTCTCTTATATATAAGCTTAATAATCTTCTAATTTTTCTCCTAAATTTGTTCCCTTAAGGTGGCCCTGAAATTTGAGCATAGAAACAGCAAAGGTTGTAACTATGGGCCCCCTTATGAATGGCAAGTATATAAGTAAGTCCTTTCTTCCTCTATTTGAATGTCTGTGTTTTTGGAATTAGTGTTGATATTTTAACGATCCTATCATGTACCTTTGCTCCACAGCGCTCTTGGTGGTAGCCATGGTGTGCCAAGAGTACACTATAAAGGAAGACAGGGAGATTATTATGTAATGGTATGGTTCGCAAGCTCCTTTATTTTATTTTATTTATTTTTATCAATTCCATTTTAACTGGTGTTAACTTCTACTTGAATATTATCAGGTGATGGACATGCTAGGGCCTAGTCTTTGGGATGTGGGGAATTCTTCTGGACAGGCGTGAGTAGTTCATGAGTTGAATTTTTGCTCTTTTTGTTTTGTGCATGTATGGAGTTTATTTGTTTGTTCTTTTTCATTGGGTCTGATGAATGTTGTGAAGGCTGATTTTTGCCACCCCGTGTTCACCATATATCATGTTAAACAAATTAGTAAGTTTCTTCTTTGTATTACCTGTACAGTTCTATTATTTTACTCTAGATATTTTCCATGTAGGTTGTCAATTGTATTTTCTTGCCTATATTTTTGCTTTTGTTTCTTTTCCTTTTTTGTATCTAGGATGTCCTCAGAAATGGTGGCTTGTATTGCAGTTGAATCTTTATCAATACTAGAGAAGATGCATTCCAGAGGGTATGTGATTTAGCTTCATATATCAGATTATACTGGGTTTTCTTTGTAAAATCTGTAAGATCAGAAGGCTAATTTAGAAAGCTTTCTAAATTTTAGCTGCTGGTTTTTTCAATGTGACCTTTTTGGATTTTAGCTATGTCCATGGAGATGTAAAGCTGGAGAACTTTTTACTTGGTCAGCCAGGTACGGCAAAAGAGAAAAAGTTATTTCTTGTTGACCTTGGATTAGGTGAGTAAATTTCGTAATCCTTTTACTCTTTTTTCCCAATAATTTTGTATTCCTTATGTCTTATTGATATGGAATATAACAGCAACCAAGTGGAAAGATAGTGGCAGTGAGCAGCATGTTGAATGTGATCAGCGTCCTGATATGTTTAGGTGATAGATGAGGTTTTTCTAGTTTCTACTTGGGATCTGGTGGTCCATCTAACTATTTTGGACTCATATCATGTTTGTTTCTGTTTCTGAAGGGGAACTGTTCGATATGCTAGTTTTCATACTCACTTGGGAAGAACTGCTAGTAGGAGGGATGATCTTGAATCTCTGGCATATACTCTCATTTTCCTGCATCGAGGCAGATTGCCATGGCAAGGGTATCAGGTATTATCAAGTGATTTTCAATACTCATGTTTACTTATTTGTATGCTTCTGTGCAGGCTTATGTACAAAATTGTAATGATTGTCATGATATATTTCATTTTCAGAAAGATATGCTCACATTTGTCACCTTTTTTTGTGTTTTTCTTTTTAACTTCAAGGGAGATAACAAGTCCTTCCTAGTTTGCAAAAAGAAGATGGCTACATCTCCAGAAATGCTGTGTTGCTTCTGTCCTCCACCTGTTAAGCAATTTCTTGAGATCGTTGTGAATATGAAATTTGACGAAGAGCCAAACTATTACAAGCTAATATCTTTGTTTGAAAACTTGATAGGACCAAACCCAGCTATAAGGCTAATAAACACTGAGGGTGCTCAAAAGGTAAATTGTGTTGGCATCTGAGCCTACAATGGTTTTCTGCCTTTCAGATTATAACTCACATATTCTCTGTCAGATCATCTGTCAAGTTGGCCAAAAACGTGGTAGGTTGAATATTGAGGATGATGATGATGGGCAACCCAAGAAGAAGGTTCGCTTGGGAGTTCCTGCTACACAATGGATATCAATTTACAATGCTAGGCTACCAATGAAACAAAGGTATATATGCATTTTGATTCATTAATCCAAGCTCTTTCCATTATAGAAATGGCAGGTTCACTCGTGTGAATGTTTAAGTTGTACAAATTCCTGTATGAAGCTATATCTTCTTGTGTGACAAGACTTCTGAATTTTGATTAACTAACTGATAGACAAATGTTTTCTTCATCTAAGCCTTATGCAACAAGTTTCTAATCAGTTTGATTTATTTTGGAAGTTCCCTGCTTGTAACTCTGTAAGACTGTAGTTTTTATGTAAATATTTTGAATAACTTTGTCTTTGTATGGACTTAATCTTATTGATATTTAACTTGCTAATTTTCTATTCCCTATTACCATTGGCTCTCTTGACCTGATAAACACATTTATTGATTTCACCAATCTATTAAATTTAAATAAGTCTGAATTGTACTTTGGTTACATCCCCAATGAAGCCAAGCTCTAAAAAATTGATGAGACATTGCAGTTATTATCTAGTAAAAGAGGGAAAAAGAATCAGTATGGATGTGGAACCTTGCTCACTATGGTCTCCGCAGGGCCACAGAGAAACCCCTTGTTCTTTGGGGCTTGGACCGTCCACTGCTTCACCAACAGATAATTTTTTAAATTGTAAGAAGGGGGAATTGTTTAATGCTTTCAATATGTTTCCCTTACTATAGTGGTGTCTGATGACCTAAATTTTCTTTGCAACTAGGTACCATTATAATGTGGCTGATGGAAGGTTGGCTCAACATGTTGAGAGAGGAATTGCTAATGGTCTTCTGATAAGTAGTGTAGCATCATGTTCTAATCTTTGGGCACTAATTATGGATGCTGCAACTGGTTTTACAAACCAAGTTTATGAACTGTAACTTTTTTTTTTTTACACAAGGTGAATCTATATGCTGCACATGTGTGTATAAATACATGGACACATTTTCTTTTTTTCTATACAAGTAATAAAATGCAGAAATGATAAGCAAAATGCTCTTCCGAAAGAACAGGAATGGATTATGGAGCAATGGGAGAAGAACTATTACTTAGCTCTATTGCTGGTGCAAACAATGGAAGCTCCCTTGTGGTGATGTCCAAAGGTTTTGTTTACTAATTTATTTCATTTTAATTTGCAAATTTCCTAAAGCCTAGAATTCGTGTGCTTTCTTAATAACGTTCCTGCACTTTCATTTATTCCTTGAAATTCTCTTTTTTGGCTTGTTTTGAGTGTGGAGAAAGGATTAGTGATGTGCAAGCAAAAAAAAAAAAAGAAACAAACAATACAAGCATATACTAAAATTCAACTTAACTCTCAAAATGGAATAAAACTTGGTAGTCTAGTTGAAGATTCAGTGGGAGATCAGGAGCTCTGTGTAAGAACCAAAGCAATTATGAAATAGGAACTGCAGTCTCGGTATTTTATATGATTGATGTCCATCATCTTCTATGATTTGTTTGCTCGTTATATGTGCGAGGAGCCAGATATTTCTGATCCTGCATGTTCAAATTGGAACTTAAAGAATTCTATTGTCATGTCTTAGTTTCATTCTATGAAACTGGAAATTGGTAATGGCTATCTTCTAATGAAGACAAAAAGAGATACAGGATACTGCTTCTCAGACCTATTCAAAGATGGGTAACAAGGCCTAAGTCTTTTAAATAAGGAAGGTCATTGAGACAAAAGAGGAAGATAGAAGCCTTGTTCGTTTATTTTGCTGAGCGGAACTGCAAAGTCTTTGGATCATTTGGACTTTCAGGCTGACCGTCTTGTTCTATGTTATTTTTACCAATTTTTCTCCACCATCTAGAAGCAGACTTGCAAAATCTTCATTTCTAATGTGCGTTTCTTGTGTTTATGATTTTAAAATTTGTTAAGCAAGAAGTGAGTTCTATTAGTGGATAATATATACCTATATAAAATTTGTTTTTGGTTCTTAAGATCCTTAATATACTCAACATCCTTAATTATGCAGGCACACAATATGCTCAACAGTCTTAGAAGGTCAGTGATTCATTCCCCTTTAAATGGATAAATAAAAAGTGGAGAGAAGGATTTCGTGTGACCTCAATGGCGACTACGGGAAGCAGATGGGGTGCTGTCATGTCCCGCAATGCTGGCTTCATTGAGCAGGTTGAATTTCTTGAATATTCTGGCAATTGCTGTTATTGGCATGCAGAAAATTTAATTTTATGTTGTCTTTCTACGCTAAATTTAAAAATGGTGCCTTGTGGTCTCCTTATATATTTGTGTTGTTTTGAATTATTTGATATTTACAATGTCTTGCATTTAGATTGTGACGTAGATGGTCTTTTTTTTTAAATGTTTTTATCCAATTAATAGGACTGTTCATGAACTCGTAAATCCAGCCTAACCCAGTTTAGCTTGAGCAATTCGGGTTGGGTTGGGTTGGGCCGGGTTGACTTAGGGTTGGGCTAGGTTTCATGTTAGTTTTTTTTAAATGAGTTTTGGGTCGGGTTACATGTTCATTGCAAAATTTTTGGGTTGACTTGATCCTATCTGAAATTGGTAAGTATAACTTACAAATATTATTGTTATTATTAGGCTATTTTTTTTATTATTAAATTATTCACTAATATTATTAGATCAAGAATTTACGCCGATTATGGCATGGTTTTTTCTTTTTTTCTTTTTTCATTTCTAAGATTTCTGCTTTTTTTGTTCTTTTTTACAGCAAAACAACCAGAGATTTTATTTTATTGTTTTCATTTTTATATATTTTGTTTTTATTTATATTTTTTATTCATAAATTTTTTGTTGTCTTATTCTCAACATATATATATATAATACACAAACATATATGCAACATATATAAAATACATACACAACAAATATAGACATACACATAATATACACGCAATATCTATACAATGTCTATACGTTATATTTAATATTTTTTTAACTTTATTTTTTATTCATATATATACACTACACAATACGCACATAACATATGCACAATATACACAACAAACATATAATATAAGCACATCTACAAATATATACATATTATACACACAAAATACATGCAACATTTACAAATTAAAATTAATGTTTTTGTTTCGAACTTATTTTTTGTGTGTAATATGTAATATTTATTTAAAAATAAATTTAATAATTTTTATTAATATATTTATTTTGTAGATTATTTTTGTGAGTTATTTTTTATTTGTATTCAAAATTAAATTTTTTTTATAAATAATTAATATATTTTATATGTTGAAAATGCAATTTAAAATATTAATTTTTATTATTTTATTGGAATATATTTATTTAATAATATAGTTTAAAAAAATGAAAATTGAAGTAAAATATTGTTTGTAGCAAGTGAGAAGGTATTGTTGAAAAAAAAAAATTGAGAAGTGAGGTATTTTCGAAAATTTGATTCAATATTTTCTAGAAGTGTAAATATATATTTTTGAAAAAGAATTTATTTTTATGGGTAGTTTTGTTAAAGCCTCATTATTATTGTGGAAAAAGTACTAAAAATACCCCTAAACTAATTGGAGAAAAGCAAATTGGACCCTAAACTTTTTTTTTGTTTAATTATGCCATTTTTCTCTCAAAATGAGGTCAATTACGATCCCGACATTACAAAAATTTATTTCTTTTGTTAACTTTTGCCTGCAAGACAGCGTGAGTCTCTTTTTTTACATGCCATATTCTTATTGGTTAGTGAAAAAAATAAAGTAATAATAAATTAAATAACAATAAAATATAAATAAAAAATAAAAAAATCTTCTAAGAAAATATTGATTCTTTGAAAAATGCAGCTGGACAACTTTGGGTTTTGAATCAAAATTGGATAAAGTTCCAAATGGATATTAAAAAAAAAGGGGCAGCCCGGTGCACGAATGCTCTTATAATGAGTGGGGTCCGGGGAAGGGTCGGACCCATTGGATTTTTGTACGCGGCCTTCCCTTGTAATTGCAAGAGGCCGTTTTCACGATTCGAATCCGTGATCTTAGGTCACATGACGACGACACCTACCGTTGCGTCAAAGCTTCCCTTCTCCCAATGGATATTAACTCAGGGAATAAAAATTAAATAATAAAGTTGGGCCTTTTATTAAATAATAACAGTGGAGTTGGGTTCCTTTATTCCACTGATACCTCTTCCTATGAGGCTGTTAATGACAAAATCACTGGTATGTTTCCTCTAATTTTTAGTACTTTTTATTTGTTTTCCCTTATTTTTAATTTTTTAAGTGGAAATTTTGTGAAAGACGGGAATAATGATGCAACACAAGTATTAGAGGAACCTCTCTAATGTGCTGAATAATTGAAACAACACAATATGTTGAAGGAACAACTTCAACGTGTTGTAAGTTATTGCCCTAAGGCAATCCGAATCCACGGACGACAAAAGCTTAATTCAAAGCTTTAAAGCACAAGATCTAATCCAAGATCTTAAAAGAGAACATCAAGTTTTATTAATAGAAGATATGAACAAAAAGTTACATAGCTAGAGGGCATTGCCTCTATTTATAGGCTACAAAAGACTTATACAACTCAAATACAACTCATTTGACAACTCATTGCCAACTCACACTTGACAACTCATAGACAACTCATATTCTTAATAGCTAAGCATTCTAGAATTATGTAAAATGCTATAATTGACAACTAGTAGCAAAGTTCAAGTTGTCTTTCTCTTTCTTGAAGTAGCAAAATTGGTTTTGACTTCCTTATTCTTGAAGTAACAAAATTGGTTTTTGATTTATGAAAATTCATTAGTTAGGGATATATATTTGATGTTCCTCATCATTCTCCTCTACTTGTTTGAAACTCGATCTCGAGTTATCTTCGTAAAGTATTTGCTCTGGAAGATAGTGTGACAAGTCAGCCACATTAAAAGTATTTGAAATATTCATCTCACTTGGCAAATCTACCACATAGGCATTATTGTTGATCTTCTTTAGAACAGTGTATGGTCCATATTTCTTTTGCCTTAATTTTCCATGAACACCAGTAGGCAATCTCTCCTTCCTAAGGTATACCATTACTTTGTCACCAACTTGGAATGACATTTCTCTCCTTTTCTTATCTGCCAGCTGCTTGTATTTCTTATTTGATGCTTCTAATACATCATGAACTCTTTAAACAGCTCAGAATAATTGTCACCAAACGTAATAGCTGATCTTGAGTTCTCCCTTGTTGGTAGTTTTACTAAATCAACCACGTGTCTTGGAATTTTAGTGTAGACAATGGAGAAAGGGCTACGTCCTGTAGACCTATGCTCAGAATTATTGTAGGCAAACTCCGCAAGGGATAAAGCTAAATCCCACTGTCCTTTCTTTTCTCCACATATGCAGCGAATCAAATTGCCCATAAATTTGTTTACCACTTCTGTTTGGTCATCTGTTTGTGGATGTGCTGTGCTTGAAAATTTCAATTATGTATTAAATTGCTTCCATAATGTAAGCCAAAATGCAGCAAGAAATTTGCTATCACGATCTGAAACAATTGATCTTGGAACACCATGTAGTCTAACTACTTCTCTAAAGAAAATGTTAGCCACATGATGGGCATCCGTTGTCTTACGGCAAGGAATAAAATGAGCCATTTTAGAAAATCTGTCTACTATTACATAAACAGCATCATGCCCTCGCCTTGTCCTTGGTCAACCAAGTACGAAATCCATTGATAGATCTTCCCATGGTGTACTTGGAACCGGTAATGGCATATATAGTCCAATGTTTTGAATTTGACCTTTGTATGCTTGGCATACGGGACACCGTTGCACAAACTTGCCGGCATCTCTCTTAAGTTGTGGCCAATAAAAACGTGCTTCCAAATTAGCAATAGTTTTATCACGCCCAACATGACCACTAAGATTACCTGAATGCATTTCTCTAATCAACTTGTCTCGTAATGAACTTCTGGGGATGCATAAGCGATTTCCATTAAAGAGATATCCATCTTGTACCACGAAATTCTCTTCTAATGGTAGTCCTTTCATATGCTTCATCCATATTCGCTCGAAGTCTTCATCATTTTCATACAATTCTTTTATTTGATTTACTCCTGGTAATTCAGCTTCAAAAGAAACCATGAGACTTGCACGTCGGCTTAAAGCATCTGCCACTCGGTTAGTTACTCCAGACTTGTGGACAATAAGATAATTGAATTTTTCTAAATATGCCGCCCACCTTGCTAACATGCGATCCACATGCTTTTGATTTTTAAAATGTTTCAAAGATTGATGATCAGTGTAGACAATGAACTCCTTAGGCAATAAATAGACCTCCCATGTCTTCAATGCTCTAAAGACAGAATACAATTCTTGTTGGTCGGTATTCCATTTGTGTCTAGCTTCACTTAGCTTCTTACTGAAGAAAGCAACAGGTTTCCTTTCTTGAGATAAAACAGCTCCAAGGCCTACTCCACTAGCATCACATTCCAACTCAAAAGTCTTGTTAAAATTTGGTAATACTAAAATAGGAGCTTGTGAGAGCTTTTCTTTAATCTCCATGAAACTAGCTTCAGCTTTTTCATCCCATTTGAACTTTCCTTTCTTTAGACATTCAGTAATTGGTGCCCTTTATTGCCTCTACTTTAGGCTCATCAACTTGAATTCCCTCACTTGAGATAACAAAGCCCAAGAAAACTAGCTTTGTTTTTAGGAATACACACTTCTTCAGGTTGACATAGAGTTCGTTTTCCTTCAATACATCCAGCACTTTCTTGACATGTACAAAATGTTCCTCCACGTTCTTGCTATAAATTAGTATAGCATCAAAATAAACAACTACAAAATGTGATAGGAATGGACGAAGAACCTGATTCATTAAGTGCATGAAAGTACTAGGAGCATTAGAAAGTCCAAATGGCATAACTAGCCATTCATATAGCCCCTCTTTTGTCTTGAATGCAGTCTTCCATTCATCTCCGGGTCTAATTCGTATTTGATGATACACTTTTTAGATCTAGTTTTGAAATACCCTTGCTCCACTCAATTGGTCAAGCATGTCATCCAAACGTGGAATAGGAAATCTGTATCTTAAGATTTTATTGATAGCCCTACTATCCACGCACATCCGCCAAGACCCATCTTTCTTTGGCGTGAGTAGTGCTGGTACAGCACACGGACTTATGCTTTCCCTAACATGCCCCTTCCGTAATAACTCTTCTACTTTCTCTTTCAAAATAGCATGCTCTTTTGGGCTCATTCTGTAGTGTGGTAGGTTAGGAAGACTAGCACCTGGAACAAAGTCGATTCGATGTTGGATATCCCTCATAGGAGGTAGATGTTGAGGTTCTCCAAGTATGCTTTGATATTCAGACAATAGGCTTTGCATCTCCACTGGAATTTCTTTCATAGGTTGCTCATCTCCTTTTACAACTAACCCGGTATATAATTTTGACTCCTTCAAGTCTTGGGCAAATTCTCTCGAATTTTGAGTGATGGTTAGCGTACTCTTCTCCTCTACTTCAGAAGCATTATTAGGAGTTTTATTCGGAAGTATAATAATCTTTCGCTTGTTCCAAATGAAAGAATACCAATTATCTCTTCCTTTATGTGTGGTGTTCACATCATATTGCCAAGGTCTTCCAAGAAGAACATGACATGCATCTATATCAACCACATCACATAAAACATTTGAACGATAATGCTTACCCAAAGATAGTGGTAACCAACATTGTTTGGTGATCTTGATTTTCACTCCTTTCTTGAGCCAACCAATAGTATATGGATTCGGGTGATCACGAGTCTCAAGATTTAAGTGTTTGACCATGCTTTCAGAAACTAAATTCTCACAGCTACAACTATCAATTACCAATTTGCATACCTTTTCATTCACAGTACATTTGCTTTCAAATATGCTCTTCCGTTGCGTCTCTTCAGGTTGCATGGTTGAGCATAGAAGGCGTTTGACCACACATATTATTTCTTCTCCCTCTTCACATAATTCAGGCTCTTCTCCACTTTCATATTCTTCCACCTCTTCATCACTTTCATCACGACGAGTGGTGTTGACGAATTTCCTTCTTGGACAGTTGCTTGATATGTGTCTCTCTTCGCGACATTTATAACACTTGATTATATTAGATGGTTGTTTCTCTTGATTTTTGCTAGAAGATGGTCCCTTATCAGTCTTCTTCCCTTTAGCTGGAATGGACCTTTTCTCCTCTCGGCGCAGGAAATTTCTTAATATATTTTCCGGGCGAGAATAAGACATAGCTTTAAAAGGCTTCTTGGTCTTTATATATCTCTTCACCTTCAAGGCTAGAGTTTGGGCTTGATCTATAGACCATATTTGTTGTATGCCAAGACGTTCTTGGATAGATTCATTGAGACCATTGATATACCTTGCGACTTGCTAGTCTTCATTTTCAGAAAGGTTGTATCTGACTTGTAACCTTAAGAACTTCTCTGTATAATCTGAAACAGATTGATTACCTTGAACACAATTATGGAATTGCAGGTATAAGAGTTGTTCATAATCTGTTGGTAAGAACCTAGCATTTAAAAGTGCTTTCATTTGTGGCCAATATCTTATGCGATTTTCACCCCTCAAACGAAGCTCTTCTTGGTGACGATTCCACCAAGGTCCAGCACCTCCTTTCAATTTATAAGCCACTAATGGTACCCGTTGATCCAGAGGGATGTTCATAATTTCAAAGAATGTCTCCACCTCATAGATCCAATCAAGAAACCCTTCAATATTTACATTACCATTGAAAGTTGGGATTTCAGCCTTAATCTTGTACATATCTCCACCATTTGCATAACCTCTTCCTCTTGGTTGTGCATAAAGATCTTGCTCCTCCACATCACCTTCCTCTCTCACATATTGTTGAACTCGATATTGTCTCCGATTATTGTTTACCTCCATATCTCTTTGTTGTGGTTGCTGATTTTCTCCTCTATTGATGTTGAATCCTTGATTTCCAGCAGCAATACCTTGATTGTTTCTCACTAATATAACAAGTTCTTCAAACCTCTTAGTGAGCTCTTCACGAAGGGCATTGATTTGCTGATCCAACCTTTCTTCTAAGTTGTTCACCCTCGTTGTAAGATCTGGGCTTGTTGCATTATTCCTCCAAGAGATAACAACAACTATAGCGGATCAACCAGCTCTGATACCAAACTGATGCAGCACAAGTATAAGAGGAACGTCTCTAATGTGCTGAATAATTGAAACAACACAATATGTTGAAGGAACAACTTCAACGTGTTGTAAGTTATTGCCCTAAGGCAATCCGAATCCACGGACGACAAAAGCTTAATTCAAAGCTTTAAAGTACAAGATCTAATCCAAGATCTTGAAAGAGAACATCAAGTTTTATTAATAGAAGATATGAACAAAAAATTACATAGCTAGAGGGCATTGCCTCTATTTATAGGCTACAAAAGACTTATACAACTCAAATACAACTCATTTGACAACTCATTGCCAACTCACACTTGACAACTCATAGACAACTCATATTCTTAATAGCTAAGCATTCTAGAATTATGTAAAATGCTATAATTGACAACTAGGAGCAAAGTTCAAGTTGTCTTTCTCTTCCTTGAAGTAGCAAAATTGGTTTTGACTTCCTTATTCTTGAAGTAACAAAATTGGTTTTTGATTTATGAAAATTCATTAGTTAGGGATATTTATTTGATCTCATCAAATAAGAAACCGTCAATTCAAAATTATTTGAAATGTAGAAAAAACAGAGTTTGTATACCAAAGATTCGAAGTCAACTTCTTTCTATTTTCTTCTTTTTCCTCTTTCTTTAACCCTTTTAAAAATTTCTGAGTTAATTTTTTACTGGCTGTGCACAGTTCTTTTTTCTCAAAAACTTCAGAGAATGAATTTGTTTATTTCTTATTCCCTTCTCACTTTACAGATATGCCATTTCATTTCAATGGTTACTGTGCTTGTTTTTGTTTTGCATTTCAGCAGAAAAATTAAAATTGGATAAAGTTCCAATTTTGATTCAAAACCCAAAGTTGTTTCACTGCGTCTTCCAAAGAATCAAGATTTTCTTCTTCGGTGGTTCGAACCACCGAAGAAGATTTTTTTTTTATTTTACATTTTTATCATTATTTAATTTTTTTACTAACCAATTAGAATGACACATGTAAAAAAAGGGACCCATGGTGCCACGCAAGCGGAAGTTAATGAAAAATAAAATTTTCTAATGTCGAGGTCTAATTGACCTGATTTTGAGAGAAAAGGGACATAATTGGACAAAAAAAAGTTGAGTCCAAATTGCTTTCCCCCAATTAATTTAGGAATTTTTTTTTGTACCTTTTCCCTTATTATCATCGATAGGCTATTATTACTATTATTATTATTATTACTATTATTATTATTATTACTATTATTCTCATCTCAAATTTTTTTGTTAAACTATTCACTAATATTATTATTATTGATCCATTTACTAATATTTCAAATATTATCTTTTCTCAAATATTAGGCTATTTACTAACATTATAACATTATTATTATTATCTTTTCCCAAATATTAAACAAGGTCCTTGATCTTGTTTCTAGCCGCCCAAAAATATGATTGAAAAGTTTATTAATGAAGCTAGGCCTAGCTTCCAAAAAATAAAGGTTTAAAAGCATGATGTAAAAGCAATTTCTGCCTTGCTCTTCATAACTTTGGATCTTGTGGAAAATTTGACGCAATGCAAAATTGACGTAGGATAATTAAGTCTTGCACTTTGATATGATAATATACTAATGTATTTTGCTGGTATCCATAGACAACTTGACCTAGCCTCTTGTGAGTTCAATCTTGTGGCCAGATTTTTAAAGCAAGCAGTTCGTACTGATTGTTGTGTTTGCAGTTTTCACAACCCTTCCACTGCATTCTTATAAATATATGCATTATAACATTTTATGTCAATCTACACATGTTTTGCTTATTGACTCCAGATTCTCTCTTGTTGTCTTCAATAGGTGGTGGAGCTTTATTTTCTTTACCCAAGTGAGGGTATTCATAGACGCTGGGATAATGGCTTCCGAATTACATCAACAGCTGCAACTTTTGATCAAGCTGCTCTTATATTGAGTGTCCCCAGGCGCAAACCTAATGATGAAACTCAGGAAACTTTGCGTACATCTCAGTTTCCAAGCACACACGTTAAGATAGCTTTATACAGTGTTGTGGAGTTTATCTCTAGTCCTCAATTTTCTGTAAGTTTTAGGATCTGGTATGTTTATTTACTTGTCCTGAAATGGTTCTTGGCTTTTAACATCTGGTCTTCTTAAGCATATCAAAAGGCAAAGAAGCTTTAAAATCCAGCTTTACAATTGCTATGGAAGTATTAAACGCTGAATGAAAAGACACTGTTTTTTAATAGCCAAATCTTAGTAATGTCTTTGTCCATTTCAAAATTTACCTACTATAGTACTGGATTGAATATAATTTCTTAAATGGACCCTGTTTAGCTGTGTACAAAATGCATTTTCATGATTTTTATGACTTCTGGCAACATTTAGTTTACAGATTTTTTTATATTCATATTTGTAGTGATTATGCAAGAACCTGTGCATGGTTAGCATATTCTCCTAATCACTGGATGAAAATCTTTTCTCATACAATGGTTGAAAGAGCATGAGCATAGAATTCCAGATGTAGAAATGGGTCTACCTAGTCAGGATATGAGGCTCCTATGTGTTGAGAACTTTGAGTTTATTAGTGGTATTTCTCATTGTTTTACTGTCTTTATCCCACAAAATTTCTGTTTTTTTGTTTAATAGATTCCATGTTAATTTAATGATGAAACTAAAAAAAAGCTATTACAAATATTTATTTTATAGGTGTCTAATGGTTTATAGGATATGAAACATGGTACTGCATGATTTGTTCTGTCAATTAATTTTTGTGCTAATATTTTTACATGGGTTTATTTGTTCCAGGAAAAATGGGCGAAGAATCTCTATCTTTCTTGTTTGTGCTATGGACGGACAGTTTCTTGAAATATCTGGCTTGTGTGGAGAATTTTTCGCAAAGAAAGAAAATGAAGACTTCCCCTCATTGTCCTCCTTTCTTTATTTACTTTCTTATTTTAATAGTACAAAATGGTGTAGGAGATTTAATTGCGCTGTAGGACTAATTATGATTCTGTATGGTAAACATTTTTCGTTCACGTAATTGTAGCTCGCGAAATGTGATCTGGGACCTAAATTTTGTGTATATGGGGTGGGTTGGTAAGCCAAATCAAGGATGAAAAAACTCACTATCCTTTTGAGGGAGATACGGTAGGTTTGGCTTTTGAAGCCTGCAGTCGGTATTGAACATTCAATTGATTGTTCTGGTAGCTATAGCCTATAATAAGTTTTTATATCTTAACAGTCAACTATAGCCTACTGTCTATGTCATTCCAAATCCCTTGACTCTGTAATCTTTTCTTGGATTTTTTATTTTTTAAATTTGTCTGCTATATGGTTTTTTTTTTTTTTTAATTTAGAAAACAAAAAGATCTCCCCATGTTTGGTCACATCCGCCCCTTTGATTGCTATTTGCTCACTCTTTCAAAATCACAACTCTTTCGTTCACATATAATCATTTTTTCAATATTAGTTTAGTGTTTTATTATAAAAATTTTGCCGAAGTTTTTTTGTGTATAGTTGGTTTCAAGTTCGAGTAAAGGAGGGTTGCAGTAGGTGACAGCGTAAAATTATCATATTTCAATGATATTTTTATTGAGACGTTTTTTTACTTATAATGCGCTATATTGAAGTCTGGGTGTAGTGAGAAATAAGTAAGGGTGTATGACATTTTTCGAAGGTGATATGCCATGTCGGTGTCCAGATTTGCTAACTAAACAAGGGTTTTTACATTAAGGACGAATATGGATAAAGAAGTTAGTTCAAAATATAAATACTAAGTAAGATGAGATGTACCAATATAAAAAAGGGTAAAGATTTTTATAGGAAGAGACATAAGAGAGAAAAGTGGAAAGTAAAATTAGAATATAAACTTGAAATATTTGATCTCATATAGGTAAATTAAGAGAACTTGTTGATATTATGGAGAGAAAAAAAAATTAGTGTTGCTTGTATTCAAGAGACTAAATGGGTTGGAGGAAAGAGTAAAGAAGTTGAGAACACAAGAAATAAGTTATGGTATACGAGAATGGATAAAAATAAGAATAGTGTCGGTATAATTTTAGATCGAAATCTAAAGGAGATGATTGTAGCTGTAAAAAGAGTAGGTGATAGAATCATTTCAGTAAAACTTGTGATACAAAATGAGACCATTAACATAGTTAGTGCTTATGCCCCCTTGTCACATCCGTGATTTTAGAGATATAAAATTTTATATATACTCAATATATATATCTAGAGTATATATATAACATATACATATGGTATATTAATTGTATATGTTGGATTAATACATTACATACTTAATATTTAATATTAATTGTATATGTTGGATTAATACATTACATACTTAATATTTAATACACATATAATGTACATTTGATGTGTATATAAAATACACATTACTTGTGCATATGTGTAATATCTCAAATTTTTAAAAAGTTTTAATTTTTAAAAATTTGATAAAATAAATTATAATTTAAATGAATAAATTAAATTAATGATTTTAAATGAAAAATGAAGGGGTTTTAAATGAAACACATATGTGATATATATGTAAAATATACATAACATATAAAAGTCAACATTTTTTAAAAGAAAAGTCAAAATAAAAGGGTATTTTAGTAATTAAATCTTAGAAATTTAAAATTAATAAAATAATTTAAAAATAAATTATTTTTGAATGGAAGAGGAAATTTATGACTTTTAATTTATTAAATAAATAATTAAATAATTTATTAAATTATTTTAATATATATATATATATATATGGTGAAAAATAAAAGATGAAAAGAAAAAGAAAATTTAAAAGTTTTTCATCTTCTTCTTCTTCTTTCCTTCAAGGACGACTTTCATGGCCAAAGAGGGAAATTTTTAGCTTCTTCCATCATCAAATTCTTTAAGCTTTCAAGGGAATAAGAGTAGTTTTGGTGATTTTTCAACAAGTAAGTAAGCTTTATTTTCAAAATTATGAAATTCTTTAAAGCTTATGAATATGTATGAATTGAGTTTTTGAAAGAGCATGTTATAATTGTTGAAATGGGTATGGAAGATGTTCTTTTGATGAGTAAATAATGATTTTAAGGTTGGATTAAAGAAATGGTTGAGTTTGGGTAAAATTGGTGAAGAGAGAGAATTTAGGGTTATAAAACATTTGAGTTTTTGAAATCATGATTTTTAATTGTGCAAATTGATTCCAAAAGAGTTGTTTTGATGCATAAACAAGTATTTTAAAGTCAAATATTGGATTTGGTTGTGTTTGGTTAGAGTTTGAAGAGGGTAGTATTGATTTAGGGTTTTGGTAAAGTAAATTTTTAAAGAATGATTAATTGTTTGATTTTAGTGCTTAAATCATGTTATTTAATGATATAAGTGGTGGAAATAAGATTGAAATGATAATTGGATTGAGTTGGAATGGAGATCCTTCAATGGTGAAGATTATGCCATTTTAGGGTTTTGAGCATAAGCATGTGGTTAATTAATGTAATTGGTTTAAACATGCTAAAACATGTTTATAATGATATTAATAAACTTAAAACACTAATTTAAATGGCTTGATATGATTTTTCAAAGTTAAAGTGAGGTGAAGCTTAATTTTGGGATTTGGTTTAGAGTGATGTTTAATTATGGTTTGATGTTGAGAATACCTTAGAATGTGATATTAAATGATTATGTATGATCACATTTGGTATAGGCATTGAGGGAGGTTGATTTACTTCATCCAAGTGGTGAAGGGCAAGTTGAAAAGATAGGATTGGAGGTTGTGTTAAGCTTGCTTTGAGTTGTTAGTAGAGGTATGTACAAACTTTAAATATATTGTTTATATTTGCATGACGTTTGGGCTTAACACATTTTGGTTGAAAAATATGTTAAGTTACTTAAAAAATATGTTAAGTTACTTGGTTCATTGATTGAGTATGAATAATGTGCTATGACATTTGTAATGTCATATATGTGTTAAATGCATTGTGAAAAGCCATTAATAATGGCTAAATCGTGTAAAATGTGAAATATGTATATTATGTGAAAATACCCAAAGTAATTGGGTAATGTGTTGTGAATGCAAAAATAAGATATGTTGTATAATGAAATGAATTGATATTGATAAAAATGAGAAAAGTGAGAAAAATGAGAAAGATGTGAAAAATGAGAAAAGTGAGGAAAAAAAAAGTGAAAATAAGGCAATGTGCCTAGATTGAATATGTGAAAATGAGAAAGAGATTAATAACGAGAAATATGAATAAATTGCGTGCCTAGTATGTTATTCAATTTTCAGAGTTCTGGGTTTGGCGGCATGCCTATGATTGCCTACAGGCTAAATGCTGGAATGATGAAAATACTGGGTCGTAAGCTAAGCCAGCTGATAAATATGATGTTTTTGGAGTGAAAAGATAGGGTCGTAAGCCTCAAAAACTGTAGCAGTCTAGCCGGGTTGAAGACCAAGATACTGGGGCCTAAGGGTCTAGCCTGGTTGAGGTCCAAGAGACTGGGGCTGTTACATTATCCATGGATATATATATTGCCTACGGGCTAGACACATGGTGTCATTATGGACCAAAACAGTAACTCTGAAATTTGAATAGCATATTAGATCCTTTTTGGGCCCATGCTTGTCTTTGCTTTAATGTGAATTATGAATTGTGATACAATTGAACAATATAATGCTATGAGTTGTGATTATGAAATATTTAAAAAATATAAGAAAGTAGAATGATGTGACATCTATATGCATTGTGCATTGGCATTGCATTGAGTTTTATTGTTATTATTAAAGTTTGTACCACTAGGCTTCGGCTTAGAGCGATTGTAATTCGTCGCGCAGGTGTCATGGATGATTTGGTAGAGACGAAGAGTTCTACTAGACCTGGTCTGGTCTATGTTTGTATTTATTGAGCTTGAAGAGTTATTTTTGGGTACATCAAGATCAGAGCCAGTTTCCAGCATGTAGATATTTGATATTACAGTATATTTTGATATTATATATGTTATGATATGTTTTTGAAGTATGTAATGTAAATTGTAAAGAATGATTTGAATAATTTGTTTAAGATGGGATCTTATATGTGATGTTGATATATATACCTATATATAAGTATTTTGAGAAAATATGGAGAAATTGAGAAGTATTGGTGAAATGGTGAATTGATTTTATTTGGAGTATTTATTTTATGCAGGTTGTGTTTTGTTGAATTTTGGGACGTCCAAAATATAGATAAAATTCTGGCGAATTTTTTCTAGAGATTTATATATACATTATTTATTTTGGGTTCTTATAACAAGTAAAGAATATTTATATTCTATTTAATTTTTATATATTTAAAATTTGAAATTTTAAATTGGAAATGTGAAAAAAAAAATTTAAATCGGTCTGACATTTTTGTACCGTATATGCGTATTTTACATATGCTGAAAATATGTATTATACGTATATAGGGTATAAGGGTGTTACACCCCTCAAGTTGGATTAGATGGGGAGAGCAAGCAAAAATTCTAGGAGGATATGATGAGCTTATGCAAGAGATCCAGAATGATGAAAATATCTTTATACTAGAAGATTTAAATAGATATGTAGAAAAAGATAGAGTAGGTTTTGAGGATATACATGGAGGCTATAATTTTGGAACTAGAAATGAAGAAGAGAAGAATATACTTGATTTTACTATAACTTACGGTTTGATTATGACAAACACATATTTTATAAAAAGAGAATAACATATAGTAACCTTTAAAAGTGAACAAAATAGAAGTCAGATTGACTTCATACTCACAAGAAAAACTAATCGAACTAGATGTAAGGATTTCAAGGTTATTCCTAGTGAGGCGCTGACTACTCAACATAGGTTAGTGGTATTGGATGTCAAGATTAAGAGTTGGACTAGTAGGTCTAGGAGAAATGAAATTCCTAAGATTAGTTGATAGACTTTAAAAGGTATAAAACAGTTGATGTTTAAGGATGAGTTGGTTAAAGCCAAGGTTAGGAGGTGGATATAAAAATGTCAGTAAATAATTTATGGGTGGGCATGTCTATAATAATTAAAGGAATAGTTAAAAAGATACTTGGAGAGTTTAAAGGGTGTGAACATGTAATATCCCTATGCATGCCCTAGAAGTTTTGTTGTTGTTGTTGTTGGTTTGAATTGAGAAATGGGAAGAGAATGTTTTTGTATGGTGGTTGGGAAAGAAAAGAGGGTTTAGAGATAATTGTATATGTTGCTTATATGGTGATATATATAACATATAAAGTGGTCAAAATGGAAAGTCAAGGAAAGAGGATATTTTTGTGTTGGTTGTGAATTACTTAAATGGGTATAGATATGACAAAAGCTTAGTTAAATGGATGAGGGTATTATAGTAATTTTCTTTTGGATGGGTATTTAATGCCTATTGACTTTGTGTTTCTTCATGATTTCTTCTTCTTCTTGTTGTTGTGTGGCCGGCTCATCAAAGAGAGAAGAGAGTAAGAGAACAAGTGATGGTTTTGATGATTTCAAGTTCAAAGTGAAGGAAGTTTTCAAAGTTACAAGTTAGAGTTTCAAGGAATTTCATTATTTGGTAAGTTTGCTCTTGTTTACTCTTGTTATTTTTGAAGTTATGCTTGAGTTGAGTTGTGATTGGATGATGGTATGATTAAGTTGCTTATGGTGTGATCTTAAGTATTGATTTTGCTTGATAGATGAGAAGTTGGGTTGGTGTTGGTGATGGAAGAGTAAGAGTTGTGTTTAGTGATATTGTTTCTGTTTTACAATTAGTAAAGGCTGTGATTTGTATGATTTTTAATTAATTATAGAAAAATGTTCTTGAAGTGAATTTTTGATATGTTGTGCCTCTATGAGTCTAGAATGACTGAAAAATATGTTGATTCGATTTTGGATAGGTTATGAGTTTAGAAAGATTATTTTTATTAGACCTGTTCCAGCAGGTACCTTAACTGAGACAGCTCTATTTCGGGATTTTTAATAAAATGTAGAAAAATCATATCCAATTGAATTTTGGATATGTTGTTGCTTAGTGAGTCTAGTATTTGAGAAAAATAATTTGGAACCACGTTGATTGAATTTGATTTATGGAATTCACAAAGTTCAGAACTGCTGCCAGGATGCAGGGCAATTGGGGCAGTCTGGTTAGGTGAACTATTTGACCAAGATTTTGTGTTCAGTTTGTTCTGAAATTTTAAAGGAATGATTTTAAGATACAAAACTAAATTCTGTAAAAATTTTAGAATTTTTAGTCAAGTAGATTATTTTATACAATTTTTCAAAATAAGGATAAAATGGAGTCTAAAACCAGAATGTACTATTCATATGGTCATTTTGCTAATATTCCTTTTGGATTAGGTTGTGAAGAGGTTGAATTGCCCTAATTGCATTGTTGAGATTGAATAATGTTATGTTATGCATTGTGAATGGTAATGTGTTTCATGAGTAATGCACATTGAAATGTTATACCAAAGATGTTATAGTGATTCAAATGAAATATGATTGAAGCATGCATTGATGATAGGATTGAATAATAATGTGAGTGTTTAGATAATGTAATGAATATTGTATATAATGATTGCTTAACTTGCTTGCGAAAAAGAAATGAATTGAAAAGGTATTGATAAGTTTAATGAACGGACCTATCCGTCTCCTGCGGAACCATGCGGACCCAGTGGGTTGGGCAACCGATCTTGGACTACCGATCTGGTAGGAGGAAGGTTCGATATAGTCAGTATTATGCGTACCTATTTGCCTCCTGCGGAACCATGCGGACCCATTGGAATGGGAAACCGAACTTGGACAACCGACCTGGATGGGGAAAGGTATGTTACTGATAATGTTATACGTGCCTTTTTGCCTCCTGCGGACCCTTGGGATTGGAGGGCAACCGACCTGGTTGGGAAATGGTACGTATATAAAGTCATAGTTGTTGGCTATAATGATAAATTTAAATGAGTATAATGAATGGTGCTATTATATGAATATTGATATGACATTGAACAAAGCAACATATTGAATAAATAATATGCTTTTGATTGATATATGTAATTAATTTGTGACATTGCATTTTAGCATGAATTATCTTACTAAGCCCTTGGCTTAGCGCGATAGTGTTTAATCGCGCAGGTAATAGAGCTGATAGAGTCGAACCCGAGAGTTCATCAAGACCAAGTGAGAGTAGACCTTGAAGAGTTGATTTTGGGAACTTAAAGATCAGAAGAGAATTGCCAATCATGTATACTTCTTTATATTTTGTAAAGTAATGTTTATAATGTAAAAATATGGATATTTTTAAATATGTACTCAAGTGTTTGTAAATATGTACATATTTTATAACTTCCGTTGTGTAATATTTAAATGTATATATATATATATAACTAATATGTTTTGTTTTATAAGTAAATGATCTACTTTTCTATAATGTATAATGATAAGGGTATTGTATCAAGTTTAAAGTGTTTTGAACTAGAAGTGTAAATCTTTTTTTCAGGTTGTAGTTGAGGTTATAAGGGGGATTTATTGGAAGTGTCCTGAGAATGATTTTGTTTGCATTGGTTTGTGTAAAATGTTTTTTTTAAAAAAAAAACTAGTTTTGTCGACACTTGGACTCAATTTTTAGGCGAAACTATGGCAAAATTTCTATTAAAATTGGAACTAAAATTTGACTAAGTAAAATTGGTAGCAACATTAGGTTAGTGTGGCGCCTCTACTCAGCTTACACATGTAGGTCGGGAAGGGGTGTTACAGAACATCCTTTGAAAGAGTCTTGCTGTTGAAGTGAGGAAGTGCAAAAAGCAGTAAAAAGTAAAAGAGAATGATATAAGAGTTTGCTAAGTGTAGTGACAATGAAGCTTTTGAGCATTACAAACAAGCAAAAAAAGGATGTTAAAAAGGCAGTTAGGCAAGAAAGAACACAATCTCTGGAGAGTTTGTATGAAAAACTTGGAACAAAGAAAGGAGAAAAGACTATTTATAAATTGACTAAGATAAGGAAAAGAAAATGTCGAGATTTGAACCAAGTTAAGTGTGTCAAGGATGAAAAGAATAGGGTCTTAGTTCAAGAACAAGATATTAAGGAAAGATGGAGAAGTTATTTTGAGGAGCTTCTTAATGATAACCGTAATGAAATCATTGAAGGTTTGGATGGCATAGCCGAGAAAAATGTGAAGTATATTAGACATATTAGGTTGTCTGAAGTAAAGGAAGCTTTGAAGAGAATAAAAATGGGTAAAACATCTGGACTGCATGGAATGCCCATTGAGGTTTGGAAAAGTTTGGGAGACACAAGAATTGTGTGGTTGACGGCTTTGTTTAAAAAGATCTTAAATACAAAGAAAATGCCTAATGAATAGAGACAAAACAGTCTGATACCTATTTTTAAGAATAAAGGATATTATTATGGAGAGAAGGAAAGAGTAAATGGGTTGGAGGAAAGAGTAAAGAAGTTGAGATCACAAGATATAAGTTGTGGTATATAGGAATTGTAACACCCCTTACATAGTCAATACACTTAACTACATATGTGATGTCGCCTAAATACTCATACTTATCTATATATATATATTATAGAAATAAAACTAAAATACTTCTATGTATTAATGCAGTTAATAAACTTTCAAAAGAACTATATAATCATGCCTATATTATAAACATATATCTGTTAATTTACAAAGAACTCCTATTATTAACTTACATTGTTATAATTTTCAAACTACTCTCAAATTTATACAACTGTCATGCGAAATTATAAAGTATTGCCATGTGAACTATATAAAATACAATATTTATAATATTGTTCTTTGAACTTTTGTGATGCAGTTGACCAGGAACGTATATCTCTTACTCTGCAGTCTCAACTCTTTTTGTTTGATCTGTGCATCCGAAAATAATTCTAACATGCTAAGCAAAGCTTAATGGTGCTTATGTATTTACAATATGCAAGAGAATTTAAAGGAAAGAGAACTATATATATAAAATGATTTAAAAATAATGAAAATTATTACTTTTAGAACGTTAAATAAGAAATTAATAAATTCAATGAAACTTGAAATACTAAACACAATTAAATTCAAAATTGATTAATTTAACAAAAACCATATAACACATTATTTTTAATGTAGATAACTTCTTTAATTATGCCCATACACATTAAACTCAAATATTAGATTTGGATAACGGGTCACTGTTAGCAATTTAATATCCACTGTATAAAATTTGGCCAATGGCCTACTATGGCACGAATGTCCACTGTATATGGTGACACAGAGTGCCCACTATCACTTTGGATATCCTCCCTTTGGCTATGTAATATCCTCATTTATGCCCTAGAAGTTTTGCATGTTGTTGTTGTTGTTGTTGTATTGTTGGTTTAAATTGAGAAAAGAAAAGTATAAGTGTTTTGGGAAATAATTTAGGGTTTAGAGACAAGTTTATATGTTGTGTATATTGTGATATATATAACATATACATTGGTCAAAAGAGTTGGTCAAGGCAAGAGGAGATATTTTTTAGGGCATGTGAAATTACTAAAATGGGCAAGAGATAACAAAGAGAATTAAGATATGTATGAGGGCATTATAGTAATTTTCCTTTGGATGGGTATTTAATGAAGTTTGACTTTGTGATTCTTCATCATCTTTTCTTCTTTCTTTCAAGAGGTGGCCGGCTCTCCATTAGAAAAAGGGAAGGAGAAGTGTTCTTGATACTAAGATCAAATTGAAGAAGGAATTGAGAGCTTTGGTGAAAGAATTGTGGAATTTCTTCATCTAAAGTAAGAATTCTTTTGTTTCCTTTACTTATTTTGTAGTAGTGTTGAAGTTATGATTAGGGTGATTTGTGATTTGTTGGTTTGATGATTAGATGTGTTTGTGTTGTATTCTCAAGTGTTGAATTGGTTTTAAGTTAAGAGTTTAAATAGGTGTTGTTGTTGGAAGTGGTGGATGATGATTTTGAAAGATGGTGATTTTAGGGTTTTGAGATGATTTGTGTTTAAGTGTAATATTAATGTGTTATGAGGTGATTCTTATGATGAATATGTGTTTAGAACATTGTTTATGTTCATTTGAAACATGTGGTATGATGTATATTGAGTTTAAATGCAATTGGGAAAGTGTTGGCTTTGGTTAGGGTTTTGGTTATGGGTGACACGGCCAAAAAGCTATGGGAAACACGGCCAAGACATGAAATTTTGAAGGTGTTGGATTGATTTTTGGGAGACACGGCCGTGTCCCCAAGCCGTGTTTGCTACTGCCAAAGTTGGGTTGAGTGACACGGCCACAAGCTTGGCCGTGTCCCTCATGTGTGCTGCCCGTGTCTCTCATATGGGTTAGGTAAGTTTTGTTTTCCTTGACCTAGTTGCAATGTTTTGGTTCTTCAAAGGTAGGTTGGTTCCTAAACCTAAACTTAAACACTCTAAACATACTTTAAACTATGAATGAGCTAATCAAATGCATATGAAAGATCCTAAAGCTATGAATCATATAAATTGTTCTTTGCCCTAATTGCATTGTTGAGATTTAAACAAGGTTATGTTATGCATTGTGAAAGGTAATGTGTTTTATGAGTAATGTACCTTGAAATGTTATATCAAAGATGTGATATCAATGATGCTTTATGCATAATATGAATTGAAATGTGAAATGTGATACAAAGCCATTGTTATTGGCTATGATGATGATATTGAGAGAAAGAAGGCATGTATGCCTAAATGTTGATGATAATTGGAAATGGAAATGATAATTGAATAATAAATGAATTGTGTGGCTAATGTGTTATTCTATTTTCAGAGTTTGTTGTTGGTGGCATGCCTAGTAAGTGTAACAATCTCTTGAAGTTAGGTTGGATTGAATCCTTGAAGCCTAATTGAGATGTTACCACCCTTGAAGCTAGGTTGGGTTGGTTCTTGAAGCCAAGTTGGGTTGAAGCTTAGCATGCTTTGCTCCCCTTGAAGCTTGGTTGAACCTAATCCTTGAAGCCTAGTTGGGTATATGATATTGATAAATGTGATAATAGAACCAAAACATTAACTCTGAAAATTGAATGGCATATTAGTGTGTCTTGGGCCCATGCTTGTCTATGGTTAATGTGAGTCATGAATGATGCTTGCCTTAGCTTATTGTTGATGATGAATGATTAAATGAATATAAATGAGGTCTATGATAAGATGTGAAGTATGGTATGCCTATGTATATATATATATGTTGAGTTATAAAATGGAAAGCTATGTTATCAACTTGGCATATATGATGTTATATGCATAATATGGATTGAGAATTGGTACTGCATTGCATTAAAGCATAACATTAGCATGATTATCTTACTAAGCCGTTGGCTTAGCGCGATAGTGTTTAATCGCGCAGGTAATAGAGTTGATAGAGTTGATCCCGAAAGCTCTTCGAAACCGACCGAGGGTAGACAGTGAAGAGTTGATTTTGGAGACTTAAAGATCAAAGAAAACTTGCCAATCATGTATAACTCTTTTATATTTTGTAAAGTATTGATTAAATGTACATATATGTATAATTGTAAATATGGAATTAAGTGTTTTCAAATATGTAAATATTTTATGACTTCCGCTGTGTAATAACTATATGTATGTATATATATATATCTAATGTGTTTTATTTTAAAAGTAAATGATCTACTTTTCTATAATATATAATGATAATAGTATTGTATCTATTTAAATGTTTTGAATGTTGAAGAAAATCGTAGTATCCCTATGTTTGGTGCACTTATGCTACATTGTTGTGGTTGTAGTGTGTGTGCATTGGATGTGGGGGTGTTACAGGCTAGCCATTCAATCTCAAGCTAGATCTAAAATCAGTATGATTTGGGCAATTCAATAGTTTTTAATTAACATTAGATTATGTATAGCACTTCAATGGAATAGTTCTTTGATCAACACCTGGTATCACACATATTTATCATATATTTAAAATAAATTTGTTACACTACTTGTTAAGGCTGATTTTAAAAATCCTTTACACTTTGAGGACTTATAATTTTTTCAGCTGGAATTATAGATGAAAGACAAAGAAAAAGTTATTTTGGCAATTTCTTCAAGTGACACTCCCAATGGCACGGGAATGACAATGACCGTGTCGTTTGCCCATTCTTACAGAAACTTTGACACGCCCAATGACACAGGCGTGTCACTGGCCGTGTTATTTAACTTACATTACAATAGCTACAACACGCTCGACGACATGGGCGTGTCACTGGCCGTGTTATTTAACTTGCATTACAATAGCTATGACACGCTCAATGACACGGGTGTGTTACTGGTCGTGTCATCAACATTGAAACACAACATCATTGATACGCCTAATGACATGGCCGTGTCACTGGCTGTGTCAAGCAAAATTATGTATTTTGCACACTTAATAACTTAAACGCAATATATCCAAATATATGATAAAAGTGAATCAAAAACTAGTTTCTTTGACATAGAAAGAGTCTATATTAAATACTTTTTAGTAAAAACTCATCAAAGAAAACTCAATCAACCACTTCAAATAATAAAATTCATAGAAATTTAGATAGTTACAGATTAAAAATACATAAGCACATACCTCTTTCAAAATCCCTTTTCTTCTTTAATCACTTGTTGATAATCTCAACTTTTTCAACTTATTCTTCTAGAAACTTATAACTAGATATGATTTCCTCTTAAAATTTGGCCAAATTCTTGAAAAGAAGGAAGAAAGGAGAAGTTTTGGTGGTGAAGGTGATGATATGCGTGGATGAAGAAGAGAGAAGAAGAGAGAAACTTCTACATACACACACACCTATCCATATATATATGTATAGTTTAATCTAGTGTGGCCAATCTCATTTTAACTACGATGCACTCTCACTCTTAACCTTTGATTCTAATTCGATTTTTAGTCTGGTAAAACCATAAAAATAAATAATTTATTCAGTAATTTTTTAAGATATACCATTTATATTACTTATCCATGCCACTTATATTACAATTCACTATCGATTATCAATATTAAATTAAGAGTTTAGTATTTAAAATTTTAAACATTTCCCCCACTAAAGAAATTTTATCCTCGAAATTCACCTGTTATGGACGCTTGAAATAATTGAGTGTATTGCTGTCTCATTGTCTCTTTGCTTTTCCAAGTGGCTTCCTCTATTGAATGATTTATCCATAATACTTTCACTAACGGAATGCACTTATTACGCAACTCCTTTATTTTACGAGCTAAGATAGCCACTGATTCTTCTTCATAATTCAAATCTGGCTGAATTTCAATGGACTCTATTTGAATCACATGTGAAGGATCTGATCTATATTATCTAAGCATCGACACATGGTATATATTATGAATCTTAGCCAGTTTTGGAGGCAAAGCTAGTCTATAAGCTGTTGTACCTATACGTTCAAGTATTTCATATGGTCCAATAAACCTAGGACTTAGTTTACCTTTTTTTTCCAAAGAGAAGAACTTTTTTCCACAGTGATACTTTCAAAAATACCTTATCTCTCACACTATATTCAATATCACACTGTTTCAAATCTGCATAAGATTTTTGTCGATCCATTGCAATTTGCAATCAATTCTTTATAAGCTTCACTTTGTCTTCAGTTTGTCTTATGAGATCAGGACCCACATGTAACACTCTTATACCTAATATACGTACACTACATATAACCAATATATGTAATATACGAATATAGGATACAAGAATGTCACAACCCATTTTAACAAAACAAATCTTCACTTATAAAATCTGTATAAACTTAAAACGTTCAACTGATATTGTAACACCCTTATACCCAATATACGTGCACTACATACACCCAACATATGTAATATATGAGTATAGGATACAAAAATGTCACATCCCATTCTAACAATACAAATCTTTACTTATAAAATATGTATAAACTTAAAACATTCAATTGATATCATATAAATAATAGATGAAACATTACTTGTTAAAAACTCATATATAACTTCATTACCAAAGATTTATCCAAAACATTTTTAATAGTTTGTGGAATATACATAAATACATGAAATCAATATATAAAAAATATAAAATATATACATCCTGGCAGTTTGTCTCTAATCTTGATGTTCAACAATCAGTTCTGCACTCAAAGCATCAAGCCTAGACTCGACTCGGTCTAGACGAACTCTCCAGCTCAACCGAATCTACCCTATCACCTGCATGATGAATCACAATCGCGCTAAGCCAAAAGCTTAGTGATATAAACTTTGATAACAATATAATTCAAATGAAATAATAATGCTCAATACATTAGGATATTATATCTCATAACATTATATCATTATATCTTGATAAATTGCTCAATTATTCCACAATTCATAATTCACAAAAAAGCAAACACAAGCATGGGCCCAAAAGGATCTAATATGCCATTCAAATTCCAGAGTTACTGCTTTGGTCCAATATAACAACATTTTTTCAGCCCGAAGGCATATCATAATCATAATGAGGATTACCTCATATGTAACATCCCAACTAGGCTTCAAGGACTAGGCCCAACCTAGCTTCAAGGGTCTGCTACATCATGTAACACCCAACTAGGCTTCAAGGACCAAGCCCAACCCAGCTTCAAGGGATTGTTACGTCTTAGGCATCCTGCCAAATACAAAACTCTGAAAATTGAATAACATACTAGACACACAATTCTTTTATAATTCCATTATCAAATCCTTTCTCATTTTTCTCATCATCAAACTAAGCACAATGCTTTAAATATCTCATTTAAATCAATATAACCATCACCAATGGCTTTACATATCATCTTTAATTTATACAAAACAATTTGCAATACCCATACGTTTTGGGCCATTATCATATTTTGCACAAAGTTCATATTACATATAATGCATTTGTAACATTATACAAATCATAGCATATTTCTCATGCTCCAATAATGTAGTAGGTAACTTAACACATTTTCCAACCAAATGTGTTAAGTCCCAATGTCATGTAAATATAAACAATTATTCAAAGTTTGTACTTACCTCTAAAAGCAACAAACACCACTTTCAACCTCCTCTTCCAAGATATCCCTCAACACTTGGATTGGGTAACTCAAGTCTCTTCAAAGCCTAAACCAAATGTAACACCCCTTCCCGGCCTACATGTGTAAGCTGAGTAGAGGCGCCACACTATCCTAATGTTGCTACCAATTTTACTTAGTCAAATTTTAGTTCTGATTTTACAGAAATTTTGCCAGAGTTTCGCCTAGAAATTTGGGTCCCAAGTGTCGACAAAACTGGTTTTTCTGATTTTTGAAAATATTTTTACACAAACCAATGCGAATATAAACAAATTCAATACACTCCCAATGATTCCACCTTATACCCTCAACTACATCCTGCAAGAAAAATTCACACTTCTAATCCAAAATAAAGTAGAGATTTATTATTATTACATACCAATAACATACAGTATCACATACTGATTCTCAATCTTATATACATATACATGCCACAACTAGCTAACTCATAATGGAATCTAAAAGATCTACCCTGAGATATGCTGTGGGTCTGGTCGTCGCTTTCCAAGAATTTGCTACTGCTCCGAACCTACGAGTCAAGGAAAACTTAACTCGCTGAGCGTTGTCGCTCAGTGGGTACTTTACCAATAAAAATAAAAGTAACATATGAAAGTATTTGAAATAAAAAGAAATAATTAAATCATAATTTAACCAACCTTAAACCAATAGAAATTATTGTACATTCAGTGTGATATGCTTCCAATAATGTAAAACCATAATTCAAACTTATTTTGCATTACATAGTTTAACGAAAAATATGACTTCGGCTGAGGCTCTACTGGTATATAGGGAACCATAGCGATAAGGCAGTGGCCCTCACCACTGTAACATAGGTGGCCCTCACCACTGATATCAGATAACAGGAATGGCCCTCACCATCCTGGTTATAACCAATGGGCCTCCCCATTGGCTTCAGTGGCCTCACCATTGAATAAAATATCATATCACAATAATGAGCAGTACTGTATGCGTTAGTATAGTGCACCATACCCTTATCTACCACTCCCACTATCCAGTAGAGCATAAAGATTAAAATGATTCACTTTAAGTCTCAAACTTCATTTTAGAATGATTTGAGAAATCATTTTATTTCCCATCGCACTTTGCCATTTATGCCGCGCACCACATTCTTTAGTCAAACCATTACCCTTTTTCACATATTTAATATCCACAATAAACATATTAAACATTTCAAAGCATTCCTCAAAAGATCACAAATTGACCAAATGAATAGTGTCGCGGCACGAAAAATCGGCAACGCAAAATGGCATGACCAAATGAATAGTAAAATCTGGGTTTTCGTCAAAATTTCAGTCCACTTCAGTCATGCGTTTGACCAGGTAAATGATCTTATTTTTGGATGAAATTTTACAGAAAACTTATTTCATATGTTGACTAATTGCATGTAAAATTTCGTTGAAAAATTCATTCATTAGCTATCTCAAACAATTGCCACAAAATAGTCCAGAAGCTGTCACTTTGGAACCATTTCGGCCCAAACATATGAAATACATGGAATAGTTTATTTTCCTTTTTCAAATCAATATGAAGACTTCTTTAATGATAAAGTGAAGATTCAAACACTTCCCTTTGACAACTTTTGCATTTTTAACTTAAATCAACTAATTAAAGTTCATCAACATCAAAAATTCCATAAACCAAAATTTGTAAGAAAAATAAAATTTCTTTTATGGTAAAGTACCAAACCTTATTCTTGTACTTCCCCTTTTGCTTTTCCTCCTTCTCCTTCCTTAATCTTTGTTTTTCCTTCAAGAAATTCAAGAACACACCCTTAAACATAAACCTTAACAATTTAGAATAATAAGCTATCCTTCATTTCTTTTCAAACTAAACCCTAATCTAACCTTATTAAACCTTAGAAACCTTGATTCTTTCATTTAATTGATTAATATCATAACTACTTAAAATTTTCCCAAATCCACCCTAAGAACCCTAATCTCCAATCTTCCAATAGTTATATAAATACCTAAAATTGATACTAGAATTGAATTCTACATACTTGAAAACCTTAAAACTTACCTTGAAAATCAAACTTGGCAAAACTTGGAAATCTTTTGATATTTTCCTATGGTGGCCGAATTTGGAAGTGGGAGAGAGAGAGAGAGTTTGTTCTTCATCTCATTATATATATATATGAGGAAATGATGATCACTTTTGAATGAATGAGTGTTTTCAAACCAAATGTCCACACTTTTCTCTTTCTTCTTTATTATAACTTTTAAATGTCCACTTTTCATTAGCCCAAATGTCTCCTACTTTTATTTATTTAAAAACCCAAGTTCTTAAAATTTCTTTTAATTATATTTTGGCCCCTCCACCATCTTGTGTTGAAATATCTATGGTCTAAGGTGTGAAAAGACCAAAATACCCTCTGACGATTATTTGTTCGTAACTTTTAACCCGGACAATTCCACGAGGCAAACTATGTATAGTTTTGATCCTCTCGACCTCTACTTTCTATTTTTAAGGTCTATTTTAAGTTTCCAAGTCATTTTGAAAAATTACCAATAAGCCCTCGACTTTTTACAAAATTCCCTTTAGGTCCTTTCTTTGGTCGGGTGTTGCCCGGGCCCCGTTTCTGCTGACGATCATTTCATATTTACCCTCTTGACGTCCTCTACTCACTCTTGTATTTATTTCCTACTTCGGATTCATGTATAATGACCCAAAATGTCCCTAGTCAAAATCCCCTATATCTTCCAAACCGTGCGTTTTCTGAAAAAACCGTTACGCGTCGTTGTGACCCGATTTTTCTCTATTTTCCATTTTTGGAATATGTTATGTGCACTATTAAGAACATCCAGTAAGACTTTTGGAAATTATATTTACCTCCCCAAAACTTTTGAAAATTACAGTCACCTCCCCAAAACTTTTTGAAATTACAATCACCTCCCTAACACTTTGCATTTTTCTTCAATTAGGTCCCAGTGGTCCTATAGCCTTATCTGGGGCCGTTGTCAGGAATTATCTTCTCCTTTCCCCTTCTCTCACTGTGCACGTGACTACTATGCAAAAATGCGGTAGGCGGATGTGACACCAAATGTGATTATAAATAATCACTTAGTGATACGCTTATAGGTATAAACAAAACCTTACAACCCAACGATAAGATACATAGAGGAAAATAAGGAAAAGAACTATCTAGGGCAAACTCTACACATGACACGCTCAACAACACGAGCGTGTCAATGACTGTTCCTTAAACCCACAACACAAAAGCTTTGACACGCTCAGTGACATGGGCGTATCACTACACATGTAAAAACTCCTACAACACAGTAGCTATGACACGCTTAGTGACATGGGCGTGTCACTGCACGTGTGAATACTACAGAACACAGTAGCTATGACACGCTCAGTGACATTGGCGTGTCACTGCACGTGTCAAAACTACAACAACACAGTAGATATGATACGCTCAGTGACATGGGCATGTCACTGCATGTGTCAATACTACAACAACACAGAAGCTGTGACACACTCAGTGACATGGGCATGTCACTGCTCATGTCACCAACACTGAAAATAGAACCATCGACATGCCCAAAGGCATGGCCATGTCACTGGGCTTGTCAGGCCAAAATCCTGATATCCACATAATATTGTCACATCCAACTATTATCTTTCATTAACCTTTTCAACTCCATACAAACTCAACCAAATCCATCATTATACCACATAATAATTGTGTAACATCAAAACAACTCAATTAAAAATAAAAATACATAATTATAACCATACTTCACAACTCAAAAGTTACACAACCCAAAACTCTTATTCTCTTCACCAAACTTAACTTTTTCTTCAATCCAACCCTAAATCTCATAGTTAACTAGCCAAAAGAACTTCAAACATACCAAAATCAACCTTTAACACAAACTACACCAAACATTCAATTAACATATACACAAACTTCCATAGAAAATCAAGGAAACAAGTTGAAAACTTACCAAATATGAAGAAAATTCTTAAAACTTCAACTTGAACACTTGAAATCCTTCAATTACTTGAGTTAGCAAGAAGAAACTTCTCTCTTTCCTTTGGTGATGATGGTTGGCTTCAATGGCGGAAGAAGAAGAAGATGAAGAAGAAGATAGACACCACTCCTCTTATCCAACAAATCCCTTTAAAACCATACAATTCCAACTTTTACTCTCCACCAAGTAAATATATTATTATAATATAATTAAAATCAAATATCATCTTCCACTATCCATATAATTAATATCTTAAATAATTAAAATAGCATTTGACCCATAATAAAAAAATGTTGACTTGTATATGATATGTATATCTTCATATATATATATATATCATATACACCATTCCTTTTTCACTTAATTATATATATATATACTTTTAATTCATTTATTTAATTTTCAAAAATTAATATTTTTAAAGTTTTGGGATATTACAGATATCATATAAATAATAGATGAAATATTACTTACTAAAACACATATGTATACTTTATTACCAAAGGTTTACCCAAAATATTTTCAATAGTTTGCGGAATATACATATATATATACATCAAAATATAACATAAAATACATGAAATCAATATGTACAAAAAATATAAAATATATACATGCTGGCAGTTTGTCTCTGATGTTGATCTCTAATAATCACTTCTGCAGACTTGACTCGATCTAGACAAACTCTTCGGCTCAACCGGATCTACCCTGTCACCTGCTCGATGAATCACAATCGCACTAAACCAAAAGCTTAGTGATACAAACTTTGATAATAAAAAAAAATCAAATGCAATGCCAATGCACAATATATATGGATATCACATCATTCCATTTTCTCATACTTTTCAATTATTTCACAATCCGCAATTCTCATAAAACAAACACAAACATGGGCCCAAAGATAACTAATATGCTATTAAAATTTTAGGGTTAATGTTTTCGTCTATAATGACACCATGTGTCTAGCCCCATAGGCAATATATCAATGTAATAATCCAACTAGGTCTGAGCTTATGACCCGATCATTTCACCCAGCCTAGCTTCAAGGATTTATTTTTGAGGCTTACGACCCGGTCATTTCACCTCAAAAATATTTTCACAGTGATGCCCAGCGTCTAGCTCGTAGGCAAATCATAAGCATGCCGCCAAACACAGAACTCTAAAAATTAAATAACATACTAGGCACACAATTTATTCATATTTCTCATTTATATCAATATCAATTCATTTCTCATTTTCTCATGATCAACTAGGCACAATGCTTCAATTATCTCATTTTCTCATGGTTGGAAAATGCCCATATTTTTTGGGCCATTATCATATTTTGCACAAAGTTCACATAACATATAATGCATTTGTAACATTATACTAATCATAACTTATTACTCATGCACCAATAATGTAGTAGGTAACTTAACACATTTTCCAACCAAATGTGTTAAGTCCCAATGTCATGTAAATATAAACAATTATTCAAAGTTTGTACTTACCTCTAAAAGCAATAAACACCACTTTCAACCTCCTCTTCCAAGATATCCTTCAACACTTGGATTAGGTAACTCAAGTCTCTTTAAAGCCTAAACCAAATGTGATTATAAATAATCACTAAGTGATACATTAATAGGTATAAACAAAACCTCTCAACCCAAGGAAAATAAGGAAAAGAATTATCTAGGGCAAACTCTACACATGACATGCTCAACAACACAAGCGTGTCAATGACCGTGCCCTAAACACACAACACAGAAGCTTTGACACGCTCATTGACATGGACATGTCAATGACCGTGCCAAAACTCCTACAACACAGTAGCTATGACACGCTCAGTGACATGGGCGTGTCACTGCACGTTTCAATACTACAACAATACAGTAGCTATGACATGCTCAGTGACATGGGCATGCCACTGCACTTGTCAATACTACAACAATACAGTAGCTATGACACACTCAGTGACATGGGCGTGCCACTGCACTTGTCAATACTACAACAATACAGTAGCTATGACACGCTCAGTGACATGGACGTGCCACTACACTTGCCAATACTACAACAACACAGTAGCTATGACACGCTTAGTGACATGGGCGTGTCACTGCTCGTGTCACCAACACTGAAAACAGAACCATCAATAAGCCCAAAGACATGGCCGTACCACCGGGCGTGTCAGGCCAAAAATCCTGATATCCACACATAAATGCCACATCCAACTATTATCTTTCATTAACCTTTTCAACTCCATACAAACTCAACCAAATCCATAATTATACCACATAATCCTTGTGTAAACATCAAAATAACTCAATTAAAAGCAAAAATACACAATTACAACCATGACTTCGCAACTTAAAAGTTACACAACCCAAAACTCTTATTCTCTTCACCAAACTTAACCTTTTCTTCAATCCAACCCCAAATCTCATAGTTAACTACCCAAAAGAACTTCAAACATACCAATAACAACCTTTAACACATACTACACCAAACATCCAATTAATACATATACAAACTTCCAAAGCAAATTAAAGAAACAAGTTGGAAACTTACCAAATATTAAGAAAATCCTTAAAACTCCAACTTTAACACTTGAAATCCTTCAATTACTTGAGTTAGCAAGAAGCAAAATTCCTCTCTTCCCTAGATGAAGGTGGCCGGATTCAATGGAGAAAGAAGAAGAAGAAGAAGAAGATGATGATCACCAACTCCACCACCAACTAATCCCCTTTAAACCATACACTTATCCCTCTTTCACTCTCCACCAATTAAAATATAATACTTAATTAATATAGTGTGAATACTCAAATTTTGAGGCTCGGAAAGCTGATTTTTTCAGACTGCTGACGACCGAGCCAGACCAGAGGTCCATGGTAAAGTTCACCGAAAGTATGTCTTCATGATACTTGAAATGTCCGGAATGACGTGAGGATCACAGATATGGTCCCAGAATATTTTTTGGAGGTCTGTAGCTCCCGAAAAATCAGTTTGAGCAAAAATCGTGCGACCCGATGTGCTGTTTTGGGGGCAGAACCATCGTGTACGGCGGTCCGACCGCCGTACGGGTGCCAACTGCCGTCCCAACGGTCCGACTGCTGTCCAGGTCCAAATTTGGTCCATTTTCACTATAAATAGCCCTAGAATTTTCAGAAGAGGGGTTGGCTTTTCGGGTGGGCTTCGGGCAGACGAACTCTCTATTTTCCATACGCTTAAGAACTTCTCTTGGACTTTTCTTTGCATAAATCTAACCTTGTGCTATAGGAATTAATCTAAATCAAAATAATAAAATAAAAACCATAATCAAGAATCATAATCTAAGGCCCGAGAAAATGAGATCTGGAACTACAAAGTGGGAGAACCCTAAACATGGTAATATCCTAATTTATCCTTTGTCAATTCAGGCATATCATAAGCACTACATCTCCTTCTTAATTTTTTTTTTGGGTCAAAGACCTAATCTCTTTTGGCATGAAGTCTATCCAAATTAAAATCAATCTTTGGCATGAAGCCGATCTCAACTAAAATCAACCTTTTGGCATGAAGCCTAAATTGCATTTTCTTTTGGTACCAAGTACCCAAATTTTATTAAATTTAGCACTAAGTGCTCAAAATCTCAATATTTTGGCAAAAAGCCCAACAATGCACGAAGCATACACACACACATGCATAAATGCATAATTGCCTTTAAATAGGCTTTTCCGAACTACATGGGCTTTGATCTCTCATAAAAAACGAGAGTATGTAGGCATATTTGGGATTCACCCCAAATAGCAAGTTCACAATCTACTAACAATCTGTTTGTCTTCCTTTCTGTGTTCCTTTTAGGTTCATTTCTTCTTTGGCAAGTTAATCAAATGCATGACATAGTCCCCGAATCCTCCTTGGGTTCGTAGATTAGAAACCTTTACATTGGATGCATTATTGGAGTCAAACAAGGGTTTTCTTAGTTTTTCCCTTTGAACAGAAAAAAACTGAGTGGCAACTCCTAACAACAAGTGAATGTTATCCAAATCCTTTTTGGGTGGAAATTGAGGTTTACAATTTGGCGACTCCACTGGGGACCATAAAAATGATTTATGGGATCCTAGTAGACTACTATTGCTTATTTGACTAATTTGCCCTTCTTCAGGGTACTTTTATTTATTTTGCAGGGTACCTTAACAATATATATCATTTCCTTAAGGATATTGGAATAAAATTGACAAAAGGAATCTTTTTCCTTTGATGGACCCCTTGTTTGATTAATTGTGCAGTTGTTTTGTCATTTAGAGAATCTTTTTCTCTTGCATTATATGGGGGAATCATTTTCCTCCATTGCATAAAAAAATTATTTTCAAATGAATTTCTTCTCTTTTTGTTCAAAATTCTGAGTCTGGATAGCAAGTAGCGCTGACCGGCAGGTCTCCTTGATTATGCCGGTGGACAGCCAAAGCGTCCTCCCTGTTGTCGCAAACCATTCCAATCCTTTTGGAGTGGCCCATGAGTAAACGTACTGTTGGACCCACGCGAAACTCGTTGTTTCACATGTGGTTAGGTATATCTTACTCAAGACTCAAGGGTCCCTATTATAAGCATATTCTCTATTTTTCATGTAACAATAGAACCCTCCCTTAGGTTGTATGTACCCAATAATAGTGCTACATTCCATTAAAATGAATTATGATGTGATGAGGTGCATTCATGCAACATAACAACATTGTTTTGGGGAAAACCTTTTGATATACACAAGTGGACCAAGAGTCTTCCTACCCTACACACTACCCTGATCCTTTACCCTTAACCTTTGCAGGTACCCACTATCCGTGTGCCTTCACCTACACAAGCTACACCAACTCCAACTGTGCAATCACCCACAAGTCCTACTACCCTAACTTCACCAACTACTCCAATTACTGAAATGGCTACTATTGAACAGATTAAGGCCTTGCTAGATGGACAGGTTAAGGAGATTGAAGCTAGGATGCAAGAAAGAATTGATGAAACCTTGACCGCCCAAAGGGTAGCCATCTTGGCCGAATTGGGAGGGGCACCAAAGACAGCCACTACTCCTGGAAATCTAGGGAAGGAACCTATTGTGGGACAAACTAGTACCCCCATGACTGCTCAGAATAATACCCCTATCATCAATTTGGAGGATCCACCCTCTAAGAATGCTACTGAAACTGATGAACTAAAAAAGAAACTTGAATTGCTTGAAAGGTCAATCACTGCCATGAAAACTCATAAAGAGGTGGTAGACATGGATTCCTTATCCTTGTTTCCCCAAGCTAGGTTGCCTCCAAAATTCAAGATGCCTGGGATGGACAGATTTGATGGGACTACTTGCCCTAAAACCCACCTGAAGATGTATGTGGGGGCCTTAAGCCGTTGGGGTTTAAATGACGAGCTCTTTGCTCAACTCTTCCAACAATCCTTGACTGGTGCTACCCTTAAATGGTTTGTAAGCCTGGATCGTGCCAAGATTAAGACCTGGGAAGACATCTGCAATGCATTTAACACTCAATACCACTACAATATTGAGGTAGATGTCACTAGAAGGGAGGTTGAGACTACCAAGCAAAACAACAATGAACCCTTCTCCTCGTTCCTTATGAGGTGGAGGGCGAAGGCTACCCAAATGATCAATCGCCCTTCAGAACAGGAGCAGATTGATATTATAATCAAGAATTTAAGGCCTACATATCAAGCTCAACTGCAAACCCAATACCTACCTACTTTCAAATCGCTCATTGCGACTGCAACTAAGGTAGAAGATTTGATACAATTGGGTAAGATAGTAGATGAAGGAGCTACTTTAAAGTATAAGAAATAGGGCCAAGCTGCTTCCTCAAGCAAGGTCAATGAAGTGGCCAATATTGCCCCTACGAATCCTTTACGTGTGGGCAATCTTGGGCAGAGAAATCAGCCAAGAAGGCAATATACCGATCTTGGGATGCCCCTTCATCTGGTGTTTAAAAAGTTCGTGGAAGGAAAGTACTTGAAGCCTTTGGACCCAAGGCCTCCTCCAAACCCATTACCCTCCAATTATAGGGCCAATGAGTACTATGAATACCACCAAGGAAATGGGCATAGAACATATGCTTGCTAGACTCTGAAAAACCGCATCCAAGATCTGGTGGATAGTGGTGACATCATTCCTCTCAAGAGTCAACCAAACATTAATACTAACCCATTGCCCAATCATTCCATCCACACCATCACTGTGGAAGAAGAGTTGTTTGATCCTTTTAAACTTCTCTTGGAAATGAATGAAGTATGTGTGCTGGATCTGAATGACCTCGCTGAAGAGGTCGATGCTTTGACAAGAAGTGGAAGGCAATATCAGCCACTTGACTTGGGGAAAGCCCCTAAAACCCCAAATCACCCATATAAGAAGACGCCAGAACCAAAGGAAGACCCTGTCCTCACTCAGCTTAAACAAACTCAAGCTAAGGTGTCAATTTGGGAGCTCCTTGCTTCCTCATTCCCACACCGTCAGCCTCTCAGTAAAGCTTTGAGTCAACTTGATACATCAGTAGACATAAGCCCAGAAGCTTTGGTGGCCACTTTGACCCAATCAACCAAGGCATTGAGTATCCGGTTTTCTGATGTAGACCTACCAGAAGATGGCGTGAAACACAATAATGCTCTATACATCACCTTACAAACTGGGGGAAAGACTGTGCCCATGGTTCTCGTGGATAGTGGGTCAGCCTTAAATGTATGTCCTTTGAAAGTAGCAAGCTGTCTGGGATTGGAGGCTACAGATCTTACACCTTCTGATCAAATTGTTAAAGCATATGATAACACTCGAAGAGAAATTTTGGGTGTTGCTACTCTGGAAGTTGCTATTGGACCGGTAAAAATGGGAGTGCTATTCCAGGTCATTGATGTACCCGCAAGCTTTAATCTCCTCCTTGGAAGGCCGTGGATTCATCAGAATAATGCTGTACCTTCTTCATTACATCAAAAACTTAAGTTCCCTTTTGAAGGAAAAATCATCACTATTAAAGGAGACACATGAGAAATCAACAAGAAAACCATGGATCAGTCTCTCTTTGAGGTTGTTCCTGGTGAAACTGCTATGGCCTTGACTGGGTTCCATTATGACACTGTTCAATGCATTGAAGGAGAAAGGCCCAAAGGGCCATTTATCCTATATGACTTTGGGGAGGTCCAAGTCAATTGCCTGGTGGGAATGATGCTAAGGGTAGGTCTGCTACCCGGGATGGAAATGATAAGGTATGGGAGGAAATCATCCATAGTGCGGCCATGGGAAGAGCCTGAGAATAAGGGAACTTTTGGCTTGGGGTAGAAACCCACAGACGAGGAGATAGAAGAGTTTGAGCATGGGAAGAAGAAAAAGAAGACTTGGGGGGCAAAAAGCCTCAAAATGCGCCCTTACTTTAGAACTCTGAACGATCACTTTTGCAAACATGGAAAAGCAGTTCCTTAATGTGATTTTCAGGAGCCATTCTATTCTCCTATGACTGAAAAGAAGCTACCGAGTTTTGAGATGTTCGCTGATGTTTTAGTCATAAAGGAAGAAGAGCCAGAACCTATAACTGACCCACAAGTGGAAGATTTCATGCGGCCTAGTCTCTTTGATGAGGTTGCTATGATAACCAATTTTGAAGACAAAAGGGACTTCACGAAGCTGATCAAGACAACAGATGGACCACTGATGAACTGGTATGCCGAGGAGGGACAAGCAGCTATAGTCAAACCTAGTCATATGTCATACCCTGAACCTGAGTCTTGTACCGAGTCAAATCTTGAGTCAAACACCGAGTCAGAGTCCAGTTCTGAGTCTTCCTTAGCTTCAGGAATAGAAAACCCTGATGTCGAATATAATGTAACTCTGGAAGATGACTCCGCCATTATTAATAAAACTGTTCAAGTTCTTAGTTACCCTGTGTCTTTTGCTTTCCAAGTAGTCTCTAGCAAAAATGAAAAAAATGAAATAAAAGAAATAAATGAAAAGATAATAATTGGCAAAGAAAATGAATATACATACATTGCATATGATTGTGTGAATAAAGAACAGGTTGTTGAGTGCATCAGAAGATATGTCGACTGCTTCATGTGGAAGACAAGTGATGTCACGAGAATAGACCCAGCCATAGCAGTTCATAAGATTCCGCTATACCCCGATGCAAAGCCGGTTAAGCAGAAGTTGAGAAGAATGAAGCCGGAATGGTCTTTGAAAATTAAAGAAGAGGTTGCCAAGCAACTAGATAATAAGTTCATAGAACCAATTGTCTACCCTTCCTGGTTAGCAAACATTGTGCCGGTCCCAAAGAAAGACGGAAAGGTCAGGATGTGTGTTGACTATAGAGATTTGAATAAGGCTTGTCCCAAGGATGATTTTTCGCTACCACATATCGATTTGCTAATAGACAGGATGGGTGGGCATGTGATGGTTTCCATGATTGACCTTGCGGTTGGGTACAATCAGATCATGGTGCACCCACCAAACAAAGAGAAGACAACTTGCATTACAGAATGGGGCACTTTCTTCTATAGGGTTATGCCTTTTGGATTAATAAATGCAGGGGCTACCTACCAAAGGATGGCGGCAACAGTCTTTCATGACATGATTCACAAAGAAGTAGAAGTATATGTTGACGATATGATTGTTAAGTCAAAATCTCCAGAAGAGCACGTTGAAGCACTTGAGAAGTTCTTTCTTAGACTTCGCGAGTACAATTTGAAGCTTAATCCTGCAAAGTGCCTCTTTGGAGCAACATCAGGCTTATTTTTGGGATATTTGGTCAGCAAGAAAGGAATAGAAATTGATCTAGCAAAGTCAAAGGCTATTCTAGAAATGCCTCCACCAAGAACAGAAAAGGAGATTCGAGGTTTGCTAGGTAGATTACAGTATATCAGTCGATTCATATCGCAGTTGGCAGAGACTTGTGGTCCTATCTTTAAGCTACTAAGGAAAGGTGCTTCACAAGAATGGAATGAAGACTGCCAGAAGGCCTTCAACAAGATTAAAGAATACTTGTTAAGTCCGCCAATTCTACAACCTCCCAGAATGGGAAAACCTCTACTCTTGTATTTGTCCGTAACAGATGAAGCCATGGGTTCTGTAATATCCCAAATTATACCCTAGAAGTGTTAATATTATTGTTATTTTATTTGGATTAAGTGTATATGTTAAGTTGATAAGAAAAGAAAATTTGAAGAGAGAATGTTCATGTGCTATTTGAAAGAAAAGTATATGTATATGTATTTTGGGAAGAAATAGGGTTTAGAGACAAGTTTATATGTTGTGTATATGATGATATATATAACATATAAATTGGTCAAATGAAGAGTCAAAGTGATGGTTAAGTGGAAGAAGATATTTTTGGTTGTTATTGAAATTACATATAAGGGCTTATATGAGACAAAAAGCTAAGTTAAGTGATGAGGGGTATTAGAGTAATTACTTGAAATGAAATGCTTGGTGGAAATTTAAAGAGGTGAGATTTTGTCTTTTCTTCAATTTCTTTCTTCTTCTTCTCTTCTCCACGTTGGTTGGCTCCTCCTTAGACAAGAGAAAGCAAAGTGAGATTTGTTTAATTCTAACATCAATTGAAGGGAGAATCAAAGGATTTAATTGAAGATTTGTGGAATTCAACAACTTAGGTAAGTTCTTTCTCTTGATTTTCCTTTGTTCTTTTGAAATTGTGTTTGGGGTTGGTGAGTTGATATGGATGGTTGATTAAATGTGTTTATGATATGTTTTCAAGTGTTAAAATTGGTTTTAAGTTGAGAGCTTAAATAAGTGTTGTTGTTGGAAGTGGTGGATGTTGATTTTGAAAGATGGAGAAGGATGTTGGTTTTATGGTTTTGGGATGGTTTGTGTTTAAATGTATGTTAATGGGTTGTTAAAGTGATTATTGTGATGATTATGTAAGATATGTGTTTATGTCATTGATTGTATCCAATTGAATGAGATTATTGTTGTGTAAAATGTGTATAAATGCAATTGAAAGAAGTTTGGCTACATTTAGGGTTTATGTATGAGAGACGTAATTTGGGACGGTCGCTATTAGTCATGGGCGGTCGCTATTTAGTTATGTGCGGTCGCGACTTAGGTCGGACTTCTGACCGCGAAACCTACTGTGATAAGGTTTCATTGTGTAATTGTATGGAGCGGTCGTATTCATGTGAGGCGCGACCGCTAGAAGTGTTCTGTTCTGCTTTATTTGAAGCAACCTAATTCTGCAATAAGATTCTCAAACACATGTTAAAACAGAGATCATTTGTCTAATGTCATTGATGAAATTGATTATACATTTGAGGGTAATGATGATGCATATGATATTATATGAACAATGTTATGTTTATGCATTGTGAAGCTTGTTATAGGTAATGTGTTATATAAATGATGTATTTTGTAATGTTACATTAATAATGCTATAGGTAAAATGTAAAGGATATGAGGAGGTAATTGACTATGTATAGCTTGATGGGAGTAGTTCTTGAGGTAAGTATAAATTTACCTAGATGCGTTCTTTTATATGATTTTGAAACTTAAAACAATGTTAAGTAGATTAATATATTGTTAATACAATGATTATCCAAAAAGGTATGTGCAATGAAATTTATTATGATAAATGTTTTAAATAATGAATGGTGTAAATGTGTCTTGAGAAGTGATGAGATGTGATGTTATCAAGGATGATAATAATGATCAAAAATGAAATAAATGGACATTTGGTTTATACGACAATGAATTTAAGATATATGTGCAATGTAAGTGATTATGTATGCTTGAATGATAAAGTGTATAATATGATGATTTAAATGTGATATGATGCCATTGTGATTGGCTATGATGATTTAAATGTGATATGATGCCATTGTGATTGGCTATGATGATTTAAATGTGATATGATGCCATTGTGATTGGCTATGATGATTTAAATGTGATATGATGCCATTGTGATTGGCTATGATGATTTAAATGTGATATGATGCCATTGTGATTGGCTATGATGATTTAAATGTGATATGATGCCATTGTGATTGGCTATGATGATTTAAATGTGATATGATGCCATTGTGATTGGCTATGATGATCTAAAGGTGATATGATGCCATTGTGATTGGCTATGATGATTTAAATGTGATATGATGCCATTGTGATTGGCTATGATGATTTAAATGTGATATGATGCCATTGTGATTGGCTATGATGATTTAAATGTGATATGATGCCATTGTGATTGGCTATGATGATTTAAATGTGATATGATGCCATTGTGATTGGCTATGATGATTTAAATGTGATATGATGCCATTGTGATTGGCTATGATGATTTAAATGTGATATGATGCCATTGTGATTGGCTATGATGATTTAAATGTGATATGATGCCATTGTGATTGGCTATGATGATTTAAATGTGATATGATGCCATTGTGATTGGCTATGATGATCTAAAGGTGATATGATGCCATTGTGATTGGCTATGATGATTCAATTGAAAGAAATAAGGCATATTTGCCTAGATGATGATGAGAAGTGATAATGGAATTGATAAATGAATTGTGTGTCTAATATGTTATTCATTTTCAGAGTTTTGTTGTTGGTGGCATGCCTAATAATAGTAACAATCTCTTGAAGTTAGGTTGGATATGATCCTTGAAGCCTAATTGAGATGTTACATCCCTTGAAGCTAGGTTGGATTGGTTCTTGAAGCCAAGTTGGGTTGAAGTTTAACATGTTTTACTCCCCTTGAAGCTTGGTTGAATCTAAATCCTTGAAGCCTAGTTGGGTCAATGATAATGATAATGTGATAATTAAACCAAAGCATTAACTCTGAAAGTTGAATGGCATATTAGTGTTTTGGGCCCGAGTCTGTCTTTGTTTTTAATGTGATATGCAAAGGTTGAGCTAGATGAATAATGAGATCTATGGTTGCCTTTGTTGGAAATGTGATTCATGATTGGTAAAATGTGAATAAAATAATGACATGATATGTTATGAAATAGGAGATGTAATGTGTGTGTTGATATATTGATTGTGAGTCTTAATGATGGATCCGTGATTGGTGTAATGAAGTATAATGTTATGTAGTATGGCATGATAATATTGTATAAATGAATTATTGAAAGGAGATTTGGTTTGAGAAGTTATGTTGAAATATGTGATTTTGAAGGTACAATGTGACATGTAATATTTATATGAGGTAGAAATGGTAAGTATCGTTTTGTGAATGTTCTATGTAAATATGTATATAATCTATGAGATTAGTAGGAATACATGATGAATGCATTGAGGAAGAAGAAAAATAGGATCAAGAAACAATAAAACATGAGGTTAAATATATGAGGTATGATTCTTTTGTAACGCATATTTTATATTTATTTGTACTACTAAGCTTTCGGGCTTAGCGCGGATGTGTAATCGCGCAGGTGATTAGGAGGAAGAAATGAAGCCTTTCGTCATGCCACAAGAAGAGTAGAGTTTGTTGAGACCAACTAGAGGGTGATGCATACATGTATAAATTTAATTATGATGTATTTCTGATAAAGTGTGTTTATATGTATAAATAAAGTTTTGATAAAGAAAGAGTAAATATTCTTTAGATGAATATAATTATGTTTTGAATATAATTTAAAGGTTTTTAAATTGTAACTAAAAGTGACACCCTTATACCTTATATATTTACTGTATGTGTACCAGGTATATGTATAGTACTTATATGGAGTATCGGGGTGTTACAATTATTTTGGTATCAGAGCTTAGGTTCGAGATTCTCGGCCTAAGTAGAATTAAAAAGAGAAAGATTTGAAAAAAAAAAAAAATTTAGAGAGAATTAAAAATGAAAGTTTTGAAATGAAATTTGTAATACATGTATATGCATTCACACCTAGGTTGGTCTCGGATGTGGCATTATGTGAATTGTAATGTAATTGAATTAGATGAGATGAGATGAATAATAGCATGTGGATAAAGTTCTGCATGAAAAGAAAATTAAAGAAAGAAATGATATGGAAAAATTAATATGAGCTTACTTGATAAAATGAATAATAGGAGTTTACTTAAGGAAAGCAAATATTGAATTATTGCTTATTGAAATGTGGTTGTAATATAAAGAAATAAATAGAAGAATAAAGTTGGAAATGAGTTAAAAATAAAATCAAAATTTAAGTATGTACTCTTTTCTATACAGTTTGGGTTTCTTTTTAATAAACCTTATGTTTGGATTACTAATATAGATAGATATGTTATTAATTGATGAGATTATGGTAAAATATTAAGTGAGTTGATCGATATAAATAAAATGTATGTGGATGATTCTAAAAATTATGAATAAGATAAATTGAGGTATATATATATATCAATGATGATACACGAAATGTGAAAAGTAGGATGATCATTGAAAAAGTTTGTGTAATGCCATTGATTATGTACAATTGGGTGATGAATTGAGTAATGTGGTTTGAGATGATTGAGGCATGTTTGCCCAATTTGATTATGAGAATGAAATAAATTGAGAAGGTAATGTTTAAAGATATAAATGAATGAATTTGTCTGCCTCCTGCGGACCCCCGAGATTGATAGTGGCTTGAGACCTAGTGAGTAACCAACCTGGTTGAGGAAATTTCATATATGAGGTCATGGTTGTTGATTGAAGATGAATTTTGATTATAATACTAAATATTTGTTAGGTTATGTGTGTCTATGTTGAATGAGCATAATGGATGATGATATAACTATGCAAACAATGAAATGTGATATTTATAAGTATGAGCTTTATTGGTTGAATGCATAACATGAATATTGATATTGTTTTTATTGTTATGGTAATGCAACATTGTGATTTCAATGTTAAAAATGTAAAATGTTTGAATATTGTGAAAGCTCCTGTTAAAGGTGATAATATGTGATAATTGGATTTTTGAAATGAATTTAATAATTGTGAAAATTATATGTTGGATGTTGCTTTGTGGTATGTAAATAAGATGTTTTTAAAGTTAAAGTTTTATTGGAATTCGATAAAGATTATTGGGATATTGATGGTTTAATGTATATTCAATACTTGAGCTAGGTGAAATGATTAATATTGCACATGAATTTATTATGAATTGAGTAATGTGATAGATAACATGAGAATTTGTTTTGAAGTAAAAAGGGTAAAAATGAATATGGAAGTATATTAAATGTGTATTGAATATGTGAAGAAGGAAAATAAAATAAGAGCCTACAAATAAGTGTATACATGTATATGATATATGTGTGTGAATCACATTATGAAGGTGACTTATGAATATGTATGTGGTATAATTATAGAAATTGTGATATGGAAACGATGTTGTAAGTAATAGTGGACTTAAGAGAGATTAGGCTTTGAATTGTGTAAAGTTAAATGGATTATATGATGGATGTGAGAATGGAATGGACTTGAGAGATACTGGACAGTGGAAATTATTATATTGAGCATTGAACTTGATGATCATATGATGTTTAGACTTCCAAAGTAATCACATATGGAAAGTTCTATGCAATTATACATTATAAGAGATTGTAAATGGATTAGAAATAAAGTGACAAATAGAAATTTGTATGGGAATTGTATATGATTGAATCAGTATATGGTAATATTATTTGAAACATGAATTAAGTTGATAAAGATCATATAGTCGAGTGCAAATTGAGTTGGAACGGAATTTGAAATGTATTAACTTCTGTTATAGCAAAAATGTAAAGAAGGAATATGTACTTCTGGAGATGCACCTTAACCTTGTATTTGTGAAGATTGAGAATAAAATTATGAAAGAACAGTATTGATTTGAAAGTACCAGGCTTGAATCTTGATCTCTTAAAGCCATATGTTTTGTTCAATATATTTGATTGGTTAGTTTGTTATCCATGGATTTGTGTCCTGGATCAAATGATTGTATTATAGATTTGGTGAGATTGAAAATTATGTTTGAGAGGTATAGTTAAAAGTTATGATGGATAAAGTTGTACTTTATCATTTTATATTAAAAATTTGGTTATAATTATGAAGATAAAGAGAGCAAAGGAAATTATGGAAATGTTTTGAGTTAGGGATGATATGACAATAAGGTAATCAAAATAAATATGATTGAAAGTTATACTGAATATGTTTATGGTATGTAATGAATGAATGAACTTGAGGTTTAAGTGCTAGAACTATTAGTACTAAATATGATATAAATTTTTATGAGAATTGGTGGAAATTATATTAAGATAATTTGAAATAATTTGTTATCATGATAATTTGATTGAATATGGATCAGAAATGATCAGGAATTGTATATAAGTTGCCCTAACGGAATTAGGTTATATATACATATATGAATATTGTGAAATTTTATGATAAGTTTAAATAAATTAATGGTTGATTGGAATTGAATAAGATTTGAATGTAAGTATATTGTGATAGATAGATCATTTGATCTGGATTTGGCCAAGATTATGAATCATTATTGGGATTTAATGTGTATAGTTGTACCATGAGTGAAATTATTTACATGATAATGTATACGATATAATAGGTTAAAGTATGTTTGGACATGAATGAATGGAGTTATAGTGGTTATAAATTATGATGAAACAGGGAAAAAGTTTGGTTATTTATAAAATAAGTTGAAAGGTGATATATTAATATGTAAGTTAATGAAAAGCATGCTAAAGAAGTAACTCCATTTGTGAAAAATAAGGATCTTGTTATCCAATTGAGAGTGATATATATATATTTAGACAGTGATTGTAATGATGGGATAATTAATGCACAAATACAACCAATGGTTTTTAAGGTTAAAGTTAAGAGAGTAATTACAAAGAGATGAAGGAGCAATATATATTAAATATAAAGATTGGATGAACTATATAAAGGAGCTGATTCTTGTATAAAGTTATTAATAGGAAATGTAATGAAATCTTTTGAATGTTTGATCAAAGAAGTAATCAATTGTATAAACACATAGAAGGATGAATTATGGAAATTGAGAGAAGATGGTTGATTCTAAAGGGAAGAGTTGAAGTTATGTGATTTGATAATATAATAACTTAAGCATATAATTAACTCCATATGGGAGTTAAGATAGTATTTTGTTAAGAATAAATTGATATGGTACTGATAATTTCGAGGACGAAATTATTTAAGGGGGAGGGAATTGTAATATCCCAAATTATACCCTAGAAGTGTTAATATTATTGTTATTTTATTTGGATTAAGTGTATATGTTAAGTTGATAAGAAAAGAAAATTTGAAGAGAGAATGTTCATGTGCTATTTGAAAGAAAAGTATATGTATATGTATTTTGGGAAGAAATAGGGTTTAGAGACAAGTTTATATGTTGTGTATATGATGATATATATAACATATAAATTGGTCAAATGAAGAGTCAAAGTGATGGTTAAGTGGAAGAAGATATTTTTGGTTGTTATTGAAATTACATATAAGGGCTTATATGAGACAAAAAGCTAAGTTAAGTGATGAGGGGTATTTGAGTAATTACTTGAAATGAAATGCTTGGTGGAAATTTAAAGAGGTGAGATTTTGTCTTTTCTTCAATTTCTTTCTTCTTCTTCTCTTCTCCACGTTGGTTGGCTCCTCCTTAGACAAGAGAAAGCAAAGTGAGATTTGTTTAATTCTAACATCAATTGAAGGGAGAATCAAAGGATTTAATTGAAGATTTGTGGAATTCAACAACTTAGGTAAGTTCTTTCTCTTGATTTTCCTTTGTTCTTTTGAAATTGTGTTTGGGGTTGGTGAGTTGATATGGATGGTTGATTAAATGTGTTTATGATATGTTTTCAAGTGTTAAAATTGGTTTTAAGTTGAGAGCTTAAATAAGTGTTGTTGTTGGAAGTGGTGGATGTTGATTTTGAAAGATGGAGAAGGATGTTGGTTTTATGGTTTTGGGATGGTTTGTGTTTAAATGTATGTTAATGGGTTGTTAAAGTGATTATTGTGATGATTATGTAAGATATGTGTTTATGTCATTGATTGTATCCAATTGAATGAGATTATTGTTGTGTAAAATGTGTATAAATGCAATTGAAAGAAGTTTGGCTACATTTAGGGTTTATGTATGAGAGACGTAATTTGGGACGGTCGCTATTAGTCATGGGCGGTCGCTATTTAGTTATGTGCGGTCGCGACTTAGGTCGGACTTCTGACCGCGAAACCTACTGTGATAAGGTTTCATTGTGTAATTGTATGGAGCGGTCGTATTCATGTGAGGCGCGACCGCTAGAAGTGTTCTGTTCTGCTTTATTTGAAGCAACCTAATTCTGCAATAAGATTCTCAAACACATGTTAAAACAGAGATCATTTGTCTAATGTCATTGATGAAATTGATTATACATTTGAGGGTAATGATGATGCATATGATATTATATGAACAATGTTATGTTTATGCATTGTGAAGCTTGTTATAGGTAATGTGTTATATAAATGATGTATTTTGTAATGTTACATTAATAATGCTATAGGTAAAATGTAAAGGATATGAGGAGGTAATTGACTATGTATAGCTTGATGGGAGTAGTTCTTGAGGTAAGTATAAATTTACCTAGATGCGTTCTTTTATATGATTTTGAAACTTAAAACAATGTTAAGTAGATTAATATATTGTTAATACAATGATTATCCAAAAAGGTATGTGCAATGAAATTTATTATGATAAATGTTTTAAATAATGAATGGTGTAAATGTGTCTTGAGAAGTGATGAGATGTGATGTTATCAAGGATGATAATAATGATCAAAAATGAAATAAATGGACATTTGGTTTATACGACAATGAATTTAAGATATATGTGCAATGTAAGTGATTATGTATGCTTGAATGATAAAGTGTATAATATGATGATTTAAATGTGATATGATGCCATTGTGATTGGCTATGATGATTTAAATGTGATATGATGCCATTGTGATTGGCTATGATGATTTAAATGTGATATGATGCCATTGTGATTGGCTATGATGATTTAAATGTGATATGATGCCATTGTGATTGGCTATGATGATTTAAATGTGATATGATGCCATTGTGATTGGCTATGATGATTTAAATGTGATATGATGCCATTGTGATTGGCTATGATGATCTAAAGGTGATATGATGCCATTGTGATTGGCTATGATGATTTAAATGTGATATGATGCCATTGTGATTGGCTATGATGATTTAAATGTGATATGATGCCATTGTGATTGGCTATGATGATTTAAATGTGATATGATGCCATTGTGATTGGCTATGATGATTTAAATGTGATATGATGCCATTGTGATTGGCTATGATGATTTAAATGTGATATGATGCCATTGTGATTGGCTATGATGATTTAAATGTGATATGATGCCATTGTGATTGGCTATGATGATTTAAATGTGATATGATGCCATTGTGATTGGCTATGATGATTTAAATGTGATATGATGCCATTGTGATTGGCTATGATGATCTAAAGGTGATATGATGCCATTGTGATTGGCTATGATGATTCAATTGAAAGAAATAAGGCATATTTGCCTAGATGATGATGAGAAGTGATAATGGAATTGATAAATGAATTGTGTGTCTAATATGTTATTCATTTTCAGAGTTTTGTTGTTGGTGGCATGCCTAATAATAGTAACAATCTCTTGAAGTTAGGTTGGATATGATCCTTGAAGCCTAATTGAGATGTTACATCCCTTGAAGCTAGGTTGGATTGGTTCTTGAAGCCAAGTTGGGTTGAAGTTTAACATGTTTTACTCCCCTTGAAGCTTGGTTGAATCTAAATCCTTGAAGCCTAGTTGGGTCAATGATAATGATAATGTGATAATTAAACCAAAGCATTAACTCTGAAAGTTGAATGGCATATTAGTGTTTTGGGCCCGAGTCTGTCTTTGTTTTTAATGTGATATGCAAAGGTTGAGCTAGATGAATAATGAGATCTATGGTTGCCTTTGTTGGAAATGTGATTCATGATTGGTAAAATGTGAATAAAATAATGACATGATATGTTATGAAATAGGAGATGTAATGTGTGTGTTGATATATTGATTGTGAGTCTTAATGATGGATCCGTGATTGGTGTAATGAAGTATAATGTTATGTAGTATGGCATGATAATATTGTATAAATGAATTATTGAAAGGAGATTTGGTTTGAGAAGTTATGTTGAAATATGTGATTTTGAAGGTACAATGTGACATGTAATATTTATATGAGGTAGAAATGGTAAGTATCGTTTTGTGAATGTTCTATGTAAATATGTATATAATCTATGAGATTAGTAGGAATACATGATGAATGCATTGAGGAAGAAGAAAAATAGGATCAAGAAACAATAAAACATGAGGTTAAATATATGAGGTATGATTCTTTTGTAACGCATATTTTATATTTATTTGTACTACTAAGCTTTCGGGCTTAGCGCGGATGTGTAATCGCGCAGGTGATTAGGAGGAAGAAATGAAGCCTTTCGTCATGCCACAAGAAGAGTAGAGTTTGTTGAGACCAACTAGAGGGTGATGCATACATGTATAAATTTAATTATGATGTATTTCTGATAAAGTGTGTTTATATGTATAAATAAAGTTTTGATAAAGAAAGAGTAAATATTCTTTAGATGAATATAATTATGTTTTGAATATAATTTAAAGGTTTTTAAATTGTAACTAAAAGTGACACCCTTATACCTTATATATTTACTGTATGTGTACCAGGTATATGTATAGTACTTATATGGAGTATCGGGGTGTTACAGGTTCAATGCTAGCTCAAGAGGCCGAAGGAACAAAGGTAGAAAATGCAATTTACTACCTCAGCAAAAGGATGCTGGACTATGAGTTAAAGTATAACAAGATTGAGAAGTTGTGTTTAGCGTTGTATTGGACCTGCACGAAGTTACAACACTACTTGTCTTCTTACACTACTTGTGTCATCGCAAAACAGAGTCCCTTGAAATTCCTTATGGAGAGGCCTGTTTTGGACAGCAAAACGGCAAAGTGGGTGTCAACATTGGCAGCTTTTGACTTAAAATTCATTCAAAGGAAAGCTGTGAAAGGTGGGGCAATAGCTGACCAGTTAGCAGAATTACCCGTAAAAGACGAGATGCGAGAAATGAATTTCCCTAACAAAGACCTCTTGAATGTGGAAAGAAGTGTTTGGGAGATGTATTTTGATGGGGCATCCAATTATCATGGAAATGGAATTGGGATTGTGTTCAAAACTCCTTGTGGAGAATACATTCCCTTTGCAGTTAAACTTGACTTTAGCTGCACAAACAATGAAGCAGAATATGAAGCTTGCATCAATGGGCTCGAAGCCGCCCTGGGATTGGGGATTAAGAACCTAAAGGTCTATGGTGATTCTATTTTAATAGTATCACAAGCTTTAAGGAAATGGAAAATAAGAGAAGAGCGTTTGGTTCCTTACCTACAACGCCTTGATCATTTGGCACAACAATTCGATGATCTGTGCTTCGAATATCTCCCAAGAGCAAAGAATCAGTTTGCTGATGCCCTGGCTACTTTAGCTTCCATGATCAATATCAAGGAGGGGAAAGCCATTCGTCCATTGAAAGTTCAACTTCAGAAGCAACCTGCCCACATAATGCATTTGGCCGATGGTAAACCATGGTTCTGGGATATCAAGATTTATCTCAAGGATGGAAGTTATCCGGAGGTATCATCAAGGGTTGATCAGAGAGCAATAAGGCAGCTAGCCACATGTTACATTCTTAATGGAGATATCCTCTATAAAAGAAGTTGGAATGGAATGCACCTAAGGTGTGTGAAGGAAGCAGAGGCTAAGCGGATAATGGAAATGGTGCATGGTGGCGAATGAGGACCGCATATGTATGGGATCACCTTGGCTAGAAAAATAGCCAATCTAGGATATTATTGGTCCACCATGAATACAGACTGTGTGGCGTTTGTGCAAGAATGCCATCAGTGTCAGATATTTGCTAAGCTGCAGAAGCAACCTCCCGTTGCCCTAAATCCAATCACTTCTCCATGGCCCTTCGCTACTTGGGGAATAGATATAATTGGCAAAATACATCCGAGAGCTTCGAATGGACATCAGTTTATCTTGGTAGCAGTGGATTACTTCACAAAGTGGGTTGAAGCAGCTTCCTATATAGAATTAGATGCCAAAAAGGCAGCACAGTTTGTCCGAACCAACATCCTTTGTCGGTACGGAATGCCATTTGAGATTATCACTGATAATGGAACTCATTTCCAAGCAGAATTTGCTAAACTCTTGAAGGATAAGAAGGTCCAGCATCTTAAGTCCTCTCCTTATAGACCTCAAACAAATGGAGCTGTAGAAGCAGCAAATAAGTCTATAAGGGTGATCATACAAAAAATGATCAAGGAACATAGGTGTTGGCATGAGAAGTTACCACTGGCTTTGTGGGGATATAGAACATCAATTAGAACCCTACTGGGCCAACCCCGTATTAACTGGTGTATGGAATGGAAGCAGTACTCCCCATTGAACTGGAAGTTCAATCGGCGAGGATAATTCAAGAAAGTCAGATAAATGAAGCTGAATGGATTAGCAATTATCATCATCAGTTGTTGGGTTTGGATGAAAAAAGACTTCAAGCTCTCCATCAGATTCAAGGGTATCAGAGGCAAATGGCCAGACATTTCAACAAAAAGGTCAAAGATCGAAAGTTGGAAGAAGGTTGTTTGGTTCTGAAAGAGATCAGAACACCCGTTACAGATCCTCGTGGGAAGTTTCATCCTCATTGGGCTGGACCCTACATTGTAAAGAAAATACTTTCCGGCGAAGCCGTCATCTTGTCTGATTTGGATGGTCTGGAGTTCAAAAACCCATGCAATCTGGATCTATTAAAGAAATATTATGTATAATCATGCATTGTAAGGAACTACATTAGACCTGATTCTCGCAAACTAATTCGAGATATGTAGGCAGCTCTCCTTGAGCACGGTCTAAATTTTAATGAAAACCATTAATTCATTTTTCTTTTGCCAACATAAAAAAAAATTCCACTAAGTTGAAAACTCGCAAAGGGCGGCTTAGGCAAGAATGGGTAAGAGCTCGCTAAGTTGAAAATCCAAAAGGATGGCTTAGGCAAAAATTAGAGCAAGTAAATAAAGTAGATAATGCTTGGAAAGCAAATGAAAGAGTCATTCATTCCAAAAAGAGTCATTCATTCCAAAAAAGAATCATTCATTACAAAAAGAGTAATTCATTCCATGAAAAGAGTCAAACCATAAGTCCTAAACATCCAATGAACCAAAAAGGTAAAAGCAATCCAAAAAAGCAAACAATAGAGTCAACCCTAGGATCTAAATCCTATGTCTCCTACGTGGGGTAGAGTCTTCGGTATCTTCCTTAGTTCTGGAACTTTCTGCAACATCTATCTTCTCCTCGTTAAGAGGAACCACCTCCTCTCCCTCCAGCTCCTGCAGCAATGCATGCCTCCTTGGCTTTTCAATTGGCCAAACTTCGGCTATAAACCAAGTCCTATACTCTGGAGTAGGCTGGACAAGGGAAGGCTCTGTAAAAGGTCTGATCATCTGATGGTTCCTAACCCAAGTTTAAAGAACAGCTCGAGTAACTCCGGGAGTAATAGGGGTAGCAATAGTAAGCCCAACAGGAAGAGGAACCCTCTGATCAACCCCCATTTGCCTAAGGACGCGAGAAGCACTATACCATGTACTGTGAGTGAAACCAAGAAGGTAGACATGGTTATGCATTGCATTTGCCTCCATGAAGCGAGAAATTCTATACCAAGAGATGTACCACAGCAATTCTTCTGGTTCAAGCTCATACAACCAGATAATCCACCTAGTCATAGAATGAAAAGAAACCTAGATTCTTCTAGTACGATACTGAGAAGGGTTATAAGTCAAGGCATGGGGAGCGGCAACCACTCAGAGATGGTCTCTCAGCCAAACCTAAAAAGAAAAAAAATAGATCCTTTCTATTTACAAAGGAAAAAATGAGAAGAAACAAAGGGTATAACAAAATTACCTGAAGAATGATCGGAGTAACAGTCCAATCTTCAAATTCAAGTGCAGTTCTGTCAAGACTCTGAATAGTCTCAGCCAGGATCATACCACCAATGCAGTTAAGTTCTTCCATCTGCCTAATCATGGGGCAAAGCTTTAAATCTCCAAAGCTAGGGTCACGGTTGAAAAGAAACCCAGCTAACAGGCAGAAGACAAAAGCTCGCATCCTATGCTTCAGTTGAATCTCATCTTCAAAATTAGCAGTCAGGAATTCATCAATCAAAGGAAGCAGTATCGCCTTATTCCCATCCACAATCATAGTTTGAGCTTGAGGCCTTGTAAAGTTGAAAAGCCTCTGAAAAGACCCCATATAGCCAACTCGAACCTCATGCCTTACAAGAGGGGCATTTGGGTCACATCTTATAATTGAGCAGAATTCCTCAAAAAGAGGACACCTCTCCTCCATCCGGGCACCAAATCTGAAAACGTAGGCTTGGGGATCCCAAAATCTGATACAAGCATGTAAGAAATCCCAATCCACAGCTACACCTCTAAGGGTGGCAACAGCTTTCAATCCATATCTTCCCATGTTGATCCTTTCAACATTATGGAGGCTCTTGGTCCAGTTATGCATCACATGGTTAAAAGGAGGGTTCATTGTTGAGGGTCCATATTGCACCTTGCTCAAAATTCTCGTTTTTGAAAAACATTGAGCCCCATAAATCACTTTTATGGACCCCAATGGGGGACAATTGTGAATACTCGAATTTTGAGGCTTGGAAAGCCGATTTTCTCAGACTGCTGACGACCGAGCCGGACTAGAGGTCCACGGTAAAGTTCATCGAAAGTATGTCTTCATGGTACTTGAAATGTCCGGAATGACGCGAGGATCACAGATATGGTCTCGGAATATTTTTTGGAGGTCTGTAGCTCCCGAAAAATCAGTTTGAGCGAAAATCGTGCGACCCGATGTGCTGTTTTGGGGGGCAAAACCGCCGTGTACGGCGGTCCGACCGCCCTACGGGTGCCAACTGCCGTCCCGGTGGTCCGACCGCTGGGACCAGTGGTCCGACCACCGTCCAGGTCTAAATTTGGTCCATTTTCACTATAAATAGCCCTAGAATTTTCAGAAGAGGGGTTGGCTTTTCGGGTGGGCTTCGGGCGGACGAACTCTCTATTTTCCATACGCTTAAGAACTTCTCTTGGACTTTTCTTTGCATATATCTAACCTTGTGCTGTAGGAATTAATCTAAATCAAAATAATAAAAAAAACCGTAATCAAGAATCATAATCCAAGGCCCGAGAAAACGAGATATGGAACTACAAAGTGGGAGAACCCTAAACAAGGTAATATCCTAATTTATCCTTTGTCAATTCAGGCATATCATAAGCACTACATCTCCTTCTTAATTTCTTTTTGGGTCAAAGACCTAATCTCTTTTGGCATGAAGTCTATCCAAATTAAAATCAATCTTTGGCATGAAGCCGATCTCAACTAAAATCAACCTTTTGGCATGAAGCCTAAATTGCATTTTCTTTTGGTACCAAGTACCCAAATTTTATCAAATTTAGCACCAAGTGCTCAAAATCTCACAATTTTGGCAAAAAGCCCGACAATGCACGAAGCATACACACACACATGCATAAATACATAATTTCCTTTAAATAGGCTTTTCCGAACTACATGGGCTTTGATCTCTCATAAAAAACGAGAGTATGTAGGCATATTTGGGATTCACCCCAAATAGCAAGTCCACAATCTACTAACAATCTGTTTGTCTTCCTTTCTGTGTTCCTTTTAGGTTCATTTCTTCTTTGGCAAGTTAATCAAATGCATGACATAGTCCCCGAATCCTCCTTGGGTTCGTAGATTAGAAACCTTTACATTGGATGCATTATTGGAGTCAAACAAGGGTTTTCTTAGTTTTTCCCTTTGAACAGAAAAAAACTGAGTGGCGACTCTTAACAACAAGTGAATGTTCATCCAAATCCTTTTTGGGTGGAAACCGAGGTTCACATATAGAATATGTCATCTTCTACTAACTATTTAATTACTATTTTAATAATTAAAATATCATTTAACCATATTAAAATATTGACTTATATATATTATGTATATCTACATATATATATATCATATTCACCCTTCCTTTTTCATTTAATTATATATATATATACTTTTAAATCATTTATTTACTTGTTTAAAAAAAATTAATATTTTCAAAATTTTGGGATATTACAGTTCTCCCCCTCTACAAATAAATTTCATCTTCGAAATTACCCGCTCTCAAGTTAGGAACAATTGGGGATATTGATTCCGCATCATCCGCTCACTCTCCCATGTTGCCTCTTTTGTGGCGTGATTCTTCGAAAGAACTTTCACAAGTGGCACCTTCTTAATTCTCAACTCCTTCACTTCACATGCCAAAATAGTCACTGGTTCTTCCTCATAAGTCAAATCTGGACTCACCTCAATTGACTCTACTGACAAAATATGAGATGGGTCTAACCTGTACCTCCAAAGCATAGAGACATGAAAGACATTGTGAATTCGATCCAATTCAGGCGGTAAAGCTAGTTTATAGGCCACTGGTCATGAAACAAGGACTCAACTTCCCTTTGCGGCCAAATCTCAAAATTTTCTTCCAAGGACACACTTTCAAAAATACTTTATCTCCTACACTAAACTCTATGTCTCTTCTTTTTAAATCTGAATATGATTTCTGTCGGTCTGAGGCTGCTTTCAGACAATTCCTAATCACCTTTACTTTCTCTTCTATTTTCCTAATCAAATCAGGACCAATCAACTTACCTTCTCTAACCTCATCCCATCATAGAGATGTCCTTCATCTTCTACCATACAATGCCTCATAAGGTGCCATTCTAATACTGAACTGATGACTGTTGTTATAAGCAAACTCAATCAGTGGTAAGAATCTATCCTAGCTCCCAGAGAAATCAATGATACAACTTCTCAACATGTCCTCTAAAATCTGTATCACTCTCTTTGACTGCTCATATGTCTGAGGATGGAAAGCAGTGCTAAAGTGTAACTGAGAGCCTAAAGCATCCTGTATCCTTCTCCACAATCTCGATGTAAATCAGGGATCTCGATCAGTTACCAAAGAAATTGGAACTCCATTTAACCTCACTATTTCACTAATATACAGCTCAGCCAACCTCTTAAGAGAATAATCTATCCGAACTGGAAGAAAATGAGTTGTCTTCATCATTCGATCAACAATCACCCAGAATGCATCAGGCTTCTTCTGAGTCAAAGGCAATCCAATCACAAAATCCATCATCACTCGCTCCCATTTTCAATCTGGCACTGATAATGACTAAAGTAATCCCGAAGGAACTTGGTGTTCAGCCTTAACTCTTTGACAAGTGAGACATCTGGATACAAACTCTGCTATGTCCCTCTTCATACCTGACCACCAATAATATTGTTTCAAATTCTGATATATCTTAGTACTCCCAGGTTGTATAACATAGGCTGACTAATGTGCTTCCTCCAAAATTACCTTTTTCAGTCTTGCATCATTAGGAACACACAACTTATCTCTGTACCACAAACTGCCATCACTTCTCACATGAAAGTCTCGACTCTCCCCCTTTTGGCAATCCAATACAACTTTCTGGATTTTCTCATTTGCCAACTGAGTCTCCTTAATCTGATCCAATAACATCAGCCTCAATTGCAATTGAGCCATCAATGCACCATCATCACAAGACTCAAATCTGACATGCAACGCTCCCAACTTAACAAGCAATAATAGCAAATAAGTAGTCAAACCTGCCAAAGACTTCCGACTCAAGGCATCAGCAACAACATTTACCTTACTAGGATGATAATTAATTAAACAGTCATAGTCTTTAATCAATTCTAACCATCATCTCTATTGAAGATTCAACTCTCTTTGAACACGCAGATATTTCAAACTCTTGTGATCCGTATAAATGAAACACTTCTCCCCATACAAATAATGTAGCCAAATCTTCAAAGCAAAAACTATAGCTGCTAACTCCAAATCATGCATCGGGTAATTTAGCTCATTCGACTTCAATTGTCGAGAGGCATAAGCAATGACTCTATCATCCTGCATCAAAACACAACCTAAACCACTATGTGAAGCATCACTAAAAATCATATAAGGTTTAACTTCCACAGGCAGAGTAAGGATAGGAGCCTGAGTCAACATCTCCTTCAGCTGCTCAAAGCTCGCCTGACACCGATCTATCCACATGAATCTAACTCCCTTTCGAAGTAATCTGGTGAGTGGAGTAGCTATTATAGAAAAACATTTCACAAACCGTTGATAATATCCTGCTTAACCCATAAAATTTTTAACCTCTGTCACAGTCTTCGGTGGACTCCAATTCAAAATAGCCTCAACTTTAGTCGGATCAACTCTAATACCCTGTGCTGAAACCACATGACCAAGAAAAGTCACTTGATCAAGCCAAAACTCACATTTAGACAGCTTAGCATACAACTACTTCTCTCTCAGAGTCTGCAATACAATCCGCAAATGCTTATCATGATCCTCCTCATTACGCGAATACACGAAAATATCATCAATGAAAACCACCAAAAATTGATCTAGATAGGGTCTTAATACCCTGTTCATCATCCATAAATGTTGTTGGTGCATTCGTTAATCTAAAAGTCATCACCAAGAACTCATAATGCCCATACCTCGTACGAAAAGCTGTCTTGGGAATGTCTTCCTCTCTGATTCTCAACTGATGGTACCCTGATCTTAAATCAATCTTAGAGAATACTGCTGCTCCTTTCAACTAATCAAAGAGATTGTTAGACAAATGATCTTAATTTTGATCCTTGACAACTCAAATGGATGATCTATTTAACTTGTGTTTGAGAAAGCTTGTTGCAGGATTAGGTTGCTTCAATTAAAGGTGAACAGAACAAGTATAGCGGTCGCACCTCAACTGAATACGACCGCTCCATGCAATTACAAAATGAAACCTTGTCACAGTAGGTTTCGCGATCAAAAGTTCGACCATAGTCGCGACCGCTCCTACATAATAGCGACCGTCCTAAATATTTGCCCGACCGCTACTCAAGGAACTTAAATCATTACAATCACAGTAAGGTTCGCGGTAACAAGAACGGTGAATAACTCGACCTCGCTTATCATTTTAGCGACCGCCCCATTCAGAGTCGCGACCGCCCCACAATTCAAGAAGAAATTGCTCAAAGAGACAGTAGTGTTCGCGTCCTCAGGTGCGTCCAGAAGTTCGACGCGAGAATGTGAGTTCGACCGCGAAAAGCTACGAAGGGTGACCGCGAGATTCAAATTGTGGCGGACATCTTTTTTGCTCTGTCAGAAAGTGACACGTGACATGACCGTTGTAAACCCACTTCAATATTCAAAAAGGGCGACCGCACCTATGCTTGGCGCGACCGTCCCGACAAACACAGCATGGGCAAGAAACGGTCCGACAAAAACATCATGGGCAAGATTCCAGCTGCAGAGCACTAAAATTCGACCGTTGAAGTTTTTCAAAAGTAGCGACCGTCCCTGGTTAAAAGGACGACCGCGTGAAGCATTAGCGCGACCATCCTTGTATGAAGGGCGACCGCGAAGTGCTTCGGACAGTTTAAGTAAAGAAGGTCTAATCTGCCAAGACTTTATTCAAAACATCAAATAACGGCTAGTAAGACCACATTGGCTATAAATACAATGTTTCCATGAGAAAACAAAGAGATAACATTATTAAGAAAAGATTTTCATAGCCAAGCAACAAATTTCCTTTTGCTTAAACTTTTATTTGAATTGTTATGAATGTTAGGTGTTAGCATTGAAAACACCATTGTATAAGTTTGAGTGTAAGCTTGGGAACACTTGGGTTGTGAGAGTAAGCCTTGTAAAACTCTTGTTAGGTTGTGAGAGTAAGCCTTGTAAAACTCTTGTTAGGTTGAGAGAGTGAGCCTTGTAAAACTCTTGTTTCGGTTGTAAGTGTGAGCCTAAGAAAAACACTTGTAAAGTTGGAAGTGAGCTTGTGAAAACTTCAAAGACTAGTGGAACCTTAACAAGTTGTTAAGGAAGTGGATGTAGGATTGAAGTAAATCCGAACCACTATAGATCTTGTGTGTTCTTTTCTTCTTCCATTACTCAACCAATTCTCTATTCCGCATTTCTCGTTTGTTGAGTTTTTTAAACTGTCATAACTTCTTGAGGAAACCAATTCACCCCCCCCCTCTTGGTTGCCATCTTGGGACAACAATTGGTATCAGAGCCCTGAGATTTCTTAAACTTAATTGTGAAATCTGATCCACAATGGCAACTTCTTCTTCATCAAGCTCTCATGGAAATCTTAACTCTATTCTTAGACCCTACTTTGATGGAACGGATTACTCATACTGGAAACACAAAATGTATTTGTTTCTAGACAGTGAAGGGATTGAACTATGGGATTTCGTGGAAAATGAGTGGAAATCTCCTACTCATGAGGTTGACGGTATTCGAGTTCCACTTCCCAAAGCTCAATGGTCAACTAGCAATATCAGAGATCGATTCAAGAACAATAGAGCTGCTTCCATCTTGATGAACTCCATTTCAAGAGAAGAAGGTGGAAGAGTTCAACATTTAACTTGTGCACATTGTATTTGGAAAACACTTGAAAACTACCATGAAGGTACAACTCAAGTAAGATTTACCAAGAAACAAATGCATGTTCATGAGTATGAGCTATTCAAGATGAAACCAAATGAAAATGTCACCGACATGACAAATCGCTTGCTTGCTATTGTCAATGAACTGAAGAAGTATGGCAAGGTATATGATCAAGGTGATGTAAACAGTAAAATCTTGAGAGCCCTAAGAGCTAGAAAGAACTTTGAATCCAAAGTATCATCCATAGAAGAAGCTCATGATCTCAGCACATTAAGAACCGACGAGCTAGTTGGTAAATTACTCACTTTTGAGCTGCACAGTGAAAAAGAAGAAGATCAAGGTGAGAAAGAAAAGAGAAAACCAATTGCACTCAAAGCAATCAAAGAAGTTGAGAGCTCAAGCAATGCAGGTACTGATGATGAAGATGAAATGGCAATGTTCTCAAAAAGAATGAATGAATGGAAAAGGAAGAAAAGATTACAAGCAAACAAAGGTACACCTCCTAAATTCTCCTTCAAAGATAAAGAAAAGAAAAATGAGGTAAAATGCTATGAATGTGGAAAAATCGGTCACATCAAGTCGTATTGCTACAAATTAAAGAACAAAAGAAAATGGGATAAAGAAAAGAAAAAGTCTCTCAAAGCCACATGGGATGACTCTTCCTCAAGTGAAGAAGAAGAAGAGGAAGGAATTGCAAATCTTTGTCTCATGGCTATTGAAGATGACTCCAATGAGGTAAGTACTCAATCCTTTGATCTTGTAGCACATGATGATATAAGTGATATAGATGATAGTGATTTGATTGAGCACATGAATTCTAAAATAGAAAAATATTTCTCTAAAATGATGCTCTATAAAGAGAAAAACTCTAAGTTAGAAAAGGATTTTATATGCTTAAAGAACTCTACCTTAGAATTGAAAACCTCAAATGAACACTTAATGAATACAATAGGAGAATTAAATAAAAGCTCACATGACTTAGAAAAGGTGATTAAAGAAAATGAGACATTGAAGCATGAACTAAAAGAACTAAAAGAATCAATTTCCAGATTTCATAAAGGAAAGGAAGCATTGAACACATTAATTAATAATCAAAGATCACCTTCCTTGAAATATGGATTAGGATTCAATGGCTCAACCAACATTGCACCTAGTAAACCAACTTTTGTGAAAGCATCTACAACTAAAATTTCTGATGTTCATATCAAAGATGCTTGCACCAAGTCTAAAAGAACTTCTTACGGTTCACTAGGAGATAAAGCCAAAAACAATTATGCATTGTTGTTTACTAAACTTGTACAAAAGAAATCACATACTTGTAGTTGTATGTATAATGCAAAAAGAAAAATGCAGAAACATAGGATACCATGGCAATGCACATATTGCATGAAATTTGGTCACAAAAGTTTCTATTGTTATATAAGAAAAGCTCATCTCAATTTAGAAGGCACTCTTTCTACTAACCATCAAGGACCCAACTATATGTGGGTACCTAAAAAAGGATGATCACAATTGGCTTGCAGGTATGCCTAAAATCTACTACCAATGAAAGCACATGGCTTGTGGATAGTGGATGCTCAAGGCATATGACTGGAAATGCAAAGCTCTTTACAAGTTTTACCTATAAACATGGAGGTAACGTAACTTTTGGAAACAATGCTAAAGGTAAAATTCTTGGTGTTGGCTCCATTGGTTCTATTGGTAAGGATTTAATTGAAGATGTATGGCTTGTTGATGGTTTGAAACATAACTTGCTAAGTGTTAGTCAACTTTGTGATAAAGCATACTTTGTTAAGTTTGATTCCAAGGAATGTAAAATCACAAATTCAAATGATGTTATCATATTTAAGGGTACTAGAACAAACAACACTTACAATGTAAGCATACATTCTAATCATACATGTTTAATGTCCACTAATAATGATGCATGGTTATGGCATAGAAGACTAGGACATGCTGGTATGGATCAATTGAAATATATTTGTAATGAGAATTTAGTTGATGGCTTACCTAAGATAAAATATGATAAAGACAGAATTTGTGAACCTTGTCATCATGGTAAGCAACATAAATGCTCATTTAAATCAAAGTGTGTTATAAGCACCTCTAGACCTTTAGAGCTCATTCATTTAGACTTGTTTGGACCAAATAGAGTTACAAGCTTAGGAGGCAAACCATATGCATTTGTTCTTGTTGATGACTACTCTAGATTCACATGGGTTAATTTCTTAGCTCAAAAGAATGAAGCCTTTAATTACTTCAAAACCTTTGCAAAAAGAGTTCAAAATGAAAAAGGATATGTGATCACATCTATTAGAAGTGATCATGGCAAAGAATTTGAAAATGAAAACTTTGAAAACTTTTGCAATGAACTTGGCATTTCACACAATTTTTCTGCTCCTAGAACTCCACAGCAAAATGGTGTAGTTGAAAGGAAAAATAGAACTTTAATCGAAATGGCTAGGACAATGCTCAATGAATATGATTTACCATCTTATTTTTGGGCGGAAGCCGTTAATACAGCTTGTTACATTGCAAATCGTGTTTATAAAAGGCATTTAACTAATAAAACTTCTTATGAGCTATGGAATGGAAGAATACCCAGAATTGGATATTTTAGAGTATTTGGATGCAAATGCTTCATATTGAATACCAAGGATAATCTTGGAAAATTCTCATCCAAATCAGATGAAGGCATATTCTTAGGATATTCATCATATAGCAAAGCATATAGAGTATTTAATATGAAAACTCTAGTTATAGAAGAATCAATGCATGTTGTATTTGATGAATCATCTAAACTTGATCAAAAGAAAGGTATTACTTTCAATGACCCTGCAGGCACTCTTGAACCTCTTGAATCTATTGATGCTCCAAAGATCAATCAACTTGAAGAAAAGGCTCAAGATCTACCTAAGGATTGGCAATACAAGAAAGATCATCCAAAGGAACTCATCATTGGAGAAACATCAAAGGGAGTAACTACTAGATCTAGAATTAATCATATTGATGTTAATGTTGCTTTTGTTTCTCAAATTGAACCAAAAACTATTGAGGAAGCTTTAAATGATGAAAATTGGATAACTGCAATGCAAGATGAACTTAATCAATTTGAAAGAAATAATGTTTGGCAACTTACTCCTAGACCTATAGATCATTCTATAATAGGATGCAAATGGGTTTATAGGAATAAGCTTGATGAAAATGGTCACATCATTAGAAATAAAGCAAGATTGGTAGCCAAAGGTTATAATCAAGAAGAAGGTATTGACTATGATGAAACCTTTGCCCCCGTAGCTAGATTAGAAGCTATTAGAATATTACTTGCCTTTGCATGTCATATGAATTTTAAGCTTTATCAAATGGATGTTAAAAGTGCATTTCTAAACGGACTCATAAATGAAGAAGTTTATGTTGAACAACCTCCTGGTTTTGAAAACTACAAATTTCCTGATCATGTTTTCAAACTTACCAAAGCTTTATATGGATTAAAGCAAGCACCTAGAGCTTGGTATGATAAACTTAGTGCATATTTGCTTGAAAATGGTTTTTCAAAAGGAAAAGTAGACAACTCTTTTTGTTAAAAAGGATAAGCACAACATTTTGATTGTACAAATTTATGTGGATGACATAATATTTGGAGCTACTAATGAAGCCTTGTGCAAAGAATTTGCTTCTTGTATGACTAGGGAATTTGAAATGAGCATGATGGGTGAACTCAAGTTTTTCCTTGGACTGCAAGTCAAGCAATGTAAAGATGGGATCTTCATCAACCAATCCAAATATACAAAAGAACTCATCAAGAAATTTGGAATGGATGGCTGCAAAACTAGCAAAACTCCTATGAGCACATCATTGAAATTAGGTAAAGATGATAATGGTAAAGCAGTAGATGAGAAGAAATATCGAGGTATCATCGGATCACTACTTTACTTAACTGCTTCTAGGCCTGATATAATGTATAGTGTATGTCTTTGTGCTAGATTTCAAACTAGTCCTAAAGAATCACACTTGAATGCCACTAAGAGAATCTTGAAATATTTGAGTGGTACAATACATTTAGGACTTTGGTATCCTAAAAACACATCATTTCATATTATAGGATTTTCAGATGCAGATTATGTTGGTAGTATATTAGATAGGAAAAGCACAACAGGAGCATGTCACTTTCTTGGTAATTGTCTAGTTTCTTGGCATAGTAAGAAACAAGCATCAGTTGCTTTATCCACAACGGAAGCTGAATATGTTGCAGCATGTTTTTGTTGCACACAAGTATTATGGATGAAACAACAATTGCTTGACTATGGTAAAATGTTTAACAATATCTCCATTAAATGTGACAACACTAGTGCTATCAATTTGTCTAAGAATCCTATCCAACATTCTAGATCCAAACACATAGATATTAGACATCATTTCTTAAGAGAAAATGTGCAAAATCAGAATATAATCTTAGAATTCATAGATACAGAAAATCAACTTGCTGATGTCTTTACAAAACCCTTGAATGAAGATAGACTTAACTTCATCAAACTCAATTTAGGAATGATTGATGGAATCACTTTGAGTTAATTAGAATTTTTTGCCTTAAAGTAAAGTTTCTATGTAATTTTTTCTTAACACACTTAGAATATCTTTCATCTTTCCTTGAATCTTTTATTTTTGAGTATGTAGCGGTCGCTCCAGTGTTCTTTCGCGATCGCTGTCTCGTCTGCCAGTTTCATTCAATAAAAATCTCTGTGCGCGGTCGAGAAAATTTGTGCGCGGCCGCACCAATTTGAATAGTTTCGACCGTACAGTTGTTTTCTTCACTCGCGAGCGTACTGATCATAATAATGGTCGCTGTACACAATTTCGCGATCGCACCTTGTTAAATATGCGACCGCACCCTGTACACTCTGCTCGAAAATTTATAACCGTTGGCTGTGTGACAGGTCGCAACTCTTAACTCTCAACAGTCATAAACGACTATTTTCTTTACTTCATCTATTTAAGAGTGTTTTGCATCAGTTTATCTGATATTTTGCCTATCAAAGCACACAAACTTACTTCTGAAACCCTAAAAAACTTCTACATCTCAATCACCCTCTGTTTTCCAGTTTACTTCTACTCTTTCTAATCTAATGGCTCCCAAAAGAAAAACCACCTCCAAAATTAAGGGTCAAGCCAAAAGAGTTCCAGGAATCACCATTAGAGAACCTGTTGTTGAACCTCCATCTCCTCCACAGTCAAAAAGGGGTGAGAAAATTCACAAACCTCATCACCAAACCACTGAGGAAGACATTAGGTATGCCATGCTAAAGAAGAAGAAGGTTGAAGGCACCAAATCACCTTTTGGTGGGATGCTGTCTGCCTTGGGCATCAAGGACGAAATTGAAGGATTGTTGGATGTCCTTGGATGGAGAAATTTTGTCTTTCCAGAAGAGGTAGGTTACTCTAGTCTAAGTAAGGAGTTTCTCATGTCTTTCTAAATTGAGAAAAATGCAAACTCTGCACTAGGGTGGTATGGGGTTAGGTTCAAACTCTTTGATCAGTATCAATTCTTAACCCTAGAAGGATTTGGCAACATTTGGAACTTCCCTTCTGAAGGTATAACCTCCTACAATGACCCAATCTTCTCAAACCCAACCCTTTCTGATTTCTGGCGAGAAATTTCCATTGAAACTTCCTTTGAAAAGGAATCTAAAGCCAGGCACATCAAATCTCTCACCCACTGGATGCTCCATAGGATTATCACCTATACCATTCATCAAAGAGCAGATGGGAATGAGAAAGTAACCAAGAGAGACCTTATCTTTCTCTATGCTTTCACCCACAACATCAAAATGAACACAACCAAGTTCTTGATTGACACCCTTTACCATCATGCTGTTACAAGAACTGGTACCTTCTTCTTATCCTCTCAAGTTACTCAAATAGCTAGGCACCTAAACCTTCTGAATGATTTGAACTTAGCCACTTTGAGGAACCCTTTCACTCTAGCCTCCAATGCTATCACAATGGATTACTTAGAGCATGCTGGTTGTGTAAGGAAGATAGAAGGGTCATATGTATACTGCTATGGCAAGAAAGGAGTTATGGATAAACAAAAGAAAAGGCCAAGGTATACAATTGAGGAAGAGGGAGATTCTGTAGAAGTTGCTGTGGAATTACCCCCAAAAGCTGCTTCATCAAAAGCTGCTCATGAAACTGCTTCATCCTCCACACAACTCATCCTCCAAGCTATCAAAACTCTCTCCAGGAAACTCACTAAGTTCAAGAAAAGTGTTTCCAAGAGATTCCAGCACTTAAACAAAAGGATAGACCTTATATCCCACATGCACCATGATCTTTATGACATGCAAGGCAAATTGGACTTGCCTCAATGCAATCTTGAAGATTGGGATATAAGTGATCACACCCAAAGCGTTGCTGAAGAAGAAGAGTCCATTAGCACTAGCTCTGCCTCTGTTGCACCTCAAGATAAAGGGAAAGCTCCTTTAGTTGAAGAAGAGTTAGACATAGATGATGACTCAGAATAAGCTTAGCTTTAATTTGTTTTTGTTTGCATTTTCATATGTTTGCTGCTTATGTTTCATGTCTTGTACTTTCCTTCACTTTAATATATATAATGTTTATATTCCCTTTCATTGTTTCACTTGTTTTTAACATTTGTTTCATTTTGCCTATGACAATGGGGGAGAAAATATCAAAATGGAATGAAAATACAAAAATACAAGAACAATTTGAATATTTGCAAATAAGTGAGAAATGTTTTTGGGGGAGAAATGTTTGCATCAAACAATAACATTTGCACCAAGATAGAACATTTGCACCAAGATAGACTAATAATCACAATGCTCTTAACTATGATTGTTGCATATGTTAAGGGGGAGCATTTTAGACTTATTATTTTTCTCATCATTCCATTTGAATTGTCAAAGTCAAAATGGGGGAGATTGTTAGACAAATGATCTTAATTTTGATCCTTGACAACTCAAATGGATGATCTATTTAACTTGTGTTTGAGAAAGCTTGTTGCAGGATTAGGTTGCTTCAATTAAAGGTGAACAAAACAAGTATAGCGGTCGCACCTCAACTGAATACGACCGCTCCATGCAATTACAAAATGAAACCTTGTCACAGTAGGTTTCGCGATCAAAAGTTCGACCATAGTCGCGACCGCTCCTACATAATAGCGACCGTCCTAAATATTTGCCCGACCACTACTCAAGGAACTTAAATCATTACAATCACAGTAAGGTTCACGGTAACAAGAACGGTGAATAACTCGACCTTGCTTATCATTTTAGCGACCGCCCCATTCAGAGTCGCGACCGCCCCACAATTCAAGAAGAAATTGCTCAAAGAGACAGTAGTGTTCGCGTCCTCAGGTGCGTCCAGAAGTTCGACACGAGAATGTGAGTTCGACCGCGAAAAGCTACGAAGGGTGACCGCGAGATTCAAATTGTGGCGGACATCTTTTTTGCTCTGTCAGAAAGTGACACGTGACATGACCGTTGTAAACCCACTTCAATATTCAAAAAGGGCGACCGCACCTATGCTTGGCGCGACCGTCCCGACAAACACAGCATGGGCAAAAAACGGTCCGACAAAAACATCATGGGCAAGATTCCAGCTGCAGAGCACTAAAATTCGACCGTTGAAGTTTTTCAAAAGTAGCGACCGTCCCTGGTTAAAAGGACGACCGCGTGAAGCATTAGCGCTACCATCCTTGTATGAAGGGCGACCGCGAAGTGCTTCGGACAGTTTAAGTAAAGAAGGTCTAATCTGCCAAGACTTTATTCAAAACATCAAATAACGGCTAGTAAGACCACATTGGCTATAAATACAATGTTTCCATGAGAAAACAAAGAGATAACATTATTAAGAAAAGATTTTCATAGCCAAGCAACAAATTTCCTTTTGCTTAAACTTGTATTTGAATTGTTATGAATGTTAGGTGTTAGCATTGAAAACACCATTGTATAAGTTTGAGTGTAAGCTTGGGAACACTTGGGTTGTGAGAGTAAGCCTTGTAAAACTCTTGTTAGGTTGTGAGAGTAAGCCTTGTAAAACTCTTGTTAGGTTGAGAGAGTGAGCCTTGTAAAACTCTTGTTTCGGTTGTAAGTGTGAGCCTAAGAAAAACACTTGTAAAGTTGGAAGTGAGCTTGTGAAAACTTCAAAGACTAGTGGAACCTTAACAAGTTGTTAAGGAAGTGGATGTAGGATTGAAGTAAATCCGAACCACTATAAATCTTGTGTGTTCTTTTCTTCTTCCATTACTCAACCAATTCTCTATTCCGCATTTCTCGTTTGTTGAGTTTTTTAAACTGTCATAACTTCTTGAGGAAACCAATTCACCCCCCCCTCTTGGTTGCCATCTTGGGACAACAGAGATCATCTATCCGAGGCAATGGATAGTTATTCTTGATGGTCACTTTATTCAACTATAAGTAATCAATGCACAATCTTAAGGTACCATCCTTCTTCTTCACAAACAAAGCAGGCACTCCCCACGGAGACACACTAGGGCAAACAAACCCTTTATCCAACAACTCTTGCAATGACACCTTCAACTCTTTCAACTCAGTAGGTGCCATATGATAAGAAGTAATAGAGATGGGAGTGGTACCAGGCAACAAATCGATACCAAACTCAACCTCTCTCTCAGGGGGTATCCCTGGCAACTCTTCAGGAAAAACATCTGGAAACTCAGCAACTGTGGATATACTGTCTAGCTGGGAACCCACTACTCTGGTATCTACAACATGAGCAAGATAAGCTTCAAATCCTTTCCAAATCATCCTCCTAGCTGAAACAAACATGGATGAAAGATGTCTCTGCTCACTAGATACCATCACATTCCTACCATCACAGGTTCTTAGGGTAACACACTTTTGCTGACAATCTACCACAGCCCCATGCTTAGATAACCAATCCATGCCTAAAATTAAATCTTACTCCTTAAAAGACATCTCAATCAAGTCACTAAGGAACTCCTCATCCTGAACCACAACCGGACTATTTCGATGCACCTTGCTAACTAAAACACTATGCCCTAAATGATTTGTCACCAAAACATCAAATCCTAGGGACTCTGAATGCAAATTAGTCATAGGCAAGATGGATGCAATAATGTAAGAATGAGTCGACCCATGGTCTAATAATGCAAGATCTGAAGTATCAAATAAAGAAAAAGTACCAGCAATAATAGCTGAAGCATTCGGCTGCCTCTGCATCACATAAACTCTCTGTGATGGCCCTACCTCATCTGGTCTACTGCCTTCGGCTATAGAACCTCTTCTCTGACTAGTCCCAGATCAACCATCTCTACCAAAACCTCTGCCACCACGATCCCCTCTGACACTGGGTCGAGAAACTGTAGTATCTGCCTGTCTATCCTCTAGTGGCTCTGGACAATCTTTGATAAAATGGTCTGACGACCCACATCTAAAACATACTCCCAAAGCACCTCTCCACCAGCAGACACCTCTGTATGCTTTACCATAATGAACACAAGTAAGTGGAGCAGGCCTCTGAGCCACTGGGGTCGGTGCACTAGCCACTAAAACTACAGGTCTCGATCTCTATCTCTGCTACTGTACTGACCTGCCAAACTGCCCCTGGCTCCTACTGAACCTTTGAAAATATCACCTCAGCCTCTCTTCACTAATGAAGACCCTGCCTCACTCTAGGGTCTCCTAGCTTTGGTCTCCTCATCACTAGCAGCTGCTGCAAGACCCTGTGCTCTCTCAACACTCCTGGCAGCTGCAACCAACTGGTAAAAATCCTGATATCGAGAGCCTGCTATGATACACATGATAGAGGGTCTCAATCCCTCCTCAAACCTCCTACACTGATCAATCTCATCAGAAATAATCCCGTAGAAAATCATCGAGGTCAAGATTGGTGGATTATCCAGGGCATGTGGAACCGTCTTCCTCCAGTCATATGCATCCCTCTACAAAGAGATCTAGCATAATTAAACTTTTCTTCTGGAGTAGCCTGCAACTAAATGAACACTCTCTGGACTATATCTAGCATTGCTTAGCTACAGCAGGATCTGTAGTACCAATAAAGTCCTCATCTCCAAACTTCCTCAACTTATCATATTTCCTCATCGATAATTGTGGCTACGGTGGCGGTGGCTGTTGAACTGGAGCCTGCCTCAACAACTCCACCATATGCCATACCTAACTAGGTGGAATCTCATTAACTGCTAGTCTCTCTGACACAGGAGTAGGTACCCCTCCAGCTATCTCAACTCTAGCTCCATCTCTACCCTCAACAGGAGCCACATTCTCTGCATTGCCCTTAACAGACTGACGTGTCTGAGATGCCATAACTACCTATATCTGCAAACACAAAAAAAATTGCCACATCAGAGGTCAGAAACTGCTAGTGCCAATGCATGTATCATATTTAAAAACCATATTTAAAAATTTCCATTTTCTTTCTCTTACAACCCGCCTAGGTAGAGAAACTCAAACCTAAGCTCTGATACCAAAACTAATGTAACACTCTTATACCCAATATACGTACATTACATACAACCAATATATGTAATATACAAATATAAGATACAAGAATGTCATAACCCATTTTAACAAAACAAATCTTCACTTATAAAATCTGTATAAACTTAAAATGTTCAACTGATATCATATAAATAATAGATGAAATATTACTTGCTAAAACACATATGTATACTTCATTACCAAAGGTTTATCCAAAAAATTTTCGATAGTTTGCGGAATATACATATATATACATTAAAATATAACATAATATACATGAAATCAATATGTACAAAAAATATAAAATATATACATGCTGGCAGTTTGTCTCTGATCTTGATGTCTAACAATCAATTCTGCACTCAAGGTCTCAAGCCTAGACTCGACTCGGTCTAGACAAACTCTCTGGCTCAACCAGATTTACCCTGTCACCTGCACGATGAATCACAACCGTGCTAAGCCAAAAGCTTAGTGATACAAACTTTGATAACAAAAAAAAGTCAAATGCAATGCCAATGCACAATACATATGGATATCACATCATTCCATTTTCTCATACTTTTCAATTATTTCACAATCCGCAATTCTCATAAAACAAACACAAACATGGGCCCAAAGATAACTAATATGCTATTCAAATTTCAGAGTTACTGTTTTGGTCTATAATGACACCATGTGTCTAGTCCCGTAGGCAATATATCAATGTAATAATCCAACAAGGTCTGAGCTTACGACCTGGTCATTTCACCCAACCTAGTTTCAAGGATTTGTTTTTGAGGCTTATAGCCCGATCATTTCACCTCAAAAATATTTTCATAGTGACGTCAAGCGTCTAGCCCGTTGGCAAATCATAGGCATGCCGCCAAACACAGAACTATGAAAATTGAATAACATACTAGGCATACAATTTATTCATATTTCTCATTTATATCGATAATAATTCATTTCTCATTTTCTCATGATCAACTAGGCACAATGCTTCAATTATCTCATTTATATCAATATAGCCATCACCAATGGCTTTAGCAATACCCATACTTTTTGGGCCATTATCATATTTTGCACAAAGTTCACATTACATATAATTTATTTGTAACATTATACAAATCATAGCATATTACTCATGCACCAATAATGTAGTACGTAACTTAACACATTTTCCAACCAAATGTGTTAAGTCCTAATGTCATTTAAATATAAACAATTATTCAATGTTTGTAGTTACCTCTAAAAGCAACAAACACCACTTTCAACCTCCTCTTCCAAGATATCCCTCAACACTTGGATTGGGTAACTCAAGTCTCTTCAATGCCTAAATCAAATGTGATTATAAATAATCACTTAGTGATACACTAATAGGTATAAACAAAACCTCTCAACCCAAGGAAAATAAGGAAAAGAATTATCTAGGGCAAACTCTACACATGACACACTCAACAACACGGGCGTGTCAATGACCGTGCCCTAAACACATAACACGGAAGCTTTGACATGCTCAGTGACATGAGCATGTCAATGATAGTGCCAAAACTCCTACAACATAGTAGCTATGACACGCTCAGTGACATAGGTGTGTCACTGCACGTGTTGATACTACAACAACACGGTAGCTATGACACGCTCAGTGACATGGGCGTGTCACTGCACGTGTCAATACTATAATAACACAGAAGCTATGACACACTCGGTAATATGGGCATGTCAATGCTTGTGTCACCAACACTGAAAATAGAACCATCGACACGCCCAAAGACACGACCGTGTCAGGCCAAAAATCCTGATATCCACACATAAATGCCACATCCAACTATTATCTTTCATTAACCTTTTCAACTCCATACAAACTCAACCAAATCCATCATTATACCACATAATCCTTGTGTAAACATCAAAATAACTCAATTAAAAGCAAAAATACACAATTACAACCATGACTTCACAACTCAAAAGTTACACAACCCAAAACTCTTATTCTCTTCACCAAACTTAACCTTTTCTTCAATCCAACCCCAAATCTCATAGTTAACTACCCAAAAGAACTTCAAACATACCAATAACAACCTTTAACACATACTACACCAAACATCCAATTAATACATATACAAACTTCCAAAGAAAATCAAAGAAACAAGTTGGAAACTTACCAAATATGAAGAAAATCCTTAAAACTCCAACTTTAACACTTGAAATCCTTCAATTACTTGAGTTAGCAAGAAGCAAAATTCCTCTCTTCCTTAAATGAAGGTGGACGGCTTCAATGGAGAAAGAAGAAGAAGAAGAAGATAATGATCACCAACTCCACCACCAGCTAATCCCCTTTAAACCATGCACTTATCCCTCTTTCACTCTCCACCAAGTAAAATATAATACTTAATTAATATAGAATATTTCATCTTCCACTAACCATTTAATTACTATTTTAATAATTAAAATATCATTTGACCATATTAAAATGTTGACTTATATATATTATGTATATCTACATATATTTATCATATACACCCTTCATTTTTCATTTAATTATATATATACTTTTAAATTATTTATTTAATTTTTTTAAAAAATTAATATTTTCAAAATTTTGGGATATTACACCACAAGTTTGCTCTCATTCAATTCTATCCAACACAATGGAGTTCTACACTTCCTTCCATAGAGTGCTTCGTATGGTGCCATCCCAATACTCGTTTGATAACTATTGTTATAGGCAAATTCTAGTAAAGGCAAAAATATATCCTAGCTACCTTTAAATTCGATTACACAACTTCTAAGCATATCTTCAAGTACTTGTATCACTCTTTTCGATTGAAATTCAGTCTGTGGATGAAAAGTAGTACTAAAATAAAGTTGAGTACCCAATGCTTTTTGAAAACTTTCCCAAAATTTTAAAGTAAAGCGATGATCTCGATATGAAATAATAGACATTGGCACTCCATAAAGCCTAATTATCTCATTAATATACAATTTAGCAAGTCTATCCATTGACTAATCAACTCGAATGGGAAGGAAATGAGCTGATTTGGTTAATCGATCAACAATTACCCAAACTGTATCATACCTCTTTTGGGTGTTCGGAAGACCAGTCATAAAATCCATGGTGATTCTATCCCACTTCCATTCTAGTATTGATATAGCTTGCAAAAGACCCGATGGCACTTGATGTTCTGCTTTGACTTGTTGACACACTAAACACCGAGTCACATATTCAGTAATATCTCTTTTCATACCAGGCCACCAATAATGAGACTTCAAATTCTGATACATTTTATTGCTTTCGGATGTACAATATATGTGGTAGTATGAGCTTCACCAAGTATACACTCCTTTAGTTCCTTCATATTAGGTACACACAATCGACCTCTATAATACAATCCACCATTTTCTAACACAACATAATCTGGCTTTTCACCTTTATGCACTTGTTTCAAAATTTTTAATAAGTTTTGATTTTGTTTATGAGCTTCTATCACTTTTCGCTTTATGGTTGGTTTAATCCTCAATTCTGCTAATATAACACATTATATCATTTAGTTTATTTAATTTATATATACATATAGTATTATAATATTCTATGTACAACATACCTGCTAAAGTCTTTCGACTTAAAGCATCAGCCACCTCGTTAGCTTTCCCAAGATGATAATCGATGATACAATCATAATCTTTGATCAATTTCGTCCACCTTCTCTATCTTAATTTTAGTTATTTTTTCGTTGGCAAGTATTTCAAACTTTTATGGTCAGTGAAAATATAACACCTTTTTCCATACAAGTAATGTCGCCAGATCTTAAGAGCAAATACAATAGCAGCTAACTCCAAATCATGTGTAGGGTAATTCAATTCATGAGATTTTAATTTCCTAGAATCATAAGCAATTACCTTACCCTCTTGCATCAATACACAACCGAGTCCCTGATGAGAAGCATCACTATAAATGACATAGTCTTTACCTGGGGTCGGTTGTATTAATACAGGTGCTTCAGTCATCATAGCCTTCAATTGTTCAAAACTAGCTTGACACTGGGCATTCCAATCAAAATTAGTTTCTTTTCTAAGGAGTTTAGTTAAAGGAAGTGCTATCTTTGAAAATGCTTGCACAAATCTTCTATAGTATTCAGCTAACCCAAGAAAACTCAGGACTTCTATTATATTCTTTGGTGGCTGCCAATTCAAAATAGTCTCAATTTTACTAGGATCCACATGAATTCCATTAGTTGATATTACATGACCCAAAAATGCCACTTTCGTCAACCAAAAAGCACATTTTGATAATTTAGCATACAATTGATTCTCCCTTAGTGTTTGTAGTACAATTCTCAAATACTTATTATGTTCCTCTTTATTTTTGGAATAAACCAATATGTCATCAATGAAAATAACTACAAACTGGTCTAAATAGGATTTGAAAACTTGGTTCATCAAGTCCATAAAAGCTACTAGAGCGTTAGTTAAACCAAAGGGCATAACAAAAAATTCATAATGTCCATATCGAGTTCTGAAAGCTATCTTTGGAATATCTACTTCTTTAACTTTCATCTGATAATAACCCGATTTAAGATCAATATTAGAGAAAACACCCTCTCCACTCAACTGTTCAAACAAGTCATCACTCCTAGGTAACAAGTACTTATTCTTAATAGTCACTTTATTCAACTGCTGATAATCTTCAAACAATCTTAAGGTACCATCCTTTTTTTTACAAATAAAATCGATGCACCCCAGGGTGATACACTAGGTCTAATAAAGCCCTTATTAAGTAATTCCTAAAGTTGCACTTTTAACTCTTTTAATTTTGGAGGTGCCATTCTATAAGGTGGAATAGAAATTGGTGTTGTACCCAAAACTACATCAATAACAAATTCTACCTCCAACTCTGGTTGTATTCCAGGTAATTTCTTCGAAAAAACATCTAGAAACTCACTCACTATAGGTATATCTCCCAAAGCCTTGCTTGAATGTCATGTATCATTAACATAAGCAAGGTAAGCTTCACACCTTTTCCTAATCAACCTTTTAGCTTTAGCTGCAGAAATTAAACTAGAAGGGTAAACTTATTTTTCTCCTCGAACTATAATTTCACCATAACCCAAAATCTTAAAAGTCACAACATTACTACAGCAGTCCATAACTGCTTGATGTCAAGACAACCAATCATTCCCAAGATTACATCAAAATCATGGAATGGAAGTTCAATCAAATATGTAGGAAGTTCTACACCATGAACTCTAAGTGGACAAATTTGATATACTTTGTTTACCTTCATACTATGGCCTAAATGATTAGTAACTTCTATCTCATAATCAAGTTTATCAACACACATTCTCTTCCTTGAAGCTATAGTTGTACAGATATAAGGATGTATAGAACCATGATCTAATAATACATACACATCAAGACCAAGTAAAGAAAATTTACCAACTATAACATCAGGAGCATCCTGGCCTTCCATAAATTTCATGGCATAAGCCCTAGCTGGAGCACTGCCTCGAGACTGAGGTCTATCCACTATTTTAGATCCTCTCTGCTAACTAACACTAGGTCAACCACTTCTACCTGTCCTACAGCCTGACTGAGACCTCTGTACAGAACTTTGTCCTTCAACAACTTCTAGTTCTTTTATCGTTGGACAATCTCTAATTTTATTCTCCAAAGAACCTCATTTCAAACAAGCTCCTTTTTGATACCATTAATCTTCACTTGCATGGCCTTACCACAATATTGACAAGGTGTAGTAATAGCCCTTAAATATGAGCTTGTAGCCACTCCAAACCTACCACCTCTAGACCTTTGAAAACTAGCTCCACTTCCTCTACCTGACCCTTGAGATTGAGCTTGAATATTTCTCTGTCTTTTCTGACTACCTTGTTATTGTTCACTAGAAAATCCCTTCTTTGATTATTGTCTTCTTCCCTACTCTTGTTTAATCTCATTTTCTATGGCAACTGCTGCATTAACAAGAGTGAAAATCTCTTTAATCCTCATCGCTGCTAAATACACCCGGATCTGACTGTTCAAACCCTGTTCAAACTTCTTACACATCACTTCCTCAGATGCAACTAACTCTGAAAAATATTTGATGAGGTGAACAAACTGCTTCTCATATTCAAACACAGATAACTGCCTTTGCTTAAGATACAAAAACTCCTGACGCTTCTCCTCTAAATAAATCTCATTAATATATTTCTTTTTAAATTCTTCTTGAAAAAAATACCCAAGTGAGTCTACCTGCGAGTACACTTTTCTGATTTGTATCCCACCATGCGTAAGCTTGTTCCTACAATAAGGAAACTACACACTCCAATCTTTCCTCATCTTTACAATGCATAATATCAAAAACTCTAACAATCCTCTCCATCCAATACTCCGCTACTGAATGCTCATCAATATCAGTAGCTTTAAAATCTTTTGCTCCTAATTTCCTAATTCTCACCAATGGAGATCTTTGGGACACAGTCAGTGGAGGTTGTGCAACTCCTATAATTTGCATGAGAACTTCCCCCATATTTCTCACAAATTGGGGATCTAAGGGAATTTATTCCCAAAAGGTTCCAATGGCTGCTGATTCCCCACAATAGTTTGACTATGTGAGGATGCAGCTTGTTCCTCCGCACCTTGATGGGATTCAGAGGCTATCTTATACCTTTAAACATTAAAAATCAACTGCATCAAACATTTATTCAATTATATAGTTCACATAGCAATGATAGTTGTACTTCTCTTTTCTTTTAATCCATAAACTTAGGATCGTCTAAACCTGCTCTGATACCACTAAATGTAATACCCTCTATGTAGTCAATACACTTAACAACATAGATGATGTCACCTAAATACTCACATTTGTCTATATATATATATTATAGAAATAAAACTAAAATACTTCTATGTGTTAATGCAGTTAATAAACTTTCTAAAGAACTATATAATCATGGCTATATTATAAACATACATCTGTTAATTTACAAAGAACTCCTATTATTAACTTACATTATTATAATTCTCAAACTACTCTCAAATTTATACAACCGTCATGCAAAATTATAAAGTATTGCCATGTGAACTATACATAATACAATATTTATAATATTGTTCTTTGAACAGGAACGTATATCTCTCACTCTGCAGTCTCAACACTTCTTGTTTGATCTGCGCGTAAGAAAATAATTCTAACACGCTAAGCAAAGCTTAGTGGTGCTTATGTATTTACAATATGCAAGAGAATTTAAAGGAAAGAGAACTATATATATAACGATTTAAAAATAATGGAAATTATTACTTTTAGAATCTTAAATAAAGAAATTAATAAATTTATTGAAACTTAAAATACTAAACACAATTAAATTCAAAATTGGTTAATTTAACAAAAACCATATAACACATTATTTTAAGTGTAGATAGCTTCTTTAATTATGCCCATACACACTGAACTCAGATCTTAGATTTGGATAACGGGTCACTGTTGGTAATTTAATGCCCACTGTATAAAATTTGGTCAATGGCCTACTATGGCATGAATGTCCACTGTATATGGTGACACAGAGTGTCTATTAATGGCACAGAGTGCCCACTATCACTTTGGATATCCACCCTTTGTCTAGCCATTCAATCCAGGCTAGATCTAAAATTAGTATGATTTGGGCAATTCAGTAGTTTTTAATTAACATTACATTATGTATAACACTTCAATAGAATAATTCTTTGATTAACACCTGGCATCACACATATTTATCATATATTCAAAATAAATTTGTGTAGACCCTTAATTTTTGACCCACTCCAATCCGATATTTTTAATAGTCCAAAATAATTTTTATGGTGTTTTAATTAAATAATATTTATTACTTATAATATTTATTTTTAATAAAAATAAAAAAGTAATAATAAAAAAGGATAAAAAATAAATAAATAAAAATAAGCGACAGAAGAATCGACGACAAAAATTTTTCGTCGCGGGCGATGAAATGGCTTGGGCCAATTCGCCGCAAGATGAATTGGCTGGCCCACGCCCAAAGCCCATGGAACTTCTTCGCCAGCGCACTTTCGCACGCCCGGCCCATGCACGGTTTTGCCAAAACTCTATTCTACATGGTTTTTAATTTTATTTCCTAAAACGTTTTTATTTCCTTAGCCAATTAGTATTAAGTTTTTATTTTTTTATTATAAATACCACATTAAAGACACAGAATGGGAGATTTTTGATCTAAAATTTTTTATCGGACTTCAAACTTTTGGACTTTGGATCTTAAAAGAGAATTGTAGACCCTTAATTTTTGACCCAGTTTGGTCCGATATTTTTTTATATAGTCCAAAATAATTTTTGTGATATTTTAATTAAATAATATTTATTTTAATATTTAATATTTTTAATTATTAATAAAAATAAAAATGGTAAAATTAAATAAATAAAAATAAGTAAATAAATAAATAAAAATCGACGACGAAAAATTTCATCGCCGAAGGTGAATCGGCCACAGGCCAATTCGCCCGCAGGAAATTCATGCAAGGCCATTTCGCCACAGGAAATTGGTGAGGCGAATTGGTGCCCGCCCGCAGCCAGCTCTTAATCCTCACAGTTTTAGCCAGCAAGTTTTTCAGCTGCGCAATTTTCCAACGCAGTTTTTTCCGAAATAAAATTCTATTTGGTTTTGGTTTCTTTTCCTAATTGGTTTTAATTTCCTTAAGCAATTAGAAGTAGGTTTATTATTTTTCCTTTAAATACCACATTAAAACACAAAATTAAAAAATGAAACTTTGGATCTTGGATTGGGAGGAAAAAATTGTTTGATTGATTTGGAGACTTAACCATTCAATCGGCTAAAAAAAGAAGCCCTAGCAAGCAAGAGACATTAGCAATCATCAACCCATCAAAGGCAGTGATACTGCCTTTGTCTTTGTTCATCCAAAAGTAAATTGTGGAGGAACCAACGAACGGAGGTTTGATTATAAATCTTTGATTTAAAGTTATTTACAATGTTTCTATCATTTGTTTTTGATATTAAGTCAGTAACCTAAATTATTAAACTTAGTAATATGTTTTACATTAAATCGTGCATTCATCCTGTAGCCTTAGTTAGTGATCAAAACTTCAAAGCCCTAAAATTGTTCTTCTCTTGCCAGAAACTTTAAAACCCTAAATTGTTTCTCTCCCGTTTCCAAAACTTTAAAAGCCCTAAATTGTTTCTCCCATTTTTAAAACTTTAAAACCCTAAACTACTCTTCTGCTTCCAAACACCTTTAAAACTCTAAATTGTTTCTTCTGTTTCCAAAAGCTTTAAAACCCTAAATTGTTTTTCCCGAACTATTTTCATCTAAACTCTAACTTTTTGTCAAAATTTTCCAAATGTCTTCTTAAATCCCCAAACCCTAATCTTCTTTACATTTTCTAAAAATCATAATTATTTTTATAAAACTCTAATCTGTTTTCTCAAATCCTAAAATCAAATATGTTTTCCAAAATATCAAAAACCCTAACTTTCTCAAAAACTAAAACAGTAAACTCTAGTTTTCCTAAACCCTAAATTCTTAAAGCATCAAAACTTTATGACAAATTCATCAACACCCTAAACCCTAATCCAGTGAACTCAAAACCCAAACCAGTAAATCTAAACCCTAAAGCCATAATTCAGTAAACCTGAAATCACAATCCAGTAAACATGAATTATAAACTCTAATGTCTTAAGATTCCAAAACCCTAATTTCATGATGTTACCCCTAAACCCTAATTTGATTAACCAAAAAACCTTACTACTTCTTAAATTTATAAAACCCTAATCCATTCCAATTTTCAAAAATCTTTACAGTAGCCTAAATAATAACAATAATAATTCTAAAATCCCAAAACCCTAAATGTTAATTAAAGAACGCTAAATTGAGACATAAACCTAAATTTGTATCTTTATTGCTTTATTTAATTTTAGATTTGATTATATAGTTTGTTATATGTTTTGATGGTTGATTTATTTAATTTCAATGCTTGATTTATTTAATTTACTATGGATGATTTTTTTCTTTATTGTTATGATTATTATTTGTTTGTTTTAGTATTAAAATTGTAAGAGGTATTTTTTCCACTTTGTGGGTATCTCATTAGTTAAATATCATATAATTTAAATTGCTTTTATATTTTGGACCAATGTAAAGGACATGTTTCCACCTTTCGATGGGTGTCCTATTTAGTTTAGACCTGGATGATGTAAGGACATGTTTCCATCTTCGGATGGGTGTCCATTTATTTGCTTTGTTTGGACATTGCTTTGATTTTAATATAATGATGCTTTATTTTATTTATTACATATAATATGGATAATATTATTATATTTAAGAATTTTATAATATTAAGACTTGCAAATGATGCCGGTTCCAATGAATCAGACGTTGTGGGGTTGCTAGGCCATTTCTCACCTTCCCCACACGTACCTAACTTTTCAAACCCTTTAGGGGGCTGTGGATTCCTTAGGAATCGAGTCATCCACCCCTTAATTTTTCCCAGCCCGTCCCGGTGGTGACTCCATTTTCTTCGGGCTTAGGCCCGTGTTCTCTAAGGCCCCGAGCCTAAACAATTCCACCAGGAACCATTCCACCAGGAGTGGAGGCGAAAATCTCCGCTCACAATGGCAGCTCCACTGGGGATAAGCTTTTTATTATTCTATTCTTTCTTATAATGATATTATCCATTGCATCATATTAGATGGCATCATGTGCGTGAGTTAGGATGCCCATATTACCCGTGTTGTGTTATGTAAGGGATACCATACTTTCACTCAAGATATGGAGATCGAGCATGGAATAACCACTCATAGTCTTGTACCTTTTGGTATATACTTGCTATGGGAACCTAAGCCTTTTAACCCAAAGGCTAAAGCTCATGTAATTGGCCTAGTTACTTTCCTTAGATTTTTACCCCAAATGCATGTTGTTTGACTATGGTTAATTTATCTTGGCTTAAAACATGGCTTATTTGGTTTGTTCTTTTTCTAATATGACCTAAGTACATTGTAAGCTGAAAATAAATTTTTTCTCTAAAAATTCCAAAAGACCAAAGCAGTTTTCAAAACTTTTCAAGATGGTCTTTGGACATAAAACTTTCCTAAAAACAAATCAAAATTCTTTTTCTCATACTAAGCCAAAAATCCATTTTTTCTAAAATCTTTTTACAATGGGCTTCATTCAACCTTTTTCTTACAAAGAGCTTGCAAATTATTTAGGTCAATTATGAAAATACCTATAATCAATTGTGAGCCTAGTTTATACTAAGAGTTATTAATCATGGGCTTGTTTTTGGCATGAATCATTAGTTACTTTTTCAAGTGAGAAATCTGTTTATAATAAACCTCTTAATTTAGTTTTAATCCAATATAGCATAAAAGCTAATTTAGTTGGGTGAATGGATTAAAACCTAATTAATGGAAATTATCATGAACTGATTTTCATTTTTGAAAATATAACTATTGGCTGAAATATTTGAAAACAAGATACCCCATGTTGGTATTTTGTTAACCATATACATAGGAAAAGAGACTCGCCATTCGTGTGGGGATGTTATAAGGTTGGAAGGAATGTCCTAATTATCTATCTTTGTCTATTGTTTGTGCATACATGCATACATACATTTGCATCTCATATCATTAATCCTCTTTGGCTCACAACCCTGGATTACGATAGTTCAAAAGCTTATGACAATCTGACCTACCCCGAAGATGAAGAATCTAGTAGCAACTCAATCACTTGCTCACCAAAAGTAATGAAACCTGAACAAATTCATAGAATGGTGGATGACGCCCTCAATGCCAAGATGGAAGAAATAAAAGAGGCTCTGGCTAAGGCCATGAAGAACCAATTGGCTGCAATTTTAGGAAATCATGCCGAAGCATCTGCTAGCACTAAGAAGCCAAAGGACAAAGGGAAGACTAAAGTTGGTGAAGTGGTTTTTGATGATGATAAGGTGATCATTGATGATGATGATGATTAGGCTCAATACTTCCAAGATCCTCAAGGCAAGAAGAAAGAACTGAAGATTGTTGAGAGATCAGCTATGGAGAAAACCAAAACTTCTGATGTTGAAAAGATGATTGCAGATTTAGAAAAGAAATTTGAGAAGAAACTGAAAACCGAAGAAATGTCTGAAGTTGACAAAGTATTTGAGCTAGATGAAGAAGTTCCATACAAATTCAAGATGCCATCATTTCCAAAGTTTGATGGAACTGGAAATCCTCACCTCCATGTGAAGCAGTATGTCACTGCTATGCAGTCTGCCCGAGCTACTAAGGCTCAAACTCTAAGGTATTTTATGCTCTCATTGGACCTTGTTATTCAAAATTGGTTCAATACCTTAGATGATGGCACACAAAAGAGTTGGGATCTACTACACAAGGCCTTCATCCAACAATATGGATACAATGTCGAGATGGAAGTTACCTTAATGGAGGTGGAGTCCATTAGACAAAGGCCAAATTAAAATTTTGTGGACTATGTGAAAAGATGGAGAAATAAGGCTGCTTTGCTCAAGAAAAGGCCCGATGAATCCGATCAAATAAGGATGATTAATCAAATAAGGATGATTGTGAGAGGGGTGTTGCCTAGTCTTCGTGAAAGGATGTCTCATACACTCATCCGTGATTTCAAAGATCTCCTCCAAGCTGGTCTGCAAATTGAAGAATGGGAAAGGGAGAAGAATTGCTTTTCAATAAGAAGGAATGAGAAAGGGAACTACCAGTCTGGAAATCAAAGCATGCAAAAAGAGGTTGGTGTTAATGCTACTAGCCAAGGAACAAGAAGACAATTTTCAGAATTGGGAAAACCGCTGTCTTGGGTTCTCAATAAGCTACAAAAGAAGGGATTGTTATAACCCTTAAATCCTCATCCTTTGCCTAACCCCCTTCCACCTAATTTTGACACAAAAGCATTTTGTCAATTTCATCAAATGCAAGGACACGATATGGGTAGATGTGTAAGGTTGAGGCATGAGATCCAAAATTTGATTAATAATGGGAAGCTGCCCGAGCCTGACAAGCCCAATACCAAGAATAATCCTTTGCCTAAGTTTAGAAGAGTACCTCCACCAGCAACCTTCATGGTGGGAAAAGGATTGGAAGAAGATTTTGTTTTATTATCCTTTCAAGATGGAAAAATTGAAGATGTGAAAGGAAAAGAAGCTTAACTCAACAAACTTTCCTTAGCTTGAATATTGCTCTATTTATTGTGCTTTCCTTAATTGGAACAATTATGTTTTTTTTAAATTAAATAAATTACTTTCATCAAAATTTTTGTTGGTTTGTGTTCATTTTGGTGCTCAACTAATGAGGAATCTAGCTTGATATTCATAAATTAATATATCTATGCATCATGATTTGAATGACTTTACTATGAGGGAATTGCTCTATAGCATTGAGTTGTGCATGCTTACTTAGAGAGGGCTCCTGCATAATTACATTTGTCTAGGTCCTAGTCAGTCTTAGAACATGCTTAGACAAACTTTCGAGGCAAAATTGAACTCTACTTATTTAAGGGAGAAATGATCTAGGCATTGTTTAGTTAGCCAACAACTAGTATCCACCCAATTAGATATCAATCCCTAGTTGTCCCTTTGAGCCTTCATAAAATTTTAGCTTTCTTTTCATTGGCATATAACCTTAACAACCTACCCTGTGCTAATGTGATACTTTTGACAAGTCTTATGATCACTAAGATGAAGAGGCAAGAAGTTCAAAGAAAGGAATGAATAGTCAAGATCATAAGGATAATTGATGTTCTCAAGACCATAAGGGTAGTTGAAGTTCTCCTAATAAGGGTAGTTGAAGTTCTCCTAATATCTCCAATCTATCAAGATAACATTAGAGTAACAAATGATTTATCCCTGTTAAAGCAGATTAATACCGCTTCATTCATCCATGATTAGAAATACAAGTTGGTACAAACAAGACAACTTGGTTAGAATTATAACCCAAAAAAAATAGCAAAAAAAGAAAAAAAAAGAAAGAAAAAGAAAAGAAAAAAGAGACAAAAGAAAAAAAAAGGACAAAAAAAGAAAAAAAAGAAAGAAGAAAGATAAAACCCAAAAAGGCGGTTCAAAAAGTCGACTGAGTTCTCTTTTACCTAAAGCAGCAAAAGGCTTCCATTTGGTTTATAAGGACAGTTTGACTTGAATTGGCCCAACCCAACCAAAGATTCGATCAAAATCAGAGAAAAAGGAGAAAGACCATCCGGTTCTTGAAAGTTTTGTACTGGACAATCCTACAAGGAAGAAGGACAAAATGATAAAATGCTCAAAGAAAGGGAAGAGTAAGAAAAATAAAAAGAAAGAAAAGGGAGAAGAAGAAAAGAAATGAATTTGGGTAACAAACTTTTTGCAAGGGCAAAGACTGTCCTAATCAAGATCCAGATTAATTGCTCCCAGCTGCCTAAAGTTCAAACAAGAAATTTGTAGTGTGAAGGTTTGTCCATTGTGTCACATCGACTCCAACTTACAAATGGCCTTCATTTAACCCATGTTGATCTCTCTTGGTAGGTAGAGTCTATTAGTGGAGATAGTTTGGATAAGCATGCATATGAGATAGACCAGTTTCAAACTCAATGAGACCTTTGGCCAAGTAATGTGTATGTGCCTATATGAAGTGCAACAATTCTTGCTTAAATAGAAATGATTCCCAAGTTTAGTATGGTAACTAGGGTTGTCATGTTATAGATATGTTAATTTGGAAAATCAAGTCCTGAGGTACATTGACATTGATTTGGCAAGACCAATATTTGATTTAAAAAAAAAAGAGTTGCAGTAAAGATAGAAATTATATATTGTCATTATTTTTATCATTATTATACAATATTTCATCAATTGATACAATATTTATACATCACAAAGAAGGAGGTGGTAGATCATCAAATAAAGCTCTGAAAAAATCATCGCCTGTTGGAGGAGGAGGCATATCACCCGTCCCGAGTCCGCCAGAAGTAGGAGCACTGGAATCTCTATTACCTTGGAGTTCCGATCTGTAATGGTCCTCATCTGAAGCAGACGAAAGGATCACATGGTCATCAGCTTGGGGCCCTATAGATGAAGAAGCACCAGGATCTCTCATTCCCTGAAACCGAAAGTCTCAAAAATCTTGCTCTAACTGGTGATATAATTTCTCAAAATGGGAAACCTGTTGACGACTAGCTGCCAGCTCTTCTTGAAGTTTCTTGTTTTGTCATGCATACTGTGAGCGGAGATTTTTGCCCCCACTCCCGATGGAATAGTTCTTGCAACTTCGGCACTGTTTAGGCTCGGGGACTTAGAGAACACGGACCTAGGTCCTGAGAAAATGGAGTCGCCACCTGGACCGGCCGGGAAAAAGAAAGGGGTGGATGACACGATTCCTAAGGAATCCCCAACCCCCTAATGGGTTTGAAAAGTTGGATACGTGTAGGGAAGGCGAGAAATGGCTTAGCACCCCCACAACGCCCTGTTCATTGGAACCGGCCTCCTTTACAGGCTTTAATATTATAAAATTCTTAAATATAACAAAATTATCCATATTACACAACACAATTAAAAGAAAGCATCAATATATTAAAATCAAAGCAAAGTCCAAGCAAAAAAAATAAATGGACACCCATCCGAAGATGGAAACATGTCCTTACATCACATGCCTAAATAGGACACCCACAGAAAGGTAGAAACATGTCCTTTACATAAGTTTTAAGATAGAAAAGCAAATTAAATTACATGATATTTAACTAATGAGGTACCCACCAAGTGGAAACATACCTCTTACAACATTTAGAAACCTAAATAAATTGATAAAAGTAAATAATCATTCATCATAAATAAATCATTCATTAAAAGCATTAAACATCCATCCATGATAAATTAAATAAATCAAGTATTGAACTTAAATAAATTAAAGCATGAAAAATAAATCAAAGCATAATCAAATATGGAATTGAATAAGGCAAATAAAAATCTAAATTATAGCTACTGTTTACATTTAGGGTTCTTTATTTCATATGTTTAGGGTTTTGGATTTTCATAAGTTTAAGCTACTGTGACTTTTAAAGAATTAAAATAAATTAAGGATTTTATGTTTTAAAAGGTTGGTAAGACATTTTGATTAAACAAATTAATGTTTGAATGGTGAAATCATGAAACTAGGGTTTTGAACACTTTAAAACACTATGATTTATGATTTTCGGTTATTGCATTGTGTTTTTAAGCTACCGTGTAACGTTAAAGTATTTGTGTTTATATGATTTTTAAGGTTTTTAAGGATTAGGGTTTATAAAAAATTAGGGTTTAGGGTTTAAAAGGGTTAGTGTTCACTATTTTAGGTTTTGGAGTTGAATTAAGGTTTTAGGATTTAAAATTAGGGTTTCGGGTGATGAATTGGTTTTTAGAATTTGGAAATCAATTTGATAATTTTATGAAGTTTTATGAAAGTAAACCAAACGAATTAAAGTTTTTATAAATGGAAAAGATGTTTTTTAAGGCTTTTTGAAAGGAACAGAATTTTAATTTAAGGTTTTGAAAAGAAACATGTTAAATTAGGGTTTTAAGATTTTGAAGAAACAAAAGTAGCAATTGTAAGTTTTTTTTTGGAAAATAAAGCAACGAAATAGTATTTTTTAACTTTAGAAAAACTAAATTAAAGGTTCTAGAATTTTTTGTTCTTTGATGAATTAAGCTACTGTAAACAAAAAAATAAAAAGAATGTAGAATTCAAACCTTCTTTCGTGGGGTTGCACCAAAATTGCTTCTTGAATCAACCAAATCAAAGGAAGTTGATACCTTTGATGAATTCTTTGAATTGATTTTCGGCTCTCTCAAAAAATCAGCTTGGTTCCCAGTTTTCCTTCACCAATTCAGTTTCCACTTTGTTCGAAGATTTTTGTCCCTAATTTCTGATCCCTTTTCCTCTTTTTTGTGTTGTTATTTATAAAGGTTTTTTTTTATGGTTTTTTCCTAGTTACTCATGTCATACAATATTTAATAAGAAAAGGAAATCGAAACCTAATTGTATTAGGTTTCAAAAAATTTGAATCGGAAAATTTTGCTGGCAAAAAAACTACTGCGGAAAAATTGCGCTGGCGAAAAAATCTGCCGTAGGAAAAATTACGCCGGCAAAAAAATCTGCCACAGCTGACTGCGGCAGCTGCCGGCGAGGTGTGCCTGCGGGCGGGTGAAGGCCATTTCTCGCAGCCCAACTTTTTTTTTTGTTATCTTTTATTATTTTTTATTATTTATTCATTTTACCATTTTTACTAAAATAAATATTAAAATTAATTAAGATACCATAAAAATTATTTTGGACTAACTAAAATATATTGGACAACACAAAAATTATTTTGGACTAATTAAAATATATTGGACTGGACCGGGTAAAAAATGAAGGGTCTACAGTTTGCCCCCTGCTTGAATGATCTGAAACTTCAATGAAAGAGAGTGAAAAGCAACAAGACTTAATTTTTGAGCTGGTAGAGGTTTTGGGTTTTGGACTCGGTTCGAGTTCTGGACTCAAGGATCTAAGAAAAATTTGGGTTCTGGACCCGAACTAAGTTCTGGACTTAGAAATAATTCTAGGTTCTGGACCTCATGGTAAAATTGGGTTCTAGACCCGAGCTAAGTTCTGGAATTTGAAGAGATTCTAGGTTCTGGACCTAGGAAAAATTTGGGTTCTAGACCCGAGCTAAGTTCTGGGCCTAAGGAAAATTTGGGTTCTGGACCTGAACTAAGTTCTGGACTTAGAAGAGATTCTAGGTTCTGGACCTAAGGAAAATTTGGGTTCTGGACCTGAGCTAAGTTCTGGACTTAGAAGAGATTCTAGGTTCTGGACCTAAGAAAAATTTGGGTTCTGGACCCGAGCTAAGTTATGGACTTAGAAGAGATTCTAGATTCTGGACCTAAGAAAAATTCTAGGTCCTAGACCTAATGGTAATTTGGGTTCTGGACCCGGTTCGAGTTCTAGACTCTAGGATAATTCTAGGTTCTGGACCTAAAAAATATTTGGATTTTGGACCCGGTTTGAGTTCTAGACTCAAGGATAATTCTAGGTTCTTGACCTAAAGAAAAATTGGGTTTTGGACCCGAGCTAATAATTTTTTTATTTCAAAAACTTTGGCTAATTTTTATGCATATGTCTTCTTATTGCCCCTGGGTGTAAAAGTATTTATATACCCATAATTATTTGAATGATTAAAGTGAATAATTGAATTTACTATTTATTTACTCTGCAGTCACTGTTCATGCACTATTTACTATTTATAAATAGTAAATTTACTATTCACAAATAGTATCAAATAGTATTTACTATTGAAAATAGTATTTTGACTATTCATCCATAGTAATACTGTTTATAAATAGTAAAATTTACTATTTATCAATATTAATACTATTCATAAATAGTAATATTTACTATTCATCAATAGTAATACTATTCATGAATAGTAAATTTTACTATTCATGAACAGTTTTGAATTTTGTTGTTTTGCTTGCCGTTTCTCTACATAAAGGAGCTGATTCTTCATTTCATTTCACAATTTCACTTTCAATTTCGTAATTCTCTCAAATTTCTTGTCAATTTTAGCATATATTTTTCAAAAACAATGCATGCTTTGAGGTCAGGGACTCATTCTAAAGCTGAGTTATTAGAGTTTATTTGGCATCATGAAGACGAAAATATAGATATACTAGCCGGGATGCTGCTCCATCGCAGTTCCAACCAAAAGAGTGAGGTAATTACTTTTTCCTCTTTTTATTTCTTGATTGATTTTTTTTGTTATATATATATTTTTTATTTTTTTTATATTTTTTATATTTTGTTGTTTTTGTTATTATTTGTTATTGTGAAAAATAAATTAATTTAAGTGGATAGAATAATATGTATTTACCTGGTATTAACTTACCTGGGTCTGTGTTAGTATGATCGTTGTGTTGTTCGGGCTGGAGGGTGTATTTACAAAGCTCGACAATGGTATGATGTAGTGCCTTCTCGGGTAAGGAAGATTATCCGAGATTGCGGCTTTGAGCAGTTCATCTTACAATTTCCATATGAGGAATATCAGATAGATTGGAGCATAGTCCAGGCGCTTGTAGAGAGATGGTTGGATACAACCCACACTTTTCACTTGCCTATTGGAGAGATGACAATTGGTCCGGTCGATTTTACTGTCATAACCGGCCTTCGATATGATGGTGAACCGATTCCTCTGACCAATGATATTTTAACATTTGAAGAAATTCAGAAATTAATTGGTATGGAACCATCATATAAAAGGGCCATTTAAGATAAAAATCGAGCCAATTCGTAGTTATTGGATGAACTACGAAGGACGGGTTGGCAGAGACACGACCGAACAGTATGCTCGAGGATTTTTGTTATATCTGCTCGGGTCGACCATCTTAGGCAGCACTGAATTCTCCATCCACTTGTCAGTGTTGAATGCCCTTTCTTATCTTAGAATGGTTCCATCTTCGGGCTGGGGCAAATCTGGTCTCGCGTGTCTTTACCATGATCTAGATAAGCTTTGTCAAAACAAGAAGTCTTTTGTCGGCTTGATGGCGGTTGTCGAGGTATTCTTTTCCTTCACCAATGTTATTTCCACTCTTTTCTTGCATGAATTTGATCTTTACTATCATTTTTGTAGGTATGGGCATATGAACATAACCTTGTGAGGGTACCCGGTATTTCCTGAGAGAGAATTGGGTATCCGAGATTAAATTTATGGTTGTCCGATCGTGTGGACATTCCCGGCTCTCATCATGTGCATATTCACCGCTATGTGTTGAGCCGCTTAACTTGGGACCAGGTAAAATAATATTAGTATGCTTTAAATTTTATGTGAAAGTTTTATTTACCTTATGTTATTTCGCAGGTGAATTTGGCCTGGTGGAGCCCAGAAGAGTGAGCAAACTGGTCTCCTTTGATGAGGGCTACACTGTCTTTCCAAAATTCTCGCCTAATTATTGCTGGCCCAGTGTCTAGTGGCTGGTTTCTCGGGGAGAGAGAGTTTATGAATGGTTTCTTGGTCCAGAGCAGCGGAGGTTTTTGATGCAAATCCCAGAATATACTTTAAATATTATGTCAATGCCGGAGGATGCATGGTGGTCAGCTCGGTATGATTATGATGCCGAGTCATTTCTCCATTTACCGGGCCCATTTTATACCCGTTTTATTCAAATAAGACTCTTGAACTTTGATGTATCTCCTGTTGGTGTGCGGGAGATTTCTGACAAAAATGAGGGTAGAAATGAAGAGGAACATCACGGAGATGTAGGAGAGTCCGTTCCACATCTTGGGGCTAGTACTTCTCAGGTAAAACTTTTACCACTTTTCCCTTGCAACTGCTTCTTTCTTTTTTGACTCTTTAATGATTACTGTAGGCTGTTGGCTAATTTGATCATGAGGCTGGACCTTCTTTTACTGCCCCTTCATTTGCCCATTTTAGCCCGCCAGATATGCCATCTCACCCGCAGGGCATTGACATGAATTACCTGGTACATTCCTCTTTTCATGGTAATTTATGCTACATGTATGCATGATTATGTATGCTCTTACCTTTTCCTCTTTGGCTCACAGCGGATGCTCAAAGAACAAAATAAGAAACTTCAAGAAGAGTTGGCTGCAAGTCGTTAGCAGGTTTCTCATTTTGAAAGTTTGTATCATCAATCCGAACAAAATTTTTGAAACTTTCGATTTCGGGGGATGAGGGATCCCGGCGCTTCTTCATCAAGAGGCCCCCAGACTGATGAACATGAGATCCTTTCGTCTGCTTCTGATGAAGACCATGACAGATCGGAACTCCAAGGCAACAGGGATTTTAGTGCTTCTGCTTCGGGTGATCCCGCTTCTACTTTGGGTGATCCCGGGATGAGTAATTTGCCCCCTCCTCCAACAGTCGACGACTTTTTCAGGGCTTTATTTGATGACCCACCACCACCCTCTTAGTAATATGTAAATATTGTAGCAATTGTAAAATATTGTACAATAATAAAAAATATACAATTTGCCTCTTGACTGTAAATCTTTTTTTTTTTTCATTACAGCACCACTTTTTTTATATATTTTTTATATCACAGCACATAATCGTTTGCTTAACCAAATCCAAAGTGGAAAAGGAAATTGTGACCAATTCCTTTCCTTATGCCATATGGTCTTACCTTTTCCCATTATCTTTTCCTTTTCACTTTTGGAAAAAGGTTTGTTTCTTCTATATAAATCACCCTTCATGCCATATTTTAATACATAAACCAAAATTCTTTCTCTTTCAACGTGAAGACCCCCCTTGAACAATTTTAATTTTTTCTTCATTTATTCACCATGACAGAGCATCATTTAAAGAGAATAAAAATTCTATTTAAAAATATGGATGCCATTCATTGGAAGCAAAGTTCATGGTAAAAACTTGATGTTTTAAAATGTTTTCAAAATGTTAAATGAACCACTCCTTCTTACATGCCATGGCTTCCTTTTGGGATATGGATTCTAGGGTATTTAAAATTAATGGCTTTGAAATATGTCCCTAGATTAAAGAATTTGAGGCCATCCTTGGATATCCAAATAGTCAACAAATGGCATTACCCATATTGATTTCCAAGACTCAATAGAAGATGCAGATGTTATTTCAAATTTCAAAACCCGAAGTTCTTCGATTGATGAGAGGTGAAAAAATTCTACATGCTCCTTTGATTGACTTTTGTCTCTCTCATTTGGCCCCTACTAAGGCATGGGGACGCATGCTCTGCCTTTGCTTGCTCGGCCAATTCTTGTTTGTTTCTTCCGACGGCGATATTGATCCACGAGTATTGGATATTATGGACCAAATGGAAGGAGGCTTGTCGCCGGTACCTATGATCTTAGCCGAGACCTTAGTTGGATTAGACCGATTTAAATTGGGATTGTCAAAGAGACTAACTGGGAGTCCGTTGTTGCTTCAGGTAATTACCTAAACTGCCCTTTTGGGTTTTCAATTTAGGTTTTCTTTTTTCTCTTTTTTATTCTCTTATTTATTGCTCTAATTTTTGCCTAGTCCGCCCATATGGGTTTTCAGAACTAGCGAGCTGTCCTAATTTTTGCCTAAGCTGCCCTTGCGGGTTTTCAACTTAGCAGACCTTTTTTTTTAATTTTTCTTTTTTAATTTAATTCTTTCTTCACAGTTTGATTTCAGGAGCATCTTTGTTTGCTTGATACTCCATCCATGGATTTTGCTAGATACCTGCCACGTCATCATTCTGCTAGGAAGCTACTCCATCCTGCTTCTTCATATGCTGACTGGGTTGACTGGATCCACTCACGTTCCAAAGTCAATATCCATTGGTTGGTACCTTGGTGGAAGATTTCTCGTATCACCATGCGGACATACTTGATGTACATTCCCCTTGCTGCTCTTCGTCAAGGTACATGCTATGATCCTCGCCGACTTGGGCGTCAGTATGGAGCTGAGCCTCGTGATCCTGACTTTGCTCCCATCTTAGACATGCCTTGCTTGACTGAAGCCTACTTGGATCGGCTGAGGCAAAGATGGCCTGCACGTCACACTTATCTATTGCCATAGATTTTACATTTGTCAATTCAGAAAGTGTATTGTTAGGATGAAAAAATAATTAAAGTAATAAAAGATGCTTCTTTTCCATTTATAATTTGTCATCAACTTTCTCTATTGTGTTTATTTATTTCATCCATATCTTGTCAAATACTTATAACAGTGCACATAGAAAAATTTTAACATTAATTCTATTTTATTAAATTGGGGAGCAACCAAACATAAAGCCAGCATACACAAGATTACTCCTATTTCCAATTAGCCATTTCGGGTTTTCTAATTGACGATTTTCTCTCATTTAGCCCTAATTGTTGCCTAGCCCGCCCTTTTGAGTTTTCGGAACAAGCGGACTGCCCTAACTTTTGCCTAGGCCGCCCTTTTGGGTTTTCAACCTAGTGAGCTCTTTCTTTTTTTACTTTTCATATCATACATAAAACCTCTTCAACCTGTCAATATTTACTGGCTCACTAAATTCGTTCCCGTTCATGTTTAACAAGTTCACCGCACCTTTGCTCATGACTTGTTTCACGACGTATGGCCCTTCCTAGCTAGGTCTAAACTTCCCTCTTGGATCAGATACATTAGGCATACACTGCTTCAACACCAAATCCCCAACTCTGAATTTTCTGATCTTAACCCTTCTATTGTAGGCCCGAGCTATCTTCTTTTGATACAGTTGGTGATGGTATAGTGCTTTTAACCTTCTCTCTTCTAGCAGAGCTAACTGTGTGTATCTTCTTGCTACCCATTCTATTTCAGGCGGTTCAGCTTCCAAGACTACTCTTAATGACTTGATCTCAATTTCAATAGGCAACACTACTTCCATCCCATAAACCAAAGAGAATAATGTCATTCCAGTAGGTGTTCGCACACTTGTCCTATATCCCCACAAAGCAAACAGAAGCATCTCTGACCAATCCCTATAAGTCTTGGTCATCTTGGACAGAATTTGCTTAATTGTCTTGTTTGTTGCTTCTACTGCACCATTAGCCTTTGGTCTATAAGGAGAGGATCGATGATGATGGATGTGGTACTTGGAGAATAAATCCTTAACTGCTCCTTGAAACTGTACCCCATTGTCTGATATCACACTATGCGGGACTCCGTATCTGCAAATTAGGTTCTTTTCAATAAACCTAGCCATTTGGCTTACACCCAGTTTATTGAAGGATTCAGCTTCGACCCATTTTGAAAAATAATCTACTGCTACCATAATGAATCGGTGACCATTTGAAGTTGTCGGATGTATCTCTCCTATAATGTCGATACCCCAGGTGGCAAATGGCCAGGGTGAAGACATTGAATGTAGTTCTTTAGGAGGCATGTGATTCAAGTTACCATACATCTGATATTGTTGTCACTTCTTGACAAACTCAATACAGTCTCTCTCCATGATCAACCAATAGTAACCTTGTCGAATAACCTTCTTAACTAGGGCCAAACCACTCATGTGCAGACCGCAACTTCCCGCATGTATTTCTGACATGATGCGCTCCACTTCAGGTTTTCTTAAACATCTTAAATGCACTCCATCAGGCCATCTTCGATATAACTCTCTATGAAAGGTGATGTATTGCAATGACCACCTCCTTATGGCTCTTCTCTCTTTCTTCGTTGCTCCCGGCGGGTATTCTCTTTCCTCCAAAAATTATCTTATAGTATCATACCATGCATCATGGTCCGTATCAATTTCCATGATTATTTCATATTCATAGCAAGGAGTTGATGAACTGGTTAAGATTAGAGGCTTAAGGAATAGGCTAACAGGGTTTTCCCATACCGAAGCCAATGTGGCTAGGGCATCAGCCATCTGATTTTCTTCCCTTGATAGGCATATAAACCTACACTCCTTAAAGTTCTTCTTCATCATGGTCAAGTAATGGTGGTATGGTTTCAATTTTTCTTCTTTTAACTCCCATTCTCCATTTACTTGGGATACAACTAGCAATGAATCGCCATAAACTTCCACCTTATCCACCTTCATAATCATTAGGGTTTCCAAACCGAAAATACAAGCTTCGTACTCCATCATATTTTTGATTGCCCTAAATTTTAATTTTTTGGCTAAAGGGATGAGTTCCCCTTTGGGCGATTCTAGTATAACTCCCAAACCTGCTCCTTTACTGTTTACTGCTCCATCAAAATACATTTTCCACCCTTGTACCTCAATTACTTCTAAATGTTCATCTGGAAATTCCAAGATTACTTCTTCACTATCTGGTAATGGTTGTTGGGCCAGGAATTCTACCACCGCTCTACCTTTGACCGTTTTCCTGGTTACATACTCAATCTCAAATTCTTCTAATATTATCAACCATCGACCATATTTTCCAATCAAAGAAGGTATCTCCTTTAAGTACTTCATTGGGTCCAACCTGGAAATTGCATGCACATTATACGATTGAAAGTAATGACGCAACTTCTTAGAAGACCAAACCACGGCTATACATGTCTTTTCAATGACACTATACTTAATTTCATAAGGTAGAAGCTTTCTACTCAAATAGTAAACAACATGCTCAATCCCTGACTCATCTGCTTGGGCTAGCATGGCTCCTATCGACTCTTCTTCTACTGCTAAGTATAGTAATAGAGGTTTGCCGGGTTTAGGTGGTTTCAAAACAGGTGGATTCAACAAATACTCTTTTATTCGATCAAAGGCCTTTTGACATTCTTCATTCCATATGACCGGCTGATTCTTTCTAAGCAATTTGAAGATAGGCTCACAAATTGTTGTGAGCTTTGCTATAAATCTGCTAATGTACTGTAGTTTACCAATGAATCCCGAACTTCTCTCTCCGTCTTTGGGGCTGGCATATCCCTGATTGCTTTGACTTTGTCAGGATCTATCTCAATACCATTCGGACCAATTACATGTCCCAATAATTTGCCTGAAGTAACACCGAATACACACTTCTTCAGATTTAATCTGAGCTTATATTTCAAAGCTCTATCGAAGAATAATTCTATGTTTTGGAAGTGTTGCTCCCTTGTATCTGACTTAACCATCATATCATCAACAGATACTTCAACTTCTTTGTGCATCATGTCATGGAATAATGTGGTGGCCATCCTTTAGTAAGTTGCTCCAGCATTCTTCAAGCCGAATGGCATCACCCTATAACAAAATATACCCCATGTAGTAATGAAAGCAGTTTTAGCTTTATCCTCTTGGGCCATTAACACTTGGTTGTATCCGAAAAATCCATCTACAAATGAGAGTAGCACGCTAGAGACTGCACTATCAATGAGAACATCTATATGAGGTAAAGGAAAATCATCCTTGGGGGAAGCCTTGTTCAAATCCACACAGACCCTTATTCTTCCATCTTTCTTTGGCACGGGTACTATGTTGGCTAGCCAATCTGGGTATTCTATCACTTCAAGGAACTTCACTTGTATTTGCTTAGTGACCTCTTCTTTAACCAATTCAGCCCACTCAGGTCTTAATCGCCTAAGCTTTTGTTTGACAGGTTTTATGTGAGTGTGAGTTGGAACATGATGCTTGGCTATGTCTCGATCTATTCCAGGCATATCTTCACAAGACCAAGCAAACACTTCTTCATATCTTTTGAATATTTTTTCAAATCTCTCTCTCTCATCAGGAGTAAGGTCGGATGTTATGCTAATGTTTTTAGGATTTTTAGTTGTTCCCAAATTTAATGATTGTGTATTAACAGAATTAATATTAAAGATGCTCATGTAACTACTATTTGAATGTATACAACCATCAGGAGAAACATCACACAAGTAAGCAAAATCAGGCTTTATTGCATTCATTTTGGAAAAGAAAACATCATCATCCTCATACAAAGTAGACAAATTAAAATCAAAATCAAAATCATTGTTCTCAAAATCATAAGGCAGGATGTCTTCAAACTTTTCTTCAACCAGGGTGGCAATCTCCTCTGGAGTCTTCTCGACTTCAGGCACAGCTTCATTCTTCTCTTTTGGATTGGATTCTTTGCTGGTTGGCAGGGTCAGTTCTTTCTTCACTTGCTCTACTAGCTCAACAACATCTGCAAAAATTTCAAAACCTGGGATTAACTTACCCATGAACATGATCGGCTCAGGCTTTCCTTGGAGTGGTCCCATATCTGGAGCTTTGACAAAGATCTCTTCAAGTGGTGGGAAGCTCATCTTCTCATTCTTGTTTGGCTGGACATCATTGTCTTCATCATATCCCAACCCTTTCTTAGAAGTTTGAGTTCTAAAATCTGGCAACTTTGTCAAACCGACCTTACCCTTTCCAAGACCAGTTCTGGGAAGGTAGTTCATGTTCATCATATTCAAGACTTTGGAATCTACTACTTCATCATCAGAAATTGCGGCCACTTGAAAACCATTGAGAGGCCTCTCAACCATTAGAGCGTTAACAATCTCATTATCTTCAGCTTCAATGACCACTGTCTCATTTTCGTTGGGGAACTTGATCTTTTAATGAAGGGTGGAAGGAACTCCACCAAGAGGATGGAACCATGGTCGCCCTAAGAGTAAGGCAAAGGTAACCGGTATGTCTAAAACAACAAACTCTATAATAGATTCAATTGGACCAACCTTGACAGCCGCTTTGAAAGTCCCTTCGGCATGCCTCTTAGTGTTGTCATAAGCACGAATTGTCACCCTGGTTGGGTTCAGATCTCTTGTTGGCATGGCTAGCTTTGGCAATATCTTAAGTGGACAAACATTTATGGTGGACCCATCATCGACCATTACACATGGAGTCCTCTTCCCCTTGACTTCTATTTTGATGAAGAGAGGGCGGATGTGGTCTCTCGCCTCCTCCGGTAAGTTCTCATTCGAAAAAGAAATTTCTCCCATATTAACTTCGCTCTTCTCTTGAACCTCTTCACATTTCATTACCCCTCCAATTTTTATGAAGTTGATCAGCTCCTCCGGTGTCATGGAGGTAGAGATTGGCATGCTAGCCAAGGCTTTGGCCATAGTTTCTCGGTGCTTTTTAGAAGTAGTTAATAAGTCCCAAATGCTAACACTTGCTTGGGTTCTTTTCAATTGCTTGAGCACAACATCATCTTCTTCTACTTCACCTTCCTTTCCCTTATTCGTTTCTACCTCTTTAGGTGGTGGCCTTGCATAAGGCTTACCGTATCTAGTGTTCATCACCTCATCTTCTTCGGGCTCGGACCAAGTCCATTCCTCCTTCTTGGGTATAATATCATCATCACTATCACTTGAATCCCAAAACCCATTGACAACACAAACCGTTACTTCTCCACTCATCATAGCTTGTTTAATTTCACCAAATACCTCTTCTTCTTTGGTTGCTTCTCCATCCACATCTTGAAAAGAAGACATAACAAAATCCTCATGCAAACCTCCTCCAATCATGAAGGTTGCCGGTGGTGGTACCCTATTGAATTTTGGCAATGGGTTGTCTTTGGAAAAAATTATTTTGAGCTTACAATATACTTAGGTCATATTAGAAAAAGAACAAACTAAATAAGCTATGATTTAAGCCAAGATAAATCAACCATAGTCAAACAACATGCATTTGGGGCAAAACCTAAGGAAAGTAACTAGGCCAATTACATGAGCTTTAGTCTTTGGGTAAAAAGGCTTAGGTTCCCATAGCAAGTATATATCAAATGGTACGAGGCTATGAGTGGTTATTCCATGCTCGATCTCCATACCTTGAGTGAAAGTATGGTATCCCTTACATAACATAACACGGGTGTCCTAACTCACGCACACGATGCAATCTAAGATGATGCAATGGATAATATCATTATAAGAAAGAATAGAATAATATAAATACCAACGAAATCAACTTCTCTTATCCCCAGTGAGTCGCCACTGTGAGCGGGGATTTTTGCCCCCACCCCGGTGGAATGGTTCTTGCGACTTCGGCACTGTTTAGGCTCGGGGCCTTAGAGAACACGAACCTAGGTCCGGAGAAAATAGAGTCGCCACTCGGACCGGCCGAGAAAAAGAAAGGGGTGGATGACTCGATTCCTAAGGAATCTCCAACCCCCTAATGGGTTCGGAAAGTTGGGTACGTGTGGGGAAGGTGCGAAATGGCTCAGCACCCCCACAACGCCCAGTTCATTGGAACCAGCCTCCTTTACAGGTCTTAATATTATAAAATTCTTAAATATAACAATATTATCCATATTACACACAACAATTAAAAGAAAGCATCAATATATTAAAATCAAAGCAAAGTCCAAGCAAAACAAATAAATGGACACCCATCCGAAGATGGAAACATGTCCTTACATCACATGCCTAAATAGGAAACCCACCGAAAGGTAGAAACATGTCCTTTACATAAGTTCTAAGAAAAGCAAATTAAATTACATGATATTTAACTAATGAGGTGCCCACCAAGTGGAAACATACCTCTTACAACATTTAGAAACCTAAATAAATTGATAAAGGTAAATAATCATTCATCATAAATAAATCATTCATTAAAAATATTCAACATCCATCCATGATAAATTAAATAAATCAAGTATTGAACTTAAATAAATTAAAGCATGAAAAATAAATCAAAGCATAATCAAATATGGAATTGAATAAGGCAAATAAAAATCTAAATTATAGCTACTGTATCCATTTAGGGTTATTTATTTCATATGTTTAGGGTTTTGGGTTTTCATAAGTTTAAGCTACTGTGACTTTTAAAGAATTAAAATAAATTAAGGATTTTATGTTTTAAAAGGTTGGTAAGACATTTTGATTAAACAAATTAAGATTTTAATGGTGAAATCATGAAACTAGGGTTTTGAACACTTTAAAACACTATGATTTATGATTTTTGGTTATTGCATTGTGTTTTTTAGCTACAGTGTAACGTTAAAGTATTTGTGTTTATATGATTTTTAAGGTTTTTAAGGATTAGGGTTTATAAAAAATTAAGGGTTTAAAAGGGTTAGTGTTCACTATTTTAGGTTTTGGAGTTGAATTAGGGTTTTAGGATTTAAAATTAGTGTTTCGGGTGATGAATTGGTTTTTAGAATTTGGAAATCAATTTGATAATTTTATGAAGTTTTAAGAAAGTAAGCCAAACGAATTAAAGTTTTTATAAATGGAAAAGATGTTTTTTAAGGCTTTTTGAAAGGAACATAATTTTAATTTATGGTTTTGAAAAGAAACATGTTAAATTAGGGTTTTAAGATTTTGAAGAAACAAAAGTAGCAATTGTAAGTTTTTTTGGAAAATAAAGCAACAAAATAGTGTTTTTAACTTTAGAAAAACTAAATTAAAGGTTCTGGGATTTTTTTTTCTTTGATGAAATAAGCTACTGTAAATAAAAAATAAAAAGAATGTAGAATTCAAACCTTCTTTCGTTGGGTTGCACAAAATTGCTTCTTGAATCAACCAAATCAAAGGAAGTTGATACCTTTGATGAATTCTTTGAATTGATTTTCGTGTAATATCCCAAAGTTTACCCTAGAAGTTTTGATATAATTGTTGTTTTAATTGGATTTAATGAATGTGTGTTTAATTGGGAAGAGAAAAGAAGTGAAGAGAGAGTGTATATGTTGTATATATAGTGATATATATATACAACATATACAAGTCAAATGTGAAGTCAAAAGTTGATTAATTAATGATTTTAAATTAATTAAGTTAATTAAGTGGGATTTGAGTGAGTGGAAGTGGATGGAGATATTTAGAGTATTTTAATATTAAATGCTTGGAGGAGAGGGTTTTGAGGAAAGAGAAGGTTGAGTGTTTGACTTTATTTTCTTTCCTTTCTTCTTTCTTTCTTTCTTCCTTCTGCGTGTGCCTTCATTTCCTTTCCTTTTCTTTTCTTTGTTTTGGTCGATACTCCCTAGCAAGAGAGCAAGAGAGAGATTTGATCTTTCATACTCAAGATTGAAGGAAGTTTTCAAGTGATTAAGTTGGGCATTTAAGAGTTTCTTCATCCTTGGTAAGTTCTCTATTTGATTCTTTGATTTTCTTTGAAGTTGTGAGTGAGGTTAGGGTTGATATGTGTTTGTTTGATTGTGGTGTGTTTAAGAGTGTTTGGTTCAATTGATTTTGGATTTTGGGGATGGATTGAAGGAAAGAGTAAGTTGTTAAAAGAGATAGTGTTGTGGTTGTGTTTTGGGTTTGTGATGATGATTATGATTTGTGTTTGAGGTATGTTTAGAGTTGTTTTTGGGTTTTTGCAAGTTTGTTATGGTTTTTGGGTGTGTTTAGTGAAGTTTGTTTGAAGTGGAAAATGGTGGAAGTAAAAGGATTGTTGGATGTGAGGTTGTTGTTGCCGGAATCTGTATTTTTGGCCTGACACACCCATGAGCACTGCCAAGTCTTTGGGCGTGTCGATGGTTCTATGTTGCAGTAGAATTTACACGTCCAGTGACACGCCCATGTCACTGAGCCTGTCATAGATACTGTGTTGGTGAAGGATTGACACGGCCTTAAACACGCCCATGTTGTTGGACGTGTCAATGTGTCTGGGAGACAGAATGTAATACACGTTCAGTGACACGCCCGTGGTTCTGAGCGTGTCAAAGCTTCTGTGTTGTGAGTTTAGGGCACGGTCAGGGACACGCCCGTGTTGTTGAGTGTGTCATGTATAGAGTTTGCCCTAGTTAGACCTTAGTCTTATTATCTCATTTGTATTATTCCTTTTTGGATTAGGTTGTGAAGAGTTTGAATTACCCTAATCCAAGTATTGAAGGATTCTTGGAAGAAGAGTTTAGTGTTTTGTGTGAGTTGCTTTTGGAGGTAAGTACAAACTACATTATTTCATACATTCATATGGTGTTGAGACTTAACACACATTTGATTGTAAATGTGTTAAGAAATCTAATGTATTGTTGATGCATATTAATAATGTAAATTGATATATAATGAGATATGAAGCCAATGTGATTGATTATGATGATTTAAATGAAATAAGTGGGGTATGTTTACCTAAATGATGATATTCAATGCAATTAATTATGCATACTCTATTGATGAGATGAGGAGCCATGGTTGTTGGCTATAATGATAATGATGCAAATGAGATAATTGAGGCATGTTTGCCTAGATGATGATGAGAAATGAGAATGGAATTGATAATGAAATAATAAATGAGTTGTGTGGCTAATGTGTTATTGCATTTTCAGAGTTTTATTGTTGGTGGCATGCCTAATAGTAACATTCTCTTGAAGTTAGGTTGGGCTTGATCCTTGAAGCCAAGTTGGGTTGAAGTTTAGCATGCTTAACTCCCCTTGAAGCTTGGTTGGGTCTAGTCCTTGAAGCCTAATTAAGATGTTACAACCCTTGAAGCTAGGTTGGGTTTGGTTCTTGAAGCCAAGTTAGGTTGATACTTAGCATGCTTTGTTCCCCTTGAAGCTTGGTTGAACCTAAATCCATGAAGCCTAGTTGGGATAATGATAATGATAAATGTGATAATTGACCAAAACATTAACTCTGAAAGTTGAATGGCATATTAGTGTCTTTTGGCCCATGCTTGTCTTTGTTTTCAGTGTGATTCTTGAATGGTGAAACCAATGAATAATGAGATTGATTATAATGCATAAATATTTTATTGGGAATGGATGTTTGATATGACATTAAGCAAAGTAAGATGTTAAGGTATAACATTCTTTTGAATGGTGTATGGAATTGATTATGTGACATTGGCATTTCATCAAAACATAATATTATTGTAGTTATACCACTAAGCCATTGGCTTAGCGCGATTATGATTTATCGCGCAGGTAACAGGGAAGAACCGGAGAGTTCCTCTAGGCTGAGTAGAGTCTAGATCTTGAGGAATTGATAGTGGAGCTTAAAGATCAAAGACATACTGCCAGACATGTATATATTTTATGTTTTGTAAAATTTGAGTTTTGATGTTTATGTATTTGGAAATATTTGTAATATTTTCCGCTGCGTTTTGAATAAACATTTTATCTTTTGTGTTTTATAATATAATTTAAATGTTTTAAATTGGTTCATATTATTGTAAAAGAATTGAGTCGTTTGGTTAGTAAACCGTGGCATTTCTATATTCAGTATATGTATATTATGATCGTAATAGCATGCTGTGTACGTATACGGGGTATAGGGGTGTTACAATTATTTTGGTATCAGAGCCTAGGTTTGAGATTCTCAACCTAGGTCAATTGTAAGAAAAAGAATATTTTGTTTTTAAAAGTGGGTTTTTGGGTAAAATACATGTTTTGGTATGGCAATCTTTAATCTTTAATGAGGAATACCCTGCTGTGTTTACAGATATAGGTAGTAATGGAGTCCCATTCATGTCAGACTGTAGAAGGAAGTGTTGAGAGTGTAGCTCTAGGAGAGAGTAGAGATGGAGTTAGAGTTGATAGAGTTAGTGAGGCACCTGTTTCTGTGCCTGAGAGATCGGCTGCAGAGGAGGCTCCGCCGGGTTGGTTAAGGCATGTGATAGAACTATTGAGGCCAGCTCCAGTGCAGCCACCACCACCACAGCCTCAGGTGCCAGTAAGACATTATGATAAGTTGAGAAAATATGGGGCTGAGGATTTCTTGGGCACTACTGATCCTGCAGTGGCTGAGCAGTGGTTTGATAAAGTGCAGAGGATATTTATCCAGTTGCAAGCTACTTCAGATGAGAAATTTGACTATGCCAGATCCCTCTTACAGAAAGATGCCTATGACTGGTGGAAGACAGTTCCTCATGCCATGGATGATCCACCTACACTATCTTATAGTGATTTTCTGAGGGAGTTCGAGCAGAAATATACTCCGAGGGAGTATAAAGATATTAAGAAGATGGAATTCCTGAATTTGAGGCAAGACAACCGGACAGTGACCGAATATGAGATTGAGTACATCCGGTTGAGTCGTTATGCCGGGGGAATTATTTCTGATGAAATAGATCGGTGCAGAAGATTTGAGGAGGGATTGAGGCCCTCTATCATGTGCATTGTGGCTGGTTCTCGGTACTAGGATTTCTCTCAGCTAGTTGCAGCAGCTAGAAGTGTTGAGAGAGCGCAGATCATTGCAGCAATTGCTACTGAGGAAGAGACTAGAGTAAGGAGACCCCAGTTTAAGGCAGGGTCTTCATATGTGAAGAGGGGTAGAGGAAGTTTTGTTCCGAGAATCAGTAGGAGTCAGAGGCAGTCAGGCAGATCAGTACAGTATCAGAGGCAGAGGCCGAGACCGATAGTCTCTGTAGCGAGTGCCCTGACTCCCGTGATGCAAAGGTCTACTCCACCTGTATGTGTGCACTGTGGCAGGACCCATGGGGGTGGTTGTTGGAAGACTGGTGTATCCGGAGTATGCTTTAGGTGTGGGTCACCAGATCATTTTATTAATGATTGCCCCGAGATGCAGGATGATAGGCAGACTGATACTGCAGTTTCTCAACCCAGTGTCAGCAGAGGTGGTCGAGGGGGCAGAGGTTTTAGTAGAGCTGGTAGACCCGGGTTTAGTCCAAGAGGAGGATCTTTATCCAGAGGCAATAGGCCAGATGAGGCCGGATATTCTCAGAGAGTATATGTGATGCAGAGGCAGCCGGATGCTTCAGCAGTTATAGCGGGTACATTTTCTTTATTTGGCATTTCAGTACTTGCTTTGATTGATCCAAGATCTACTCATTCATACATTAGTGCATCTATCTTGCCTATGTCTGAATTGCATTCAGAGTCCTTAGGATTTGATGTCTTAGTGACAAATCCTTTAAGACATAGTGATGTGGTGAGTAAGGTGCATCGTGATAGTGCTATTGTGGTGCAAGGTGAGGGGTTTCTTGGTGATTTAATTGAAATGCCTTTTAAAGAATATGATTTGATCTTAGGCATGGATTGGTTGTCTAAGCATGGAGCTGTGGTAGATTGTCAAAAGAAGTGTGTCACCTTGAGAACCAGTGATGGTAGGAGTGTGATAGTATCTAGTGAGCAGAGACAACTTGCATCCTTGTTTGTATCAGCTGTAACAGCTAGAAGGTTGATTAGAAAAGGGTGTGATGCTTATCTTGCTCATGTGGTGGATACCTGTTGCGCTCGAATTAACACTACTACAAAGCGTCACTCGCAAGTATACGAGGTAGCTGTAGCAAAGGTGATCACCCCAAGGTCATTTCCCCAAGAAGGTGTGGTTCGTAATAGCTTGATTAAAGCAATTAAATTAAAAGCGAAAGTTTGTTGTTTGAAATGCTAAAGAACAATTTAAAACTAAGATTAACGTACGTAGGGTTTGATGTGTGTGATGGGTGCACAAGATCAAATTAGTTCTTGGGAAAGTGCCTAGGGTTATAGGTCCATTCAATCAAAGCTCAATTCTCAATTATCCATTAACATAGCCTTGTAATTAATTTGTTCCTTAAGGATAATTAGTCAATTACCAATTCATTAGTTCTCACATTCATGAATAAGTAATAACAAATTATTTTACATTACCAAATTAATGAAACCCTAGAACTTATATTTCTAATTCATTCATAGGGTAGTCGATTGTATAATTCTGATATCGGATTTCACCTCTCGGTCCTTCATTCAATATCTAGAGATCAATAGGTAGCTAATCTATCAACCTAGCATACATTCCAATGCAATCAACCAATCAACAAGGAACATCAAAGGAAATATCAATTCAAGACATTCAATCAAATATACTACAAACCATAAGCATGGGTATTTAGCTCAACATCATCAATTTAGAACAATCATTCAACTCAATATAAAACAAATACAAATTGTTCATTGCAATATCAATCTCTTAATATAACAAAAACAATGTTGAACTGAATTAAAAGAGAGAATAGAAAAACCCCTTGTGAAGATGCCAAGAGTAGGATTACTAGTCTTCCTCCTAGCTCCACTTTGATGTTGATGAAGAACTCAAGCCTCTTCAATGGTTGATTCCCTTTGTAATGTGGATGGAGCTTTCTCAAGTCACCAATCCTTCAATTGATTGTGCCTTTGGAAGATGGAATGGAGCTTTCTCAAGTCACCACTCCCTTCAATGAAGCTTCTTCAACCTTTGAGAGCTTATTGACCCACTTGATCCCAAAGAACCAAATTGAAGCTTGTCAATGGAAGATGGAGAAGATGAAGATGGAGGATGAAGATGAGGGACTAGGAGAGTGTCACTCTCTCCTCATCCCAAGTTGGTGTTTGCCTCCCTTTCTTCTCTTTTCTTTTTGTTCTCAAAACCCTAGCCGTTCTCCAGTCTGCATTTTTTCTATCGTGCGAATGATTTTATAGAGATTAAGGTGACACGGCCAAGTTAAAGGAGACTTGGCCGTGTCTGAGTCTTTGGTCCATGAGAGATACGGCCAAGTTGAGAGTGACACGGCCGTGTTGGACTATTTGGGAGGGACACGGCCAGTGACTTGGCCGTGTCCCTTGCCTGTGTTTGCTTCTGTCTCAGATTTCTTCTTTTCTTCTTTGGTTGAGTGACACGGCTGTGTTTCGAGTGACTTGGCCATGTTGGATCATTTTGGAGGGACACGGCCAGTGACTTGGTCGTGTCCCTTGCATGTGTCACCTACTGTGAGAGTTTCTTCCTCTTTTGCTTTGGATTGAATGAGACACGGCCAAGACATGTGGAGCTTGGCCGTGTCACTTGTTTTTCTTCAATTTCTTCACTTTTGATGAGAGACACGGCCAAGACATGTCTAGCTTGGCCGTGTCACTTAATTTTCTTCAATTTCTTCTTCTTTTGATGAGGGACACGGCCAAGACAATGAGACATGGCCTAGCTTCAAGTGACATGGCCATGTCGATCAGACACACTCATAGACATGGCCATGTCTGTGAGTGTGTCAAGCTATTTTAAGATGAAACACGGCCAAGACCTCAATTTTAGGATGAAACACGGCCAAGACATTGAGACATGGCCAAGCTTCAAGTGACATGGCCATGTCGATCAGACACACTCATAGACATGGCCATGTCTGTGAGTGTGTCGGCTACTGTTCTTCGTTCTTTGCTCTTCTTGCACTGTTTTGATCCTCCAAGGGTCTTTTTGCTCTCAAACCTAAAAACAAACACAATAAACAAACTTAAAACAAAAATCAATCAAAACATTACTAAAACACACATAAAATCATACTAAAAACTAGTACAAAAATGACCTAAACAATACCAGAATAGTGGGTTCTCAACTTGATAGTATACCCACAGTTGCAGATTTTCCAGATGTGTTACTTGAGGAGTTGCCAGGGTTACCCCCTGAGAGAGAGGTTAAGTTTGGTATCGATTTGTTACCTGGTACCACTCCCATCTCTATCACTCCTTATCGAATGGCACCAGCTGAACTGAGAGAGTTGAAGGTGCAGTTACAGGAGTTATTGGATAAAGTGTTTATTCGCCCTAGTGTTTCTCCATGGGGAGCCCTTGTTTTGTTTGTGAAGAAGAAGGATGGTACTATGAGATTGTGCATCGATTATAGGCAATTGAACAAAGTGACTATCAAGAATAATTATCCTTTGCCTAGAATTGATGATCTCTTTGATCAATTAAAGGGAGCAGCAGTGTTTTCCAAGATTGATTTGAGATCAGGGTACCATCAGTTGAGGGTTAGAGCTGAAGATGTTCCTAAGACAGCCTTCCGCACAAGATATGGGCATTATGAGTTCTTAGTGATGCCTTTTGGGTTGACAAATGCACCTGCAGCTTTCATGGATTTGATGAATAGGGTGTTTAGGCCCTATCTGGATCAGTTTGTGGTGGTTTTCATTGATGATATTTTGGTGTATTCACATAATAAATAGGAGCATGACAAGCATCTATGGATTGTATTGCAGATCTTGAGAGAGAAGCAGTTGTATGTTAAGCTGTCGAAGTGTGAATTTTGGCTTGACCAAGTTACTTTTCTGGGTCATATAGTTTCAGCAGATGGTATAAGAGTCGATCCAAGTAAAGTTGAAGCTATTTTGAATTGGAGTCCACCAAATTCTGTAACTGAAGTTAGAAGTTTTCTGGGTTTGGCAGGCTATTACCGACGGTTTGTGAAAGGCTTCTCTTTGATAGCTACTCCACTCACCATATTGCTTCAGAAGGGAGTTAGATTTGTGTGGACGGATCGGTGTCAAGCTAGCTTTGAGCAGTTGAAAGAAATGTTGACTCAAGCACCTGTTCTTACTTTGCCCGTGGAAGATAAACCATATGTGATTTATAGTGATGCTTCACATAATGGTTTAGGATGTGTTTTGATGCAAGAGGGTAAAGTCATAGCTTATGCTTCTCGGCAGTTGAAGCCGCATGAGCTTAATTATCCGACTCATGATTTGGAATTAGCAGCTATAGTGTTTGCTTTGAAGATTTGGTGACATTACTTGTATGGGGAGAAATGTTTTATCTTTACGGATCATAAAAGTTTGAAATATTTGGGTGTTCAGAAGGAGCTGAATCTTTGGCAAAGGCGATGGTTAGAACTGATTAAAGACTACGACTGTTTGATTGATTATCATCCTGGTAAGGCGAATGTAGTTGCTGATGCCTTGAGTCGAAAATCTTTGGCGGGTTTGACTGTTTATTCGCTTTCATTGCTTGTTGAGTTGAGAGCGTTGCATGCTAGTTTTGAAGTATGTGATGATGGAGCATTATTGGCTCAGCTGCAATTGAGACCAGTATTGTTGGATCAAATAAAGGAGGCTCAATTGGCGGATGAGAAAATTCAGAAGATTGTATCAGATTGCCAAAATGGGGTGAGCCGAGATTTCTATGTAAAAAATGATGGTAGTCTATGGTTCAAGGATAGGTTGTGTGTTCCTGATGATGAGAGTTTGAGAAAGATTATTTTAGAAGAAGCACACCAATCGGTTTTTGATATGCATTCGGGTAGTACAAAGATGTATCATGATTTGAAACAGCATTATTGGTGGTCAGGTATGAAGAGAGACATAGTGGAATTTGTATCCAAGTGTCTCACTTGTCAAAGGGTGAAAGCTAAGCATCAAGTTCCAACAAGGTTGCTTCAACCTTTAATAGTGCCTGAATGGAAATGGGAGAGAGTAACAATGGATTTTGTATCTGGTTTGCCATTGACTCAGAAGAAGCATGATGCTATCTGGGTGATTGTTGATCGATTGACAAAAATAGCTCTTTTTCTTCCAGTTAGAATGGACTATTCTCTTGAGAGACTAGCTGAGCTGTATATTAATGAGATAGTAAAGTTGCATGGAGTCCCGATTTCTTTAGTGTCTGATCGAGATCCCCGGTTTACTTCGAGGTTTTGGAAGAGTTTACATGGGGCTTTGGGTTCTCGATTGCACTTTAGTACTGCTTTTCATCCGTAGACAGATGGGCAGTCAGAGAGAGTGATACAAATTATTGAGGATATGTTGAGAAGTTGTGTCATTGATTTCTCTGGAAGTTGGGACAGATTTTTGCCACTTGTGGAATTTGCTTACAACAACAGTCATCAATCCAGTATCGGTATGGCACCATTTGAGGCATTGTATGGTAGAAGATGTAGAACGCCTCTGTGTTGGAATGAACTTGGAGAAGGCAAACTAATTGGTCCTGATTTGGTTAAAGAAACTGAAGAAAAAGTGAAGATAATTCGGGATCGGTTAAAAGCAGCTTCAGACCGACAGAAATCTTATTCAGACTTGAAAAGGAGAGACATAGAGTTTGGTATTGGAGATAAAGTATTTTTGAAAGTGTCTCCTTGGAAGAAGATTTTAAGATTTGGTCGAAAAGCGAAATTGAGTCCTCGTTTTATTGGTCCGTATGAAGTGTTAGAAAGAGTTGGGCCAGTTGCTTATCGTCTTGCCTTGCCATCTGAGTTGGATAGAATCCATAATGTATTCCATGTTTCTATGTTGCGAAGGTATAGATCAGATCCATCTCATATCTTGCCAGTTGAATCTATTGAGGTGAGTTCGGATCTGACATTTGAAGAAGAACCAGTTGCTATTTTGGCACATGAAGTGAAAGAGTTGAGACATAAGAAAGTACCACTGGTGAAGGTTCTTTGGAAGAATCATGGTAGAGAAGAGGCAACTTAGGAAAGTGAACAAGCAATGAAAGATCAATATCCTCAACTGTTTCAGACTTGATATCAGGTAATTTCGAGGACGAAATTTCATTTTAGAGGGGGAGAATTGTAATATCCCAAAGTTTGCCCTAGAAGTTTTGATATAATTGTTGTTTTAATTGGATTTAATGAATGTGTGTTTAATTGGGAAGAGAAAAGAAGTGAAAAGAGAGTGTATATGTTGTATATATAGTGATATATATACAACATATACAAGTCAAATGTGAAGTCAAAAGTTGATTAATTAATGATTTTAAATTAATTAAGTTAATTAAGTGGGATTTGAGTGAGTGGAAGTGGATGGAGATATTTATAGTATTTTAATATTAAATGCTTGGAGGAGAGGGTTTTGAGGAAAGAGAAGGTTGAGTGTTTGACTTTATTTTCTTTCCTTTCTTCTTTCTTTCTTTCTTCCTTTTGCTTGTGCCTTCATTTCCTTTCCTTTTCTTTTCTTTGTTTTGGCCTACACTCCCTAGCAAGAGAGCAAGAGAGAGATTTGATCTTTCATACTCAAGATTGAATGAAGTTTTCAAGTGATCAAGTTGGACATTTAAGAGTTTCTTCATCCTTGGTAAGTTCTCTATTTGATTCTTTGATTTTCTTTGAAGTTGTGAGTGAGATTGGGGTTGATATGTGTTTGTTTGATTGTGGTGTGTTTAAGAGTGTTTGGTTCAATTGATTTTGGATTTTGGGGATGGATTGAAGGAAAGAGTAAGTTGTTAAAAGAGATAGTGTTGTGGTTGTGTTTTGGGTTTGTGATGATGATTATGATTTGTGTTTGAGGTATGTTTAGAGTTGTTTTTGGGTTTTTGCAAGTTTGTTATGGTTTTTGGGTGTGTTTAGTGAAGTTTGTTTGAAGTGGAAAATGGTGGAAGTAAAAGGATTGTTGGATGTGAGGTTGTTGTTGCCGGAATATGTATTTTTTGCCTGACACGCCCATGAGCACGGCCAAGTCTTTGGGCGTGTCGATGGTTCTGTGTTGCAGTAGCATTTACACGTCCAGTGACACGCCCATGTCACTGAGCGTGTCATAGTTACTATGTTGGTGAAGGATTGACATGGCCTTGAACACGCCCATGTTGTTGGACGTGTTAATGTTTCTGGGAGACAGAATGTATTACACGTTCAGTGACACGCCCGTGGTTTTGAGCGTGTCAAAGCTTCTGTGTTGTGAGTTTAGGGCACGGTCAGGGACACGCCCGTGTTGTTGAGCGTTTCATGTGTAGAGTTTGCCCTAGTTAGACCTTAGTCTTATTATCTCATTTGTATTATTCCTTTTTGGATTAGGTTGTGAAGAGTTTGAGTTACCCTAATCCAAGTATTGAAGGATTCTTGGAAGAAGAGTTTAGTGTTTTGTGTGAGTTGCTTTTGGAGGTAAGTACAAACTACATTATTTCATAAATTCATATGGTGTTGAGACTTAACACACATTTGATTGTAAATGTGTTAAGAAATCTAATGTATTGTTGATGCATATTAATAATGTAAATTGATATATAATGAGATATGAATCCAATGTGATTGATTATGATGATTTAAATGAAATAAGTGGGGTATGTTTACCTAAATGATGATATTCAATGCAATTAATTATGCATACTCTATTGATGAGATGAGGAGCCATGGTTGTTGGCTATAATGATAATGATGCAAATGAGATAATTGAGGCATGTTTTCCTAGATGATGATGAGAAATGAGAATGGAATTGATAATGAAATAATAAATGAGTTGTGTGGCTAATGTGTTATTCCATTTTCAGAGTTTTGTTGTTGGTGGCATGCCTAATAGTAACATTCTCTTGAAGTTAGGTTGGGCTTGATCCTTGAAGCCAAGTTGGGTTGAAGTTTAGCATGCTTAACTCCCCTTGAAGCTTGGTTGGGTCTAGTCCTTAAAGCCTAATTGAGATGAAAATCCTGTGGGCAAAATGGCCCCAAGCCATTTCTCGTAGCCCGACTTTTTTTATTATTATTATTTTTGAATTTTTATTCATTTTACCATTTTTACTAAAATAAATATTAAAATTAATTAAGAAACCATAAAAATTATTTTAGACTAACTAAAATATATTGAACAACACAAAAATTATTTTGGACTAATTAAAATATATTGGACTGGACCGGGTCAAAAATTAAGGGTCTACACATACATATAGCATAAATTATCATGACACAAGAAAATTTACCAGGTAATTCATATCAATACCTTGTGGATGATATGGCATATCCGGTGGACTATAATGAGCAAATGAAGGAGCAGTAAAAGAAGGTCCAGCCTCATGATCAAATGGGCCAGTAGCCTGCAACAATCATTAAAAAATCAAAATAAGTTAAGAAAGAAGCAATTACAATGGAAAAATGGTAAAAGTTTACCTGAGAAGTGCTAGCCCCGAGATGTGGAACGAACTCTCCTCCCTCTCCATGATGTTCCTCTTCATCTCTATCGTCATTTTCTTTGGGAATTTCTCGTACACCAATAGGAGATACGTCAAAGTTCAAAAGTCCTATTTGAATAAACTGGGTATAAGATGCACCCGATGGATAGAGAAATATTTCAACATCATAACCGTGCCGGGCCAACTACCATGCATTTTTTGGCATTGATGTGATATTTAAAGTATATTTCGGGCAGCGCATCGAGATCCTTCACTGCTCGGGACCAAGAAACCACTCATATACTCTCTCTCCGAGAAACCAGCCACTAAAGGTAGTGCGACATTCATAGAGGAAGTCTAGTTGGTTCGCTCTTCTGTGTTCCACCAGGACAAATTCACCTACAAAATGACATAAGATAAGTAAACTTTTATATAAATTTTAAAGTATACTAATGCTATTTTACCTGGTCCCAGATTAGGAAACTCAAGAAATAGCGTTGGCTATGTACATGGTGAGAGCCGGGAACTTCTACACGATCTGACAATCAAAAATTCAATCTCGGATACCCGACTCTCTCTCGAGAAATGCCAGGCACCTTCACAAGATTATGCTCGTATGCCCATGTCTACAACAATAATAAAAATCAAATTTATGCAAGAATAAGAATGGAATTGACATTGGTGGAAGAAGAGTACCTCGACAACCGCCATAAAGCCAACAAAAGACTTCTTATTTCTGCAAATTTTATCAAGTCCATGGTAAAGACAGGAAAGACCGGCTTCACCCTAGCCGTAAAGCGGTACCATCCTCATATCAGTAAGGGCCCTCAACACCGACAAATGGATGGCGAATTCGGCGCTGCCTAAAATGGTCGACTCGAGAAAATACAACAAAAATCCTCGAGCATATTGTTTAGTTGTATCTCTGTGAACCCGTCCTTCATAGTTCATCCAATAACTACGAATTGGCTCAATTTTTATCTTAAAAGGCCCTTTAAATGATTGTTCCATACCAATTAATTGTAGGATTTCTTCACATGTCAAAATATCATTAGTAAGAGGGACCGGAAGGCCATAATACTGGATACCAGTTATAGCTGTATAATCAACCGGGCCAAAGGTCATTTCTCCTATAGGTAGGTGAAAAGTATGGGTCATGTCCATCCACCATTCTGACAATGCTTGAACCACACTTTGGTCTATTGGATACTTCTCGGATGGTAATTGCAAGATGAAGCTTTCAAAACTATAATCTCGGATAATCTGCCTTACTCGAGAAGGCACTACATCATACCATTGTCGGGCTTTGTAGACACACCCTCCACCCCGAAAAATGCAACGATCACGCTAACACGGAGCCAGGTAAGTTAACACAAGTAAGTATATCATTATATCAATACCACCGATTTTTAGGCTAAATTTATTTATACTCTATTTTTGGTCTATCTATTTACTTAAATTCTTAAATATATTCATCTAATTAATTTATTTTTCTTAAAAAAACAAAACAAAAAAACAAAACAAAAACAAAAAAAAGAAAAAGAAAACAAACAAAAAAAAGAAAAAGAAAACAAACAAAAAAAATAACAAAAAAATAAAAAATAATAATTTGCTGTTAAAATAATTAAATAATTACCTTGCTCTTTTGATTTGAACTGTGATGAAGTGGCATCCCGGCTAGTAGACTTATATTTTCATCTTCATGCTGCCGAATAAACTCAAATAACTCAGCATTAGATCGAGTTCCTGATCTTGAAGCATGCATTTTTTTCAAAACTCTATGTTAAACTCTCTAAAATAAAAGATTTATAGCTATGAATGAATGAAATGAAGAAATCTACTATGAATGAAATGAAGAAATCTGCTGCATTTATATAGAGCAATGGCAAAAGAAAAATACAAAAGAAGAACAGTATTCTCGTGAAAAAAAAAAAGAGAAAAAGTAAATTTACTATTGATGAATAGTAAGTTACTATTTATAAATAATAAATGAATAGTGATAAATAGTGCATAAACATTAACTACACAGTAAATAAATAGGAAACTCAATTATTCAATTCAATCAATCAGATACTTGCGTGTATATAAATATTTTTGCACTTTTAAATATTTTTACACGCAGGGGGCAAGGAGAAGATATGTGCATGGTAAAAATTAGCTAAATATTTTGCAAATTACTACAGACTACAAGTATTTTTTGCAAACAGTTAAATCTCACTTAGCTCGGGTCCAGAACCCAAATTACCCTTAAGTCCAAAACTTAGCTCAAGTCCAGAAACTAAAATTCCTCTTAAGTCCAGAACTTAGCTCGGATCCAGAACTCAAAATACCCTTAAGTCCAGAACTTAGCTTAGGTCCAGAACCTAAATTCCCTCTTAAGTCCAGAACTTAGCTTAGGTCTAGAACCTAAATTCCTTCTTAAGTCCAGAACTTAGCCTAGGTCCAGAACCAAAATTCCCTCTTAAGTCCAAAACTTAGCTCAGATCCAGAACCCAAATTATCCTTAAGTCCAAAACATGGCTTGGGTCCATAACCCAAATTATCCTTAGGTCCATAAACTAAAATTACCCTTGAGTCTAGAACTCGAACCGGGTCCAGAGCCCAAAACCTAAACCATCTCAGAAAAATTAAGTCTTATTGCTTTTCACTCTCTTTTGTTGTAGTCTCAGATCGTTCAAGCAGGGGGGAAACTGTAGACCATTAATTTTTGACCCAGTCTAGTTCGATATTTTTTTATATAGTCCAAAATAATTTTTGTGGTATTTTAATTAAATAATATTTATTTTAATATTTAATATTTATAATTTTTAATAAAAATAAAAATGGTAAAGTTAAATAAATAAAAATAAGAAATAAATAAATAAAAATCGGCAACGAAGGTGAATCGGCCATAGGCCAATTCGCCGCAAGAAATTCCTACTGCGAATTGGCGCTCGCCCGTAGCCAGCTCGCAATCCTCGCAGTTTTCGCCAGCAAATTTTTTGCCAGCATAATATTTCAACGCAGTTTTTTTCAAAGCCAAATTCTATTTGGTTTTGGTTTCTTTTCTTAATTGGTTTTAATTTCCTTAAGCAATTAGAAGTAAGTTTATTATTTTTTCTATAAATAACACATTAAAACACAAAATTAAAAAATGAAACTTTGGATCTTGGATCGGAAGGAAAAAATTATTTGATTGATTTGGAGACTTAACCATTCGATTGGCAAAAAAAAAAGCCCTAGCAAGCAAGAGTCATTAGCAATCATCAACCCATCAAAGGTAGTGACATAGCCTTTGTCTTTGTTCATCCAGAAGCAAATTATGGAGGAACCAACGAACGAAGGTTTGATTATAAATCTTTGATTTAAAGTTATTTACAATGTTTCTATCGTTTGTTTTTAATATTAAGTCAGTAACCTAAATTATTAAACTTAGTAATATGTTTTACATTAAATTGTGCATTCATCCAGTAGCCTTAATCAGTGATCAAAACTTCAAAGCCCTAAAATTATTCTTCTCTTGCCAGAAACTTTAAAACCCTAAATTGTTTCTCTCCCGTTTCCAAAACTTTAAAAACCCTAAATTATTTCTCCCGTTTTCAAAACTTTAAAGCCCTAAACTACTCTTCTGCTTCCAAACACCTTAAAAACCCTAACTTGTTTCTTCTATTTCCAAAAGCTTTAAAACCCTAAATGGTTTTCCTCGAACTATTTTCATCTAAACTCTAACTTTTTGTCAAAAATTTCCAAATGTCTCTTAAATCTCTAAACCCTAATCTTCTTTACGTTATCTAAAAATCATAATTATTTTTATAAAACTCTAAACTAATTTCTTAAATCCTAAAATCAAATATGTTTTCTAAAATATCAAAAACCCTAACTTTCTCAAAAACCAAAACAGTAAACTCTAGTTTTCCTAAACCCTAAATTCTTAAAGCATCAAAACTTTATGACAAATTCATCAACACCCTAAACCCTAATCCAGTGAACTCAAAACCCAAACCAGTAAATCTAAACCCTAAAGCCATAATTCAGTAAACCTGAAATCACATTCCAGTAAACATGAATTATAAACTCTAATGTCTTAAGATTCCAAAACCCTAATTTCATGATGTTACCCCTAAACCCTAATTTGATTAATCAAAAAACCTTACTACTTCTTAAATTTATAAAACCCTAATCCATTCCAATTTTTCAAAATCTTTACAGTAGCCTAAATAATAACAATAATAATTCTAAAATCCCAAAACCCTAAATGTTAATTAAAGAACTCTAAATTGAGACATAAACCTAAATTTGTATCTTTATTGCTTTATTTAATTTTAGATTTGATTATATAGTTTGTTATATGTTTTGATGGTTGATTTATTTAATTTCAATGCTTGATTTATTTAATTTACCATGGATGATTTTTTTTCTTTTTTGTTATGATTATTATTTGTTTGTTTTAGTATTAAAATTGTAAGAGGTATGTTTTCCACTTTGTATGTACCTCATTAGTTAAATATCATTTAATTTAAATTGTTTTTATATTTTGGACCAATGTAAAGGACATATTTTCACCTTTTGGTGGGTGTCCTATTTAGTTTAGACATGGATGATATAAGGACATGTTTTCATCTTTGGATGGGTGTCCATTTATTTGCTTTGTTTGGACATTGCTTTGATTTTAATATAATGATGCTTTATTTTAGTTATTGCATGTAATATGGATAATATAGTTATATTTAAGAATTTTATAATATTAAGACCTGCAAAGGAGGTCAGTTCCAATGAACCGGGCATTGTGGGGATGCTGGACCATTTCTCACCTTTCCCACACATACTTAACTTTCCGAACCCATTAGGGGGTTGGAGATTCCTTAGGAATTGAGTCATCCACCCCTTTTTTTTCCAGCCCGTCCGAGTGGTGACTCCATTATCTCCAGGCTTAGGCCCGTGTTCTAAAAGACCCTGAGCCTCAACAGTGCCAAAGTCACAAAAACCATTCCACCGGGAGTGGGGGGCGAAAATCCCTGCTCACAAGGATCTAGACCTTTGGAGCTCAAAATTATTTTTGGTAGTCTATTCATTTTCTCAACCTTGAAGAATCAAGAGGCAGCAAATAATATACAACCCATCAAAGCAACCCACACTATCTTTGTTATTGTTCAACCAGGATTCAAGATTGTGGTGGAACCAACAATGGAGGTTTGAATCTCTATTTCTTTGTTTATGTTCACAGTAGCTTCATCATATAATTTGATCAATTATTTAAACATACATATTTCTGTTATTTGATCAATTATTCTGTTTACCCTCTAAACTTTATTTAAAACCCTAAAAAGTATTTTTTTTCAAAAGTCTAAAACCTTAATACCCATAAAACTAACTTTTGAAATTTAAAACCCTAATTACAATTTTCTAAAACCACAAAACAATAGTCTATTTTCTCAAAACCATAATTAATTCTATTTTCCAAATCATCACAGTAGCTTGTTCCTTTCAAATATCTAAAGATTTTATTTTATTTTCATAAGCTTCAATCTTATTTACTTAAACCCTAATTGTTAAACATAAAACCCAAGAAACCCTAATTGATACATGAACCCTAAAGTTATATACTTACTATTTAATTTTAAATTAGATTATGTAGTTTATTATATGTCTTGATGATTGATTTATTTAATTTTGATATTTGATTTGTTTATCATGAATGGATGTTTACTTTTATTGATTTGTTTTGATTTCAAAACTTTATAAGAGGTATGTTTCCATATGTTGGGTACCTCATGTATTAAGCATCATATAATTTAAATTGCTTTTATATTTTGGACCAATGTAAAGGACACGTTTCCACCTTTCGGTGGGTGTCCTATTTAGTTTTAGACATGGACGATGTAAGGACATGTTTCCAACCTCGGATGGGTGTCCATTTATTTGTTTTGTTTGGACATTGCTTTAATTTTAATATAATGATGCTTTATTTTAATTGTTGCATGTAGTATGGATGATATTGTTATATTTAAGAATATTATAATATTAAAACCTGCAAAGGAGGCCGGTTCCAATGAACCGGGCATTGTGGGGGTGTTGGGCCATTTCTCATCTTTCCCACACGTACCCAACTTTCTGAAACCATTAAGGGGTTGGAAATTTCTTAGGAATCGAGTCATCCACCCCTTTCTTTTTCCCAGCCCATCCGAGTGCTCACTCCCTTTTCTTTGGGCTTAAGCCCGTGTTTTCTAAGGCCTTGAGCCTAAATAGTGCTAAAGTCGCAAGAACCATTCCACAGGGAGTGGGGGCAAAAATCTCCGCTCACAGTGGCGACTCCACTGGGAATAAGAGAAATTGATTCCATTGGTCTTTATATTATCTATTTTTTCTTATCATGATATTATCCTTTGCATCATTTTGTTTGCATCGTGTGCGTGAGTTAGGACGCCTGTGTTACCCGTGTTGTGTTATGTAAGGGATACCATACTTTCACTTCAAGCATGGCATAACCACTCATAGCCTTGTACCTTTTTGTATATACTTGCTATGAGAACCTAAGCCTTTTCAACCCAAAGACTAAAGCTCATGTAATTGGCCTAGTTACTTTCCTTAGATTTATACCCCAAATGCTTGTTGTTTGACTATGGTTAATTTATCTTGGCTTAAATCATGGTTTATTTGTTTTGTTATTTTTCTAATATGATACATTGTGAGCTCAAATAAATTTTTCTTTAAAATCCAAAAGACCAAAGCTATTTTCAAAACTTTTCAAGATGGTCTTTGGACATAAAACTTTTTTAAAATCAAATAAAAAATTCTTTTCTCATGACTCAAATACAAAGTCAAAAATTCTTTTTTTCTAAAAATCTTTTTACAATGGGTTTTTTAAACAAAATTATTTTTGCATTTCATCCAAACTTTTCTTACAAAGAGCTTACAAATTATTTAGGTCAATTACAAAAAAACCAAAAATCTATTGTGAGCTTAGTTTATACTAAGAATTATTAACCATGGGCTTATTTTTGACATGAATCATTAGTTACTTTTTCAAGTGAGAAATCTATTTATAATAAACCTCTTAATTTAGTTTTAATCTAATATAGCATAAAAGCTACTTTACTTGGTTGAATGGATTAAAACCTAATTAATGGGAATTATCATAAACTAATTTCCATTTTTAAAATATAACTATTGGTTGAAACGTTCGAGAGAATTTTTTGAAAAAAAGATACCCCATGTTGGTACTTTGTTAACCATATACCTAGGAAAAGAGACTCACCATCCGTGTGTGGATGTTATAAGGTGGGCAGGAATGTCCTATTTATCCTTGTTTATTTATTATTTGTGCATACATGCATCACATCATATATTATTAATCCTTTCTAGCTCACAGCTCTAGATTACGACAGTTCAAAAGCTTATGACAATCCATCCTACGCCTGAGATGAAGAATCTAGCAGCGACTCAATCTCTTTTTCACCAAAAGCAATAGAGCCCGAACAAATTCAAAGAATGGTGGATGATGCCCTCAATGATAAAATGGAAGAACTAAAGGGGGCCCTAGCCGAGATCATGAAGAATCAAATGACTACAATGTTTGGGAACAATGCTGAAGCATCCACAAGCACCAAGAAAGAAAAGGGTAAGGCTAAAGTTGGTGAAGTGGCTTTTGATGATGATAAGGTGATCGTTGATGATGATGATGATTAGGCTCAATACTTCCAAGATCCTCAAGATAAGAAGAAGGAACCAAAGGTCATTGAAAGATCAACTATGGAGAAAACTGAAACTTCAAATGTTGAAAAGATGATTGCAGACCATTTGAACAAGATGAGGAGGTCCCTTATAAATTAAAAATGCCTTCATTCGCTAAGTACAATGGTACTGGAAACCCTCATCTCCATGTGAAGTAGTACATCACTACTATGCAGTCTACCCGAGCCACTAAGGCTTAAACTCTAAGATATTTCATGCTCTCATTAGACCCTATTGTCAAAATTTGGTTCAACACCTTAGATGAAAGCACTCAAAAAAATTGGGACATGTTGTACAAGGCTTTCATTCAACAATATGGGTACAATGTTGAGCTGAAAATTATCTTAATAGAAATTGAATCCTTTAGACAAAGACCAAATGAGAATTTTGTGGACTATGTGAAAAGGTGGAGGAATAAGACTGCATTGCTCAGGAAGAGGCCCGATGAATCTAATCAAATAAGAATAATTATGAGAGGGGTGTTGCCTAGTCTTCGTGAAAGGATGTCTCATACACTCATTTGGGATTTCAAAGATCTTCTCCAAGCTGGTCTGCAAATTGAAGAATGGGAAAGGGAGAAGAATCACTTTTCAGTAAGAAGGAATGAGAAAGGGAACTACTAGTCGAGCAATCAAAGCAAGCAAAAAGAAGTTGATGTTAATGTGACTGGTCAAGCAAATAGAAGGAAATTTTTAGAAATGGGGAAGCCTTTGTCTTGGGTGTTCAACAAGCTACAAAAGAAGGGACTATTACAGCCATTGGCCCCTCGACCTTTGCCGAATCCTTTACCCCCAAAATTTGATACTAAAGCCTTTTGTGAATTTTATCAGACACAAGGACATGAGAAAGACAAATGCTTACGACTAAAACATGAGATCCAAAATTTAATTAACAGTGGTAAGCTGCCTGAGCCTGATAAGCCTAGCACAAAAGACAATCCTTTGCCAAGGTTCAATAGAGTGCCACCACCAGCAACCTTCATGATAGGAAAAGGATTGGAAAAAGATTTTGTTTTATATTCTTTTCAAGATGAAAATATTGAAGATGTGGAATGAGGAGAAATTTTGTTCAACAAACTTCCATTAGCTTCGAGTGTTGCTCTATTTATTTTACTTTATTTAATATTTAATTTGAACAATTATATTTTTTTAAATTAAGATTGTTTGAATAAATTATTTTCATCAAATTTTTCATGGTTTTTGTTCATTTTGGTGCTCAACCAATGAGGAATCTAGCTTGATAATTCATGAATTAATATATTTATGCATCATAACTTGAATGACTTTACTAGGTGAGGAAATTTTTCTATAGCATTGAGTTGTGTATGCTTACTTAGAGAGGGCTCCTGCATAATGACCTTTGTCTATGTCCTAGTCAGTCTTAGAACATGCTTTGACAAACTTTCGAGGCAAAATTGAACTCTACTTATTTAAGGGAGAGATGATCTAGGCATTGTTTGGTTAGCCAATAACTAGTATCTACCCAATTAAATATAAATCCCTAGTTGTCCCTTTGAGCCTTTATAAGATTTCAATTCATTGGCTTACAAACCCCAACAACCTACCCTGAGCTATTGTGATACTTTTGACAAGTCTTATGATCACTAAGGTGAAGAGGCAAGAAGATCAAAGAAAGGAATGAATAGTCAAGACCATGAGGATAGTTGAAGTTCTCAAAACCATAAGGGTAGTTAAAATTCACCTAAATTAGACCAAATATCACAGATAAAGTCAGGATTGAAGCAGATTAATACCACTCCACTCATCCATTACCAGAAATACAAAGGAAGTGATTATTGGCAAGGTTATGAAGAAGCTGCCAATTGACATACTGAATCATAGTTTGAAATGGATGTATCTCTGACTCTGCCGCTCGGGGTCTCAACCACTCATGTCCTCAACATCTTTAAGATAAAAGCCATAAAAGCGAAGCCTTTTGTAAGACTTGAACAAGCATCTAGAAGGAGTCAATGAGAACACTTCAACTGAGCATCTCAGTCTGTGAGTCAATGGAACTACTGTAAGTATTATTCATACATATCATGCATATATGAGCATATCACACTCCATTTTTCTTTGTAAAAAATAAACAGTAATATTCTATGAAGCATTCATAAAGCAAATATGGAATCAGGGGGCATGGAAATCCCATTGCATGAGGAAGCTCCAGAAATTTTACAAAAGAATGAAGAAATGCATGCTTGATTCGATGAGCTAGACAATATACAAACATCAACCAAAGCCGCATAGAAAAAATTATGGGTTTGAGCCTACATAGGGGGCAAAGTTTCTCCTTTCAATGTTTTTTGAGTTTATGTATGTACAAAACGTTTTGAAACTCACTTCCAATATTTTACTATGCAGGGGGCAAGGAGAAGATATGCAGGCTAGCTAAAAAAAAAAGGGCTGAATTTTTTGCAAAAGTACAAAGGAAGAACAAAAAAGAATGGAAAAAGAAGAAAATTAAAACTCTCAAAAGAATGAAGATGCAAGAAACAAAAGATCAGTCCAGCTAAAAGAGTTGAAGCCAGGGTAAAGACCCAATCTCTAATGGATAAAGATCTATGCTTTAAGGGTAAAGACCCAATCTCCAATGGATAAAGATCCATGATTCAAGGGTAATGACCCGATCTCCAATGGATAAAGATCCATGTTTCAAGGGTAAAGACCCGATCTCCAATGGATAAAGATCCATGTTTCAAGGGTAAAGAACTGATCTCCAATGGATAAAGATCCATGTTTCAAATCTCCAATGGATAAAGATCCATGTTTCAAGGGTAAAGGCCCAATTTTCCATTGGATAAAGATTCATGTTTTAAGGGTAAAGACCCAATCTCCAATGGATAAAGATCCATTTTTTGTGGGTAAAGACCCACAATCCATTAAAGAATGAAATAACCAGTTAAGCCAAAATTCTCAACTGATAAAAGGTCAGTCTTAGGTCCAGAACCCAAATTATTTTTTAGTCCAGAACTCATTCCGGGTCCAGAACCCAAATCATTTTCGAGTCCATAACTCGTCTTGGATCTAGAATCTAAATCATTCCGAGTCTAGAACCCAAATTATTTTTTAACTCCAGAACCCAAATTTTTTTTAAAGTCTAAAACTTATCCTGGGTCCAGAATCCAAATTATCTTTAAGTCCAGAACTTACCTTGTAATATCCTCATTTATGCCCTAGAAGTTTTGAGTATGTTGTTGTTATTGTGGTTGTTGATATATATATTGGGAAGTGAATGTTTGTGCATATATGTGTTAAATTGTAAGAGAAAAGAAATGGGAAGAGAATGTATATGTATATGTGTTTTGGAGAAGAAATTTAGGGTTTAGAGACAAATGTATATGTTGTTTATATGATGATATAATTAACATATACATTGGTCAAATGAAGAGTCAAGGTGATGGTTAAGTGGAAGAAGATATTTTTGGTTGTTAATGAAATTACTATAAAGGGCTTATATGAGACAAAGAGTTAGTTATATGGTTAAGGGTGTTTTGGTAATTTTCCTTGTAAGATGCATGGTGGAGATTAAAAGAAGAAAAGGTGTTTGACTTGTGCATTTTCTTCTTTCTTTCCTGAAGTGGCCGGATTCTCCATAGACAAAGAGAGAAAGAGAGGTGATCTTGAGGTTTGAAGCATTTTGAAGAAGGAAGCAAGGGTTTTGGTTAAAGATTTGTGGATTTCTTCATTTGAGGTAAGATCTTTTCTTTAATTTCTTCAATTCTTTTGAAGTGGTGTGAGAAAGGAATTAGGGTTTGTTGGTTTGATGATGAGAAGTTGAGTTGGTGAAGGTGTTGGAAGTGATTGTGTTGAGTAAGAGTTGTGTTTAGTGAAATTGTTTCTGTTTTACAATTAGTAAAGGCTGTGATTTGTATGATTTTTAATTAATTATAGAAAAATGTTCTTGAAGTGAATTTTTGATATGTTGTGCCTCTATGAGTGTAGAATGACTGAAAAATATGTTGATTCGATTTTGGAATGGTTATGAGTTTAGAAAGATTATTTTTATTAGACCTGTTCCAGCAGGTACCTTAACTGAGACAGCTATACTTCGGGATTTTTAATAAAATGTAGAAAAATCATATCCAGTCGAATTTTGGATATGTTGTTGCTTAGTGAGTCTAGTATTTGAGAAAAATAATTTGGAACCACGTTGATTGAATTTGATTTATGGAATTCACAAAGTTCAGAACTGCTGCCAGGATGCAGGGCAATTGGGGCAGTCTGGTTAGGTGAACTATTTGACCAAGATTTTGTGTTCAGTTTGATCTGAAATTTTAAAGGAATGATTTTTAGATACAAAACTAAATTCTGTAAAAACTTTAGAATTTTTAGTCAAGTAGATTATTTTATACAATTTTTCAAAATAAGGATAAAATGGAGTTTAAAACCAGAATGTACTATTCATATGAATCATATCAATTGTTCTTTGCCCTAATTGCATTGTTGAGATTGAACAATGTTATGTTATGCATTGTGAATGGTTATGTGTTTCATGAATAATATACATTGAAATTGAAATGATAATTCAAATAAGACATGATATGAGGCAATGCCATTGTGATTGGCTATGATGATGATATTGAAAGAAAGAAGGCATGTTTGCCTAAATGTGATGAGAATTTGAGAATGGAAATGGTAACTATATAATAAATGAATTGTTTGTTTAATATGTTATTCAGTTTCAGAGTTCTGGATTTGGGTGGCATGCCTAAGAAATGATAAAAGGTAACAGTCTTGCCGGGTTGAGGATCTCCTCATATGTGTTGAGTTGATGATCCAAGAGACTGGGTCTGTTACACTATGAGATATATGATTTGTAACAGTCTTGCCGGGTTGAGGATCTCCTCATATGTGTTGAGTTGATGATCCAAGAGACTGGGTCTGTTACACTATCCATGTATAGAGATACATGTATATACATTGCCTACGGGCGTGATTATTGTGACTATGAACCAAAGCAGTAACTCTGAACTCTGAATATCATATTAAATACTTGTTGGGCCCATAGGTGTCAGGGTTATATGAATGTCCTAAATAATGTTATGAGTTAATGAAATGAGATGTTGGTTATTGAGTATGATTGATTAATGTTGAATGTGGAAAGATGTTGAAATGTGGTATGCTCATATGATTATGATTTGTGAAATGCATAATTATGTGGTTAACTTTATATTTATGATATTGATCTTATCAATAACATATGTGGCATTGCATTACATTAAAGCATACCATTAGCATGTTTTATCTTACTAAGCCGTTGGCTTAGCGCGAATGTGATTCTTCGCGCAGGTGACAAGGAAGAACCAGAGAGTTCCTCTAGGCCGAGTCGAGCCTAGATTTTGAAGAGTGAATAGTGGGCTTTAAGATCGAAGACTGACTGCCAAACATGTATAAATTTTATGTGTTGTAAAACTTGAGTTTTGATGTATATGAATTTGTAAATATTGTTACTTTCCGTTGCATAGTGAACAAAGATTTTATCTGCTGTATTTCATAATAAACCTTTACTTTATTTTGTACTAGAAGTGTAAATCCTTTTTGCAGGTTGTAGTTGAGGTTATAAGGGGGATTTATTGGAAGTGTACTGAGAATGATTTTGTTTGCATTGGTTTGTGTAAAAATGTTTTCAAAAATTAGAAAAAAACCAGTTTTGTCGACACTTGGGATTGAATTTTTAGGCAAAACTATGGCAAAATTTCTATAAAAATCGGAACAAAAATTTGACTAAGTAAAAGTGGTAGCAACATTAGGATAGGGTGGCGCCTCTACTCAGCTTACACACGTAGGTCGGGAAGGGGTGTTACAATTTTTGGTATCAGAGCCTAGGTTTGAGATTCTCAACCTAGATCAATTGTAAGAAAAAGAATATTTTGATTTTTAAAGTGGGTTTTTGAGTAAAATACATGTTTTGGTATGGCAGTCTTTGATCTTTAATGAGGAATATTCTGCTGTGTTTGCAGATATAGGTAGAGATGGCATCTCATTCGCGACAATCTGTTGAAGGTAGTGCCGAGAGTATTGCTCCTGCTGAGGGAGCTAGGGTTGATAGTGTTGAGGAGGCACCTGCTTCGGTGTCGGGTAGACCAGCTGGGGAGGAGGTTCCGCCAGCCTGGTTTAGGCCTATGTTGGAAGCTATGAGACAAGCACCTGTGCAACCACAGCCACCGCCACCACCCCCTCAGCCTTCAGTACCAGTAAGGCACTATGATAAGCTAAGGAAATATGGAGCAGAGGATTTCTTTGGTACAGTTGATCCGGCTGTAGCAGAACAGTGGCTTGATAGAGTTCAGAGGGTATTTGTGCAGTTGCAAGCCACTTCAGAGGAGAAGTTTGACTATGCAAGATCTTTGCTACAGAAGGATGCCTACGACTGGTGGAAGACAGTGCCCCATTCTATGGATGATCCACCAACCTTGTCTTATGCGGATTTTCTGAGAGAATTTGAGTTGAAGTATACTCCTAGGGAGTATAAAGATGGGAAGAAAAGAGAGTTTCTAGATTTGAAGCAAGATCATCGGACCGTAACTGAGTATGAAGTTGAGTTTATTCGACTGAGTCAGTATGCTGGGGGTATCATTACTGATGAGATTGATAGATGTCGGCGATTTGAGGAGGGATTGAGGCCCTCGATCATGTGCTTAGTGGCTGGATCCAGATATCAGGATTTCTCACAGCTTGTGGCAGCAGCTCGAAGTGTAGAGCGAGCTCAAGTTATTGCAGCTGCTTCAGAGGAAGAGGTTAGGGTTAGAAGGCCCCAGTTCGAGGCAGGGTCTTCTTCTGCGAAGAGGGGTAGAGGAAGTTTTGTTCCTCGGAGTAGTAGGAGCCAGAGACCAGTGGGTAGGTCAGTGCAGTTCCAGAGGCAGAGATTTAGACCTGCAGCTTCAGTAGCGAGTGCTCCTACTCCTGGAGTTCAGAGATCCACCTTACCTGTGTGTAACCAGTGTGGTGGAAGACATGGGGGCGTTTGTTGGAGGCATAGTAGATCAGGGGTATGCTTCAGGTGTGGATCACCTGACCACTTTGTGAGAGACTGTCCTGAGAGGCAGGAGCAGATGCCAGTTGATTCTGCTGCTTCTCGAGCTAGTGTGAGGGGAGGCAGAGGAGGCAGAGGTGCCAGCCGGGGAGGTAGACCAGGATTCAGTTCTAGAGGAGGTGCTACATCCAGGGAGGGTAGACCAGAGGAGGTTGGATCTTCCCAGAGGATGTATGTTATGCAGAGACAGCCAGATACATCGGCAGTCATAGCTGGTACTTTTTCTTTATTTAATACTCCAGTACTTGCTTTGATTGATCCGGGTTCCACACATTCATATATTAGTGCATCTGTTTTGCCTGTATCTGATTTGCATGCTGAGTCCCTAGGATTTGATGTGTTGGTAACAAATCCGTTAGGGCATAGTGTGGTTGTGAGTAAGGTGCATAGAGATAGTGCAGTAGTGGTGCAGGGTGAGGAGTTCCTTGGGGATTTGATTGAGATGCCATTTAAGGAATATGACGTGATCTTAGGTATGGATTGGCTATCTCGACATGAAGCTGTGGTGGATTGTAAAAAGAAAATTGTTTCTTTGAGAACGGGTGATGGTAGAGAGGTGATAGTATCTAATGAGCAGGAACAGCTAGCCTCCTTATTTGTTTCAGCTGTTGCAGCCAGGAGGTTGATTAGAAAGGGGTGTGAAGCCTATCTTGCTCATGTGGTGGATACTAGAGTGAAGGGTTCCCCTATTGATAGCATTGCCACAGTTGCTGAGTTCCCGGATGTGTTTCCAGAGGAGTTGCCAGGGTTGCCTCCTGAGAGAGAGGTGGAGTTCGGTATTGAATTGTTGCCTGGTACCACTCCTATCTTTATTACTCCTTATAGAATGGCACCAGCAGAATTGAGGGAGTTGAAAGTGCAATTACAGGAGTTGTTGGACAAAGGATTCATTCGCCCCAGTGTTTCTCCTTGGGGAGCTCCTGTGCTATTTGTGAAGAAGAAAGATGGTACTATGAGGTTGTGTATCGATTATAGGCAATTGAACAAGGTGACTATTAAAAATAAATATCCTTTGCCTAGAATCGATGATCTCTTTGATCAGTTGAAGGGAGCGTCAGTGTTCTCCAAAATTGATTTGAGATCTGGGTACCATCAGCTGAGGGTAAGAAGTGAAGATGTTCCTAAGACTGCTTTTCGGACCAGGTATGGGCATTATGAGTTTTTAGTTATGCCTTTTGGTCTAACGAATGCACCTGCAGCTTTTATGGATTTGATGAATAGGGTGTTTAGGCCCTATTTGGATCAGTTTGTAGTGGTCTTCATTGATGATATACTGGTGTATTCACGGAATGAAGAGGAGCATGATATGCATCTGCGGATTGTGTTGCAGATTTTGAGAGAGAATCAGTTATTTGCCAAATTGTCGAAGTGTGAGTTCTGGTTGGATCAAGTTGCTTTTCTCGGACATATTGTTTCTGCAGAAGGCATCAGAGTTGATCCGAGCAAAGTTGAAGCCATTTTAAATTGGAGTCCACCCAAGTCTGTGACAGAGATTAGAAGTTTTCTGGGTTTGGCAGGCTATTACCGACGGTTTGTGAAAGGGTTTTCTTTGATAGCTACTCCACTCACCAGATTACTTCGAAAGGGAGTGAGATTTGTGTGGACAGATCAGTGTCAGGCTAGTTTTGAGCAGTTGAGAGAGTTGTTGACTCAAGCGCCTGTTCTTACTTTACCTGTTGAAGGCAAACCATATGTGATCTACAGTGATGCTTCACATAGAGGTTTGGGGTGTGTATTGATGCAGGAAGGGAAAGTTATAGCTTATGCATCTCGACAGTTGAAACCGCATGAGCTTAACTATCCGACCCATGATTTAGAATTGGCTGCCATTGTGTTTGCATTAAAGATTTGGCGCCACTATCTGTTTGGGGAGAAATGTTTCATCTACACTGATCACAAGAGTTTGAAGTATTTGGGTGTCCAGAAAGAACTCAATCTTCGTCAGAGGAGATGGTTAGAATTGATTAAAGACTACGACTGCTTGATTGACTATCATCCAGGTAAAGCAAATGTTGTTGCTGATGCCTTGAGTCGGAAGTCTTTAGCTGGTTTAACTGTTTACTCGCTCTCGTTGCTTGTTGAGTTGAGAGCATTGCATGCCAGTTTTGTACCTTGTGTTGATGGTGCATTATTGGCACAGTTGCAACTAAAGCCGATTTTGTTAGATCAGATCAAAGAAGCTTAGTTGGCCGATAAGAAGATTCAGAAGATTTTTTTCAGATTGCAAGAATGGGAAGACTAGAGATTTTGTTGTGAAAGATGATGGGAGTCTCTGGTTTAAGAACCGATTGTGTGTACCCGATGATGCTGATTTGAAAAGAGTCATTTTAGAAGAAGCTCATCAGTCAATGTTTGCTATGCATCCGGGTAATACGAAGATGTATCATGATTTGAGACAGCATTATTGGTGGATTGGTTTGAAGAGAGACATTGCTGAGTTTGTATCGAAATGTCTCACTTGTCAGAAGGTTAAAGCAGAGCATCAAGTTCCAACCGGGTTGCTTCAACCATTGTCAGTGCCAGAATGGAAGTGGGAAAGAGTGACAATGGATTTTGTGTCTGGTTTGCCATTGACACAAAAGAAGCATGATGCTATATGGGTGATTGTGGATAGATTGACTAAGACAACTCATTTCCTTCCGGTTCGAATGGATTACTCTTTGGAGAGATTGGCTGAGCTGTATATCCATGAGATTGTGAAACTGCATGGTGTTCCAACTTCTTTAGTGTCTGATCGAGATCCCAGGTTTACTTCCAGATTTTGGAAGAGTTTGCATAGTGCTTTAGGTTCTCGACTGCACTTCAGCACTGCTTTTCATCCACAGACGGATGGACAGTCAGAGAGGGTGATACAGATTATTGAGGACATGTTGAGAAGCTGTGTCATCGATTTCTCTGGAAGTTGGGATAGGTTTTTACCTCTTGTGGAGTTTGCTTACAACAATAGTCACCAATCCAGCATTGGTATGGCACCGTTTGAAGCATTGTATGGCAGACGGTGTAGGACACCTCTTTGTTGGAATGAGCTTGGAGATAATAAGTTGGTTGGTCCTGATTTGATTCAAGAAACTGAAGATAAAGTAAAGTTGATTCGAGGCAGGTTAAAAGCAGCTTCAGACCGACAGAAGTCTTATGCAGATCTAAAAAGGAGAGATATAGAGTTTGATGTTGGAGATAAGGTATTTCTGAAAGTGTCTCCTTGGAAGAAAATTTTGAGGTTCGGTCGGAAAGGAAAATTGAGTCCTCGTTTCATTGGGCCGTATGAAGTGTTAGAAAGAGTTGGGCCAGTGGCGTATCGACTTGCTTTGCCACCTGAGTTGGATCGTATTCATAATGTATTCCATGTTTCTATGTTGAGGAGATATAGGTCGGATCCATCTCATGTGTTGCCATTTGAGTCTATTGAAGTGAGCCCAGATTTGACATTTGAAGAGGAACCAGTTGCTATCTTGGCACGAGAAGTGAAAGAGTTAAGGAACAAGAGAGTGCCATTGGTGAAGATTCTTTGGAAGAATCATGCAAAAGAAGAAGCGACTTGGGAAAGTGAGCATACCATGCGAGAGCAGTATCCGCAATTGTTTCAGCTTTGATATCAGGTAATTTCGAGGACGAAATTTTCTTTTTAGAGGGGGAGAATTGTAATATCCTCATTTATGCCCTAGAAGTTTTGAGTATGTTGTTGTTATTGTGGTTGTTGATATATATATTGGGAAGTGAATGTTTGTGCATATATGTGTTAAATTGTAAGAGAAAAGAAATGGGAAGAGAATGTATATGTATATGTGTTTTGGAGAAGAAATTTAGGGTTTAGAGACAAATGTATATGTTGTTTATATGATGATATAATTAACATATACATTGGTCAAATGAAGAGTCAAGGTGATGGTTAAGTGGAAGAAGATATTTTTGGTTGTTAATGAAATTACTATAAAGGGCTTATATGAGACAAAGAGTTAGTTATATGGTTAAGGGTGTTTTGGTAATTTTCCTTGTAAGATGCATGGTGGAGATTAAAAGAAGAAAAGGTGTTTGACTTGTGCATTTTCTTCTTTCTTTCCTGAAGTGGCCGGATTCTCCATAGACAAAGAGAGAAAGAGAGGTGATCTTGAGGTTTGAAGCATTTTGAAGAAGGAAGCAAGGGTTTTGGTTAAAGATTTGTGGATTTCTTCATTTGAGGTAAGATCTTTTCTTTAATTTCTTCAATTCTTTTGAAGTGGTGTGAGAAAGGAATTAGGGTTTGTTGGTTTGATGATGAGAAGTTGAGTTGGTGAAGGTGTTGGAAGTGATTGTGTTGAGTAAGAGTTGTGTTTAGTGAAATTGTTTCTGTTTTACAATTAGTAAAGGCTGTGATTTGTATGATTTTTAATTAATTATAGAAAAATGTTCTTGAAGTGAATTTTTGATATGTTGTGCCTCTATGAGTGTAGAATGACTGAAAAATATGTTGATTCGATTTTGGAATGGTTATGAGTTTAGAAAGATTATTTTTATTAGACCTGTTCCAGCAGGTACCTTAACTGAGACAGCTATACTTCGGGATTTTTAATAAAATGTAGAAAAATCATATCCAGTCGAATTTTGGATATGTTGTTGCTTAGTGAGTCTAGTATTTGAGAAAAATAATTTGGAACCACGTTGATTGAATTTGATTTATGGAATTCACAAAGTTCAGAACTGCTGCCAGGATGCAGGGCAATTGGGGCAGTCTGGTTAGGTGAACTATTTGACCAAGATTTTGTGTTCAGTTTGATCTGAAATTTTAAAGGAATGATTTTTAGATACAAAACTAAATTCTGTAAAAATTTTAGAATTTTTAGTCAAGTAGATTATTTTATACAATTTTTCAAAATAAGGATAAAATGGAGTTTAAAACCAGAATGTACTATTCATATGAATCATATCAATTGTTCTTTGCCCTAATTGCATTGTTGAGATTGAACAATGTTATGTTATGCATTGTGAATGGTTATGTGTTTCATGAATAATATACATTGAAATTGAAATGATAATTCAAATAAGACATGATATGAGGCAATGCCATTGTGATTGGCTATGATGATGATATTGAAAGAAAGAAGGCATGTTTGCCTAAATGTGATGAGAATTTGAGAATGGAAATGGTAACTATATAATAAATGAATTGTTTGTTTAATATGTTATTCAGTTTCAGAGTTCTGGATTTGGGTGGCATGCCTAAGAAATGATAAAAGGTAACAGTCTTGCCGGGTTGAGGATCTCCTCATATGTGTTGAGTTGATGATCCAAGAGACTGGGTCTGTTACACTATGAGATATATGATTTGTAACAGTCTTGCCGGGTTGAGGATCTCCTCATATGTGTTGAGTTGATGATCCAAGAGACTGGGTCTGTTACACTATCCATGTATAGAGATACATGTATATACATTGCCTACGGGCGTGATTATTGTGACTATGAACCAAAGCAGTAACTCTGAACTCTGAATATCATATTAAATACTTGTTGGGCCCATAGGTGTCAGGGTTATATGAATGTCCTAAATAATGTTATGAGTTAATGAAATGAGATGTTGGTTATTGAGTATGATTGATTAATGTTGAATGTGGAAAGATGTTGAAATGTGGTATGCTCATATGATTATGATTTGTGAAATGCATAATTATGTGGTTAACTTTATATTTATGATATTGATCTTATCAATAACATATGTGGCATTGCATTACATTAAAGCATACCATTAGCATGTTTTATCTTACTAAGCCGTTGGCTTAGCGCGAATGTGATTCTTCGCGCAGGTGACAAGGAAGAACCAGAGAGTTCCTCTAGGCCGAGTCGAGCCTAGATTTTGAAGAGTGAATAGTGGGCTTTAAGATCGAAGACTGACTGCCAAACATGTATAAATTTTATGTGTTGTAAAACTTGAGTTTTGATGTATATGAATTTGTAAATATTGTTACTTTCCGTTGCATAGTGAATAAAGATTTTATCTGCTGTATTTCATAATAAACCTTTACTTTATTTTGTACTAGAAGTGTAAATCCTTTTTGCAGGTTGTAGTTGAGGTTATAAGGGGGATTTATTGGAAGTGTACTGAGAATGATTTTGTTTGCATTGGTTTGTGTAAAAATGTTTTCAAAAATTAGAAAAAAACCAGTTTTGTCGACACTTGGGATTGAATTTTTAGGCAAAACTATGGCAAAATTTCTATAAAAATCGGAACAAAAATTTGACTAAGTAAAAGTGGTAGCAACATTAGGATAGGGTGGCGCCTCTACTCAGCTTACACACGTAGGTCGGGAAGGGGTGTTACATACCTCGGGTCCAGAACCCAAATCCTAAATTCACCTTGGGTCCAGAACCCAAATTATTTTTGAGTCCAGAGCTCAAACCATCCTTAGGTACGGAGTCCAATATGGCTCTAAATCTAGTCAAAAATCACATTGCTTTTCCCTCACTTTTTCTCTAATCTTAGATCGCTCAAGCAGGGCGCAAACTGTTGACCCTTAATTTTTGACCTTGTCCAATCCGATATTTTTAAATAGTCTAAAATAATTTTTATAGTGTTTTAATTAAATAATATTTATTTTAATAATATTTATTACTTATAATATTTATTTTTAATAAAAATAAAAAAGTAATAATAAAAAGGATAAAAAATAAATGAATGAAAATCGGCAACGAAAGAATCGACGATGAAATTTTTTATCGCGGGCGACGAATTGGCTGGCCAGCGCCCAGCGCCCGTGGAACTTCTTCTCCAAGGCACTTTCGCACGCCCGGCCCTCGCACAGTTTTGCCAAAACTCTATTCTTCCTTGTTTTTAATTTTGTTTCCTAAAACATTTTTATTTCCTTAGCCAATTAGTATTAGGTTTTTATTTTTTCTTATAAATACCACATTAAAGACACATAATGGGAGATTTTTTATCTGAAATTTTTGATCGGACTTTGAATTTTTGGACTTTGGATCTTAAAAGAGGATCTAGACCTTTGGAGCTCGAAATTATTTTTTGCAGTTTATTCATGATCTCAAGCTTGAAGAATCAAGAGGCAGCTAACAATATACAACTCATCAAAGGCAGCCCACACTGTCTTTGTTATTGTTCAACCAGGATTCAAGATTGTGGTAGAACCAACAACGGAGGTTTGAATCTCTATTTCTTTATTTATGTTCACAGTAGCTTCATCATAAAATTTGATCAATTATTTGAACATACATGTTTTTGTTATTTGATCAATTATTTTGTTTACCCTCTAAACATTATTTAAAACCCTAAAAAGTATTTTTTTCAAAACTCTAAAACCTTAATACCCGTAAAACTAACTTTTTAAATTTAAAACCCTAATTACATTTTTCTAAAACCATAAAACAATAATCTGTTTTCTCAAAACCATAATTAATTCTATTTTCCAAATCATCACAGTAGCTTGCTCCTTTCAAATATCTAATGATTTTATTTTATTTTCAAAAGCTTCAATCTTATTTACTTAAAACCTAATTGAAACATGAACCCTAAAGTTATATACTTACTGTTTAATTTTAAATTAGATTATGTAGTTTATTATATGTCTTGATGATTGATTTATTTAATATTCATATCTGATTTGTTTATCATGAATGGATGTTTATGTTTATTGATTTGTTTTGATTTCAAAACTTTGTAAGAGGTTTGTTTCCATATGTTAGGTAGCTCCTGTATTAAGCATCATGTAATTTAAATTACTTTTATATTTTGGACCAAAGGACACATTTCCACCTTTCTGTGGGTGTCCTATTTATTTTTAGACATGGACGATGTAATGACATGTTTCCATCCTCGGATGGGTGTCCATTTATTTATTTTGTTTGAACATTGCTTTGATTTTAATATAATGATGCTTTATTTTAATTGTTGCATGTAGTATGGATGATATTGTTATATTTAAGAATTTTATAATATTAAGACCTACAAAGGACACCGGTTCCAATGAACCGGGCGTTGTGGGGGTGCTGGGCCATTTCTCATCTTTCCCACATATACCCAACTTTTCGAACCCATTAAGGAGTTGTGGATTCCTTAGGAATCGAGTCATCCACCCCTTTCTTTTTTTCAGCCTGTCTGGGTGGCAACTCTATTTTCTCCAGGCTTAGGCTCGTGTTCTCTAAGGCCTCAAGCCTAAATAGTACCGAAGTCGCAACAACCATTCCACCTGGAGTGGGGGCAAAACTCCCCGCTCACAATTTGTTACACTACTTTTTAAGGCTGATTTTAAAAATCTTTACACTTTGAGGACTTATAATCTTTTCAGCTGGAATTATAGATGAAAGACAAAGAAAAAATTATTTTGGCAATTTCTTCAAGTGACACTCCCAATGGCACGGGCATGTCAATGATTTGGGTAGCCATTGAATCTCAAGCTAGATCTAAAATCAGTATGATTTGGGCAATTCAATAGTTTTTAATTAACATTAGATTATGTACAGTACTTCAATGGAATAATTCTTTGATCAACACCTGGTATCACACATATTTATCATATATTTAAAATAAATTTGTTACACTACTTGTTAAGGCTGATTTTAAAAATCCTTTACACTTTGAGGACTTATAATCTTTTCAGCTGGAATTATAGATGAAAAACAAAAAAAAAGTTATTTTGGCAATTTCTTCAAGTGACACGCCCAATGGCACGGGCATGTCAATGACCGTGTCATTTGCCCATTCTTACAGAATCTTTGACATGCCCAATGACACGGGCATGTCACTGGCTGTGTTATTTAACTTGCATTATAGTAGCTAAGACACGCTCGATGACACAGACGTGTTATTGGCCATGTCATTTATTTTTTATCATAGTAGCTATGACACGCTCAATGACACGGGCGTGTTACTGGTCGTGTCATCAACATTGAAGCACAACATCGTTGATACGCCTAATGACATGGCCGTGTCAAGAAAAATTATGTATTTTGCACGTTCAATAACTTAAACACAATATATCCAAATATATGATAAAAGTGAATCAAAAACTAGTTTCTTTGACATAGAAAGAGTCTATATCAAATACTTTTCAATAAAAACTCATCAAAGAAAACTCAATCAACCACTTCAAATAATAAAATTCATAGAAATTTAGATAGTTGCAGATTAAAAATACATAAGCACATACCTCTTTCAAAATCCCTTTTCTTCTTTAATCACTTGTTGATAATCTCAACATTTTCAACTTATTCTTCTAAATTATAACTAGATGTGATTTCCTCTTGAATTTGGCCAAGTTTTTTAAAAGAAGGAAGAAAGGAGAAGTTTTGGTGGTGAAGGTGATGATATGCATGGATGAAGAAGAGAGAGGAAGAAAGAATTTTCTACATACACACACCTATCCACATATATATATAGTTTAATCTAGTGTGGTCAATCTCATTTTAACTACAGTAAACCCTCACTCTTAACCTTTGATTCCAATTCGATTTTTAGTCTCCTAAAACCATAAAAATAAATAATTTCTTCAGTAAATTTTTAAGATATACTATTTACATCACTTATCCATGCCACTTATATCACAATTCACTATCAATTATCAATATTAAATTAAGAGTTTAATATTTAAAATTTTAAACATTGCAGGAATGGACAAAAATAAGAATGGTGTCAGTATAATTTTAGATCGAAATCTAAAGGAGAGGGTTGTAGTGGTAAAAAGAGTAGGTGATAGGATCATTTCAGTAAAACTTATTGTACAAAATGAGACCATTAACATAGTTAGTTGTAACACCTTAATACCCTATATACGTTTAATACATATACCCGGTATATGTAAAATACGTATATATAGCACTAGTATGTCAAAGCTTAATCTTACTAAAATTTTTATAAATTAAAATGTTCCTTAATAATTAAATAAAAATATTTAGTAATTATATTCTAAAAATACAAAATTTAATGAAAAATCTCTGAAAAAATTTGCTAGAGTTTTATCTGTAATTTGGATATCTCAAAAATCTCAACATTTCACAACCTGCAGAAAATACACTCCCAAAATAATTTCAACATCCCATACTTCCAGAACTCCATCAATTGTCCCAAAACACTTAAACATACATATATACATATAAATAACCATTATTTAAAAAAATACAACCCCAAGTTTTCTAAATTACATCATTTACATAATTATAATATAACATACATATTTAAAAGTTAAGTTGTCAAAATGAACATATTACATTGCACGATCCTGGTCTGTGGTGGCCAACTCAAAACTCTAGAAAGCAAAAGTGCTCTATACCTGCTCTGGTCCAGTAGGGCTCTCTGCAGTAACCTATCACCTGCACGATACACAAATCGCACTAAGTAAAATTGCCTAGTGGTACATAATTTTAAATAAAGAAAGTCACATGAATAATGAAAAATGTATTTCTTCCAAAATGTAAACTTGATATGCATTTCCATAATGCAAGTCACTCAATTAACACTTTTAAACTAACACATTTCTCATACACACACATTGGGCCCAAATGACCCTATATAATATTCAAATTCCAGAGATATTTTTTTGGAGTCACATTTGACACCTAATGTCTGGCCCGAAGGCAAAATATATTGACGCCCAGTGTCTAGCCCGTAGGAGATAATAATGATGCCCCAACATCTAGCCCGAAGACAATAATAATGACGCCCGGCGTCTGGCCCGAAGGCAAATATCTGGTATACCGTATCACACCAAAGTCAATACTCTAGAATTTGACATTACATAAGGTTACACACATTACTTAAACCATTTATTATTTATTATTTATTTTATTATTTTTAATTCTTTAATTTTCAACATCCATTCAAAAAAATTGTTTTTGAATTATTTAATTAATTTATTTTTAAGGTAAAATTACCATTTTATCATTCTTTTACTATTTCACTGTTGACTTTTTCTAACTCATGTTTGACTTTATATGTAATTTATATTTTTATTATATTTTACATATATATAATTAAATGATATTTTCTCACTTCTAACACCTCATTTAACTCCCCAAATTATTAATTTAATTTAAATTTTTATAAAATAACGGATGTTATATTAGTACTTATACCCCTTAAGTTGGATTGGATGGGGAGAGCAAGCAAAAATTTTAAGAAGATATGGATGAGTTTATGCAAGAGATCCCGAATGATGAGAATATCTTTATACAAGGAGACTTAAATGGACATGTAGGAAAAGATATAGTAGGTTTTGAGGATGTACATGGAGGCTATGATTTTGGAACTAGAAATGAAGAAGGCAAGAATATACTTGATTTATTATAGCTTACGATTTGATTCTAGCAAACATATATTTTATAAAAAGGAAATCACATCTAGTAACCTTTAAAAGTGGACAAAATAGAAGTCAGATTGACTTCATACTCACAAAAGAAACTAATTGAACTAGATGTAAGGATTGCAAGGTTATTCCTGATGAGACATTGACTACTCAACATAGGTTAGTGGTGTTGGATGTCAAGATTAAGAGTTGGACCAGTAGGCCTAGGAGAAATGGAATTCCTAAGATTAGGTGGTAGACTTTAAAAGGTATAAAACAATTGATGTTTAAGGATGAGTTGGTTAAAGCCGAGGTTGGAAGGTGGATATAAAAATGTCAGCAAATGATTTGTGGGTGAGCATGTCTACAATAATTAAAGGAGTACCTAAAAAGGTACTTGGAGAGTCTAAAGGATGTGGACATCCATCGAAGGAGTCTAGGTGGTGGAGTGAGGAAGTGCAAAAAGTAGTAAAAAGTAAAAGGGAATGGTATAAGAGTTTGCCAAAGTGTAGTGATAATGAGGCTTTTGAGCATTACAAACAAGAAAAAAAAAGGATGTTAAAAAGGCAGTTAGGCAAGCAAGAGCACAATATCTGGAGAGTTTGTATGTAAAACTTGGAACAAAGGAAGGAGAAAAGGCTATTTATAAATTGGCTAAGATAAGGGAAAGAAAATTTTGAGATTTGAACCAAGTTAAGTGCATCAAAGATGAAAAGAATAGGATCTTGGTTTAAGAACAAGATATCAAGGAAAGATGGAGAAGTTGTTTTGAGAAACTTTTTAATGGTAACCGTAATTAAATTATTGAAGGTTTGGATGAGATAGAAGAAAAAAATGTGAAGTATACTAAACGAATTAGGTTCTCTGAAGTAAAGGAAGATTTGAAGAGAATGAAAATTTGTAAAGCATGTGGACCGGATGAAATACCCATTGCAGTTTGGAAAAGTTTGGGAGATACAGGTATTGTGTGCTTGACGACTTTGTTTAATAAGATCCTAAGTACAAAGAAAATGCCTAATGAATGGAGACAAAGCAGTCTGATACCTATTTTGAAGAATAAATGAGATATTCAAAATTGCTCAAATTACAGAGGTATTAAGCTTATGAACCACACCATGAAATCATGGGAGAGAGTTGTAGAACACCATTTACATTTGGACACTTGTATCTCCTCAAATCAATTTGGTTTTATGGCTAATCGATCCATTATGGAAGCAATCTTTCTTATTAGAGATGTGATCGAAAAGTATGGAGAGATGAAGAAGGATTTACAAATGGTTTTCATTGACTTAGAGAAGGCATATGATAGAGTTCCTAGAAAAGTTTTATGGTGGATCCTAGAGTGTAAGGTGATTTCTATAAGATATATCCATGTCTTGAAGGATATGCATGATGGAGCTATCAGTAGTGTCCGTAATGTAATATCCTCATGTATACCTTAAAAGTTTTGATTATGTTATTGTTATATATTGGATTGAATATATGTGTTAAATAACAAGAGAAAAGAAGTTGGGAAAAGAATGTATAGGTATTTGTGTTTTGAGAAGAAAAGAGGGTGTAGAGAGAAGTGTATATGTTGTTTATATGGTTGTATAACTAACATATACATTGGTCAAAAGGGTTGGTCAATACAAGATGATATTTATTTGTGGCATGTGAAATTATATATATGGGTATATATGAGACAAAAGATTAATTAAATGGATGAAGGGCATTGAGGTAATTTTCTTTGGTTAAGTTGCATGGTGAAGATTAAAAGAAGAAAAGTGGTTGACTTGTTGGTATTTTCTTCTTTCTTTCTTGAAGAGGCCGGCCATTGAAGAAGAGAAAGAGCTAGGGAGGTGTTTGAAGTTCTATAATCAAATTGAAGAAGGAATCAAGGGTTTTGGTTAGAGATTTGTGGAATTTCTTCATTTAAGGTAAGTTTTCTCTTGATTTCTCTTGTTCTATTTGGAATTTTGTTTGAGTTTGATGGAGTGTGTTTGTGTATGGTGTGTGTAAAAGTGTTGAAATGGAATTAAAGATAAGAAGCTAGGTTGGTGTTGGTGATGGAAGAGTAAGAGTTGTGTTTAGTGAATTTTTTTCTGTTTTACAATTAGTAAAGGCTGTGACTTGTATGATTTTTAATTAATTATAGAAAAATGTTCTTGAAGTGAATTTTTGATATGTTGTGCCTCTATGAGTCTAGAATGACTGAAAAATATGTTGATTCGATTTTGGAATGGTTATGAGTTTAGAAAGATTATTTTTATTAGACCTGTTCCAGCAGGTACCTTAACTGAGACAGCTATATTTCGGGATTTTTAATAAAATGTAGAAAAATCATATCCAATTGAATTTTGGATATGTTGTTTCTTAGTGAGTCTAGTATTTGAGAAAAATAATTTGGAACCATGTTGATTGAATTTGATTTATGGAATTCACAAAGTTCAGAACTGCTGCCAGGATGCAGGGCAATTGGGGCAGTCTGGTTAGGTGAACTATTTGACCAAGATTTTGTGTTCAGTTTGATCTGAAATTTTAAAGGAATGATTTTAAGATACAAAACTAAATTCTGTAAAAATTTTAGAATTTTTAATCAAGTAGATTATTTTATACAATTTTTCAAAATAAGGATAAAATGGAGTCTTAAACCAGAATGTACTATTCATATGGTCATTTTGCTAATATTCCTTTTTGATTAGATTGTGAAGAGGTTGAATTGCCCTAACCGTGTCCCTCAAGTGGTGCTGCCCGTGTCCCTCAAAGGTTTTGAAGAGATTGGGTTGCATTAACCTAAATGTGGAGAATTCTTGGAAAGAAAAGAAATGTATAGATTGATGGGACTAGTTCTTGAGGTAAGTACCAATACATATGATTGTATTTAATTACATAATTTGAGGCTTAACACATTTGTTTGCAAATGTGTTAAGTGATCTATTATATTGTTAACATAATTGGACTAAGGTGATGATTGAATGATGTGAAGGATGTGAAGATCATTAACAAGGTAAGCATAAACCCTATTTGATTGTATATCCTTATATGTCTTTGAACATTAACACATTGGGATGAAAGTGTTAAATAAGCTATTATATTGTGAATGTAAATGAAGAATATATATAAAGGATGAAATATGAAATGGGAAAGGTAGGAAGAAATGAGGATCATTCTTAAGGTATGTGCAATTTGTTATGATAAATGCTCTAGTAATGAATGATGTTAATGTGTTTTGAGAAGTGAGAAAATGTTATGTTATATGCATTGTGAATCTTGTGTATGGCAATGTATTATATGAATAATATACTTTGAAATGTGATATCAATGATGCTATATGTATCATATGGATTGAGATATGATATGATATGAAGCCATTGTGATTGGCTATGATAATTCAATTGAAAGAGATAAGGCATGTTGGCCTAATTGATGATGAGATTGATAATGAAATAATAAATGAATTGTTTGTTTAATATGTTATTCAGTTTCAGAGTTCTGGATTTGGGTGGCATGCCTAAGAAATGATGAAAGGTAACAGTCTTGCCGGGTTGAGGATCTCCTCATATGTGTTGAGTTGATGGTCCAAGAGACTGGGTCTGTTACACTATGAGAATTGTGAATATGAGATATATGATTTGTAACAGTCTTGCCGGGTTGAGGATCTCCTCATATGTGTTGAGTTGATGGTCCAAGAGACTGGATCTGTTACACTATCCATGGATAGAGATACATGTATATACATTGCCTACGGGCGTGATGATTGTGACTATGAACCAAAGCAGTAACTCTGAACTTTGAATAACATATTAGTGTTTTGGGCCCGAGTCTGTCTTTATTGTCAATGTGAAATGCAAGTATTGAAATACTGATTGTGAGTATTAATAATGAATTATGCTTGGTGAATTGTGAATAATATAATGTTATTAAGTGTAATATGTAAATGAATTGTGGTTGATGATAAAGGTTGTCTTTATTGGAAATATGATTTATGATTTATATGATATGTAAATTGCGTATTGCAATAATGAGTGATATGATGTGTAATGTGTGTATTGCAATAATGAGTGTATGATATGTAATGTGTGTATTGCAATAATAATTGGTATGATATGTAAAGTGTGTATTGCAATAATGAGTGATATGATGTGTAATGTGTGTATTGCAATAATGAGTGTATGATATGTAATGTGTGTATTGCAATAATAATTGGTATGATATGTAAAGTGTGTATTGCAATAATGGTTGGAGTGGTATATATATAATGTAGGGGTATTAATATATTGGTTTTGAGTATTGGTGATGCATTGGGGTTGGTGATAATATTATGTATATATATACATCATATATGAAATTAGCTAGGATATATTAAAGATAAAATTAAAAAGAAAAGAAGATATGATAAGAACTAATTATATATTGAATCGATGTATCATTATATATCAATACTTCTATACTATATGTTTATATTTTATATTTGGACTACTAAGCTCTCGGGCTTAGCGCGGGTGTTTATTCGCGCAGGTATATAGATGGAAGATATGAAGTCTTTGTTATGCCACAAGAAGAGTAAAGTTTGTCGAGACCAACTAGAGGGTAATGCATACATGTATAAATTTTAATTATGATGTATTTCTGACAAGAGAGTATTTATATGTATAAATGAAGTTTTAATAAAGATAATGATTTTATAAATGTTATTTAAATTAATGTATTATGGTTTGAACTCTGTTACAGGTTTTTAAAAGGTAACGAAAAGTGATATCCTTATACTTTATATATTTATTGTATGTATACTAGGTATACGCATAGTACTTATATAGGGTATCGGGGTGTTACACGTAATGTTAGAGGGGCTACTAAGGATTTTCCTGTTTCTGTTGGGTTACATCAAGGTTAATCTTCGGGCCCTTATCTATTTGCCTTGGTCATGGATACGCTAACAAGGCATATACAAGATGATATTTCTTGGTGTATGATGTTTGCAGTTGATATTGTGTTGATAGATGAGACCCAAGTAGGTATAAGTCAAAAGTTAGAGTTATGGAGAAATACTTTGGAATCAAAGGGTTTTAAGCTTAGTAGAAATAAGACTGAGTATAAGCATTGTAGATTTAATAACATGAATTGAGAAGGAGGCAAAGTTATTTTAGACGGAGTAGCAGTACCTTATAGTATTCATTTTAAATAATTTGGTTCTATTAGTCAAGCGGATGGTGGTTGTAAAGAAGATGTAAGTTACATGATTAAAGCTGGTTGGATAAAGTGGAGGAGTGTCATAGGAGTGTTATGTGACCAAAAGATACCAGTCAAAATAAAAGAAAAATTCTACCGCACTGCCATGCGGCCTGCGATAATGTATGGTAGTGAGTGTTGGGCTGTGAAAGGATAATACATGAGTAAGATGCATGTTGTAGAGATAAGAATGATAAGATAGATGCGTGAACACACTAGAATCGATAGAATCAAGAATGAGAGCATTAGAGAAAAAGTAGAGGTGGTGCTGTAGACCCTTAATTTTTGATCCAATTCGGTCCATTGTGTTTTATTTGGTTTGAAATGATTTTTCTCGTCTAATTGGTCCAAAATAATTTTAAATAGTTTTTGCTTTATTATCTAATTTTTATTAATAAAAAATAAAATTAAAAAATAAAAAAATAAAAATAAAAATAAAAATCAGAGTTGGAAAAATCGACAGCGAAAAACAGTCGCACGGGCCCGGGGGAATTTTGCCCCGCAGGAAACTCCTGCGGGCGAGGCGCCCGCTGGCCCAATCCTTCGCCCCCAGGATTTTCCTGCGGGCGAAGGAATTTTGCCCCGCAGGAATTTCCTGTGGGCGAAATAACTTCCCGCAGGAAATTCTTGCGGGCTGGCACGCTGACACGCCCACGGGCTGGCACGCCACGGGCCCGCTGCCACAATTTTCGCCAGCGCAAAATTTTTCTCTGAATTTTTTTGAAACCTAATTCAACTAGGTTTAATTTCTTTTTTTATTATTATTAATTGCCGTGGGGAATTAGGAATAAAAAACCTAAAAACCACTATAAATAAGGACTAATTAAATCAAATCAGAGGAGGAAAAATTTACACAGTGACTTTAGGATTTGAAACCAAATCAAAGAAGGAAAAGTAAGAATTCAATTGAAGTGATATTTACAGCAGCAGACTCACGATTTAAAGGGGAAAGGAGAATTCAAAGGCAACCAAGGCTTGTCTTTGGAGCTAGCTCATCCAAGAAGAGTTATTTTTTTGGAGAATCAACAAAAGAAGGTATGTTAAATTCTTTTAATTTATGTTTCACAGTAGCCAATCCATAAAGTTTAAGTTTGTTAAATAAAAAATGTTAGAGTTGTAATTTAATTTTTCCATAATCAAAAACCCTAAAACGTGACTTTCTTTTTTAAAAAAAACTTAAAATTGTTATTTTTTCTTCTTAAAAACCTTAAAACACTAATTGAACATATTTTTCAACAAAACCAAAATCAAATTCTATTTCTTTTAAGATTTTAAAGTAGGTTCTAGTTTATTCAAAAAACCTTAAAAAACATCTTTTCTACTTATAAAAACTTCAATCCATGTGTTTAAATTCATAAAACTTCATAAAATATCAAATTGCTTTTTAAAAAAACCCTAAAAATAATTCATTACCCGAGAACCCTAATTTCATAGTTTAAATCCAAAATTCAACTTTTAAACCTAAAACAATGAACCCTAACCCTTTTAAAACCTTAAACCCTAATTTTTATGAACCTTAGTCCTTTTAAAACATAAAAAAAAATAAAAACATAAAAACTCAAAAAGTCACAGTAGCTTAAATCGCCATTTAAAAATCATGAATTAAAAAGTATTTCAAAGTGTCCAAAACCCTAGTTTCATAATTTCACCATTCAAACTTTAATTTGGTTAATCAAAGAGTCTTACCCACATTTTAAAACCTAAAACACTATTTATTTTAATTCCATAAGAAGTCACAGTAGCCATAAATTGAACTTTTATTTGCTTTATTCAATTCCATACTTGATATGCTTTGATTTATTTCTTATGCTTTAATTTATTTAATTTCAATATTTGATTTATTTAATTTGTCATGGATGAATGTTTATTTTATTGATATTTAAATACTTTTAATGAATGATTTATTTATTATGGATGATTATTTACTTTTATCAATCAATTTAGACTTCCAAAAGTTGTAAGAGGTATGTTTCCACTTGGTGTCATTTATTTAAGAGGTACCTCATTATTTAAACATCATGTAATTTAATTTTCTTTTCTATTTTAGAACCTTTGTAAGGGGCATGTTTCTACCTTTTGGTGGGTGCCCTATCTAGGCATGTGATGTAAGGACATGTTTCCATCCTTGGATGGGTGTCCATTTATTTGTTTTGTTTTGTTTGTACATTGCTTTGATTTTAATATAATGATGCTTTCTTTTTATTGTGTGTAGTATGGATAATATTGTTATATTTACGAATTTTATAATATTAAGACCTGTAAAGGAGGCCGGTTCCAATGAACCGGGCGTTGTGGGGGTGCTGGGCCATTTCTCACCTTCCCCACACGTACTATTTTATGTCAAAAGTCCTACCCTATTCGCCGTCGAGCTGGTGCGGGCTGCTGCAGCAATGTTGATCTTCTATCCACTACCTGCGAGTTAGACATATAACTCGCTGAGCAACTTATTGCCCAGTGGGTACTTTAACCATTGCCGAATATAAATGGTGCAAGGAAGGTTGTTGAAACACATATAAAAGTAGAATACTGCATAATTAAACTATTTTTATACAATCATCATATTTATATTTTCTAACTAAGTTAAGATTCACATTTTGTATGTAAACAACATGTAATATAACTTCATTATAATTACGAGTTAATCTGCTCCACTAGGTAATTATGAATACACCAATCTGGAAATGATGCCTCGTATAGAGTTAAGCATGGTCTTGACCTCACACGACTAATTGCCATGGTCTTGGTCTCACACGATATGGAATATACAACATAACTGCGTGGTCTTGGTCTCACACGACCAGTTGCCATGATCTTGACCTCACATGATATAACTGCACGCGCGTAAGTAATATCCCGACCGAAGCCATTAAGACTGTACTGCCGGTAGGATGGCATGCCAAACCCCCATTCCAGACCGATTTTACCCATTTACTGAGTAGAGCATATAAAACATTTCATATATACCCATTCACTTCGTATATATACCACATATTCTCCATGTATATACAATATATACTTACACAAATACCACATATACTCACATATGTATCATATGTATTCACATATATACCATATACACGCATATATATACCATATATACACGTATTCCCCACGTATATACCTTATTTATATATTCACATGATAACGAACATGTATTCCATCACGGTTATGAAATTCAGATTGATTTTCTAATCTTTTCCATCTAATTTATTCTTCATATTCATATTTAAACTCAATACCAAAAATAAAATGATAAAACACCCACACCAAGTTTTTGACCAAGTTAATAATGAAAAATTACCATATGAACAATAAACTCTGGTTCTTGACCCAACTTGATCCTTGTATTAGAAAATTTGTATAAAATAATCCACTTGGCTAAAAACTCAAAACTTTTTACAGAATTTAGTTTTGCATCTTAAAATCATTCCTTTAAAATTTTATATAAAACTGGACATAAAATCTTGGTCAACTAGTTCACCCAACCAGACTGCTCTAGTTGCCCTGCATCCTGGCAACAGTTCTGAATTTTGTGAATTCTATAAATTAAATTCAATCAATGTGGTTTCAAATTATTTTTCTCAAATACTAGACTCACTAAAAAACAACATATCCAAAATTCAACTGGATTTTAGTTTTCTACATTTTATTAAAAATGCAGAAAGAAGGCTGTCTCAGTCAAGGAACCTGCTGGAGCAGGGCTAATAAAAATAATCTTTCCAAAATCATAACCATTCCAAATTCAACTCAACATATTTTTCCGTCATTCTAGACTCATTGAGACGCAACATATCAAAAATATAACGCAAGATAAGTTTTCTATATTTAATTAAAAATCATACAAGTCACAGCATTTTACTAATTGTAAAACAAAAACAATTTCAAAAGGAGTTCAATGGTTAAAGTAACAAACCTTACTATTTCTTAGTCCTTATTCTATATCACTTCCTTTCCTTCCTTGTCTCCTTGATTTCCTATGAAATTTAACATCACATATACAAAGGTAAGAACCCTAGGTATAGACATAGTCTTATCTTATGATTTTTCTAATGGTTGCTAGCTTATTTTCACCATTAAACACCATTATTTCTTTCATCAAATCCTTCAAATAATTATTTCTTGAATTTTCTCCAAATCTAGCTACATGAACCCTAATTTCAATCTCTAAAATTAACCATTAATCCATGAAGTTAAAACTAGAGATAGGTTTCTCTTGCCTTTTAATCTTGTTTGTCACCAAAATCTTCAACCAAAAGCCTTAAACTTTGGAAAAATCACCTCCTTATTCATTCTCTTATGGTTTGGACGAGTTCACCATGTAAGAGAGGGCTTTTATTTTCTTTCCTTAACTTATTTTGATCCAAATGGCAGCCATAAGTGGTGAAAATATATTGGTATAGATGTTGACTTCCAATTGGTACACCTTATAGCAAAAAATGGCCACTTTTAATTGGTCCACTTGCCTTTTTCTTTTATCTATTTATTTGGCAAGCCATTAGGCTTCCTTTTATTCATATTTTGACCCCTCAAATTGGTTCTATTTACAAAATTGCCACTCCGGTGGAAATGACCAAAATGCCCTTGTTGCAAAATCATCCATAACTTTCAAACCGTGCGTATTCGGGAAAAATCGTGCGCCACCGTTACGACCCGATAAATCCTGAGAACACATCTATTACATCCATTATGGGCGCTATTAAGAACTGACGTAACTTGTTGAAAAAGTACCTTTAGGTCCTCATCCTCTTAAAAAATTTCAATTAGGTCCCGTCAGCTCCACTGTGTACACCAATTTCATATTTGACTATCCCGAGCCTCTATTTGACCACTCGTTCATGTCCTCCTTGCCTATTACTCGACTATCTAGCCTTTGGGATGTGACAGTTCTACCCTCCTTAATTTAAGTTTCGCCCCGAAACTTGCTTGTTCATACATGTAAAACTTTTTGGAAAACTTGCTTCCTCAACACCTATTGGTGCGGAGGCTTGGGATTCTGTCTCCTGTTCCATAGCTTGTTGTGAGTCTAGAGACATCCTACAATATAAAAGTAATCAGCAGTCTGCACAGCTCGACATATAACCTTTTTCCTATATGGCATGTACATTAGACTATATAACTCATGCTTAATTATTCTCGACTATTTCTTATTTCACAAACATAATTTCATATAATACTTTTTCACAAATACCATAACTACTACAGGGTATCCCGTTTTACATTGGTAATGGCCACTCCCAACATAAAACGTATATCCTCCTATATTTTCCTCTTCCTATCTAAAGTCTTTCTAACTCACTTCGTTTACTATCTCTCGATATCCTAATTATCATACACTTTCCTATGTCTAACCGCCCAGGAACGGCTAAACCAATGCTTTGATACCACAAATTGTAACACCCCTTCCCGACCTATGAATAAGCCGGGGAGGAATGTCACATCGGGATGCGAGCTCTGGTTACAATGTCTTAATTAAGAATTCTTATGAAAATTTTTTCGAAAAATTGGGCGGAGTTTCCCCTAAAAAGCGGGGTTCCCAAGTGTAACCAAAACTGATTTTTTTTCTTAAAACACTTTTGTTCACAATTCAACTCAAGAACACTCCCAATAATAATCTCCCTTATATCCTCAACTACACCCTGCAAGAAAAATTCACACTTCTATATCGTTTCTCAAGATCACATATCATTTGCTAAGTTTCATTACCATACTATTGTTTATTCTCTTGTTATATACACCATAATACTTAATATGTTTAACAAACCTTTACAATAGATATAATGTACATGCCATACTACTATTTTATGTCAAAAGTCCTACCCTATTCGCCGTCGAACTGGTGCGGGCTGCTGCAGAAATGCTGATCTTCTATCCACTACCTGCGAGTTAGACATATAACTCGCTGAGCAACTTATTGCCCAGTGGGTACTTTAACCATTGCTGAATATAAATGGTGCAAGGAAGGTTATTGAAACACATATAAAAGTATAATACTGCATAATTAAACTATTTTCATACAATCATCATATTTATATTTTCTAACTAAGTTAAGATTCACATTTTGTATGTAAACAACATGTAATATAACTTCATTATAATTACGAGTTAATCTGCTCCACTAGATAATTATGAATACACTGATCTTGAAATGAGGCCTCGTATAGAGTTACGCGTGGTCTTGACCTCACACGACTAATTGCCATGGTCTTGGTCTCACACGATATGGAATATACAACATAACTGTGTGGTCTTGGTCTCACACTACTAGTTGCCATGGTCTTGACCTCACACGATATAACTGCGCACGCGTAAGTAATATCCAGACCAAAGCCATTAAGACATTACTGCCGGTAGGATGGCATGCCAAACTCCATTCCAGACCGGTTTTACCCATTTACCTAGTAGAGCATATATAACATTTCATATATACCCAATCACTTCGTATATATACCACATATTCTCCATGTATATACAATATATACTTACATAAATACCACATATACTCACATATGTATCATATGTATTCACATATATACCATATACACGCATATATATACCATATATACACGTATTCCCTACGTATATACCTTATTTATATATTCACATGATAATGAACATGTATTCCATCACGTGACTTTTATCACGGTTATGAAATTCAGATTGATTTTCTAATCTTTTCCATCTAATTTATTCTTCATATTCATATTTAAACTCAATACCAAAAATAAAATGATAAAACACCCACACCAAGTTTTTGACCAAGTTAATAATGAAAAATTACCATATGAACAATAAACTCTGGTTCTTGACCCAACTTGATCCTTGTTTTAGAAAATTTGTATAAAATAATCCACTTGGCAAAAAACTCAAAAGTTTTTACTGAATTTAGTTTTGCATCTTAAAATCATTCATTTAAAATTTTACATCAAACTGGACATAAAATCTTGGTCAACTAGTTCACCCAACCAGACTGCTCCAGTTGCCCTGCATCCTGGCAGCAGTTCTAAATTTTGTGAATTCCGTAAATTAAATTCAATCAATGTGGTTCCAAATTATTTTTCTCAAATACTAAACTCACTAAAAAACAACATATCCAAAATTCAATTGGATATTATTTTTCTACATTTTATTAAAAATGCAGAAAGATGGCTGTCTCAGTCAAGGTACCTGCTGGAGCAGGTCTAATAAAAATAATCTTTCCAAAATCATAACTATACCAAATTCAACTCAACATATTTTTCATTCATTCTTGACTCATTTAGACATAACATATCAAAAATTCAACGCAAGATAATTTTCTTTTATTTAATTAAAAATCATACAAGTCACAACATTTTACTAATTGTAAAACAGAAAAATTTCAAAAGGAGTTCAATGGTTAAAGTACCAAACCTTACTATTTCTTAGTCCTTATTCTATATCACTTCCTTTCCTTCCTTGTCTCCTTGATTTCCTATGAAATTTAACATCACATATACAAAGGTAAGAACCCTAGGTATAGACATAGTCTTATCTTATGATTTTTCTAATGGTTGCTAGCTTATTTTCACTATTAAACACCATTATTTCTTTCATCAAATCCTTCAAATAATTATTTCTTGAATTTTCTCCAAATCTAGCTACATGAACCCTAATTTCAATCTCTTAAATTAACCATTAATCCATGAAATTAAAACTAGAGATAGGTTTCTCTTACCTTATAATCTTGTTTGTCACCAAAATCTTCAACCAAAAGCCTTAAACTTTGGAAAAATCACCTCCTTATTCCTTCTCTTATGGTTTGGACGAGTTCACCATGTAAGAAAGGGCTTTTATTTTCTTTCCTTAACTTATTTTGATCCAAATGGCAGCCATAAGTGGTGAAAATATGTTGGTATAGATGTTGACTTCCAATTGGTTCACCTTATAGCAAAAATGGCCACTTTTAATTGGTCCACTTGCCTTCTTCTTTTATCTATTTATTTGGTAAGCCATTAGGCTTCCTTTTATTCATATTTTGACCCCCTCAAATTGGTTCTATTTACAAAATTGCCACTCCGGTAGAAATGACCAAAATGCACTTGTTGCAAAATCATCCGTAACTTTCAAACAGTGCGTATTCGGGAAAAATCGTGCGCCACCGTTACGACCCGATAAATCCCAAGAACACATCTATTACATCCATTATGGGCGCTATTAAGAACCAACATAACTTTTTAGAAAAGTACCTTTAGGTCCTTAGCCTCTTAAAAAATTTCAATTAGGTCCCGTCAGCTCCACTGTGTACACCAATTTCATATTTGACTATCCCGAGCCTCTATTTGACCACTCGTTCATGTCCTCCTTGCCTATTACTCAACTATCTAGACTTTGGGATGTGACATGATTACCTAAATCATCTTTTCAGGTTTTCAATTTAGTCATTGCTCTAACTTTTTCCGAGTTTTCCCTTGTGGTTTTTTGGAACTAGCAAGCTTTTCTTACTATTTTTTATTTTGGTCCTAATTTTTGCCTAGGCCGCCCTTGCAGGTTTTCAAACTAGCAGGCTTTTTTTTCAATACCTTCTTTCTTTTAGGTCTGGCTATAGGAGCATTCTTGCTTGCTTGCCACCCCAGCTGTAGATCAAGTAAGATACCTACCACGACACCATTCTGCAAAAAAACTCCTTCAACCTGCTTCTTCATATGCTGAATGGGTCGAATGGATTAGTTCTAGAACTATTGTTAACTTTCGCTGGTTAGTACCTTTGTGAAAAATCAATAATATTACCACTCATACATATTTAATGTACATTCCACTTGCTACTCTTTATCAAGGTACTTGTTATGATCCTTGTTGTCTTAGTCGTCAGTATGGAGCTCAACCTCAAGATTTTGATTCTACAACTGACTTAGACATAACTTTGCTAACTGAAACTTTATAAGATCTTCAAAGGCAGAGCTGGCCTACATGTGTGAGTAGAGATTTTCACCCCCACTCCCATGTTGAGTGGTTCTTGCGACTTCAGCACTGTTAGGCTCAGGGCCTTAGAGAACACGGGCCTAAGCCCAAAGAAAATGGTGTCACCACCTAGAAGGGTTGGGAAAATAGAAAGGGGTGGATGACTCAATTCCTAAGGAATCCCTAACCCCCTATTGGGTTCAAAAAGTTGGGTACATATGCGGAAGGTGAGAAATGGCATTATAATATTATTAAACTGGCCTTATTTTTAGTTCTAAATATTCTTAAATTCTTAAGCATTATAATATTATCCATACTACATGCAATTATTAAAATAAGTAATTATTATATTATAAATCAAACAAACAAATAAAATGGACACCATCCAAAGATGGAAACATGCCCTTACAAATGTCCAAATGTCCACAAAGAAAATAAATAAAATAGGATGCTCACCAAAAGGTGGAAACATGTCCCTTACAATTGTTCTAAAATCTTTAAATAAATTACATTATAGAAAATAAATAAATTAAACAAATAAGGAACCCATGAGCGAAAACATACCTTTTATATCGTTAAAATCTAAATAATAAAATTAACTCCATTCTACCATTCATAGCAAACTAAATAATCAAAACATGTAGTTCATCATCACAATAATAATAATAAATTAGAGTTTAATAAAAGAAAATTAAGGTTAATCACAAATTTCAATCTATAAATAAGTATTGAACCAATTAATGAGTGATCACGTACGGCAGTCCTGCTAGCCGATTAGTAGCAGTGGTCAAGGGGGTAACACCCCTTGTGATGGATCAGGGGTAGATCCCTAAAAGATAAACGATTTATAAGATATGGTTTTGTTGGGGAATTAGATTTCTATCTAAGCTAGGGTTTTATATTTATACAAATTGGGGTTTTTGAATTTATAAAAATAATAGTAGAATACATATATTTATGCTACTATCTATATATATATTGATGCAAACTATAATAAAATCTAGGGTTTGATGTTAATTTATGTTTCGGATCAAATTAAAGACTAAGGTCACAATTTGTTGAATGAAATTCATAAAGTCAATCACAATGAACCAATATGAAGATAGTTAATTGAAGTTTAAACTAAATAATAGTATCATACCTATGTTTATAAACTCCACCAATATCAATTTGTTGAACCAACTTTAATCTTGGTGGAATGAAGCAATTTGGAGACGATGGATATTGCCTTCTTTTGTTGTTGTGTGGTTGCTATCTTTTGGTAGTATTTTGTGTGTACTTTTTTAATTGTTGCTTGTCTTTGTGTTTATTGTTGCTATTAATTCTTATTACTTCTATTTTAACTGTTATTATTAATTCTTGTTTTTTTTTTATTTCTGGCCCCCTCTTAATAATTCTCTTAGTCCTATTTATAAGAATAAATTAGGTTAAAATCAGCAAGGATCGAGCTTAATTCGAGCTTAAATCAAATTTCCAAATTAATCATGACTTAAGGTCAAAATAGGAACCATATTGAATAAAAATCCATTTATTTAAACATGAAACCGTGGCCATATCGAATCAAAACTTGTTTATTTAACATGGACCAACATCCATATCGAATTAGATGTCTAATTCGACATGGACATTGTCCATATCAAATTGGATTTGATCAAATTTGATATGGACAACGTCCATATTGAATTGGGCAGGCCCAATTCGACATGGTATGATCCATACTGAACTAAACTCATTCTTGCCTCGAATCAAACCTAATTCTTATTTTAAAAATTGAACCGGCTTGCTTTTGGGCCTTTTAAAATTTACCATCCTAATTAGAAGCTTTAAATTAGGTTTAAGCTTCTAAAGTCAGACCGAACTTAATTTGGCCTCTATAAATTATGATCGGACTAGATAGGGCCAAAATTAAGGGTCTACAATTTTGTCCCCTCCATGAATGATCTGAGACTTTCGTAGAAGAGAGGGAAAAGCAATATGACTTTGAGCTTATCATGGATGAAGGTGGATTCTAGACCCAAGACTGGATTTGGGTTCTGCACCCAAGATTAGATTTGGGTTCTCAACTCAGGACTAGATTGGGTTCTCGACCCTAGAGTGGATTTGAGTTCTTGAACTGATATTGGATTTGGTTTTTGACTCGATACTGGATTTGGGTTCTCAATCTGATACTGGATTTTTAGTTTTGGACCCAAGACTGGATTTTGGTTATCGACCCAATATTGGATTTAGGTTCTCAACTAGATACTGGATTTGGGTTCTGGACCCGAGATTGGATTTTAGGTTCTTGCCCCGATACTGGATTTGGGTTATGGACCAGAGATTGAATTTTGGATTCTTGACTCAAAACCAGATTTGGGTCCTCAACCCGAGACTGGATTTGGGTTCTTGACTTTAGACAGGATTTGAATTCTCGACCCTAGACTAGATTTTGTGTTCTTGACCCAAGAATGAATTTTGGGTTCTTGCCCTAGATTGGATTTTGGGTTCACGACCTAAGACTGGATTTTGGGTTCTAGACCCAAGACTGAATTTGAGCTCTTCTAGCTTGACCGTCCCTTTGTCATTTTAGAGTTCTGGCTTTCTTCTAGACATTTGGCTCCATTCTTCAATGGATTCTACTGACCTTTTGTCATCTGAGAGTTTTGGCTTTCTTCTAGCCGAATGTTCCATTCTTTAATTGATTATGCTGATCTTCTATCATCTGGGAATTTGGGCTTTCTTCTAGCCATCAACTTCACGTCTTCTTCTTTCACCATGAATCTTCAAATATCGTGTCTTCACCCTTCATAATGGATCTTCATCCTCTGGACATTGGGTCTTCACCATTCAAAATTGATCTTCATCCTTGGATATTTGTCCTGCATTGACTTCAGCTCTTCTAGCTAGACTGATCTTTTGTCTTTTGTATCTTCATTCTTTTGAGGTTCTTACTTTCTTCTTATTATGTTCTTTTTGTTCTTCCTTTTGCAAAAAATTTAGCTATTTTTAGCTAGTCTTCATATCCTCTCTTTGCCCCCTACATGGAAAAATATTGAAAGTGAGTTTGAAAATATTTTGTACACGTATACACTAAAAAATTAAAAGAAGAAACTTTACCCCTGTGTAGGCTCAAACCAATGATTTTTTCCATGCAGCCTCTATTTGATGTTTGCGTATTGTCTGGTTCCTTGTACAAGCATGCATCTCCATTTTTGTAAAGTGACTAGATCTTCCTCAGGCAATGGTCCTTCCACCCCCCTGATTCCATATATACTTCTTAATGTTTGCTTTATAGTGTTTTGTTGTTTATTTTGACAAAGAATGGGCAATAAAGCCAATAAAATGCAATGTGATATGCTCATGTATGAATGATATGCATGAATAATACTTATAATGATTCCATTGACTCAGAGACTGAGGTGATAAGCTAAAGTGCTCCCATTGATTCACTCCAGATGCTCATTCAGATTTTGCATTATTACAAAAGAAGACTTTACATCTATGACTTTTATCTTCTAGATGTACAAAGTATGAGTAACAAGGGCCCCAGCAGTGTAGAGACATGAGAGACATCCTTTTGGTTGGCAACTTCTTCATGACATGACCACGCAAGTGATCCTTTCATTAGTCCTCTTTTGCCAATTATGTCCTTTGAGGTTTGACAATGCAACATACTTCCTTTAACTTTAAGGCTTCGTATGACAAAAACACACATATATTTTTTTTAAATCTTAAAATCATATTTCGGCTTTGTCAAATCAGTGTCATTGTACCTCAGGGCTCGATTTTCCAAATTAACATATCTATAACATGGCAACCCTAGTTACCATACTAAACTTGGGAATTATTTTCATTTAAGCAATAACTGTTGCACTTCAGATAGGCACATACATATTACTTGGCCAAAGGTCTCATTGAGTTTAAATATTATCTATCTCATATGCATGCTTATTCAAACTATCTCCACTAATAGACTATACCTATAAAAAGAGATCAACAAGTCTTTAATAGGCTTGAAATTGGGTCTATAAGGGACATAAGTTAAATGAAGGCCATTTTTAGATTAGAGTTAATGTGACACTGCTGACAAACCTTCACACTATAAACTTCCTGTTGGAACTGTATACTATTGGAGGTTCCATTTTCACCTTCTAGTATTATCTCTCTTCATCAAAAGACAAGTCGTAAATTCTTTGCTTCATAAAAAGATAGAGCTTGAAATCATGCTTCATGACAAGACATAGCTTGAAACTATGATTCATAAAAAGCCAGGACTTTAGATTTTTGTCTCCTTTGTAGAAATACGGATGAATTTTGAAGCCCTATTGTTCTTCCCTTTTTCTTTTTCTTCTTCTTTTTTTCTTTTTTCATTTTCCTTTTCATTTTCCCTTTTCCTATTTTTTCTTTTTCTTATTTTTTTCTTTTTCTTTTATTTTTTTTAATTATTTTTTTGACTTTTGGGTCCTAGTTTTAAGGGAGTTATACCATTTTATGCTTCTGACTATAGATGAATGGAGTAGGACGAGTTTCCTTCAGTGAGGATGTGTAATATCCCAAGTGATACCCTAGAATTTTGGAAATATTATTTGTGAAAATTGGATTAAATAATTTAAAGTGTATATATGACAAATGGAATAAGAGGAGATGTGTATATGTTGTATATATGAAGAGATATATATTATATACAAGTCAATGGGTTTTATAAGTCAAAAGAAATATTTTGATTAATTAAATGGATTTATTTAAGTTAGTGGAAGATGATGTATTGGGTTATTATTATATTATTGTAATGTATGGTGGAGAGTGATTTGGGGAAAAGAGGTTTGGTTAAAGAGAAGAGTGTGAGAGGTTGACTTTCTTTCTTTCTTTTTCTTTCATCTTCATCTTCTTCTTTCCTTCTAGTGAGCCAGCCACCCTTATCAACCAAGGGAAAAGAGATTTTGTTGCTTCCCAGCTCAAGAGATTGAAGAATTTCAAGAGATCAAGTTGGAGTTTTAAGGATTTTCTTCACTTTTGGTAAGTTTCCAACTTGTTTCTTGGTTTTCTTTTGAGTTTGTGTTCTTGGGTTTGTTGGATGGTTGTTATAGATGTGTTTATGGTTATTTTGGTGTGTTTAAAGTGTTTTGTCTTGGTAACTTTTTTTTTTTCTGGGTTTGGATTGAAGAGAAAAAAAGGGTTGAGTTTGGTGAAAGAGGCAAGTGTGTGGATTGTGTGATTTTTGAGTTGTGAATATGGTGGTGTTTGTATTTAATGTTTGTAATTGAGTTGTTTTAAGATTTACTCAAGTATTATATGGGTTGTTGATGGTTTTGGTTAAGGTTGTTTGAGGTGGAAAAGGGTTTTAAGAAGATGTTTGCTTGATGTGGCTTTATTGGTGTCGATTTTAGGTTTTTTGGCCTGACATGCCCAAGAACACGACCATGTCTTTGGGCGTGTCTTTGGTTCTATTTTCTGGGTTGGTGACACGAGCAGTGACACGCCCATGTCACTGAGCGTGTCACAGCTTCTATGTTGTAGTAGCATTGACACGGCCAGTGACACGCCCATGACACTGAGCGTGTCATAGCTACTGTGTTGTTGGTTGATTGACACGTCCAGTGACACGTCCATGTCATTGAGTGTGTCATAGCTTCTGTGTTGGAGGAGGATTGACATGGCCAGTGACACGCCCATGTCACTGAGCATGTCAAATCTTCTGTGTTGTGGGTTTAGGGCACGGTCAGGGACACACCCGTGTTGTTGAGCGTGTCAAGTGTAGAGTTTGCCCTAGATAGTTCTCTTTCTTATTTTCTTATGTGTATCTCTAAATGAGTGTGTATGATCACCTTTGGATTAGGTTTTGAAGAGAATTGAGTTACCCAAGCCAAGGTTTGAGTGAGATCTTGAAAGAGGAGTTGATAGAGTGGTGTTGTTGCTCTTAGAGGTAAGTACAAACTTTGAATAATTGCATACATTTATATGACATTAGGACTTAACACATTTAGTTGAGAAATGTGTTAAGTTACTTGATTTATTGTTTATGAATGAGTTATATGTTACGATATGCATAATGTGAATTATGTTGATTGATCAATGCAATTGAGTAATGTATTGTATATGAAAAGAAATGTGGAAAAATGTGATATGAGATGTGAAAACATAATGTAATGTATTGTTTAAAATGAACCGTGACACCCCTTTATCCAGTATGCGTATATCGCGTGTTGTGCGGGTGTATGCGGTGTGCGTATATTGGGGTACGGGGGTGTTATAACTGTTTTGGTATCAGAGCCTAGGTTTGAGGTTCTCAACCTAGGTGAATTGTAAGAAAAAGAAAATTTTGATTTTTAAATAAGATGCATGCATTGGCACTGGCAGTTTCTGAACTTTGATGAGGTATTTTCTGCTGTGTTTGCAGATATAGGTAGTGATGGCGTCTTAGTTATGTCAGTATGTAGAAGGTAGTGCTTAGATTGTAGCTGCTGTTGAGGGTAGAGATGGAGCTAGGGTTGAGTTAACTAGTGAGGCACCTGCTCTTGTGCCAGAGAGACCCACTGCTGATGAGATTTTGTCGGTTTGGTTACGACATATGGAAGATTTGTTAAGGCAGTCTCCAGTGCAGCAGCCACCACTGTAACCATAGCCGTATGTACCGGTGATGCAGTATGATAAATTAAGGAAGTTTGGAGCTGAGGACTTCTTTAGTACTACAGATCCTGCAGTAGCTGAACAGTGGTTGGATAGAGTTCAGAGGGTATTTATCCAATTGCAAGCCACTCCTGAAGAGAAGTTTGATTATGCTAGATATCTTCTGTAGAGAGATGCGTATGATTGGTGGAAGACGGTTTCCCATGCCATGGATGATCCACCGACCTTGTCTTATGGTGATTTTCTGTGGGAGTTTGAGCAGAAGTATAATCCAAGGGAGTATAAGGATGCTAAGAAGATGGAGTTTTTGAATCTGAGGCAGGATAACTGGACAGTGATATAGTATGAGATAGAGTTCATCCGGTTGAGTCATTATGCAGGTGGGATTATTTTAGATGAGATAGACTGGTCCAGAAGAATTGAGGAGGAGTTGAGGCCCTCTATTATGTGTATTATTGCTGGCTCCCGGTATTAGGATCTTTCCCAGTGCTGCAGCCCGGAGTGTTGAGAGAGTGTAGGCTATTGCAGCACCTGCTACTGAGGAGGAGACCAGAATTAGGAGACCCCATTTTGAGGCAGGGTCTTCATCTGCAAAGAGAGGCTGAGGAGGTCATTTTCAGAGGTTCAATAGGGGCCAGAGATAGCCTGTTAGGTCAGTACCACATCAGAGGCAGAGATCGAGACCTACAGTTTCTGTGGCTAGTGCATCGACCCTAGTGGCTCAGAGGTCTACTCCACATACATGTGTCCATTATGGTTGGATTCATGGGGGTGTTTGTTGGAAGATTGGTGGATCAGCTGTATGTTTCAGATATGAGTCACTAGATCATTTCATCATAGATTGTCCCGAGCTACAAGAGGATAGGCAGGCAGATTCTACAGTTTCTCGACCTAGTGTCAGAGGAGGTCTTAGTGGTAGAGGTTTCAGCAGAGGTGGTAGACCTGGGTTTAGTCAAAGAGGAGGCTCTACATCCGGAGGCAGCAGGCCAGATGATTTTGGGCCATCTCAGCGAGTGTATGTGATGCATAGGCAGCCGGATGCTTCAGCTGTCATTGTGGGTACATTTTCTTTATTTAGCATTTCAGTTCTTGCTTCGATTGATCCAGGATCTATGCATTCATATATAAGTGAGTCCTTAGGATTTGATGTCTTGGTGACAAATCCTTTAGGGCATAGTGTTGTGGTGAGTAAAGTGTACCGAGATAGTCCAGTTGTTGTTCAGGATGAGGAGTTTCTTGGAGATTTGATTGAAATGCCTTTTAAGGAGTATGATTTGATCTTAGGCATGGATTGGTTGTCTAAGCATGGGGCTATGGTAGATTATCAGAAGAAGTGTGTTACCCTGAGAATCGGTGATGGAAGAAGTGTTATGGTATCTAGTGAGCAGAGACAACTTGCATCCTTGTTTATTTCAGCTGTTAGAGCTAGGAGGATGATTCAAAAAGGGTATGATGCTTATCTTACTCATGTTGTGGATACCAGAGTAGTGGGTTCCCAACTTGATAGTATACCCACAGTTGCTGAATTCCCAGATGTGTTTCCCGAGGAGTTGCTAGGGATGCCCCCTAAGAGAGAGGTCGAGTTTGGTATCTATTTGTTGCCTGGTACCACTCCTATCTCTATTACTCCCTATCGAATGGCACCTGCTGAGTTGAGAGAGTTGAAGGTGCAGTTGCAAGAGTTGTTGGATAAAGGGTTTGTTCACCCTAGTGTTTCTCCGTGGGGAGCTCCTATTTTATTTTTGAAGAAGAAGGATGGTACCTTAAGATTGTGCATTGATTATAGGCAGTTCAATAAAGTGACAATCAAGAATAACTATCCTTTGCCTAGAAAAGATGATCACTTTGATCAGTTGAAGGGAGCAGCAGTTTTCTCTAAGATTTATCTGAGATCAGGGTACCATCAGTTGAGAATCAGAGAGGAAGATGTTCCTAATACAGCTTTTCGAACAAGGTATGGGCATTATGAGTTTTTGGTGATGCCTTTTGGATTGACAAATTCACCAGCAACTTTTATGGATTTGATGAACAGGGTGTTTAGCCCCTATCTAGATCAGTTTGTAGTAGTCTTTATTAATGATATTTTGGTGTATTCGCATAATAAGGAGGAGCATGATGAGCATTTGCGGATTGTATTGAAGACCTTGAAAGAGAAGCAATTGTATGCTAAGCTGTTGAAGTGTGAGTTTTGGCTTGATCAAGTGACTTTTCTGGGTCATGTGGTTTCAACAGATGGTATTAGAGTAGATCCGAGTAAAGTTAAAGCTATTTTGAATTCGAGTTCACCAAAGTCTGTGACTGAAGTTAGAAGTTTTCTGGTTTGGTAGGCTATTATCGACGATTTGTGAAGGGTTTTCCTTTGATAGCTACTCCACTCATCAGATTACTTCAGAAGGGAGTTAGATTTGTGTGAATAGATCAGTGTCAAGCAAGTTTTGAGCAATTGAAGGAGATGTTGACTCAAGCTCATGTTCTTACCTTGCATGTGGGAGATAAACCATATGTGATTTACAGTGATGCTTCATATAATGGTTTAGGTTGTGTTTTGATGCAAGAAGGTAGAGTCATAGATTATGCTTCTCGGCAATTGAAGCTGCATGAGTTGAATTACCCGACGCATGATTTGGAGTTAGTAGCCATGGTTTTTGCTTTGAATATTTGGCAACACTACTTGTATGGGGAGAAGTGTTTCATTTATATGGATCACAAGAGTTTGAAATACTTGGGTGTTCAGAGAGAGCTGAATCTTCGGCAGAGATGGTGGTTGGAGTTGATCAAAGACTACGACTGTTTGATTGATTATCATCCTGGTGAGGCAAATGTTGTTGCTGATGCCTTGAGTCGGAAGTCTTTGGCAGGTTTGACTGCTTATTCGCTCTCATTGCTTGTTGAATTGAGAGCATTGCATGCTAGTTTTGGATCATGTAATGATGGTGCTTTGTTGGCTCTGTTGCAGTTGAGACCGGTGTTGTTGGATCAGATTAAAGAGGCTCAGTTGGCAAATGAGAAAATTCAAAAGATTGTTTTAGATTGTCAGAAGGGAGAGAGCCAAGATTTCCATGGGAGGAATGATGGCAGCCTTTGGTTCAAAGATAGATTGTGTGTTCCTAATGATGCAAGATTGAGAAAGATAATTTTAGAGGAAGCACATCAATCAGCTTTTGCTGTGCACCCTGGGAGTACTAAGATGTACCATGATTTGAAGCAACATTATTGGTGGTTAGGTATGAAGAGGGATATAGTGGAGTTTGTATCCAAATGTCTCACTTGTCAGAGAGTGAAGGCCGAGCACCAAGTTCCTTCGGGGTTGCTCCAACCTTTATTAGTGCCTGAATGGAAATGGGAGTGAGTAACGATGGATTTTATGACTGGTTTGCCGTTGACTCAGAAGAAGCACGATGCAATTTGGGTGATTGTTGATTGATTGATGAAGACAGCTCATTTCCTTCCAGTTCAGATGGACTATTCTCTTGAGAAGTTGGCTGAGCTGTATATCAGTGAGATAGTGAGATTGCATGGAGTCCCAATTTCTTTAGTGTCTGATCGAGATCCCCGGTTTACTTCAAGGTTTTGGAAGAGGTTGCATGCTGCTTTGGGTTCTTGATTGCACTTTAGCACTGCTTTTCATCTGCAGACAGATGGGTAGTCAGAGAGAGTGATATAGATTTTAGAGGACATGTTGAGAAGCTATGTCATTGATTTCTCTGGGAATTGGGGTCAGATTCTTGCCATTGATGGAATTTGTTTATAACAACAGTCATCAATCCAGTATTGGAATGGCACCATTTGAGGCATTGTATGGTAGAAGATGCAGAACACCTCTATGTTGGAATGAGGTTGGAGAAGGTAGGTTGGTTGATCCTGATTTGATTAAAGAAATGGAGGAGAAAGTGAAGATAATTCGGGATTGGTTGAAAGCAGCTTCGGACCGACAGAAATCCTATTCAGATTTCAAGAGGAGAGATATAGAGTTTAGTGTTGGAGATAAAGTATTTTTAAAAGTGTCTCCTTGGAAGAGAATTTTGAGATTTGGCCGCAAAGGGAAGTTAAGTCCCCATTTCATTGGATGTTACGAGGTACTGGAGAGAGTTGGACTAGTGGCTTATCGACTAGCTTTGCCTCCTGAGTTGGATAAAATTCATAATGTCTTCCAAGTTTCTATGCTACGGAGATATAGGTCAGACTCATCTCATGTTTTGTCAATGGAATCCATTGAGGTGAGTCCGGATCTAACTTTTGAAGAGGAATCAGTGGTTATTTTGGCACATGGAGTGAAGGAGCTAAGAAATAAGAAAGTGCCAATTGTGAAGGTTCTTTGGAAGAATCATGCTAAAAAAAGAGGCAACTTGGGAGAGTGAGCAAGCGATGCGAGATCAATATCCTTAATTATTCCAGACTTGAGAATAGGTAATTTCGAGGATGAAATTTATTTTTAGAGGGGGAGAATTATAATATCCCAAGTGATACCCTAGAATTTTGGAAATATTATTTGTGAAAATTGGATTAAATAATTTAAAGTTTATATATGACAAATGGAATAAGAGGAGACGTGTATATGTTGTATATATGAAGAGATATATATTATATACAAGTCAATGAGTTTTATAAGTTCATTTTTGTACTAGTTTTTAGTATGATTTTATGTGTGTTTTAGTTAATGTTTTGATTGATTTTTGTTTTAAGTGTGTTTATAGTGTTTGTTTTAGGTTTAGGTGCAAAAACACCCTTGGAAGATCAAAACAGGGCAAGAAAAGCATGAACCAAGCAAGACATGGCCAAGCCAAAGCAAGCTTGGCCATGTCCCTCAAAAGAAATTCAAAGTAGAGAGAGACACATCCAGAGACACGGTAAAGCCTCTGGCCGTGTCTCATTCAAAGAACAAATCAAAGAGCAAGCCAAAGAAGAGAAGGAAAATGAGCAACAGAAGTGGACACACCCAGTGACACGGCCAAGACAAGAATGGCTTGGCTGTGTCCCATTCATACCAAAGAACAAGAGAGCAAGCAAAGAAGGAAAGAAAAGAAGCAGAGACTGACACCATCAAGGGACACGGCGAAGACACTAGCCGTGTCACCTCACATGGCCGTGTCCTTAGCCATGTCTCACAAAAAAAAAACAAGTCAGTGAGGGGCACGGCCAGAAGCTTGGCCGTGTCCCATGAAAGAAATCAAGAGACACGGCCAAGCTCCACATGGCTTGGCCGTGTCACCTCTCACTACCAAAGAAAAGAAAGAAAAGAAAGAAAAAAAGAAAGAGAACCAGTGACGGACACGGCCAGCTGGCTTGGCCGTGTCCCATGGAAATCAAGAGACACGGCCAAGCCAACCTTGGCTTGGCCGTGTCACCTCATGGAAAGAAAAAAAAATTGTAAGAGACACGGCCAAGCTTGTCATGGCTTGGCCGTGTCCCACCTGAAAAAAATCTGATTTCTTTTGCACAAAGTGGGGAACAAAGTGGGAGACAATGCCTTGTGCTTGCCAAAAGAAATATTAAACAAAAGAATAGTGGGGAACAAAGGGAAATGGTGTGAGTTGGAAGGCATGGGTGTTGATTTTTGAATGAATTAAAAGGAGAGAAAGAGGAAAATGGAGAGAGTTTTTGGCTTCTTGGAGCAAAATTTCTGCAAAAACGTGGGAGAGGGAGAGAGTGACACTCTCCCTTGTCCCTTCACCTTCAACCTCCATTTCCATTCTCTCCACCTTCTCCATCTTCCATTGATAGGATCTTTGAGGTTCCTTGTGTCATGACCCAATTTGTACATATGTACAGTACATCCATGTACAGTACATCCGCGTACAGTAAGAGGAGCCATCCTGAGTAACCACCAAAGAACGCGAAGTGAAAGGAAGCTCTATAGGACAAAAAGGACCTAACTGAAAAGATTGTAAAGTTTTGTGGAGGTGACTGTAAATTTCAAAAATTGTACTGGATGTTCTTAATAGTGCATATAACATACTCCAAAAATGGAAAGTAGAGAAAAATCGGGTAGAAACGGAACACCACGGTTTTTCCCGAAAATGCACAGTTTGAGAGATACAGTGGATTCTCGACCAAGGGTATTTTCGTCATTCTTGTGATAATAATTTATACACTGAAAAACAAGACACATAAAGGTATCCGAAGTAAATGGAAGGACTCCGCAGTGATCGATGTTGAAGAACGAACCTAAGTGGAGACCCGAATCACGTAAGGACCTAAAGGGAATTTTTACAAAAGTCAAGGGCATGAGCGTAATTTTTATAAATTAGTTCAAAATCAAGAATGAATGTCGGAAATGGAAACGAGAGGTTGAAAGGAGGAGAACGGTATATTTTACGCGTCGTAAAATCACCCGGTTACGAAGAAAAGGCAAAACCTTCCATTGAAGGGTATTTTGGTCTTATCACTTCCACCCATTTTCTAGAAAAGTGACACATGGCATAGTAATTTTCTAGAAAAGGACACATGGCAAAATCTTGTTTAAAGACACTTTTGGGTTGGATTAATCTTAACCCTCCATATGGCACCATCCTAGTTAAAAATACTTTTGTGCTGGTTACATCTTAACCCTCCAAAATGAAATTAATTAAATAAATGGAAAATGGAAAAATATAAAAAGGGAGAGAAGGATGATTAAAGAACTAAGGACACATTTTTCTCTCCATTTTTGAGAGGCATGGCCGAATTCTCTCCACCAAAAAAGGGGAAGGAATTTTTCAAGTGTTCAAGTGGATTTTTGGAAGGAAAAGCTTAATTTTAAGGTAAGGATTCCAATTCTAGCTTTAGTTTATTCATTTGATTGATAGTTTTCAAGTTATCAATGAAAGAAAAGTTGGGAAGATTATGGGAAAGTTAAGAAAGTGAAGAGAAATTAGATTAAATGATCTATACATGTAGAAGTGATGAATAAATGGTAATTAGTAGCTTTAGATAGTAAGAATCAAGGCTTGAACATATAGTTTTTATCACGTTCTTATTATGGAAGTTATGAAAATTATAGGAAATCAAAGGGATAAAGAAGAAGAAGGGAAGAAAGAATAGGACAAGCAAGGAACAAAGCAAATAAACAAGGTTTGGTACTTAAATCATTGCCCTTTTCAATTAATTCACATATTTTGCATTATGGGACTTTTGAAATGGTTTTGAAATGATGTTATTATGTGTGGTAAATATGTGGGAAAGTGCTCTTGAACCATTTGTAATCAATTGATTGTGAAAAGAATGAAAACAAAACTGTAACACCCCATCTTAGCCTACGTTTATAGACCAAGATGGACTGTTATCTCATGGTGATTGTGTCTTAATATTTTACTTAGCAATTTTTAAGTGCAGATTTTAAAAAAATTTTGCCATAACCTCCCCTAAAAATGGAGGTCCCAAGTGTCGACAAAACTGATTTTTTCTTATTTATGAAAAACATTTTGTTTCACAATTCAATACTAGCACACTCCCAATAATCCACCCTTATAACCTCAACTACAATCCTGCAAGAAAAGTTCACACTTCTATATCCACAATCCAATTCAATTCAAAACCATACAGTTATTATACATTACTAGATTTACATGCTACATCAAGTTATCTCTTTGTATTGCTCAAATAAGTACATGCCAGTTTCTAACACCAAAATACAAAATAAAGAGCACCACCTAAGTTTGTTGATGACCGATGGATCGCAGGACTCTTCTGCTCGCTACTGGCTCCTTGCTAATAACCTACGAGTTTAGAAGAAACTAAACTCGCTAAGCATTGCTTAGTGGGTACTTTAACTAATTACGGAAAATAATTATAAAAGCATAATGCACTTTAAAAAAATCAATGAGTCGTATTGAAAAATAATATCACAGTAAAAACAATCCATACATGTCATTTATTCAGTAATTATCATTTTATCATTTCGCTCCACAAGGTAATTTGGTAGACTAATGTATGGTAAGGAACTAACTGAAACAACTGTATATATATTCTGTGGCTATGGCCCTAAAAAAAATTGCGGACCAAGCCCTGTGGAATCTGTGGCCGAAGCCCTCGGACCGGAGTCCTATATAACTCGGGCGATTGCCCTATATAACTCGGACCGAAGTCCTATATAGCTCGGGTCGTCACCTTATATAACTCGGACCGAAGTCCTATATAGCTCGGGTCGTCACCCTATATAACTCGGACCGAAGTCCTATATTAAAGCAGCACTGCATATAGTATGATATATCATACCCTTACCGTACTCAGTACTGTCCCAGATACCAAGTGGAGCCAAAATTCTCATACCATTTCTTAATCGAATATACATTATACAATTATCGACTTATGTTTCTTATATTATTTCAACGTGAAATATCATATTTTGTCATTTTAATAACATACTATACTCATTTATATGCATAAGGAATCAATTGGATTACTTTTGAAAAATGACCATATGAATAGTAAATTCTGGTTTTGGACTCAACTTGATCCTTGTTTTAGAAAATTTGTATAAAATAATCCACTTGGCTAAAAACTCTAAAATTTTTACAGAATTTATTTTTGCATCTTAAAATCATTCCTTTAAAATTTCAGATCAAAATGGACACAAAATCTTGGTCAAATAATTCACCCAACCAGACTGCTCCAGTTGCCCTGCATCCTGGCAGCAGTTTTGAATTTTATAAATTCCGTAAATTATATTCAATCAATGAGGTTCCAAATTATTTTTCTCAAATACTAGACTTATTAAGCAACAACATATCCAAAATTCAACGCAATATAATTTTTCTATATTTAATTAAAAATCATACAAGTCACAGCATTTTACTAATTGTAAAACAGAAAAATTTTCAAATGGAGTTCAATGGTTAAAGTACCAAACCTTGCTTTTCCTTGCTCTTCTTATCTATTTCACTTCCTTTCCTCTCTAATCTCCTTGATTTCCTATGAATTTAATATGTCACATATGTAAGAACAAACCCTAGATATGAACATGATGCTGCCTTATGATTTTCTAACAATCCTTTACTTATTCTTACTAATAATCACCATTTTCATCATTTCCTTTAAGTAGTTTATCATTTCTCACCATAATCATCAACTTACTAATTCTTTCCCAACATGAACATAATATCAAATCTTCCTAAACATAGCCTAATACCTAATTCTAATGAAAGAATAAGACTTAGGATGGTATCTTACCTTATTTCCTATTGAATTTCACTTGAGAAATGGCTTGGACTTGAAACTTGTCTCCTTGAAAATGGAAGGGAGGGGGAGCACGACTTAAAGAAGAAGAAAAGTGGTGATGGTGGTGTCTTTTTGATCCTTACTTGGGTTTGGATGACCATAATTAGTTATTTATAATTTAATTTACATTTAATTTATTTATTTATTTTCAATGGCCATGATTTGTCCAACACATTTGGATTTAATGGCTAGGATTTGGTTTATTTTCAATGGCCATGATTTGTCCAACACATTTGGATTTAATGGCTAGGATTTGGTTTATTTTCAATGGCCATGATTTGTCCAACACATTTGGATTTAATGGCTAGGATTTGGTTTATTTTCAATGGCCATGATTTGTCCAACACATTTGGATTTAATGGCTAGGATTTGGCCACTTGAAAGTGGCTTTTTGTTCTTTAAAATTTTTCCCCCAAAGTTATATTTAATTACAAAATTGCCCCTCCAGTGGAAATGTCCAAAATGTCCTTATCGGAAAATCGCCCGTAACTTACAAACCGTGCATTTTCAGGAAAAATCGTGCACCACCGTTACTACCCGATTAATCCCGAGAACACATTTATGGCATCCGTTAGGGTCACTATTAAGAACTGACATAACTTTTAAAAAAATTACTCTTAGGTCCTCGGCTTTTCGAAAAATTACCTTTAGGTCCCGTCGACTTCACGGGCCTCCTTTGCACACCGATTTTGTTTTTGACTATCTCAAGCCTCTATTTGACCACTTATTTATGTCCTTCTTGCCTAATACTCGACTATCTAAACTTTGGGATGTGACAGTTCTACCTCCCTTAATTTAAGTTTCGCCTCGAAACTTACTTATTCATGCATGATTCTTACGTGTAATTACACATCATCAATATAACTAATAATCGTCACATATACACACATATGTACTCAAGACACTGATTTTAAACTTATGTACCTTCATTTCCTTCTTCTGCTTTATTCTCTTCTGTCCTCATGTAATATATCCTAGCTGGCGCTCTCGATTCAGGGCGATCTACTGTCTCCGATCTTGTTCCTATTTGATTACTACCATTTTCTCTGCCTCTTCCTCTTTCTCGACCTTTACCGCTGCTACTTGGTACTTGTGTTCTTTCAGGAACTTTTGAAATCTCTGTCACATTTCTAGGACAATCCTTCTTAAGGTGATTAGTAGCACCACAAAGTATACAAGCTCCAGTAACTAACCAACATTCTCCCCTATGCTTTCGTCCACAATGCTCACAGGAGGGGTATGGTGTATATTCAGTCCTTCCATAACCTTTACTTGATCCTCTGCTTATTCCTCCTGTGCTGGCTACTGAGGTAGCTTGAAAATTAGGTCCTTTAGATGGTCTTAAATTCTGCTTTACACTCATAAAGGATCCCTCATCCTTAGCTCTCTTGCTAGCAGGCTGATTATTACCTGGGGCACTCTGTGCTTGCTCTCTTTTCTGATGAATTCTCTGTTGACGATTCCTCAGATTTACTTGCACCTTTTCAACATCCAATGCTTTAGCCACCAACTTTGAAAATTCTGTATTATCCAATGCCACTAGTTGTATCTTAATTTCATCATTAAGTCCTTCTAAAAATTTCTCGCATCGCTCAGCTTCAGTTTCTATTAACTTCTTTCCATACTTACTAAGGCGTGTAAACTCCTTCTCATATTCTGATACCATCATTCTGCCTTGTTTCAATTGAATGAACTCATTACGCCTTGCAGTCAAATATGCATCAGTGATATACCTCTTTTTAAACTCACTCTTGAAGAATTCCCAAGTTCGCTGTTTTGGTGGAACCCGCTGCTGCGTGGTATCCCACCATATGTACGCCTCCTCTGTCAGGAGTGACGTAGCACAAATTACTCTTTCTTCTGGAGTGCATCGAAGCTGGTCAAGAACTCTAATGATACTATCTAACCAATATTCTGCTTCCTCAGATCCCTCTTCACGACCAGCCTTAAATTCCTTTGCACCATACTTTCTTAACTTCTCTATCGGGGGTTTCCTATCTCCCTCAGCAGCAGGGCCCCTTCCGGCCATTTGCTGAAAAGCTGTTGCAATCTGCCTAAGATAAGTCTCTGGACCGGGTATTTCAGCTGCTGCTGGCCCTGGTCTATGAGCTTCCCCGGCATCTGCAGGCCCAGATGCTTGCGATTCTATGTTTTGTTCCATAGCTTGCCACGAATCTAGAGACATCCTACATTGACATAATTAGCTATCTGCTTAGTTCATTAACATATAACTCGATTATCAATTCCTATCTGGCATGTACATCTACCTATTCATAAGATAACTTTCTCGTTACTTTATCTTACATGGCACACATAGTTATTTACTTACTGCCTATCTCCCAGAATCGACTAAACCTATGCTCTGATACCACTAAATGTAACACCCCATCTTAGCCTACGTTTATAGACCAAGATGGACTGTTATCTCATGGTGATTGTGTCTTAATATTTTACTTAGCAATTTTTAAGTGCAGATTTTAAAAAAAATTTGCCATAACCTCCCCTAAAAATGGAGGTCCCAAGTGTCGACAAAACTGATTTTTTCTTATTTATGAAAAACATTTTGTTTCACAATTCAATACTAGCACACCCCAATAATCCACCCTTATAACCTCAACTACAATCCTGCAAGAAAAGTTCACACTTCTATATCCACAATCCAATTCAATTCAAAACCATACAGTTATTATACATTACTAGATTTACATGCTACATCAAGTTATCTCTTTGTATTGCTCAAATAAGTACATGCCAGTTTCTAACACCAAAATACAAAATAAAGAGCACCACCTAAGTTTGTTGATGACCGATGGATCGCAGGACTCTTCTGCTCGCTATTGGCTCCTTGCTAATAACCTACGAGTTTAGAAGAAACTAAACTCGCTAAGCATTGCTTAGTGGGTACTTTAACTAATTACGGAAAATAATTATAAAAGCATAATGCACTTTAAAAAAATCAATGAGTCGTATTGAAAAATAATATCACAGTAAAAACAATCCATACATGTCATTTATTCAGTAATTATCATTTTATCATTTCGCTCCACAAGGTAATTTGGTAGACTAATGTATGGTAAGGAACTAACTGAAACAACTGTATATATATTCTGTGGCTGCGGCCCTAAAAAAAATTGCGGACCAAGCCCTGTGGAATCTGTGGCCGAAGCCCTCGGACCGGAGTCCTATATAACTCGGGCGATTGCCCTATATAACTCGGACCGAAGTCCTATATAGCTCGGGTCGTCACCCTATATAACTCGGACCGAAGTCCTATATAGCTCGGGTCGTCACCCTATATAACTCGGACCGAAGTCCTATATTAAAGCAGCACTGCATATAGTATGATATATCATACCCTTACCGTACTCAGTACTGTCCCAGATACCAAGTGGAGCCAAAATTCTCATACCATTTCTTAATCGAATATACATTATACAATTATCGACTTATGTTTCTTATATTATTTCGACGTGAAATATCATATTTTGTCATTTTAATAACATACTATACTCATTTATATGCATAAGGAATCAATTGGATTACTTTTGAAAAATGACCATATGAATAGTAAATTCTGGTTTTGGACTCAACTTGATCCTTGTTTTAGAAAAATTTGTATAAAATAATCCACTTGGCTAAAAACTCTAAAATTTTTACAGAATTTATTTTTGCATCTGAAAATCATTCCTTTAAAATTTCAGATCAAAATGGACACAAAATCTTGGTCAAATAATTCACCCAACCAGACTGCTCCAGTTGCCCTGCATCCTGGCAGCAGTTTTGAATTTTATAAATTCCGTAAATTATATTCAATCAATGAGGTTCCAAATTATTTTTCTCAAATACTAGACTTATTAAGCAACAACATATCCAAAATTCAACGCAATATAATTTTTCTATATTTAATTAAAAATCATACAAGTCACAGCATTTTACTAATTGTAAAACAGAAAAATTTTCAAATGGAGTTCAATGGTTAAAGTACCAAACCTTGCTTTTCCTTGCTCTTCTTATCTATTTCACTTCCTTTCCTCTCTAATCTCCTTGATTTCCTATGAATTTAATATGTCACATATGTAAGAACAAACCCTAGATATGAACATGATGCTGCCTTATGATTTTCTAACAATCCTTTACTTATTCTTACTAATAATCACCATTTTCATCATTTCCTTTAAGTAGTTTATCATTTCTCACCATAATCATCAACTTACTAATTCTTTCCCAACATGAACATAATATCAAATCTTCCTAAACATAGCCTAATACCTAATTCTAATGAAAGAATAAGACTTAGGATGGTATCTTACCTTATTTCCTATTGAATTTCACTTGAGAAATGGCTTGGACTTGAAACTTGTCTCCTTGAAAATGGAAGGGAGGGGGAGCACGACTTAAAGAAGAAGAAAAGTGGTGATGGTGGTGTCTTTTTGATCCTTACTTGGGTTTGGATGACCATAATTAGTTATTTATAATTTAATTTACATTTAATTTATTTATTTATTTTCAATGGCCATGATTTGTCCAACACATTTGGATTTAATGGCTAGGATTTGGTTTATTTTCAATGGCCATGATTTGTCCAACACATTTGGATTTAATGGCTAGGATTTGGTTTATTTTCAATGGCCATGATTTGTCCAACACATTTGGATTTAATGGCTAGGATTTGGTTTATTTTCAATGGCCATGATTTGTCCAACACATTTGGATTTAATGGCTAGGATTTGGCCACTTGAAAGTGGCTTTTTGTTCTTTTAAATTTTTCCCCCAAAGTTATATTTAATTACAAAATTGCCCCTCCAGTGGAAATGTCCAAAATGTCCTTATCGGAAAATCGCCCGTAACTTACAAACCGTGCATTTTCAGGAAAAATCGTGCACCACCGTTACTACCCGATTAATCCCGAGAACACATTTATGGCATCCGTTAGGGTCACTATTAAGAACTGACATAACTTTTAAAAAAATTACTCTTAGGTCCTCGGCTTTTCGAAAAATTACCTTTAGGTCCCGTCGACTTCACGGGCCTCCTTTGCACACCGATTTTGTTTTTGACTATCTCAAGCCTCTATTTGACCACTTATTTATGTCCTTCTTGCCTAATACTCGACTATCTAAACTTTGGGATGTGACAGTTCTACCTCCCTTAATTTAAGTTTCGCCTCGAAACTTACTTATTCATGCATGATTCTTACGTGTAATTACACATCATCAATATAACTAATAATCGTCACATATACACACATATGTACTCAAGACACTGATTTTAAACTTATGTACCTTCATTTCCTTCTTCTGCTTTATTCTCTTCTGTCCTCATGTAATATATCCTAGCTGGCGCTCTCGATTCAGGGCGATCTACTGTCTCCGATCTTGTTCCTATTTGATTACTACCATTTTCTCTGCCTCTTCCTCTTTCTCGACCTTTACCGCTGCTACTTGGTACTTGTGTTCTTTCAGGAACTTTTGAAATCTCTGTCACATTTCTAGGACAATCCTTCTTAAGGTGATTAGTAGCACCACAAAGTATACAAGCTCCAGTAACTAACCAACATTCTCCCCTATGCTTTCGTCCACAATGCTCACAGGAGGGGTATGGTGTATATTCAGTCCTTCCATAACCTTTACTTGATCCTCTGCTTATTCCTCCTGTGCTGGCTACTGAGGTAGCTTGAAAATTAGGTCCTTTAGATGGTCTTAAATTCTGCTTTACACTCATAAAGGATCCCTCATCCTTAGCTCTCTTGCTAGCAGGCTGATTATTACCTGGGGCACTCTGTGCTTGCTCTCTTTTCTGATGAATTCTCTGTTGACGATTCCTCAGATTTACTTGCACCTTTTCAACATCCAATGCTTTAGCCACCAACTTTGAAAATTCTGTATTATCCAATGCCACTAGTTGTATCTTAATTTCATCATTAAGTCCTTCTAAAAATTTCTCGCATCGCTCAGCTTCAGTTTCTATTAACTTCTTTCCATACTTACTAAGGCGTGTAAACTCCTTCTCATATTCTGATACCATCATTCTGCCTTGTTTCAATTGAATGAACTCATTACGCCTTGCAGTCAAATATGCATCAGTGATATACCTCTTTTTAAACTCACTCTTGAAGAATTCCCAAGTTCGCTGTTTTGGTGGAACCCGCTGCTGCGTGGTATCCCACCATATGTACGCCTCCTCTGTCAGGAGTGACGTAGCACAAATTACTCTTTCTTCTGGAGTGCATCGAAGCTGGTCAAGAACTCTAATGATACTATCTAACCAATATTCTGCTTCCTCAGATCCCTCTTCACGACCAGCCTTAAATTCCTTTGCACCATACTTTCTTAACTTCTCTATCGGGGGTTTCCTATCTCCCTCAGCAGCAGGGCCCCTTCCGGCCATTTGCTGAAAAGCTGTTGCAATCTGCCTAAGATAAGTCTCTGGACCGGGTATTTCAGCTGCTGCTGGCCCTGGTCTATGAGCTTCCCCGGCATCTGCAGGCCCAGATGCTTGCGATTCTATGTTTTGTTCCATAGCTTGCCACGAATCTAGAGACATCCTACATTGACATAATTAGCTATCTGCTTAGTTCATTAACATATAACTCGATTATCAATTCCTATCTGGCATGTACATCTACCTATTCATAAGATAACTTTCTCGTTACTTTATCTTACATGGCACACATAGTTATTTACTTACTGCCTATCTCCCAGAATCGACTAAACCTATGCTCTGATACCACTAAATGTAACACCCCATCTTAGCCTACGTTTATAGACCAAGATGGACTGTTATCTCATGGTGATTGTGTCTTAATATTTTACTTAGCAATTTTTAAGTGCAGATTTTAAAAAAAATTTGCCATAACCTCCCCTAAAAATGGAGGTCCCAAGTGTCGACAAAACTGATTTTTTCTTATTTATGAAAAACATTTTGTTTCACAATTCAATACTAGCACACCCCAATAATCCACCCTTATAACCTCAACTACAATCCTGCAAGAAAAGTTCACACTTCTATATCCACAATCCAATTCAATTCAAAACCATACAGTTATTATACATTACTAGATTTACATGCTACATCAAGTTATCTCTTTGTATTGCTCAAATAAGTACATGCCAGTTTCTAACACCAAAATACAAAATAAAGAGCACCACCTAAGTTTGTTGATGACCGATGGATCGCAGGACTCTTCTGCTCGCTATTGGCTCCTTGCTAATAACCTACGAGTTTAGAAGAAACTAAACTCGCTAAGCATTGCTTAGTGGGTACTTTAACTAATTACGGAAAATAATTATAAAAGCATAATGCACTTTAAAAAAATCAATGAGTCGTATTGAAAAATAATATCACAGTAAAAACAATCCATACATGTCATTTATTCAGTAATTATCATTTTATCATTTCGCTCCACAAGGTAATTTGGTAGACTAATGTATGGTAAGGAACTAACTGAAACAACTGTATATATATTCTGTGGCTGCGGCCCTAAAAAAAATTGCGGACCAAGCCCTGTGGAATCTGTGGCCGAAGCCCTCGGACCGGAGTCCTATATAACTCGGGCGATTGCCCTATATAACTCGGACCGAAGTCCTATATAGCTCGGGTCGTCACCCTATATAACTCGGACCGAAGTCCTATATAGCTCGGGTCGTCACCCTATATAACTCGGACCGAAGTCCTATATTAAAGCAGCACTGCATATAGTATGATATATCATACCCTTACCGTACTCAGTACTGTCCCAGATACCAAGTGGAGCCAAAATTCTCATACCATTTCTTAATCGAATATACATTATACAATTATCGACTTATGTTTCTTATATTATTTCGACGTGAAATATCATATTTTGTCATTTTAATAACATACTATACTCATTTATATGCATAAGGAATCAATTGGATTACTTTTGAAAAATGACCATATGAATAGTAAATTCTGGTTTTGGACTCAACTTGATCCTTGTTTTAGAAAAATTTGTATAAAATAATCCACTTGGCTAAAAACTCTAAAATTTTTACAGAATTTATTTTTGCATCTGAAAATCATTCCTTTAAAATTTCAGATCAAAATGGACACAAAATCTTGGTCAAATAATTCACCCAACCAGACTGCTCCAGTTGCCCTGCATCCTGGCAGCAGTTTTGAATTTTATAAATTCCGTAAATTATATTCAATCAATGAGGTTCCAAATTATTTTTCTCAAATACTAGACTTATTAAGCAACAACATATCCAAAATTCAACGCAATATAATTTTTCTATATTTAATTAAAAATCATACAAGTCACAGCATTTTACTAATTGTAAAACAGAAAAATTTTCAAATGGAGTTCAATGGTTAAAGTACCAAACCTTGCTTTTCCTTGCTCTTCTTATCTATTTCACTTCCTTTCCTCTCTAATCTCCTTGATTTCCTATGAATTTAATATGTCACATATGTAAGAACAAACCCTAGATATGAACATGATGCTGCCTTATGATTTTCTAACAATCCTTTACTTATTCTTACTAATAATCACCATTTTCATCATTTCCTTTAAGTAGTTTATCATTTCTCACCATAATCATCAACTTACTAATTCTTTCCCAACATGAACATAATATCAAATCTTCCTAAACATAGCCTAATACCTAATTCTAATGAAAGAATAAGACTTAGGATGGTATCTTACCTTATTTCCTATTGAATTTCACTTGAGAAATGGCTTGGACTTGAAACTTGTCTCCTTGAAAATGGAAGGGAGGGGGAGCACGACTTAAAGAAGAAGAAAAGTGGTGATGGTGGTGTCTTTTTGATCCTTACTTGGGTTTGGATGACCATAATTAGTTATTTATAATTTAATTTACATTTAATTTATTTATTTATTTTCAATGGCCATGATTTGTCCAACACATTTGGATTTAATGGCTAGGATTGGGTTTATTTTCAATGGCCATGATTTGTCCAACACATTTGGATTTAATGGCTAGGATTTGGTTTATTTTCAATGGCCATGATTTGTCCAACACATTTGGATTTAATGGCTAGGATTTGGTTTATTTTCAATGGCCATGATTTGTCCAACACATTTGGATTTAATGGCTAGGATTTGGCCACTTGAAAGTGGCTTTTTGTTCTTTTAAATTTTGCCCCCAAAGTTATATTTAATTACAAAATTGCCCCTCCAGTGGAAATGTCCAAAATGTCCTTATCGGAAAATCGCCCGTAACTTACAAACCGTGCGTTTTCAGGAAAAATCGTGCACCGTTACTACCCGATTAATCCCGAGAACACATTTATGGCATCCGTTAGGGTCACTATTAAGAACCGACATAACTTTTAAAAAATTACTCTTAGGTCCTCGGCTTTTCGAAAAATTACCTTTAGGTCCCGTCGACTTCACGGGCCTCCTTTGCACACCGATTTTGTTTTTGACTATCTCAAGCCTCTATTTGACCACTTATTTATGTCCTTCTTGCCTAATACTCGACTATCTAAACTTTGGGATGTGACAAAAACAAACTAGCTAAATTTGTTCAATTATTCATAAACTTTGATGAACTTTTAATCACTCCTTTAGTTTGATTTTTGAAAGAGGGACCCTTAGTCTTTCAATGGCATCACAAAAGGAGTCTAAAAATAAATTTTGCAAGAAAAAAATGAATTTCCCTCAAATTTTGAAAATTGGGCCGAATGGTCCCTTTTGGGCACCATTCTGCAGCTTTCATTTTGGGCAGTCCGTTGAAGGGGCAAACGAAAGAATTTTTCAACAAAATTTTACATGCATTTAGTTAACTTACGAAATTGTTTTCCTGCAAAAATTCATCCAAAAATAAGGTTGTTCACTTGGTCAAAACTGTTGCCAAAGTTGACTGATTTTCAGCAGTAAAACAGATTTTACTATTTAGTTGTCGCGCGCCATTGCGTTGCCGATTTTACGCGCCGCGCTACTATTCATTTAGTCAATTTTCTAAATGTGTTAAAACTTGAATATTATGATATGGATTGATGTTAAATCATATAAAATGACATGAAGGAGAATTGGAAATGATCAGAAAGGCATCATGACAAGCTATTCCAACAATACATACCTTATGGAAAAATCATGATCTATTGAATATCATGACCAAAGTAATTTAATAAATTATTTATGCTCTACTTGGTATATCAGAACCCTTAAGATAAGGGTATGATGCATCATACTATTACTGCAGTACTGCTTATGACATGATATGATATTCCGGCTGAAGGTCGATGATTACAATGACATGATCAATGATGCAATAATAATGGCCATTGGCACATGTGCAAGAATTATGATGAAAGATAATGAAATGTGATCATGACGAGATATGTTTATCATGACCCTTCCTTATCCGCTGATGTTCTGTTAAACCAGTAGAGCAACCAAAATGAGAAAAGCAAGAAAAATGATTTAAGTTCAAATTATTCAGTCAAGCCTTTTTACCTTCTGTGTTTTGTATTTATTCCTTTCAATTATTTAAAGTATATAAATGTATGTTCAAGTCATTCTTTCATTTTATTATTTTATTGCAATGATTTAAGTACCCACTAAGCAATTGCTTAGCGAGTTTAGTTTCCCTCTAAACTCGTAGGTTAAACGAGGAGACGAGATTGCAGCATGTCCTGCGCAGCTGGCCTTGACTACTACGTTGGGTAGGAGTGAGGATATGATTGATTGTAGCAATATGGCATGTTCATAAGCTTGTATGATCTAGCAAATAAATGTATTATACTGAAAAGCTAGAACACATACACTGCTAGAAATCTAATAAATCATATTTGGGTTTAGCATTTATGTATGCAAGTATAGAAGTGTGAATTCTTCTTGCAGGATTGTAGTTGAGGTTATAAGGGTGGATTATTGGGAATGTGCTTGAGTTGAATTGTGAAACAAAATGTTTTTCAAAAATAAGAAAAATCAGTTTTGGCAACACTTGGGACCTCCATTTTTAGGGGAGGTTGTGGCAAATTTTTTTTTAAAATCTGTACTTAAAATTGGCTAAATAAAATATTAAGACACAACCACCATGAGATAACAGTCCATCTTGGCCTATAAACGTAGGCTAAGATGGGGTGTTACATTTAGTTGTATCAGAGCACCGGTTTAGCCGGTCCTGGAAAATTCAACATAGGAGGATACACATTTTATGTTGGGAGTGGTCATTACCAATGTAAAATGGGATATCCTATAGCAGATAAGAAATGAGAGCATATATCATTTAGGTACAAAATGTCGGTATAGTAGAAAGAATATTATAAATACATAAGTATATAAGGTACATGTGATAAAGGAAAATCTAATATTGATTACGTACATCCCATATAGGAAAGTTAATGTGTTGAGTAAAGCCAGCTACTAATCCTTATCACGATATATGTATACGGTATAAGGTTGCAAGAGGCAGAATCACAAAGAGTTATAGATCAAGAGAAGGAATCACACGCTTTCGTATCCATAAATGTAGAAATGGGTCTTGGACTTATGCCACGACCCGCAACGGTGGCTGTGGAAGGCCCCGAAGTTTATTTAAGATAGATGACAGTACCATTGCAATAAACGGGAAGAATGGTACCTGTTGCTACCAAAAGAGAAAGGAAGTCCCCAATTGAGAAGTTAAGGAAATATGGGGCTAAAGAATTTAAGGCTAGTAGGGAAGAAGGATTTGAAGAAGTTGAGTACTGTTTGGACAGTACCAGTAGGGCATTGGAACAACTGAGATGCACGCCAGATAAAAGATTTATTTATGCCATGTCCCTTTGGGTAGAAGAAACATACACTTGGTAAAACATACTTAAACGCAAGGAGAAATGAGTTTATATATCTACAGCAAGGAAGAATGACAGTATCTGAGTATGATAGAGAGTTTACCCTCCTCAGCAAGTATGCAAAAAAAATGATAGAAACAAAGCAAGAAAGACGTCAAAGGTTTTGGCAGGATTAAATAATGGAATTAAATTACAATTAGTAGTCATGGACATGTTTTGAATTTTCAAGATTAGCTGTGAAACTTTTAGGTATTGAGAGGGTATACATAGATTAGAGAAGTAGACACCAACGTATGCAACAAAAGAGAGTACAAACTTAAAGCTTAGGAAGATTTCGACAAGTTGAGAAGAAGTTTAGAAGTGAAGATAGTTTTGCATAGTAAAGTCGGCGATCGCAAAGTCAAAGATCCGGTCGAGGTTCAAGGCGCCAGACATCCGTAGCCAGTATACCGGGGTCCTTATAAGGGGGTTCTAGAAGAAGGTTAGATATGCGTATATGAATGTAAAAATAAAAATGTACATAAGAAAATGAAATTTAAAGAATGGAATAAAAAGAGGAACAGAATAAGAGGATAAAAGAAAAGTACGTATAATGTAAAGACCAGATGGTAAGAGATAAAATAGATAGAACTTAGATAACAAAGATGAGTGAACAGAAATAAGTATATGAGAAATTCTCATGTCCGGCCACTAGAGAATATGTACAGTAACCCCATGTATAATATTCACATAAGCAGATGAAGTAAGCGCACTAAGAAGATACTGCTGACCCGACACCGTCGTGTTGAAATTTAGCAGGAAATTGGAGTTAAACGTGATCAACCAATGATGATGGGTGACCATCCCCTGAAGTCTTAATAAGGTAGGTGATGGATCATATGAGTAGAAACTAGATGAAATCTAATCAAAACACTGTATTGTGATTCCTCCTGAAAATGCCCCAATGTAATCATCAAAATTAAGAAATTATAAGAAGAAGATATATGAGATTTATGAATTCAGGAAATGATGGAAAAAAAAAGAAAGAAGAGAAAGAGAGAAATTAAGAACCAAAGAGGTAGAAAGTGCAGAATTAAAATCAGATTAAAAAGGAAAGAATAAAAGTAATAACAACCCAAGGACTAGGTAAAGGAAAAAGGAAAAAGTAGCAATTCAAAAATTACTGGAGGATTGGAAAGAAATATAGATTTGAAGGATATATTACTCCTCTATGCAAACACTATGGATGAAGACATAAGAGTGAATGCTGGTATTTAACAGATGGATGCTGGGAATGCGAGGCACCAGATTGTGTCAGGGTAAACTGCCAGAAAGACAAGTGAATGAACCCGCACCGACAGAAAAATCACGGTCCGCTTTTGGCCGAGGCCGAAGCAGGGGAAAGGAAAGTGATTCAAATTTTCAAAGAGCACATTCAGAGACCGTTGACTAGCTCAAATCAAGTACACCAGCCAAAGCCTACGCAATGAAAACTTAGAAGAATTACCAGTAGGATATGTTAAGTTTGAAACATTAGTTATAAATCCTATAAGAGACGAGGTAGTTACACACAAGTGATTAAAGAATGTTCTTATTATGGAAGCAAAGAAGAATGTGATAAAGATTCAAGAGGTATCAACAATGCGTGATTTTCTCAATGTTTCTTTAGACGAGCTACCCGGATTATCTCCTAAGAGAAAAGTAGGATTCACTATAAATGTATATCCAGGAACTGCACCGGTGTTGGTTGCCTCATACCGAATGGTACCAGCGGAACCCAAAGAAATGAAAACGCAATTATAGGAGCTACTCGACAAGGGTCTTATACGGCCAAGTATTTCTTCATGGGGCACGCCAGTACTCTTCGTCAAGAAGAAAGATAAATCCTTAAGGTCATATGTAAACTATAAGTAGTTGAATGAGCTTACGATTAAGGATAAATATCCATTACCGTCCATCGACGATGTATTCGACCAACTTATAGGAACCAAGGTCTTTAAAAAAAAAATAGATCACCGACTGGGATATCAGCATCTGCGGATCAAAGGAAAAGACATTCCAAAGACTACATCTAGAACTCGATACGGATGTTATAAGTTCCTTGTAATGCCTTTTGAGCCCACAAATGTATCAGCAGTATTCATGGATTTAATGAATCATATCTTTCATCCATACTTTGACCAATTTGTAAATGGTGTTCATAGACGACACCTTCGTTTATTTCAGGAACAAAGAAGAATACAATCGATACTTTTGCATAGTATTGCAAATGTTGCGAGAGAAGCAATTGTACATCAAATATGACAAATGTGAGTTTTGATAGGAAAAAGTGACATTCTTAGAACACACCATATTAGCATAAGGCATTAAAGTAGGTCTTAAGAAAACAAAAGCCATTTTGGAATGGAAAACACCAAAGACATTAATAGAAGTAAGAATCTTCTTAGGACTGACTGGGTACTATTACTGTTTTATAAAAGGGTTTTCCATTATTATCATCCCAATGACAAGGTTGTTTCAAAGGAATGCCAAACTCCAATGGACTGATAAATGTTAGAGGAACTTTGAGAAACTAAAGGAAAAGTTAACGAATGCTTCAATACCCATACGGCCCGTGTCCAGCAAAGAATTTGTGATATATAGTGATGCTTCACACATCGGTTAAGGTTATATGCTTATGCAAAAGGATAAATAGTCGCATAAGTCTTTTGATGATTTAAACCGTACAATAATAATAATAATAATAATAATAATAATAATAACCCGGTACACTGTTTGGAATTAACAGTTATCGTATTGACTTTCAAGATTTGGAGATATGATTTATATGGAGAAAAGTGTTATATTTATACAGACGCAAAAGTTTAAAATATCCGCCAACCCAAGAGGATCTCAATTTATGGTAAGGAAAGTAAACCCAAGTTTTGGAAACAACAGCTAAGTTATAAATTATCATCTAGGAAAATCTAACGTGGTGGCCGACGCACTTGGTGGAAAATCGATACCAGCCTTAGGCGCTATAAAGATCAGTTTAAGACCAATGGAAGAGGAAGTACTAGTAGTAGAAATGCAAGCATAAACTATGTTTCTTTTCAAGAAATTCATCAAGTGCAAAAGGGAAAACGAACAAATACAAAAATGGATTAAGCAAGTGCAAGGAGGAAAGGATATAAAATTCTAAATTTCTAAGAACAGTAGCTTGTATTATGACAATAGGGTAATGATACTAACAATGGGAGACATAAGAAAGAAAATTTTTTCGAAAAGCATATAGTAGTCTCTATGCAATGCATCCAGGAGTTAAAAATGTATCAATATCTAAAGAAGTTTTAATGGTAGCCTGGAATGAAGAGAGATATTGTTGATTTTATGACCAAATGTTTAATATGTCAACAAGCAAAAGCGAAATATCAAATACTATCGGGATTGTTACAACTAATTCCCACTCTGGTATGGAAATGGGAACATATCAATATGGATTTTGTCATAGAACTACCAATGACACGAGGCCGGCATGACGTTGTTCGGATAATCATTGATTGCCTAACTAAGTTAGCTCATTTTCTACTTTTACAAATGGATTATTCAATAGATAAATTGGTGAAAATGTACGCCAAGGAAATTGTATGATTACACAGGATTCCAACGTCTATCACTTCAAGCAGAGGTCCACAGTTCACCATGAATTTATGGAAGAAGTTGCAAACAGCTTCTAAAACCCAAACAAATTATAGCACTACCTTTCACCCGTAAACAGATGGACGATTTGAAAGAGTAATCCAAATTTTGGGAGGACATATTAAGAGTATGTGTTATAGAATTTAAGGGTGGCTGGAATTGGTATTCGAGTTTAATTGAATATGCATATAACAACGACTATGAATTCAGCATACGGTGACGCCTTATAAAGAATTATACGAAAGAAAACATGGAACACCAGAGTGTTGGACGGAATTAAGTAAAGACAAGATAAAATCATATGCGGGTAGGTAGGAGCAAAATCATATGCAGACTCAAAACGAAGGGACATAGAACTCTAAGTGGAAGACAAGGTTTTTCTTAAGACTTTCCCATGAAAGAAGGTATTAAGATTTAAGCAGAAAAGTACATTAAGCCTTAGGCTTATTGGACTATACGAGATCATCGAACTCATAGATCAATAGCCTATCGGTTAACTCTATTACCAGAACTGAACAAAATACATAATGTTTTTCACGTTTCAATGATAAGGAAATATCGTTTGAACTTCACACACGATATAAAGACACAAAATATCAGACTTCAATCTGACCTAAATTATGAAGAAGAACCAATAGAAATTTTAGCATGAAAAGTCAAAGGATTAAGAAATAAGAGAATTCCTCAAGTTAAAGTGCGGCTAAGGAATCATAGAATGGAAGAGATAATTTGGGAAAGAGAAGGAATAATGAGGATGGAAGCTTAATATATACCCGATCGGCTTTGGGATGAAGCCTAAATTTTAGAGGGGAAGAAATGTCATGACCCAATTTGTACATATGTACAGTACATCCATGTACAGTACATCCGCGTACAGTAAGAGGAGCCATCCCGAGTAACCACCAAAGAACACGAAGTGAAAGGAAGCTCTATAGGACAAAAAGGACCTAACTGAAAAGATTGTAAAGTTTTGTGGAGGTGATTGTAATTTCAAAAAGTTTTGGGGAGGTGACTGTAATTTTCAAAAGTTGTACTGGATGTTCTTAATAGTGCACATAACATACTCCAAAAATGGAAAGTAGAGAAAAATCGGGTCGAAACGGAACACCACGGTTTTTCCCGAAAATGCACAATTTGAGAGATACAGTGGATTCTCGACCAAGGGTATTTTCGTCATTCTTGTGATAATAATTTATACACTGGAAAACAAGACACGTAAAGGTATCCGAAGTAAAGGGAAGGACTCCGCAGTGATCGATGTTGAAGAACGAACCTAAGTGGAGACCCGAATCACGTAAGGACCTAAAGGGAATTTTTACAAAAGTCAAGGGCATGAGCCTAATTTTTATAAATTAGTTCAAAATCAAGAATGAATGTTGGAAATGGAAACGAGAGGTTGAAAGGAGGAGAATGGTACATTTTACGCGTCGTAAAACCACCCGGTTACGAAGAAAAGGCAAAACCTTCCATTGAAGGGTATTTTGGTCTTTTCACTTCCACCCATTTTCTAGAAAAGGGACACATGGCATAGTAATTTTCTAGAAAAGGATGCATGGCAAAATCTTGTTTAAAGACACTTTTGGGTTGGATTAATCTTAACCCTCCATATGGCACCATCCTAGTTAAAGATACTTTTGTGGTGGTTACATCTTAACCCTCCAAAATGAAATTAATTAAATAAATGGAAAATGGAAAAATATAAAAAGGGAGAGAAGGATGATTAAAGAACTAAGGACACATTTTTCTCTCCATTTTTGAGAGGCATGGCCGAATTCTCTCCACCAAAAAAGGGGAAGGAATTTTTCAAGTGTTCAAGTGGATTTTTGGAAGGAAAAGCTTAATTTTAAGGTAAGAATTCCAATTCTAGCTTTAGTTTATTCATTTGATTGATAGTTTTTCAAGTTATCAATGAAAGAAAAGTTGGGAAGATTATGGGAAAGTTAAGAAAGTGAAGAGAAATTAGATTAAATGATCTATACATGTAGAAGTGATGAATAAATGGTAATTAGTAGCTTTAGATAGTAAGAATCAAGGCTTGAACATATAGTTTTTATCACGTTCTTGTTATGGAAGTTATGAAAATTATAGGAAATCAAAGGGATAAAGAAGAAGAAGGGAAGAAAGAATAGGACAAGTAAGGAACAAAGCAAATAAACAAGGTTTGGTACTTAAATCATTGCCCTTTTCAATTAATTCACATATTTTGCATTATGGGACTTTTGAAATGGTTTTGAAATGATGTTATTATGTGTGGTAAATATGTGGGAAAGTGCTCTTGAACCATTTGTAATCAATTGATTGTGAAAAGAATGAAAACAAAACAAACTAGCTAAATTTGTTCAATTATTCATAAACTTTGATGAACTTTTAATCACTCCTTTGGTTTGATTTTTGAAAGAGGGACCCTTAGTCTTTCAATGGCATCACAAAAGGAGTCTAAAAATCAATTTTTCAAGAAAAAAATGAATTTCCCTCAAATTTTGAAAATTGGGCCGAATGGTCCCTTTTGGGCACCATTCTGCAGCTTTCATTTTGGGCAGTCCGTTGAAGGGGCAAACGAAAGAATTTTTCAACAAAATTTTACATGCATTTAGTTAACTTACGAAAGTGTTTTCCTGCAAAAATTCATCCAAAAATAAGGTTGTTCACTTGGTCAAAACTGTTGCCAAAGTTGACTGATTTTCAGCAGTAAAACAGATTTTACTATTTAGTTGTCGCGCGCCATTGCGTTGCTGATTTTACGCGCCGCGCTACTATTCATTTGGTCATTTTTCTAAATGTGTTAAAACTTGAATATTATGATATGGATTGATGTTAAATCATATAAAATGACATGAAGGAGAATTGGAAATGATCAGAAAGGCATCATGATAAGCTATTCCGACAATACATACCTTATGGAAAAATCATGATCTATTGAATATCATGACCAAAGTAATTTAATAAATTATTTATGCTCTACTTGGTATATCAGAACCCTTGAGATAAGGGTATGATGCATCATACTATTATTGCAGTACTGCTTATGACATGATATGATATTCCGGCTGAAGGCCGATGATTACAATGACATGATCAATGATGCAATAATAATGGCCATTGGCACATGTGCAAGAATTATGATGAAAGATAATGAAATGTGATCATGACGAGATATGTTTATCATGACCCTTCCTTATCCGCTGATGTTATGTTAAACCAGTAGAGCAACCAAAATGAGAAAAGCAAGAAAAATGATTTAAATTCAAATTATTCAGTCAAGCCTTTTTACCTTCTGTGTTTTGTATTTATTCCTTTCAATTATTTAAAGTATATAAATGTATGTTCAAGTCATTCTTTCATTTTATTATTTTATTGCAATGATTTAAGTACCCACTAAGCAATTGCTTAGCGAGTTTAGTTTCCCTCTAAACTTGTAGGTTAAACGAGGAGACGAGATTGCAGCATGTCCTGCGCAGCTGGCCTTGACTACTACGTTGGGTAGGAGTGAGGATATGATTGATTGTAGCAATATGGCATGTACATAAGCTTGTATGATCTAGCAAATAAATGTATTATACTGAAAAGCTAGAACACATACACTGCTAGAAATCTAATAAATCTTATTTGGGTTTAGCATTTATGTATGCAAGTATAGAAGTGTGAATTCTTCTTGCAGGATTGTAGTTGAGGTTATAAGGGTGGATTATTGGGAGTGTGCTTGAGTTGAATTGTGAAACAAAATGTTTTTCAAAAATAAGAAAAATCAGTTTTGGCGACACTTGGGACCTCCATTTTTAGGGGAGGTTATGGCAATTTTTTTTTTAAAATCTGTACTTAAAATTGGCTAAATAAAATATTAAGACACAACCACCATGAGATAACAGTCCATCTTGGTCTATAAACATAGGCCAAGATGGGGTGTTACACCTTGGGATAAATTGGGTTAACAAGCTCTTGAAGGTTGAAGATGCTTCATTGAAGGGAGTGGTGACTTGAGAAAGCTCCATTCCATAAAATCAATTGAAGTGTTGGTGACTTGAGAAAGCTCCATCCAAAGGTTTGGTGACTTGAGAAAGCTCCATTCCACATTGCAAGGGGAATCAACCATTGAAGAGGGCTTGAGTTCTTCATCATACATCAAGTGGAGCTAGGAGGAAGACTAGCAATCCTACTCTTGGCATCTTCACAAGGGGTTTTTCTATTCTCTCTTTTAATTCAATTCTTATTGTTGTTGTTGTATTAAGAGATTGATATTGCAATGGACAAATTGTATTTGTTTTATATTGAGTTGAATGAATGTTATAAATTGATGATGTTGAGCTAAATACCCATGCCTAGGGTTTGTAGCATATTTGGTTGAATGCTTTGATTTGATATTTACATTGATGTTCCTTGTTGATTGGTTGATTGTATTGCATTAAATGCTAGGTTGATAGATTAGCTACCTATTGATCTTTGAATATTGGATGACGGACCAAGAGGTGAAATCCAATATCGGAACTATATAATTGACCACCCTATGAATGAATTAGAAATATAAGTTTTAGGGTTTATTAATTTGGTAATGTAAAAGAATTGGTCATTGCTAATTCATGAATGTGAGAACTAATGGATGGGTAATTGACTAATTAATCTTAAGGAACAAATTAATTTACAAGGTTAAGTTAATGGACAATTGAGAATTAAGCTTTGATTGAATGGACCTATGACCCTAGGCACCTTCCCAAGAATCGATTCCATCTTGTACACCCACACACATCAATCTCTACGCACGGTTTAATTTAGGTTTAATTATTCTCGCACCACTCCAAACAACAAACTCTCGCATTTAAATAAATTGTCAATCAAGCTATTACGAACCACACCTTTTTGGGGAAATGACCTTGGGGTGATCACCTTTACTACAGCTACCTCGTATACTTGTGAGTGACGCTTTGTAGTAGTACTTAATTCGAGCGCAACAAGTTTTTGGCGCCGCTGCCGGGGAAGGTTGTCGCAGTAGTAATAGTTTGATTTTTCTTTTCATTGTTTGTTTATTTTCTGTGAATTGATTGTTTGTTTTGTTTTTCTTTCAATTTAATTATTTGTTTTTTTTCTTTAAGTTTCTAAGTGCCTTGTGTAAAGATGCAGTTTTCGAGGCACGGAGGAGTTTACGATAGGAACGATGATTCTGAAATGGCATGGCAATTAGCAGAATTGACCAATCAACTTAAGGTGCTAAATGCAAGAGGAAGAGCACCTATGCCACGCCAAGAGATATGTGCAGCATGTGGCAATGTCGGCCATAGTGCAAACACATGTTCAATGGGTTTTGGACAATACCAAGAATGGCAAGAGGAAGAATATGACTACCAAGGTTTTCAGCAAATGGGTAGAAATAACCAATATTCCAATCCTTACAACCCAAGCTGGGGAAGCCAACCAAATTTTTCTTGGGAAAATCAGCAGCACATTCCACCTCCAAATTTTTTTCAACCTTACCAAAGAGACTATTACTCTCAAGAGCAATATTCAAATCAAAATTACCTTAAGACACCCACATTTGAAGGTAGTTTGAACGCCTTCATTCAAACTAGCGCACAAAATCAAAATCCATTCGAAAAATTCACAGTGGAAGATGATTTGAATGCTTACCTTCAAATTAGCACACAAAATCAGGAAGGGAGCAATGAGAGGTTTGATTCTTTGGAGGAATCATTGAAGAGGGTGGAAATGCAAGTTGGGCAACCGGCACATCAACTTCAAACACACCAAAAGGAGGAATTTCCTAGCCAATTAGAGTAAGTCAAGGTAATCACAAATTTGACGAGTGAACTGGTGGTATATAACAATTTTTGTGATTCATTTGATGCAGGGACTAATCAAGAAGACAATGGTGAGGAGATGCTGCCCAACATGGAGAAACCAAGTCAATCAAAGGAGGAGGAGAATTTGGACTCATCAACTTCATCACATTCGTATGAACCTCCGAATCCTTTGCCACCAATTCCATTCCCAAGTAGGCTGAAAGAAGAGGAGCAAGGTAAGCAACTTTCTAACATCTATATTATGCACTCCCAAGGAGAAAGTGGAAATAAGCTTGAGATGGGTATGTCTTCAGAAGAAGAACATGAATTGCCCAATTTAGAACTTGAGGAGTGTAAGCTAGTTTTAGATGTTGAGGTTGTTGAGAGGGGAGTTGGCATTGTTAAAGTGGATGAAGAAGTGATTCAACCAAACTTGGTTGAACTTAAAGAGTCCCCAAAAATCATCTCTTCTACTCTTGGTAGTAAAGAAGAGCATATAATGGATAGAACCATGTTGCACAATGAAATAGGGTTTTACAAAGTTCCTATTGTATTGGAGGATTACCCTAAGATGACATTCACATGTTTTCAAATAATGCTACTTAGGCGTAGCAATACATCGGTATCCTTCGGAGTTGTATGCTATCCATCCCTGCAGACATGAGCGACAATTGCATTATGGGTGGAAGGAGCATTGTACACCGCATATGGGAATGATGGAAATCAGGTTTCATCTAAACCCTCCCTGTAGCATGCATGCTCACATTAAGGACAATGTGAATCTTTAAGTGTGGGGTGCATTATGTGTTTTGTGTTTTTACTTTTAAGTTATTTTTGTTTAAGTTTAGTTAATGTTTTTAATGTTTTCATTGAATAAATGAATTTTAGAAAGTTCAATTGTTATAAAATTGTCGATAGATGACCTTTGAATTTTTGAAGCATGAATTGGAGAATTGAGTAGAATTGGTGCTTATTGTCAATTTTGTTGGTTTTTTTTCCCTTGCATTGCCATTAACCTAGTGAGAAATTGAGCCATCAACTTATCATTCTTGTTGTGGGTGAACATCTTTGATTGATGATTTGCTAGAACTTGCTTTGACATGCATTTTAAGATTACATAAAAAATTTCAATTTGGCATCAAGATGATTAAGGAAATTAGGTGAACCCACTTTGGCTTAAAAAGACCAACCCTATTTTTAACCTTAGTTAGCCAATTTTGAGCCTATTTCATTTCCTTTTTCGTTCTTTTTCACAACACCATTAGCTTGAACCTTGTTGTTTAACTCTTATCCTTTCATTAGGTCAAGAGCATTTTAAGAGCGTTTATGACCGAGTGTTGTGTTGAATTAAGTGTGGGGTTAAATTTAGTAGGTTTAAGATTGCAAAGCAAAATAAAAAAATTATTAAAAAAAAGAAAAAAAAAGAATATATATATATATATAATAATAAGAATAATTGTTGTTCTTGTTTAAAGGGTTGGAATGTACCACTACAAGATGTAATAGTGAGTTCCCTTGAAAAGCTCTTTAATGTCAAGGGGTAGTTGAGAGGAAGGTGTTTTGGGATTGTTGGGTTATATATATGAATGGTTACTTCATTCTTGAAGTGCTCTTGAACTTAATGGTTTAGCTCACATTTCCTAAATGTCATGCCTTTACCTTAGCCCCATTACAACCCAATTAAAGACCTTTTGATTGATGCTTGATTATTATTTTGTGGTGGAGATTTGATTGATAAACAAGCCTATGGCAATAATCTTTCATTGATTCTTATGAGTGTAAACACCACCATGATCAAACACTTGTAAGAGTTGGTGAGGGAGTGACAACATTGGTTATGCATGGAAAACCACTTAAATGCATTGGTGTCGATTTTGTTTGATTCGATATTGATTGTGGATTTAGGGATAGGGAAGTCTTGATGCATCTTTATAACTCTTGAACTTAACAAAATTCATCTGGTTAGTGTGTTTTGATTTTAGCTTTGCTTAGGGACAAGCAAGGAGTTAAGTGTGGGGTATTTGTTTAGTTCATTTTTGTACTAGTTTTTAGTATGATTTTATGTGTGTTTTAGTTAATGTTTTGAATGATTTTTGTTTTAAGTGTGTTTATAGTGTTTGTTTTAGGTTTAGGTGCAAAAACACCCTTGGAAGATCAAAACAGGGCAAGAAAAGCATGAACCAAGCAAGACATGTCCAAGCCAAAGCAAGCTTGGCCATGTCCCTCAAAAGAAATTCAAAGCAGAGAGAGACACACCCAGAGACACGGCCAAGCCTCTAGCCATGTCTCATTCAAAGAACAAATCAAAGAGCAAGCCAAAGAAGAGAAGGAAAATGAGCAACAGAAGTGGACACACCCAGTGACACGGCCAAGCCACTGGCCGTGTCACATGACACGGCCAAGACAAGAATGGCTTGGTCGTGTCCCATTCATACCAAATAACAAAAGAGCAAGCAAAGAAGGAAAGAAAAGAAGTAGAGACTGACACCATCAAGGGACACGGCCAAGATACTGGCTGTGTCACCTGACACGGCCGTGTCCTTGGCCGTGTCTCACAAAAATAAACAAGTCAGTGAGGGACACGGCCAGAAGCTTGGCCGTGTCCCAAGAAAGAAAAACAAGAGACACAGCCAAGCTCCACATGGCTTGGCCGTGTCACCTCTCACTACCAAAGAAAAGAAAGAAAAGAAAGAAAAAAAGAAAGAGAGCCAGTGAGGGACACGACCAGCTGGCTTGGCCGTGTCCCACGGAAATCAAGAGACACGGCCAAGCCAACCTTGGCTTGGCCGTGTCACCTCATGGAAAGAACAAAAAATTGCAAGAGACACGGCCAAGCTTTTCATGGCTTGGCCGTGTCCCACCTGAAAAAATCTGATTTCTTTTGCACGAAGTGGGGAACAAAGTGAGAGACAATGCCTTGTGCTTGCCAAAAGAAATATTAAACAAAAGAATAGTGGGGAACAAAGGGAAATGGTGTGAGTTGGAAGGCATGGGTGTTGATTTTTTAATGAATTAAAAGGAGAGAAAAAGGAAAATGGAGAGAATTTTTGGCTTCTTGGAGCAAAATTTCTGCAAAAACGTGGAAGAGGGAGAGAGTGACACTCTCCCTTGTCCCTTCACCTTCACCTTCAACCTCCATTTCCATTCTCTCCACCTTCTCCATCTTCCATTGATAGGATCTTTGAGGTTCCTTGGCATAAATTGGGTTAACAAGCTCTTGAAGGTTGAAGAAGCTTCATTGAAGGGAGTGGTGACTTGAGAAAGCTCCATTCCATCTTCCAAAGGAAAAATCAATTGAAGAGTTGGTGACTTGAGAAAGCTCCATCCAAAGGTTTGGTGACTTGAGAAAGCTCCATTCCACATTGCAAGGGGAATCAACCATTGAAGAGGGCTTGAGTTCTTCATCATACATCAAGTGGAGCTAGGAGGAAGACTAGCAATCCTACTCTTGGCATCTTCACAAGGGGTTTTTCTATTCTCTCTTTTAATTCAATTCTTATTGTTGTTGTTGTATTAAGAGATTGATATTACAATGGACAAATTGTTTTTGTTTTATATTGAGTTGAATGAATGTTATAAATTGATGATGTTGAGCTAAATACCCATGCCTAGGGTTTGTAGCATATTTGGTAGAATGCTTTGATTTGATATTTACATTGATGTTCTTGTTGATTGGTTGATTGTATTGCATTAAATGCTAGGTTGATAGATTAGCTACCTATTGATCTTTGAATATTGGATGACGGACCGAGAGGTGAAATTCGATATCGGAACTATATAATCGACCACCCTATGAATGAATTAGAAATATAAGTTCTAGGGTTTATTAATTTGGTAATGTAAAAGAATTGGTCATTGCTAATTCATGAATGTGAGTTAGTGGAAGATGATGTATTGGGTTATTATTATATTATTGTAATGTATGGCGGAGAGTGATTTGGGGAAAAGAGGTTTAGTTAAAGAGAAGAGTGTGAGAGGTTGACTTTCTTTCTTTCTTTCTTTCTTTTTCTTTCATCTTCATCTTCTTCTTTCTTTCTAGTGAGCCGGCCACCCATATCAACCAAAGGAAAAGAGATTTTATTCCTTTCAAGCTCAAGAGATTGAAGGATTTCAAGAGATCAAGTTGGAGTTTTAAGGATTTTCTTCACTTTTGGTAAGTTTCCAACTTGTTTCTTGGTTTTCTTTTGAGCTTGTGTTCTTGGGTTTGTTGGAAGGTTGTTGTAGATGTGTTTATGGTTATTTTGGTGAGTTTGAAGTGTTTTGTCTTGGTAACTTTGATTTTTAGGTTTGGATTGAAGAGAAAACAGGGTTGAGTTTGGTGAAAGAGGCAAGTGTGTGGATTGTGTCATTTTTGAGTTGTGAATATGGTGGTTCTTGTGTTTGATGTTTGTAATTGAGTTGTTTTAAGATTTACTCAAGTATTATATGGGTTGTTGATGGTTTTGGTTAAGGTTGTTTCAAGAAGATGTTTGTTAGGTGTGGCTTTGTTGGTGTCGATTTCAGGTTTTTTGGCCTCACATGCCTAGGAACATGGCCATGTGTTTAGGCGTGTCGTTGGTTCTATTTTCTGGGTTGGTGACACGAGCAGTGAAAATCCCATGTCACTGAGCGTGTCACAGCTTCTATGTTGTAGTAGCATTGACATGGCCAGTGACACGCCTATGTCACTGAGCGTGTCATAGCTACTGTGTTGTTGGTTGATTGACACGTCTAGTGCCACGCCCATGTCACTGAGCATGTCATAACTTCTGTGTTGGAGGAGGATTGACATAGCCAGTGACACGCCCATGTCACTGAGCATGTCAAAGCTTCTGTGTTATGGATTTAGGGCACAGTCAGGGACATGCCCGTGTTGTTGATCGTGTCAAGTGTAGAGTTTGCCCTAGATAGTTCTCTTTCTTATTTTCTTATGTGTATCTCTAAATGAGTGTGTATGATCACCTTTGGATTAGGTTTTAAGAGAATTGAGTTACCTAAGCAAAGGTTTGAGTGAGATCTTGGAAGAGGAGTTGATAGAGTGGTGTTGTTGCTCTTAGAGGTAAGTACAAACTTTGAATGATTGCATACATTTATATGACATTGGGACTTAACATATTTAGTTGAGAAATGTCTTAAGTTACTTGATATATTGTTGATAAATGAGTTATATGTTATGATATGCATAATGTGAATTATGTTGATGTACCAATGGAATTGAGTAATGTATTGTATATGAAAAGAAATGTGGAAAAATGTGATGTGAGATGTGAAAACATAATGTAACCAATCGATATTGAGATGAAATAGAAGAATGAGAAAAATGAGAAAAGATGATATACTAAGGCAATGAGCCTAGTTTGATTATGAGAAATGAATTGTGAAAGAGATTGATAATGAGATAAATGAATTAATTGTGTGCCTAGTATGTTACTCAATTTTCAGAGTTCTAGGTTTGGTGGCATGCCTATGAATTGTTGGGCAGGTGAAAAGACCGGGTCATAAGCCAAGCTGAGCTGATAAATGAGATGTTTTTAGGGTGAAAAGACCGGGTCGTAAGCCTCAAAACCTGTAACAGTCTAGACGAGTTGAGGACCAAGATACTGGGGCCCTAGGGTCTAGCCAGGTTGAGGTCGAAGAGACTGGGTCTGTTACATTATCCATGGATATATATATATTGCCTATGGGGCTAGACACAAGGTGTCAATACGGACCAAAGCAGTAACTTTGAACTTTGAATAGCATATTAGTTTTGTTTAAGGCCCATGCTTGTCTTTGCTTTAATGTGAATTATGAAATATGATGCAAATGATTAAATATGTTGAGATATAGTGCAATGAGTTGATATATTAATATATATTGTGCATGAGCATCGCATTGATCTATATTGAATCAAAGTTTATACTGCTTAGCGCAATTGTGGTTCATCGAGCAGGTGATAGGGTAGATCCGGTTGTGTCGGAGAGCTCGTCTAGACCGAGTCAAGTCTAGGCTTGAGTTTGTGATAGCAGTGTTGAGTTGTGGACATTAAGATCAGCTATGAATTGCCAACAAGTATAAATTCTATAATTATGTAAACATATATTTTGATATATATACATATGTATTTTCCGCTGCTTATTTAACAAATGTTTGGAACAGACTGTTTTTGGATAAACTTTTGGGGTAATGAAGATACATGTATATGTATTTTAAAAAAAATGTTTTCTCTATTGATTTCTATAACATGAGTTAAATGTTTTAAGTTTACTCAGACTGACTTATAATGCTTATATGTTAAAGATTAAAGTTTGGTTTGTTTAAAATGAACCGTGACACCCCTTTATCCAGTATGCGTATATCGTGTGTTATGCGGGTGTATGCGGTGTGCATATATCGGGGTATGGGGTGTTACAGGATGAACCCTTTATTACCTTGATGTTATAGATTTTAGATATTAGGTCCAGTTCAGATAAACTTCAGCTATCCTTATGGTCTTGATAATACAAACTTTTCGTTGATCTTCTTTCCCATTGTTAATTCAGTGATGATCAGACTTGTCAAAAGTTTAATAACAACTCAGGATAGGTTATTGGGTTTACAAGCTAATAAAAAGTAAGTTAAAATTTTATGAAGGCTTAAAAAGTACAAACTAGATATTGATGTTAATAGGGCAAATACTAGTTCTTGGCTTACCAAATAATGCCTAGATCATCTCTCCCTTAAATAAGCAGAGTTCAATTTCACCTTGAAAGTTTGTCAAAGCATGTTCTAAGATTGACTAAGTCCTAGATAAAGGTAAATCATGCAAGAGCCCTCTATGAGTAAGCATACATAGCTCACTACAAAAGAAAAATTCCCTCACCTAGTAAAGTCATTCGAATTATAATGCAAGGACACACTAATTCATGAATATCAAGCTAGACTTATCATTGGTTAAGCAACAAAATGAATAAAGACCAATGAAAATTTAATTAAAGCAATTTAGTCAAACAATATTAATTTGAAAAACATAATTATTCTAGAAAAACACCAAATAAAGAAAATGAAACAAAAACAAAACAAGCCAAGGGAATTTGGTTAAGTTGGACTCAAAGATGCTTCATCTAATAGGGCATATCAAGGGCAGTGGTCATCACCTCCTTATTCGCAGTTGGTCCAAGCTTGCTTAGTAGCGCCTCCTCTTTAGTAATTCCTCCATCTACATCTGGAAAAGTCAATAAGATAAAACTTTCCTTCAATCCTACCTCTATCATGAAGGTTGCTGGCGGTGGCACTCTTCCAACTTTAGGCAAAAGATTTGTAATATCCCCACATATGCCCTAGAAGTTTTGAATGTTGTTGTTGTTGTTGTTGTTGTTGTTGGTTAATGGGTTAGAATGTATGTGTTAATTGGCAAGAGAAAAGAAATTGGAAAGTGAATGCTTGTGTATATGTGTTTTGGGGAAATTTAGGGTTTAGAGACAAATGTATATGTTGTGTATATGATGATATATATAACATATAAATTGGTCAAATGAAGAGTCAAAGTGATGGTTAAGTGGAAGAAGATATTTTTGGTTGAGTGTGAAATTACATGAATGGGCATATAAGAGACAAAGGTTTAGTTAAATGGTTAAAGGGTGTTTTGGTAATTTTCTTTTGGAAAACTTGTGGTGGAGATTAAAAAAGGAAAGTTTGACTTTGCTTCTTCATCTTTTCCTCTTCTCTTCATGTGTGGCCGGCTTCTTCATAGAAAAAAAGAAACAAAGAGACAAGAGAGGTGTTCTTGATTCTTGAAGCAAATTGAAGAAAAAATCAAAGGTTTTGGTTGAAGATTTGTGGAATTTCATCAAATTAGGTAAGTACTCTCTTGTTTTCCCTTGTTAATTTTTGAAGGGGTGTTTGAGATAAGTTGTGATTGGTTAATATCATGATTTAGAATGTTTGAGATGTGTTTATAAGTAGTGAAAGTGATTGTGAATAAATAAGGGTTAAATTGGTGGTGGTTTTGTTTGAAAATGGCAAATTAAGTGGAAGTTGTTTTTGAAAGAAGAAGATTGATGTTGGTTTTAGGATTTGATGTGGTAAGTGATTGAATATATAATTGATATAGTGTTAATATGAATATTGTGATGAATAAGTATTAATAATATTGATTATGTCCATTTTGATGAGATTATGTTGTGTATAATGTGTTTGAATGCAATTGAAAGAGTTTTGGCTATTTTAGGGTTTATGCATTAGAGATACGTAATTTGGAGCGGTCGCTATTATTCATGTGCGGTCGCTATTATTCATGTGCGGTCGCGACTTAGGTCGGGCTTTTGGCCGCGAAACCTACTGTAATAAGGTTTCATTGTGTAATGGTATGGGGCGGTCGTACTCAGGTGAGGCGCGACCGCTAGAAAGGTTCTGTTCACCTTATTGAAAGCAATCTAATTCTACAACAAGATTCTCAAATACATGTTAAATAGATATCATTTGTCTAACATCATTGTTGAATAATGAAATGTGAGATGATATGGAATTGATAATACATATGATACTATATGAACCGAGCTATGTATTATGCATTGTGAATCTTGTGAATGGCAATTTGTTATATGAATAATGTACTTTGTAATGTTACATCAATGATGCTATATGTAAAATGTGAAGAAGAGGATGAAGTAATTGATTATAGATAGCTTGGTGGGAGTAACTTTGAAGAGTGAAAGAGATGAGGATCATCCAAAAAGGTATGTACAATACAATTTATAATTATGTGAATAATATGATTGAAGCATGTCTAAATGATATGATTGAATAATGACATGTTTGCCTAGTTAATGTAATTAATGTGGTATATATAAATGATGGAATATGACATGTAAAGGATATGATGAGGTAAATGATTATGTATGTAAAATATGAATTGCTATAATGTGGATTGAAATGTGATATGATGCCATTGTGATTGGCTATGATGATTTAAATGTGATATGATGCCATTGTGATTGGCTATGATGATTTAAATGTGATATGATGCCATTGTGATTGGCTATGATGATTTAAATGTGATATGATGCCATTGTGATTGGCTATGATGATTTAAATGTGATATGATGCCATTGTGATTGGCTATGATGATTTAAATGTGATATGATGCCATTGTGATTGGCTATGATGATTTAAATGTGATATGATGCCATTGTGATTGGCTATGATGATTTAAAGGTGATATGATGCTATTGTGATTGGCTATGATGATTCAACTGAAAGAAACAAGGCATATTTGCCTAGATGATGATGAGAAGTGATAATGGAATTGATAAATGATTTGTGTGTCTAATATGTTATTCATTTTCAGAGTTTTGTTGTTGGTGGCATGCCTAATAATAGTAACAATCTCTTGAAGTTAGGTTGGATATGATCCTTGAAGCCTAATTGAGATGTTACAACCCTTGAAGCTAGGTTGGATTGGTTCTTGAAGCCAAGTTGGGTTGAAGTTTAACATGTTTTACTCCCCTTGAAGCTTGGTTGAATCTAAATCCTTGAAGCCTAGTTGGGTCAATGATAATGATAATGTGATAATTAAACCAAAGCATTAACTCTGAAAGTTGAATGGCATGTTAGTGTTTGTTGGGCCCGAGTCTGTCTTTGTTGTCCATGTGATATACAAATGTTGAATTAAATGAATAATGAGATTTATGATTGACTTTGTTGACAATGTGACTTATGATTGGTGAATTGTGAATTGAACAATGTTATGAAGTATGATATTTAATGTGTATGTATTGATATGTTGATTATGAAGTATGTTATGGAATGTGTGTTTATGAAATATGATTTAGTTGAGATATATGAAAGTTATAATCTAAAAGAAAAGATATGATAGAAGCTAAGGTTACATGGAATTGATATATCATTATATGTTAGTATTTTTATAATGTATGTGTATATTTTATATTTGTACTACTAAGCTCTCAGGCTTAGCGCGGTTATATGATCGCGCAGGTGACCAGGTGGAAGATATGAAGTCTTTCGTTATGCCACGAGAAGAGTAAGAGTTTATCGAGACCAACTAGAGGGTGATGCATACATGTATAATTTAATTATGATGTATTCTATAAAAAATGTATTCATTTGTATAAATGATGTTTTGAGAAAGATAAGATTATGGTATATTTATAAGATCATTAAAAGTATATCAAATTTGTAAATGTTCTTTAAATTAATGTATTGTGGTTTGAAATATGTTAAAGGTTTTTAAATTGTAACGAAAAACGACATCCTTATACTTTATATACTTACTGTACATATACCAGGTATATGTATAGTACTTATATGGAGTATCGGGGTGTTACAATTATTTTGGTATCAGAGCTTAGGTTTCGAGATTCTCGGCCTAAGTGAAATTAAAAAGAAAAAGTTTTGAAACGCTTAAAATGAATTAAAAAGAAGAGTTTTGAAATGCAATTGGTAATACATGCATATGCATTGACACCTAGGTTGGTCTCGGATGTGGCATTATAGGAATTGTAGAAAATTTGTGTTATATGAGATGTTTAATATAATTAATGATATATGTGTATACCATTTTGATGTGATGAGAAACCATGATTGTTGGCAATGATGTTGGAAATGAATTATAATTGAGGCATAGTGCCTAATTGATTATGAGAAACTAATTGTGAAATGTAATGTGATATATGTATATTGATGATGCATATGAAAATGTCATGTTGTGTGCAACATGGAGTGTAATGTTGATGTTTATGAGCAATATTATGTGGGACATAATATGAATTCAAACATAAAGTGAATATGAGTTGAAATTCAAATTTAGATAAGAGTATGTATTCTTTCCTCTATACCTGAAATCTCTTTATTATAAAGTTTATGTGGGGTTTGCGAGATAGAGGAAATATTGTTGAAGTGTTAATATTGAAAGATATGTTACTAAAATGAGGAAAGAATGGTGGGATATTGAATGAGTTGGTTATTATAGACAAAGTGTGACTTTTTAAAGTTGGGATATACATATATAAAGTTAAGGTTTTGTTTAAAGGAAAAGAGATGATATTGGTTAAGTAAGAATAAGTTGATATTGTTATTTTAATGTAAACATTGTGAATGCAATGTTAGAAATGTAAGATGCTTGAATATTGTGAAAGCTCCTGGTTATGATGGTAATATATAATATTTGAGATTTCTGAAATGAGCTTAATTATTGGAGAAATTATATGTTTTGACTTTGCTTTGTGATATATATACATAAGATGTTTCTAAGGTGATATTAAGAAAAGATGAATTTGGTAAATTGAAGTTTAAGCAAAGTAGTAAATTGGAAAGTTAAAGTTCTAGTGGAATTTGATAAAGATTATTTGGATATTGATAGTTAAATGTATATTCAATACATGAGTTAGGTGAAATGACTAATATTGCATATGGAAGTATTATGAATTGAGTAATGCGATTGATAGTATGAGAATTTGTTTTGAAGCAAAAAGGAAAGTGGATAAGCAAATGAAAATGAACTATTTTAAATCATTTTATTGCAAAGGGTGAAAATAGATATGGAAGCATATTAAATGTATTAAAGATGAAAGTGAAAGAGATGTCACATTGGGAATGTGACTAAGATGGATATGAAGTGCTATTATAGTCAGAACATATATATATGTGTGTTATATGAATAAATACTTTATATCATATTGGAAGAATGAAAATGATAGTGTTTAAAAGAAAGTGATAAATATTAAATTTGTATTGAATGTGTGAATCATATTATGAAGGTGACCTATGAATATATATGTGGTATAATTATGGAATAAGTGATATGGAAATGATTTTGTATATATTAGTAGACCTAAGCGAGATTAGATCTTGAATTGTATAAAGCTAAATGGATTATGTGATGGAAGTGAGCCTGGAATGGACTTGAATAATAGTGAATAGTGGAAATTGTCATCGTGAGCATTGAACTTGATGATTATGTGATATTTAGAGTTTCAAAGTATTCATTTATGAAAAGTTCTATGTAAATATATTATAAGAGATTGTAAATGGACTAGAAATGAAGTGACAAATAGAAATTGTATGGGAACTGAATATGATTGAATATGTATATAGTAATATTGTTGAAACCTGAATTAAGTTGATAAGGAATATGTTATTCTTGAGAAACACCTTAGCTTTGTATTGGTAAAGACTAAGAATAAAATTATATAAGAACAGTATTGATTTGAAAGTTTCAAGCTTGAATATTAATCTCTTGAAGCTATGTGTTTTGTTCAGTATATTTGATCTGTTAATTCGTTATCCATGGATTTGGGTCTTGGATAAAATGATTGTAATACAAGTTTGGTGAGATTGAAAATTTTGTTGGAAAAGTATAGTTAAAAGTTATGATGGATAAAGTTGTACCTTCTCATTTTATGTTATGAATTTGGTTATAATTATGAAGGTAATAAGAGAAAAAGGAAATTATGGTAGTGTGTTAAGTTATGGGTAATATGACTGAAGTTATACTGAATATGTATATGGTATGTACTGAATAAATGGGTGGACTTGAGATATAAGTGAAAGAACTATTGGTAGTGAGTATGGTATAAAATTATTATGAGAATTGATGAGAATTATATTAAGTTAATTTGAAATGATTGGTTATCGTGATAGTTTGATTGAATATGGAGCGAAAGAGATCAGGAATTGTATATAAGTTTGCCCTAATGGAATTAGGTTATATATATATACATATATAAATATTGTGAACTTTCATGATGAATTTGGATAAATTAATGGATGATTAGAATTGAACAAGATTGGAATGTGAGTATATTGTGATAGATAGATCAATTGATCTGGTTTCGGTTAAGATTATGAATCGTTATTGAGATTTAATGTGTATAATTGTATCAAAAGTGTAATTATTTACATGATAATGTATATGATGTAAATTTTAAAGTGTGAGTGGACATGAATAGATGGAGTTATAGTAGTTATAAATCATGAAAAAGGGGAAAGATTAGTTATTTATGAATAAGTTGAAAAGTAATGTATTAATATGCAATTTAAATGAAAAGCATGCTAAGGAAATAACTCCATTTGTGAAAAATAAGGATTTTGTTATCCATTGAGGTTTGATAAATGATCTAATTCTTGTGTAAAAACTTTGATAAGAGATGTAATGAGTTCTTTTGAATGTTTGCACAAGAAAGTAATAAGATATCTAATTATATAGAATGATGAGTTATGAAATTTAAAGAAGGTGGTTAATTTTAAAGGGAAGAATTGAAGTTATATGACTTGATGACACTATGACTTGAGCATATAATTAACTTCATATGAAAGTTGAGATGGTATTTTGTTAAGTATGAATCGTTACGGTACTGATAATTTCGAGGACGAAATCATTTAAGGGGGAGAGAATTGTAATATCCCCACATATGCCCTAGAAGTTTTGAATGTTGTTGTTGTTGTTGTTGTTGTTGTTGGTTAATGGGTTAGAATGTATGTGTTAATTGGCAAGAGAAAAGAAATTGGAAAGTGAATGCTTGTGTATATGTGTTTTGGGGAAATTTAGGGTTTAGAGACAAATGTATATGTTGTGTATATGATGATATATATAACATATAAATTGGTCAAATGAAGAGTCAAAGTGATGGTTAAGTGGAAGAAGATATTTTTGGTTGAGTGTGAAATTACATGAATGGGCATATAAGAGACAAAGGTTTAGTTAAATGGTTAAAGGGTGTTTTGGTAATTTTCTTTTGGAAAACTTGTGGTGGAGATTAAAAAAGGAAAGTTTGACTTTGCTTCTTCATCTTTTCCTCTTCTCTTCATGTGTGGCCGGCTTCTTCATAGAAAAAAAGAAACAAAGAGACAAGAGAGGTGTTCTTGATTCTTGAAGCAAATTGAAGGAAAAATCAAAGGTTTTGGTTGAAGATTTGTGGAATTTCATCAAATTAGGTAAGTACTCTCTTGTTTTCCCTTGTTAATTTTTGAAGGGGTGTTTGAGATAAGTTGTGATTGGTTAATATCATGATTTAGAATGTTTGAGATGTGTTTATAAGTAGTGAAAGTGATTGTGAATAAATAAGGGTTAAATTGGTGGTGGTTTTGTTTGAAAATGGCAAATTAAGTGGAAGTTGTTTTTGAAAGAAGAAGATTGATGTTGGTTTTAGGATTTGATGTGGTAAGTGATTGAATATATAATTGATATAGTGTTAATATGAATATTGTGATGAATAAGTATTAATAATATTGATTATGTCCATTTTGATGAGATTATGTTGTGTATAATGTGTTTGAATGCAATTGAAAGAGTTTTGGCTATTTTAGGGTTTATGCATTAGAGATACGTAATTTGGAGCGGTCGCTATTATTCATGTGCGGTCGCTATTATTCATGTGCGGTCGCGACTTAGGTCGGGCTTTTGGCCGCGAAACCTACTGTAATAAGGTTTCATTGTGTAATGGTATGGGGCGGTCGTACTCAGGTGAGGCGCGACCGCTAGAAAGGTTCTGTTCACCTTATTGGAAGCAATCTAATTCTACAACAAGATTCTCAAATACATGTTAAATAGATATCATTTGTCTAACATCATTGTTGAATAATGAAATGTGAGATGATATGGAATTGATAATACATATGATACTATATGAACCGAGCTATGTATTATGCATTGTGAATCTTGTGAATGGCAATTTGTTATATGAATAATGTACTTTGTAATGTTACATCAATGATGCTATATGTAAAATGTGAAGAAGAGGATGAAGTAATTGATTATAGATAGCTTGGTGGGAGTAACTTTGAAGAGTGAAAGAGATGAGGATCATCCAAAAAGGTATGTACAATACAATTTATAATTATGTGAATAATATGATTGAAGCATGTCTAAATGATATGATTGAATAATGACATGTTTGCCTAGTTAATGTAATTAATGTGGTATATATAAATGATGGAATATGACATGTAAAGGATATGATGAGGTAAATGATTATGTATGTAAAATATGAATTGCTATAATGTGGATTGAAATGTGATATGATGCCATTGTGATTGGCTATGATGATTTAAATGTGATATGATGCCATTGTGATTGGCTATGATGATTTAAATGTGATATGATGCCATTGTGATTGGCTATGATGATTTAAATGTGATATGATGCCATTGTGATTGGCTATGATGATTTAAATGTGATATGATGCCATTGTGATTGGCTATGATGATTTAAATGTGATATGATGCCATTGTGATTGGCTATGATGATTTAAATGTGATATGATGCCATTGTGATTGGCTATGATGATTTAAAGGTGATATGATGCTATTGTGATTGGCTATGATGATTCAACTGAAAGAAACAAGGCATATTTGCCTAGATGATGATGAGAAGTGATAATGGAATTGATAAATGATTTGTGTGTCTAATATGTTATTCATTTTCAGAGTTTTGTTGTTGGTGGCATGCCTAATAATAGTAACAATCTCTTGAAGTTAGGTTGGATATGATCCTTGAAGCCTAATTGAGATGTTACAACCCTTGAAGCTAGGTTGGATTGGTTCTTGAAGCCAAGTTGGGTTGAAGTTTAACATGTTTTACTCCCCTTGAAGCTTGGTTGAATCTAAATCCTTGAAGCCTAGTTGGGTCAATGATAATGATAATGTGATAATTAAACCAAAGCATTAACTCTGAAAGTTGAATGGCATGTTAGTGTTTGTTGGGCCCGACTCTGTCTTTGTTGTCCATGTGATATACAAATGTTGAATTAAATGAATAATGAGATTTATGATTGACTTTGTTGACAATGTGACTTATGATTGGTGAATTGTGAATTGAACAATGTTATGAAGTATGATATTTAATGTGTATGTATTGATATGTTGATTATGAAGTATGTTATGGAATGTGTGTTTATGAAATATGATTTAGTTGAGATATATGAAAGTTATAATCTAAAAGAAAAGATATGATAGAAGCTAAGGTTACATGGAATTGATATATCATTATATGTTAGTATTTTTATAATGTATGTGTATATTTTATATTTGTACTACTAAGCTCTCAGGCTTAGCGCGGTTATATGATCGCGCAGGTGACCAGGTGGAAGATATGAAGTCTTTCGTTATGCCACGAGAAGAGTAAGAGTTTATCGAGACCAACTAGAGGGTGATGCATACATGTATAATTTAATTATGATGTATTCTATAAAAAATGTATTCATTTGTATAAATGATGTTTTGAGAAAGATAAGATTATGGTATATTTATAAGATCATTAAAAGTATATCAAATTTGTAAATGTTCTTTAAATTAATGTATTGTGGTTTGAAATATGTTAAAGGTTTTTAAATTGTAACGAAAAACGACATCCTTATACTTTATATACTTACTGTACGTATACCAGGTATATGTATAGTACTTATATGGAGTATCGGGGTGTTACAAGATTGCTCTTGATGTTAGGTTTATCAAGCTCAAGTAGCTTACCATTGTCAATAAGATCTTGAATCTCATGTCTTAATCGAGCACATTTATCTATCTCAATCCCTTACATTTGATGGAATTGACAGAAGGCCTTGACATCAAAGTTTGATGGTAAAGGATCGTGTAGCTGTAGAGGAGCCAATGGTTGTAATAAACCCTTTTTTCTATAACTTGCTGAAAACCCAAAAGATAGAGGAGCCAAATTGTCTTCTATTTGCCTGACCCGTTGCATTGACATCCACTGCCTTTTGTGTACCTTGATTGCCAGACTGGTAACTCCTCTTCTCATTCCTTCTCCTAGCAAAATGGTTCTTCTCCCTTTCCTATTCTTCTCTTTGCAAGCCAGTTTGGAGAAGATTTTTAAAATCTCTGATAAGGGTGTGAGACAGTCTCTCACGAAGGTTGGGCATGATACCTCTCACTATCATTATGATCTAGTCAGACTCATTGGGCCTCTTTTTGAGAAGAGTAGCCTTTCCCTTATCTTTTGGCTTCTTGTTACTGCAGATGTGTCAACATTGTTATCGTCCAATAGTGAATGCAGTTGACTCCTCATGGTCTCAGCTAGGGCCCCCTTCAATTCATCCATCTTGGATTTGAGAGCATCATTCACCATCTTCTGAACTTGCTTAGGTTATATTGGACTTGGTATGAAGTTAACTGAACCTTTATTGGATTTTGAGTCACTATCATAGGTGGGATTGTCATATGCTCTTGAACTAATGAACTCCAAGTTTGTAGCTAGAAAGGATTAATGCTTATGAAATGCAATGCATGTATGCATGTGCAATAAACAAAATAAACAAATTAAGTTAAGGTGTTCCTTCCAAACTTATATCTTCCATACATGTGTGGCGAGTCACTTTTCCTAGGTATATGGTCAACAAAATATCAACGGGGGGATACTTTGTTTTCAAGTCACTCAGACGAATTAACCAATAGCTTTATTTTCAAATAAAGAAACCAGTCCATGATAACTCCCACTAATTAAGCTTTTATCCATTTGGTCAACTGAAAGATAGCTTGTATGATATATTGTGGATTAAAACTAAATTAAAGGGTTTATCATAAATAGATTTCTTAGTTGGAAAAGTAACTAATGATTCATGCCACAAACAAGCCCATAATTAATAAGTCTTAGTGTAAATTAGGCCCATAATTGATTTTAATATTCCATAATTGACCTAACTAGTTTTAAGCCTATTTAAGAAAAGGTTGTAATAAATGTTTGAAAGCCCACTAAAAAAGGTTTGTTTAAAAATGATTTTTGGCCTTTGAACTTGGGTCACGAGGAAAAAGATTTTTGATCCATCTTAAAAGGTTTTCATGTCCAAAGACCATCTTGAAAATTTTGAAAATAGTTTTGGCATTTTGGGATTAAATGAATAAAAATTATTTTGAGTTTACAATATAATTAGGTCATATTTGAAAAAGAACAAACCAAATAGGCCATGGTTCAAACCAAGATATATCAATCATAGTCAAACAACAAACATTTGGGTAAAAACTTAAGGAAAGTAACTAGGCCAATTACATGAGCTTTAGTCTTTGTGTTGAAAAGTTTAGGCTCCCATAGCAAGTATATAGCAAAAGATATGAGGCTATGAGTGGTTATGCCATGCTTGATCTCCATACCTTGAGTGAAAGTATGGTATCCCTTACATAACACAATACGAGTTACACAGGTGTCCAAACTCATGCACACAATGCAATCTAAATGATGCAATGGACAATATCATAATAAAAAGAATAAAATAATATAAAGACCAACGTAATCAACTTCTCTTATCCCTAGTGGAGTCATCACTGTGTGCTGAGATTTTTGCCCCCACTCCCATGTGGAATAGTTCTTGCTGCTTCGGTACTGTTAGGCTCAGGGCCTTAGAAAACACGAACCTAAACCCAAAGAAAATGGAGTCGCCACCAAGATGGGCTGAGAAAAATAGAAAAGGGTGGATGACTCGATTCCTAAGGAATCTCCAACCCCCTATTGGGTTTGGAAAGTTGGGTACATATGCAGAAGGTGAGAAATGGCCCAGTACCCCTATAACACCCGATTCATTGGAACCGGTCTCCTTCTCTAGTCTAAATATTATTAAATTCTTAAGCATTGTAATATTATCCATACTACATGCAATTATTGAAATAATTAATCATTATATTATAAATCAAATAAACAAATAAAATGGACACTGTGAGTGAGGATTTTTGCCCCCACTCCTATGTGGAATGGTTCTTGCAACTTTAACACTATTAGGCTCGGGGCCTTAGAGAGCATGAGCCTAAATCCAAAGAAAATGGAGTTGCTACTTGGATTGGCCAAAAAAAAGAAAGGGGTAGATGACTCAATTCCTAAGGAATCCCCAACTCTTTAATGGGTTTAGAAAGTTGGGTACATTTAAGGAAGGTGAGAAATGGCCTAGCATCCCCACAATGCCCTGTTCATTGGAACTGGCCTCCTTTTCAGGCCTTAATATTATAAAATTCTTAGTTATTATGATGTAATCCATACTACATTCAACAATTAAAATAAAAGCATCATTATATTAAAATCAAAGCAATATCCAAGCAAAATAAATAAATGGATACCCATCCGAGGATGGAAACATGTCCTTACATCGTCCATGTCTAAAACTAAATAGGACACCCACCGAAAGGTGGAAACGTGTCCTTTACATTGATCCCAAAATATAAAAATAATTTAAATTATATGAAAATTAATTAATGAAGTACCCAATCATGGAAACATACCTCTTATAATTTTAATAAATAAATAATAATTTAAAAAATATTCATCCATGATAAATTAAATAAACCAAACATCAAAATTAAATAAATCAATCATCAAAATATATAATAAACTACATAATTAAATCTAGAACTAAATAAAGCAATAAATATATAAATCTAGAGTTTACATATTAATCTAGGGTTTTGGAATTAAAATAAATATTATTTAAATATTTAGGCTACTGTAAAAATTTTTAAAAAGTCGAGTTACTTGGGGTTTTATGGTTTAGATTTACAAAACTAATACTATTATCATAACTTTAAAAATATGAGGTTACTGTAAAGGTTTTAGAAAATATAATTAATTAGAATTTTAGGTTTAAGAAGAAAAAAAGGATTTAGGATTTGAAGTCTTAAAAGGTGATGAGGGTTTGGGAAAACAGATTATTGTTTTGAGGTTTAAGAAACAGACAATTAGGGTTTTAGGTATTCTATGTAAGATTAATCTAATCTAATACACAATTTGACAAAGTTTAGGGTTTATGAAAATAATGGCAGGGTATATATTAACACTACTATCTTTTTTTATTTCAAATCTATGGCCTATTATGGATGATTGATTTGCATATTCAATTTGTAAATAAACTAATTCAATGGAATAATTATTAAGAGCAATTAATTGTATTAATGCGAAGAGGGAATCAAACCTGCGTTGTGGGAAACTATTGCCTCTGTCTAAGGCAATGGTAATATGTTTGCTGCCTTAATCTCTCTCTCCATCCTTAATTCTCAATTGCTTACGGTTCTTGTCTATTATTTCAGTCTCCAAGTTCAAAAAAATCTTCAAAGGTCTCTGCCTCTTTTGTGTTTCTGCTTCCTGTCCAAAAAATTCTAAAATTCCCCCTCTGTAATTGTTTTAATGTTATATTTTTAAGAAAAAATAAAAACCTAATACTAATTGGTTAAGAAAATAAAATTGTTTAGGAAATAAATTACAAAATCGAGCAAAAGAAGGTTTTCGCAAAATCGGCAGCATTGTTGGCGAATGGGCCTGCGGGCTGCGAGAATTGGCCTGCTACGCGAGAGGCTGCTGCACGAGGATCGGCCTACTGCTATGCGAGAATCGCTCGCAGGCACCTGGGAGCTCCTCGACTCGCCGCAGGCAAAGCCTGAGGTGAATTGGCTTGTGGCACACCAATTCGCCACAGGCCACGCTTACGGCGAATTGGCCTGCGGTAGGCCAATGGCCTGTCCGATTTTTATATTTTTTTCATTTTATTTTATTTTTTATTAAAACAAAAATTTTATATTATTAAAAATAAATAATAAATAATAAATAAAATAAATATTGTAAATAATAAATAATAAATAAAATAAATATTATATTATTAAAATAAATATTAAAATAAATATTAAATATTAAAATAAATAAATAATAAATATCACAAAAATTATTTCAGACTTATTTTAAAATCTTTGGACTGGACCTGGTAAAAAATTAAGGATCTACAGACACCCATCCAAAGATGGAAATGTGCCCTTACAAATGTCCAAATGTCCATAAAGAAAAAAAAAAAATAAGACGCCCACCAAAAGGTAAAAATATATCCCTTACAATTATCTAAAAGTCTTTAATTAAATTACAAAAAATTAAAAAATTAAACAATTAAGGCACCCGCGAGTGAAAATATGTCTTTTACATCCTTAAAATAAAAAATAATAAAATTAACATCATTCAACAATTCATAGCAAAAAAAATAATCCAAACATGTAGTTAATCATCACAAAAATAATAATAAATTAGAGTTTAAAAAAAGAAAATTAAGGTTAATCACAAATTGCAATCCACAAATAAGTATTAACCCAATTGACGAGGGGTCGTGTACAACGGTCAAGCTAACGGATTAGCAGCAGGGGGTCAAAGGGGTAGCGCTCCTTCCGGGGGATCGAGTGCAGCGCCCCCGAAAGGTAAACGGTTTATAGGATATGGTTTTGTTGGGAAATTATAGTTTCTATCTAACCTAGGGTTTTATATTTATACAAATTGGGGTTTTTGAATTTATAAAAATAATAGTAGAATACATATATTGATGCTACTTTCTATATATATATTGATGCAAACTATAATAAAATCTAGGGTTTGATGCTAAATTAAGTTTCATATCAAATTAAAGACTAAGGTTGCAAATTGTTGAATGAAATTCATAAAGTCAATCACAGTGAACCAATATCAAGATAGTTAATTGAAGTTTAAACGAAATAATGGTATCATACCCCATTTGTAGACTCCACCAATATGAAGTTGTTGAATCAACTTTAATCTTGATGGAATGAAGCAAACTAGAGATGATGCATATTGCCTCCTTTCGTTACTGTGTGGTTATTGTCTTTTGGTAGTATTATGTGTGTAATTACTACTTGTCTCTTCTCTATGTTTATTGTTTCTATTAATTCTTGTTACCTCTGTGTTAATTGTTATTATTAATTCTTATTTTTTTTCTAGCCCCCTCTTAATAATTCTCGCTGTCCTATTTATAAGAATAAATTAGGTTAAAATTAGCAAGGACCAAGCTTAATCGGAGCTTAAACCAGATTTCCAAATTAAGTATGGCTTGAGGTCAAAACAAGAACCATATCAAATTAAAATCCATTTATTTTGACATAAAACTGTGGCCATATCAAATTGGACCAACATTGTCCATGTTGAATTGGACATCCAATTCCGTTTTAATCAAATTCGATATGGAAAACATCCATATCAAAATGGGCAGGCCCAATTTGACGTGGCATGATCCGTACTGAACCAAACTCATTATTTCCTCGAATTAGACCTAATTCTAGCTTTAAAAATTAAACCAACTTGTTTTTGGGGCTTTTAAAATTGGACCGACGTAATTAATAGCTTCAAATTAGGTTTAAGCTTCTAAAGTTGGACCAACCTTAACTTGGCCTCTATAAATTGTGATTGGACCAACTAGGGCCAAAATTAAGAGTCTATAGCACGTTATACTTATCAGCTTCTATGAGTTTTGCAATTGTCAGTCTTTAAATAAAATGATTTTAGGATGGAAAATATTTTCTTTTATTTAGTTTGTCATCACTTTTTGCTATTATGCAATTTATTTTAATCTTTTAGCCTTTATTTAGAGATGGTGTACATAAAATAATTTTATTATTAACTATGTTTTATTAAATTGGGGTAAAACCATAAACATGTGGTAAGCATACATAAGATTACTCCTGTCACCAACCAGCACTTTCGAGTTTTCTAATTAGCAATTTTCTCTCATTTGTTGCCCTAATTATTGCCTAGCTGGCCCTTTCGGATTTTTGAAACTAGCGGGCTGCCTTTAATTTTTACCTAGGCTTCCCTCTTAGATTTTCAACCTAGCTAGCCCCTTCCCCCTCTCCCCCTCTTTTTTTTAACATAGAACACTACAAAAAAAAGAGCAATCAGCGACGCATTCTACGACAACTCTTATTTCGTCACTGATTAGCGACATTGTCAACAACAACTTTACGACAAAGAATCGAGATAAGCGTCTTTCTAACATTTCGTCGCTGAATGGGTCGCTAATGTGTCGCTGATTAACGACAAAAAAAATGGTCGTAGAATATGTCGCTGAATAGCGATAAAAGGTCGTTTCTCGCTGAATGTGTCGCTGAATTTTGCGCCAAATTTTGGCGCCGCCAATCAGCGACGATGTTACGACTAATTTACGACAAATTAGCAAAGAATGTGTTTATTTTTTATTGAAAAATTTTTGGTCGCTAATTAGTCGCTAAATGTGTCGCTGATTTGCGAGAAAAATAATTAGTTGCAGAATTATCGTTAATTTGCGAGAATATTGCGACGAATTAGCGATAAATTAATTTTTTTTCTATTTTGAAGTAATTGGTCGCTGATTAGTCGCTAAATGTGTCGCTGATTTGCGAGAAAAATAGTTAGTCGCAGAATTATCGTTAATTTGCGAGAATATTGCGACGAATTAGCGAGAAATTAATTTTTTTTCTATTTTGAAGTAATTGGTCGCTGATTAGTCGCTAAATGTGTCGCTGATTTGCGAGAAAAATAGTTAGTCGCAGAATTATAGTTAATTTGCGAGAATATTGCGACGAATTAGCGAGAAATTATTTTTTTTTTCTATTTTGAAGTAATTGGTCGCTAATTAGTCGCTAAATGTGTCGCTGATTTGCGAGAAAAATAGTTAGTCGCAGAATTATCGTTAATTTGCGAGAATATTGCGACGAATTAGCGAGAAATTAATTTTTTTTTCTATTTTGAAGTAATTGGTCGCTAATTAGTCGCTAAATGTGTCGCTGATTTGCGAGAAAAATAGTTAGTCGCAGAATTATCGTTAATTTGCGAGAATATTGCGACGAATTAGCGAGAAATTAATTTTTTTTCTATTTTGAAGTAATTGGTCGCTGATTAGTCGCTAAATGTGTCGCTGATTTGCGAGAAAAATAGTTAGTCGCAAAATTATTGTAACACCCCTTCCCGACCTACATGTGTAAGCTGAGTAGAGGCGCCACACTAACCTAATGTTGCTACCAATTTTACTTAGTCAAATTTTAGTTCCGATTTTTTTTACAAAAATTTTGCCATAGTTTCGCCTAAAAATTGAGTCCCAAGTGTCGACAAAACCGGTTTTTTTCTTATTTTTAAAAACATTTTACACAAACCAATGCAAACAAAATCATTCTCAGTACACTCCCAATAAATCCCCCTTGTAACCTCAACTACAACCTGCAAAAAGAATTTACACTTCTAGTGCAACATAAAATAAAGGTTTTGTGACAACCCCTATATTTAAATATTACACAGCGGAAGTTATAAAATATTTACATATTTACATACTAAACATTTCTTTACAAAATATAAAGAAATATACATGATTGGCAAGTCTGCTCTGATCTTTAAGCTCCAAAAATGGATTCAACAAGGTCTACTCTCACTTGGTCTTGATGAACTCTCGGGTTCAACTCTATCCACTCTATTACCTGCGCGATTAAACACTATCGCGCTAAGCCAACGACTTAGTAAGATAAAACATGTTAATGGTATGCTTAAATGTAATGCAATGCCACATATGTTATTGATAAGATCAACATCATAAATATAAAGTTAACACATAATTATGCATTTCACAAATCATAGTCATATGAGTATACCACATTTCAACATCTTTCCACATTCAACATTACTCAATCATACTCAATAACCAACATCTCATTTCATTAACTCATAACATTATTTAGGACATTCATATAACCTTGACACCTATGGGCCCAACAAGTATTTAATATGATATTCAGAGTTCAGAGTTACTGATTTGGTTCATAGTCACAATAATCACGCCCGTAGGCAATGTATATACATGTATCTCTATCCATGGATAGTGTAACAGACCCAGTCTCTTGGACCATCACTCAACACATATGAGGAGATCCTCAACCCGGCAAGACTGTTACAAATCATATATCTTATATTCACAATTCTCATAGTGTAACAGACCCAGTCTCTTGGACCATCAACTCAACACATATGAGGAGATCCTCAACCCGGCAAGACTGTTACCTTTCATCATTTCTTAGGCATGCCACCCAAATCCAGAACTCTGAAACTGAATAACATATTAAACAAACAATTCATTTATTATATAGTTACCATTTCCATTCTCAAATTCTCATCACATTTAGGCAAACATGCCTTCTTTCTTTCAATATCATCATCATAGCCAATCACAATGGCATTGTCTCATATCATGTCTTATTTGAATTATCATTTCAATTTCAATGTATATTATTCATGAAACACATAACCATTCACAATGCATAACATAACATTGTTCAATCTCAACAATGCAATTAGGGCAAAGAACAATTGATATGATTCATATTAATAATACATTCTGGTTTTAGACTCCATTTTATCCTTATTTTGAAAAATTGTATAAAATAATCTACTTGATTAAAAATTCTAAAATTTTTACAGAATTTAGTTTTGTATCTTTAAATAATTCCTTTAAAATTTCAGATCAAACTGAACACAAAATCTTGGTCAAATAGTTCACCTAACCAGACTGCCCCAATTGCCCTGCATCCTGGCAGCAGTTCTGAACTTTGTGAATTCCATAAATCAAATTCAATAAACGTGGTTCCAAATTATTTTTCTCAAATACTAGACTCACTAAGCAACAACATATCCAAAATTCAATTGGATATGATTTTTCTACATTTTATTAAAAATCCCGAAATATAGCTGTCTCAGTTAAGGTACCTGCTGGAACAGTTCTACTAAAAATAATCTTTCTAAACTCATAACCATTCCAAAATCGAATCAACATATTTTTCAGTCATTCTAGACTCATAGAGGCACAACATATCAAATATTCACTTCAAGAACATTTTTCTATAATTAATTAAAAATCATACAAGTCACAGCCTTTACTAATTGTAAAACAGAAAAAGAATTTCACTAAACACAACTCATCTCATCATCAAACCAACAAACCCTAATTCCTTTCTCACACCACTTCAAAAGAATTGAAGAATTTAAAGAAAAGATCTTACCTTAGATGAAGAAATCCACAAATCTTTAACCAAAACCCTTGCTTCCTTCTTCAAATTGCTTCAAACCTCAAGATCACCTCTCTTTCTCTCTTGGTTTTTGGAGAGCCGGCACCTCTTGAAAGAAAGAAGGAAATGATGAAGACGCAAAGTCAAATTTGCTTTTAATCTCCACCAAGTGATCTTATCCAAGCAATTACCAAAATGCCCTCAATCATATAACTAACTTTTTGTCTCATATAAGCCCTTATATGTAATTGCACATTCCACAAAAATATCTTCTTGCATTGACTCTTCCTTTGACCCATTTATATGTTATATATATCATCATATACACAGCATATACATTTGTCTCTAAACCCTAAATTTCTTCTCCAAAACACATACAAAAATATTCTCTTCCAATTTCTTATCAACTTATCATATATACATAATTCAAGTGCAACAACACTAACACCAAGACTACTAGGGCATAATTAGGGATATTACAATTCTCCCCCTCTAGAAAGAAATTTCGTCCTCGAAATTACCTGAAATTAACTCTGAAATAACTGAGGATACTGGTCTCGCATGGTATGCTCACTTTCCCAAGTTGCTTCCTCTCTTGCATGATTCTTCCACAGAACTTTTACCAAAGGCACATTCTTATTTCTTAACTCTTTTACATCACGTGCCAAGATAGCAACTGGTTCCTCTTCAAATGTCAAGTCTGGGCTCACTTCAATAGATTCAAATGGCAACACATGAGATGGATCCGACCTATATCTCCTCAACATAGAAACATGGAATACATTATGAATACGATCCAACTCAGGTGGCAAAGCAAGTCGATACGCCACTGGCCCAACTCTTTCTAACACTTCATACGGCCCAATGAAACGAGGACTCAATTTTCCTTTCCGACCGAACCTCAAAATCTTCTTCCAAGGAGACACTTTCAGAAAATACCTTATCTCCAACATCAAACTCTATATCTCTCCTTTTCAGATCTGCATAAGACTTCTGTCGGTCTGAAGCTGCTTTTAACCTGCCTCGAATCAACTTTACTTTTTCTTTAGTTTCTTGAATCAAATCAGGACCAACCAACTTATTATCTCCAAGCTCATTCCAACAAAGAGGTGTCCTACACCGTCTGCCATACAATGCTTCAAACGGTGCCATAACAATGCTGGATTGGTGACTGTTGTTGTAAGCAAAACTCCACAAGAGGTAAAAACCTATCCCAACTTCTAGAGAAATCGATGACACAGCTTCTCAACATGTCCTCAATAATCTGTATCACCCTCTCTGACTGTCCATCCGTCTGTGGATGAAAAGCAGTGCTGAAGTGCAGTCGAGAACCTAAAGCACTATGCAAACTCTTCCAAAATCTGGAAGTAAACCTGGGATCTCGATCAGACACTAAAGAAGTTGGAACACCATGCAGTTTCACAATCTCATGGATATACAGCTCAGCCAATCTCTCCAAAGAGTAATCCATTCGAACCGGAAGAAAATGAGCTGTCTTAGTCAATCTATCCACAATCACCCATATGGCATCATGCTTCTTTTGTGTCAATGGCAAACCAGACACAAAATCCATTGTTACTCTTTCCCACTTCCATTCTGGCACTGACAATGGTTGAAGCAACCCGGTTGGAACTTGATGCTCTGCTTTAACCTTCTGACAGGTGAGACATTTCGATACAAACTCAACAATGTCTCTCTTCAACCCCATCCACCAATAATGCTGTCTCAAATCATGATACATCTTCGTATTACCCGGATGCATAGCAAACATTGACTGATGAGCTTCTTCCAAAATGACCCTTTTCAAATCAGCATCATCGGGTACACACAATCGGTTTTTAAACCATAGGCTCCCATCACTTTTCACAACAAAATCTCTAGTCTTCCCATTCTTGCAATCTGAAATAATCTTCTGAATCTTCATATCAATCAACTGAGCCTCTTTGATCTGATCTAACAAAACTGGTTTCAAAAGCAACTGTGCCAACAATGCACCATCATCACAAGGTACAAAACTGGCATGCAATGCTCTCAACTCAACAAGCAACGAGAGCGAGTAAACTGTTAAACCAGCTAAAGACTTCCGACTCAAAGCATCAGCAACAACATTGGCTTTACCTGGATGATAGTCAATCAAGCAGTCGTAGTCTTTAATCAATTCTAACCATCTCCTCTGACGAAGATTGAGTTCTTTCTGGACACCCAAATACTTCAAACTCTTGTGATCAGTGTAGATGAAACATTTCTCCCCAAACAGATAGTGGCGCCAAATTTTCAATGCAAACACAATGGCAGCCAATTCCAAATCATGGGTCGGATAGTTAAGCTCATGCGGTTTCAACTGTCGAGATGCATAAGCTATAACTTTACCTTCCTGCATCAACACACATCCCAAACCACTATGTGAAGCATCACTGTAAATCACATATGGTTTGCCTTCTACAGGTAAAGTAAGAACAGGCGCTTGAGTCAACATATCTCTCAACTGCTCAAAGCTCGCCTGACACTGATCTGTCCACAAAAACCTCACTCCCTTACGAAGCAATCTGGTGAGTGGAGTAGCTATCAAAGAAAATCCTTTCACAAACAGCTGGTAATAGCCTGCCAAACCTAGAAAACTTCTAATCTCTGTCACAGACTTAGGTGGACTCCAATTCAGAATAGCTTCAACTTTACTTGGATCAACTCTAATGCCTTCTGCTGAAACAATATGTCCGAGAAAAGCTACTTGATCCAACCAGAACTCACACTTCGACAATTTAGCAAACAACTGCTTCTCTCTCAAAATCTGCAACACAATCCGCAGATGCATATCATGTTCCTCCTCATTCCGCGAATACACCAGAATGTCATCGATGAAGACCACTACAAACTGATCCAGATAGGGCCTAAATACCCTATTCATCAAATCCATAAAAGCTGCAGGTGCATTCGTCAGACCAAAAGGCATAACTAAAAATTCATAATGCCCATATCTGGTCCGGAAAGCTGTCTTCGGAACATCTTCAGCTCTGACTCTCAGCTGATGGTACCCTGATCTCAGATCAATTTTGGAAAACACAGCTGCACCCTTCAACTGATCAAATAGATCATCGATTCTAGGCAAAGGATATTTATTCTTAATGGTCACTTTGTTCAATTGCCTATAATCGATACATAATCTCATAGTACCATCTTTCTTCTTCACAAATAGCACAGGAGCTCCCCAAGGAGAAACACTGGGGTGAATGAATCCTTTGTCCAACAACTCCTGTAATTGCACTTTTAACTCCCTCAATTTTGCTGGTGCCATTCTGTAAGGAGTAATCGAAATAGGAGTGGTACCGGGCAACAATTCGATACCAAACTCCACTTCTCTCTCAGGAGGCAATCCTGGCAACTCCTCGGGAAAAACATCTGGGAACTCAGCAACTGTGGCAATGCTATCAATGGGAGAACCCTTTACTCTAGTATCTACCACATGAGCAAGATAGGCTTCACATCCCTTTCTAATCAACCTCCTAGCTGCAACAGCTGAAACAAATAAGGAGGCTAGCTGTTCCTGCTCATTAGATACTATCACCTCTCTACCATCACCAGTTCTCAAAGAAACAATCTTCTTCTTACAATCTACCACAGCTCCATGTCGAGATAGCCAGTCCATGCCTAGAATCACATCATATTCCTTAAATGGCATCTCAATCAAATCTCCAAGGAACTCCTCACCTTGCACCCTCACTGCACTATCTTTATGCACTTTACTAACTATCACACTATGCCCTAGAGGATTTGTCACCAAAACATCAAATCCTAGGGACTCAGCATGCATATCAAACACAGGCAAAACAGATGCACTAATATAAGAATGGGTGGATCCGAGATCAATCAAAGCAAGTACTGCAGTATCAAATAAAGAAAAAGTACCAGCTATAACTGCCGATGCATCCGGCTGCCTTTGCATAACATACATCCTCTGGGAAGATCCAACCTCCTCTGGTCTACTCTCCCTGGATGTAGCACCTCCTCTAAAACTGAACCCTGGTCTACCTCCTCGGCTGGCACCTCTGCCTCCTCTGCCTCCCCTCACACTAGCTCGAGAAGCAGCAGAATCAACTGGCATCTGCTCCTGCCTCTCAGGACAGTCTCTCACAAAGTGGTCAGGTGATCCACACCTGAAGCATACCCCTGATCTACTATGCCTCCAACAAACGCCCCCATGTCTTCCACCACACTGGTTACACACAGGTAAGGTGGATCTCTGAACTCCAGGAGTAGGAGCACTCGCTACTGAAGCTGCAGGTCTAAATCTCTGCCTCTGGAACTGCACTAACCTACCAGCTGATCTTTGACTTCTACTGACCCGAGGAGCAAAGCTTTCCTTACCTCTTTTAGCAGAAGAAGACTCTGCCTCAAATTGGGGCCTTCTAATCCTAACCTCTTCCTCAGAAGGAGCTGCAATATTCTGAGCTTTCTCCACACTCCGAGCTGCTGCCACAAGCTGAGAAAAATCATGATACCGAGAACCAGCCACATGGCACATAAGAGAGGGCCTCAACCCCTCCTCAAATCTCCAGCATCGATCTATCTCATCCGATATAATGCCCCCGGCATACTCACTCAACCGGATAAATTCAACCTCATACTCCGTCACAGTCCGGTTGTTTTGCTTCAAATCTAAAAACTCTCTCTTCTTGCCATCTTTATACTCCCTCGGAGTATACTTCAATTCGAACTCCCTCAGAAAATCTGCATAGGACAATGTTGGGGGATCTTCCATAGAATGGGGCACTGTCTTCCACCAACTATAAGCATCCTTCTGCAACAATGATCTTGCATAATCAAACTTTTCCTCTGGAGTGGCTTGCAAATGCACAAATATTCTCTGAACTTTGTCTAACCATTGCTCAGCCACAACTGGATCAGTAGTACCTATAAAATCCTCTGCTCCAAACTTCCTTAGTTTATCATATTGCCTCACTGCTACCAAAGGCTGTGGGGGTGGTGGTGGTGGCTGTGGTTGCACTGGTGCTGGCCTCAAAGCCTCTATCACATGCCTAACCCAAGCTGGCGGAACCTCCTCCCCAGCTGATCTCCCTGACACCGAAGCAGGTGCCTCCTCAACACTAACAACCCTAGCTCCATCATCAGGGGCAATACTCTCGGCACTACCCTCAACCGACTGTCGTGAGTGAAAATCCATCACAACCTAACACTGCAAACACAGCAGATTATATCTTATTAAAGATCAGAGACTGCCAATCTCAAACGTATATGTTATTCAAAACCACTTTTTAAGTAAAAATAGTCTTTTTATTACATTTTACCTAGGTTGAGAATCTCAAACCTAGGCTCTGATACCAAAACAATTGTAACACCCCTTCCCGACCTACATGTGTAAGCTGAGTAGAGGCGCCACACTAACCTAATGTTGCTACCAATTTTACTTAGTCAAATTTTAGTTCCGATTTTTTTTACAAAAATTTTGCCATAGTTTCGCCTAAAAATTGAGTCCCAAGTGTCGACAAAACCGGTTTTTTTCTTATTTTTAAAAACATTTTACACAAACCAATGCAAACAAAATCATTCTCAGTACACTCCCAATAAATCCCCCTTGTAACCTCAACTACAACCTGCAAAAAGAATTTACACTTCTAGTGCAACATAAAATAAAGGTTTTGTGACAACCCCTATATTTAAATATTACACAGCGGAAGTTATAAAATATTTACATATTTACATACTAAAAATTTCTTTACAAAATATAAAGAAATATACATGATTGGCAAGTCTGCTCTGATCTTTAAGCTCCAAAAATGGATTCAACAAGGTCTACTCTCACTTGGTCTTGATGAACTCTCGGGTTCAACTCTATCCACTCTATTACCTGCGCGATTAAACACTATCGCGCTAAGCCAACGACTTAGTAAGATAAAACATGTTAATGGTATGCTTAAATGTAATGCAATGCCACATATGTTATTGATAAGATCAACATCATAAATATAAAGTTAACACATAATTATGCATTTCACAAATCATAGTCATATGAGTATACCACATTTCAACATCTTTCCACATTCAACATTACTCAATCATACTCAATAACCAACATCTCATTTCATTAACTCATAACATTATTTAGGACATTCATATAACCTTGACACCTATGGGCCCAACAAGTATTTAATATGATATTCAGAGTTCAGAGTTACTGATTTGGTTCATAGTCACAATAATCACGCCCGTAGGCAATGTATATACATGTATCTCTATCCATGGATAGTGTAACAGACCCAGTCTCTTGGACCATCACTCAACACATATGAGGAGATCCTCAACCCGGCAAGACTGTTACAAATCATATATCTTATATTCACAATTCTCATAGTGTAACAGACCCAGTCTCTTGGACCATCAACTCAACACATATGAGGAGATCCTCAACCCGGCAAGACTGTTACCTTTCATCATTTCTTAGGCATGCCACCCAAATCCAGAACTCTGAAACTGAATAACATATTAAACAAACAATTCATTTATTATATAGTTACCATTTCCATTCTCAAATTCTCATCACATTTAGGCAAACATGCCTTCTTTCTTTCAATATCATCATCATAGCCAATCACAATGGCATTGTCTCATATCATGTCTTATTTGAATTATCATTTCAATTTCAATGTATATTATTCATGAAACACATAACCATTCACAATGCATAACATAACATTGTTCAATCTCAACAATGCAATTAGGGCAAAGAACAATTGATATGATTCATATGAATAATACATTCTGGTTTTAGACTCCATTTTATCCTTATTTTGAAAAATTGTATAAAATAATCTACTTGATTAAAAATTCTAAAATTTTTACAGAATTTAGTTTTGTATCTTAGAATAATTCCTTTAAAATTTCAGATCAAACTGAACACAAAATCTTGGTCAAATAGTTCACCTAACCAGACTGCCCCAATTGCCCTGCATCCTGGCAGCAGTTCTGAACTTTGTGAATTCCATAAATCAAATTCAATAAACGTGGTTCCAAATTATTTTTCTCAAATACTAGACTCACTAAGCAACAACATATCCAAAATTCAATTGGATATGATTTTTCTACATTTTATTAAAAATCCCGAAATATAGCTGTCTCAGTTAAGGTACCTGCTGGAACAGTTCTACTAAAAATAATCTTTCTAAACTCATAACCATTCCAAAATCGAATCAACATATTTTTCAGTCATTCTAGACTCATAGAGGCACAAAATATCAAATATTCACTTCAAGAACATTTTTCTATAATTAATTAAAAATCATACAAGTCACAGCCTTTACTAATTGTAAAACAGAAAAAGAATTTCACTAAACACAACTTATCTCATCATCAAACCAACAAACCCTAATTCCTTTCTCACACCACTTCAAAAGAATTGAAGAATTTAAAGAAAAGATCTTACCTTAGATGAAGAAATCCACAAATCTTTAACCAAAACCCTTGCTTCCTTCTTCAAATTGCTTCAAACCTCAAGATCACCTCTCTTTCTCTCTTGGTTTTTGGAGAGCCGGCACCTCTTGAAAGAAAGAAGGAAATGATGAAGACACAAAGTCAAATTTGCTTTTAATCTCCACCAAGTGATCTTATCCAAGCAATTACCAAAATGCCCTCAATCATATAACTAACTTTTTGTCTCATATAAGCCCTTATATGTAATTGCACATTCCACAAAAATATCTTCTTGCATTGACTCTTCCTTTGACCCATTTATATGTTATATATATCATCATATACACAACATATACATTTGTCTCTAAGCCCTAAATTTCTTCTCCAAAACACATACAAAAATATTCTCTTCCAATTTCTTATCAACTTATCATATATACATAATTCAAGTGCAACAACACTAACACCAAGACTACTAGGGCATAATTAGGGATATTACAATTATCGTTAATTTGCGAGAATATTGCGACGAATTAGCAAGAAATTAATTTTTTTTTCTATTTTGAAGTACTTAAATTTTATCTAAATTTCTTTGTTTGTTTTTAGATTTTTGTTAGAAATTTATTTTTTTTTATTTTCTTTGGATTTTTGCAGCTAAATATAGGTTAACGTGATTCTAATTTGTTTTTTCTTAATTATATTATATTAACGTGGTTCTGACATATTTATTTTATAAAAGAATTATGATATTTGATTTTTTTTTGAATATGCATGTATTCTAACAAATTCAATCCGACCAAATTCATTTTTATTTGAAAAAACTTATATATTTATCTGTCAGTCGAAATATTAAATCAAATTGATGAACCTTACTCGTGCACTCACATAGAACAGTATTTTATTTGTTCTAATAAAATTATTATTTTCAATTAACACACATTTATTAAAAAAATAATTAAAATTTTTAAATATTAGAGAAAATTATTTTAAATGAACTAAAATACACTCCATTAACTCATTAATATTAAAATTATTATATTTTTATAATATTAATTAATTTATTAATAATAAGAGTATAATTTTAAAAAGATGAATTAATTTTTTTAATTATATAAAATGATAATTTTAATGAAACAATTTATTTTTAAAGTGATAATTTTATTAAAATGAGGGACATAAATAATAAAAAGTACTTTTTTAAAAAATAAATATTTTATGATTATACTATAAAAAAAATTGTTGCAAATTTTGGTTTACCCGCTTAAACGCACTAAAGTTTCATATTAACCAAATAAACCGCTCAAATGTGTTCAACGAATGCCCGGTTTTCACTGTTTTTGCCTCCAAAATTTTCAAAATCTCCCCCCGTTTTCCCTTCTCAGATCTATCTCTTCTTTACCCGCAAAAACTCCTTTCCCGTTCAGTTCTCTAATCTTTCACTTCTCTTCCCCGCTTCACATTTTTCATATCCATCTCCCTCACGCTTCCCTGCTCAAGAAATGGGGAAGCAAACCAAATCCAAAACCACCCAATCTTTTGGCAAAGGAAAGGTAACGCCGATGCAAGTTGCATTTATTGTCGATCGGTATCTCTCCGATAACAACTTCTCTGAAACTGGCGTTGTCTTCAGAACTGAGGCTTCTTCTCTACTCTCCAAATCCCCAGTTCAAGAGGTACCCATTACTTTTCTATTTCAATAGAATTTTTTTTCATGTGTTTTATCCGGATTTATGATTTTCAAAATCTATGTCGATTATCTGAAAGATTTTTAATTGCTGTTTCTGCGTTTTTCTGGGTTTGTTTTATTGATCAAAATTGAAACTTTTATGAGCAGGTTGTAACTGTAATTGCTTTGCCTTCTGGGTCTGATAAGCTTTATACGGGAAGTAATGATGAGACAGTAAGAGTTTGGGATTGCCAGTCTGGCCAGGTTGCTATTTAGATTTGATTTTCACATTTTCGTATTAGAAATCTATTTTTAGACACATCATTACAAGGAGATTATGTTTCTAGTGGTCTTAAAATGAAATAATGAGTCTTTCAGTGCTGTTCTTTATTGAATGAATTTATGTTGAACTTGAAGTTAATGCTTCGTTTTAAAGATAGATTTGATCTATAACACACCAGAGAGACGTTGCGTCATAGTTATTATAATTCTTTAGGACGATTATTCAGTTTTTAACTAAGGCTCTTGCTTATTTGATTTTCAGTATTTCTTTTACAAAATTGTTTAGTTGTAGTACTTTAATTATTATACTGGAACTCCCATGCATAACCTTATGTCTGGTAAGCGGGGTCATTTATGATGGTTCTCTGTATTGCAGTGTATGGCTGTGATTCAGCTGGGAGGAGAAGTCGGCTGCATGATCAGTGAAGGTCCTTGGATTTTTGTTGGCATACCAAATGTTGTTAAGGTTGGACATAGAGAATACCTTTCTTGAATTGTCATGAATGATATGTTGCTTCATCATTTTTGAATCTTATAAAATATTATTTTTAGGTATTTTATATTATAATAGATTCACAATTTTAGTTGCTTGTAGTAAAATTTTATGCCATTGAATAGGATCTAAGATGACAATCTTGCAGGCATGGAATACACAAACTAACACTGATTTAACTCTTAATGGACCTGTTGGACAAGTTTATGCCCTTGTTGTGGGTAACGGCTTGCTCTTTGCTGGTACGCAGGTAATCTCTTCATGTTAAGGAGACTGGTCTTAAAATTTTATTTATTCTTAAGTTGCTTTAATAGTCAATCAAATTATTGTGGTAGAATTTATTGAGCATCGCAATTGTATTAAAAATGTTACATGCTTTATGGCATATGGACATTGTAAGTGTTTGGCTGCAAACAGAGTTAGGTTTGTGCTTATATATGGGAAAGGCCATTTTTTTACCCATACGTGTCTTCCTTTTCCCTTTGTGCTCGAGGAACAGTTAATAACTTTTCCTTTTTTATGCAGGATGGGGCAATATTGGCATGGAAATTTAACCCAACTACCTTTAACTTTGAACCAGCAGCATCACTTACAGGTCACAATGTTGCAGTTGTTTCATTAGTTGTTGGAGCTAATAGACTGCATTCTGGTTCAATGGACCATTCTATAAGGGTAAGTTGTTATTTGGTGTTATATCTTAATGTAAAATTTTTTGGTTGTCATTATAAACATTGTGAACTAGATCTAATCTTTTCCTTTGTATCATTTTTTTGGTCTTTTGTAATATTAACTTGTCCTTCCTGCTAGGTCTGGAATCTTGATACTTTGCAGGGAGTACAAACACTAAGTGAGCATACTTCAGTTGTTATATCTGTACTTTGCTGGGACCAGTTTCTTTTGTCATGCTCATTGGACCAAACAGTAAAGGTTTATATCATATTCAGTTCACATGGAGCTTTTTTTATTTTGTTATCAGGATGATGTTACTTAGTTGTTTCTATTTGTTTAGGTGTGGGCTGCTACAGAAAGTGGGAACTTGGAAGTAACATACACTCACAATGAGGAGCATGTAGGTTATTCAATTTCATATTGTTAACATCTTGCTTGTTGAATTTTGACTTACCATGTCAAGTGAAGCATTTGATCAGAAAAGGAGCCATTGAAATGCTTACGGATTTTATTTAGTATTAATTTCAAATGCTGAGCACCTGCTCCTATATGAAATGCATCATTTGTGAAATTGTGAACTTTTGCCATCAGAACCTGTTTTGTTCTGGCACTTCAAAAATATTTTTTGGTCTCATAATGCAATTGTATATGTGTTACTGCAAATCTAATCTTTAATGGTATATGACCAGCAAAAAGAGTTAATTATAAAGAGGGAGATGAAACTTCTTTTAATTTGAAGTGAATAATTAGACTGGGTCAAGCTTGAATTGTTAAAGACATTAATCCAGTTGTTTCAATGTTTTTCTTGATGTTAAAAATTTTTATTTTATGACTACAGAGTTGATGCAAAAATGTTAGAGTCTTCTCTAGGGAGTGAGGTTAGTGAGACTGTATCCTAATTGGACCTTGTTGTACCAAAAAAGTTGTTTTTGGGTTCTAGTCTTACTATTTTATTGCAAGCCCAAATGAAGATTTAGTGTGATTTAATTTGAATTCTAATAATTGAGCATTCAAAGAAACGATAATTACTGAGACGCTCTTGGTAATTGAATTAGTAGTGGAAGCCAACTTTAAAAGCTACCTTCCTTGAATTTGAAGTTCCAATTTTGTAAGACGAGTAAATTTTGTTCAGACTTCAGTTTTAGCATCGCAACCTTCCTCACTACCTATTGGAAAGTAATGCTGTGGCTGGGGGCTTCACCACAATACTTAGCTTTGTTTTCCAATTTTGTAACACGAGTAAATTTTGTTCAGACTTCAGTTTTAGCATCGCAACCTTCCTCACTGACTATTGGAAAGTAATGCATTGAGACAAGTCCTTATCCTTTCTTTTTGTATTTGAAATTACTGTTGTTCTCTCTCATTTTTGTAGGTACCCAACATTGCCGAACCGGTATTTATTGTCCCTTCCTATTAAGGAACTTACCCATACAGATGGAGCATTGATAGCCTTATGGGTAACGAATAGGGAGAAACTGCGCCATTTTGTTGAGGAAGAGCTATTCCCTACATGGGGAGTCAGTTATGCAATGTGGAGGAAGACGATGTTCGTATGTAGGATATACTTGATAGTTGGTGTTCTTTTTGTTTGTGTTTGGAGTGTCGGATTATCAAAGTTGGTGTTTTCTTTGTTTGTATTTGGAGTGTCGGATTATTAAAGTTTGTGTTCTCTTTGTTTGTGTTTGGAGTGTCGGATTATTAAAGTTGGTGTTCTCTTTGTTTGTGTTTGGAGTGTCGGATTATTAAGACCTTATGTGTTCATTATACTTTCTTAAGGGGTAAACTTTACATTTGAATTGTTTATGTATACTTATTGCCACTAATAACTTAATTATGAATGTTGTGTTATTTGATTATTATTGTAATGAATGACTATTTTATAATCAGGTTTGGTTATTATATTTGAAATTCAACAGGTTTTTAAAAATGTGTAGACAAAAAAAAATGGAATACTGAAAAAATATAGCCAAACAATTACAAAATTGCGATAAAATTGCGACAAAATCAGCGACCAAAGGTGATAAAAAAATATTGAATTCTGCGACAAATCAACGACTGAAACAACGAGAAAAAATATTGCGACATATTCTGCGACACATCAGCGACAAAATTTAGCAAGCAAATTAGCGACAAATTCAGCGACTAAATTAACGACCCAAATAGCGATGAATTCAACGACCAAAGCTAAATCAGCGACGGCTTTCAGCAGGAATAAATAATTCCCGCCAAAAATGAAAATGTCGTTGAATTTGTCTCTGTTTTGTCGCTGATTTGTCGCTAATCAACGACACGCACAATTGGTCGCTGATTTATCGTTGATTTTTTAGCGACCAGGACATTACCGTCCGCTCGATTTTTCTCGCTGTTCGTCGCTGATATTGTCGCTATCGTATTTTGGTCGTTGATTTCGTCGTTAATTGTGTCGCAGATTGCGTCGCAGATTACTATTTTTTTTGTAGTGGAATTTCTTCAGCCTATCAATATTCATAGGTTCGTCGAACTCATTTCCATCCATGTTGTCAACTTGGCCGTGCCTTTCTTCATTACTTCTTTCACAATATAAATTCCTTCCTAGGTTGGTCTAAACTTTCCTCTTGGATCGGAGACATTGGCTTTGCGTTGTTTAAGCACAATATTATGAACTTTAAGTCTTCTAATATGGACTATTTTATTGTTAGCCCAAGCTATCTTTCTTTAGCAAAGTTGATGATGATATAGTGCTTTTAGTATCCTTTTTTTTTCCAATAAAGCCAGTTGTAACACCCTTATACTCTACTTACATATAGTAAACACTCTCTTGAGTATGTAAAATGTGCAAATAAAGCATAATACTGTCACTAACTTGTCTTTGATAAAATCTTAATCATTTTGTAAGAAAAGTAATTTAGAGTATATTTCAAACATATAAGAACATGTACATTTTTATGTTTGCAAATGGTAGTTAGTTACATTACAAAATCAGGTGATAATTATATATACATATATTTAATACTTAAGATAAATACATTACAAAAGAAATGTTAATTTACATCCATCCATGATAAACTAAATAAATTAAGCATTGAAATTAAATAAATCAACAAAGCATTGAAAATAAATTAAAGCATAGAATAGACTACATAATCAAATATAAAACTAAATAAAGCAAGTAAAGATTCAAATTGGGGCTACTATTTCTATTTAAGATTCTTTATTTAATGTTTAGAGTCTTAGAATTTATTGGTTTAAGCTACTGTAAGTTTTAAGGGAATTGAAGTGGATTAAGATTTTATAATTTAAGGGATTGATAAGGTTCTTTGATTAACCAAATTAGGGTTTGAGGGGTAAAATCATGAAATTAGGGTTTGGATATTAAAACATTAGTTTTATGATTATTAGCTACTAGATTGTTGTTTTTAAGCTTATTGTGTTGAATTTTAATATTTAGATTTACAAGGTTTTAAGGATTAGGGTCTAGGAAAATTAGGGTTTACGGTTTGGGGAATTAGGGTTTAAGAGAACTTTAGGGTTTAGGTTTACTAGTTTAGGGTTTACTATTTTTGGTTTTGAAGTTGAATTAGGGTTTTTAGTGTTTCAAAAAATATATTTGATTTTATGATTTGAGAAAACAGTTTATAGCTTTTTAAAAGCTTTTGGATTTTTAGAAACTGTAAGGTAAATGTAGGGTTTTAAGGTTTTCGAAAACAAATTAGGGTTTTAGGAATAAAACGATTTATGGTTCTGGGAAGTTGGAAAGTATATTAGGGTTTTAAGGTTTTCTAAAATCAAAAGAAACAATTTAATGATTCAAGCCACTGTAAAGAAAAAAGAGATTAGATATTCATACCTTCATTTGTTGGTTCCACCAAAAATTACTTCTTAGAAGAACAAGCACAAAGGCAAGATGACTGCCTTTGATGGATTTGATTGCTTCGTCTTTTAAAAGTTCGATCGATTTGTAAAGTTCCAATTCAAAATTCCAGTCTAAAGTCTGATTCCTCTCTCAAAAAGTCCGATTGTTTTCACTGCCAAAAAGAATTTTTAAGGTCCAAGCTCCTTTCAAAAATTACTCCAAAGTTTTCTCATTGTTCTTCCTTTTTTCTTTGATTTTTAGTGTTATTTATAGGAAATTTAGATGATTAACTCAACTTGTTTATGGAAACTAACATTAATTAAGAAAAGGAAACCGAAACCAAATAGAATTTGGTTTAGAAAAAAATTGCGTCGGAAAAATTTCACTGGCGAAAAAAACTGCTGCGGAAAAATTTTGCTGGCAAAAAAGCTGCTGCGAGGACTGGCGAGTGAAAAACTGCGAGGGCGGGCTGCAGGTCATTTCGTCCAACAATGTTTTTCGGCGACGAAGTTTTCATCGCCAATTTTTCCGTCACCGATTTTTATTTTTATTTTTTATTAATTATTAAAACTAAATACTAAGACAAATATTATTCGATTAAGATAACACAAAAAATTATTTTGGACTAATTAAAATATATTGGACTAGACTAGGTCAAAAATTAAGGGTCTACAGCTTTGAAGAGACTTGGGTTACTCAATTCAAGTGTTGAGGGATATCTTGGAAGAGGAGGTTGAAAGTGGTGTTTGTTGCTTTTAGAGGTAAGTACAAACTTTGAATAATTGTTTACATTTACATGACATTGGGATTTAACACATTTGGTTGGAAAATGTGTTAAGTTACCTACTACATTATTAGTGCATGAGAAATATGCTATGATTTGTATAATGTTATTATATGTAATGTGAACTTTGTGCAAAATATGATAATGGCCCAAAATGTATGGGTATTGCAATTTGTTATGTATAAATTAAAGATGGTATGTAAAGCCATTGGTGATGGCTATATTGATATAAATGAGATAATTGAGGCATTGTGCCTAGTTTGATGATAAGAAATTGAGAAAGAAATTGATATTGGTATAAATGAGAAATATTAATAAATTGTGTGCCTAGTATGTTATTTAATTTTCAGAGTTTTGGGTTTGGCAGCAAGCCTATGATTTGCCTACAGGCTAGACACTGGTCGTCACTGTGAAAATAATTTTGAGGTGAAATGATCGGGTCATAAGCCTTAAAAACAAATCCTTGAAGCCAGGCTGGGTGAAATGACCAGGTCGTAAACTCAGACCTAGTTGGATTATTACATCGATGTATTGCCTACAGGGCTAGACACATGGTGTCATCATTATATTAAAATCAAAGCAATGTCCAAACAAAATAAATGGATACCCATCCGAAGATGGAAACATGTCCTTACATCGTCCATGTCTAAACTAAATAGGACAGTGGAAACATGTCCTTTACATTGGTCTAAAATATAAAAGCAATTTCAATTACATAAAATTTAACTAATGAGGTACCCACAAAGTGGAAACATACCTCTTACAATTTTAATACCAAAACAAACAAATATTAATCATAATAATAAAGAAAATATCCATCCATGATAAATTAAATAAATCAAGTTTTGAAATTAAATAAATCAAAATATATAATGAACTACATAATCAAATCTAAAATTTAATAAAGCAAATAAAGATACAAATTTAGGTTTATGTCTCAATTTAGTGTTCTTTAATTAACATTTAGGGTTTTGGGATTTTGAAATTATTATAAGATTTTTGGAAAAATGGAATGGATTAGGGTTTTATAAATTTAAGAAAGTAGTAAGGTTTTTGGTTAATCAAATTAGTATTTAGGGTTAACATCATGAAATTAGGGTTTTGAAACCTTAAGACATTTAGGGTTTAGGACTCATGATTACTAGATTGTGGTTACTAAGTTAAGAATTAAGATTTAGATTTACTAGATTGGGTTTTAGGTTCATTGGATTAGGGCTTTAGGGTGTTGATGAACTTGTCATAAAGTTTTGATGTTTTAAGAATTAGGGTTTAGAAAAACTAGGGTTTACTGGATTGGGTTTTAAGAAGATTAGAGTTTAGGAAAATTAAGGAATTAAGACACTAGGGTTAAGATTTTGAGAATTAATAAGATAGTTTAGGGTTTTTAGAAAGGTGTAATTAGGATTTTAGATTTGAAAAAACATGTTTTAAGGCTATTAAAGTTTTAGGGTTTTACGGTTAAGATATTAGGATTTTATAATTTGAAATCTCAATTATGTGGATGATGATTTTGAATTTAGAATTTGATGTTTTTCTGTAATTAAAGGTTAGTGTGCTTTTAATATTGACTATATCAACTACTTATGTACTTTTAGGTGAAAACAAATATAGAAAGCCAAATTTATTATTGAAAGATTAAAATAACTCGCTGAATAAAGTTATAACAAAATAGCTACTGTGAAAGTTTGGAAATGAAATTAATTAAGATTCAGGGTTTGAATAACTTAGGGTTTATGAAATTAGATTTGTGTTAAATGATTATATTATTTACTTTAATTAAGATCTTAAGTATTGTATGAATTAATTCATGTTACTTCCTAAACTAAATTGAAGAAAGAATTAAATAACTAAGGCAGTGTGATGATGGCTTAAAAAATGAAGATGATTAATGATTGAATAAACTAAAGTTAGAGAAATTTACCTACATTTGAAGGCTCCACCAAATTTGAAGAGATTGAACCAAGCTGTTGCCTACTTTAGATTTGATTTTGGTTGAGCAAAGCAATCTGGAGATGATTGCTGTCTCTTGAATTTCTCCTTGCTTGCTGGGGTTTTCTTTTGGCCGAAAGAATTTTAAGGTGCCAAGTTTGGTTCTAAGTTTCATCCTCCAAAGTTAGAAGTCCAAGGTCCCGATCCCTTTTGAAGTGTTTTAATGTGGTATTTATAGAAAAAATCCAAACCTAATTCTAATTGTCTAAGGAAATTAAAATCATTTAGGAAAAGAAATTAAAACCAAATAAAATTCGACTTTAGAAAAAATTGCGCTGGCAAAAAATTGCTGCGGGCTACGAAAATTACGAGAGGTAGGGTCTAGCCAATTCGCTGCAGGAATTTCCTGCGGCGAATTGGCCCAAGCCAATTCACTTTCCACGACGAAAATTTTTCGTCGTCGATTTTTTCGTCGCTGATTTTTATTTATTTATTAATTTTAATTTTACTAATATTGCCTTTTTTATTTTTATTAAAAATTATAAATAATAAATACTAAAATAAATATTATTTAATTAAAATAGCACAAAAATTATTTTGGACTAAAAAATATTAGACCAGACTGGGTCAAAAATTAAGGGTCTATAGTTTGCCCCCTGCTTGAGCGATCTAAGAATGCATCAAAAGAGAGTGAAAAGCAATGTGATTTTTGACTGGGTTTGGAGCCATGCTGGACTTCCAAGGTTGGTTTGAGCTCTGGACTCAAAAATAATTTTTGATTCTGGACCATAGCTATATTTAGGATTTGAGTCCTGGACCCGGGGTAAGTTTTGGACTTAAGGGTAAATTGGGTTCTGGACCCGAGCTAAGTTCTGGATTTAAGGGTAATTTGGGTTTTGGACCTGAGCTAAGTTCTGGACTTAACGGAGATTTGGGTTCTGGACCCGAGCTAAGTTCTAGACTTAAAAGTAATTTGGATTCTGGACTCAAGCTAAGTTCTGGACTTAAAAATAATTTGGGTTCTAGACCCGAGCTAAGTTCTGGACTTAAAAATAATTTAGATTATGGACCCGAGCTAAGTTTTAGACTTAAGAGGGAATTTAGGTTTTGGACCTAAGCTAAGAGAGATTTAATTGTAGGCAAAAAATAATTGTAGTCAGTAGGATACTAAAGGAATTTACAAAAAATTTAGCTAATTTTTACCATGCCATATATTCTTGCCCCCTGTGTGTAAAAATATTTTAAAGGTGCAAAAATATTTATATATGCGCAAGTATCTGAATGATTGAATTGAATAATTGAGTTTCCTATTTACTTACTGTGTAGTTACTATTTATATACTATTCTATTCATTTACTATTTGTAAATAGTCATTTACTATTTATCAATAGTAACATTTACTTTTTTTTTTCACGAGAGTACTATTTTTCCCTTTTGATTTTTGTCTTTTTCCCTTTCAACTGTTCTAGATAAACCTCGGCTCATTTCTTCATTTCATCCATACTCATATAAATTTTGAATTAAGAGGGTTTAGAGAGTTTAGCATAGAGTTGAGGAGAAAATGCATGCTTCAAGATTAGGAACTCGATCTAATGCTGAGTTATTGGAGTTTATTTGGCAGCATGAAAATGGAAATATAAGTCTACTAGCCGGGATGCAGCTTCATCGTAGTTCAAATCAAAACACCAAGGTAATTATTTATTTTAACAGCAAATTATTTTTCATTTTTGTGTTTTTGTGTGTTTTTTTATTTTTTTTTGTTTTTTTGTTTTGTTTTTATTATTTTTTAAGATTTTAGGAACAAGAAATTAATTAGATGAGTAAATTGAAGAATTTAACAAACAAGTAAATAGATAGACTAAAAATAGAACATAAATAAATTTAGCCTAAAAATCAGCGGTATTGATATGATGATATACTTACCTTGTGTTAACTTACTTGGCTCCGTGTTAGTGTGATAGTTGCGTTATCCGGGGCAGAGGGTGTATCTATAAAGCCCGACAATGGTATGATGTAGCACCTTCTCGGGTAAGACGGATTATCCGAGATTGCGGTTTTGTCTTGCAATTACCATCCGAGGAGCGTCCGATAGATAGGAGTGTAGTTCAAGCATTTTCAGAGCAGTGGATGGACATGACACATACTTTTACCTACCTATAGGAGAAATGACCATTGGCCCTGTAACACCCCTATACCCTGTATACGCACACCACATGCTACCACAATGGTAATATACGTATACTGAATATAGGAATGCCACAGTTTACTAAACAAACCAGTCATCCCTTTATACAATAATAATAGCAAACTTAAACATTTAAGCTATATCATAAAACATAATAAATAAAAACGTTCATTCAATATGCAGCGGAAAATGTAGCGGTATTTACTTATATATATATATATCAAAATATAAATTTTACAAAACATAAAGTTTATACATGTTTGCCAGTTTGTCTCTGATCTTTAAGTCCACACTCAAAACATCAAAGTCTAGACTCGACTCGATCTAGATGAACTCTCTAGCTCTACCCTGTCACCTGCGCGATGAACCACACTCGCGCTAAGCCAACGGCTTAGTGGTACAAACTACAATAATAATATGCTTCAATGCAATGCCAATGTCACACATTTCAACAAATAAAGACAATATTTATAAATGATATATTAATATTTTTCATAACATTACATTCCATTATTTTATTCAATTGTTTCACCATTCATGAATCACATTGAAACAAAGACAAGCATGGGCCCAAAAGACACTAATATGACATTCCACTTTCAGAGTTAATGTTTTTCAATTATCACATTTATCATTATCATTATCCCAACTAGGCTTCAAGGATTAGGCTCAACCAAGCTTCAAGGGAAACAAAGCATGCTAAGTATCAACCCAACTTGGCTTCAAGAACCAAACCCAACCTAGCTTCAAGGGTTGTAACATCTCAACTAGGCTTTAAGGACTAGATCTAACGTAGATTCAAGAGATTGTTACCATTAGGCATGCCACCAACAACAAAACTCTGAAAATGGAATAACACATTAGACACACAATTCATTCATTATTTCATTATCAATTTCTTTCTCATTTTCTTATCATCATTTAGGCATCCATGCCTCAATCATCTCATTTGCATCATTATAGCCAACAACAATGGCTTCACATCTCATCAAGAGAGTATTCATAACCAATTGCATTGGACATATATTTTAAATTCATCATCATCTAGGCAAACATGCCCTACTTATTTCATTTGAATCATTATAGCCAACCACAATGGCATCACATCTCATCATATCTCAATTCACATTAAAACAATTCATCATTAAAGTATTCATCATAATCAATTGCATTGCACATACCTTTTGAATGATCATCATATCTTTCACATTATACAAATCATAACATTAATCAAATTGTATTAACAATATAGTAGATTACTTAACACATTATAACCAAATGTGTTAAGTCTCAAAATCATGTAAATGAATGCAACCATGTAAGTTTGTACTTACCTCAAGAGCAACTCACACCAATCTATACACTTTTTCTTCCAAGAATTCTCAACACTTAGGTTAGGGCAATACAACCTCTTCACAACCTAATTCAAAAGGAATAATACACACTTATATAAGGATACACATTAATTCCAATACAATTATTCACCTATTAGCCTCATACTAGACCCATGGATCACAAATTACAAACCAAAACCACTAACTAGGGCCCACGGTCGTGGCCTCATAACCCCACGGTCGTGGGCTCACAACCCCATGATCATGGGTTAGCAAACGAAACTGTCCAATCTGCCCAACACCCCCATGGTCGTGGCATCCAAGGGCCACGGGCGTGGCATCCAAAATGCTTCTATTTTGGACCAAACTCATGTATTCTATGCTTTAAACTTCATTAAACACAAACAACATGAAAATGTAAGATAAATAATTAATCAAACTCACAACATACATCAATTACCAATATACAACTCTTACTCTTCCAACACCAAACCTAATTCCTTCTCCTCAATTCAATTTCAAAACCACAATCAATTAAACCCAACACTCTCAAACACACCACAATCAAACATATTCATGCTCTTAATAATCCAACACCAATGTCAAACACAACTTAAAATAAAATAAGAGAATCAAGAAGGAACTTACCAAAGTTAATGAAACTTCTCAAATTTCCAACTTGATCACTTGATATCTTCTTCAATTTGATCTTAGAAAAACAAAACTCTCTTTCTCTCTTGCTTCTTTGATGGCTGGCCAACCCAAAGAGAAAAGAAACCAAAGAACAAAATGAATGGCAAAGAAAACAAGTCAACTCTTCCCTTTAAACCTCCACCAAGCAATAATAATATTAAAATAAGTCAAAATATCCTCTTCCACTCACTTAATTTCCCATTTAATTAATTAATTAATTTAAAATCATTAAATCATCATCTTTTGACTTCCACATTTTGACTTGTATATGTTGTATATATCACCATATATACAACATATACACTCTCTCTTTACTTCCTTTCTCTTTCCATAAAACATATACTTTAAATACAAATACAACAATAATACCAAAACTTTTAGGGTATACTCTGGGATATTACAATTCTCCCCCTCTAAAAAGAAAATTTGTCCTCGAAATTACCTTATATCAAGTCTGAAACAACTGAGGATATTGATCTCGCATCGCTTGCTCACTCTCCCAAGTTGCCTCTTCCTTTGCATGATTCTTCCAAAGAATCTTTACAAGTGGCACTTTCTTATTTCTCAACTCTTTCACTTCATGTGCCAAAATAGCAACTGGTTCTTCTTCAAATATCAGATCTGATCTCACCTCAATAGATTCAACTGGTAAAACATGAGATGGATCTGATCTATACTTCCGCAGCATAGAAACATGGAAGACATTATGAATTCTATCCAACTCAGGCGGCAAAGCAAGTCGATAAGCAACTGGTCCAACTCTCTCCAATACCTCATAAGGTCCAATAAAACGAGGACTTAACTTTCCTTTGCGACCAAATCTCAAAATCTTTTTCCAAGGAGATACTTTCAGAAAAACTTTATCTCCAACATCAAACTCTATGTCTCTCCTCTTCAAATCTGAATAAGATTTCTGCCGAACTGAGGCTGCTTTCAATCGATCCCGAATTATCTTCACTTTCTCTTTCGTTTCTTTAATCAAATCAAGACCAACCAATCTGCCTTCTCCAACTTCATTTCATAATGTATCCATAATGTATTCCATGTTTCTATGTTGAGGAGGTACAGATCAGATCCATCTCATGTGTTATCAGTTGAATCTATTGAAGTGAGTCCTGATCTGACATTTGAAGAGGAACAAGTTGCTGTCTTGGCACGTGAAGTGAAAGAATTGAGAAATAAGAAAGTGCCACTTGTGAAGATTTTATGGAAGAATCATGGAAGAGAAGAAGCAACTTGGGAGAGTGAGCAATCTCTGCGAGATCAATATCCTCAGCTGTTTCAGAGATAATATCAGGTAATTTCGAGGACGAAATTTCTTTTTAGAGGGGGAGAATTGTAATATCCCAATGCATGCCCTAAAAGTTTTGATTATGTTGTTGTTGTATATTGGATTGAATGTATATGTATGTGATAAGAAAAGAATCTGGAAAAAGAATATTTAGGTATATGTATTTTGGGAAAGAAAAGAGGGTTTAAAGAGAAGTGTATATGTTGTTTATATGATATATATATATATAACATATAAGTTGGTCAAATATGTGGTCAAGGGAAGAAGATATTTTTAGTTGAGATTTGTGAAATGACTTAAAAGGACAAGTGATTGTAAGGAAATCAAAACATGTGGTTAAAGGGTGTTTTGGTAATTGCTTGAATTGAAATACTTGGTGGAGATTTAAAGATGAGTTGACTTTGGGCTTCTTGATTGTTCTTTGTGTTTTCTTCTTCTTTCTCCTTCATCTTGGCCGGCTCTTCCATAGACAAAGGAAAGCAAAAGACAAAGTGAAGATCTTGAGGTGTTTAACTCAAATTGAAGGAAGATTGAAGTGATCTAGTGGATGATACAAGAAGTCTTATAACTTTGGTAAGTTCTCTTGTGATCTTTGTGTTTATTTGAAATGATATTTGAGTTTGATAGATTTTTAAGAGTGTGTTGGTTGATTTTGAGATGTGAGAAGTGTTTGAGTGATTTGATGATGGATTTTGAGTATGGATTGAAGAAAAGAGTAAGTGGTTGGAAGAGATGATATTGTATATGTGGTGAGGGTTTTGAGATGATTTTGTGTTTTGCGTTTGTGGTGTGTTTTGGCTTGTTTTGGTGTGTTGCAAGTTTGAGATGAGTTTTGAGTATGTTTTGTTAAGATTGTTTGAAGAGGATGTTAATGAATAGAAGTGTGTTGTTGAGTGTTTGGTTGTTTTGGCCGGAATCTTGATTTGTGGCCGGACACGCCCATGAGCACGCCCAGGGTCTTTAGGCGTGTCAATTGTGTTGGAGGCAGTAGGTTTGACACGACCAGTAACACGCCCGTGTTATTAAGCATGTCATAGCTACTGTAAGATTTGAGAATTTACACGCCCAGGAACACGCCCATGTTGTTGAGCGTGTAAATACTTCTGTGTTTTGGAGTTAGGGCACGGTCATGAACACGCCCGTGTGGGTGAGCGTGTCAGGGTTAGGGTTTGCCCTAATTAATTCCTAATTGGATTATCTCTTGTGTATCCCTAAGCAAGTATATGCTATTACTTTTGATTTAGGTCTTGAAGATAGTGATTGATCATTGATATAAGAGGTAGAAGGATCTTGAACAAGGAAGTGTTAAGAGTGGTGTGATTTATTTTTGAGGTAACTACAAAACCTATATGATTGTCTATAAGTACAAATGTGGCATTACTACATTGTTAATTTATATGAGCAATGTGTGTTGTTATGTTTATATCAATGATGATATATATATATGAATAATGTGAATGACATGATGATGCAAATGATTGTGTATATGAAAGATTGAAATGCTATGATGTGAATTGAGATGAAATGGAATATAAAGCCATTGTGATTGGCTATGATAATTCAAATAAAATGTAGAGCCATTGTGATTGGCTATGTTGATTCATTTGAGAATGAAATTGATAACAAATTAATAAATGAGTTGTGTGTGGCTAATGTGTTATTCCATTTTCAGAGTTTGTTGTTGGTGGCATGCCTAATGATAGTAACAATCTCTTGAAGTTAGGTTGGGCTTGATCCTTGAAGCCAAGTTGGGTTGAAGTTTACCATGTTTTACTCCCCTTGACGCTTGGTTGGGTCTAGTCCTTGAAGCCTAATTGAGATGTTACAACCCTTGAAGCTAGGTTGGGTTTGGTTCTTGAAGCCAAGTTGGGTTGAGACTTAGCATGCTTTGTTCCCCTTGAAGCTTGGTTGAACCTAATCCTTGAAGCCTAGTTGGGTATATGTGATAATGATAAATGTGATAAAACCAAAACATTAACTCTGAAAATTGAATGGCATATTAGTGTGTTTTGGGCCCATGCTTGTCTTTGTTTATATGTGATTCATTGATGGTAAAATAATTGAATAATGAAATTCATGAAAGAACCTTGAGATGTGATATGCTTATATGATTAAGATTTGCGAAAGGTAAAGATTTGATGTTAGCTCTTCACTTATGATGTTGATATTAATGGAATGTGTGACATTGCATAGCATACAAGCATAATGTTAGCATGTTTTGTACTACTAAGCCGTTGGCTTAGCGCGATAGTGTTGATCGCGCAGGTGATAGAGTTGAACCCGAAAGTTCAGCGAGACCGAGTGAGAGTTGATACTGAAGAGTTTGTTGTGGGACTTAAAGATCAGAGAAAAGCTGCCAATCATGTAAATTACTTTATGTTTTATAAAGAATTGATTTTAGTGTAAATATATGTATATTTGTAAGTAAGGATTTAAATGTTTTCATATATGTGAATATTTTCTATATTCCGCTGCGTATTAAGTAAATGTATATATATATCTATTTGTTTTATACTACAACTTAATGACTTATTTTCTATAATGTATAATGAGAAAGATTATAGTATCTTTTACAATGTTTTGAATGTTAATAAAATCCGTAGCATCCCTATGTTCAGTGCACGTATGTTACATTGTGGTGTTTGTAGTGTGCGTGTATTGGATGTGGGGGTGTTACAGTTGTTTTGGTATCAGAGCCTAGGTTTGAGATTCTCAACCTAGGTAAAGTGTAAGAAAAAGAGTGTTTTGATTTTAAAACGTGGATTTTTGAATAACATACATGTTTGGCATTGGCAGTCTCTGATCTTTAATGAGAGGTATTCAGCTGTATTTGCAGATATAGGTTGTGATGGACTCTCACTCACGTCAGTCAGTTGAGGGTAGTGCTGAGAGTATAGCTCCTGATGAGATTAGAGAGGGAGCTAGAGTGGATAGTGCTGGAGAGATACTTGCTTTTGTATCGGGGAGACCAGCTGGTGAGGAGGTTCCACCAGTTTGGCTTAGGTATGTGGTAGAGGCTTTGAGACAAGCACCAGTGCAACCACCTCCACCACAGCCTTTGGTATCAGTGAGACAGTATGATAAGCTAAGGAAGTATGGAGCTGAAGATTTTATAGGTACCATTGATCCAGCTGTAGCAGAGTAGTGGCTAGACAAAGTACAGAGAATATTTGTTCAGTTGCAAGCCACTCCAGAGGAAAAGTTTGATTATGCAAGATCATTGTTGCAGAAGGATGCATATAATTGGTGGAAGACAGTGCCCCATTCTATGGATGACCCACCAACTTTATCCTATGCTGATTTTCTGAGAGAGTTTGAATTGAAGTATACTTTGAGGGAGTATAAAGACATGAAGAAGATGGAGTTTTTGAGTTTAAAGCAAGACAACCGGTCAGTAACTAAATATGAGGTTGAATTTATTCGGTTGAGTCAGTATGCTGAGGGTATTATATCTGATGAGATAGATAGATGCAGGAGATTTGAGGAGGGATTGAGGCCCTCTATCATGTGTCATGTGGCTGGATCTAGATATCATGATTTTTCCTAGATTGTGGCAGCAGCTAGGAGTGTGGAGAGAGCCCAAGCTATTGCAGCTGCATCAGAGGAAGAGATCAGGGTTAGAAAGCCCCAGTTTGAGGCAGGGTCTTCGTCTGTGAAAAGAGGTAAAGGAAGTTTTGTTCCTCGGATTAGTAGGAGTCAGAGGCCAGCGGGTAGGTTAGTACAGTTTCAGAGGCAGAGATCTAGACCTACAGCTTCAGTGGCGAGTGCTCCGACCCCGGTGACTCAGAGATCCACCTTACCCATATGCATTCATTGTGGTAGGCCACATGGTGGTACTTGTTGGAAGACTGGTGTAACAGGGGTATGTTTCAGATGTGGATCTCCTAATCATTTTGTGAGAGATTGTCCCGAGAGACAGGAGCGGATGTCAGTGGATACTGCAGCTTCCCGACCTAGTGTGAGAGGAGGTCGAGGAGGCAGAGGTTTTAGCAGAGGAGGCAGATCTGGGTTCAGTTCTAGAGGAGGTTCTACATCCAGGGAGAGTAGACCAGAGGAGGCTGGATCTTCTCAAAGAATTTATGTGATGCAGAGGCAACCAGATGCTTCGGCAGTCATAGCTGGTACTTTTTCTTTATTTGATACTTCAGTACTTGCTTTGATTGATCTGAGTTCTACGCATTCATATATTAGTGCATCTGTTTTGCCTGTGTCTGATGTGCATGCTGAATCCCTAGGATTTGATGTATTGGTGACAAATCCGTTAGGGCATAGTGTGATTGTTAGTAAGGTGCACCGAGATAGTGCAGTAATGGTTCAAGGTGAGGAATTCCTTGGAGATTTGATTGAGATGCCTTTTAAGGAATATGATATGATTCTAGGCATGGACTGGTTATCTAGACATGGAGCTGTGGTTGATTGCAAAAAGAAAGTTGTTACTTTGAGAACCAGTCATGGTAGAGAGGTGTTAATATCTAATGAGCAGGAACAGCTAGCATCCTTGTTTGTTTCAGCGGTTGTAGCTAGGAGATTGATTAGAAAGGGGTGTGATGCTTATCTTGCTCATGTGGTGGATACTAGAGTAAGGAGTCCTCAAATTGATAGTATTTCCACAGTTGCAGAATTTCCAGACGTGTTTCCAGAGGAGTTGTCAGGGTTGCCTCCTGAGAGGGAGGTGGAGTTTGGTATTGAATTATTGCCTGGTACCACTCCTATTTCTATTACTCCTTATAGAATGGCATCTGCTGAGCTGAGAGAACTGAAGGTGCAGTTGCAGGAGTTGCTAGATAAAGGGTTTGTTCGCCCTAGTGTTTCACCTTGGGGAGCTCTTGTTTTGTTTGTAAAGAAGAAGGATGGTACTATGAGATTGTGTATCGATTATAGGCAATTGAAAAAGGTGACTATTAAAAATAAATATCCTTTGCCTAGAATTGATGATCTCTTTGATCAGTTGAAGGGTGCAGCAGTGTTTTCCAAAATTGATTTGAGATCAGGGTACCATCAGTTGAGGGTCAGAGCTGAAGATGTTCCTAAGACCGCTTTTCGGACCAGGTATGGGCATTACGAGTTTCTAGTTATGCCTTTTGGTTTGACGAATGCACCTGCAGTTTTTATGGACTTGATGAATAGGGTGTTTAGGCCCTATTTGCATCAGTTTGTGGTAGTGTTTATTGATGACATTCTGGTGTATTCGCGTAATGAGGAAGAACATGACAAGCATCTGCGGATTGTGTTACAAACTTTGAGAGAGAAGCAATTGTTTGCTAAACTGTCAAAGTGTGAGTTTTGGCTTGATCAAGTTACTTTTCTCGGTCATATAGTTTCAGCAGAAGGTATTAGAGTTGATCCGAGTAAAGTTGAAGCTATTTTGAATTGGAGTCCACCCAAGTCTGTGACTGAAGTTAGAAGTTTTCTGGGTTTGGCAGGCTATTACCGACGGTTTGTGAAAGGATTTTCTTTGATAGCTACTCCACTTACCAGATTGCTTAGAAAGGGAGTTAGATTTGTGTGGACAGATCAGTGTCAGACTAGCTTTGATTAATTAAGAGAAATGTTAACTCAAGTGCCTGTTCTTACTTTACCTGTGGAAGATAAACCATATGTGATTTACAGTGATGCTTCACATAGTGGTTTGGGTTGTGTTCTAATGCAAGAAGGTAAAGTTATAGCTTATGCTTCTCGACAGTTGAAACCGCATGAGCTAAATTATCCGACCCATGATTTAGAATTGGCAGCCATTGTGTTTGCATTGAAGATTTGGCGACACTATCTATATGGGGAGAAGTGTTTTATCTACACTGATCATAAAAGTTTAAAATATTTGGGTGTCCAAAAAGAGCTTAATCTTCGACAAAGAAGATGGTTGGAGTTGATTAAAGACTACGACTGTTTGATTGATTATCATCCTGGCAAAGCAAATGTTGTTGCTGATGCCTTGAGTCGGAAGTCTTTAGCAGGGTTGACTATTTATTCGCTCTCGTTGCTTGTTGAATTGAGAGCATTGCATGCTAGTTTTGTATCTTGTGATGATGGTGCATTGTTGGCACAGTTGCAATTGAAACCAGTTTTATTGGATCAGATTAAAGAGGCTCAATTAGCTGATGCAAAGATTCAAAAGATTGTTTCAGATTGCCAGAGTGGAAAGAGTCAAGATTTTATTGTGAGAGATGATGGGAGTCTGTGGTTCAAGAACAGATTGTGTCTACCTGATGATGCTGATTTGAGAAGGATCATTTTAGAGGAAGCTCATCAATCAGTATTTGCTATGCATCCGGGAAATACAAAGATGTATCATGATTTGAGGCAGTTTTACTGGTGGTCCGGTATGAAGAGAGACATTGCAGATTTTGTATCCAGATGTCTCACATGTCAGAAGGTAAAAGCAGAGCATCAAGTTCCAACCGGGTTGCTTCAACCTTTGTCAGTGCCTGAATGGAAATGGGAGAGAGTGACAATGGATTTTGTGTCAGGTCTTCCATTGACACAAAGGAAACATGATGCTATTTGGGTGATTATTGATAGATTAACTAAGACAGCTAATTTTCTTCCGGTTCAGATGGATTATTCTTTAGAAAGGTTAGCTGAGCTGTATATTCATGAGATTGTGAAGTTGCATGGTATCCCAATTTCTATAGTGTCTGATCGAGATCCCCGGTTTACTTCCAGGTTTTGGAAAAGTTTACATAGTGCTTTAGGTTCTCGATTACACTTCAGTACTGCTTTCCATCCGCAGACAGATGGACAGTTAGAGAGAGTGATACAGATTATCGAGGACATGTTGAGAAGTTGTGTCATTGATTTCTCTGGAGGTTGGGATAGATTCTTACCACTTGTGGAATTTGCATACAATAACAGTCATCAATCCAGCATTGGTATGGCACCATTTGAGGCATTGTATGGTAGACGGTGTAGGACACCTCTATGTTGGAAAGATCTTGGTGAAGGTAAGTTATTTGGTCCTGATTTGATTAAGGAGACTGAAGAGAAAGTGAAGCTGATTCGGAATAGATTGAAAGCAGCTTCAGACCGACAGAAGTCTTATTCAGATTTAAAGAGGAGAGACATAGAGTTTAATGTGGGAGATAAAGTATTTTTGAAAGTGTCTCCTTGGAAGAAGATATTGAGGTTTGGTCGGAAAGGGAAATTGAGTCCTCGATTCATTGGACCGTATGAAGTTTTGGAAAGAGTTGGGCCAGTTGCTTATCGACTTGCTTTACCACCTGAGTTGGACCGTATCCATAATGTATTCCATGTTTCTATGTTGAGGAGGTACAGATCAGATCCATCTCATGTGTTATCAGTTGAATCTATTGAAGTGAGTCCTGATCTGACATTTGAAGAGGAACCAATTGCTGTCTTGGCACGTGAAGTGAAAGAATTGAGAAATAAGAAAGTGCCACTTATGAAGATTTTGTGGAAGAATCATGGAAGAGAAGAAGCAACTTGGGAGAGTGAGCAATCTCTGCGAGATCAATATCCTCAGCTGTTTCAGAGATAATATCAGGTAATTTCGAGGACGAAATTTCTTTTTAGAGGGGGAGAATTGTAATATCCCAATGCATGCCCTAAAGGTTGTTGTTGTATATTGGATTGAATGTATATGTATGTGATAAGAAAAGAATTTGGAAAAAGAATATTTAGGTATATGTGTTTTGGGAAAGAAAAGAGGGTTTAGAGAGAAGTGTATATGTTGTTTATATGATATATATATATATATAACATATAAGTTGGTCAAATATGTGGTCAAGGGAAGAAGATATTTTTAGTTGAGATTTGTGAAATGACTTAAAAGGACAAGTGATTGTAAGGAAATCAAAACATGTGGTTAAAGGGTGTTTTGGTAATTGCTTGAATTGAAATACTTGGTGGAGATTTAAAGATGAGTTGACTTTGGGCTTCTTGATTGTTCTTTGTGTTTTCTTCTTCTTTCTCCTTCATCTTGGCCGGCTCTTCCATAGACAAAGGAAAGCAAAAGACAAAGTGAAGATCTTAAGGTGTTTAACTCAAATTGAAGGAAGATTGAAGTGATCTAGTGGATGATACAAGAAGTCTTATAACTTTGGTAAGTTGTCTTGTGATCTTTGTGTTTATTTGAAATGATATTTGAGTTTGATAGATTTTTAAGAGTGTGTTGGTTGATTTTGAGATGTGAGAAGTGTTTGAGTGATTTGATGATGGATTTTGAGTATGGATTGAAGAAAAGAGTAAGTGGTTGGAAGAGATGATATTGTATATGTGGTGAGGGTTTTGAGATGATTTTGTGTTTTGCGTTTGTGGTGTGTTTTGGCTAGTTTTGGCGTGTTGCAAGTTTGAGATGAGTTTTGAGTATGTTTTGTTAAGATTGTTTGAAGAGGATGTTAATGAATAGAAGTGTGTTGTTGAGTGTTTGGTTGTTTTGGCCGGAATCTTGATTTGTGGCCGGACACGCCCATGAGCACGCCCAGGGTCTTTAGGCGTGTCAATTGTGTTGGAGGCAGTAGGTTTGACACGACCAGTAACATGCCCGTGTTATTAAGCATGTCATAGCTACTGTAAGATTTGAGAATTTACACGCCCAGGAACACGCCCATGTTGTTGAGCGTGTAAATACTTCTGTGTTGTGGAGTTAGGGCACGGTCATGAACACGCCCGTGTGGGTGAGCGTGTCAGGGTTAGGGTTTGCCCTAATTAATTCCTAATTGGATTATCTCTTGTGTATCCCTAAGCAAGTATATGCTATTACTTTTGATTTAGGTCTTGAAGATAGTGATTGATCATTGATCTAAGAGGTAGAAGGATCTTGAACAAGGAAGTGTTAAGAGTGGTGTGATTTGTTTTTGAGGTAAGTACAAAACCTATATGATTGTATGTAAGTACAAATGTGGCATTACTACATTGTTAATTTATATGAGCAATGTGTGTTGTTATGTTTATATCAATGATGATATATATATATATATATGAATAATGTGAATGACATGATGATGCAAATGATTGTGTATTGAAAGATTGAAATGCTATGATGTGAATTGAGATGAAATGGAATATAAAGCCATTGTGATTGGCTATGATAATTCAAATAAAATGTAGAGCCATTTTGATTGGCTATGTTGATTCATTTGAGAATGAAATTGATAACAAATTAATAAATGAGTTGTGTGTGGCTAATGTGTTATTCCATTTTCAGAGTTTGTTGTTGGTGGCATGCCTAATGATAGTAACAATCTCTTGAAGTTAGGTTGGGCTTGATCCTTGAAGCCAAGTTGGGTTGAAGTTTAACATGTTTTACTCCCCTTGAAGCTTGGTTGGGTCTAGTCCTTGAAGCCTAATTGAGATGTTACAACCCTTGAAGCTAGGTTGGGTTTGGTTCTTGAAGCCAAGTTGGGTTGAGACTTAGCATGCTTTGTTCCCCTTGAAGCTTGGTTGAACCTAATCCTTGAAGCCTAGTTGGGTATATGTGATAATGATAAATGTAATAAAACCAAAACATTAACTCTGAAAATTGAATGGCATATTAGTGTGTTTTGGGCCCATGCTTGTCTTTGTTTATATGTGATTCATTGATGGTAAAATAATTGAATAATGAAATTCATGAAAGAACCTTGAGATGTGATATGCTTATATGATTATGATTTGTGAAAGGTAAAGATTTGATGTTAGCTCTTCACTTATGATGTTGATATTAATGGAATGTGTGACATTGCATAGCATACAAGCATAATGTTAGCATGTTTTGTACTACTAAGCCGTTGGCTTAGCGCGATAGTGTTGATCGCGCAGGTGATAGAGTTGAACCCGAAAGTTCAGCGAGACCGAGTGAGAGTTGATACTGAAGAGTTTGTTGTGGGACTTAAAGATCAGAGAAAAACTGCCAATCATTTAAATTACTTTATGTTTTGTAAAGAATTGATTTTAGTGTAAATATATGTATATTTGTAAGTAAGGATTTAAATGTTTTCATATATGTGAATATTTTCTATATTCCGCTGCGTATTAAGTAAATGTATATATATATATCTATTTGTTTTATACTACAACTTAATGACTTATTTTCTATAATGTATAATGAGAAAGATTATAGTATCTTTTACAATGTTTTGAATGTTAATAAAATCCGTAGCATCCCTATGTTCAGTGCACGTATGTTACATTGTGGTGTTTGTAGTGTGCGTGTATTGGATGTGGGGGTGTTACACACACAACCTATTTTTAAACCAAAGGCTACTATCACTTTTCAAATAGAAATCTCGGCTCTCCCCATTTTGGCAATCTGACACAATTTTCTGAAATTTCTCATCAGCCAATTGAACCTCTTTAATCTGATCCAACATCATTGGCCTCAATTGCAACTGAGCCAACAACGCACCATCATTACAAAGCTCAAAACTAGCATGCAATGCTCTCAACTCAACAAGCAATGAGAGCGAATAAACAGTTAAACTTGCCAAAGACTTCCGACTCAAGGCATCAGCAACAACATTTGCCTTACCAGGATGATAATCAATCAAATAGTCGTAGTCTTTGATCAACTTTAACCACCGTCTCTGCTGAAGATTCAGCTCTCTCGGAACACCCAAATATTTCAAACTCTTATGATCTGTATAGATAAAACACTTCTCCCCATACAAGTAGTGTCGCCAAATCTTCAAAGCAAACACTATAGCTGCCAACTCAAAATCATGCGTCGGATAATTAAGCTCGTGCGGCTTTAACTGCCGAGAAGCATAAGCTATAACTTTACCCTCTTGCATCAAAACACATCCTAAACCATTATGTGAAGCATCACTGTAAATCACATATGGTTTATCTTCCACAGGCAAAGTAAGAACAGGCGCTTGAGTCAACATCTCCTTCAACTGCTCAAAGCTAGCTTGACATTGATCTGTCCACATAAATCTAACTCCCTTTCGAAGTAATATGGTGAGTGGAGTAGCTATCAAAGAAAAACCCTTCATAAAATGTCGATAATAGCCTGCCAAACCCAGAAAGCTTCTAACTTCAGTCACAGACTTCGGTGGACTCCAATTCAAAATAGCCTCAACTTTACTCGGATCAACTCTTATACCATCTGCTGAAACTATATGACCCAGAAAAGTCATTTGATCAAGCCAAAACTCACACTTCGACAACTTAGCATACAATTGCTTCTCTCTCAAGATCTGCAATACAATTTGCAAATGGTTGTCATGCTCCTCTTTATTATGCGAATACACCAAAATATCATCAATGAAGACCACCACAAACTGATCTAGATAGGTCCTAAACACCCTATTCATCAAATCCATGAAAGCTGCAGGTGCATTCGTCAACCCAAAAGGCATCACCAAAAACTCATAATGCCCATACCTTGTGCGAAAAGCTATCTTAGGAACATCTTCAGCTCTAACATTCAATTGATGGTACCCTGATCTCAAATCAATCTTGGAAAATACTGGTGCTCCCTTCAATTGATCAAAGAGATCATCAATCCTAGGTAAAGGATACTTATTCTTGATAGTCACTTTATTCAATTGCCTATAATTGATGCACAACCTCAAAGTACCATCCTTCTTCTTCACAAACAAAACAGGAGCTCCCCACGGAGAAACACTAGGGCGAATAAACCCTTTATCCAACAACTCCTGCAACTGCACCTTCAACTCTCTCAACTCAGCAGGTGCCATTCGATAAGGAGTAATAGAGATGGGAGTGGTACCAGGTAACAAATCGATACCAAACTCAACTTCTCTCTCAGGGGGTAACCCTGGCAACTCTTCCGGAAACACATCTGGGAATTCCACAACTGTGGGTATACTATCAAGTTGAGAACCCACTACTCTGGTATCCACAACATGAGCAAGATAAGCATCACACCCTTTTCTAATCAACTTTCTAGCTGCAAAAGCTGACACAAACAAGAATGCAAGTTGTCTCTGCTCACTAGATACCATTACACTTTTACCATCACCAGTTCTCAAAGTAACACACTTCTTTTGATAGTCTACCACGGCTCCATGCTTAGACAACCAATCCATGCCTAAGATCAAATCATATTCCTTAAAAGGCATTTCAATAAAATCACCTAAAAACTCTTCACCTTGCACCACAACTGAACTATCTCGGTGCACCTTGCTAACAACCACACTATACCCTAAAGGATTTGTCACCAATACATCAAATCCTAAGGACTCTGAATGCAATTCAGACACAGGCAAGATAGATGCACTTATGTATGAATGAGTAGATCCTGAATCAATCAAAGCAAGAACTGAAATGCCAAATAAAGAAAATGTACCCGCAATAACTGCTGAAGCATCTGGCTGCCTCTGCATCACATACACTCTTTGAGAAGATCCAGCCTCATCTGGCCTACTGCCTTCGGGTATAGAGCCTCCTCTCTGACTGATACCAAGTCGACCACCTCTACTAACACCTCTACCCCCTCGACCACCTCTACTGAAACTAGGTCGAGAAGCTGCAGTATCAGTCTGTCTATCTTCCTGCATCTCAGGGCAACCTTTAATAAAATGAGCTGATGACCTACATCTAAAGCATACTCCCGATCCACCTGTCTTCCAACAAGTACCCCCATGGGTCCTACCACAATGAACACATACAGGTGTAATAGATCTCTGAACCACTGGAGTCGGAGCACTCGCTACAGAAACTGTAGGTCTCGGCCTCTGCCTCTGATACTGAACTGATCTACCTGACTGCCTCTGGCTCCTATTGACTCTCGGAACAAAACTTCCTTGACCTCTCTTAATAGATGAAGACCCTGCCTCAAACTGAGATCTCCTAACTCTGGTCTCCTCCTCGGTAGCAGCTGCTGCAAAAGCTTGTGCTCTCTCAACACTTCTGGCTGCTACAACCAATTGAGAAAAATCTTGGTACCGGGAACCAGCAACAATACACATAATAGAGGGCCTCAACCCCTCCTCAAATCTCCTACACCGGTCAATCTCATCTGCAATAATCCCCCCCGGCATAATGACTCAACCGGATGAATTCTACCTCATACTCTGTCACAGTCCAGTTATCTTGTCTCAAATTCAGAATTCCATCTTCTTGACATCCTTATACTCCCTCGGAGTACATTTCTGCTCAAACTCCCTCAGAAAATCACTATAAGACAACGTTGGTGGATCATCAATGGCATGAGGAACCATCTTCCACCAATCATAAGCATCTTTCTGCAGTAAAGATCTAGCATAATCAAATTTCTCTTCAGGAGTGGCTTGCAACTGGATAAATACCCTCTACACTCTATCCAACCACTGCTCAGCTACTGCAGGATCTGTAGTACCAAGAAAATCCTCAGCCCCAAATTTTCTCAATTTATCATAATGTCTCACTGGCACTTATGGCTGTGGTGGTGGTGGTGGCTGCACTGGAGCTTGCCTCAACAATTCTACCACATGCCGTAACCAAACCGGCAGAACCTCATCAACAGTTGATCTCTCTGGCACAAGAGCAGGTGCCTCACTAACTCTCTCAACCCTAGCTTCATCTCTACCCTCTTCAGGAGCTACACTCTCAGCACTACCTTCTATGGACTGACGTGACTGAGACGCCATCACTACCTATATCTGCAAACACAGCAGAATATACCTCATCAAAGATCAGAGACTGCCAATACCAAAACATGTATCTTATTTAAAAACCATATTTTAAAAATCAAAATTTTTCTTTTTCTTACAATTTACCTAGGTTGAGAATCTCAAACCTAGGCTCTGATACCAAAACAATTGTAACACCCCTATACCTCGTATACGCACACTACATGCTACCACAATGGTAATATACGTATACTGAATATAGGAATGCCACAGTTTACTAAACAAACCAGTCATCCCGTTATACAATAATAATAGCAAACTTAAACATTTAAGCTATATCATAAAACACAATAACTAAAAACGTTCATTCAATATGCAGCGAAAAATGTAGCGGTATTTACTTATATATATATATCAAAATATAAATTTTACAAAACATAAAGTTTATACATGTTTGGCTGTTTGTCTCTGATCTTTAAGTCCACACTCAAAACCTCAAAGTCTAGACTCGACTCGGTCTAGATGAACTCTCTGGCTCTACCCTGTCACCTGCGCGATGAACCACACTCGCACTAAGCCTATGGCTTAGTGGTACAAACTACAATAATAATATGCTTCAATGCAATGTCAATGTCACACATTTCAATAAATAAAGACAATATTTATAAATGATATATTAATATTTTTCATAACATTACATTCCATTATTTTATTCAATTGTTTCTCCATTCATGAATCACATTGAAACAAAGACAAGCATGGGCCCAAAAGACACTAATATGCCATTCCACTTTCAGAGTTAATGTTTTGGTTCAATTATCATATTTATCATTATCATTATCCCAACTAGGCTTCAAGGATTAGGCTCAACCAAGCTTCAAGGGGAACAAAGCATGCTAAGTATCAACCCAACTTGGCTTCAAGAACCAAACCCAACCTAGCTTCAAGGGTTGTAACATCTCAACTAGGCTTCAAGGACTAGATCCAACCTAGCTTCAAGAGATTGTTACCATTAGGCATGCCACCAACAACAAAACTCTGAAAATGGAATAACACATTAGACACACAATTCATTCATTATTTCATTATCAATTTCATTCTCATTTTCTTATAATCATTTAGGCATCCATGCCTCAATCATCTCATTTGCATCATTATAGCCAACAACAATGGCTTCACATCTCATCAAGAGAGTATTCATAACCAATTGCATTGGACATATATTTTAAATTCATCATCATCTAGGCAAACATGCCCCACTTATTTCATTTGAATCATTATAGCCAACCACAATGGCATCACATCTCATCATATCTCAATTCACATTAAAACAATTCATCATTAAAGTATTCATTATAATCAATTGCATTGCACATACCTTTAGAATGATCATCATATCTTTCACATTATACAAATCATAACATTAATCAAATTGTATTAACAATATAGTAGATTACTTAACACATTATAACCAAATGTGTTAAGTCTCAAAATCATGTAAATGAATGCAACCATGTAAGTTTGTACTTACCTCAAGAGCAACTCACACCAATCTATACACTTCTTCTTCCAAGAATTCTCAACACTTAGGTTAGGGCAATACAACCTCTTCACAACCTAATTCAAAAGGAATAATACACACTTATATAAGGATACACATGAATTCCAATATAATTATTCACCTATTAGCCTCATACTAGACCCATGGATCACAAATTACAAACCAAAACCACTAACTAGGGACCACAGTCGTTGCCTCATAACCCCATGGTCATGGGCTCACAACCCCCATGGTCGTGGGTTAGCAAACGAAACTGTCCAATCTGCCCAACACCCCACGGTCATGGCATCCAAGGGCCACGGGCGTGGCATCCAAAATGCTTCTGTTTCGGACCAAACTCATGTATTCTATGCTTTAAACTTCATTAAACACAAACAACTTGAAAATCTAAGATAAAGAATTAATCAAACTCACAACATACATCAATTACCAATATACAACTCTTACTCTTCCAACACCAAACCTAATTCCTTCTCCTCAATTCAATTTCAAAAACACAATCAATTAAACCCAACACTCTCAAACACACCACAATCAAACATATTCATGCTCTTAATAATCCAACACCAAACTGAAACACAACTTAAAATAAAACAAGAGAATCAGGAAGGAACTTACCAAAGTTAATGAAACTTCTCAAATTTCCAACTTGATCACTTGAAATCTTCTTCAATTTGATCTTAGAAAAACAAAACTCTCTTTCTCTCTTGCTTCTTTGATGGCCGGCCAACCCAAAGAGAAAATAAACCAAAGAACAAAATGAATGGCAAAGAAAACAAGTCAACTCTTCCCTTTAAACCTCCACCAAGCAATAGTAATATTAAAATAATTCAAAATATCCTCTTCCACTCACTTAATTTCCCATTTAATTAATTAATTAATTTAAAATCATTAAATCATCATCTTTTGACTTCCACATTTTGACTTGTATATGTTGTGTATATCACCATATGTACAACATATACACTCTCTCTTTACTTCCTTTCTCTTTCCATAAAACATATACTTTATATACAAATACAACAATAAGACCAAAACTTTTAGGGTATACTCTGGTATATTACAGGCCCAGTCGATTATACAGCCATAACTGATATCTGGTACTATGGCCTTTTGGTTCCTCTTACCAATGATATTCTAACATTCGAAGAAGTCCAACAGTTAATCGGTATGGAACCATCATTTAAAGGGCCTTTCAAGATAAAAATTGAGCTAATCTGGAGTTATTGGATGAACTACGAAGGACGGGTTCATAGAGAAATAGCCAAACAATATGCTTAAGGATTTTTACTATATTTGCTCGGGTCGACCATTTTAGGCAGCATCGAATCCGCCATTCATTTGTCGGTGTTGAGGGCCCTTACCGATATGAGTATGGTACCGCTTTACGGCTGGGGTGAAGCTGGCCTTGCCTGTCTTTACCATGGACTTGACAAAATTTGCAGAAATAAGAAGTCTTTTGTTGGCTTTATGGCGGTTGTCGAGGTACTCTTCTTCCACCAATGTCAATTCCATTCTTATTCTTGCATGAATTTGATTTTTATTATTGTTGTAGATATGGGCATATGAGCACAATCTTATGAGGGTGCCTGGCATTTCCCGAGAGAGAGTCGGGTATCCGAGATTAAATTTTTGGTTGTCAAATCGTGTAGAATTTCCTGGCTCTCACCATGTGCACACCCAATGCTATCTCTTGAGTTGCTTAACCTGGGGCCAAGTAAAATAGCATTAGTATACTTTAAATTTTATATAAAAGTTCACTTACCTTATGTCATTTTGTAGGTCAATTTGGCCTGGTGGAACACAGTAGAGCGGATGAACTGGACTTCCTCCATGAATGTCGTACTACCTTTTCAACATACCTGCCGAGTCATTGCTGGCCCTGTGTCTAGTGGCTGGTTTCTCGGAGAGAGAGTATATGAGTGGTTTCTTGGTCCTAAGTAGTGGAGGATCCCAATGCGTTGCCCAGAGTATACTTTAAATATCACATCAATGCCAATGAATGCATGGTGGTTGGCTCGGCACGGTTATGATGTTGAAACTTTTCTCTATCCACCGGGTGCATTTTATACCCAGTTTATTCAAATAGGGCTCTTGAACTTTGATGTATCCCCTGTTGGTGCATGGGAGATTCTCAAAGAAAATGAGGATAGAGATGCGGAGGAGTATCACGGAGAGGGAAAAGAGTCTGTCTCACATCTCGGGGCTAGCACTTCTCAGGTAAACTTTTACGATTTTTCATTGTAATTGCTTCTTTCTTAACTTGTTTTGACTTTTTTAATGATGGTTGTAGGCTGCTGGCTCGTTTGGTCATGAGGCTGGACCATCTTTTACTGCTCCTCCATTTGCTCAATCTAATCAACCAGAGATGCCATCTCATCCACAAGGCATTGATATGAATTACCTGGTAGGTTTTCTTATTCCATGATAATTTATGCTATACGTATGCATGATTATGTATGCTCTTACTCTTTTCCTCTCTGGCTCACAGTGGATGCTTGAGGAACAAAATAAGAAACTTCAAGAAGAGTTGGCTACTAATTGTCAATAGGTTTCCCATTTTGAAAAATTGTATCACCAGTCAGAGCAAGATTTTTGAGACTCCCAATTTCAGGGGATGAGAGATCCTGGTGCTTCTTCATCTAGAGGCCCACAATCTGATGACCATGAGATCCTTTCATCTACTTCAGATGAGGACAGTTATAGATCTGAATTTCAAGGTAATAGAGATTCAGGTGCTCCTACTTCAGGCGGACTTGGGATGGATGATATGCCTCCTTCTTCAATAGGCGATGACTTTTTAGGGTTTTGTTTGATCATGATCCACCACCTCATTCTTAGTGATCTATAAGTATTGTATGAATTGAGGAAATATTATATAATAAGTATAATAATAAAAATAATAATGATGATAAATAATTTTTATTTTTACTATAACTTTTTTTTGATGTTTTTATCATCATTATTATTGATACGCTACAATTATTTGTCTTTCCTTTTCACATTCAATATTTTTACAGTAGCACCAATTTACAAAACCAAAGGCAACATGGAAACTCAAGATCCTTTCATCGCCAATTCCCTATCCTCATGCATCTCGGTCTCACACTTTTACTTATCAATTTTGGAATAGCCCAATTGTGAGTGGGGATTTTTGCCCCACTCTCGGTGGAATAGTTCTTGTGACTTCGGCGTTGTTTAGGCTCGGGGCCTTAGAGAATATGGACCTAAGCCCAGAGAAAATGGAATCACCACCCGGACGGGCCGGGAAAAAGAAAAGGGTGGATGACTTGATTCCTAAGGAATCCTCAACCCCTTAATAGGTTCGAAAAGTTGGGTACGTGTGGGGCAGGTGAGAAATGGCCCAGCACCCCCACAACGCCCGGTTCATTGGAACCAACCTCCTTTGTAGGTCTTAATATTATAAAATTCTTAAATATAATAATATTATCCATACTATATGCAACAATTAAAATAAAGCATCGTTATATTAAAATCAAAGCAATGTCCAAACAAAGCAAATAAATGGACACCCATCCAAGGATGGAAACATGTCCTTTACATTAATTTCAAAATATAAAAATAATTTAAATTACATGAAAATTAACTAATGAGGTACCCAATAATGGAAACATACCTCTTACAATTTTAATACCAAATAAATAATTAAGCAAAATTAAATCATTCAAGTGCTATAGCTAAAATAAAACATACGTCATAAGTAAAATAAATCATTGATCATATAACAAATAGCAAACCAAATAAACAATTAAAATTGGAATTTAATTCATCAAGTAAATAAAATTAGGGTTTGAGATTTGAAATTTAAGATTTTAGGTTCTGAGGATTATGGTTACTGAGTTAGGAATTAGGATTTCAAATTTACTAGATTGGGTTCTAGGTTCACTGGATTAGGGCTTTAGGGTGTTGATGAACTTGTCATAAGGTTTTGATGTTTTAAGAATTAGGGTTTAGGAAAACTAGGGTTTACTAGATTGGGTTTTGAGAATTAATAAGATAGTTTAGGGTTTTTGATATTTTGGAAAACATATTTGATCTTAGGATTTAAGAAAATAGTTTAGAGTTTTATAGAAACAATTAAGATTAAAGTTTTTAGAAACTGTAAAGAAGATTAGGGTTTAGAGAATTAAGAAGACATTTTGAAGTTTCGGATAAATAAGTTAGGGTTTAGATCATTAAGAAATTTAGGGTTTAAGAGAGAAAGATTTGTGGTTTTAAAATTTTGGAAATAAAAGTACGATTTAGGGTTTTGCTAATTTAATCAATGACTTAGGCTACTAGATGGTTTTAAGTTTTAGTTTTTATAAAACATGCAAGTGGAGTTTTGAAAACCAACTAATTAATGTATTAACTAAAGTAAACAATTAAAGTTAATAAAACAAAGATCAAGTTGCTGCATATTCTTATTAATCAAAGAAAACGAAGCTACTGCGAACATATAATTTATGATTAAAGATCAAACCTACATAGTCAGTTCCACCAAAAAATTGATTTTTGGAAGAACAATAACAAAGGAAATGCTGCTTCCTTTGATGGATTGATGATTGATGAATGCTTACTTGCTGCTCATTTCTTTTTGCCATTTTTTCTCCTAGGGTTTTCTGTCTCATTTTTCCATACTAGGGTTTTTTTCCCGTCCCCTAATCTGTGTGTTTAATGTTAGTATTTATAGAAAAATAAAGACTCCTAATCCTATTTTAATAAGAAAATACCAATTGTTTATGAAAAACTAGAAAATTGGGTAAAACAAGGTTTTGTCAAAAATTGGCAACGCGCGGGCTGTCGGGGCTGCGGGCTGCACTACCAAAAATTACGCAGGCAAAAATGGGCATGGAGGGCTAGCTGGGCAAGCCAGTTCATTGCAGAATTGGCAAGCCCAGCTGACCAATTAACCGCAGACAATTCCTGTGCGAAATGGGCTGCAGCGCGTCGCTTGCTGATCCATCCGATTTTTTATTTTTTTTATTTTTATTTTTATTAAAAATAACTATTAAATATTATTAGTAATTAAAATATTATTAAAATAAATAAAATATCATAAAAATTATTTTGGACTATCGAATTTGAATGGGTCAGAAATTAAGGGTCTACAGTTTTCCCCCTGCTTGAGCGATATGAGACTACGGCAAAAGAGAGCGAAAAGCAACAAGACATTTAATTTTGAAAAAAATAAACTTAATTTTCTTAAGATGGTTTGGGTTTTGGGTTCTGAACCCGGTTCGTGTTCTGGACTTGGAAAAGACTTAGGCTTTGGACCCGAGCTAAGTTTTAGACTTAAGGGTAATTTGGATTCTGAACCCGAGCTAAGTTTTGAACTTAAGGGTAATTTGGGTTCTGGACCTGAGATGGTTTGGGTTCTGGACTCAGTTCGAGTTCTGGACTCGGAAAAGACTTAGGTTCTGAACCCAAGCTATGTTTTGGACTTAAGGGTAATTTGGGTTCTAGACCCGGGCTAAGTTCCGGACTTAAGAGGGAATTTAGGTTCTGGACCTAAGCTAAGTTCTGAACTTAAGAGTAATTTGGGTTCTGGACCCGAGATGGTTTTGGTTCTGGACTTGAGCTAAGTTTTGGACTTAAGACTAATTTAGGTTCTGGACCCGAGCTGAGTTCTAGACTTAAGGGTAATTTGGGTTCTGGACTCGAGATGGTTTGGGTTCTCGACATGAAACTAGATTTGGATGCTCGATCCTAAACTGAATTTGGATACTCAATCCTAAACTGGATTTGGGTACTCGATCCTAAATTGAATTTGGATACTCGATACTAAACTGAATTGGATACTCGATCCTAAATTGGACTTGGATACTCGATTCTAAACTAGATTTCGATACTTGATCCTAAACTAAATTTGGATGCTCAATCCTAAACTGGGTTTCGATGCTCGATTCTAAACTGGATTTGGATACTTGATGCTAAACTGGATTTGTATACTCGATCCTAAACTAGATTTGGATACTCGATCCTAATATGAATTTGGATGCTCGATCCTAAACTGGGTTTGGATGCTCGATCCTAAACTGGATTTGGATGCTAGATCCTAAACTGGGTTTGGATACTCTATCCTAAACTGGATTTGGATTCTAGACCAAAATATTTGAAAGTGAGTTTGAAAATATTTTGTTTACGCATAAACTCAAAAATTAAAATGGAGAAACTTTGCCCCCTGTGTAGGCTCAAACCAATAATTTTTTTCATGCATGCTCTGGATTGATGTTTGGAATTTGTCTTGTTCTTTGCATAAGCATGCATCTCTTCTTTCTTTATGCAAAATGACTAGAGCTTCCTGAAGCAATGATTCTTCCATGCCCCCTTGATTCAATATCTTCTTTATGATTGCTTCATAGAGTGTCTGTTGTTCATTTTGACAAAGAATAGACAATACAATACAAGAAAATGCAATGTGATATGCTCATGTATGCATGATATGCATGAATAATACTTACAGTGGTTCTATCGACTCACAGACCGAGAAAATCAACTGAAATGTTCTCATTGCCACCTTCCAGATGCCCATTCAGGTTTTGCATTGGAATGACCGAAAGCTTCACATTTATGGCTTTTATCTTTGAGATATTAAAAATATGAATAATGGAGGCCCCAAGCAGCAGAGATATATCCATTTCATACTAGGATTCAACACGCCAATTGGTAACTTTTCACATCCTTACCAGTAACTACTTACTTTACCCAATGTGTCCTTTAAGGCTCTCCATCTCTACCCTCAACAGGAGCTACACTCTTGGCACTACCCTCAACAGACTGACATATCTGAGATGCTATAACTACCTATATCTGCAAACACAGTTGCCACATCAGAGATCAAAAACTGCTAGTGCCAATGCATGTATCATATTTAAAAACTATATTTAAAAATTTCCATTTTCTTTCTCTTACAACCCACCTAGGTTGAGAACCTCAAACCTAGGCTCTGATACCAAAACCAATGTAACTCTCTTATACCCAATATACGTACACTACATATACCCAACATATGTAATATACGTATAGAGGATATAACAATGTCACAACCATTTTAACAAAATAAACCTTCACTTATAAAATCTGTATAAACTTAAAACATTCAATTGATATCATATAAATAATAGATAAAATATTAGTTGCTAAAACACATATGTATACTTCATTACCAAAGGTTTATCCAAAATATTTTCGATAGTTTGCTGAATATACATATATTTACATCAAAATATTTTATAATATACATGAAATCAATATGTGCAAAAATATAAAATATATACATGATGGAGTTTATCTCTGATCTTTATGTCCAAAAATCAACTCTGCACTCAAAACCTCAAGCCTAGACTCGACTCGGTCTACTCGAACCCTCCGAGTCAACTGGATCTGCCCTGTCACTAGCGCAATGAACCACAATCGTGCTAAGCCAAAAGCTTAGTGGTACAAACTTTGATATTAATATAGTTCAAATGCAATGCCAATGCACAATGCACATGGATATATCATATCTCATAATGTTATATCTCATTATATTGCCCAATTGATCCACAATTCATAATTCACATTAAAGCAAAGACAAGCATGGGCCCAAAAAGGATCTAATATGCTATTCAAATTCCAGAGTTACTGCTTTGGTCTATAATGACACCATGTGTCTAGCCCCGTAGGCAATACATCAATGTAATAATCCAACTAGGTCTGAGTTTACGACCCGGTCATTTCACCCAGCCTAGCTTCAAGGATTTATTTTTGAGGCTTACGACTCGGTCATTTCACCTCAAAAACATTTTCACAGTGAAGGCAAATCATAGGCATGCCGCCAAACCCAGAACTCTGAAAATTGAATAAACATACTAGGCACACAATTTATTGATATTTCTTATTTATACCTATATCAATTCCTTTATCAATTTCTCATGATCAAACTAGGCACAATGCATCAATTATCTCATTTATATCAATAAAGCCATCACCAATGGCTTTACATACCATCTTTAATTTATACATAACAAATTGCAATGCCCATACATTTTGGGCCATTATCATATTTTGCACAAAGTTCACATTACATATAATGCATTTGTAACATTATACAAATCATAGCATATTTCTCATGCACCAATAATGTAGTAGGTAACTTAACAAATTGTGAGTGGGGATTTTTGCCTCCACTCCCGGTGGAATGGTTCTTGCGACTTCGACACTGTTTAGGCTCGGGGCCTTAGGAGAAAATGGAGTCACCACCCAGATGGGCCGAGAAAAATAAAAGGGGTGGATGACTCGATTCTTAAGGAATCCCCAACCCGCTAATGGGTTCGAAAAGTTAGGTACGTTCGGGGAAGGTGAGAAATGGCTCAGCACCCCCACAACGCTCGGTTCATTGGAACCGGCCTCCTTTGTAGGTCTTAATATTATAAAATTCTTAAATATAATAATATTATCCATATTACATGCAACAATTAAAATAAAGCATCATTATATTAAAATCAAGGCAATGTCCAAACAATGCAAATAAATGGACACCCATCCGAGGATGGAAACATGTCCTTACATCATCCATGTCTAAACTAATTAGGACACCCAACGAAATGTGGAAATGTATCCTTTACATTGATCCAAAATATAAAAGCAATTTAAATTACATGATATTTAACTAATGAGGCACCCACAAAGAGGAAACATACCTCTTACAGCATTTGGAAATCTAAATAAATTGATAAAAGTTAATAACCATTCATCACCAGGCGAATTTTTCGTCGCCAATTTTTCCTTCGTCGATTTATTTTTTATTTTTATTTTTATTATTGTTATTTTATTTTTTATTTTTCTTTTTCTTTTTCTTTTTTAACTTTACTAATATTACCCTTTTATTTTTATATAAAAATTATAAATATATTTAATTAAAATACCACAAAAATTATTTTGGACTATATAAAAAAATAATGGACCAGACTTGGTCAAAATTAAAGGTCTACAGTTTGTCCCCTGCTTGAATGATCTGGGACTACATCAAAAGAGAGTGAAAACCAATAAGACTTAATTTTTCTGAGATGATTGAGATTTTGGGTTCTGAACTCGGTTTGAGTTCTGGATTCAAGGATAATTTTAGGTTCTGGACCCGAGCTAAGTTTTGGGCTTAAAAGAGATTTTAGGTTCTGGAACTAAGGATAATTTGGGTTTCGGACCCAAGCTAAGTTCTGGACTTAATAGAGATTTTAGGTTCTGGACCTAAGGGTAATTTGGGCTCTAGACCCGAGCTAAGTTTTGGACTTAAGAGAAATTTTAGGTTCTGGACCAAAGGGTAATTTGGGTTCTGGACCCGAGCTAAGTTATGGACTTAAGAGGAATTTTAGGTTCTGGACTTAAGGGTAATTTGGGTTTTGAACCTGAGTTAAGTTCTGGACTTAAGAGGAATTTTAGGTTCTGGACTTAAGAGGAATTTTAGGTTCTGGACCTAATGGTAATTTGGGTTCTGGACCCGAGCTATGTTCTGGACTTAAGGAAGATTTTAGGTTCTGGACCTAAAGGTAATTTGGGCTCTGGACCCGAGCTAAGTTCTGGACTTAAGGAGGATTTGAAGTTCTCGACCTAAGGGTAATTTAGGTTCTAGACCCGAGCTAAGTTCTAGACTTAAGAGTAATTAGGGTTCTTGACTCGAGCTAAGAGAAATTTTAATTGTTTGAAAAAAATACTTATAGTTAGTAGTATACTAAAGTAATTTGCAAAAAATTTAGCTAATTTTTTTTATGCTGTGAGCGGGGATTTTCGCCTCCACTCCCAGTGGAATAGTTCTAGCGACTTCGGCACTATTTAGGCTCGGGGCCTTAGAGAACACGAACCTAAGTCCAGAGAAAATGGAGTCACCACCCGGATGGACCAGGAAAAAAAAGAGGTGGATGACTCGATTCCTAAGGAATCCCCAACCCCCTAATGGGTTCAGAAATTTGGGTACGTGCTGGGAAGGTGAGAAATAGCCCAACACCCCCACAATGCCCGGTTCATTGGAACCGGCCTCCTTTATAGGTCTTAATATTATAAAATTCTTAAATATAATAATATTATCCATATTACACACAATAATTAAAAGAAAGCATCATTATATTAAAATTAAAACAATGTCCAAACAAAACAAATAAATGGACACCCATATGCGGATGGAAACATGTCCTTACATCACATGCCTAAATAGGACATCCACCGAAAGGTAGAAATATGTCCTTTACATTGGTTCTAAAATAGAAAAGCAATTTAAATTACATGATATTTAAATAATGAGGTACCCACCAAGTGGAAACATACCTCTTACAACATTTGAAAATCTAAATAAATTGATAAAAGTTAATAACTATTCATCACAAATAAATCATTCATCAAAGATATCAATCAAAATATAAAATAGACATCCATCCATGATAAACTAAATAAATCAAGCATTGATCTTAAATAAGTTAAATCACATAAAGTAAATCAAAGCATAATCAAATATAAAATTGAATAAAGCAAATAAAGATTCAAATTAGAGCTACTGTTTCTACTTAAGATTCTTAAATTAATATTTAGGGTTTTGGAATTTATTGGTTTAGGCTACTGTGATTTTAAGGGAATTACAATGGATTAAAGTTTTATGATTTAAAAAGTTGGTAAAGTTCTTTGATTCACCAAATTAGGGTTTGAGATGTATAATCATGAAATTAGGTTTTGAACACTTTAAAACATTTAGATTTATGATTTACGGTCACTGGATTGTGTTTGAAAACTTACTGTGTTTGAATATGTTTATAGGGTTTTAAGGTTTAAAAGATTAGGGTTTAGAAAACTTTAGGGTTTAGGTTTTAAGGGAGTTAGGGTTCACTATTTTGGGTTTCGGAGTTGAATTAGGGTTTAGTGTGTTAGAATTAGGGTTTCGGAGAATGAATTAGTTTTTAGAATTTGGAAAATCAAATGATAATTTTATGAAGTTTTATGAAAATAAATAAAATGATTTAAGGTTTATAGAAGCAGAAAAGATGTTTTTAGGGTTTGTGGAAAGAAACAGATTTAAATTTAGGATTTTGAAAAGAAATAGGTTCAATTAGGGTTTTAAGATTTTGAAGAAGCAAAAATAACAATTTCAAGATTCTTGGAAAATAAAGCAACGAATTAAAGTTTTTAAACTGTAGACCCTTAATTTTTGACCAGTCCGGTCCAATATATTTTGTTTAGTCCAAAATAATTTTTGTGTTGTCTAATATATCTTAATTGGTCCAAAATAATTTTTGTTATCTTAATTAAATAATTTTTGCTTTAGTATCTAATTTTTATTAATAAAAAATAAAATTAAACAAATAAAAATAAAAATAAAAATCGGCGACGAAAAAATCGGCGACGAAAAATCGTCGCCAAAAGTCAGTGGGCCCATGGGCATTTCGCCCGCAGGAGTTTCCTGCGGGCGAAATGGCTTGCGGGCCTGCTTCGCCAGCAGCTGTGGTAGCTTTTTCGCCAGTGTAATTTTTCCTGCGGCAAATTTTTTTGCCAGCGAGATTTTTCCGCAGCAGTTTTTTTTCACCAGCAAAATTTTTCCGATGCAAATTTTCCGAAACCTAATGCAATTAGGTTTCAGTTTCCTTTTCGTATTCTATAATATATGCCATGAGCAACTAGGAAAAAATTTAAAAAAACTTCTATAAATATGGATTAAACAACACGGAAAAAGAGGGAAGAAAAATTGGGATGAAATTGGAGAGTTGGAAACCGATTCTGTAAAGGAAAGGCAGCAAATCAATTTGACTTTTTGATAGCAACAAGCAAATCATTAAAAAAAATGATCAAGGGCAGCAATTGCCTTTGTTTTAATTCATCCAAGAAGAATTATTTTTGGAGGAACCATCAAAAGGAGGTATGTATTAAATTCTTGTTTTGTTATATTTTTCACAGTAGCATAAACTATCTAATTGTTGCTTTCGAAATCAAAATCCCATAACTTTAATTTAGTTTTTCAAAAGTTAAAAACACTAATTCATTGCTTTATATTCCAAAGAATTTAAAGTTATTAATTTAGTTTCTTTAAAACCCCAAAACCTTAATTTACTTTCCAAATCATCAAAACCCTTAAATTATATCCAGTTTCTTTCCAAAAGCCTTAAAAACTACTTTTTTTCTTTTAAAAACTTTAAATCGTTTGTTTATTTTCATAAAACTTCATAAAACCATCAAGTTGACTTTCAAACCCTAAAAGCCTAAACATCCACCGAAACCCTAATTCTAAAATACTAAACCCAAATTCAACTTCCAAACCTAAAATAGTAAACCCTAATCCCTTTAAAACCTTAAACCCTAACTTTTTCTAAACCTAAATCCTTTAAAACTTTAAAATCCATAAAAACACAAATATTTTAATCTTTGATGAATGATTTATTTATGATGAATGATTATTTACTTTTATCAATTTATTTAGATTTCTAAATGTTGTAAGAGGTATGTTTCCACTTGGTGGGTACCTCATTAGTTAAATTCATGTAATTTAAATTGCTTTTCTATTTTAGAACCAATGTAAAGGGCATGTTTCTACCTTTTGGTGGGTGTCCTATTTAGGCATGTGATGTAAGGACATATTTCCATCTTTGGATGAGTGTCCATTTATTTGTTTTGCTTGGACCTTGCTTTGATTTTAATATATTGATGCTTTCTTTTAATTATTGTGTGTAATATGGATAATGTTGTTATGTTTAAGAATTTTATAATATTGAGACTTGTAAAGGTGGCCAGTTCCAATGAACCGGGCGTTGTGGGGGTGCTGGGCCATTTCTCACCTTCCCCACACGTACCCAACTTTTCGAACCCATTAGGGGGTTGGGGATTCCTTAGGAATCGAGTCAGCCACCCCTTTCTTCTTTCCCAGCCTGTCCGGGTGGCGACTCCATTTTCTCTGGACTTAGGTCCGTGTTCTCTAAGGCCCCAAGCCTAAACAGTGCCGAAGTCGCAAGAACCATTCCACCAGGAGTGGGCGCAAAAATCCCAGCTCACAGTGGCGAGTCCACTGGGGACAAGAGAAGTTGATTCCGCTGGTCTTTTTATTATTTTATTCTTTCTTATAATGATATTATCCATTGCATCATATTAGATTGCATCGTGTGTGCGAGTTAGAATGCCCGTGTTGCCAGTGTTATGTTATGTAAGGGATACCATACTTTCACTTAAGGTATGGAGATCGAGCATGGCATAACCACTCATAGCCTCGTACCTTTTGGTATATACTTGTTATGGGAACCTAAGCCTTTTAACCCAAAGACTAAAGCTCATGTAATTGGCCTAGTTACTTTCCTTAGGTTTTACCCCAAATGCATATTGTTTGACTATGGTTAATTTATCTCGGCTTAAATCATGGCTTATTTGGTTTGTTCTTTTTCTAATATGACCTAAGTTTATTGTAAGCTCAAAATAAATTTTTCTTTAAAATCCAAAAGACCAAAGCTATTTTCAAAATTTTTCAAGATGGTCTTTGGACATAAGATTTTTTCTAAAAACAAATCAAATTCTTTGGCCCATGGCCCAAATACTAAGCCCAAAATCGATTTTTTCTAAAATCTTTTACAATGGGGTTAGAAACAAAACTATTTTCACCCAACCTTTTCTTACAAAGAGCTTGTAAAAATATTTAGGTCAATTATGAAATACTAAAAATCAATTGTGGGCCTAGTTTACACTAAGAATAAATTAACCATGGGCTTGTTTTTTGGCATGAATCATTAGTTATCTTTTTCAAATGAGAAATCTATCTATAATAAACCTATCAATTTAGTTTTAATCCAACATAGCATAAAAGCTACTTTAGTTGGTTGAATGGATTAAAACCTAATTAATATTATGGATTGATTTCCATTTTTGAAAATATAACTATTGGTTGAAACGTCCGAGGGAATCATTCGAAAGCAAGATGCCCCATGTTGGTATTTTGTTAACCACATACCTAGGAAAAGAGACTCGCCATTCGTGTGTGGATGTTATAAGGTTGGAAGGAACGTCCTAATTATCTTTCTTTGTTGATTGTTCGTGCATACATGCATACATTCGTATCTCATGTCATTGATCCTCTCTAGCTCATAGCCCTGGATTATGATAGTTCTAAAGCTTACAACAATCCGACCTACGCCAGAGATGAAGTATCTAGCAACGACTCAATCACTTGCTCGCCAAAAACAATGGAGCCCGAAAAAATTCAAAGGGTGGTAGATGAGGCCTTCAATGCCAAGATGGAAGAAATAAAAGAGGCCCTAGCTGAGACCATGAAGAACCAATTGACTGCAATCTTAGAGAATCATGTCGAGGCATCTGCTAGCACTAAGAAGCCAAGGGACAAAGGGAAGACTAAAGTTGGTGAAGTGGTTTTTGATGATGAAAAGGTGATCATTGATGATGATGATGATTGGACTCAATACTACCAAGATGTTCAAGAGAAGAAGAAAGAACCGAAGGTTGTTGAGAAGGCAACTATTGAAAAGACCGAGACATCCGATGTTGAAAAGATGATTGCTGATTTAAAAAAGAAATTTAGGAAGCAGTTGAAAACCGAAGAGAAGTCCGAGATCGAAAAACTATTTGAACAAGATGAGGAAGTCCCATACAAGTTCAAGATGCCATCCTTTGCAAAGTACAATGGTACCAAAAATCCTCATCTCCATGTGAAGCAGTATATCACTGCCATACAGTCTGCCCGAGCTACTAAGGCCCAAACCTTAAGGTACTTTATGCTCTCATTGGACCCTGTTGTCCAAAACTGGTTCAATACCTTAGATGATGGAACACAAAAGAGTTGGGATCTACTTTACAAAGCCTTCATCCAATAATATGGATATAATGTTGAGTTGGAAGTTACCTTAATGGAAGTGGAGTCCATTAGGCAAAGGTCGAATGAGAATTTTGTAGACTATGTCAAGAGATGGAGAAACAAGGCTGCTTTACTCAAGAAGAGGCCCGATGAATCCGATCAAATAAGGATGATTGTGAGAGGGGTGTTGCCTAATCTTCATGAGAGGATGTCTCATATAGTCGTCTGTGATTTCAAAGACCTTCTCCAAGTTGGTTTGCAAATTGAAGAATGGGAAAGGGAGAAGAGCCATTTTGCAACAAAAAGGAATGAGAAAGGGAGCTATCAATCTGGTAGCCAAAGCTTGCAAAAGGTCGTCGATGTTAATGCTACTAACTAAGGAACAAGGAGATAATTTTTGAAATTGGGAAAACTGATTTCTTGCATTCTCAATAAGCTTCAAAGAAAGGGATTGCTGCAACCCTTAAATCCTCGTCCTTTGCCTAACCCTCGCCCACCTAATTTTGACAATAAAGCATTTTGTCAATTTCACCAAATGTAAGGGCATGATAGGGATAGATGTGTGAGGTTGAGACATGAGATCCAAAATCTAATAGATAATGGGAAGCTACCCGAGCCCAAAAAGCCAAACACCAAAGACAACCCGTTACCAAAGTTCAATAGGGTACCACCACCGGCAACCTTCATGATTGGAGGAGGTTTGCATGAGGATTTTGTCATGTCTTCTTTTCAAGATGTGGGTGGAGAAGCAACCAAAGAAGAAGAGGTATTTGGTGAAATTAAACAAGCTATGAGGGGTGGAGAAGTAACAATTTGTGTTGTCAATGGCTTTTGGGATTCAAGTGATAGTGATGATGATATTGTATCCAAGAAGGAGGAGTGGACTTGGTCCGAGCCCGAAGAAGATGAAGTAATGAACACTAGATCTGGTAAGCCTTATGCAAGGCCACCACCTAAGGAGGTAGAAACTAATAAGGGAAAGGAAGTTGAAGTAGAAGAAGATGACGCTGTGCTCAAGCAATTGAAAAGAACCCAAGCAAGTGTTAGCATTTGGGACTTATTGGCTACTTCTAAAAAGCACCGAGAAACTATGGCCAAAGCCTTAGCTAGCATGCCCATTTCTACCTCCACAACATTGGAGGAGTTGATCAACTTCATAAAAATTGGGGAAGTAATGAAATGTGAAGAGGTTCAAGAAAAGAATGAAGTTAATATGGTAGCAGTTTCTTTTTCGGATGCGGACTTACTGGAGGAGGGGAGAGACCACATTCGCCCTCTCTTTATTAAAATAGAAGTCAAGGGGGAAGAGGACTCCTTGTGTATTGGTCGATGATGGGTCCACCATAAATATTTGTCCACTTAAGATACTGCCAAAGCTAGCCATGTCGACAAGAGATCTAAACCCGATCGAGGTAACGATTCGTGCTTATGACAACACTAAGAGGCATGCTAAAGGGACTTTCAAAGTGGCTGTCAAGGTTCGTCCAATTGAATCTATTGTTGAATTTGTTGTTTTAGACATATCGGTTACCTTCGCCTTGCTCTTGGGGCAGCCATGGTTTCATCCTCTTGGTGGAGTTCCTTCCACTCTTCATCAAAAGATCAAGTTCCCCAACAGAGATGAAACAGTGGTCATTGAAGCTAAAGATAATGAGATTGTTAATGCTCTAATGATTAAAAGGCCTCTCAATGGTTTTCAAGTAGTTGCAATTTCTGATGACGAAGTAGTGGACTCCAAAGTCTTGAATATGATGAAGAACATGAACTAGCTTCCCGGAGCTGGTCTTGGAAAAGGTAAGGCCAGTTTGACAAAGTTGCCAGACTTTAAAACTCAAACTTCCAAGAAAGGATTGGGATATGATGAAGACAATGATGTCCAACCAAACAAGAATGAGAAGATGAGCTTCCCACCACTTGAAGAGATTTTTGTCAAAGCTCCAAATACGGGACCACTCCAAGGAAAGCCTGAGCCAATCATATTCATGGGTAAGTTAATACCAGGTTTTGAAATTTTTGCAGATGTTGCCAAGCTAGTGGAGCAAGTGAAGAAAGAACTCACCCTGCCAACCAGTAAAGAATTTGATCCAAAAGAGAAGAATGAAGCTATCCTAAAAGCTGAGAAGACTCCGGAGGAGATTGCTGCCCTGGTTGAAGAAAAGTTTGAAGACATCCTGCTTTATGATTCTGAGAACAATGATTTTGATTTTGATTTTAATTTGTCTACTTTGTATGATGATGATGATGTTTTCTTTTCCAAAATGAATGCAATAAAGTCTGATTTTGCTTACTTGTGTGATGTTTCTCCTGATGGTTGCATACATTCAAATAGTAGTTACATGAGCATCTTTAATATTAATTCTGTTAACACACAATCATTAAATTTGGGGACAATTGAAAATCCTAAAAATATTAGCATAGCATCCGACCTTGCTCCTAATGAGAGGGAGAGAGATTTGAAAAAATATTCAAAAAATATGAAGAAGTGTTTGCTTGGTCTTATGAAGATATGCCGGGAATAGATCGAGACATAGCCGAGCATCATATTCCTACTTACACTCACATAAGACCTGTCAAACAAAAGCTTAGGCGATTAAGACCTGAGTGGGCTGAATTGGTTAAAGAAGAGGTCACTAAGCAAATACAAGTAAAGTTCCTTGAAGTGATAGAATATCCAGATTGGTTAGCCAACATAGTACCCGTGCCAAAGAAAGATGGAAGAATAAGGGTTTGCGTGGACTATAGAGATTTAAACAAGGCTTCACCTAAAGATGATTTTCCTTTACCTCATATAGATGTCCTCATTGATAGTGTAGCCTCTAGCATGCTACACTCATTTGTAGATGGATTTTCCGGATACAATCAAGTGTTAATGGGCCAAGAGGATAAAGCCAAAACAGCTTTCATTACTACATGGGGTATATTTTGTTATAAGGTGATGTCGTTTGGCTTAAAGAATGCTAGAGCAACCTACCAAAGGATGGCCACCACTTTATTTCATGACATGATGCACAAAGAAGTTGAAGTATATGTTGAAGATATGATGGTTAAGTCGGATACAAGGGGGCAACACTTCCAAAACTTAGAATTATTCTTCAATAGAGCTTTGAAATATAAGCTAAGATTAAACCCAAAGAAGTGTGTATTCGGTGTTACTTCAGGCAAATTTTTGGGACATATAATTGGTCCGAATGGCAATGTGTGAGTGGGGATTTTTGCCCCCACTCCCGGTGGAATGGTTCTTGCGACTTCAGCATTATTTAGGCTCGGGGCTTTAGAGAACACAGACCTAAGTCCGGAGAAAAATGGAGTCACCACCCGGACGAACCGGGAAAAAGAAAGGGGTGGATGACTCAATTCCTAAGGAATTCCTATGTAATGGGTTTGGAAAGTTGGGTATGTGTGGGGAAGGTGAGAAATGGCCAGCACCCCCACAACGCTCGGTTCATTGGAACCGGCCTCCTTTACAGGTCTTAATATTATAAAATTCTTAAATATAACAATATTATCCATATTACACACAATAATTAAAAGAAAGCATCAATATATTAAAATCAAAGCATTGTCCAAACAAAGCAAATAAATGGACACTCATCCAAGGATGGAAACATGTCCTTACATCACATGCCTAAATAGGACACCCACCAAAAGGTAGAAATATGCCATTTACATAGGTTCTAAAATAGGAAAGAAAATTAAATTACATGATGTTTAACTAATGAGGTACCCACCAAGTGGAAACATACCTCTTACAACTTTTGGAAATCTAAATTAATTGATAAAAGTAAATAATCATTCATCATAAATAAATCATTCATCAAAGCTATTAATCAAAATAGAAAATAAACATCCATCCATGATAAATTAAATAAATCAAGTATTGAAATTAAATAAATTAAAGCATAAATAAATTAAAGCATAAGAAATAAATCAAAGCATAATCAAGTATGGAATTGAATAAAGCAAATAAAAGTCCAATTATGGCTACTGTGACTTTTTATGGAATTAAAATAAATTAGGGTTTTATGTTTTAAAGGGTTGGTAAGACTCTTTGATTAAAAAAATTAAGGTTTGAATGATGATATCATGAAACTAGGGTTTTAAACACTTTAAAATACTTTAATTTGTGATTTTTGGTTATTGGGTTCCTAAGCTACTGTGTAAATTTTAGGTTTTGATGTTTTGATGTTTTTTAATGTTTTAAAAGTATTAGGGTTCATAAAAATTAGGGTTTAAGGTTTTAAAAGGGTTAGTGTTCATTATTTTGAATTTTGGAAGTTGAATTTGGATTTGATATTTTGGAAGTAGGGTCACGGGTGGTGAATAATTTTTAGGAATTTGGAAATCAATTTGATATTTTATGGAATTTTATGAATTTAAACAAATAAATTAAAGTTTTTATAAGTAGAAAAGATGTTTTTAAGGCTTTTTGAATGAAAAAGTACCAAGTTTAAAGTTTTGAAAGAAACAGAATTTGATTTTGGTTTTGTTGAAGAATATGTTCAATTAGAGTTTTAAGGTTTTTAAGAAGAAAAAATAACAATTTTAAGTCTTTTTGGAAAATAAAGTAACAAAATAAGGTTTTTGGCTTTAGAAAAACTAAATTAAAGTTCAAAGGTTTTTAATTTTGATTTCATAAATTTGCTACTGTGTAAAGAAAACAATTAAAGAAAATTAATTAACACATACCTTCTTTTGATGATTTCTCCAAAAACAATTCTTCTTGGATGAACTAGCTCCAAAGAGAAGCCTTTTTTTTCCTTTGAATCCTCTAAATCTTGTTGCTACTGTTCCAGAAAGAGTTGAATTGAATTTCTTTTTTTCCTTCCTTGATTTGGTTTCAAATTTTCCAAACTACTCTTGGATTTTTTTTGCCTCCTTTAAATTAATTGCCTTTGGTCCTTATTTAAAGTGGTTTGAGGTTGTTTATCCTAATTAGTTAAGGTAAGTAATATTAATAAAAAAAAAGAAATCAAAACCTAATTGGATTAGGTTTCGAAAAATTTGCATCGGAAAATTTGCGCTGCCAAAAAAAAACTGCTGCGGAAAAACTGCGCTGGCGAAAAAATCTGCTGCAGCTGGCTGCAGTAGCGCGCGCGGAGTGAGCCCATAAGCTATTTCGCCTGCAGAAAATTTCTGCATGCTATTTCACAGTCAGAAAATTTCTGCGTTCGAAATAGCACAGTGATTTCCTACGGGTGAAATGCCCACGAGCCCGCGCGACAATTTTTTCATCCCCGATTTTTTCGACTCATGATTTTTATTTTTTTTTATTTTTTGAATTTTATTTGTTTATTTCTATTTTTTAATAAAAATTAGATACTAAAGCAAAAATTATTTAATAAAAATTATTTTGGACCAATTAGACAACAAAAATCATTTTAGACTAAATAAAACATATTGGACCAGATTGGGTCAAAATTGAGGGTCTACAGTTTGCCTTCTGTTTGAATGATCTGAAACCTTAGTGAAAGAGAGTGAAAAGCAATAAGACTTAATTTTTGATGAAATGGTTGAGGTTTTGGGTTCTGGACCTAGTTCGAGTTCTGGACTCAAGGATAATTCTAGGTTCTGGACCTAAGGAAAATTTGGGTTCGGGACCCGGTTCGAGTTCTAGACTGAAGGATAATTCTAGGTTTTGGACCTAAGGAAAATTTGGGTTCTGGACCCGGTTTGAGTTCTGGACTCAAGGATAATTCTAGGTTCTGGACCTAAGGAAAATTTGGGTTCTGGACTCGGTTCGGGTTCTGGACTCAAGGATAATTCTAGGTTCACGACCTAAAGAAAATTTGGGTTCTGGACCCGGTTCGAGTTTTTGACTCAAGGATAATTCTAGGTTCTGGACCTAAGAAAAATTTGGGTTCTGGACCCCGTTCGAGTTCTGGACTTAAGGGAAATTCTAGGTTTTGGACCTCAGAAAAATTTGGGTTATGGACCCGGTTCGAGTTCTGGACTCAAGGATAATTCTAGGTTATAGACCTAAGGAAAATTTAGGTTTTGGACCCGGTTTAAGTTCTGGACTCAAGGATAATTCTAGGTTCTCGACCTAAAGAAAATTTGGGTTCTGGACTCAGTTCGAGTTTTGGACTCAAGGATAATTTTAGGTTCTCGACCTAAAGAAAATTTTGGGTTCTGGACCCGGTTTGAGTTCTGGACTCAAGGGAAATTCTAGGTTCTGGACCTAAGAAAAATTTGGGTTCTGGACCTGGTTTGATTTGGATACTCAATCCTAAACTAGACTCGGATACTCAATCCTATCTAGATTCGGATACGTGATCCTAACTGTATTGGGATACTCGGCCCTAAATTGATTTGATTTGGGTACTTCGATTCGAGATCGGGCACTTAGACACAAGATTGGGTACTTGGACTCGAGCTTGAATTGACTTGGGTACTTGGACCCGGGATTGATTTGATTTGGGTACTTGGATTCGAGATTGGGCACTTGGACCCCAGATTGGGTACTTGGACCCGAGCTTGAATTGACTTGGGTACTTGGACCCGGGATTGATTTGATTTGGGTACTTGGACTCGAAAATGAATTGACGTGGGTACTTGGACCCGGGATTGATTTGATTTGGGTACTTGGACCCGAGATTGGGTACTTGGACTCGAGAATGAATTTGACTAACCTTGTAACACCCCAATAATCCATATAAATACTATACATATACCTAGTATACATACAGTAAGTATATAAAGTATAAGGATGCCACTTTTTTTTTTTTTACCTTTCAATACCTGTAACAAAATTCAAACCATAATAGGTCAATTTAAAGAACACTTACAAATTATTGTCTTTATCAAAACTTCATTTATACATATAATATAACATACTTAAAGTGGATACATGTATGCATTACCCTCTAGTTGGTCTCGACAAAATCTTACTCTTCTCGTGGCCTACCAAAAGACTTCATATCTTCCACCAAGCTACCTGCGCGATAATACATCCGCGCTAAGCTCGAAAGCTTAGTAGTACAAATATAAAATACAAACATATATCATGGAAACACTAACATATAAAGATATCTCAATTCCATATACTTTTAGTTCTTATTAAGTTTATCCCTATTCATTTGCACCTTTCATATCTTTCAACTAATCTCCTATCTTATACACATATAAACATAACATTTCTACCAAGTCCAACCCATCACTAATATTCACAATCAACATCTCAATACACACATTATACATCATACTAATCATAAGTCACATTTCCAATTAAGACAATCATTGTCATCAACCACAATTCATCAATTGAATTCACAATCAATGCTAATACACACATTATACATCATACCAATCATAACATTTCTTTATTCACAATTCAACATTAATGATTCATCACTAGTGCTCATAATCAATATTTCAACGCACATATTACATATCATCAATCACATGTCCAATGAAGTATACCAAAGATTTCATTATCCATTTCTTTCAACATTTGTATATCACATTGACAACAAAGACAGACTCGGGCCAAACAGACACCACTATGTTATTCAGAGTTCAGAGTTACTGCTTTGGTCTATAATCATAATCATCAAGCCCGTAGGCATCATATATCAATATTTCTATCCATGGATAGTGTAACAGACCCAGTCTCTTGGACCATCAACTCATCATGAGGAGATCCTCAACCCGGCAAGACTGTTACCAATCATATATTTCATATTCACAATTCTCATAGTGTAACAGACCCAGTCTCTTGGACCTCAATTCAACTCAATTTGAAGAGATCCTCAACCCGGCAAGACTGTTACCTTTTTCATTTTATAGGCATGCCTCCAAACCCAGAACTCTGAAGACTGAATAACACATTAAACACATATTTCACTTATTGTTTCATTATCAATTTCAATCTCAATGTTCATTATCATCTAGGCAAACATGCCTTGTTTCTTTCAATTAGATCATCATAGCCAATCACAATGGCTTCATCTCACATTTGAATCATCATGGCCAATTACAATGGCTTCACAACATATCCTATCTCAATCCATATGATACATATAACATCATTGCTATAACATTACAAAGTACCTTATTCATATAGCACAATACAATTCACAAGATTCATAATACACAAAACATAGTATTGTTCATATAGTATCATATGCATCATCATTATAATACTTAACATCAATTACATTAACCAAATGAACATATCATTATTCAATCACATGATTCACATTATACATATAGCATCATTGCTATAACATTACAAAGTACATTAAAGTAATTCTTCATAAAAGTGTTTATCATAATAAATTTGCATAGCTCATACCTTGTTGAATGATCCTCTTCTCTTTCACACTATACAAGTCACATTAGATTAACAATGTAATAATTTACCTAACATTATTTAATTATACTCAATCAATTGTATTCTCATACATTAATATTCATCAAATCATTCACATCTTTCATTTTCCCATAACACAATTATATATATATACATATCATTAATGATATAAACACATCAAAATACATTAGTGATATGCATTAACAATGCAATCATGCAACATTGGTACTTACCTTAATAAAATTTCACACCACTCTAAACTCTTCTCCACTCAATAGTTCTTCACTTCACAAATTAGGGCAATTCAACCTCTTCACAACCTAATCCAAAAGGAATATAAGCAAAATGACCATATGAATAGTACATTCTGGTTTTAGACTCCATTTTATCCTTATTTTGAAATATTGTATAAAATAATCTACTTGACTAAAAATTCTAAAATTTTTACAGAATTCAGTTTTGTATCTTAAAATCATTCCTTTAAAATTTCAGATCAAACTGAACACAAAATCTTGGTCAAATAGTTCACCTAACCAGACTGCCCCAATTGCCCTGCATCCTGGCAGCAGTTCTGAACTTTGTGAATTCCATAAATCAAATTCAATCAACGTGGTTCCAAATTATTTTTCTCAAATACTAGACTCACTAAGAAACAACATATCCAAAATTCAATTGGATATGATTTTTCTACATTTTATTAAAAATCCCGAAATATAGCTATCTCAGTTAAGGTACCTGCTGGAACAGGTCTAATAAAAATAATCTTTCTAAACTCATAACCATTCCAAAATCGAATCAACATATTTTTCAGTCATTCTAGACTCATAGAGGCACAACATATCAAAAATTCACTTCAAGAACATTTTTCTATAATTAATTAAAAATCATACAAGTCACAGCCTTTACTAATTGTAAAACAGAAAAATATTCACTAAACACAACTCTTACTCTTCCATCACCAACACCAATTTAACTTCTTATTTTAAAATCAATTTCAACTCTAATCAACAAATCATCAACACACTTAATCATACTATCAATAACCCTAACTCAACTCACACACATCTTCAAAAATAACAAAGGCAAACAAGAGAAAACTTACTAAAATCATGAAATTCTTGAAATTCCAACTTGTATACTTGAGATCTTCCTTCACTTTTGAGCTTAAAATTCCAAAATCATCACTTGCTCTCTTGATTTCCTTTGTCTTTGAGTGAGCCGGCCATCAACAAGAAGAAGAAGAAGAAATGATGAAGAAAACACAAAGTCAATAGGCAGTAAATACCCTTCCAAAAGAAAATTACTAAACTACCCTCAACCATATAACTAAACCTTTGTCTTTTACAAGCCCATGTTGGTAATTTCACAATCACAAATAAAATATCCTCTTCCCTTGACCAAGCCCTTTGACCAACTTATATTATATATATATGACCATATACACAACATATACACTTCACTCTACACAATGCTTTTCTTCAAACAACATAATTACCACTTATCAATCACACACTCAATTCAATAATAACAACATTATCATAACTTCTAAGCACACTTATGGATATTACAAACCTTTTATCAGTTGAGAATTCTGACTGCTCCAGATGTTTTATGCATTCTGATTCTTCATCCTCATAATGGATCTTCACCCTCGGAGATTGAGTCTTCACCCTTGAAAATGGATCTTCATCCTTTGAGATCGGGGTCTTCTTTGTTCTTTGAAGATGGGAGTGACACGGCCAAAGGCTTAGCCGTGTCTCCTGGGTGTGTCAGCTTCTATGTCTTTTCTTTGGTTTTTCTTTGTTCTTGGCTTAGGATGGGAAGCAGCCAAGCTCCTGGCCTTGTCATGTGAGTGTGTCACCTTCTGCCATTTCTTTCCTTCTTTTCTTTTCTTTCTTTGGTTTGGTCTTCAGGTGAGACACGGCCAGTGGCTTGGCCGTGTCTCCTGCCCGTGTCACCTACTATTTTTTTTCTTTATTTGCTTGGTCCTTCTTGACTTTTCCCCTTAGGTGAGACACGGCCAGTGGCTTGGCCGTGTCTCCTGCCCGTGTCACCTATTGTTTCTTTTCTTTCTTTGCTTGGTCCTTCTTGACTTTGCCCCTTAGGAGAGACACGGCCAGTGGCTTGGCTGTGTTGCCTGCCAGTGTCACCTACTGTTTCTTATCTTTCTTTGCTTGGTCCTTCTTGACTTTGCCCCTTAGAAGAGACACACCAGTGGCTTGGCCGTGTCGCCTGCCAGTGTCACCTACTGTTTCTTTTCTTTGTTTGCTTCTTTAAGGATTGTTGCAGGCTGTTGGCTCATTTGATCATGAGGCTGGACCTTCTTTCACTGCCCCTTCGTTTGTTCATTCTAGCCTGCCGAATACGCCATCTCATCCGCAGGGTATCAATGTGAACTAGCTGGTACGTTCCTCATTTCATAAAAGTTTATGCTATATGTATGCATGATTATGTATGCTCTTACCTTTTTCTCTATTGGCTCACAGCGGATGCTTGAAGAACAAAATAAGAAACTTTAAGAAGAGTTGGCTGCAAGTCATCAGCAAGCTTTTCATTTTGAAAGTTTATATCATCAATCCGAACAAAATTTCTGTGACTTCCGATTTCAAGGAATGAGGGATCCCGGTGCTTCTTCATCGAGAGGCTTCCAGACTGATGACCATGAGATCCTTTCATCTGCTTTTGATGAGGACCATGATAAATCAGAACTCCAAGGCAATAGGGATTTTAGTGCTTCTGCTTCGGATGATCCCGGGACGAGTAATTTGCCCCCTCCTCCAACAGGCGACGATTTTTTCAAGTCTTTATTTGGTGACCTACCACCACCCTCTTTGTAATATGTAAATATTGTAACTCTCTCTTTTTTTTTTGTTACTGCCAAAATTATTTATTTTTTATTATTATTTATTATTTATATATATATATAGTACATCATAATTAATATCCACTTCTTTTGTTAAACCAAATCTAATATGGTAAAGGAAATTCATTGCCACTTCCTTTCCTTATGCCATATGGTCTTATCCTTTCCCATCATCTTTTCCATTTCACTTTTGGAAAAGGTTTATTTTCTTCTATATAAATCACCTTGCATGCCATATTTCAATTCATAAACCAAAAATCTCTCTCTTTCAACGTGAAGGCTCTCTTTAGCAATTTTGATTCCCCTTTATTCATCAACCATGACCGAGCACCATTTAAAGAAAATAAAAATTCTATTGAAGAATATGGATGCCAAACATTGGAAGCAAATTTCATGGTCAAAGCTTGATGTTTTAAAATGCTTTCAAAATGTCAAATTGGACCACTCCTTCTTACATGTCGTGGCTTCCCTGTGGGATACGGATTCTAGGGTATTTAAAATTAATGGCTTTGAAATGTGTCCCTTGATTGAAGATTTTGAGGCCATCGTTGGACATCCCAATAATCAACAAATGGCATTACCCATATTGATTTCTAAAACTCAATAGAAGATGCAGATGTTATTTCAAATTCCGAAACCCGAGATTCTTCGGTTGATGAGAGGTGAAAAAATTCTACTTTCTCCTTTGATTGACTTTTGTTTCTCTTATTTGGCTCCTACTAAGGCATGGGGACGCATGCTTTGTCTTTGCTTGCTCGGCCAATTCTTGCTTGTTTCTTCTGACGGTGACATTGACCCACGAGTATTGGATATCATGGATCAAATGGAAGGAGGCTTATCGTCGATACCTGTGATTTTAGCCGAGACCTTAGTTGGATTAGACCGATTTAAATCAGGATTGTCAAAGAGACTGACTGGGAGCCCGTTGCTGGTTCAGGTAATTACCTAAACTGCCTCTTCTGGTTTTCAGTTTAGGTTTTTTTTTTATATTGCTCTAACTTTTGCCTTGTCCACCCATGCGGGTTTTCGGAACTAGCGAGCTGTCCTAATTTTTGCCTAAGCTGCCCTTACCGGTTTTCAACTTAGCGGACTCTTTTTTTTTAACTTAATTCTTTCTTCACAGATTTGGCTTCAGGAGCGTCTTTGTTTGCTTGATACTCCCTCCATGGACTTTGCCAGATACCTGCCACGTCATCATTCTGTTAGAAAGCTACTCCATCCTGCTTCTTCATATGCTGACTGGGTTGACTAGATCCACTCACGCTTTGAAGTCAATGTCCGTTGGTTGGTACCTTGGTGGAAGATTTCTCGTATCACCATGTGGACATATTTGATGTACGTTCCCCTTACTGCTCTTCGTCAAGGTACATGCTATGATCCTCGCCGACTTGGGCGTCATTATGGAGTTGAGCTTCGTGTTTCTGACTTTGCTCCTGACCTAGACATACCTTGCTTGACTGAAGCCTACTTGGATCAGTTAAGGCAAAGCTGGCCTGCACGTTACACTTATAGACTGCCATAGATTTTACATTTGTCAATTCAGAAAGTGTTTTGTTAGGATGAAAAATAACTAAAGTAATAAAAGATGCTTCTTTTCCATTTATAATTTGTCATCACCTTTTGCAATTATGATTATTTATTTCATCCGTATCTGGTCAAATACTTATAACAGTGCACATAGAACAAATTTAATCATTAATTCTATTTTATTAAATTGAGAAACAACCAAACATAAAGTCAGCATACACAAGATCACTCCTATTGCCAATTAGCCCTTTCGGGTTTTCTAGTTGACGATTTTCTCTCATTAGCCCTAATTGTTGCCTAGCCTGCCCTTTCGGGTTTTCGGAACTAGCGGACTGCTCAAACTTTTGCCTAGGCCGCCCTTTTTGGGTTTTCAACCTAGTGAGCTCTCTCTTTTTTATTTTTCATACATAAAATTTCTTCAACCTATCAATATTTTCTGGCTCACTAAATTCATTCCCATCCATGTCTGATAACTTCACCGCATCTTTGCTCATGACCTGTTTCACGACATATGGCCCTTCCCAAATATGTTAATGAGAAAAGAGTTTGGAGATTTTCTATTTAGAGATCAAGGGATCCAAATGCTGAATTAGGCTTTTAGGTTTACATGTGGACCTTCACTTGAAAATAAAGTGGAAAAAAAAAAAGACAGCAAAAACAATTCTTCTAACTAAAATACAAAAAGAGCTAACATATATTTTCAAAATAGAGGTGGGCCTCTATTCGTCGAAGCTATTGCGTCATTCTTTTCGTGGCTAGAAAGTGATATTTGCACTGCATAATTCAGTATAAATTATGATACAAGGAAAACAAGCATAGTCAGCCACTCATTTTCTTTGTTTTGTACTAATCCTATCATTATAATTTTATAAGATCGTGATTAGAGATGCTGAGGCTTTGTTACTTGCTAATTCTTTTGCTAAATTTAGCGGCAACAGTCTTTTCTGCTGATAAATATAGCAGGGAGGACTTCCCTCCTGGCTTTGTTTTTGGTGCTGGATCCTTGGCTTATCAGGTCAGTGCATAAAATTTTTTTTTTGCTTGCTTTGTTCTTTTGAATGGTTGGAGGACTAAATGGAAAGGTTTATCTTTTTCAGAAATGAACAAAATTTTTTAATGGGTTTATGTTTAAATTCTTGACATCTAGGTGGAAGGAGCAGCAAAGGAGGATGGTAGAACTCCAAGTGTTTGGGATACCTTTTCTCAAGGGGGTCAGCGTTTTCATCTATAACTTAATTTATTTATTTATTTATTTATAGTGTTTCTGTGTGATTTTTGCCATAATCGATGCTAATACCAATCAAGGTGGAGATGTGACAATTGATCAGTTTGTGTAATTAATTTTCTAATAATTATATTTCAGGTGGAGATGTGGCAATTGATCAGCATCACAAATACAAGGTAAAATATGATATGAGTAATCAGCTAGCACAAAGTATTTATAATTAACTTAAATCGTAAAAGACATATTTGTGACTAGGTTCATATGTCTGTTTCAAGAAGATGTCAAACTTATGGCTGAAACTGGGTTAGAGGCCTATAGATTTTCCATCTCGTGGTCAAGGCTTATACCAAGTATGGTTTCCTGACTACAACTGATATGAGGCGATAGACAGAAAGCGATTCTGGTTTATTTGATCTTAATTTTTTGCATATTATCTCTGTCAGATGGAAGGGGACCTGTCAATCCGAAGGGCTTAGAGTATTACAACATGACCTGAACTTTCCTCTTGGATCAGATACATTAGGCTTGCATTGCTTCAACACCAAATCCCCAACTCTGAATTTTTTGACCTTGACCCTTCTATTGTAGGCCCGAGCTATCTTCTTTTGATACAGTTGATGATGATACAGTGCCTTTAACCTTCTCTCTTCAATTAGAGCTAACTGTGTGTATCTGCTTGTTACCCATTCCGTTTCAGGTAGCTCCGCTTCTAAGACTACTCTCAATGACTTGATCTCAATTTCAATTGGCAATACCGCTTCCATCCCATAAACCAAAGAGAACGGTGTCATCCCAGTAGGTATTCGCACACTCATCCTATATCCCCATAAAGCAAAGGGAAGCATTTTCGACCAGTCCTTGTAAGTCTTGGTCATCTTGGATAGAATTTGCTTAATTGTCTTGTTTTTTGCTTCCACGGCACCAGTAGCCTTTGGTCTATAAGGAGAGGATCGATGATGATGGATTTGGTACTTGGAGAATAAATCCTTAACTGCTCCTTGAAACTGTACTCCGTTGTCTGATATCACACTGTACGGGACCCCATATCTGCAGATGAGATTCTTTTTGATAAACCTAGCCATTTGACTTGCACCCAGCTTTTTGAAGGATTCGACTTCGACCTATTTTGAAAAATAATCAACTGCTACTACAATGAAACGGTGACCGTTTGAGGCTATCGGATGTATCTCTTCTATAATGTCGATACCCCAAGTGGCAAATGGCCAGGGTGAAGACATTGAATGCAGTTCTTCAGGAGGCATGTGATTCAAGTTACCATACATCTGACATTGCTGGCACTTCTTGACAAACTCAATACAGTCCCTCTCCATGGTCAACCAATAGTAACCTTATCGAATAATATTCTTAACTAGGGCCAAACGACTCATGTGCGGACCGCAACTTCCTGCATGTATTTCAGACATGATGCGCTCCACTTCAAGCTTTCTTAAACATCTCCAATGCACTCCATCAGGCCATCTTCGATATAACTCTCCATGGAAGGTGATGTATTGCAATGACCATCTCCTTATGGCTCTTCTCTCTTTCTTTGTTGCCCCCGGCGGGTATTCTCTTTCCTCCAAAAATCTCCTTATAGTATCATACCATGCATCATGGTCCGTATCAACTTCCATGATTGTCTCATATTCATAGCAAGGAGTTGATGAACTAGTCAAGATCAGAGGCTTAAGGAATAGGCTGGCAGGATTTTCCCATACCGAAGCCAATGTGGCTAGGGCATCAGCCATCTGATTTTCTTCTCTTGACAGGTGTATAAACCTACACTCCTTAAAATTCCTCTTCATCATGGTCAAATAACGGTGGTATGGTTTTAATTTTTCCTCTTTGAACTCCCACTCTCCATTTACTTGGGATACTACTAGCAATGAATCGCCATAAACTTCCACCTTATCCACCTTCATAATCATTAGGGTTTCCAAACCGAAAATACACTCTTCATACTCCACCATGTTATTGGTTGCCCTAAATTTCAACTTCTTGGCTAAAGGGATAAGTTCCCCTTCGGGCGATTCTAGTATAACTCCCAAACCTGCTCCTTTCCTGTTTACTGCTCCATCAAATACATTTTCCACCCTTGTACTTCAATTACTTCTAAATGTTCATCTGGAAATTCCAAGATTACCTCTTCACTTTCTGGTAATGGTTGTTGAGCCAAGAATTCTGCCACCGTTCTACCCTTGATTGTTTTCCTGGTTACATACTCAATCTCAAATTCTTCTAATATTATCAACCATCGACCATATTTCCCAATTAAAGAGGGTGTCTCCCTTAAGTACTTCATTGGATCCAACCTGGAAATTGCTTGCACACTTCTTAATTGAAAGTAATGACGCAACTTCTTAGAAGACCAAACCACAGCTATACATGTCTTTTCAATGATACTATACTTAATTTCATAAGGGAGGAGCTTTCTAGTCAAATAGTAAACAGCATGCTCAATCCCCGACTCATCTGCTTGGGCTAGCATGGCTCCTATCGACTCTTCTTCTACTGCTAAGTATAGTAATAGAGGTTTTCCAGGTTTAGGTGGTTTCAAAACAGGTGGATTCAACAAATACTCTTTTATTCGGTCAAAGGCCTTTTGACATTCTTCATTCCATACGACCGGCTGATTCTTTCTAAGCAATTTGAAGATAGGCTCACAGATTGTTGTGAGCTTTGCTATACATCTGCTAATGTACTGCAGTTTACCAATGAATCCCAGAACTTCTCTCTCCATCTTTGGGGCTGGCATATCCCTGATTACTTTGACTTTGTCAGGATCAATCTCAATACCATTCGGACCAATTACATGTCCTAATAATTTGCCTGAAGTAACACCGAATACACACTTCTTTGGGTTTAATCTCAGCTTATACTTCAAAGCTCTATCGAAGAATAATTCTAAATTCTGGAAGTGCTGCTCCCTCGTATCCGACTTCACCATCATATCATCAACATATACTTCAACTTCTTTGTGCATCATGTCATGAAATAGTGTGGTGGTCATCCTTTGGTAGGTTGCTCCAGCATTCTTTAAGCCGAAAGGCATCACCCTATAACAAAATATACCCCATGTAGTAGTGAAGGCAGTTTTGACTTTATCCTCTTGGGCCATTAACACTTGATTGTATCCGAAAAATCCATCTACAAATGAGTGTAGCACGCTAGAGGCCGCACTATCAATGAGAACATCTATATGAGGTAAAGGAAAATCATCCTTAGGGGAAGCTTTGTTTAAATCTCTATAGTCCACGCAGACCCTTATCCTTCCATCTTTCTTTGGCACGGGTACTATATTGGCTAACCAATATGGATATTCTATCACTTCAAGGAACTTCACTTGTATTTGCTTAGTGACCTCTTCTTTAACCAACTCTGCCCACTCAGGTCTTAGTCACCTAAGCTTTTGTTTGACAGGCTTAATGTGAGTGTAAGTAGGAATATGATGCTCGGCTATGTCTCGATCTATCCCCGACATATCTTCGTAAGACCAAGCAAACACTTTTTCATATTTTTTGAATATTTTTTCAAATCTCTCTCTCTCATCAGGAGTAAGGTCGGATGCTATGCTAATGTTTTTAGGATTTTCAATTGTTCCCAAATTTAATGATTGTGTGTTAACATAATTAATATTAAAGATGCTCATGTAACTGCTATTTGAATGTATGCAACCATCAGGAGAAACATCACACAAGTAAGCAAAATCAGACTTTATTGCATTCATTTTTGAAAAGAAAACATGATAATCCTCATACAAAGCAGAAAAATTAAAATCAAAATCAAAATCATTGTTCTCATAATCGTAAAGCAGGATGTCTTCAAACCTTTCTTCAACCAGGGCAGCAATCTCTTCCAGAGTCTTCTCGGCTTTCAGGGTAGCTTCATTCTTCTCTTTTGGATTGGATTCTTTGTTGGTTGATAGGGTGAGCTCTTTCTTCACTTGCTCCACTAGCTCAGCAACATCTGCAAAAATTTCAAAACCGGGGATTAACTTACCCATGAACATGATTGGCTCAGGCTTTCCTTGGAGTGGTCCCATATTTGGAGCTTTGACAAAGATCTCTTCAAGTGGTGGGAAGCTCATCTTCTCACTCTTCTTTGGCTGTACATCATTGGCTTCATCATATCCCAATCCCTTCTTGGAAGTCTGAGTTCTAAAATTTGGCAACTTTGTTAAACCGGCCTTACCCTTTCCAAGACCAGCTCCGGGAAGGTCGTTCATGTTCTTCATCATATTCAAGACTTTGGAGTCCACTGCTTCATCATCAGAAATTAAAGCTACTTGAAAACCATTGAGACACCTCTCAACCATTAGAGCGTTAACAATCTCATTATCTTTAGCCTAAATGACCACTGTTTCATTTCCATTGGGGAATTTGATCTTTTGATGAAGGGTGGAAGGAACTCCACCAAGAGGGTGAAACCATGGTCGCCCCAAGAGCAAGGCGAAGGTAACTCCACCATCTAAAATAACAAACTCAATAATAGATTCAATTGGACCAACCTTGACGGCCGCTTTGAAAGTCCCTTCGGTATGCCTCTTAGTGTTGTCATAAGCACGAATTGTCAGCTCAGTTGGGTTTAGATCTCTTGTTGACATGGCTAGCTTTGGCAATATCTTAAGTGGACAAACATTTATGGTAGACCCATCATCGACCATTACACATGGAGTCCTCTTCCCCTTGACTTCTATTTTGATAAAGAGAGGGTGGATGTGGTCTCTTCCCTCCTCCGGTAAGTCTACATCAGAAAAAGAAACTGTTCCCATATTAACTTCATTCTTTTCTTAGACCTCTTCACATTTCATTACTTCCCCAATTTTTATGAAGTTGATCAACTCCTCCGGTGTTGTGGAGGTAGAAATTGGCATGCTAGCTAAGGCTTTGGCCATAGTTTCTCGGTGCTTTTTAGAAGTAGCTAACAAGTCCCAAATGCTAACACTTGCTTGGGTTCTTTTCAATTGCTTGAGCACAACATCATCTTCTTCTATTTCGACTTCCTTCCCCTTATTAGTTTCTATCTCCTTAGGTGGCGGCCTTGCGTAAGGCTTATCGGATCTAGTATTCATCACCTCATCTTCTTCAGGCTCGGACCAAGTCCACTCCTCCTTCTTGGGTATAATATCATCATCACTATCACTTAAATCCCAAAACCCGTTGACAACACAAATTGCTACTTCTCCACCCATCATAGCTTGTTCAATTTTGACAAATGCCTCTTCTTCTTTGGTTGCTTTTTCATCCATATCTTGAAAAGAAGACATGACAAAGGCCTCATGCAAACCTCCTCCAATCATGAAGGTTGCCAGTGGTGGTACCCTATTGAATTTTAGTAATGGGTTGTCTTTGGTGTTTGGCTTATTGGGCTCGGGTAGCTTCCCATTATCAATTAGGTTTTGGATCTCATGTCTCAACCTTACACATCTATCCGTGTCATGCCCTTGTATTTGGTGGAATTGACAAAATGCTTTGCTGTCAAAGTTAGGTAGGAGAGGGTTAGGCAAAGGACGAGGATTTAAGGGTTGTAATAATCTTTTTCTTTGAAGCTTGTTGAGAACCCAAGACATTGGCTTTCCCAATTCCAAAAATTGTCTCCTTGTCCCTTGGTTAGTAGCATTAACACCGACGGCCTTTTGCATGCTTTGGCTACCAGGTTGATAGCTCCCTTTCTCATTCCATTTTGTTGCAAAGCGGCTCTTCTCCCTTTCCCATTCTTCAATTTGCAAACTAGCTTGGAGAAGGTCTTTGAAATCACGGATGAGTGTATGAGACATCCTCTCACGAAGACTAGGCAACACCCCTCTCACAATCATCCTTATTTTATCAGATTCATCGAGCCTCTTCTTGTGTAAAGCAGCCTTGTTTCTCCATCGCTTCACATAGTCCACAAAATTCTCATTTGGCCTTTGCCTTATGGACTCCACTTCCATTAAAGTAACTTCTAACTCAACATTATATCCGTATTGTTGGATGAAGGCTTTGTAAAGTAGATCCCAACTCTTTTGTGTTCCATCATCTAAGGTATTGAACCAATTTTGGACAACAGGGTCCAATGAGAGCATAAAGCACCTTAGGGTTTGAGCCTTAGTAGCTCGGGCAGATTGCATGGCAGTGATATACTGCTTCACTTGAAGATGGGGATTTTCGGTGCCATTGTACTTAGCAAAGGAAGGCATCTTGAATTTATAAGGGACCTCTTCATCTTGTTCAAATAGTTTGTCGATCTCAGACATCTCTTCGGTTTTCAACTTCTTCTCAAATTTCTTTTCTAAATCAGCAATCATCTTTTCAACATCGGATGTCTCGGTCTTTTCAATAGTTGCCTTCTCAACAGCCTTCTGTTCTTTCTTCTTTTCTTGAACCTCTTGGTAGTATTGAGCCCAATCATCATCATCATCAATGATCACCTTTTCATCATCAAAAACCACTTCACTAACTTTAGTCTTCCCTTTGTCCTTTGGTTTTTTAGTGCTAGTAGATGCCTCGGCATGATTCTCTAAGATTGCAGTCAATTGGTTCTTCATGGTCTCAGCTAGGGCCTCTTTGATTTCTTCCATTTTGGCATTAAGGGCTTCATCCACCATCCTTTGAATTTGTTCGGGCTCCATTGTTTTAGGTGAGCAAGTGATTGAGTCATTGCTAGATACTTCATCTCCGGCGTAGGTCAGATTGTCATAAGCTTTTGAACTTTCGTAATCCAGGGCTGTGAACCAGAGAGGATCAATGATATGAGATGCAAATGTATGCATGTATGCATGTATGCACAATCAACAAATAAACAAGTGTAATTAGGACGATCCTTCCAACCTTATAACATCCACACATGAATGGCGAGTCTCTTTTTCCTAGGTATATGGTTAACAAAAAACCAACACGGGGTATCTTGCTTTCGAATAATTCCCTCGGACGTTTCAACCAATAGTTATATTTTCGAAAATGGAAATCAATCAATGATAATTCCAATTAATTAGGTTTTAATCCATTCAACCAACTAAAGTAGCTTTTATGCTATGTTGGATTAAAACGAAATTAAGAGGTTTATTATAAATAGATTCCTCACTCGGAAAGAGTAACTAATGGTTCATGCCAAAAACAAGCCCATGGTTAATTTATTCTTAGTGTAAACTAGGCCCACAATTGATTTTTGGTATTTCACAATTGATCTAAATATTTTTGCAAGCTCTTTGTAAAAAATGGTTGGGTGAAAATAATTTTGTTTCTAAGCCCATTGTAAAAGATTTTAGAAAAATGGATTTTGGGCTTAGTATTTGGGCCATGGGCCAAAGAATTTATTTATTTTTTAGAAAAGTATTATGTCCAAAGACCATCTTAAAAAAATTTTAAAAATAGTTTTGGTCTTTTGGATTTTAAAGAAAAATTTATTTTGAGCTTACAATATACTTAGGTCATATTAGAAAAAGAACAAACCAAATAAGCCATGATTTAAGTCAAGATAAATCAACCATAGTCAAACAACATGCATATGGGGTAAAACCTAAGAAAAGTAACTAGGCCAATTACATGAGCTTTAGCCTTTGGGTTAAAAGGCTTAGGTTCCCATAGCAAGTAATACCAAATGGTAAGAGGCTATGAGTGGTTATGCCATGCTCGATCTCCATACCTTGAGTGAAAGTATGGTATCCCTTACATAACATAACAGGGGTAACACGGGCGTCCTAACTCACGCACACGATGCAATCTAAATGATGCAATGGATAATATCATTATAAGAAAGGATAGAATAATATAAAGACCAAAGGAATCAACTTCTTTTATCCCCAGTGGAGTCGCCACTGTGAGCGGGGATTTTCGCCCCCACTCCCGGTGGAATGGTTCTTGCGACTTCGGCACTGTTCAGGCTCGGGGCCTTAGAGAACACGGACCTAAGTCCGGAGAAAAATGGAGTCTCCACCCGGACGGACCGGGAAAAAGAAAGGGGTGGATGACTCGATTCCTAAGGAATCTCCAACCCCTTAATGGGTTCGGAAAGTTGGGTACGTGTGGGGAAGGTGAGAAATGGCCAATCACCCCCACAACGCCCGGTTCATTGGAACCGACCTCCTTTACAGGTCTTAATATTATAAAATTCTTAAATATAACAATATTATCCATATTACACACAATAATTAAAAGAAAGCATCAATATATTAAAATCAAAGCAATGTCCAAACAAAGCAAATAAATGGACACCCATCCAAGGATGGAAACATGTCCTTACATCACATGCCTAAATAGGACACCCACCAAAAGGTAGAAATATGCCCTTTACATAGGTTCTAAAATAGAAAAGCAAATTAAATTACATGATGTTTAACTAATAAGGTACCCACCAAGTGGAAACATACCTCTTACAACTTTTGGAAATCTAAATTAATTGATAAAATTAAATAATCATTCATCATAAATAAATTATTCATCAAAGCTATTAATCAAAATAGAAAATAAACATCCATCCATGATAAATTAAATAAATCAAGTATTGAAATTAAATAAATTAAAGCATAAGAAATAAATCAAAGCATAATCAAGTATGGAATTGAATAAAGCAAATAAAAGTCCAATTATGGCTACTGTGACTTTTTATGGAATTAAAATAAATTAGGGTTTTATGTTTTAAAGGGTTGGTAAGACTCTTTGATTAACAAAATTAAGGTTTGAATGATGATATCATGAAACTAGGGTTTTAAACACTTTAAAATACTTTAATTTGTGATTTTTGGTTATTGGGTTCCTAAGCTACTCTGTAAAATTTAGGTTTTGATGTTTTGATGTTTTTTAATGTTTTAAAAGGATTAGGGTTAATAAAAATTAGGGTTTAAGGTTTTAAAAGGGTTAGTGTTCATTATTTTGAATTTTGGAAGTTGAATTTGGATTTGATATTTTGAAAGTAGGGTCACGGGTGGTGAATAAGTTTTAGGAATTTGGAAATAAATTTGATATTTTATGGAATTTTATGAATTTAAACAATTAAATTAAAGTTTTTATAAGTAGAAAAGATGTTTTTTAAGGCTTTTTGAATGAAAAAGTACCAAGTTTAAAGTTTTGAAAGAAACAGAATTTGGTTTTGGTTTTGTTGAAGAATATGTTCAAATAGAGTTTTAAGGTTTTTAAGAAGAAAAAATAACAATTTTAAGTCTTTTTGGAAAATAAAGTAACAAAATAAGGTATTTTGGCTTTAGAAAAACTAAATTAAAGTTCAAAGGTTTTTAATTTTGATTTCATAAATTTACTACTGTGTAAAGAAAACAATTAAAGAAAATTAATTAACACATACCTTCTTTTGATGTTTTCTCCAAAAACAATTCTTCTTGGATGAACTAGCTCCAAAGAAAAGCCTTTTTTTTGCCTTTGAATCCTCTAAATCGTGCTGCTGCTGTTCCAAAAAAGAGTTGAATTGAATTTCTTTTTTTCCTTCCTTGATTTGGTTTCAAATTTTCCAAACTACTCTTGGATTTTTTTTTTGCCTCCTTTAAATTAATTGCCTTTGGTTCTTATTTATAGTGGTTTGAGGTTGTTTATCCTAATTAGTTAAGGTAAGTAATATTAATAAAAAAACCAAAACCTAATTGGATTAGGTTTCAAAAAATTTGCGTCGGAAAATTTGCGCTGCTGAAAAAAAACTACAGTGGAAAAACTGCGCTGGCGAAAAAATCTGCTGCAGCTGGCTGCGGCAGCGCGCTCGGAGCGGGCCTGAAAACTATTTTGCAGGCAGAAAATTTCTGCGTGCGAAATAGCACAGTGATTTCGCCCGTAGGATGCCCACGAGCCCGCGCGATAAATTTTTCGTTGCTGATTTTTCCGACTCCGATTTTTATTTTTCTTTTTTGACTTTTACTTGTTTATTTCAATTTTTTCGGCCCTTGAAATAGCACAGTGGCTTGGCAGTGTCACTTGGGTGTGTCTCTTCCTGCTTCTTCATTTTTTCTCTTTCTTTGCTTTGGTCTTTGTTTTTCTCCTTGAATGAGACACGACCAGTGGCTTGGCCGTGTCTCTTGGCTGTGTCAAGCTCTGCCATCACCATTCTTTGAGGGACACGGCCAAGCTTGATTTGGCTTGGCCATGTCTTGCTTGGTTAATGCTTTTCTTGCACTGTTTTGATCTTCCAAGGGTGTTTTTGCACCTAAACCTAAAAAAACACTTTAAACAAACTTAAAACAAAAGTCAATCAAAACATTAACTAAAAACATATCAAAATCACACTAAAAACTAGTACAAAAATTATATAAACAACTACCCCACACTTAATTCCTTGCTTGTCCCCAAGCAAGGCTAAAATCAAAACACTAAACAAGATAAATTTTGTTAAGTTCAAGAGTTATAAGTATGCATCAAGACTTCCCTATCCCTAAATCCGCAATCAATATCGAATCAAACAAAATCAACACCAATGCAATTAAGTGGCTTTCCATGCATAACCAATGTTGTCACTCCCTCACCAACTCTTACAAGTGTTTGATCATGGTGGTGTTTACACTCATAACAATCAATGAAAGATTATTACCATAGGCTTGCTTATCAATCAAATCTCCACCACAAAATAACAATCAAGCATCAATCAAAAGGACTTTATTGGGTTGTAATGGGGCTAAGGTAAAGGCATGATATTTAGGAAATGTGAGCTTGATCATTAAGTTCAAGAGCACTTTAAAAATGAAGTACCCGATCATATACATAACCCAACAATCCCAAAACACCTTCCTCTCATCTACCCCTTGGCATTAAAGAGCTTTTCAAGGGAACTCACTTATTAAATATTACAATGATACATTCCAACCCTTTCAACAAGAATAACAATTATTCTTATTATTATATATATTTTTTTTTCTTTTTCTTTTTTTTATTATTTTGCTTTACCATCTTAAACCTACTAAATTTAACCCCACACTTAATTCAACACAACACTTGGTCATAAATGCTCTTAAAATGCCCTTAACCTACTGAAAGGATAAGAGTTAAACACAACAAGGTTCAAGCTAATAGTGTTGTGAAAAAGAAAGAAAAGGAAAATGAAATAGCTCAAAATTGGCTAACTAAGGTTGAATATAGGGTTGGTCTTTTTAAGCCAAAGTGGTTTCACCTAATTGCCTTAATCGCCTTGATGCCAAATTGAAATTTTTATGTAATCTTAAAATGTATGTCAAAGCAAGTTCTAGCAATTCATCAATCAAAGATGTTCACCCATAAAAATAATGATAAGTTGATGGCTCAATTCCTCACTGGGTTAATGGTAGTGCAAGGAAAAACCAACAAAATTGACAATAAGCACCAATTCTACTCAATTCTCAATTTCATGCTTCAAAAATTCAAATGTCATCTATCAACAATTTTATAACAATTAAACTTTCTAAAATTCATTTATTCAAATAAAAACATTAAAAACATTAACTAAACTTGAACAAAAATAACTCAAAATTAAAAACACAAAGCAAAAGTAAAAACACAAAACACATAATGCACCCCACACTTAAAGATTCACATTGTCCTCAATGTGAGCATGCATAAACTAAAAAGAGGGTTTAGATGATACCTGATTTCTATCGTTCCCATATACGATGTGTAGGGCTCCTTCCAACCATAATGCAATTGGAGCCCATGTGTGAGAGGATGAACAACATGCAACTCTGAAATGTGCCCAATTTATTGAAAAGCGTAGGTAGCATCCTTAGAAGAGCAATTGTCCAAAAAGAATATGTGAGGGTTGTCTTAGCTTGATCCTCTAATGCTATAGGGACGTGGTAAGAACCTTTTTCAGTTTGCAACATGGTTATATATGGTTTTTGCTCGTTCTCACCACCAAGGGTGGGAGAGATGATAATTTGTTGCATACTGTACTCCCCAACCAAAACATCTTTCAAAATTCTTGGGTTCTTTTTAAGTTCAACCAAGTTTGGTTGAACCACTTCTTCATCCTCTTTAGTAATTTTAAGCTCCCCCTCAACAATCTCATTATTTAATAGTAAATTGCTCTCCTCAATTTCTAAATTGGAAAAATTAGGCTCTACTCCTAAGGTCATGGCTACCTCAAGCTTATCTTCACTATCTTCACTATAGGGCATGTCATAAAGTTTAGAAAGCTGCATACCTTGTTTCTCTTCATTCAGCCTACTTGGGAATGGGATTGGTGGCATACAAGGATTTGGAGGTTCATGCAATTTTGTGGAAGTTGATGCTTCCAAATTCTCCTCCTCCTTTGATTGAATTAACTCCTCTATGTATGGTTGTATTTCCTCACCATCTTCTTCTTGATTAGTTCCTGCATCAAAGGAATCACAAAGACTGTTATATATCACCTGTTCACTCCTCAAATTTGTGATTACCTTAACTTGCTCCACTTGGCTAGGAAATTCCTCCTTTTGTCGTGCTTGGAGTTGATGTGCCAATTGCCCAACTTGAGCTTCCACCCTCTTCAATGATTCCTCCAAAGAATCAAACCTCTCATTGCTCCCTTCTTGATTTTGTGTGCTAATTTGAAGGTAAGCATTCAAATCATCTTCCACGGTGGATTTTTCGAATGGATTTTGATTTTGTGTGCTAGTTTGAATGAAGGCATTCAAACTATCTTCCAAAGTGGGTTCCTTAAGGTGATTTTGATTTTGTGCGCTAGTTTGAATGAAGGCATTCAAACTATCTTCCAAGGTAGGTTCCTTAAGGTGATTTTGATTTCGTGTGCTAGTTTGAATGAAGGCACTCAAACTATCTTCTAATGTGGGTGGCTTAAGGTACTCTTGATTTGAATATTGTTCTTAAGAGTAAGAATTTCTTTGGTAAGGTTGAAAAAAATTTTGAGGTGGAATTTGCTGTTGGTTTTCCCAAGAAAATTTTGGGTGGCTTCCCCAGCTTGAATTATAAGGTCGACGATATGGGTCATTTCCACCCATTTGCTAGAAACTTTCATAGGCATATTATTCCTCTTGCGTCTTTTGGTATTGTCCATAACCAAATGAACACATGTTTGCGCTATGTCCTGCAATGCCACATGCTGAACATACTTCACGAGTAGGCATAGGTGTTCTTCCTCTTGCATTTAGCATCATAAGTTGGTTCTTTAATTCTGCTAATTGCCATGCCATTTCAGAGTCAGGGTTATCATCATAAACCCCTACGTACCTTGAAAACTGCATATTTACACAAGGCACTTAGAAACTTAAAGAAAACAAACAATTAGTTAAATTGAAAGAAAATCAAATAAAACAAACAAACAATTCAAAGAAAACAAACAAACAATTAAATAAAAAAATCAAACTATTACTACTTCGACAGCCCACCCTGGCAGCGGCGCCAAAAACTTGTTGCGCTCCAATTAAGTACTACTACAAAGCATCACTCGCAAGTATACGAGGTAGCTGTAGCAAAGGTGATCGCCCCAAGGTCGTTTCCCCAAGAAGGTGTGGTTCGTCATAGCTTGATTGACAAGTATTTAAATGCGAGAGTGTTTGTTGTTCGGAATTGTGGAAGAATAATTTAAACCTAAGATTAATGTGCGTAGGGTTGATGTTTGAAGGTTGTACAAGATCAAATCGATTCTTGGGAAGGTGCCTAGAGTCATAGGTCCATTCAATCAAAGCTCAATTCTCAATTATCCATTAAAATAACCTTGTAATTAATTTGTTTCATAAGGTTAATTAGTCAATTACCAATCCATTAGTTCTCACATTCATGAATTAACAATGACCAATTCTTTTACATTACCAAATTAATAAACCCTAGAACTTATATTTCTAATTCATTTATATAGTTCTGATATCGGATTTCACGTCTCGGTCTGTCATCCAATATTCAAAGATCAATAGGTAGCTAATCTATCAACCTAGCATTTAATACAATACAATCAACCAATCAATAAGGAACATCAATGGAAATATTAAATCAAGACATTCAACCAAATATACTACAAACCCTAGGCATGGGTATTTAGCTCAACATCATCAATTTAACACATTCATTCAACTCAATATAAAACAAATACAAATTTTCCATTGCAATATCAACTCTTAATACAACAACAACAATAAGAATGAATTAAAAGAGAGAATAGAAAAACCCCTTGTGAAGATGCCAAGAGTAGGATTGCTAGTCTTCCTCCTAGCTCCACTTGATGTATTTGATGAAGAACTCAAGCCCTCTTCAATGGTTGATTCCCCTTACAATATGGAATGGAGCTTTCTCAAGTCACCAACTCTTCAATTGATTTTGCCTTTGGAAGATGGAATGGAGCTTTCTCAAGTCACCAATCCTTTCAATGAAGCTTCTTCAACCTTCAAGAGCTTGTTTAACCCAATTTATCCCAAAGAATCTCAAAGAACTTGTCAATGGAAGATGGAGAAGGTGGAGAGGATGGAAATGGAGATGAAGATGAAGGGACAAGGGAGAGTGTCACTCTCTCCCTCTCCCAAATGTGTAGCAGAAATTTGGCTCCAAGAACCAATTCTCCATTGATTTCCCTCCTCTTCTCTTTTAATTCTTTCAAAAATACACCCATGCCTTCCAACTCACCCATTTCACTTTGTTCCCCACTTTTTATTTGCTTAATATTTCTTTTGGCAAGCACAAGGCCTTGTTCCCCACTTTGTCCCCCACTTCGTGTAGAAGAATTCAAATATATTTAGTGTGACATGGCCAAGCCATGAGTGGCTTGGCCTTGTCTCTTGTTTTCCTTTGGGACACGGCCAAGCCATCTGGCCGTGTCCTTCACTGCTTCCTTTCTTTCTTCTTTCTTTTCTTTCTTTCATTTGGTCTCAAGGGATGACACGGCCAAGCTTGTGGTCGTGTCATGTGACACGGCCACTAGCTTGGCCGTGTCATGTGACACGTCCATTTCTGTTTCTTTTCTTTCCTTCTTTGGTTGCTCCAAGTGACTTTGGCATGAAATGGGACACGGCTAAGCCATGTGACACGGCCAGTGGCTTGGCCGTGTCATTGAGTGTGCCCACCTCTGCTTGCTTCTTTTCCTTCTCTTCTTTGGCTCAAGATGGGACACGGCCAAGCTTGCTGGGTGTGTCATGTGACACGGCCAGTGGCTTGGCTGTGTCACTTGGGTGTGTCTCTTCCTGCATCTTCATTTTTGCTCTTTCATTACTTTGGTCTTTGTTTTGCTCCTTGAATGAGACACGGCCAGTGGCTTGGCCGTGTCACTTGGTCGTGTCAAGCTCTTCCATCACCATTCTTTGAGGGACACGGCCAAGCTTGATTTGGCTTGGCTATGTCTTGCTTGGTTCATGCTTTTCTTGCACTGTTTTGATCTTCCAAGGGTGTTTTTGCACCTAAACCTAAAACAAACACTTTAAACAAACTTAAAACAAAAATCAATCAAAACATTAACTAAAAACATATCAAAATCACACTAAAAACTAGTACAAAAATTATCTGAACACCATTTACCTGAGAAGTACTGGTCCCGAGATGTGGAACAGACTCTCCTGCAGTGCCGTGATGTTCTTCTTCATCTCTACCCTCATTTTCGTCAGAAATCTCCCACACACTGATAGGAGATACATCAAAGTTCAAGAGTCTTCTTTGAATGAAATAGGCATAAAATGGACCCGATAAATGGAGAAATGACTTGGCATCATAACCATACCGGGCCAACCACCATGCATCCTCCAGCATTGACATAATATTTAAAGTATAATCTGGGATTTGCATCGAAAACCTCCACTACTTTGGACCGAGAAACCATTCATTAACTATCTCCCCGAGAAACCAGCCACTAGACACTAGGCCAGCAATAATTCGGCAAGAATGTTGGAAAGATAGTGTAGCCCTCATCAAAGGAGACCAGTTTGCTCGCTCTTCTAGGCTCCACCAGGCCAAATTCACCTGCGAAATAACATAAGGTAAGTAAGCTTTTACATAAAATTTAAAGCATACTAATGTTATTTTACTTGGTCCCAAGTTAAGCAGCTCAACACATAGCGGTGAGTATACATGTGATGAGAGGCGGGAACGTCCACACGATCAGACAACCAGTGATTTAATCTCGGATACCCGATTCTCTCTCGGAAAACATCGGGTACCCTCACGAGGTTGTGTTCATATACCCATACCTACAATAACAATAAAGATCACATTCAAGAAAAGAGTGGAAATGACATTGGTGGAAGAAAGAATACCTCGACAACCGCCATCAAGCCTACAAAAGACTTCTTGTTTCGGTAAAGCTTGTCAAGACCATGGTAAAGACACGCGACACCAGCTTCACCCCAGCCAAAAGATGGTACCATTCTGAGATAAGAAAGGGCACTCAACACTGACAAGTGAATGGGCGATTCAGTGCTGCCTAAGATGGTCGACCCGAGCAGATATAACAAAAATCCTCGAGCGTACTGTTCGGCCATGTCTCTGCCAACCTGTCCTTCGTAGTTCATCCAATAACTATGAATTGGCTCGATTTTATCTTAAAAGGCCCTTTATATGATGGTTCCATACTAATTAATTCTTGAATTTCTTCAAAAGTTAAGATATCGTTGGTTAGAGGAACCGGACCACCATCATATCGAAGGCCAGTTATGGTAGTAAAATCAACTGGACCAATTGTCATCTCTCCAATGGGCAAGTGAAAAGTGTGGGTTGTATCCAACCATCGCTCTGCAAGCACCTGGACTACGCTCTGGTCTATCTGATATTCCTCAGATGGCAATTATAAGATGAACTGGTCAAAGCCACAATCTCGGATAATCCGGCTTACCTGAGAAGGCACTACGTCGTACCATTGTCGGGCTTTGTAAATACATCCTCCAGCCCGAACAACACAACGATCATGCTAACACAGACCCAAGTAAGTAAATACCAGGTAAGTATATATTATTCTATCACTTAAATTAATTTATTTTTCACAATAACAAAAAATATAAAAAAATATAAAAAAAGCGCAAAACAGAAAGACAAAAAAATCAAGAGAAAGAAAAAAGGAAAAAATAATTACCTTGCTGTCACATCCCAAAGGCTAGATAGTCGAGTAATAGGCAAGGAGGACATGAACGAGTGGTCAAATAGAGGCTCGGGATAGTCAAATATGAAATCGGTGTACACAGTGGAGCTGACGGGACCTAAGTGCAAATTTCTCAAAAGTTAGGGACAACTATGTAAACTTAAAAAATTAATTGTCGGAAGTTCTTAATAGTGCCCATATCCGACTCCGGAAGAATATTCTCGAGATTAATCGGGTCATAACCATGGGTTTCAATTTTTCCCGAAAACGCACGGTTTAAAAGTTACAATCGATTAATCGCTGGAGGGTATTTTGATATTTTCACACCCTAGACTATAAAATTACAGCATAAGAAAGTTGAGGGGGTCAAAATATGAATAAAAGGAAGCCTAATGGCTTGCCAAATAAATAGATAAAAGAAGAAGGCAAGTGGACCAATTAAAAGTGGCCATTTTTGCTATAAGGTGTACCAATTGGAAGTCAACATCTATACCAACATATTTTCACCACTTATGGCTGCCATTTGGATCAAAATAAGCTAAGGAAAGAAAATAAAAGCTCTCTCTTACATGGTGAACTCGTCCAAACCATAAGAGAAGGAAGAAGGAGGTGATTTTTCCAAAGTTTAAGGCTTTTGGTTGATGATTTTGGTGACAAACAAGATTATAAGGTAAGAGAAACCTATCTCTAGTTTTAATTTCATGGATTAATGGTTAACTTAAGATATTGAAATTAGGGTTCATGTAGCTAGATTTGGAGAAAATTCAAGAAATAATTATTTGATGGATTTGATGAAAGAAATAATGGTGTTTAATGGTGAAAATAAGCTAGAAACCATTAGAAAAATCATAAGATAAGACTATGTCTATACCTAGGGTTCTTACCTTTGTATATGTGATGTTAAATTTCATAGGAAATCAAGGAGACAAGGAAGGAAAGGAAGTGATATAGATAAAGGACTAAGAAATAGTAAGGTTTGGTACTTTAACCATTGAACTCCTTTTTAAATTTTTTTGTTTTACAATTAGTAAAATGCTGTGACTTGTATGATTTTTAATTAAATATAGAAAAATTATCTTATTTTTGATATGTTGTGTCTAAATGAGTCTAGAATGACTGAAAAATATGTTGAGTTGAATTTGGAATGGTTATGATTTTGGAAAGATTATTTTTATTAGACCTGCTCCAACAGGTACCTTGATTGAGACAACCATCTTTCTGGATTTTTAATAAAATGTAGAAAAATAATATCCAATTGAATTTTGGATATGTTGTTTTTTAGTGAGTCTAGTATTTGAGAAAAATAATTTGGAACCACATTGATTGAATTTAATTTACGGAATTCACAAAATTCAGAACTGCTGCCAGGATGCAGGGCAACTGGAGCAGTCTGGTTGGGTGAACTAGTTGACCAAGATTTTGTGTTCAATTTGAAATAAAATTTTAAAGGAATGATTTTAAGATGCAAAACTAAATTCTGTAAAAATTTTAGAGTTTTTAGCCAAGTGGATTATTTTATACAATTTTTCTAATACAAGGATCAAGTTGGGTCAAGAACCAGAGTTTATTGTATATATGGTATATATATGCGTGTATATGGTATATATGTGAATACATATGATACATATGTGAGTATATGTGGTATTTGTGTAAGTATATATGTATATACATGGAGAATATGTGGTATATATACGAAGTGAATGGGTATATATGAAATGTTATATATGCTCTACTCGGTAAATGGGTAAAACCGGTCTGGAATGGGGGTTTGGCATGCCATTCTACCGGCAGTATTGTCTTAACGGCTTTGGTCTGGATATTACTTACATGCACGCGGTTATATCGTGTGAGTTCAAGATCATGGCAACTAGTCGTGTGAGACCAAGACCACGCAGTTATGTTGTATATTCCATATCGTGTGAGACCAAGACCATGGCAATTAGTCGTGTGAGGTCAAGACCACGCGTAACTCTATACGAGGCCTCATTTCGAGATCGGTGTATTCATAATTACCTAGTGGAGCAAATTAACTCGTAATTATAATGAAGTTATATTACATGTTGTTTACATACAGAATGTGAATCTTAACTTAATTAGAAAATATAAATATGATGATTGTATGAAAATAGTTTAATTATGCAGTATTCTACTTTTATATGTGTTTCAACAACCTTCCTTGCACTATTTATATTCGGCAATGGTTAAAGTACCCACTGGGCAATAAGTTGCTCAGTGAGTTATATGTCTAACTCGCAGGTAGTGGATAGAATATCAGCATTTCTACAGTGGCCTGCACCAGCTCGACGGCGAATAGGATAGGACTTTTGACATAAAATAGTAGTATGGCATGTACGTTATATCTATTGTAAAGGTTTGTTAAACATATTAAGTATTATGGTGTATGTAACAAGAGATTAAACAATAGTATGGTAATGAAACTTAGCAAATGATATGTGATCTTGAGAAACGATATAGAAGTGTGAAATTTTCTTGCAGGGTATAGTTGAGGATATAAGGGAGATTATTATTGGGAGTGTTCTTGAGTTGAATTGTGAACAAAAGTGTTTAAAAAAAATCAGTTTTGGCGACACTTGGGAACCCCGCTTTTTAAGGGAAACTCTGCCCAATTTTTCGAAAAAATTTTCATAAGAATTCTTAATTAAGATATTGTAACCAGAGCTCGCATCCCGTTATGGCATTCCTCCCCGGCTTATTCGTAGGTCAGGAAGGGGTGTTACACTCGCTCTTTGGATTGGAACTGCGATGAGCGGCATCCCGGCTAGTATATCTAAATTTCCATCCTCATGATGCCGGATAAACTCCAATAACTCGGCATTAGAATTAGTCCCTGACCTCGAAGCATGCATTGTTTTTGAAAAATATGTGCTAAAATTGAAAGAAATTTGAGAGAATTATGAAATTGAAATTGTGCTGTGAAATAAAGTGAAGGAATGGTGGCTTTTTATGGAGAAACGGCAAGCAAAAAAATAAATTTCAAAACTGTTAATGAATAGCAAATTTTTACTATTCATGAATAGTAAATATTACTATTGATTAATAGTAAATTTTACTATTTATGAATAGTATTACTATTGATGAACAATAAAGTTTACTATTTATAAATAGTATTACTATTGATAAATAGTGAAAGTATTTCCATAGTAAATACTATTTGATACTATTTGTGAATAGTAAATTTACTATTTATGAATAATAAATAGTGCATGAACAGTGATTACACAGTAAATAAACAGTAAATTTATTTATTCATTTTAATCATTCAAATAATTACAGATCTATAAATATTTTTACACCCAGGGGGCAATAAAAAGACATATGCATAAAAATTAGCTAAACGTTTTGAAATAAAAATTATTATTAGCTCGGGTCCAGAACCCAAATTTTCCTTAGGTCCAGAACCTAGAATTTATTTCTAAGTCCAAGAACTTAGCCCGGGTCTAGAACACGAATTTTTCTTAGGTCCAGAAACTAGAATCTTCCTTGAGTCCAGAACTCGAACCGGGTCCAGAACCCAAATTTTCCTTAGGTCCATTACCTAGAATCTTCCTTGAGACCAGAACTCGAACCGGGTCCAGAATCCAATTTTACCATTAGGTCCAGAACCTAAAATTTATTTCTAAGTCCAAGAACTTAACTCGGGTCCAGAACCCAAATTTTCCTTAGGTCCAGAACCTAGAATTTATTTCTAAGTCCAAGAACTTAGCTCGGGTCCAGGACCCAACTTTTCCTAAGGTCCAGAACCTAGAATTTATTTCTAAGTCCAAGAATTTAGCTCGGGTCCAGAACCCAAATTTTCCTTAGATCCAGAACCTAGAATTATTTCTAAGTCCATAACTTAGCTTGGGTCCAGAACCCAAATTTGCCTTAGGTCTAGAACCTAGAATTATCCTTGAGTCTAGAACTCGAACCGGGTCCAGAACCCAAAAACTCCACCATCTCAAAAATCAAGTCTTATTGCTTTTCACTCTCTTTCACTAAAGTTTCAGATCATTCAAGCAAGGTGCAAACTATAGACCCTTAATTTTTGACCCAGTCTGGTCCAATATATTTTGTTTAGTCCAAAATAATTTTTGTGTTGTCTAATATATCTTAATTGGTCCAAAATAATTTTTGTAATCTTAATTAAATAATTTTTGTTTTAGTATCTAATTTTTATTAATAAAAAATAAAAATAAACAAATAAAAATCAAAAAATAAAAATAAAAATCAGCGATGAAAAATTGTCGCCGAAAGTCAGCGGGCCCGTGGGCATTTCGCCCTGCGGCAGTTTTTTCGCCAGCGCAACTTTTCCTGTAGCAAATTTTTTCGCCAGCGCGATTTTTCCGCAGCAGTTTTTGTTTTCCAGTGAAATTTTTCCGACGAAAATTTTTCGAAACCTAATGCAATTAGGTTTTGGTTTCCTTTTCTTATTCTATAATGTATGCCATGAGCAACTAGGAAAAAAAAAGCTTCTATAAATATCGATTAAACAATACGGAAAAAGGGGGAAGAAAAATTGGGATGAAATTTTAGAGTTGGAAACCGATTCTGTGAAGAAAAGGCAGCAAATTAATTTGACTTTTTGAGAGCAACAAGCAAAAGCATTAAAAAAATGATCAAAGGCAGCAATTGCCTTTGTTTTAATTCATCCAAGAAGAATTATTTTTGGAGGAACCATCAAAAGGAGGTATGTCTTAAATTCTTGTTTTGTTATATTTTTCACAGTAGCATAAACTATCTAATTGTGGCTTTCAAAATCAAAATCCCAGAACTTTAATTTAATTTTTCAAAAGTTAAAAACAATAATTCGTTGCTTTATTTTCCAAAGAATTTTGTAACACCCCCACATCCAATACACGCACACTACAAACCCCACAATGTAACATACGTGCACTGAACATAGGGATGCTACGAATATTATTAACCTTCAAAACATTTTAAATAATACTATCTTCTTTCTCATATACATTATAGAAAATAAGTCATTAACTTATAATATAAAACAAATAGATATATATATAAGCATTTACTTAATACGCAGCGGAATATAGAAAATATTTACATATATGAAAACATTTAAATTCATATTTACAAATATACATATATTCATACTATAAACAATATTTACAAAATATAAAAGAGTTATACATGATTGGCAGCTTTCTCTGATCTTTAAGTCCCAAATAAACTCTTCACTGTCTACTCTCACTCGGTCTCGAAGAGCTTTCGGGTTCAACTCTGTTACCTGCGCGATTAAACACTATCGCGCTAAGCCAACGGCTTAGTAAGACAATTCATGTTCATATTATGCTTCCATGCAATGCAATGTCATACCCTTTTATTAATGCAAAACATCACCATAGATGGAAATCTAACATTCCACCTTTGCATTTCACAAATCATATAATCATACCACATTTCCAATACAACATTATAAATGCAGAGCTATCAACATATTTTTATAATTCATAAACCACACACATATAAAAACATATCATGTTTCAACATTTTTCCATATACCTTATTAATCAATTATTTTACCATTCATGACTCAAATTAAACAAAGACAAGCATGGGCCCAAAACACACTAATATGCCATTCAATTTTCAGAGTTAATGCTTTGGTTTTGTTATCACATTTATCAATATCATATACCCAACTAGGCTTCAAGGATTAGGTTCAACCAAGCTTCAAGGGGAGCAAAGCATGCTAAGCTTCAACCCAAATTGGCTTCAAGAACCAACCCAACCTAGCTTCAAGGGTGGTAACATCTCAATTAGGCTTCAAGGATTCAATCCAACCTAACTTCAAGAGATTGTTACACTTATTAGGCATGCCACCAACAACAAACTCTGAAAATGGAATAACACATTAGCCACACAATTCATTTATTATTTAGTTATCATTTCCAATCTCAATTCTCATCAACATTTAGGCAAACATGCCTTATTTCTTTCAATTGCATCTTCATAGCCAATCACAATGGCTTTACATCACATTTCATATCTCAATTCATATTTTGCATATAACATCATTAATATAGCATTTCAAAATACATTATCCATATCACACATTATCATTTACAAGATTCACATTGCATAGTACAAACCCTAGTTCATGTAGTATCATATGCATTATCAATTGTAAAATCAAACTCAACCATGTATGAAGAACTAAAACCAAACACAGTAACCAACACACCCAAGGGACACGGCCAAGCTTGTGGCCGTGTCTCCCAAAACAAATTGGCAGTGGCAGACACTGGCATGAGACACGGCCGTGTCCTCTCCAAAAATTCACACACACGGCCAAATTTCCATGGACTTGGCCGTGTCTCTCCAAAACATTAAGTCTTGGCCGTGTCTCTTCTTTGGTTTTGGCCGTGTCACTCATGAACAAACCCTAACCAAAGCCAACACTCTTCTAAATGCATTCTAACACCTTATGCACAACACAAACTCATTCAAATGGATGCAATCAATGACATACACACATATCTTACATAATCATCACAATAATCACTTAAACAACACATTAACATCACATTTAAACACAAGCCATCTCAAAACCCTAATTCCAACATCCTTCATAATCTTTCACTATCAACCTCTACATAACTTACCATATTCAAAACCAAACCCACACCAATTAAATCTTTTAACTTGCAATCAATTTAAACACTTGTAAACACATCTCAAACACACCAAATCAAGATTCCAACCAATCAATCCTCACATCAAACATAACTTCAAAAATAACCAAAGCAACAAGAGAATACTTACCTTAAATGAAGAAATTCCACAAATCTCTAGCCAAATCCTTTGATTCCTTCTTCAATTTGAGTATAAAACTCCAAACACCTCTCTAGCTCTTTCTCTTCTTGGATGGCCGGCCTCTTCATGAAAGAAAGAAGAAAATGATAAAGACACAAAGTCAAATAGCTTTTCTTCTTTAAATCTCCACCAAGAGATTTTATCCAATCAATTACCAAAATGCCCTCAACCATATAACTAACCTTTTGTCTCTTATATGCCCATATATGTAATTACACACTCAACACAAATAAATATCTCTTCCATTGACTCTCCCTTTGACATATATATATGTTAGTTATATAATCATATAAACAACATATACATTTCTCTCTAAACCCTATTTTCTTTCCCAAAACACATATACACAAGCATTCTCTTCTCAATTTCTTTTCTTAACACATAACATATACATTCAATCCAATTTACAACAACAACATAACCAAGACTTCTAGGGCATACATGAGGATATTACAAATTTAAAGTTATTAATTTAGTTTCTTCAAAACCCCAAAACCCTAATTTACTTTCCAAATCATCAAAACCCTTAAATTATATCCAGTTTCTTTCCAAAAGCCTTTAAAACTACTTTTTTGCTTTTAAAAACTTTAAATCGTTTGTTTATTTTCATAAAACTTCATAAAACCATCAAGTTGACTTTCAAACCCTAAAAGCCTAAGCATCCACCGAAACCCTAACTCTAAAATACTAAACCCAAATTCAACTTCCAAACCTAAAATAGTAAACCCTAATCCCTTTAAAACCTTAAACCCTAACTTTTTCTAAACCTTAATCCTTTAAAACTTTAAAAACCATAAAAACACAAATATTTTAAATTCACACAGTAAGCAACAATTCATTAATCATAAATCACAAAATCAAAAGTATTTTAAAGAGTCTAAATCCTAGTTTCATGATTTCACCTTAATTTGGTTAATCAAAGTGTCTTACCAACCTTTTAAAAACATAAAACTTCAATCTATTTTAATTCCAAAAAAAAGTCACAGTAGCCTAATTCCATTAAATCCAAAACTCTAAATACTTGGAGTAAAGAACCTTAAATGGAAACAGTAGCTAAAATTTGGATTTTTATTTACCTTATTCAATTCCATATTTGATTATGCTTTGATTTATTTTACATGCTTTAATTTATTTAAGTTCAATGCTTGGCTCATTAAATTTATCGTGGATGGATGTTTACTTTCTATTGATGTTTAATATCTTTGATGAATGATTTATTTATGATGAATGATTATTTACTTTTATCAATTTATTTAGATTTCTAAATGTTGTAAGAGGTATGTTTCCACTTGGTGGGTACCTCATTAGTTAAATTCATGTAATTTAAATTGCTTTTCTATTTTAGAACCAATGTAAAGGGCATATTTCTACCTTTCCGTGGGTGTCCTATTTAGGCATGTGATGTAAGGACATGTTTCCATCTTTGGATGGGTGTCCATTTATTTGTTTTTCTTGGACCTTACTTTGATTTTAATATATTGATGCTTTCTGTAACGACCCCACTAGCACAGTCTTACGACAGCTGGTCTATTGGACCTTTTCTCCCGTAGGTGGACCGAAGTCCCAGCCCTCAACCCAGCAGGCCGCCGTAGTATCCTTTCACCTCACAGCCCCCAAGCAGGATTTGTTAATTTGGCCTCAAATGAGGTCGCCTTCCCCATTCGAACACTCGGCCTCCCATTTAAGAGAGAACTGCTAGCTGAACGAGTACCATTTCTACCAGTGGTGAAGGATTTCTCTATCCGCCGAGTGCATCTTATGCCCATTTTATTCAAAGAAGGCTCTTGACCTTTGATGTATCTCCTGTTGGCATACGGGAGATTCTCGAAGAAAATGAGGGTAGAGATGAAGAGGAACATCACGGAGATGCAGGAGAGTCTATTCCACATCTCGGGGCTAGTACTTCTCAGGTAAAACTTTTACCATTTTCTCTTGCAACTGCTTTTTTCTTTCTTTGATTCTTTAATGATTGTTGCAGGCTGTTGGTTCATTTGATCGTGAGACTGGACCTTCTTTTATTGCCCCTTCATTTGCTCATTGTAGCCCACCAGATATGCCATCTCATCTGTAGGGCATTGATATGAACTACCTGGTATGTTTCTTATTTCATGGTAATTTATGCTATATGTATGCATGATTATGTATGCTCTTACCTTTTTCCTTTTTTGGCTCACAGTGGATGCTCTAAGAACAAAATAGGAAACTTCAAGAAGAGTTGGCTACAAGTTGTCAGCAAGCTTCTCATTTTGAAAGTTTATATCATCAATCTGAACAAAATTTCTGAGACTTTCGATTTTAGGGGATGAGGGATCCTGGCGCTTCTTCATCAAGAGGCCCCCAGACTGATGACCATGAGATCCTTTCGTCTGCTTCTGATGAGGGCCATGACAAATCGAAACTTCAAGGTAATAGTGATTTTGGTGCTTCTACTTCGGGTGATCCCGGGATGAGTAATTTGCCGAATTTTTGTGCTCCTGCTTCGGGCAGACTCGGGACTAGTAATTTGCCCCCTCCTCCAATAGGCGACAACTTTTTCAGGGCTTTATTTGATGACATACCACCACCCTCTTAGTGATTTGTAAATATTGTAGCAATTGTAAAATATTGTACAATAATGAAAAAATACAATTTCCATCTTTACTTTTTTTTTTACTTTTCATCGTTACTGGCTAACAATTATTAAACTTTCTTTTTCATCTTTTGATATTTATACAGTCACCACCAAAAAAACCAAATGCAACATGGTAAAGTAAATTCGTCGCCAATTCCTTTCCTTACACAACATGGTTTTCGTCCTTTTCCATCACCTTTTCCTTATCAATTTTGGGAAAGGTTTGTTTCTTCTTTATAAATCACCTTTTATATCATATTTCATACAGAAACCAAAAACTTTTCCATTTGAACGTGAAGACTCCCTTTAACAATTTTTATTTTCCTTTATTCATCTACCATGACCGAGCATCATTTAAAGAAGATAAAAATTCTATTTAAGAATATGGATGCCATTCATTGTATGCAAATTTTGTGGTCAAAACTTGATGTTTTAAAATGTTTTCAAAATGTTAAATTGGACCACTCCTTCTTACATGTCGTGGCTTCCTTTTGGAATATAGATTCTAGGGTATTTAAAATTAATGGCTTTGAAATATGTCCCTTGATTGAAGAATTTGAGGCCATCCTTGGATATCCAAATAATCAACAAATGGCATTACCCACATTGATTTCCAAGACTCAACAGAAGATGCAAACGTTATTTCAAATTCCAAAACTCGAAGTTCTTCGGTTGATGAGAGGTGAAAAAAGTCTACTTGCTCCCTTGATTGATTTTTGTCTCTCTCATTTGGCTCCTACTAAGGCATGGGGACGCATGCTTTGTCTTTGTTTGCTAGGCCAATTCTTGCTTGTTTCTTCCGACGGCAATATTGATCCATGAGTATTGGATATTATGGACTAAATGGAAGGAGGCTTGTCACCGATTCCTGTGATCTTACTCGAGACCTTAGTTGGATTAGAGCGACTTAAATCAGGATTGTCAAAGAGACTGACCGAGAGTCTGTTGCTGCTTCAGGTAATTACCTAAACTGCCCTTTAGGGTTTTCAATTTATTTTTTCTTTTTTCTTCTTTTTATTGCTCTAATTTTTGCCGAGTCCGCCCATGTGGGTTTTCTGAACTAGCGAGCTGTCCTAATTTTTGCCTAAGCTGCCCTTGCGGGTTTTCAACTTAGCAAACTCTTTATTTTAATTTAATTTAATTCTTTCTTCATAGATTTGGCTTCAGAAGCATCTTTGTTTGCTTGATACTCCATCCATGGATTTTGCCAAATATCTGCCATGTCATCATTCTGCTAGGAAGCTACTCCATCCTGCTTCTTCATATGTTGACTGGGTTGACTGGATACACTCACGCTCTGAAGTCAATATCCGTTGGTTGGTACCTTGGTGGAAGATTTCTCGTATCACCATGCGGACACACTTGATGTATGTTCCCCTTGCTGCTCTTCGTCAAGGTACATGCTATGATCCTCACCGACTTGGCTATCAATACGAAGCTGAGCCTCGTAATTCTGACTTTACTCCCGATTTAGACATGCCTTGCTTGACTAAAGCCTACTTGGATCGGCTGAGGCAAAGGTGGCCTGCACATTATATTTATCGACTGCCATAGATTTTGCATTTGTTAATTCAAAAAGTGTATTGTTAGGATGAAAAATTATCAAAATAATAAAAGATGCTTCTTTTCCATTTATAATTTGTCATCACCTTTTGCTATTGTGTTTATTTATTTCACCATATCTGGTCAAATACTTATAATAGTGCACATAGAACAATTTTAGCATTAATTCTGTTTTATTAAATTAGGGAACAACCAAACGTAAAGCCAGCATACACAAGATTACTCATGTTGCCAACTAGCCCTTTCGGGTTTTCTAATTGACAATTTTCTCTCATTTAGCCCTAATTGTTGCCTAGCCCGCCCTTTTGGGTTTTCAGGACTAGCAGACTGCTTTAACTTTTGCCTAGACTGCCCTTTTTGGGTTTTCAACCTAGTGAGCTCTCTTTTTTCTTCTTTTTTTTATATCATACATAAAACCTCTTCAACCTATCAATGTTTACTGGCTCACTAAATTCGTTCTCGTCCATGTCTGATAACTTCACCGCAGCTTTGTTCATGACTTGTTTCATGACATATGGCCCTTCCCAGCTAGGTCTGATCCCTCTCGGATTAGAGACATTAGGCTTACATTGCTTCAACACCAAATCCCCAACTCTGAGTTTTCTGATTTTAACCCTTCTATTGTAGGCCCAAGCTATCTTCTTTTGATACAGTTGGTGAAGATACAGTGCCTTTAACATTCTCTCTTCTAGTAAAGCTAAATGTGTGTATCTGCTCGCTACCCATTCGGTTTCAGGCAGTTCAGCTTCCAAGACTACTCTCAATAACTTGATCTCAATTTCAATTGGCAATACTGCTTCCATCCGGTAAACCAAAGAGAACGGTGTCATTCCAGTAGGTGTTCGTACACTTGTCCTATATCCCCAAGAAGCAAAGGGAAGCATCTCTGACCAATCCCTGTAAGTCTTGGTCATCTTGGACAGAATTTATAGCCTTTGGTCTATAAGGAGAGGATCGGTGATGATGGATTTGGTACTTTGAGAATAAATCCTTAACTGCTCCTTGAAACTGTACCCCATTGTCTGATATCACACTGTGCGGGACCCCGTATCTGCAGATGAGGTTCTTTTCAATAAATCTAGCCATTTGGCTTGCACCCAGTTTGTTGAAGGATTCAGCTTCAACCCATTTTGAAAAATAATCTACTGCTACCACAATGAAACAGTGACCGTTTGAAGCTGTCAGATGTATTTCTCCTATAATGTCGATACCCCAGGTGGCAAAAGGCCATGGTGAAGACATAGAATGCAATTCCTTAGGAGGCATGTGATTCAAGTTACCATACATCTGACATTGTTGGCACTTCTTTATAAACTCAATACAATCCTTCTCCATGGTCAGCCAGTAGTAACCTTGCCGAATAATCTTTTTAACTAGGGCCAAACCACTCATGTGCGGACCGCAACTTCCCGCATGTATTTCTGACATGATGCGTTCCACTCTGGGCTTTCTTAAACATCTCAAATGCACCCCATCAGGCCATCTTTGATATAACTCCCCATGGAATGTGATGTGTTGCAATGACCACCGCCATATGGCTCTTCTTTCTTTCTTTGTTGCCCCCCAACGGGTATTTTCTTTCCTCCAAAAATTGCCTTATAGTATCATACCACGCATCATGGTCTGTATCAATTTCTATGATTGTCTCATATTCATAGCAAGGAGTTGATGAACTAGTCAAAATTAGAGGCTTAAGGAATAAACTGACAGAGTTTTCCATACCGAAGCCAATGTGGCTAGGGCATCAGCCATCTGATTTTCTTCCCTTGATAGGTATACAAACCTACACTCCTCAAAGTTCTTCTTCATCCTGGTTAGGTAATGGTGGTATGGTTTTAATTTCTCTTCTTTCAACTCCCACTCTCCATTTACTTGGGATACTACTAGTAATGAATCGCCAAAAACTTCCACCTTATCCACCTTCGTAATCATTATGGTTTCCAAATAAAAAATATAAGCTTCGTACTCCACTATATTATTGGTTGCCCAAAATTTCAACTTTTTGGCTAAAGGGATGAGTTCCCCTTCGGGCGATTCTAGTATAACTCCCAAACCTGCTCCTTTCCTGTTTACTGCTCCATCAAAATACATTTTCCACCCTTGTACTTCAATTGCTTCTAAATGTTCATCTGAAAATTCCAAGATTACCTCTTCGCTTTCTGGTAATGGTTGTTGTGCTAGGAATTCTGCCACCGCTCTACCTTCGATTATTTTCCTGGTTACATACTCAATCTCAAATTCTTCTAATATTATCAACCATTGACCATATTTCCCAATCAAAAAGGGTGTCTCCCTTAAGTACTTCATTGGATCCAACCTGAAAATTGCTTGCAAACGATACGATTGAAAGTAATGCAGCAACTTCTTAGAAGACCAAACCACGGCTATACAGGTCTTTTTAATGATACTAAACTTAATTTCATAAGGTAGGAGCTTTCTGCTCAAATAGTAAACTGCATGCTCAATCCCTGACTCATCTGCTTGGGCTAGCATGGCTCCTATCAACTCTTCTTCTACTGCTAAGTATAGTAATAGAGGTTTGCCGGGTCTAGGTGGTTTTAAAACAGGTGGATTTAGCAAATACTCTTTTATTCGCTCAAAGGCCTTTTGACACTCTTCATTCCATATGACCTGCTGATTCTTTCTAAGCAATTTGAAGATAGGCTCACAAATTGTTGTGAGTTTTGCTATGAATCTGCTAATGTATTGTAATTTACCAATAAATCCCCAAACTTCTCTCTCCATCTTAGGGGTTGGGATATCCCTGATTGCTTTAACTTTGTCAGGATCAATCTCAATGCCATTTGGACCAATCACATGTCCCAATAATTTAACTGAGATAACCCCGAACACACACTTCTTCGGGTTCAATCTTAGCTTATATTTCAAAGCTCTATAGAAGAATAATTCCAAGTTTTGGAAGTGTTGTTCTCTTGCATCTGATTTAACCATCATATCATTAACATATACTTCAACTTCTTTGTGCATCATGTCATGAAATAATGTGGTGGCCATCCTTTGATAGATTGCTCCAGCATTCTTTAAGCCGAATGGCATCACCCTATAACAAAATATACCCCATTTAGTAATGAAAGCAGTTTTGGCTTTATCCTCTTGGGCCATTAACACTTGGTTGTATCCAGAAAATCCATCTACAAACAAGTGTAGCACGCTAGAGGCTGCACTATCAATGAGAACATCTATATGAGGTAAAGGAAAATCATCCTTAGGGGAAGCGCCTTGTTCAAATCTCTATAATCCACACAGACCCTTATTCTTCCATCTTTCTTTGGCACAGGTACTATGTTGGCTAACCAATATGGATATTCTATCACTTCAAGGAACTTCACTTGTATTTTCTTAGTGACCTCTTCTTTAACCAATTCAGCCCACTCAGGTCTTAATCGCCTAAGCTTTTGTTTGACAGGTTTCATGTGAGTGTAAGTAGGAATATGATGCTCGGCTATGTCTCGATCTATTCTAGGCATATCCTCATAAGACCAAGCAAACACTTCTTCATATTTTTTGAATATTTTTTCAAATCTCTCTCTCATCAGGAGTAAGGTCGGATGCTATGCTAATGTTTTTAGGATTTTCAGTTGTTCCCAAATTTAATGATTGTGTGTTAACGGAATTAATATTAAAGATGCTCATGTAACTGCTATTTGAATGTATGCAACCATCAGGAGAAACATCACACAAGTAAGCGAAATCAGACTTTATGGCATTCATTTTGGAAAAGAAAACATCATCATCCTCATAAAAAGTAGAAAAATTAAAATTAAAATCAAAATCAAAATCATTGTTCTCAGAATCATAAGGCAGAATGTGTTCAAACTTTTCTTCAACTAGGGCAGCAACCTCCTCCAGAGTCTTCTCGGCTTTCAGGACAACTTCATTCTTCTCTTTTGGATTGGATTCTTTGTTGGCTAATAGAGTGAGCTCTTTCTTCACTTGGTCCACTAGCTTGGCCACATCTGCAAAGATTTCAAAACTCGGGATCAACTTTTCCATGAACATGATTGGCTGGGCTTTCCTTGGAGTGGTCCCATATCTGGAGCTTTGACAAAGATCTCTTCAAGTTGTGGGAAGCCCATCTTCTCATTTTTCTTTGGCTAGACATTGTTGGCTTCATCATATCCCAACCCCTTCTTGGAAGTTTGAGTTCTAAAATTTGGCAGCTTTGTCAAACCGGCCTTACCCTTTCCAAGACCAGCTCCGGGAAGGTAGTTCATGCTTTTCATCATATTCAAGACTTTGGAATCCACTACTTCATCATTAGAAATTGCAGCTACTTGGAAACCATTGAGAGGCCTTTTAATCATTAGAGCATTAATAATCTCATTATCTTCAGCTTCAATGACCACTGTCTCATCTCCGTTGGGGAACTTATTCTTTTGGTGAAGGGTGGAAGGAACTCCAGCAAGAGGATGAAACCATGGTCACCCCAAGAGTAAGGCCAAGATAACCGGTATGTCTAAAATAATAAACTCAATAATAGATTCAATTGGACCAACCTTGATAGTAACTTTGAAAGTCCCTTCGGCGTGTCTCTTAGTGTTGTCATAAGCCCGAATAGTTACCTCGGTCGGGTTTAGATCTCTTATTGACATGACTAGCTTTGGCAATATCTTAAGTGGACAAACATTTATGGTGGACCCATCATTGACCATTACACATGGAGTCCTCTTCCCCTTGACTTCTATTTTGATAAAGAGAGGGCGGATGTGGTCTCTCCCTTCCTCCAGTAAGTCCGCATCCGAAAAAGAAACTGCTCCCATATTAACTTCGCTCTTTTCTTGAACCTCTTCACATTTCATTACCCCTCCAATTTTTATGAAGTTCATCAGCTCCTCTAGTGTCATGGAGGTAGAAATTGGCATGCTAGCCAAGGCTTTGGCCATAGTTTCTCGGTGCTTTTTAGAAGTAGCTAATAAGTCCCAAATGCTAACACATGCTTGAGTTCTTTTCAATTGCTTGAGCACAACAACATCTTCTTCTTTATTTCCTACTTCAACCTCCTTTCCCTTATTAGTTTCTACCTCCTTAGGTGGTGGCCTTGTGTAAGGCTTACCGGATCTAGTGTTCATTACCTCATCTTCTTCGGGCTCGGACCAAGTCCACTCCTCCTTCTTGGATACTATCTCATCATCACTATCGCTCGAATCCCAAAACCCATTGACAACACAAATTGTTACTTCTTTACCCAACACAACTTGCTTAATTTCATCAAATACTTCTTCTTCTTCGGTTGCTTCTCTACCCACATCTTGAAAAGAAGACATGACAAAATCTTCATGCAAACCTCCTCCAATCATGAAGGTTGCTGGTGGCGGTACCCTATTGGACTTTGGTAATGGGTTTTCTTTGGTGTTTGGCTTATTGGACTCGGGTAGCTTCCCATTATCAATTAGCTTTTGTATCTCATGTCTCAACCTCACACATCTATCCATGTCATGCCCTTGCATTTGGTGAAATTGACAAAATGCTTTAGTGTCAAAATTAGGTGGGAGAGGGTTAGGTAAAGGACGAGGATTTAAGGATTGTAGCAATCCCTTTCTTTGAAGTTTATTGAGGGCCCAAGACATCAGTTTCCCCAATTCCGAAAATTGTCTCCTTGTTTCTTGGTTAGTAGTGTTAACATCGACTACCTTTTGCATGCTTTGGCTACCAGATTGATAGTTCCCTTTCTCATTCCTTCTTGTTGAAAAATGATTCTTCTCCCTTTCCCATTCTTCAATTTGCAAACCTGCTTGGAGAAGGTCTTTGAAATCATGAATGAGTGTATGAGACATCCTCTCACGAAAACTAGGCAACACCCCTCTCACAATCATCCTTATTTGATCGGATTGATCGGGCCTCTTCTTGAGCAAAGCTGCCTTGTTTCTCCATCTCTTCACATAATCTACAAAATTCTCATTTGACCTTTGCCTAATAGACTCCACTTCCATCAAGGTAACATCCATCTCGACTTTATATCCATATTATTGGATGAAGGCTTTGTAAAGCAGATCCCAACTCTTTTATGTTCCATCATCTAAGGTATTGAACCAATTTTGGACAACAGGGTCCAATGAGAGCATAAAGTACCTTAGGGTTTGAGCCTTAGTAGCTCGGGTAGACTACATAGCAGTGATATATTGCTTCACATGGAGGTGAGAATTTCTGGTTCCATCAAACTTTGTGAAAGATGACATCTTGAATTTGTATGGAACTTCTTCATCTAGCTCAAACAGTTTGTCGACTTCGGACATTTCTTTGATTTTCAATTTCTTCTCTAAATCAGCAATCATCTTTTCAACATCAGAAGTTTCATTCTTCTCCATAGTTGATCTTTCAACAATCTTCGGTTCTTTCTTCTTATCTTGAGGATCTTGGTAGTATTGAGCCCAATCATTATCATCATCAATGATCACTTTTTCATCACCAAAAACTACTTCACCAACTTTGGTCTTCCCCTTGTCCTTTGGCTTCTTAGTGCTAGCAGATGCTTTAGCATGATTTTCTAAAATTGCAGTCAATTGGTTCTTCATGGTCTCAGCTAGGGCCTCTTTTATTTCTTCCATCTTGGCATTGAGGGCATCATCCACCATTCTTTGAATTTGTTCGAGATCCATTATTTTTTGTGAGCAAGTGATTGAGTCGTTGCTAGATACTTCATCTCCGGTGTAGGTCAGATTATCGTAAGCTTTTGAACTGTAGTAATCCAGGGCTGTGAGCCAGAAAGGATCAATGATATGAGATGCAAATGTATGCATGTATGCATGTATGCACGAACAATAGACAAACAAGGACAAATAGGACGTTCCTTCCAACCTTATAACATCCACACACGAATGGCGAGTCTCTTTTCCTAGGCATATGGTTAACAAAATACCGACATGGGGTATCTTGTTTTCGAATATTTTCCTCGGACGTTTCAACCATTAGTTATATTTTCAAAAATGGAAATCCATTCATAGTAATTCCCATTAATTAGGTTTTAATCCATTCAACCAACTATAGTAGCTTTTATGCTATATTTGATTAAAACTAAATTAAGAGGTTTATTGTAGATAGATTTCTCACTTGAAAAGAGTAACTAATGGCTCATGCCAAAAACAAGCCTATGATTAATTATTCTTAGTATAAACTAGGCTCACAATTGATTTTTGGTATTTCTTAATTGACCTAAATAATTTGCAAGCTCTTTGTGAGAAAAGGTTGGATAAAAATAATTTTGTTTCTAAGCCCATTGTAAAAAGATCTTAGAAAAAATGGATTTTGGGCTTAGTATTTGGGCCATGAGCAAAAGAATTTTTAATTTGTTTTTAGAAAAGTTTTATGTCCAAAGACCATCTTGAAAAATTTTGAAAATAGCTTTGGTCTTTTGGATTTTAAAGAAAATATTTATTTTGAGCTCACAAGGTATTTAGGTCATATTAGAAAAAGAACAAACCAAATAAGCCATGATTTAAGCCAAGATAAATTAACTATAGTCAAACAACAAGCATTTGGGGTAAAAACCTAAGGAAAGTAACTAGGCCAATTACATGAGCTTTAGTCTTTGGGTAAAAAGGCTTATGTTCCCATAGAAAATATATACCAAACGGTACGAGGCTATGAGTGGTTATGCCATGCTCGCTCTCCATACCTTGAGTGAAAGTATGGTATCCCTTACATAACACAACACGGGTAACACGGGCATCCTAACTCACGCACATGATGCCATCTAATATGATGCAATGGATAATATCATTATAAGAAAGAATAGAATAATATAAAGACCAACAAAATCAACTTCTCTTATCCCCAGTGGAGTCGCCACTGTGAGTGGGGATTTTCGACCCCACTCCTAGTGGAATGGTTCTTATGACTTCGGTACTGTTTAGGCTCGGGGACTTAGAGAACACGGACCTAAGTTCGGAGAAAATGGAGTTGCCACCCGGATGGACCGGGAAAAAGAAAGGGGTGGATGACTTGATTCCTAAGGAATCCCCAACCCCCTAATGGGTTCAGAAAGTTAGGTACGTGTGGGGAAGGTGAGAAATGGCCCAGCACCCCCATAACGCCCGGTTCATTGGAACCGGCCTCCTTTACAGGTCTTAATATTATAAAATTCTTAAATATAATAATATTATCCAGATTACACACAATAATTAAAAGAAAGCATCATTATATTAAAATCAAAACAATGTCCAAACAAAACAAATAAATGGACACCCATCCGAGGATGGAAACATGTCCTTACATCACATGCCTAAATAGGACACCAACCGAAAGGTAGAAACATGTCCTTTACATTGGTTCTAAAATAGAAAAGCAATTTAAATTACATGATATTTAACTAATGAGGCACCCACCAAGTGGAAACATACCTCTTACAACATTTGGAAATCTAAATAAATTGATAAAAGTTAATAACCATTCATCATAAATAAATCATTCATCAAAGATATCAATCAAAATATAAAATAAACATCCATCCATGATAAACTAAATAAATCAAGCATTTTACTTAAATAAGTTAAAGCACATAAAGTAAATCAAAGCATAATCAAATATAAAATTGAAAAAAGGAAATAAAGATTCAAATTAGGGCTACTGTTTCTACTTAAGATTCTTTAATTAATATTTAGGGTTTTGGAATTTATTGGTTTAGGCTACTGTTGTAACACCCTTATACCCCGTATACGTACACAGCATGCTTTTACGATCGTAATATACGTATACTGAATATAGGAATGCCACGATTTACAACCAAACGACTCATTTATGAACAAATTTAAAACATTTAAAAGAAAATATAAAACACAAAAGATAAAGTGTTTATTTAAAACGCAGCGGAAAATATAACAAATATTTACAAATACTTATACATCAAAACTCACGTTTTACAAAATATAAAATATATATACATGTTTGGCAGTATGTCTTTGATCTTTGAGCTCCACTATCAACACCTCAAACTCTAGACTCTACTCGGCCTAGAGGAACTCTCCGGTTCTTCCCTGTCACCTGCGCGACGAACCACAATTGCGCTAAGCCTACGGCTTAGTGGTACAACTACAATAACAATATGCTTCTATGCCATACCAATGTCATACATTTCAACAATTAAAAAAAATTATTCACAAGTGATAACTTTGTATTGTTCATAAGACTACATTTCATCATTTTATGATTTACATTGACACAAAAACAAGTATGGGCCCACAAGACACTAATATGTTATTCAAAGTTCAAAGTTACTGCTTTGGTCCATAATCATAATCATCAAGCCCGTAGGCGATACATATATATATATATATCTCTATCCATGGATAGGGTAACAGACCCAGTCTCTTGGACCTCAACCCACTAAACTTGAGGAGATCCTCAACCCGGCAAGACTGTTACCTGTAACAGACCCACTCTCTTGGACCTCAACCCGGATAAACCAAGGAGATCCTCAACCCGGCAAGACTGTTACTACAATTCACATTTCACATTTATCAACTGGAATCGGCTTACGACCCGATCTTTTCACCTATCCGGTACTTTATAGGCATGCCGCCAAATCCAGAACTCTGAAGGTTGAATAACACATTAGACACATAATCTTTTCATTTATATCTTTATACATTTCTTTCTCAATTCATTTCATTCTCATCATTATAGCCAACAACCATGGCTTCATATCTCATAATCAAAATAGGCAACCATGCCTCAATCATCTCATTAGCATCGTTATAGCCAACAACCATGGCTTCATATATCATCAAGATAATATACAATATCTCATTATATCTCAAATCACATTAAATCAATTAATCATTCAAGTATCCACAACCAATTGCATTAACATGCCTTTCATATCTCACCAAATGTTTTAACCCTGTAATCAATTGCTTAGCATATGTATAATCAAATATCAAATCATGTGAGTGTATGCAACAATGTAGTTTGTACTTACCTTAGGAACAACTCACACCAATCTACAACCTTTCTCTTACAAGAATTCTTCACCACCTAGGTTAGGACAATTCAACCTCTTCAATACCTAAACCAAAGGTGATAATACATACTCACTTAGAGACACACATGAGATAATAAGACTAAGAACCAAATAGGGCAAACCCTAAACATGATACGCTCAACAACACGGGCGTGTCCCTGACCGTGCCCTAAACTCACAACACAGAAGCTTTGACACGCTTAGAACCACGGGCATGTCACTGAACGTGTAATACATTCTGTCTCACAGAAACATTGACACGTCCAACAACATGGGTGTGTTCATGGCCGTGTCAATTCCTCACCAACACAGTAGCTATGACACGCTCAGTGACATGGGCGTGTCACTGGACGTGTCAATACTACAACTACACAGAGGCTGTGACACGCTCAGTGACATGGGTGTGTCACTGCTCGTGTCACCCATCCAAGAACACAGAACCATCGACACGCCCGAAGACTTGGCCGTGCTCATGGGCGTGCCAGGCCAAAAATCCAGATTCCGGCAACATCAAGAACACAACCAACAAATCACTTCCTTTCACCAAAATCCACTTCAAACAAACTTAGCTCAACATACCCAAAAACCATAACAAACTTACAAAAACACCAAAACCAACTAAAAACATACATCCAACACAAATCAAAATCATCACCACAAACCCAAAACTCAACCACAATACATTCACTTCTAACAACTTACTCTTTCCTTCAATCCTACCCCAAAATCCAAAATCACTTGAACCAAACACTCTTAAACACATCTTAATCAAACATAATCACATACTATCAACAATCAACCCACAAACTCAAACACATCTTAAAAGAAAATCAAGGAATCAAGAGGAAACTTACCAAGGATGAAGAAACTCTTAAATTTCCACTTGATCACTTGAAAACTTCCTTAGATCTTGAGTTAAGAAGATCAAATCTCTCCCTTGTTCTCTTGTTTCTTTGTTAGCCGGCCAAAAGAAGAGAGAAGGAAAGAAAAGGAAAATAGCCACGGCAAGGAAAGAAAGAAAGAAGAAAAGATAGAAAGCAAAAGTCAAATCATCTCCTCAAAACCCTCTCCTCCAAGCATTTAATATTAAAATAATCCATTTAATCTCTCCCACTCATTTAAATTTCCTTCTAATTACTTATTAAATCAAAAATACAAAAATATCTTCTTTAGTTGACCAACCATTTGACTTGTATATATGTTGTATATATTTCCATATATATAACATATAAACTCTCTCTTCACTTCCTTTCTCTTTCCAATAACACATATACATTAAATCCAATAAAAACAACAATTAAATCAAAACTTCTAGGGCACACTTTGGGATATTACAATTCTCCCCCTCTAAAAAGAAATTTCGTCCTCGAAATTACTTGATATCAAGTTTGAAATAACTGAGGATATTGATCTTGCATCGCTTGCTCATTCTCCCAAGTTGACTCTTCTCTACCATGATTCTTCCAAAGAATCTTCACAATTGGCACTTTCTTATGTCTCAACTCTTTAATTCCATATGCCAAAATATCAACTGGTTCTTCTTCAAATGTCAGATCCGAACTCACCTCAATAGATTCAACTGATAAAACATGAGATGGGTCTGATATGTATCTCCGCAACATAGAAACATGGAAGACATTGTGAATTCTATCCAATTCAGGCGGTAAAGCAAGTCGATACACAACTGGTCCAACTCTTTCCAATATCTAATACGGTCCAATAAAACGAGGACTCAGTTTTCCTTTACGACCAAATCTTAAATTCTTTTTCCAAGGAGACACTTTCAAAAATACTTTATCTCCAACATCAAATTCTATGTCTCTTCTCTTCAAATCTGAATAAGATTTCTGTCGGTCTGAAGCTGCTTTTAACTGATCTTGAATTATCTTCACTTTCTCTTCAGTCTCTTTAACCAAATCAGGACCAATTAGTTTGCCTTCTCCAAGTTCATTCCAACATAAAGGCGTCCTACATCGTCTACCATACAATGCCTCAAATGGTGCCATTCCAATACTTGATTGGTGACTGTTGTTGTAAGCAAATTCCACAAGTGGCAAAAATCTGTCCCAACTTCCGGAGAAATCAATGACACAACTTCTCAACATATCCTCAATAATTTGTATCACTCTCTCTGACTGACCATCTGTCTGTGGATGAAAAGCGGTGCTAAAGCGTAATCGAGAACCCAATGCATCATGCAAACTTTTCCAAAACCTTGAAGTGAACCGGGGATCTCGATCAGACACTAAAGAAATCGGGACTCCATGCAACTTCACTATCTCATAAATATACAGCTCAGCCAGTCTCTCAAGAGAATAGTCCATTCTAATTGGAAGAAAATGAGTTGTCTTTGTCAACCGATCGACAATCACCCAGATAGCATCATACTTCTTCTGAGTCAAAGGCAAACCAGATACAAAATCCATTGTCACTCTCTCCCATTTCCATTCGAGCACTGTTAAAGGTTGAAGCAACCCTGTTGGAACTTGATGCTCAGCTTTCACCCTCTGACATGTGAGACACTTGAATACGAATTCCGTTATGTCTCTCTTCATACCAGACCACCAATAATACTGTTTCAAATTATGGTACATCTTTGTACTTCCCAGATGCATAACAAAAAATTGAGTGGTGTGCTTCCTCCAAAATAAACTTTCTCAAACTAGTGTCATCAGGAACACACAACCTATCTTTAAACCAAAGGCTACCATCATTTCTCACATGGAAATCTCTACTTCCTCCATGTTGGCAATCTGAAACAATCTTCTGAATTTTCTCATCAGCCAATTGAGCCTCTTTAATCTGATCCAATAATACCGGTCTAAACTGTAACTGAGCCAATAACGCACCATCATCACAAGATTCAAAACTAGCATGCAACGCTCTCAACTCAACAAGTAACGAGAGCGAATACACAGTTAAACTTGCCAAAGACTTCCGACTCAAGGCATCCACGACAATATTCACCTTACCAGGATAATAATCAATCAAATAGTCGTAGTCTTTGATCGGCTCTAACCATCGCCTTTGCCGAAGATTCAGCTCCCTCTGAACACCCAAATACTTCAAACTCTTATGATCTGTGTAGTTAAAACATTTTTCCCATACAAGTAGTGTCGTCAAATCTTCAAAGCAAACACTATAGCTGCCAACTCCAAATCATGCGTCGGATAATTAAGCTCATACGGCTTCAACTGCCGAGAAGCATAAGCTACAACTTTACCCTATTGCATCAAAACACATCCTAAACCATTATGTGAAGCATCACTAAAAATCACATATGGTTTATCTTCCACGGGTAAAGTAAGAACAGGTGCTTGTGTCAACATCTCTTTCAACTACTCAAAACTAGCTTGACACTGATCTGTCCACACAAATCGAACTCCCTTCCGAAGTAATCTGGTGAGTGGAGTAGCTATCAAAGAAAAACCTTTCACAAAGCGTCGATAATAGCCTGCCAATCCCAGAAAACTTCTAACTTCAGTCACTGACTTCGGTGGACTCCAATTCAAAATAGCTTCAACTTTACTTGGATCAACTCTTATACCATCTGCCGAAACTATATGACCAAGAAAAGTCACTTGATCAAGCCAAAACTCACACTTTGATAGCTTAGCATACAATTGCTTCTCTCTCAAGATCTGCAACACAATCCGAAAATGCTTGTCATGATCCTCTTCATTTCGCGAATACACCAAAATATCGTCGATGAAAACCACCACAAACTGATCCAGATAAAGCCTAAACACCCTATTCATCAAATCCATAAAAGCCGCAGGTGCATTCGTTAATCCAAAAGGCATTACTAAAAACTCATAATGCCCATACCTTGTGCGGAAAGCTGTCTTAGGAACATCTTCAGCTCTAACCCTCAACTGATGGTACCCGGATCTCAAATCAATCTTGGAAAACACTGCTGCTCCCTTTAATTGATCAAAGAGATCATCAATTCTAGGCAAAGGATACTTATTCTTGATAGTCACTTTGTTCAATTGCCTATAATCGATGCACAATCTCATAGTACCATCCTTCTTCTTCACAAACAAAACAGGGGCTCCCCATGGAGAAACACTAGGGTGAATAAACCTTTTATCCAACAACTCCTGCAACTGCACCTTCAACTCTCTCAATTCAGCAGGTGCCATTCTATAAGGAGTAATAGAGATGGGAGTGGTACCAGGTAACAACTCGATACCAAACTCAACTTCTCTCTCAGGGGGTAACCCTGGCACCTCCTCAGGAAACACGTATGGAAAACCTGCAACCGTGGGTATACTATCAAGTTGTGAACCCACTACTCGGGTATCCACAACATGAGCAAGATAAGCATCACACCCTTTTCTAATCAACTTTCTAGCTGTTACAGCTGAAACAAACAAGGATGCAAGTTGTCTCTGCTCACTAGACACCATCACATTTCTACCATCACCGGTTCTCAAGGTAACACACTTCTTTTGACAATCTACCACAGCTCCATGCTTAGACAACCAATCCATGCCTAAGATCAAATTATATTCCTTAGAAGGCAATTCAATTAAATCCCCAAGAAACTCCTCTCCTTGTACTACCACTGCACTATCACGATGAACCTTACTCACCACGACACTATGTCCTAAAGGATTTGTCACCAAGACATCAAATCCTAAGGACTCTGAATGCAATTCAGACACAGGCAATATGGATGCACTAATGTATGAATGAGTAGATCCTGGATCAATCAAAGCAAGTACTGAAATGCCAAATAAAGAGAATGTACCCGCTATAGCTGCTGAAGCATCCGGCTACCTCTGCATCACATAAACTCTCTGAGAAGATCCGGTCTCATCTGGCCTACTGCCTCCAGATGTCGATCCTCTTCTCTGACTAAACCCGGGCCGACCACCTCTACTGAAACCTCTGCCCCCTCGACCATCTCTGCTAACACTAGGTCGAGAAGCTGCAGACTCAGCCTGTCTATACTCCTGCATCTCAGGACAATCTTTAATAAAATGAGCTGGTGACCAACATCTATAACACCCAGCCGATCCACCCACCTTCCAAAAAACACCTCCATGGTTCCTACCACAAAGCTCACATGTAGGTGGGGTAGACCTCTGAATAAATGGAGGCGGAGCACTGGCTATAGAAGCTATAGGTCTCGGTCTCTGTCTCTGATACTGCACTGACCTACCCGGCTGTCTCTGACTCCCACTGATCCTCGGAACAAAACTTCCTCTACCCCTTTTCACAGATGAAGACCCGCCTCAAACTGGGGTCTTCTTACCCTAGTCTCCTCCTCAGAAGCAGCTGTTGCAATGCTTTAGGCTCTCTCAACACTTCTAACTGCTGCAACAAGCTGAGAGAAATCCTGGTACTGAGAGCCAGCCACGATGCACATAATAGAGGGCCTCAATCCTTTCTCAAACCTTCTGCACCGGTCTATATCATCAGAGATAATTCCTCCAGTATAACGACTCAACCGGATGTACTCACTCTCATATTCTGTTACCGTCCGGTTGTCTTGCCTTAAATTCAAAAATTCCATCTTCTTAAGATCTTTATACTCCCTCGAAGTATATTTCTGCTCGAACTCCCTCATAAAATCCCCATATGATAATGTAGGTGGATCATCCATGGCATGAGGAACCGTCTTCCACCAGTCATAGGCATCTTTCTGCAGGAGGGATCTTGCATAATCAAACTTCTCATCCGAAGTAGCTTGTAGCTGAATGAATATCCTCTGCACTTTATCCAACCACTGCAGGATCGGTAGTGCCCAAGAAATCTTCAGCCCCATACTTTCTCAACTTTTCATAATGTCTTACTGGCACTTGAGGCTGTGGTGGTGGTGGCTGTACTGGAGCTGGTCTCAATAGGTCTATCATATGCCTTAACCAACCCGGCGGAACCTCCTCTGCAGCTGATCTCTCTGGTACAGAAACAGGTGCCTCACTAACTCTCTCAACTCTAGCTCCATCTCTATACTCTTCAAAAGCTACACTCTCCACACTACCCTCTATAGACTGTCGTGAATGAGATGCCATCTCTACCTATATCTGCAAACATAGCAGATTATACCTCATTAAAGATCAAAGACTGCCATACCAAAACATATTTCTTATTTAAAACAACATTTTAAAACTCAAAATTTTTCTTTTTCTTATAATTGACCTAGGTTGAGAATCTCAAACCTAGGCTCTGATACCAAAATAATTGTAACACCCTTATACCCCGTATACGTACACAGCATGCTTTTACGATCGTAATATACGTATACTGAATATAGGAATGCCACGATTTACAACCAAACGACTCATTTATGAACAAATTTAAAACATTTAAAAGAAAATATAAAACACAAAAGATAAAGTGTTTATTTAAAACGCAGCGGAAAATATAACAAATATTTACAAATACTTATACATCAAAACTCACGTTTTACAAAATATAAAATATATATACATGTTTGGCAGTATGTCTTTGATCTTTGAGCTCCACTATCAACACCTCAAACTCTAGACTCTACTCGGCCTAGAGGAACTCTCCGGTTCTTCCCTGTCACCTGCGCGACGAACCACAATTGCGCTAAGCCTACGGCTTAGTGGTACAACTACAATAACAATGTACTTCTATGCCATGCCAATGTCATACATTTCAACAATTAAAAAAAATTATTCACAAGTGATATCTTTGTATTGTTCATAAGACTACATTTCATCATTTTATGATTTACATTGACACAAAAACAAGTATGGGCCCACAAGACACTAATATGTTATTCAAAGTTCAGAGTTACTGCTTTGGTCCATAATCATAATCATCAAGCCCGTAGGCGATACATATATATATATATATATCTCTATCCATGGATAGGGTAACAGACCCAGTCTCTTGGACCTCAACCCACTAAACTCGAGGAGATCCTCAACCCGGTAAGACTGTTACCTGTAACAGACCCACTCTCTTGGACCTCAACCCGGATAAACCAAGGAGATCCTCAACCCGGCAAGACTGTTACTACAATTCACATTTCACATTTATCAACTGGAATCGGCTTACAACCCGATCTTTTCACCTATCCGGTACTTTATAGGCATGCCGCCAAATCCAGAACTCTGAAGGTTGAATAACACATTAGACACATAATCATTTCATTTATATCTTTATACATTTCTTTCTCAATTCATTTCATTCTCATCATTATAGCCAACAACCATGGCTTCATATCTCATAATCAAAATAGGCAACCATGCCTCAATCATCTCATTAGCATCGTTATAGCCAACAACCATGGCTTCATATATCATCAAGATAATATACAATATCTCATTATATCTCAAATCACATTAAATCAATTAATCATTCAAGTATCCACAACCAATTGCATTAACATGCCTTTCATATCTCATCAAATGTTTTAACCCTGTAATCAATTGCTTAGCATATGTATAATCAAATATCAAATCATGTGAGTGTATGCAACAATGTAGTTTGTACTTACCTTAGGAACAACTCACACCAATCTACAACCTTTCTCTTACAAGAATTCTTCACCACCTAGGTTAGGACAATTCAACCTCTTCAATACCTAAACCAAAGGTGATAATACATACTCACTTAGAGATACACATGAGATAATAAGACTAAGAACCAAATAGGGCAAACCCTAAACATGACACGCTCAACAACACGGGCGTGTCCCTGACCGTGCCCTAAACTCACAACACAGAAGCTTTGACACGCTTAGAACCACGGGCGTGTCACTGAACGTGTAATACATTCTGTCTCACAGAAACATTGACACGTCCAACAACATGGGCGTGTTCATGGCCGTGTCAATTCCTCACCAACACAGTAGCTATGACACGCTCAGTGACATGGGCGTGTCACTGGACGTGTCAATACTACAACTACACAGAGGCTGTGACACGCTCAGTGACATGGGTGTGTCACTGCTCGTGTCACCCATCCAAGAACACAGAACCATCGACACGCCCAAAGACTTGGCCGTGCTCATGGGCGTGCCAGGCCAAAAATCCAGATTCCGGCAACATCAAGAACACAACCAACAAATCACTTCCTTTCACCAAAATCCACTTCAAAAAAACTTAGCTCAACATACCCAAAAACCATAACAAACTTACAAAAACACCAAAAACAACTAAAAACATACATCCAACACAAATCAAAATCATCACCACAAACCCAAAACTCAACCACAATACATTCACTTCTAACAACTTACTCTTTCCTTCAATCCTACCCCAAAATCCAAAATCACTTGAACCAAACACTCTTAAACACATCTTAATCAAACATAATCACATACTATCAACAATCAACCCACAAACTCAAACACATCTTAAAAGAAAATCAAGGAATCAATAGGAAACTTACCAAGGATGAAGAAACTCTTAAATTTCCACTTGATCACTTGAAAACTTCCTTAGATCTTGAGTTAAGAAGATCAAATCTCTCCCTTGTTCTCTTGTTTCTTTGTTAGCCGGCCAAAAGAAGAGAGAAGGAAAGAAAAGGAAAATAGCCACGGCAAGGAAAGAAAGAAAGAAGAAAAGATAGAAAGCAAAAGTCAAATCATCTCCTCAAAACCCTCTCCTCCAAGCATTTAATATTAAAATAATCCATTTAATCTCTCCCACTCATTTAAATTTCCTTCTAATTACTTATTAAATCAAAAATACAAAAATATCTTCTTTAGTTGACCAACCATTTGACTTGTATATATGTTGTATATATTTCCATATATACAACATATAAACTCTCTCTTCACTTCCTTTCTCTTTCCAATAACACATATACATTAAATTCAATAAAAGCAACAATTAAATCAAAACTTCTAGGGCACACTTTGGGATATTACAACTGTGATTTTAAGGGAATTACAATGGATTAAAGTTTTATGAATTAAAAAGTTGGTTAAGTTCTTTGACTCACCAAATTAGGGTTTGAGATGTATAATCATGAAATTAGGTTTTAGACACTTTAAAACATTTAGATTTATGATTTACAATCACTGAATTGTGTTTGAAAACTTACTGTGTTTGAATATGTTTATAGGGTTTTAAGGTTTAAAAGATTAGGGTTTAGAAAACTTTAGGGTTTAGGTTTTAAGGGAGTTAGGGTTCACTATTTTGGGTTTTGGAGTTGAATTAGGGTTTAGTGTTTTAGCATTAGGGTTTCGGAGAATGAATTAGTTTTTAGAATTTGGAAAATCAATTGATAATTTTATGAAGTTTTATAAAAATAAATAAAACGATTTAAGGTTTATAGAAGCAGAAAAGATGTTTTTAAGGTTTGTGGAAAGAAACAGATTTAAATTTCGGATTTTGAAAAGAAACAGGTTCAATTAGGGTTTTAAGATTTTGAAGAAGTAAAAATAACAATTTGAAGATTCTTGGAAAACAAAGCAACGAATTAAGGTTTTTAAACTTTAGAAAAGGTGAATTAGGGTTCTTAGGTTTTTTAAATTAAAAGAAATAATTAGATGATTTAAGTTACTGTGAAGAAATTAGACAATTGATGCATACCTCCGTTTGTTAGTTCCACCAAAAATTTCTTCTTCAATGAACAAAAACAAAGACAAGCTTTGTTGCCTTTGATGGATTGAATTGTTGTCTGCTCTCTCAAAAAAATTAGATTGATTCAAAGCCTTTCCTACTCAGTTTCGTTCTCAATTTTTCTCCAAATTTTTGTCTCAATTTCTTCATCATTTTTGTGTTGTTATTGTCCTTATTTATAGAAGAATTTGATGGTTAATTCTATTCATTCACGGAATATAACATTGATTAAGAAAAGGAAACCGAAACCTAATTGTATTAGGTTTTGGAAAAATTTGCGTCGGAAAAATTTTGCTGGTGAAAAAAAACTGCTGCGGAAAAAATGTGGTGGCAAAAGAAAACTACTGCGGAAAAAATGTGCTAGCAAAAAACTGCCTCAGCTGGCTGCGGGCGCGAATTGGCCTCCGGGCCATTTCGCCGTAGCCCCTTTCGTCGCCAATTTTTTTTATTTGTTTATTTTTATTTTTTATTAATAAAAATTAGATACTAAAGCAAAAATTATTTAATTAAGATAAAAAAAATTATTTTGGACTAATTAAAATATATTGGACCTGACTGGGTCAAAAATTAAGGGTCTACATATGCACATATCTTCTCGTTGCCCCCTGCGAGTAAAAATATTTTAAAAGTGCAAAAATATTTATATATACACGCAATTATCTGAATGATTAAATTCAATAATTGAGTTTCCTATTTATTATACTATTTATGTACTATTCATCACTATTCATTTACTATTTTTAAATAACCTACTATTTGAAATAGTAACCTAATATTTATCAATAGTGAAATTTACTTTTTGAATTTTATTTTTTTCTTTGCCGTTCCTCTATATAAACGACCTATTTCTTCATTTCATTTATAGCTAACTTGTTTGTTTTATTCATTCATAGCTATAACCCTTTCATTTTAGACATTTTAGCATACAGTTTTGGAAAAATGCATGCTTCAAGATCAGGAACTCATTCTAATGCTGAGTTATTGGAATTTATTTTGCGGCATGAAGATGAAAATATAGGTCTACTAGCCGGGATGCCGCTTTATTATAGTTCAAATCAAAAGAACAAGGTAATTATTTATTTTAATAGCAAATTATTGTTGTTTTTTTCTTTTCTTCCTTTTTTCTTTTTCTTTTCTTTTTTTTTCTCTTTTTTTCTTAATGTATTTATTTTATTTGTTTTCTTTTGTTCTTATTTTTTAATATATTTAATTTTTTCTTTTTTCTTTTTTTCTATTTTTCTTTTTTCATTTTTCTCTTTTCTTTTTGTTTTTATTTTTTTCTTCATATTTTCTGTTTTTTAGGAAATTTAGGAAAAATATATTAATTTAAGAATTTAAGTAGATAGAATATAAATTAATTTAGCCTAAAAATTGGTGGTATTGATATAATGATATACTTACCTCGTGTTAACTTACCTAGCTCCGTGTTAGCTTGATCATTGCGTTATTTGGGGCAGAGGGTGTGTCTACAAAGCCCGACAATGGTATGATGTAGCGCCTTCTCGGGTAAGGCAGATTATCTGAGATTGAAGCTTTGAGAGCTTTATCTTGTAATTACCATCCGAGGAGTATCCAAGAGACTAGAGCATGATCAGGCGCTTGCAGAATGATGGTTGGACACAACTCATACTTTTCACTTGCCAATTGGAGAGATGACATTCGGTATGATGGTCCGGTTCCTCTTACCAACGATATTTTGACATTTGAAGAAATTCAACAATTAATTAGTATGGAATCATCATTTAAAGGCCTTTCAAGATAAAAATCGAGCCAATTTGTAGTTATTGGATGAACTGCAAAGGACAGATTCACAGCGACACAACCCAACAATATGCTCGAGGATTTTTGTTGTATTTGCTCGGGTTGACCATTTTAGGCATTACCGAATCCGCCATCCATTTGTCAATGTTGAGGGCCCTTACTTATTTGAGGATGGTACCACTTTATGGCTGGGGTGAAGCTGGTCTTGCTTGTCTTTACCATAGACTTGATAAAATTTGCCGAAATAAGAATTTTTTGTTGGTTTTATGGCAGTTGTCGAGGTATTCTTCTTCCACCAATGTCAATTCCATTCTTATTGTTGTATGAATTTGATTTTTATTATTATTGTAGGCATTGGTATATGAGCATAATCTTGTGAGGGTGCCTGGTATTTCCCGAGAGAGAGTCGGGTATCCGAGATTAAATTTCTGGTTGTCAGATCGCGTAAAAGTTCCTGGCTCTCATCATGTGCATATCCAAAGCTTCGCCTTGAGCTACTTAACCTGGGAGTAGGTAAAATTACCTTATATCATTTTGCAGGTGAATTTGGCCTGGTGGAACATAGAAGAGCGGACAAACTGGACTTTCTTCATGAATGCTACACTGCCTTTTCAATATACTCGCCGAGTCATCGCCGGCCCTATGACTAGTGGCTGGTTTCTCGGAGATAGAGTATATGAGTGGTTTCTTGGTACCGAGCAGCAGAGGATCCTGATGCGTTGCACAAAATATACTTTAAATATTACATCAATGTCAGAGAATGCATGGTCATTGGCCCGACACGGTTATGATGTTGAAAAGTTTCTCTATCCACTGGGTGCATCTTATACCCATTTTATTCAAATAGGGCTCTTGAACTTTGATGTATCTCCTGTCGGTGTACAGGAAATTCCTGAAGAAAATGAGGATAGAGATGAAGAGGAACATCATGGAGAGGGAGGAGAGTTCATTCCACATCTCGGGGCTAGCACTTCTCAGGTAAACTTTTACCATTTTTCCATTGTAATCGCTCCCTTCTTAATTAATTTATTTTAACTTTTCTAATGATTGTTGCATGTTGCTGGCTCATTTGATCATGAGACTGCATCTTCTTTTACTGCTCCTTCATTTGCTCATTCTAGTCCACCAGATATGCCATCTCAACCACAGGGTATTGATATGAATTACCTGATAAGTTTTCCTGTTTCATGGTAATTTATGCTATATGTATGCATGATTATGCATGCTCTTACTCTTTTCCTTTCTGGCTCACAGCGGATGCTTGAAGAACAAAACAAGAAACTTCAAGAAGAGATGACTGCTAGTCGTCAGCAGGTTTCCAATTTTTAAAATTTGTACCATCAGTCAGAGCAAAATTTTTGAGACTTCGGGTTTTAGGGGATGAGAGATCCTGATACTTCTTCATATAGAGGCCCCCATACTGATGACCATGAGATCCTTTCGTCTAATTCTAATGAGGTCTATTATAGATCGGAACTCCAAGGTAATAGAGATTCTGGTGCTCCTGCTTCGAGCAGACTCGGGATCGGTGATTTGCCTCCTCCTCCAACAGGCGATGATTTTTTCAGAGCTTTATTTAATGATCTACCACCTCCTTCTTAGTGATGTATAAATATTATATCAATTGAGGAAATATTGTATAATAATGATAAAAATAATAATGACAATATATAATTTCTATCTTTACCGCAACTCTTTTTTTTTTTTTAATAAAATGTTGGTATTGCCAAATCAATGTCAATGTACCTCAGGACTTTATTTTCAAATTAACATATCTATAACATGACAACCCTAGTTACCATACTAAACTTGAGAATCATTTCTATTTAAGCAAGAATTGTTGCACTTGAGATAGGTATATAAACATTACTTGGCTAAAGGTCTCATTGAGTTTGAATATGGTCTATCTCATATGCTTGCTTATCCAAACTATCTCCACTAATAGACTCTACCTGCTAAGAGAGATCAATAAGTCTTTGATAGGCTTAAAATGGGGTCTATAAGGGATACATGTTTAAGTGAAGGCCATTTTGAGATTGGAGCTGGTGTGACACAAAGGACAAACCTTCACACTACAAATTTCTTGTTTGAACTTTAGTTAGCTAGAAGCATAAAAAGATAGAGCTTTGAGAGTTCTCCCATCTTTTTGGCATTAATCCAGATCTTGATTGGGATAGACTTTGCCATTGCAAAAAAAGTTTGGTAACAAAATTCATTTCTTTTCTTCTTCTCCCTTTTCTTTCTTTTTTATTTTTCTTACTCCTCCCTTTATTTGAGCATTTTATCATTTTGTCCTTCTTCCTTGTAGGACTATCAAGTACAAAACTTTCAAGAACTGGATGGTCTTTCTCCTTTTTCTCTGATTTTGGTAGAATCTTTGGTTGGATTTGACCAGTTCAAGTCAAACCGTCCTTATAAACCAAATGGAAGCCTTTTGTTGTCTTAGGTAAAGAGAGCTCAGTCGGCTTTTTTGAACTGCCTTTTTAGGTTTTATCTTTTTTTTTCCTCTTCTTTTTTCTTTTTTCCTTTTCTTTTTTCCATTTCTTTTTTTTCCTCTTCTTTTTTCTTCTTTTTTTCATTTTTCTTTTTTTTTTTTGGGTTCTAGCTCTAATAGAGTTGTCTTGTTTAAGTTGTCTTGTTTGTACCAACTTGTATTTCTAATAATGGATGAGTGGAGTGGTATTAATCTCTTTGACAGGGATAAACCATTTGTTACTCTAATATTATCTTGATAGATTGGAGATATTAGGTGAACTTCAACTACCCTTATGGTCTTCAGAGCACCAACTATCCTTACAGTCTTGGCTATACATTCCATTCTTTGTCTTCTTGCCTTTTCACCTTAGTGATCATAAGACTTGTCAAAAGTATCACAACAGCACAGGGTAGGTTGTTGGGATTATATGCCAATGAAAAGAAAGCTAAAATTTTATGAAGGCTCAAAGGGACAACTAGGGATTGATATTTAATAGGGTGGATACAAGTTATTAGCTAACCAAACAATGCCTAGATCATCTCTCCCTTAAATAAGTCGAGTTCAATTTTGCCTCGAAAGTTTGTCAAAGCATGTTCTAAGACTGACTAGGACCTAGACAAAGGTAATTATGCAGGACCCCTCTCTAAGTAAGCATACACAACTCAATGCCATAGAGTAATTCCCTCCCTTAGTAAAGTCATTCAAGTCATGATGCCTAGACATTAATTTATGAGCACCAAGCTAGATTCCTCATTGATTGAGCACCAAAATGAGCAAAGACCAACAAAAAATTTTAATGAAAGTAATTTATTCAAACACGATTGTTCCAATTAAATATTAAAGAAAGTAAAATTGAAAAACAACATTCAAGCTAAGGAAAGTTTGTTGTGTTAAGCTTCTTTTCCTTTCACATCTTCAATATATCCATCTTGAAAGGATGATAAAACAAAATCTTCTACCAATCCTTTTCCCACCATGAAGGTTATCGGTGGAGGTACTCTTCCAAACTTAGGCAAAGGATTGTTCTTGGTGTTGGGCTTTTCCAGCTCTGATAGCTTACCACTATCGATTAGATCTTGGATATCATGCTTCAATCGGGTATATCTATCAGTCTCATGTCCTTGAGTCTGATGAAACTGACAAAAAGCTTTAGTATTAAATTTTGGGGGTAAAGGATTCGGCAAAGGTCGAGGGGCCAATGGCTGTAACAGTCCCTTCTTTTATAGCTTGTTGAAGACCCAAGACAAAGACTTCCCCAGATCTGAAAATTGCCTTCTATTTGCTTCACCAGTTGTATTAACATCAACTTCTTTTTGCGTGCTTTGACTTCCAGACTGATATTTCCCTTTCTCATTTCTTCTTGTCGAAAAGCGATTCTTTTCCCTTTCCCACTCTTCAATTTGTAGACCAGCTTGGAAAAGATCTTTGAAATCACGAATGAGTGCATGAGACATCCTTTCACGGAGATTGGGCAGGACACCTCTCACTATCATCCTTATTTGATCAGATTCATCGGGCCTCTTCTTGAGCAAAGCAGCCTTATTTCTCGATCTCTTCACATAGTCCATAAAATTCTCATTTGATTTTTGCCTAATGGCTTCCACCTCCATCAAGGTTACTTCCAACTCGACATTGTACCCATATTGTTGAATGAAAGCCTTATATAACATGTTCCAATCTTTTTTGAGTACTTTCCTCTAAGGTGTTAAACCATATTTTTGACAACAGGGTCCAATGAGAGCTTGATGTACCTTAGAGTTTGAGCCTTAGTAGCTCGGGCATACTGCATAGCAGTGATATACTGCTTCACATGGAGCTGGGGGTTTCTAGTACCATTGTACCTAGCGAAGGAAGGCATCTTGAACTTATAAGGGACCTCCTCATCTTGTTCAAATAGTTTGTCGATCTCAGACATCTCTTCAGTTTTTAGCTTCTTCTCAAATTTCTTTTCTAAATCAGCAATCATCTTCTCAACATCTGATGTCTCGGTCTTTTCAACAACCTTTGACTCCTTTTTTTCTTGAGAATCTTGGAAGTATTGAGCCCAATCATACTTAATCTTAATTATTGAGCCTCAATCTTAATTTTTCCCCAGTGGAGTCGCCACTGTGAGCGGGAATTTTTGCTCCCACTCCCAGTGGAATGGTTCTTGTGACTATGGCACTGTTTAGGCTTGAGGCCTTAGAGAACACAAACCTAAGCCTGGAGAAAAATGGAGTCGCCACTCGGATGGGCCGAGAAAAAGAAAGGGGTGGATGACTCGATTCCTATGGAATCCCCAGCCCCCTAATGGGTTCCAAAAGTTAGGTACGTGTGGAGAAGGTGAGAAGTTGCCCAGCACCCCCACAATGCCCAGTTCATTGGAACCGGCCTCCTTTGCAAGTCTTAATATTATAAAATTCTTAAGTATGACAATATTATCCATATTACATGCAACAATTGAAATAAAGCATCATTATATTAAAATGAAAGCAATGTCCAAACAAAGCAAATAAATGGACACCCATCCGAAGATGGAAATATGTCCTTACATCATCCATGTCTAAACTAAATAGGACACCCACCAAAAGATGGAAACATATCCTTTGCATTGGTCCAAAATATAAAAGCAATTTAAATTACATAGAAATTAATTAATGAGGTACCCACAAAGTGGAAACATGCCTCTTACAATTTTAATACTAAAACAAACAAATAATAATCATAACAATAAAGAAAATAATCATCCATGGTAAATTAAATAAATCAAGCATTGAAATCAAATAAATCAACCATCAAAACATATAATAAACTACATAATCAAATCTAAAATTAAATAAAGCAATAAAGATACAAATTAGGGTTTATGTCTCAATTTAGAATTTGTTAATTAACATTTAGGGTTTTGAGATTTTAGAATTATTATTGTTATCATTTAGGCTACTGCAAAGATTTTTTGGAAAAATGGAATGGATTAGGGTTTTATAAATTTATGAAATTAGTAAGGTTCTTTGATTGATCAAATTAGGGTTTAAGGGTGACATCATAAAATTAGGGTTTTGGAATCTTAAGACAATAGAGTTTATAATTCTTGGTTAATGGATTGTGATTTTAGGTTTACTATATTGAGTTTTAGGGTTTAGATTTATTTGTCATAAGATTTTAAGGTTTTAAGGATTAAGGTTTAGGAAAACTAGGGTTTACCGTATTAGTTTTGAGAGAATTAGGGTTTTTTGATATTTTAGAAAACATAATTGATTTTAGGATTTAAGAAAACAATTTAGAGTTTTATAAAAGTAATTATGATTTTTAGAAAACATGAAGAAGATTAGAATTTGGAGATTTAATAAAACATTTGGAAATTTAGACAAAATGTTATGGTTTAGATGAAAATAGTTCGAGGAAAAAGAATAGTTTTAGGGTTTGTGAAGTTTTTGGAAACAGAAGAGTAGTTTAGGGTTCTTAAGGTTTAGATCATTGACTAAGGCTACTGGAAGAACGTATGATACATTACTAAGTTTAATAATTTAGATTACTTAGAGAAATAAATGATGGAAACATTGTAAATAACATCAAACCAAAGATTTATAATCAAACCAAAAATTCCTGCGAGGAAATTGCGAGCTGCGAGGAAATTACTGTCGGCGGGCGCCAATTCCTGTTAGGTAACATTGTAAATAACATCAAACCAAAAATTATGAGTTGTGAGGAAATTCCTGAGGGCGGGTGCCAATTCGCCGCAGGAAATTCCTGCCGGCGAATTGGCCTGCGGCCAATTCCCCTTCGGCGATAAATTTTTCATCGCCGATTTATTTTTATTTTTTATTTTTAATATTATTATTGTTATTTTATTTTTCTTTTTTAACTTTACTATTATTACCCTTTTTATTTTTATATAAAAATTATAAATATATTTAATTAAAATACCACAATAATTATTTTAGCCTATATAAAAAAATAATGGACCAGACTGGGTCAAAAATTAAGGGTCTACACACATTTTCCAACCAAATGTGTTAAATCCCAATGTCATGTAAATGTAAATAATTATTCAAAGTTTGTACTTACCTCTAAAAGCAACAAACATCACTTTCAACCTCCTCTTCCAAGATATCCCTCAACACTTCGATTGGGTAACTCAAGTCTCTTCAAAGCCTTAACCAAATGTGATTACAATTAATCACTAAGTGATACACTTAGGTATAAACAAAACCTCTCACACAAGGATAAGATACACAATTGAAAAATAAGGAGAAAAACTATCTAGGGCAAACTCTACACATGACACGCTCAACAACACGGGCGTGTCTATGACCGTGCCCTAAACCCATAACACAAAAGCTTTGACATGCTCAGAGACATGGGCATGTCACTGCACATGTAAATACTACAACAATACAGTAGCTACGACACACTTAGTGACATGGGCGTGTCACTGCACGTGTAAATACTACAACAACACAGAAGCTATGACATGCTCAGTGACATGGGTGTGTCACTGCACGTGTCAATTCTACAACAACACAGAAGTTGTGACATGCTTAATGACATGGGTGTGAGTGGGGATTTTTGCCCCCACTCCCAGTGGAATGGTTCTTGCGACTTCGGTACTGTTTAGGCTCAGGGCCTTAGAGAACACGAGCCTAAATCTAGAGAAAAATGGAGTTGCCACCCGGACAGGCCGGGAAAAAGAAAGGGGCGGATGACTCAATTCCTAAGGAATCCCCAACCCCCTAATGGGTTTGGAAAGTTGGGTATGTGTGGGGAAGGTGAGAAATGGCCCAGCACCCCCACAACACCCTGTTCATTGGAACCGGCCTCCTTTACAGGTCTTAATATTATAAAATTCTTAAATATAACAATATTATCCATATTACACACAATAAATAAAAGAAAGCATCATTATATTAAAATCAAAGCAACGTCCAAACAAAGCAAATAAATGGACACCCATCCAAGTATGGAAACATGTCCTTATATCATATGCCTAGATAGGACACCCACCAAAAGGTAGAAACATGCCCTTTATATAGGTTCTAAAATAAAAAAGGAAATTAAATTACATGATGTTTAACTAATGAGGTACCCACCAAGTGGAAACATACCTCTTACAACTTTTGCAAATCTAAATTAATTGATAAAAGTAAATAATCATTCATCATAAATAAATCATTCATCAAAGCTATTAATCAAAATATAAAATAAACATCCATCCATGATAAATTAAATAAATTAAGTATTGAAATTAAATAAATTAAAGCATAAGAAATAAATCAAAGCATAATCAAGTATGGAATTGAATAAAGCAAATAAAAGTCCAATTATGACTACTGTGACTTTTTATGGAATTAAAACAAATTAGGGTTTTATGTTTTAAAGGGTTCGTAAGACTCTTTGATTAACAAAATTAAGGTTTGAATGATGATATCATGAAACTAGGGTTTTAAACACTTTAAAATACTTTAATTTGTGATTTTTGGTTATTGGGTTCCTAATCTACTGTGTAAAATTTAGGTTTTTATGTTTTTATGTTTTTTAATGTTTTAAAAGGATTAGGGTTCATAAAAATTAGGGTTTAAGGTTTTAAAAGGATTAGGGTTCATTATTTTGAATTTTGGAAGTTGAATTTGGATTTGATATTTTGGAATTTAGGGTCTCGGGTGGTGAATAATTTTTAGGGTTTTAGAAATCAATTTGATATTTTATGGAATTTTATGAATTTAAACAAATAAATTAAAGTTTTTATAAGTAGAAAAGATGTTTTTTAAGGCTTTTTGAATGAAATAGAACCTACTTTAAAATTTTAAAAGAAGCAGAATTTACATCTTAGTTTTGTTGAAAAATATGTTCAATTAGAGTTTTAAGGTTTTTAAGAAGAAAAAATAACAATTTTAAGCCTTTTGGAAGATAATGTAATATCCCAATGTATGCCCTAGAAGTTTTAATACAATTGTTGTTTGATTTGAATTTAATGTACATATGTTTTTGCAAAGGAAAGTTATGTGAAGAAAGGAAATGTATATGTTATATATATGTTAATATAAATAACATATACATAAGTCAAATGGAGAGTCAATGGAAGAAGATATTTTTATGTGTGATATGTGAAATTACTTAAATGGGCATATAAGTGACAAAGGTTAAGTTAAATGGGTGAGGGCATTTAGGTAATTGCTTTGTTAGAATTGCTTGGTGGATATTTAAAGAAGAAGAGAAGTTTGACTTGTGATTATTTTCTTTTCTTCTCCTTTGTGTGCTGGCTATTCAAGAGAGGAGAGAGCAAGAGAGGTGTTCTTGATGCTAGAATCAAATTGAAGGAGAAATAAAAGGAGTTGGTTGGAGATTTGTGTAATTTCTTCATTTAAGGTAAGTACTCTCTTGTTTATCTTTGTTATTTTTGAAGTTATGTTTGAGTTGGGTTGTGATGTGCTAAGATTATGAATAGGTGTGTTTGAGATGAGTTTATAAGTGTTGAGATTGATTATAAGTTAAAAAGGTTGGATTGATGTTGTTTTTGGTTGGAAGATGATAAGTTAAGGGTGATGTTTGGTTTTAGGGTTTTGAAATGGATTATTGATGTATGGTTAATGTGAATATTGTGTTAAACATGCAAAATAAGTGTTAATGATTTTGATTACATCCATTTGAATGAGTTTATGTTGTGTATATTGTGTTTTTATTCAATCAAAAGAGAGTTGGCCATAGTTAGGGTTTGTATACATGAGAGACACGGCCAAACCAAGGAAGAGACACGGCCAACCTAAGGTATTTTTGAGAGACACGGCCAAGTCCATGGAAATTTGGCCGTGTTGGGTATTTTTGGAGAGGACACGGCCTTGTCCCTTGCCCATGTCTGCTTTTGTTGCTTTTGGTTGAGAGACACGGCCACAAGCTTGGCCGTGTCCCTTGAGGGTGTCCCTTACTGTGATTTGTTTCTTGCTTTTCTCACATTGTTGAATCCTTCCAAGGTCTTTTGTATTTATACTTTGAACATACTTAAAACAAAGATGACCTAAACAAATGTGTATTCAGGATTTTAAATTTAAGAGTAAGGTGAATTATATATGTGTACATATATCAATGATGATCATTTTAATGGATGTTTAATGTGTTTGATTATGTACATTTCAATAATAATGTACTTTGAAATGTTGTATCAATGATGCTATATGAATAAAATGATTTGAGATATAATATGATATGAGGCCATTGTAATTGGCTATGATAACTCAAATGTAATTTGAAGCCATTGTGTTTGGCTATGATGATTCTATTGGAAGAACATAAGGCATGTTTGCCTAATTGATGATGAGATGTGAGAATGAAATAATAAATGAATTGTGTGTCTAATGAGTTATTCATTTTCAGAGTTTTGTTATTGGTGGCATGCCTATTGGTAACATTCTCTTGAAGTTAGGTTGGATTGGATCCTTGAAGCCTAATTGAGATGTTACAACCCTTGAAGCTAGGTTGGATTGGTTCTTGAAGCCAAGTTGGGTTGATACTTAGCATGCTTTGTTCCCCTTGAAGCTTGGTTGAATCTAAATCCTTGAAGCCTAGTTGGGTTTATGATAATGATAAATGTGATAACAAAACCAAAGCATTAACTCTGAAAATTGAATGGCATATTAGAGTGTTTTGGGCCCATGCTTGTCTTTGTATATAATGTGATTCTTGAATGGTAAAAACTATGAAACTATGAAGAAGTAATATGAATATTGTTATGACATTAAATGTATTATGATGTGGTAATGTGATGTGCTTCTATGTGTGTGGTTTATGAAATATATAGGTGTGATGTTAGCTTTTCACTTATGATGTTCACTTTATGATTTAGATGTGTGACATTACATTGCCTTAAAATATTATGTTGGTATATTTTGTACTACTAAGCCAATGGCTTAGCGCGATAGTGTTTAATCGTGCAGGTGACAGAGTTGAACCTGAGAGCTCCTCGAGACCTAGTGAGACTAGACATTGAGGATTTCCTTTTTGGGACTTAAAGATCAGAGAAGGGCTGCCAATCATGTATATATTCTATGTTTTGTAAATTTTGATTTATATCATATTTGTAATAACTTCCGCTGTGAATTAATAAATGTTTTTATATATATATGGTGTCTTTTGGATTTCTTTTAAATGTTTGAGATTGGTTTCACTTATTTATAAAAATAATTGTTGTGTCTTTTTAAACTGTGGCATTTTCTATATTCAGTATACGTATTTTACGATCGTTTAAGCATGCTTGGTACGTATACGGGATATAGAGGTGTTACAGATAAACTAATGAAATAGGGTTTTTTTGGCTTTAGAAAAACTAAATTAAAGTTCAAAGATTTTTAATTTTGATTTCATAGATTTGCTACTGTGTAAAAAAAAATAATTAAAGAAAATTAATTAACACATACCTTCTTTTGATGATTTCTCCAAAAATAATTCTTCTTGGATGAACTAGCTCCAAAGACAAGCCTTTTTTTGCCTTTGAATCCTCTAAATCGTGTTGCTGCTGTTCCAGAAAAGAGTTGAATTGAATTTATTCTTTTCCTTCCTTGATTTGGTTTCAAATTTTCCAAACTACTCTTGGATTTTTGCCTCCCCCAAATTAATTGTCTTTGGTCCTTATTTATAGTGGATTGAGGTTGTTTTTTTCCTAATTAGTTAAGGTAAGTAATATTAATAAAAAAAAAAGAAACCAAAACCTAATTGGATTAGGTTTCGAAAAATTTGTGTCGAAAAATTTGCGCTGCCGAAAAAAATTCTGCCGCAGAAATCTGCGGCAGCGCACACGGAGCGGGCCCGTAAGCTATTTCGCAGGCAGAAAATTTTTGCGTGCGAAATAGGCCAGAAAATTTCTGCGTGCAAAATAGCACAGTGATTTCGCCCGTAGGAATTTCTTGCGGGCGAAATGCCCACGGGCCTGTGAGACGATTTTTTCATCGCCGATTTTTCCGACTCCGATTTTATTTTTATTTTTATTTGTTTATTTCTATTTGTTATTAAAAAAAATTAGATACTAAAGCAAAAATTATTTAATAAAAATTATTTTGGACCAATTAGACAACAAAAATCATTTTAGACTAAATAAAACATATTGGATCAGATTGGGTAAAAAATTAAGGATCTACAATGGGCGTGTCACTGCTCGTGTCACTAATACTGAAAACAGAACCATCGACAAGCCCAAAGGCATTGCCGTGTCACCAGGCGTGTCAAGGCAAAATCCTGATATCGACACAGAAATTATCACATCCAAATATCATATTTCATTAACCTTTTCAACTCCAAACAAACTCAACCAATTCCACCATTAAACCACATAATACTTGTATAAACATCAAAATAACTCAGTTAAAACAAAATATACAACCACAACCAAGACTTCTCAACTCAAAAGTTACACAACCCAAAACTCTTATTCTCTTCACCAAACTTAACCCTTTTCTTCAATCCAATCCCAAACTTCATAGTTAACTAGACAAATGAAATTCAAACATACCAAAATCAACCTTTAAAACATACTACACCAAACATCCAATTCACACATACAAACTTTCATGGAAAATCAAGGAAACAAGTTGAAAACCTACCAAATATGGATAAGATCGTTAAAATTCCAACTTGAACACTTGAAATCCTTCAATTATTTAAGTAAACAAGAAGCAACTTCTTTCTTTCCTTTGATGATAATGGTCGGCTTCAATGGAGGAAGAAGAAGAAGAAAATAGTGATCACCAACTCCACTACCAACTAACACTCTCATAAACCACACAAATTTCCTCTTTAATTATCAACCAAGCATATTTATTATTATTTAATTAATATCAAATATCCTCTTTCACTATCCATTTAATATTTATTTAAATAATTAAAATATCATTTGACCAAGTTAAAATGTTGACTTGTATATGATATGTATACTTCATATATACAAAATATACACACTTCCCTTTCTCTTTTCTTTTCATTTAATTATATATATACTTTTAAATCATTTAATTAATTTTTAAAAATTAATATTTTCAAAATTTTGGGATATTACACGCCTTCATAAGGGATTTCAAAGATCTTCCTCAGGCTAGCTGGCTTGCAAATAGAAGAGTGGAAAAGAGAGAAGAACCATTTTTCTGCAAAACAAAATTATTAGTCTAGCAATCAAAATACACATAAGGAAGTCGATGTTAATGCAATTGGTCAAGGAAGTAGAAGAGCGGTGAAATGGTTCTTATGACTTTGGCACTGTTAGGCTCTCGGCCTTAGAGAACACAGGCCTAAGCCTGGAGAAAATGGAATTGCCACCCGGATAGGCCAGGAAAAAGAAAGGGGTGGATGACTCGATTACTAAGGAATCCTATAGGCCCTTAATTTTTTATCAGATCCAGTCTAAAGATTTTAAAATAGTCTGAAATAATTTTTATGATATTTATTATTTATTTAAATATTTATTATTGTTATAAATAAATGAATGTCTATTGGGTCCCACAGTCCATACATGTATTAGGGTTTCTACTCTATAAATAGAGGAGTTCCCCATCAGTTTAATACTATGCTCATATCTCTTAGTATATATTCTTCTTGTCCTCTTCTCTCTTGTCTCTTGCCTCTTCCTTTATTTTTCAACACGTTATCAGCACGATTGCTTTGGTGTAAGGTAATCTCATGGTTGTGAATAATTCTTTTAAACTTACTTTGACTATTAAAAACCCTCTTGTTCTTTGGAACAATTTGAAAGAAAGGTATGATCACCAGAAAACTATTATTCTCCCAAAAGCTCGTTATGAGTGGATGCATCTGCGATTGCAAGATTTTAAATCTGTAAGCAAATTTAATTCTGCCCTTTTTAGAATTAGCTCTCAGCTAAAGTTATGTGGAGAGAATATTACTGATCATGACCTATTAGAGAAAACATTCTCTACTTTTCATGCTTCGAATGTTGTTTTACAACAACAATATCATGAAAAGGGCTTTAAAAAGTATTCTGAATTAATTGCTTGTCTTCTTATGGCTGAGAAAAATAATGAATTATTGATGAGAAATCATGAAGCTCGCCCAACTGGATCTGCTCCATTCCCTGAAGTGAATGGAAGCCAAGCCCACTTAAAATAAATCTATGGCATTCCCTGAAGCGAATGTAATTTCATATGGGCATAGACAAGAGTATAATCGTCGTGGACGAGCTCGTGGTCGAAATAACTCTCGTGGCAATCGCAATGGTAGTCGTGGTGGTTATAGAAATACACCATATCATAAAAATGGGAAGAATAATGAAAGAAAAAGAACTAATGAGAATAATGGATCTAATCCATCTTCTAATGTTAGTTGTCATCGATGTGGTGGAAAAGGACATTGGCTACATACATGTCGTATGCCAAGAAATCTTGTTGATCTTTATCAAGCATCTTTGAAAAATGGAGGAAAGAATATTGAGACAAAATTTTCCTACAATGATGGGCTAGATGATACTGCGATTGATGCCACCCATCTTGATGTTGCTGATTTATTCTCAGACCCAAATGGAAATATTGATCATTTAGTTGGCAATGACAATCTTGATGCCTAAGTTTAGTTTTTGATTATTCAATTTTATTTTCCTTTATGAATATTTCTATCATATTTTGTATTGAACTTTTATAATTATTTGGATTTTACTTTATTATGTTTTTATTTTAAACTTGTGACATTTTATATTCTTTTAAGTATTATATTAATTTGCTTCTTATATTTTTGAAGACATTATGGATGCTACACAAACTTTAGTGGAAAAAAAATTGAGATTTGTGTATTGCTGATAGTGCATCAACGCACACGATTCTTAAAGATAGAAAATACTTTTCCCAATTGAAAATGGGAGAAGAATTTGTTCATACTATATCTGGAAGGAAAAGAATTATTAAAGGCTCTGGAAGAGCAAGTATAATACTTCCAAAGGGAATGATTATTAATATTAATGGTGCATTATATTCCCCATTGTCTCACAGAAATTTATTAAGTTTTAAAGATATTCGTCTAAATGGATATCATATTGAGACAAAAGATATGGATACTAAAGAATTTCTTTGTATTACAAGTACCATATCAAACAAAAAATGTGTATTAGAGGAACTACCTGCAGTTTCCTCTAGTTTATACTATACTTGTATTCGCACAATTGAAATTAATATGGTTGTAAACCAGAAGTTTACAAATCCAAGTGCATTTATTATTTGGCATGATCGATTAGGTCATCCTGGATCAATAATGATGAGAAAAATTATAGAATCTTCATGTGGACATCCATTGAAGAACCAAAAGATTCTTCAATCAAATGAATTTTTTTGTCCAGCTTGTTCTCAAGGGAAGTTGATTATTAGGCCATCGCCTAGTAAAATTCAAATTGAATTACCAGCATTTTTAGAATGCATACATGGAGATGTTTGTGGACCAATTCATCCACCTTGTGGACCATTTAGATATTTTATGGTCCTAATTGATGCATCCTCAAGATGGTCACATGTTTACTTATTATCAACTCGAAATTTGGCATTTTTGAGATTGCTCGCTCAAATAATTCGTTTAAGAGCTCAATTTCCAGATTATTCTATTAAAACAATTCGTTTGGATAATGCTGGTGAATTTACATCTCAAGCCTTTAATGATTACTGCATGTCAATTGGAATTAAAGTTGAACATCTTGTTGCTCATGTTCACACTCAAAATGGTATGGCAGAATCATTCATTAAAAGATTGCAATTAATTACGAGGCCATTACTGATGAAAACAAAACTTCCTATTTCTGCTTGGGGACATGCTATATTACATGCAGCATCACTTATTCGCATCAGGCTAACAAATTATCATTAATTCTCCCCTCTACAATTGGTTTTGGGTCAGGAACCAAATCTTTCCCATCTTCGAATTTTTGGATGTACGGTTTATGTTCCAATTGCTCCACCACAACGCACAAAGATGGGCCCTCAAAGGAGGTTAGGGATATATGTTGGGTATGAATCTCCATCAATAATTAAATATTTAGAGCCTTTAACTGGAGATTTATTTATTGCTAGATTTGCTGATTGTCATTTTGACAAGTCAGCTTTCCCAGCATTAGGGGGAGAAAATAAACAGTTGGAAAAACATATTAGTTGGAAAGAATTATCTTTATCTCATATGGATCCTCGCACTGGGCAATGTGAATTAGAAGTTCAAAAGATAATTCATTTACAAAATGTAGCAAATCAATTGCCAGATTCATTTACTGATCCAAAAAGAGTAACTAAATCTTATGTTCCAGCTGAAAATGCTCCTGTTAGAATTGTAGTCCCTGAAGGACAAGTTGCCCAAGCTAGTGAGTCTATTGCATGCCAAAAACATGGTAGACCAATCGGTTCCAAGGATAAAAATCCTAGAAAAAGAAAAGGAGCGAATGTTCAAAATGACCAAATTTTTGGAGAAAATGCTCTTGAAGAGCAATTTTTAAGAAGACACGTGACATTGTGGAAAAGTTTCCAGAAGAAACTCAGGTACTTGAAAATATTGAAAATGATGAGATCTCAATAAATTATGTCGTGTCTGGTCAAAAATGAAATCGAAGCCAAGTAAACGTCGATGAAATATTTGCATACAATATAGCGCTAGATATTGTAAAAGAAGATGAGGATCTTGAACCTAAGTCTATTGATGAATGTTGACGCAGAATTGATTGGCCAAAGTGAAAAGATACAATTGAGGCTGAATTGAAATCCCTTGAAAAGCGTAAAGTTTTTGGACCTGTTGTCCAAACGCCAATGAATATCAAGCCAGTGGGATATAAATGGGTTTTTGTACGAAAGCGAAATGAAACTAATGAAATTGTGAGATACAAAGCAAGACTTGTTGCCCAAGGTTTTTCACAAAAACCTGGCATTGACTATGAGAATACATATTCTCCTGTGGTGGATGTAATTACACTAAGATATTTAATAAGTTTGGCAAATCATGAAAGTCTTGAAATGCATTTAATGGATGTTGTGACTGCCTATCTGTATGGCTCACTTGACAAAGATATCTATATGAAAGTTCCTGAAGGATTTAAGTTGCCTGAAGTACAAAAATTAAATTCTCGAGAAGTTTATTCCATTAAGTTGAATAAAGCTCTCTATGGATTAAAACAATTTGGGCGAATGTGGTATAATCGTCTTAGTAAATATTTAATGAAAGAGGGCTATAAAAATGATGCTATATGTCCATGTGTTTTTATCAAAAGATTTGGATCCGGATTTACCATTGTTGCTGTCTATGTTGATGATCTAAATATCATTGGAACTTAAGAAGAGATATCTAAAACTGTGGATTTATTGAAAAAAGAATTTGAAATGAAAGATCTCGGAAAGACAAAGTTTTGTCTTGGCTTGCAAATTGAGCATATTGCAGATGGTATTTTAGTCCATCAATCCACATATATAGCCAAGGTGTTAAAGTGGTTTTATATGGACAAAGCACATCCATTAAATTATCCAATGGTTGTAAGGTCGCTTGATGAGAAAAAAGATCCTTTTTGACCTCGAGAAGATGATGAAGAACTTCTTGGTCCATAAGTACCATATCTTAGTGCAATAGGAGCATTAACATATCTTGCTAGTCATACTCGACCTGATATAGCATTTGCAGTAAACTTATTAGCAAGATATAGTTCTTCACCAACATGAAGACATTGGAATGGAGTTAAACATATTCTTCGATATCTTTGTGGTACAATGGACTTGGGTTTATTTTATGCTAACACATCAAAGTCAGTTTTGATTGGTTATGCAGATGCAGGATATTTATCAGATCCATATAATGGTAGATCTCAAACAGGTTACTTATTTACATGTGGAGGTACAGCTATATCATGGCGATCTACAAAACAGACTATTGCTGCTACTTCTTCTAACCATGTAGAGATTTTGGCCATCCATGAAGCAAGTCGAGAATGTGTTTGGTTGAGATCACTAATTCAATATGTTCGAGGTACATGTGGTTAACATCCTCAAAAAGAACTCCCAACAGTTTTATATGAAGATAATGCTGCATGTATACACCAGTTAAAGGAAGGATTTATTAAAGGGGATAGAACAAAGCATATTTCACCAAAATTCTTCTTCACTCATGATCTTCAAAAGAATGGTGATATTGATGTTCAACAAATTCAGTCAAGTGACAATCTTGCCGATTTATTCACGAAGTCGCTTCCTACAACAAGTTTTGAGAAATTGGTGTACAAAATCGGAATGTGCAGACTCAAAGATCTCAAGTAATGTCTTCATGAGGGGGAGTAGAATACGCACTGCACTCTTTTTCCCTTTCAAGTTTTTTATCCCATTGGGTTTTTCCTTGTAAAGGTTTTTAATGAGGCAGTATGTTATCGCGTATTCATGTAGTTAGTAATATTTTTATGAATATTTTTAAGACATTCAAGGGGGAGTGTTATAAATAAATGAATGTCTATTGGGTCCCACAGTCCATACATGTATTAGGGTTTCTACTCTATAAATAGAGGAGTTCCCCATCAATTTAATACTACGCTCATATCTCTTAGTCTATATTCTTCTTGTCCTCTTCTCTCTTGTCTCTTGCCTCTTCCTTTATTTTTCAACAATTATTTATTTATTTAAATATTTATTATTATTTTAATATTATTTCAATAATATAATATTTATTTTATTTCTTACTTATTATTTATAATATCTATTTTATTTATTTTTAATAAAAAATAAATAGAAAGTAAAAAATAAAAAATCGGATAGATCGGCGAGTGACCTGCAACATGCAATAATTGGCCTGCCGCAGGGGTGGCCTGCGAAGAATTAGCGTGCCACAGGCCAATTCGCCGCCAGCTTTGCCTGTGTCGAATTTAGATCCTCACCCAGACACTTGCGAACGTCGCAGATGATTCGCGTGAAGCAGTAGGCCGATCCTCACGTAGCAGGCTCGTTCTCACATGATGCAGCAGGCCCAAAGCCCAGCAGCCCGTGCATGCTGCCGATTTTGTAAAAACCTTGTTTACTTTGGTCTTGTATTTTTTTTCCTAAATATTCTTTATTTCCTTAATCATATAGAATTATCATTAGGTTTTTGCTATAAATACAAGCTTAAAAAAATAAAACGGGGGGAGGATTTGGACTTTGGAATTTTTTGGAAAGGAAAACTTTTAAAAGAGGCAGATATATTTTTTTTTATTAGAAGACTTTTTCTTGGAGGTAACGAGACTATCAAACTTTGGGTAATTTTTAGCAAAAAGATTTTGAGAAAAAGACAACAATCAAGGCAGCAAACAAGTGGTGATTGTCTTGGTGTTAGCTACTCCAAAATTTTTATCTAAAGATTTTGGTGGAGCATTCAAACGTAGGTATATTTATCTAACTTTATTCATCAAAAATAATGTTCATCCATTAGCCATTGATCCATTAAAATTGATGAATTATAACTCTAAAAACTTATGCCATAATTCAATAAAAACCAATGGATTTTCTAATTTTTTAAAAAAAAAGACACAGTAGCCTCACTTTGTTAAATATTATCACAGTAGGTGTTTTAATTTTAAAAATTTTAATTTTGTTTTCATAAAATTCCCAACCTAAATTCATTTAAAATCTCAAAATCCTAATTGCATGATATTAACTCTAAACCCTAATTTAATTAACCTAAACCCTATTATTTTCTTAGAATTACAAAACTCTAATCAATTTTTATCTTTACAAAAAAACTTCACAGTAGCCTTATATGAATTTTTTTTATATATCATTAAAGTACTTTCATTCAAGTTATTTTCTTTTAATTATAATTATAGTGGCGTCATTTAAGTTTCTTGAAAAATTATCACATTAGCTATAATCCTTATAAAAAATAACAATAATATTAGTTTCTCAAAATCAAAACTCTTCTTCTTTTTTTTTTTTTAAATCTAAACCCTAAACATAAAAACCTAATTGTTAAACATAAAACCTACAAAACCCTAATTTTATTCAAGAAACCCCAATTTAAGTTCTAAAACCCTAAACTTAAGCATTTATTATTTTATTTAATTTTAGATTTGCTTGCATAGTTTATTATATATTTTGATGATTGATTTATTTGATTTCAATGTTTGATTTATTTAATTTATCATGGATGGTTATTTTAATTATTATTTGTTTATTAAAATTGTAAGAGGTATGTTTCCATGATTAGGTACCTCATTAATTAGTCATCATGTAATTGAATTTATTTCAAGTTTTGGGATTAATGTAAAGGACACGTTTCCACCTTTTGGTGGGTGTTCTATTTAGTTATAGACATTAGATGATGTAAGGACACGTTTCCATCCTTGTATGGGTGTCCATTTATTTATTGTGTTTGAACATTGCTTTGATTTTAACATAATGATGCTTTATTTTAATTATTGCATGTAGTATGGATAATATTATTATATTTGAGAATTTTATAATATTAAGACCTGAAAAGGAGGCCGGTTCCAATGATTCGGGCGTTGTGGGGGTTCTAGGCTATTTCTCACCATTCCACACGTACCCGACTTTCCGAACCCATTAGAAGGTTGGGGATTCCTTAGGAATTTAGTCATCCACCCCTTTCTTTTTTTCGGCCCATCCGGGTGGTGACTCCATTTTCTCTAGGCTTAGGCCCATTTTTTCTAAGCCCTTGAGCCTAATAGCACCAAAGTTTCAAGAACCATTCCACACAGGAGTGGGGTAAAAATCCCCACTCATAGTAGCGACTCCACTGGGGATAAGAGAAGTTGATTCTGTTGGTCTTTATGTTATTCTATTCTTTCTTATTATGATATTGTCCATTACATCATTTAGTTTGCATTGTGTGCGTGAGTTAGGATCCTCGTGTTACCTATGTTGTGTCATGTAAGGGATACCATACTTTCACTCAAGATATGGAGATCGAGCATGGCAACCACTCATAGCCTTGCACCATTTGGTATAACCTAAAACCTTTCAACCCAAGACTCAAGCTCATGTAATTGACCTAGTTACTTTCCTTAGGTTTTTACCCCCAATGCTTGTTGTTTGACTATGGTTGATATATCTTAGTGTGAACCATGGCTTATTTGGTTTTTTCTTTTTATAATATGACCTAATTACATTGTTAGCTCAAATAATTTTTTCCTTTAAATCCAAAGGACCAATGCTATTTAAAAATTTTCAAATTGGTTTTTAGACATAAAACTTTTCCAAAACAAGTCAAAAATTCTTTTCTTATGACCCAAATACAAAGCCCAAAATCCATTTTTTCTAAAATCTTTTTACAATGGGCTTAAGAAAAAATTATTTTCATGACCTTTTTTCAAGAGCTTAAGAATATTTAGGTCAGTTATGGAAATACTAAAAATCAATTGAGAGCCTAGTTTATACTAAGAATTATTAATCATGGGCTTATTTTTGGCATGAATCATTAGTTACTTTTCAAATGAGAAATCTATTTATAATAAACCTTTTAATTTAGTTTTAATCCAATATAGCATAAAAGCTATTTTAGTTGATTGGATGGATTAAAGCCTAATTAATGGGAATTATCATGAATTGATTTCCATGTTTTTAAAATATAACTATTAGTTGAAACGTCTGAGGGAATTATTTAAAAACAAAATATCCCATGTTGGTATTTTGTTAACCATGTACCTAGGAAAAGAGACTCAACGTTCGTGTATGGAAGTAATAAGGTTTGAAGGGACGTCCTAGCTATCTTTGTTTATTGTTTGTGCATATGTGCATACATGCATACATACATTTGCATCACATATCATTGATCCTTTTTGGCTCATAGCCCTAGATTACAATAGTTCAAAAGCTATGACAATCCAACCTACGCCGGTGATGAAGAATCCAGCAACAACTCAGTTAGCTTCTCACCAAAAGCAATAAAACCTGAGTAGATTCAAAAGATGTTGGATGATGCCCTTGAAGTCAAGATGGAAGAATTAAAGGGAACCCTAGTTGAGATCATGAAAAGTCAAATGGCTACAATGTTTGGGAACACTGCTAAAGCATCTGCAAGCACCAAGAAGCAGGACAAAGGGAAGGCTAAGGTTGGTGAAGTGGCTTTTGATGATGACAAGGTAGTCATTGATGATGATGACGGCTGGGCTCAATACTTCCAAGATCCTCAAGACAAGAAGATGGGTCCAAAGGTTGTTGAAAGACCAGTTGTGGAGAAAACTAAAACTTCAGATGTTGAGAAGTTGATTGTTGACCTGGAAAAGAAGTTTGAAAAGAAGCTGAAAACTGAGGAGATGTCTGAAGTTGACAAGTTGTTCGAGTCAGATGAAGAGGTTCCATACAAGTTCAAGATGCCATCCTTTGCAAAGTTTGATGGAACTGGAAACCCTTACCTCCATGTGAAATAATATATCACTGCTATGCAGTATGCCCGAGCTACTAAGGCTCAAACTCTAAGGTACTTCATGCTCTTATTGGATCTTGTTATCCAAAATTGGTTCAATACCTTAGATGATGGCACTCAAAAGAGCTGGGATCTACTATACAAGGCCTTCATCCAACAATATGGGTATAATGTTGAATTGGAAGTTATCTTAATGGAGGAGGAGTCCATTAGACAAAGGCCAAACAAGAACTTCATGGACTATGTGAAGAGGTGGAGGAATAAGGCTGCATTGCTCAAGAGAAGGCCTGATGAATCCGATCAAATTAGAATGATTTAGAGAGGGGTGTTGCCTAGACTTCGTGAAAGGATGTCTCATACACACATCAGAGATTTCAAGGACCATTTACAAGTTGGTCTGCAAATTGAAGAGTGGGAAAGGAAGAAGAATCATTTTTCGGCAGAAAGGAATGAGAAAGGGAATTACCAATCAGGTAATCAAAGCATGCAAAAAGGAAGTTGATGTTAATGCGACTGGTCAAGTAGGGACAAGGTAGTTCTCAGAGTTGGGGAAACCTCTATCTTGGGTTTTAAACAAACTACAAAAGAAGGGGTTATTACAACCCTTGGATCCTCGACACTTTTAGCACCAAATTTCAATACCAGGGCCTTTTGTCAATTTCATCAGACTCAAGGACATGAGATAGATAGATTGTTGCGCTCGAATTAGCTCTACCACAAAGCGTCACTCGCAAGTATACGAGGTAGTTGTAGCAAAGGTGATCGCCCCAAGGTCATCTCACAAGGAAGCTAAAGTGGCTAATTGATTATCAGTTTATAAATAACAAGTAATGAATAAAATTTAAATTGCTAACTAATGAAGAAGATTGATTGAAGTTTAAAACGAATAAAAGTAAATTAAGCTAATTGTTTTGATTCACTTGATAGAAAAGTCTAGGGTTTGCACTTCTCTACTACTTATATGTATGAACGGTTATTCCTCTTAACTAATTTAATTTCAAAGATTAAATCTCAAACAACTTAATTAATTGAGTCAAGGAAATAAGCTCTCGCATTCAAACCTCTTACAACTAATCTTGTTATAATTGAAACAATCTTTTTAATAGGTTATATCTCTAATTCACCTAAGTCCTTAATTGAATTGTTCCAACATTAGACTTCATCTCTCAATCCATCATCTAATACCTAAAACACATAATTGGTGGCCAATCAATTATATATTAACAATATTCCATTCAATCAAGGCTAAAGAAATTATTAGCTAAGAGAATAACCAATTCATACAATCATAGCAGATCCATACAAACCCTAGACTAGATCAAATTAGTTCATCATGATTTCAAACATACTCATCTCATTAATATTCAAAGAAATCAACTTAGACATGATAATTGTAACACCCCCATATCCAATGCACACACACTACAACCACAACAATGTAGCATAAGTGCACCAAACATAGGGATGCTACGGTTTCCTTAACATTCAAAACATTTTAAATAAAACCATAACCTTTCAATTATATACATTATAGAAAAAAATAGGTCATTTACTTATAAAACCAAACATATTAGATATACATATACATTTAAATATTTCACAGCGGAAGTTATAAAATATTTACAAGTTTACATTATAAACATTACTTTACAAAATATAAAAGAAATATACATGATTGGCAAGTCAGCTCTGATCTTTAAGCTCCCAAAATCAACTCTTCAATGTCTACTCTCACTCGGTCTCGAAGAGCTCTCGGGTCCGATCCTATCAGTTCTATCACCTGCGCGATTAAACACTATCGCGCTAAGCCAAGGGCTTAGTAAGATAATCATGCAAATGATATGACTTAGTGCAATGCAATGTCCTTTCTCAAACCATATCATGCATGTAACATCATATATGCAAAACTAACAACATACTTTCACATTGCATGTCACATTTCAATATCTTGTCATATACCTTATTATTGTTCATTTAACCATTCATAGTCAACACTAAACAAAGACAAACATAATCTCATTATTCAAACATTTCACCATTCAACATTTACATCTAAGCAAACACATGCATGGGCCCAAAATCCACTAATATGCCATTCAATTTTCAGAGTTAATGTTTTGGTTTTATCATCACATTTATCAATATCATATACCCAACTAGGCTTCAAGGATTAGGTTCAACCAAGCTTCAAGGGGAGCAAAGCATGCTAAGCTTCAACCCAACTTGGCTTCAAGAACAAAACCCAACCTAGCTTCAAGGGTGGTAACATCTCAATTAGGCTTCAAGGATTCAATCCAACCTAACTTCAAGAGATTGTTACTCTTATTAGGCATGCCACCAACAACAAACTCTGAAAATGGAATAACACATTAGCCACACAAATCATTTAGATTTCATTCTCAATTCTCATTATCATTTAGGCAAACATGCCTCATTTATTTCCATTGAATCACATTAGCCAATAACAATGGCTTCACATTTCATTTCACAATATAACACTTCATTATTCAAGTGTATATTTATCTCATCCATGATCACATTAGATCTCTTAAAGCATCATTCATCATAGCCAAACACAATGACATTGTCTCATGTCATGTCTTATTTGAATTATCATTTCATCTTTAATACAATATTTCAATATACATTACTCATGAAACACATTACCATTCAAAGTGCATAATAACATTGCTAAATCTCAATAATGCAATTAGGGCAAAACACAATTGATATGATTCATAGCTTTATGATCTTCCACATTCATTTGATTAAATCATTCTTGTGTTTGAAACATGTTTATAATGTTCATATGTAAGTTTAGAAACAATGGAACCTTTAAAGAATCAAAACAATATAAAAAGAAACAAAGTAAAAAAAAACAATATGTAATTCATTTGTAGGACACGCCCAACCACTTGATGGAACACGCCCGTGTCACTAACAACAAAAGAGGCAGTAGCTTCCTCAAATAAATGACACGCCCGTGTCCCCTTAAATCATTTGGCCGTGTCACCCACAAACACAATCTAACTAAAACCAACACTTTCTCAATTGCACTCAAACACAATATCCCTCATATAACATGTTTCAAATGAACATAAACAATGTTCTAAACATATAATCATCACAAGAAACACTTCATAACACATTAATATAACAATTAAGCACACACAACATCTCAAAACCCTAAAACCAACATCCTTCTCCATCCTTCCAAATCAACATCTACCACTTCTAACAACACAACTATATAAACTATTAACTTAAAACCAATTTAATACTTGAGAACACAACACAACACATCTCAAATCCATTAAATCACAAAATCACCAAGCCCTAACTCACTTCCAACACAACCTCCAAATAAGTAAAGAAACAAAAGATTACTCACTTACAAGAAAAAAAAATCCACAAATCCCTTGTCAAATCCTTTGATTGTTTCTTCAATTTGCTCCAAGCATCAAGAACACCTTCCTTGCTCTCTCTTCTCTTCAATGGCCGGCCACCTCTTGAAAGAAAAAGGAAAATAATGAACACACCAAGTCAAATTTTGCTTTTAATCTCCACCAAGTGATTTTATCCAAGCAATTACCAAAATGCCCTCACTCAAATAACTAACTTCTTGTCTCATATAAGCCCTTATATGTAATTACACACTTAACACAAAAATATCTCTTTTCCTTTGACTCTTCCTTTGACCCATTTATATGTTATATATATCATCATATACACAACATATAAACTTGTCTCTAAACCCTAAATTTCCAAAACACATATACATATACTCTTCTTTCCCCCAATTTAACCCAACAACAACAACAACAACAACAACTACAATATGCAAAACTTCTAGGGCATAAATGAGGATATTACAATAATGTTCATAAATACAATTTTAATGAAAATAAAGAGAATAAAGTTCAAGAACAAAACCAAATTACAAACTCCTTGAAGCTTCTGAAGAATCTCTTGTTCAAATCTTGCAAGAAGGATGTATCAATGGCTAAAACAATCTAATCTAAGCTAGTTTAATCCAAAGTGAAATCAAAATCAAAAGAAAACCAAGTTATCTAAAACCCTAATCTCTTTACGGCTCAATTCCAGCTCAAAGTCGTCAACCGTCCTCACCCTAGCTTTTCTTTTTGCCTTTTATACGAAATGTCCGCTTTAAAAATCCGTGCGTGTTTGGTTCATGAGGGACACGGCCAAGTCAAAAGTGACTTGCCCGTGTGAGTGCTTTTTGGAGGGACACGGCCAGTGACTTGGCCGTGTCCCTTGCTTGTGTCCACTACTGCATGCTTTTGATCTTCGTTTTCTTCTTTGTTGAGTGACACGGCCAAGTCAGAGGTGGCTTGGCCGTGTTGCACCATTTTGGAGGGACACGGCCAGGTGACTTGGCCGTGTCCCTTGCCTGTGTCTTCCACTGTGAGTTTTTAGTCTTCTTTGCCTTTGGAATTGGTGAGACACGGCCAAGTCAAAGTGACTTGGCCGTGTTGGAGTATTTTTGGAGGGACACGGCCACTGACTTGGCCGTGTCCCTTGCATGTGTCTACTTCTGTGAGTTGCTTTCCTCTTTAATTTGATATGGGACACGACCAGTGACTTGGCCGTGTCCTCTGCCTGTGTCAACTACTGTGCATTCTTCCTTCAGTCTTGGTTCCTTGGCTTTTTAACCTAAAACAAAACATCAAACAAGCTTTAAACAAAAAGTAAATAAACAATAACCAACAAAACATAAACACTATACTAAAAACTAGATCAAAAACAACATAAACACTAAAATAAACTAAAACTATCAAAATTAATGAAAACACTAAACAAGCCGATAAAAACTAACAAAATACCTAAATAAAACAATAATTATCATAATAAACAAACTACAAATCTATGACAAAAACTAACAAAACATAGATGCACCCGATTGACAATGGTAATCCTCACAGATCTGATTGACAGTGGTAAGCTACTTGAGCCCGATAAGCCCAATACAAAGGATAATCCTCTGCCTAGGTTCAACAGAGTGCCACCACTAGTAGCCTTCATGGTAGGAAGAGGATTGGAGGAAGATTTTATATTATCCTCTTTTCAAGATGAGAGTATTCAAGATGTGAAGAGAGAAGAATCTTAACTCAACGAACTTCCCTTAGCTTGAAAGTTACTTTTCAATATTGCTTTCTTTAATATTTAAATAGAACAATTATGTTCTTAAATTAAGATTATTTGAATAAATTATTTTGTTAAATTTTTGTTTGTCTTTGTTCATTTTAGTGCTTAACCAATGACGAGTCTAGCTTGATAATTATAAATTAATATATCTATGCATCATGGTTTGAATGACTTTACTAGATGAGGGAATTATTCTACAACATTGAGTTGTGTATGCTTACTTAGAGAGAGCTCCTGCATAATGATCTTTGTCTAGGTCCTAGTCAATCTTAGAACATTCTTTGATAAATTTTCGAGGCAAAATTGAACTCTTCTTATTTAAGAGAGAGACGATCTAGGCATTGTTTGATAAGCCAACAACTAGTATCAATCTTATTAACATCAATCCCTAGTTGTCCCTTTGAGCCTTCATGAAATTTTAGCTTTCTTTTTATTGGTTTACAAACCCCAACAACCTAACCTGAGCTGTTGTGATATTTATGACAAATTTGATGATCACTAAGGGGAAGAGGCAAGAAAATAAAAAAGAAAGGAATGCATAGTCAAGACTATAATGATAGTTGAAGGACACCTGAATTAGACCTAATATCACAGACTTATTGTAATATCCCAAACTATACCCTAAAATTATGGAAATGATTATTGTTGAAATTCAATTCAATGATTTTAAAGTGTATATAAAGGATTAAGAGGAAAGAGAAGTGTGTCTATGTTGTATATATAGAGATATATACAACATATAAAAGTCAACTATTATTTGATGGTCAAATGAGATTTATTGATTATTTAAAATGGAAATTAAATAAGTGAAAGATGATATTTTGGTTAATTATATTATTATAATATTTAATGTCTTGGTGGATATTAAAAGAGAATTTAAGTGGTTAAGAGAGGTGGCTTGGGTTGACTTTCCTATCATCTTATTCTTTCTTCTTGTGCTTAGCCGGCTACCACCATTAACAAGAGGGAAAGAGGGATTTTCGTTGCTCTCTAACTCGAGATTTGAAGGTGTTTCAATAGATCAAGTTGGAGTTTAAAGGGTTTTCATCACTTTTGGTAAGTTTCCAACTTGTTTCCTTGGTTTGCTTTTGAGTTTGTGTATTAAGGTTGTTGAATGGTTGTTGTTGATGTGTGTGTGGTTGACTTTGATGTGTTTGAGAGTGTGTTGTCTATTTGATTTTGATTTTGGGGTTGGATTGAAGAAAAGGTTAAGTTTGGTGAAAAGAAAGCAAGAGTTTTGGATTGTGTATGTGTTGAGTTGTGATGATGGTTGTGATTGTTTTTTTGATGTATGTATTGAGTTGTTTTGGTGTTTATGCAAGTTTAGTATGGTTTATTGATGGTTTTGGGTAAGATTGTTTGGAGTGAAATAAGGTAAAGTATGATATTTATTGGATGTGGTGTTGTTGGTATCGGAATCAGGGTTTTTGGCCTGACATGCCCATGAGCACGGCCAAGTCTTTGGGCGTGTCAATGGTTCTGTTTTCTGGATGGGTGACACGAGTAGTGACACGCCCATGTCACTAAGTGTGTCATAGCTTTTGTGTTGGAGTAGTTTTGACACGAGAAATGACATGCCCAAGTCACTGAGCGTGTCAAAGCTTCTGTGTTGTGAGTTTCGGGCACGGTCAGGTACACACCCGTGTTGCTGAGCGTGTCATGTGTAGAGTTTTCCCTAGTTAGCTTTTACCCTTATTTTCTTATGTGTATCACTAAGTGAGTGTGTATCATCACCATTGGATTAGGTTTTGAAGAGATTGAGTTGCCCTAATCCAAGTGTTGAAGGATTCTTAGAAGAGGAAGTGGTTAGATTGGTGTGAGTTGCTCTTGAGGTAAGTACAAACCCTACATTATTGCATACATTTACATGATTTTGGAACTTAACACATTTGGTTAGAAAATGTGTTAGGTTACCTATTATATTGTTGATATATGAGAATGGTGCAATGATTTATATTATGTGCATTATGTGAATTATATGTTGAGGATTCAAAATATATAAACAATGTAAGTTGTGATGTGCACTCAAATGATGAAATGTGAAGCCATTGATGTTGGCTATAATGATGTAAATGAAATATTGAGGCATTGTGCCTAGATGATTATGAGAAAATGAGAATGAAATTGATAATGAAAGAATGAAAGAATTGTGTGCCTAGTATGTTATTCAATTTTTCAGATTTTTGTTATTGGTGGCATGCCTAAAAGTAACACTCCCTTGAAGCTGGGTTGGGCTTGGTCCTTGAAGCCAAGTTGGGTTGATGCTATGCTCCCCTTGAAGCTTGGTTGGGCCTAGTCCTTCAAGCCTAGCTGGGATGTTACATATGAGATGTTTTTCATTGTGATAATGATTCGCTTACGGGCTTGATAAATGTGATTATTGGACCAAAACAGTAAGTCTGGAATTTGAATGGCATATTAGTTTATTTTGGACCCATGCTTGTCTTTGATTTAAATGTGAACCATGAATGATGAAATAATTGAACAATATAATGAAATATGTTATCCTTGTATATTGTTTCTAATTCTTGAAAGTTTGATATGTGCATTACATTTGAATCATATTATCAGCATGGTTTGTACCACTAAGCTTATGGCTTAGCACGATTGTGGTTCATCGCGCAGGTGACAGGGTAGATCCGGTTGAACCAGAGAGTTCAGCTAGACCGAGTCGAGTCTAGGCTTGTGATCCCTTGTGAAGTGTTGATTATTGGACTTCAAGATCAGAGACGAACTGCCAAGCATGTATAAACTCTATATTTTTATAAATATTGATTTTGATGTATACATATGTATATTCCCCTACATTTTTCCGCTGCTTATTAAACAAACGTTTTAGATAAACTTTTGGGTACTATTGTGGTATATATGTATATGTGTTTTAATAAGAAATGTTTTATCTATTACTACCTATTATGATTATTTGATTAAAGGTTGGTTTGCTTCAAATAGGCTGTGACATCCTTGTATCCGGTATTTGTATATAACATATTTAGAGTATATGTGGTGTACGTATATGGGGTATAGGAGTGTTACACTTATTGAGATAAAGTCAAGACAACTAAGTGTTTATCCTCACTAAAGTAGACTCACTTTATTCCACTCATCTATAGTCAAGAAAATTCTTCTGGAATTAAGACCCAACAAAAAAACAAAAAAAAAAGAGGAAAAAAATAAAACCCAAAATGGTTCAGAAATCCAATCAAGTTCTCTTTTACCTAAAGCAGCAAAAGACTTCCATTTGGTTTTGGTCCAACCCAACCAAAGATTCGATCAAAGTCAGAGAAAAAGGGGAAAGACCATCTAGTTTTTGAAGGTCCTGTACTTAACAATCCTACAGAGAAGAAGGACAAAATGATAAAATGCTCAAAGAAAGTGAAGAGTAAGACAAATAAAGAGAAAGAAAAGGGAAAAGAAGAAAAGAAATGAATTTGAGTACCAAAATTTTTGCAAAGGCAAAGACTCTCCCAATCGAGATCCAGATTAACGTTAAAAAGAAAGAAGAATGTTTAAAGCTCTATCTTTTCATGTTTCAAAATGCCTATGGCTCAAACAGAAAATCATAGTGTGAAGGTTTGTCAACAATGTCACATTAGTTCCAATCTCAAAATGGCTTTCATTTAACCCATGTCCCTTATAGATCCCATTTCAAGCCTATCAAAGACCTGTTGATCTCTCTTGCTAGGTAGAGTCTATTAGTGTAGATAGTTTGAATAAGCATGCATATGAGATAGACAATATTCAAACTCAATGAGACCTTTGACCAAGTAATGTGTATGTGCCTATCTGAAATGCAATAGTTCTTGCTTAAATAGAAATGATTCCCGAGTTTAGTACAGTAACTTGGGTTGTCATGTTATAGATATGTTAATTTGGAAAATCGAGTCCTGAGGTACAATGACACTGATTTGACAAAGTCAATATTTGATTTAAAAAAATGTTTTCTTATTGTAAAAAGCCTTTAAGTTAAGGGAAATATGTTGAATAGTTGAACCTCAAAAGACGCATTGGAAAAAGTAAATGATTGTTGGCAAGTGACATTCTAAATCATAATTTATAATGGATGTATCCTTAACTCTGCTACTTGGGTCTCACCACTCATGTTTTCAACATCTCGAAGATAAAAGCCATAAATGCAAAGCCTTCTATCATTCCAATACAAGACCTGAACAGGCATCTGAAAAGAGTCAATGAGAATACTTCAGCTGATCGCCTCCATCTGTGAGTCAATGGAATCACTGTAAGTATTACTCATGTATGTCATGCATACATAAGCATATCACACTGCATTTTTCTTTGTCAAAAGTAAATAGCAATACTCTATGAAGCAAACATGAAGAAGATATGGAATCAGGGGGCTTGGAAAGACTATTGCTTAAGAAAGCTCCAGTCACTTTATAAAGAAGAAATGCATGCTTGTGTGAGGAGCTAAACAACACAAACATCAATCAGAGCCTGCATGGAAACAAAATCATTAGTTTGAGCCTACACAGGGGGCAAAGTCTCTCCTTTTCAATTTTTGAGTTTATGCATGTACCAAATATTTTCAGACTCACCTTCAATATTTTGCCATGCAGGGGGCAATAAGAAGATATAAGGCTGAGCTAAAAAATAGCTGAATTAGCCAGCTAACAAAGAATGAAGATGCAAAAGACAAAAGATCAGTCCAGCTAGAAGAGCTGAAGCCAATATAAGACGAAGTCCAATGGGTAAAGATCCATGTTTCAAGGGTAAAGATCCGACCTCCAGTGGATAAAGATCTATGTTTCAAGGGTAAAGACCCGATCACCAATGGATAAAGATCCATGTTTCAAGGGTAAAAACCCAATCTCCAATGGATAAAGATCCATATTTTAAGGGTAAAGACCCGATCTCCAATGGATAAAGATCCATTTTTGGTGGGTAAAGACCCACAATCCATTAAAGAATGGAATAACCAGTTAAGCCAGAATTCTCAACTGATAAAAGGTCAGTCAAATCCAATTTTGGGTCGAGCACCCAAAATACAATCCTAGGTCTAAGTATCCAAATCAAATTCAATCTCGAGTCTAAGTGCCCAGTCTCAGGTCCAAGTACCCAAATAAAATTTAGTCTCGGGTCCAAGTTCCCAATCCCGAGTCTATATACCCAATTTAGTCTCGGGTCCAAGTACCGAAATCAAATTCAGTCTTGGGTGCAAGTACCCAATCTCGGGTCCAAGTGCCCAAATCCAATTCAGTCTAGGATCTAAGTACCCAGTCTCGGATCCAAGTATCCAATTTAGTCACAGGTCCAAGTACCCAGTCTTGGGTCCAAGTACCCAATCTTGGGTCCAAGCATCCAATTCAATCTCAGTCCAAGTACCCAATTCAGTCTCGGGTCCAAATACCCAAATCAAATCCAGTCTTGGGTCCAAGTACCCAAATTGATTTCGGTTAAATAACCCAAACCAACTCCAACCTAGGGTCGAGAATCCTTCCTCATCCAAAATCTGCTCAAAGTCATGTTGCTTTTCACTCTCTTCAACTGAAAGTCTCAGATCATTCAAGTAGGGGACAAATTGTGGACCCTTAATTTTTTACCAGGTCCAGTCCAAAGATTTTAAAACAATCCGAAATAATTTTTGTGGCATTTATTATTTATTTATTTATTTATTTACTATTTATTTTTATATTTAATTCAATAATATAATATAATATTTATTTTATTTATTATTTATTATTTATTATTAATAATATAATAATATTTACTTTTTAATAGAAAATAAATAAAAGTAAAAAATAAAAAATTGGACAGATCGGCAAGCGACACGCGGCAGGCAGCAATCTTCGCAAGATGCAGCAGGCCCAACGATCAGCAGCCCGCGTGCTCTGCCGATTTTTCCAAAACCTTGTTTACTTTCAGTTTTGTATTTTTTTTTCTAAATAATCTTTATTTCCTTAATCATATAGAATTTTCATTAGGTTTTTGCTATAATACAAGCTTAAAAAAATAAAATGGGGGGAAGATTTAGACTTTGGAATTTTTTGGGAAGGAAAACGTTTAAAAGAGGCAGAGATACTTTTTTTTTATTAAGAGACTTTTTCTTGGAAGTAACGAGACTCTCAAACTTTGGGTAATTTTTAGCAAAAAGATTTTGATTAAAAGATAATAATCAAGGTAGCAAACAAGTGGTGATTGTCTTGGTGTTAGCTACTCCAAAATTTTTATCTAAAGATTTTGGTGGAGCCTTCAAACGTAGGTATGTGTATCTAACATTGTTCATCAAAAATAATTTTCATCCATTAGCCATTGATCCATTAAAATTGATGAATTATAACTCTAAAAACTTATGCAATAATTCAATAAAAACCAACGGACAATATTTTCTATTTTTTTAAAAAAAGACACATTAGCCTCACTTCGTTAAATATTATCACAGTAGGTGTTTTAATTTTAAAAAATTTAATTCTATTTTCATAAAAGTCCCAACCTAAATTCATTTAAAATCTAAAAATCCTAATTGCATGATATTAACCCTAAACCCTAATTTAATTAACCTAAACCATATTATTTTCTTAGAATTACGAAACCCTAATCAATTTTTATCTTTACAAAAGACCTTCACAGTATCCTCATTTGAATTTTTTTATATATCACTACAGCACTTTCATTCAAGTTATTTTCTTTTAATTATCATTATAGTGGCTTCATTTAAGTTTCTTGAAAAATTATCACAGTAGCTATAACTCTTATTAAAAATAACAATAATATTAGTTTCTCAAAATCAAAACTCTATTTTTTAAATCTAAACCCTAAAATCCTAATTGTTAAACATAAAACCTACAAAACCCTAATTTTATTCAAGAAATCCCAATTTAAGTTCTAAAAACCTATACTTATACATTTATTATTTTATTTAATTTTAGATTTGCTTACATAGTTTATTATATGTTTTGATGATTGATTTATTTGATTTCAATGTTTGATTTATTTAATTTATCATGGATGGTTATTTATTTTAATTATTATTTTTTTATTAAAATTGTATGAAGTATGTCTCTATGATTAGGTACCTCATTAATTAGTCATCTTGTAATTGAATTTATTTCAAGTTTTGAGATTAATGTAAATGACACGTTTCCACCTTTTGTTGGGTGTCCTATTTATTTTTAGACATTGGACGATGTAAGGACACATTTCCATCCTCAGATGGGTGTCCATTTATTTATTTTGTTTGAGCATTGCTTTGATTTTAATATAATGATGCTTTATTTTAATTATTGCATGTAGAATGGATAATATCATTATATTTAAATATTAAGACCTGAAAAGGAGGCTAGTTCTAATGAACCGGGCATTGTGGGAGTGCTGGACCATTTCTCACCTTCCCCGCATGTACCTAACTTTTCGAACCATTAGGGGGTTTGCTATTTCTTAGGAATTGAGTCATCCACCCCTTTCTTTTTCCCAGTCTGTCCTAGTGGAGACTCCATTTTCTTCGGGCTTAGGCCCTTATTCTCTAAGGCCTTGAGCCTAACAGTGCAGAAGTCACAAGAGCCATTCCACAGGGAAGTGGGGGCAAAAATACCCACTCATAAATCCCCATCCCCCTATTGGGTTCGAAAAGTTTGGTACACGTGGAGAAGTGAGAAATGACCTACTTAATCACAGCTCCTGGTTCATTGGAATTGGCCTCCATTTTAGGTCTTAGTATTATAAAATTCTTAAATATAATGATATTATCCATACTACATGTAATCATAAGAATCACAAATACTTTATTAAAAATCATAGCAATGTTCAAACAAAACAAATAAATGGACACCCATCCGAGGATTGAAACATGTCCTTACATCGTTCAATATCTAAAACTAAATAGGACACCCACCAAAAGGTGAAAATGTGTCCTTTACATTAATTCCGAAATATGAAAATAATAAAATTACATAAGGATTAATTAATGAGGTACCCAATTATGGAAACATACCTCTTACAATTTTAATAAACAAATAATAGTCAAGAAAATATTAATCCATGATAAACAAATCAAACATTGAAATTAACTACATAATCAAATCTAAAACTAAATAAAGCAATATATGTGTAAGTCTAGGGTTTACATCTTAAATTAGGGCTTCTTTCAATAAAACTAATTTTTTAGGTTTACAATTAGGGTTTTTGGATTTAGGCTTAGAAAATAGGGTTATGATTTATAGAATTAACATTTTTATTATTATTTAAAATATCAAGCTACTGTATAATTTAAGAAAAAAGGAATTAATTAGGGTTTTAAGTTTTAAGAAAATAGATTTTAGGGTTTTAAAAATATATTTTTGTTACTATGACATTTAAGGGTTTAAAAAAATAATTGAAACAATTTAAATAAAATAATGAAATAAAAATAAAAATAAAATAACAAAAAATAATAATTGAATTATTGCAATCTTAAAAACAATTTAAATGAAAGATTGCAAACCTCCGTAGTAGGCTTCACCAATATTTATGCTTATAAATCTTGGTTGAAACAAGTTGAAGACAGACGTATAGTATTGCCTTCTAGTTGGTGGTATCAAGCCTTTGATTTATTTCTTGATCTTTGTCTCTGTTTTTGTTAAAAATCCCCTAAAATAACCAAAGTCTGCTGCTCTTTTTTAAAGAAAATCAAAAGTTGAGTCTCTCTCAATTGTTAAAGTCAGCGTCATTCCAAAAATTCTTCGAAAAAAAGTCCCCAGTCTCCTCTTTTAATGTCTTATTTATAGCCAGTTCCAAAATGCCTAATACCATTTGGTTTACGAAAAAATCAACTAAGTCTAAAATAAATTTGAAAACTTAGTAAAATAAGGTTTATGCAAAATTGTCGTTGGGCGTGGGTCACTGCGAGGCATTGCGGGCTGCTGGCCAATGGCTGCGAGGATTTCTGGCACGAGCTGCCACTGGCTGTTGGGCCGATGGGGCACTGTGAGGTTGGGCATTGTATGTGGGCTGATTGCTGCAAATTGCGAGCTTGCGAGGATTAGCTGGGTGAGCAGCAATTCACCTCAAGCTTGGCCTGCGGCAAATTGGCCTGTGGCAAGCCCATTCGCCAGTCAAATTTTTTATTTTTATTTTTATTATTAAAAATTAAAATTATATTTAAAATAAATATTTATGATTTTCTTTTTTTCTTTCAATATATTAAATAATAAATAATAAATATTATAAAAATCATTTCTTACTGTTTTAAAATTTTGGACTAGACTTGGTAAAAAATTAAGGGTTTATAGTTTGCCTCCTGCTTGAACGATCTGAGACTTCAGTAGAAGAGAGTGAAAAGCAACATGACTTTGAGTTTATTTTGAATGAGGATGTGTTCTTGACCCTAGATTGGGTTTTTGGTTCTTGACCCTAAACTAGATTGGGATGCTAGATCCTAAACTAGATTTTGGACTCTCGATTCAAAACTAGATTTGAGTTCTCGACCTGAAATTAGATTTGGATACTTAATCCTAAACTGGATTTGGATGCTTAATCCTAAACTGATTTTGGGGTGCTCGACCCGAAACTATATTGGGTACTTGGACCCGAGATAGGAGTTGGGTGCTCGACCCAAAACTTAATTTGGATACTCGATCCTAAACTAAATTCTCAATCCTAAACTGGATTTGGGTGCTTGACCTGAAGCTGGAAATAGATTTGGATGCTCAACCTAAAACTGAATTTGGGTTCTCAACTTGAAACTGGATTCTCAATCCTAAACTAGATTTGGGTGCTCGACCTGAAATAGGATTCTCGATCCTAAACTTGAATTGGATGTTCAACCCAAAACTGGATTTGGATTCTCAACCTGAAACTGGATTCTCGATCCTAAATTGGATTTGGGTGCTCAACCTAAAACTGGATTCTCGATCCTAAACTGGATTTGGGTGCTCGGCCAGAAACTAGATTTGTGTTTTCAACCCGAAACTGAATTCTCATCCTAAACTGGATTTGGGTGCTCAACCCAAAACTAAATTTGTGTTTTCAACCCAAAACTGGATTCTCAACCCTAAACTAGATTTGGGTGCTCAATCCAAAACTGGATTCTCTATCCTAAACTAGAACTAGATGCTCGACCTGAAACTAGATTTGGGATCTCAACCTGAAACTGGATTCTCGATCCTAAATAGAATTTAGGTGCTCGACCCAAAATTGAATTTGGGTTCTCAACCCGAAACTAGATTCTCAATCCTAAACTAAATTTGGGTGCTAAACTCAAAACTAGATTCTTGATCCTAAGCTATATTTGGGTGCTTGACCCTAAACTGGATTTGACTAACCTTTTATTAGTTGAGAATTCTCGCTGAATCGGCTGTTCCATTCTTTTTGTTTTTCCTTTTGCAAAAAATTTAGCTATTTTTTAGCTGGCCCTCATATCTTCTCCTTGTCTTCCGCGTGACAAAATATTTGAAAGTGAGTTTGAAAATATTTTGTACACACATGAACTCAAAAAGTTTAAAGGAGAAACTTTGCCCCCTGCGTAGGCTCAAACCAATGATTTTTTCTATGCGGGCTTTGGTTCATGCTTGCGTTATCTAGTTCTTCATACAAGCATGCATCTTTATCTTTCCTTTGCAAAATGACTGGAGCTTCCTCAAGCAATGGGCCTTCTGTGCCCCCTGATTCAATATCTTCTTTTGATTCATTACTTCATAGGGTATTTATTTTTCACTTAGATAAATGATAGGTACACAAGATAAAAATGCAGCATGATATGCTTTATGTATGCATGATATGCGTGAATGATACTTACAGTGGTTCCATCGACTCACAAACCGAGGTGATCAGATGAAGTATTCTCATTGACTCCTTCCATATGCCCGTTTAGGTCTTGCATTAGAATGACAAAAGGCTTCGCTTTTATGGATTTTATCTTCAAGTTGTTGAGGACATGAGTGGTGGAGACTCCAAGCAGCAGAGTCAGAGATATATCCATTTCAAACTATGATTCAACATGTCAATTGATTGCTTCTTCATAACCTTGCCAATAATAATTTACTTTTGCCCAATGTGTCCTTCAAGGTTTGAACATGCAACATACTTCCCTTAATTTGAAGGCTTTGTACAATTTTTTTTTTCTAAATTTGCTTTTGAAATCAAATGTTGGCTTTACCAAATCAATGTCAATTTAACTCAGGACTAAGATTTTCAAATTAACATACCTATAACTTCACAACCCTAGTTACCGTACTAAACTCAGGAATCATTTCTATTTGAGCAAGAATTGTTGCACTTCAGATAGGCACACATTACTTGATCAAAGGTCTTATTGAGTTTAAATATTGTCTATCTCATATGCATGCTTATTCAAACTATCTCCACTAATAGACTCTACCTACCAAGAGAGATCTTTGATAGGCTTCAATGGGGTCTATACGGAACACGGGTTAAATGAATGCCATTTTGAGATTGGAGCTGATGTGACTAAATGGGAAAACCCTCACACTATAAATGAAAAGATAGAGCTTTTAATCTTCTTCTTTCTTCATGACATGAATCTAGATATTGATTAGGATAGTCTTGGCCTTTGAAAAAAAATTTGGTGCTCATATTCCTTTATTTTTCTTCTATTCAGTTTCTCTCTTTCTCTTTTCTTTTTTTTTCAATTTTTTTTTCTATAGCATTTTATCATTTTGTCGTTCTTCACTGTAGGACTATTAAACATAGGACTTTCAAGAAGTAGATGGCCTTTCTTCTATCTCTCTAATTTTGGCTGCATTTCTAATTGGGTTGAACCAATTTTAAGTCAAACTGTCTTTGCCTTCTACTACTTTAGGTAAAGGAAAATTCGGTTGGCTTTATGAACTGCCTTTTGTATTTTTTTTTTCTTTTCCTTTTCCTTTTTTTCCTTCTTCTCTTCTTCTTCTTCTTCTTTTTTTCTTTCTTCTTTTTTCTTCTCTTCTTTTTTTATTTTCTTTCTTTCTTTTTTCTTTTTCTTCTTTTCTTGTTTTTCCTTAGTGATCATAAGACTGGACAAAAGTGTAACAACAGGTCAGGGTAGTTTATTGGGCTTATAAGTCAACAACGAGAAAGCTAAAATCTCATGAAGGCTCAAAGGGACAACTAGGGATTAATATTTAAATGGGTAGATTCTAGTTGTTGGCTTACCAAACAATGCCTTAATCATATCTCCCTTAAGTAAGCATAGTTTAATTTCGCCTTGAAATTTGTCAAAGCATGTTCTAAGACTGACTAGGACCTAGAAAAAGATAATTATGTAGGAGCCCTCTCTAAGTGTAACACCCCCATATCGAATGCACACACACTACAACCACAACAATGTAGCATAAGTGCACCAAACATAGGGATGCTACTGTTTTCTTAACATTCGAAACACTTTAAACTTGATACAATACTCTTATCATTATACATTATAGAAAAGTAGATCATTTACTTATAAAACAAAACATATTAGTTATATATATATATACATTTAAATATTACACAGCGGAAGTTATAAAATATGTACATATTTACATATTAAACATTTCTTTACAAAATATAAAGAAGTATACATGATTGGCAAGTTTGCTCTGATCTTTAAGCTCCCAAAATGGATTCTTCAAGGTCTACTCTCACTTGGTCTTGATGAACTCTCGGGTTCAACTCTATCAACTCTATTACCTGCGCGATTAAACACTATCGCGCTAAGCCAACGGCTTAGTAAGATAATCATGCAAATGATATGACTTAGTGCAATGCAATGTCATTTCTCAATCCATATTATACATGTAACATCATATATGCAAAACTAACAACATACTTTCACATTACATATCACATTTCAATATCTTTTCATATACCTCATTAGTATTCATTTAACCATTCATAATCAACACTAAACAAAGACAAGCATGGGCCCAAGACACACTAATATGCCATTCAATTTTCAGAGTTAAAGCTTTGGTTTTGTTATCACATTTATCAACATCATATACCCAACTAGGCTTCAAGGATTAAGTTCAACCAAGCTTCAAGGGGAGCAAAGCATGCTAAGCTTCTACCCAACTTGGCTTCAAGAACTAACCCAACCTAGCTTCAAGGGTGGTAACATCTCAATTAGGCTTCAAGGATTCAATCCAACCTAACTTCAAGAGATTGTTACACTTATTAGGCATGCCACCAACAACCAACTCTGAAAATGGAATAACACATTAGCCACACAATTCATTTATTATTCAATTATCATTTTCATTCTCAATTCTCAACAACATTTAGGCTAACATGCCTTATTTCTTTTAATCACATCATCATAGCCAAACACAATGGCATTGTCTCATATCATATCTTATTTGAATTATCATTGCATCTTTGATATACATTTCAATGTATATTACTTGTGAAACACATTACTATTCACAATGCATAACATAACATTGTTCAATCTCAACAATGCAATTAGGGCAAAGAACAATTGATATGATTCATAGCTTTAGGATCTTACACATGCATTTGATTATATCATTCATTGATTCAAGTGTCTTTAAAGTGTTTAGGGTTAGGTTTAAGGACCAACCTACCTTTGGAGAACCAAAGCAATGCAAAAAGAACAAAGAATTAAAACCCTAACTATCACACTTGAGGGACACGGGCAGCCCACTTGAGGGACACGGCCAAGCTTGTGGCCGTGTCACTCAACTCAATTGGACAGTAAGCAACACGGGCAAGGGACACGGCCAAGCTTGTGACCGTGTCTCCCAAAACCAAAATCCAGTAGTGAACACGGCTAAGGGACATGGCCGTGTCTCTCAAAAACTCAACCAACACGCCCAAATTTCCTTGGCTTGGCCGTGTCTCTCTTTTCCTTTGGCCGTGTCACTCATCTCCAAAACCCTAAATGTAACCAACCCTCTTCCAAATGCATTATAACATATAATTACCAACACAAACTCACTCAAATGGATATAACTCATGTCATAACACATATTCATCACAATAACCACTTAAACAACACATTTGAACACAAACCATCTCAAAACCCTAACTCAAACTTTACTCTTGATTTTCCACTATCAAAATCCATTTAAACTTACAACCTTCACAACCAAACCAACCTCAAATCAATCTTTTAACTAACAATCAACTTTAACACTTGCAAACACATATCAAACACACCAAATCATCAACTCAACAATTCACAATACCCTTAGCCACAACTTCAAAATTAATAAAAGAAAACAAGAAATTACTTACCTTAAATGAAGAATTTCCACAAATTTCTAACCAACACCCTTGATTCCTTCTTCAATTAACTTCTTGCCTCAAGAACACCTCCCTTTCTCTTTTCTATTTGGAGAGCCGGCCACTTCAAGAAAGAAAGAAGAAAAATGCCCAAGTCAAACACCTTTTCTTCTTTTAATCTCCACCATGCATTTCATTTCAAGCAATTACTCATATACCCCTCATCACTTAACTTAGCTTTTGTCTCTTATAAACCCAATTAAGTAATTTCACATGCCATATAAAAATCTCCTCTTGCATTGACTCTCTCTCTTTGACCATTTTATATGTTATATATATCACCATATACACAACATATAAACTTGTCTCTAAACCCTAAATTTCTCCCAAAACACATATACATATACTTTTCTTTTCTCAATTTAAACCAACAACAACAACAACAACATACAAAACTTCTAGGGCACATATAGGGATATTGCAATTCTCCCCCTCTAAAAAGAAAATTTCGTCCTCGAAATTGCCTAATATCAAAGCTGAAACAATTGAGGATATTGCTCTCGCATAGATTGTTCACTTTCCCAAGTTGCTTCTTCTTTTGCATGATTCTTCCAAAGAATCTTCACCAATGGCACTCTCTTGTTTCTCAACTCTTTCACATCATATGCCAAGATAGCAACTGGTTCCTCTTCAAATGTCAAATCTGGGCTCACTTCAATAGATTCAAATGGCAACACATGAGATGGATCCGACCTATATCTCCTCAACATAGAAACATGGAATACATTATGAATAAGATCCAACTCAGGTGGCAAAGCAAGTTGATACGCCACTGGCCCAACTCTTTCTAACACTTCATACGGCCCAATGAAATGAGGACTCAATTTTCCTTTCCGACCGAACCTCAAAATCTTCTTCCAAGGAGATACTTTCAGAAATGCCTTATCTCCAACATCAAACTCTATATCTCTCCTTTTCAGATCTGCATAAGACTTCTGTCGGTCTGAAGCTGCTTTTAACCTGCCTCGAATCAACTTTACTTTTTCTTCAGTTTCTTGAATCAAATCAGGCCCAATTAACTTACCTTCCCCAAGTTCACTCCAACAAAGAGGTGTCCTACACCGTCTGCCATACAATGCTTCAAATGGTGCCATACCAATGCTAGATTGGTGACTGTTGTTGTAAGCAAACTCCGCAAGAGGTAAGAATCTATCCCAACTTCCAGTGAAATCAATGACACAACTTCTCAACATATCCTCAATAATCTGTATCACTCTCTCAGACTGCCCATCTGTCTGTGGATGAAAAGCAGTACTGAAGTGTAATCGAGAACCCAAAGCACTATGCAAACTCTTCCAAAATCTTGAAGTAAACCTGGGACCTCGATCAGACACTAAAGAAGTTGGAACACCATGCAGTTTCACAATCTCATGGATATACAACTCAGCCAACCTCTCCAAAGAGTAATCCATCCGCACCGGAAGGAAATGAGCTGTCTTAGTCAATCTATCCACAATCACCCATATGGCATCATGTTTCCTTTGTGTCAATGGCAATCCAGACACAAAGTCCATTGTCACTCTTTCCCACTTGCACTCTGGCACTGACAACGGTTGAAGCAACCCGGTTGGAACTTGATGCTCTGCTTTAACCTTCTGACAAGTGAGACATTTCGATACAAACTCAGCAATGTCTCTCTTCAACCCAATCCACCAATAATGCTGTCTCAAATCATGATACATCTTCGTATTACCCGGATGCATAGCAAACATCGACTGATGAGCTTCTTCCAAAATGACCCTTTTCAAATCAGCATCATCGGGTACACACAATCTGCTCTTGAACCAGAGACTTCCATCACTCTTCACAATAAAATCTCTACCCTTTCCACTCTGACAATCCGAAACAATCTTCTGTATCTTTTTATCAGCCAACTGAGCTTCTTTGATCTGATCTAACAAAACCGGCTTCAATTGCAACTGTGCCAACAATGCACCATCGACACAAGGTACAAAACTGGCATGCAAAGCTCTCAACTCAACAAGCAACGAGAGCGAGTAAACTGTTAAACCAGCTAAAGACTTCCGACTCAAGGCATCAGCAACAACATTTGCTTTACCTGGATGATAGTCAATCAAGCAGTCGTAGTCTTTAATCAATTCTAACCATCTCCTCTGACGAAGATTGAGTTCTTTCTGGACACCCAAATACTTCCAACTTTTGTGACCAGTGTAGATGAAACATTTCTCCCCAAACAGATAATGGCGCCAAATCTTCAATGCAAACACAATGGCAACCAATTCCAAATCATGGGTCGGATAGTTAAGCTCATGCGGTTTCAACTGTCTAGATGCATAAGCTATAACTTTCCCTTCCTGCATCAATACACACCCCAAACCTCTATGTGAAGCATCACTGTAGATCACATATGGTTTGCCTTCAACAGGTAAAGTAAGAACAGGCGCTTGAGTCAACATATCTCTCAACTGCTCAAAGCTCGCCTGACACTGATCTGTCCACAAAAACCTCACTCCCTTACGAAGCAATCTGGTGAGTGGAGTAGCTATCAAAGAAAACCCTTTCACAAACCGCCGGTAATAGCCTGCCAAACCCAGAAAACTTCTAATCTCTGTCACAGACTTGGGTGGACTCCAATTCAAAATTGCTTCAACTTTACTCGGATCAACTCTAATGCCTTCAGCTGAAACAATATGTCCGAGAAAAGCGACTTGATCCAACCAGAACTCACACTTCAACAATTTGGCAAACAACTGCTTCTCTCTCAAAATCTGCAACACAATCCGCAGATGCATATCATGTTCCTCTTCATTCCGCGAATACACCAAAATATCATCAATGAAGACCACTACAAACTGATCCAAATAGGGCCTAAACACCCTATTCATCAAATCCATGAAAGCTGCAGGTGCATTCGTCAGACCAAAAGGCATAACTAGAAATTCATAATGCCCATACCTGGTCCGAAAGGCGGTCTTAGGAACATCTTCAGCTCTGACTCTCAGCTGATGGTACCCTGATCTCAGATCAATTTTAGAAAACACAGCTGCACCCTTCAATTGATCAAAGAGATCATCGATTCTAGGCAAAGGATATTTATTCTTAATAGTCACCTTGTTCAATTGCCTATAATCGATACACAACCTCATAGTACCATCTTTCTTTTTCACAAATAGCACAGGAGCTCCCCAAGGAGAAACACTGGGGCGAATAAATCCTTTATCCAACAACTCCTGTAATTGCACTTTCAATTCCCTCAATTCTGCTGGTGCCATTCTATAAGGAGTAATAGAGATAGGAGTGGTACCAGGCAACAATTCAATACCGAACTCCACCTCTCTCTCAGGAGGCAATCCTGACAACTCCTCTGGAAACACATCTGGAAAATCTGCAACTGTGGGTATATCATCAATAGGAGAACCTCTCAATCTAGTATCTACCACATGAGCAAGATAGGCTTCACACCCCTTTCTAATCAATCTCCTGGCTGCAACAGCTGAAACAAATAAGGAGGCTAGCTGTTCCTGCTCATTAGATACTATCACCTCTCTACCATCAACAGTTCTCAAAGAAACAATTTTCTTTTTACAATCCACCACAGCTCCATGTCGAGATAGCCAATCCATACCTAAGATCACATCATATTCCTTAAATGGCATCTCAATCAAGTCTCCAAGGAATTCCTCACCTTGCACCCTCACTGCACTATCTCGGTGCACCTTACTCACAACCACACTATGCCCTAACGGATTTGTCACCAACACATCAAATCCTAGGGACTTAGCATGCACATCAAATACAGGCAAAACAGATGCACTAATATATGAATGCGTGGAACCCGGATCAATCAAAGCAAGTACTGAAGTATCAAATAAAGAAAAAGTACTAGCTATGACTGCCGATGCATCTGGCTGCCTCTGCATAACATACATCCTCTGGGAAGATCCAACCTCCTCTGGCCTACTCTCCCTGGATGTAGCACCTCCTCTAGCACTGAACCCAGATCTGCCTCCCCTACTGAAACCCCTGCCTGCTCGACCTCCCCTCACACTAGGTCGAGAAGCTGCAGTATCAACTGACATCTGTTCTTGCCTCTCAGGACAATCTCTCACAAAGTGATCTGGTGATCTACATCTGAAACAAACCCCTGCTACACCAGTCTTCCAGTAAGGACCACCATGTGGCCTACCACAATGCATGCAAATAGGAAGAGTGGATCTCTGAATCATAGGGGTCGGAGCACTTGCCACAGAAGCTGCAGGTCTAAATCTCTGCCTCTGTAACTGCACTGACCTACCCGCTGGTCTCTGGCTCCTACTACTCCGAGGAACAAAGCTTCCTTTACCTCTTTTAACAGAAGAAGACCCTGCCTCGAACTGGGGCCTTCTAACCCTAACCTCTTCTTCTGAAGCAACCGCAATAACTTGAGCTCGCTCTACACTTCGAGCTGCTGCCACTAGCTGGGAGAAATCCTGATATCTGGATCCAGCCACTAAGCACATGATCGAGGGCCTCAATCCCTCCTCAAATCGCCGACATCTATCAATCTCATCAGCAATGATACCCCCAGCATACTGACTCAGTCGAATAAACTCAACTTCATACTCAGTAACAGTCTTGCTGTCTTGCTTCAAGCTCAAGAACTCCATCTTCTTCATGTCTTTATACTCCCTAGGAGTATACTTCAACTCAAACTCCCTCAGAAAATCAGTGTAAGACAGTGTTGGAGGATCATCCATAGAATGGGGCACTGTCCTCCACCAATCGTAGGCATCTTTCTGTAGCAATGATCTGGCATAATCAAACTTTTCCTCTGATGTGGCTTGCAACTGAATAAAAATCCTCTGTACTTTATCAAGCCACTGTTCTGCTACAGCTGGATCAGTAGTACCAAGGAAATCCTCCGCTCCATACTTCCTTAGTTTGTCATAGTGCCTCACTGGTACCACAGGCTGAGGGGGTGGTGGCACTGGTTGCACTGGTGCTTGCCTCATAACTTCCATCATATGTCTAAACCAGGCTGGCGGAACCTCCTCTCCAGCTGGTCTACCCGACACCGAAGCAGGTGCCTCCTCAACACTATCAACTCTAGCTCCCTCAGCAGGAGCAACGCTCTCCTCACTACCCTCAACCGACTGTCTCAAATGAGGATCCATCAACACCTAACACTGCAAACACAACATACTACATCTTATTAAAGATCAGAGGTTGCCAATCCCAAACATGTATATTCTTCAAAAACCACTTTTAAAGTCAAAATAGTCTTTTTATTACATTTTACCTAGGTTGAGAATCTCAAACCTAGGCTCTGATACCAAAAAAATTGTAACACCCCCATATCCAATGCACACACACTACAACCACAACAATGTAGCATAAGTGCACCAAACATAGGGATGCTACAGTTTTCTTAACATTCGAAACACTTTAAACTTGATACAATACTCTTATCATTATACATTATAGAAAAGTAGATCATTTACTTATAAAACAAAACATATTAGTTATATATATATATATACATTTAAATATTACACAGCGGAAGTTATAAAATATGTACATATTTACATATTAAACATTTCTTTACAAAATATAAAGAAGTATACATGATTGGCAAGTTTGCTCTGATCTTTAAGCTCCCAAAATGGATTCTTCAAGGTCTACTCTCACTTGGTCTTGATGAACTCTCGGGTTCAACTCTATCAACTCTATTACCTGCGCGATTAAACACTATCGCGCTAAGCCAACGGCTTAGTAAGATAATCATGCAAATGATATGACTTAGTGCAACGCAATGTCATTTCTCAATCCATATTATACATGTAACATCATATATGCAAAACTAACAACATACTTTCACATTACATATCACATTTCAATATCTTTTCGTATACCTCATTAGTATTCATTTAACCATTCATAATCAACACTAAACAAAGACAAGCATGGGCCTAAGACACACTAATATGCCATTCAATTTTCAGAGTTAAAGCTTTGGTTTTGTTATCACATTTATCAATATCATATACCCAACTAGGCTTCAAGGATTAAGTTCAACCAAACTTCAAGGGGAGCAAAGCATGCTAAGCTTCTACCCAACTTGGCTTCAAGAACTAACCCAACCTAGCTTCAAGGGTGGTAACATCTCAATTAGGATTCAAGGATTCAATCCAACCTAACTTCAAGAGATTGTTACACTTATTAGGCATGCCACCAACAACCAACTCTGAAAATGGAATAACACATTAGCCACACAATTCATTTATTATTCAATTATCATTTTCATTCTCAATTCTCAACAACATTTAGGCAAACATGCCTTATTTCTTTTAATCACATCATCATAGCCAAACACAATGGCATTGTCTCATATCGTATCTTATTTGAATTATCATTGCATCTTTGATATACATTTCAATGTATATTACTTGTGAAACACATTACTATTCACAATGCATAACATAACATTGTTCAATCTCAACAATGCAATTAGGGCAAAGAACAATTGATATGATTCATAGCTTTAGGATCTTACACATGCATTTGATTATATCATTCATTGATTCAAGTGTCTTTAAAGTGTTTAGGGTTAGGTTTAAGGACCAACCTACCTTTGGAGAACCAAAGCAATGCAAAAAGAACAAAGAATTAAAACCCTAACTATCACACTTGAGGGACACGGGCAGCCCACTTGAGGGACACGGCCAAGCTTGTGGCCGTGTCACTCAACTCAATTGGACAGTAAGCAACACGGGCAAGGGACGCGGCCAAGCTTGTGATCGTGTCTCCCAAAACCAAAATCCAGTAGTGAACACGGCTAAGGGACATGGCCGTGTCTCTCAAAAACTCAACCAACACGCCCAAATTTCCTTGGCTTGGCTGTGTCTCTCTTTTCCTTTGGCCGTGTCACTCATCTCCAAAACCCTAAATGTAACCAACCCTCTTCCAAATGCATTATAACATATAATTACCAACACAAACTCACTCAAATGGATATAACTCATGTCATAACACATATTCATCACAATAACCACTTAAACAACACATTTGAACACAAACCATCTCAAAACCCTAACTCAAACTTTACTCTTGATTTTCCACTATCAAAATCCATTTAAACTTACAACCTTCACAACCAATCCAACCTCAAATCAATCTTTTAACTAACAATCAACTTTAACACTTGCAAACACATATCAAACACACCAAATCATCAACTCAACAATTCACAATACCCTTAGCCACAACTTCAAAATTAATAAAAGAAAACAAGAAATTACTTACCTTAAATGAAGAATTTCCACAAATTTCTAACCAACACCCTTGATTCCTTCTTCAATTAACTTCTTGCCTCAAGAACACCTCCCTTTCTCTTTTCTATTTGGAGAGCCGGCCACTTCAAGAAAGAAAGAAGAAAAATGCACAAGTCAAACACCTTTTCTTCTTTTAATCTCCACCATGCATTTCATTTCAAGCAATTACTCATATACCCCTCATCACTTAACTTAGCTTTTGTCTCTTATAAACCCAATTAAGTAATTTCACATGCCATATAAAAATCTCCTCTTGCATTGACTCTCTCTCTTTGACCATTTTATATGTTATATATATCACCATATACACAACATATAAACTTGTCTCTAAACCCTAAATTTCTCCCAAAACACATATACATATACTTTTCTTTTCTCAATTTAAACCAACAACAACAACAACAACAACATACAAAACTTCTAGGGCACACATAGGGATATTACACTAAGTAAACATACACAACTCAAATGCTATGGAACAATTCCCTCACCTAATAAAGTAATTCAAATCATGATGCATAGAAATACTAATTTATAAATATTGAGGTAGTTTCGTCATTGGTTGAGCACCAAAATGAACAAAGAACAATAAAAATAAATTTAATGAAAGTAATTTATTCAAACAAACATAATTTGAAAAACATAATTGTTCCAATTAAATATTAAAGAAAGAAAAATAAATAGAGCAACACTCTAAGCTAAGGGAAGTTTGTTGAACAAAATTTCTCCTCATTTCACATCTTCAATACTCTCATCTTGAAAAGAGGATAAAATAATATCTTCCTCCAATCCTTTTCCTACCATGAAGGTTACCGTTGGAGGTGCTCTTCCAAATTTAGGCAAAGGATTGCTTTTGGTATTGGGCTTGTCCACCTCAGGTAGTGTGAGTGGGGATTTTTGCCCCTACTCTCCGGTGGAATGGTTCTTGCGACTTCGGCACTGTTTAGGCTCAGGGCCTTATAGAACATGGACCTAAGTCCAGAGAAAATGGAGTCGCCACCCGGATGGGCCGCGAAAAAGAAAGGGGTGGATGACTCAATTCCTATGGAATCCACAACCCTCTAATGGGTTTGGAAAGTTGGGTACTTGTGGGGAAGGTGAGAAATGGCCCAGCAGCCCCACAACGCCTGGTTCATTGGACCGGCCTCCTTTACAGGTCTTAATATTATAAAATTCATAAATATAACAATATTATCCATATTACATTCAACAATAGAAATAAAGCATCGTTATATTAAAATCAAAATAATGTCCAAGCAAAACAAATAAATGGACACCCATCCGAGGATGGAAACATGTCCTTACATCATCCATGTCTAAACTAATAGGACACCCATCAAAAGGTAGAAACATGTCCTTTACAATGGTCCAAAATATAAAAGCTATTTAAATTACATGATATTTAACTAATGAGGCACCCACAAAGTGAAAACATACCTCTTACAACATTTGAAAATTAAAATAAATCGAAAAAGGTAAATAACCATTCATCATAAATAAATCATTCATCAAAGATATTGAACATCAATCAAAATAGAAAGTAAACATCCATCCATGATAAACTAAATAAATTAAGCATTGAAATTAAATAAATCAACAAAGCATTGAAAATAAATTAAAGCATATAATAGACTACATAATCAAATATAAAATTAAATAAAGCAAGTAAAAATTCAAATTAGGGCTACTGTTTCTATTTAAGATTCTTTATTTAATGTTAAGGGTTTTGGAATTTATGGGTTTAGGATACTGTAAGTTTTAAGGGAATTGAAATGGATTAAGGTTTTATAATTTAAGGGATTGATAAGTTTCTTTGAATAACCAAATTAGGGTTTGAGGGGTAAAATCATGAAATTAGGGTTCAGATACATTAAAACATTAGGTTTATGATTATTAGCTACTGGATTGTTGTTTTTAGGCTTACTGTGTTGAATTTTAATATTTATAATTATAAGGTTTTAAGGTTTAAAGGATTATGGTTTAGAAAAACTAGGGTTTAAGATTTTAAGGGAATTAGGGTTTAAGAACACATAGGGTTTAGATTAGCTAGTTTGGGGTTACTGTCTTGATTTTGGAAACAGAAAATAATTTAGAGTTTATAAAGTTTTTGAAATTTGGCAAGACGATTCAAGGTTTATTGGAAACAAAAAATATTTTTTAGGCTTTTTGGAAATAAAAGGATCAATTTAGTGTTTTAATGTTTTGGAAAATTGCAAAACAGATTAGGGTTTTGGGAATTAATAAAATGATTTAAAGTTTTGGAAAGTTGGAAAGTATATTAGGGTTTTAAGATTTTGAAGAAATAGATTAGGGTTCTTAGGTTTTAGAAGAAATAGAAAAGTAATTTTAGGATTTTTTGGAAAACAAAGAAATGAATTAAGGTTTTTAAAATCAAAAGAAACAATTGAATGATTGAAGCTACTGTAAGGAAAAAGATTAGATATTCAAACCTTCATTTGTTGGTTCCACCAAAAATTGCTTTTTGGATGAATAAGGACAAAGGCATGATGGTTGCCTTTGATGGATTGATTGCTTGCTTGCTTATTCTTCTCTCAAAAAGTCCGATTGTTTTCACTGCCAAAAATAATTTTTAATGTCCGATCTCCTTTCAAAGTTTTTCCCCCAAACATTTATCCCCCTTTCTGTGTTGTTTTTAGTCTTATTTATAGGAAATTTCAATGATTAATTGTAATTATTTATTGAATCTAACATTAATTAAGAAAAGGAATCCGAAACCAAATAGAATTTGGTTTCAAAAAAAATTGTGTCGGAAAAATTTTGCTGGCGAAAAAACTACTGCGAGGATTACCATGGAAATTTGTGAGTGTTGGGGTGCTGGGCATTTCGCCCGCAGGAAACTCCTGTGGGCAAAATGGCCCAAGGCCATTTCGTCCTAACTTTTCGGCGAAGAATTTTTTCGTCACCGATTTTTATTTTTATTTTTGTTTATTTATTTATTTATTTATTTATTTTTTATTAATTATAAAAACTAAATACTAAAACAAATATTATTTAATTAAGATAACATAAAAATTATTTTGGACTAATTAAAATATATTGGACCGGACTGGGTCAAAAATTAAGGGTTTACAGTTTGCTCCCTGCTTGAACGATCTGAGACTTTAGTAAAAGTGAGTGAAAGCCAATAAGACTTAATTTTTTATGAGATGGTAATTTGAACTTGTTTTGGGTACTTGGACCTAACACTGAACTTGATTTGGGTACTTGGACCCGAGATTGAATTGGATTTGGGTACTTGGACCCATGATTGGGTACTTGGATCCGAGATTGATTTGATTTGGGTACTTGGACTAGAGAATGAATTTGATTTGGGTACTTGGACCCGGGATTGAATTTGGTTTGGGTACTTGGACCCAAGACTAGGTTGAATTTGGGTACTTGGACCCAAGACTAGATTGAATTTGGGTGCTTGGACCCGAGATTGATTTGATTTGGGTACTTGGACTAGTGATAGGGTACTTGAACCCGAGATTGGATTGAATTTGGGTACTTGGACCCGAGATTGGGTATTTGGGTACTTGGACCCGTGATTGGGTACTTGGACCTGAGATTGGAATGAATTTGGGTACTTGGACCCGGGATTAGGTACTTAGACCTGAGATTGATTTTATTTGGGTACTTGGACTTGTGAATGGGTACTTGGACCCGAGATTGGATTGAATTTAGGTACTTAGACTCGAGATTAGGTACTTGGACCCGAGATTGATTTGATTTGGGTACTTGGACCCATGAATGGGTACTTGGACATAAGACTAAATTTGATCTTGGCTACTTGGACTCGAGATTGAATTGATTTGGGTACTTGGACCTGAGATTGGGTACTTGGACCCGAGACTGATTTGATTTGGTTACTTGGATCTGAGATTGAGTTTGACTAACCTTTTATCAGTTGAGAAGTCTGACTACTCCGGATGTTCTATGCATTGTGGTTCTTCATCCTCACAAAAGGATCTTCATCCTTGGAGATCGGGTCTTTACCATTGTAAATGGATCTTCATCCTTGGAGATTGGGCCTTCACCCTTGAAAATGGATCTTCATCCTTTGAGATCGGGTCTTCACACTTGAAAACGGATCTTCATCCTTTGAGATCGAGTCTTCACCCTTTGAAGTTGGATCTTGATCCATTAGAGATTGGGTCCTTAGCCTTGAAACATAGATCTTTATCCATTGGAGATCAGGTCTTCACCCTTGAAAATGGATCTTCATCCTTTGAAAATTGGGTCTTTACACTTAGAACATGGATTTTTATCCATTGGAGGCTGGGTCTTTACCCTTGAAACATAGATCTTTATCCACTGGAGGTCGGGTCTTTACCCTTGGAACATGGATCTTTATCCATTAGAGATTGAGTCTTTACCCTTGAAACATGGATCTTTATCCATTGGAAATTGGGTCTTTACCCTTGAAACATGGATCTTTATCCATTAGAAATAGGGTCTTTACCCTTGAAAAATGGATCTTCATCTATTAGAAGTCGGGTCTTTACCCTTGAAACATGGATCTTTATCCATTAGAGATCGGGTCTTTACCCTTGAAATATGGATCTTTATCCATTGGAAATCAGGTCTTTACCCTTGAAACATGGATCTTTATCCATTGGAAATTGGGTCTTTACCCTTGAAAAATGGATCTTTATCCATTATAGGTTGGGTCTTTACCTTGGCTTCAGCTCTTTTAGCTAGACTAATCTTTTGTCTTTTGTATCTTCATTCTTTTAAGAATTCTAATTTTCTTCTTTTTTTTCCATTCTTTTTTGTTATTCCTTTGCACTTCTGCAAAAAATTCAGCCCTTTTAGCTAGCCTCCATATCCTCTCCTTGCCCCCCTGCGTGGCGAGATATTTGCAAGTGAGTTTGAAAATGTTTTGTTCATGAATAAACTCAAAAATTGAAAAGGAGAAACTTTTCCCCCCGTGTAGGCTCAAACCCATGATTTTTCTATGCGGGCTCTGATTGATGTTTTTGCCGTCTAGTTCTTCGCACAAGCACGTATTTCTTCTTTTGCAAAATGACTGGAGCTTCCACAAGCAATGGGCTTTCCATGCCCCCTAATTCGATATCTCCTTTTGATTCTTTACTTCACAGGGTGTTTACTGTTCACTTTGACAAAGAATAGACAATACAAGATAAGAAAGTGCGATGTGATATGCTCATGTATGCATGATATGAATGAATAATACTTACAATGGTTCCATCGACCCATAAACCGAGGTGATCAGCAGAAGTGTTCTCATTGGTTCCTTTGAGATGCTCGTTCAAGTCTTGCATTGGAATGGCACAATGCTCCACATTTATAGCTTTTATCTTTAAGATGTTGAAAGTATGAATAATGGAAGCCCCAAATAGCAGAGATACATCCATTTCAAATTATGATTTAGTATGTCATTTGGTAGCTTCTTCATGACCTTGCCAATAATCATTTCCTTTGCCCAATGTGTCCTTCGAGGTTCGATAGTTCAACATACTCCCCTTAACTTGAAGACTTCATATGACAAAAATAATTTTTTTGTTGTTTTTTTTTTCTAATTTTTTTGAAATCAAACGTTGGCTTTGCCAAATTAATGTCAATGTACCTCAGGACTTGATTTTCCAAATTAACATATCTATAACATGACAACCCTAGTTACCGTACTAAACTCGAGAATTATTTCTATTTAAGCAAGAATTGTTGCACTTCAGATAGGCACATACACATTACTTGGCCAAAGGTCTCATTGAGTTTAAATATTGTCTATCTCATATGCATGCTTATCCAAACTATCTCCACTAATAGACTCTACCTATCAAGAGAGATCAACAGGTCTTTGATAGGTTTGAAATGGTGTCTATAAGGGACATGGGTTAAATGAAGGCCATTTGTAAGTTTTAGCCGATGTGACACAATGGACAAACCTTCACACTACAAATTTCTTGTTTGAACTTTAGGCAGTAGGGAGCAATCTGGCTAGACTCTAAATTCTTTCTATCTTCTCGGCATTAAACTGGATTTTGATTAGGACAGTCTTTGCCCTTGAAAAAAGTTTGTTATCCAAATTCTTTTCTTTTCTTCTTCTCCCTTTTCTTTCTTTTTATTTTTCTTACTCTTCCCTTTCTTTGAGCATTTTATCATTTTGTCCTTCTTCCTTGTAGGACTGTCAAGTACAAAACTTTCAAGAATTGGATGATCTTCCTCCTTTTTTCTCAATTTTGATTGAATCTTTGGTTGGGTTGGACCAATTCAAGTGAAAATGTCCTTATGAACCAAATTGAAGCCTTTTGCTGCTTTAGGTAAAAGAGAACTCAGTTGGCTTTCAGAACCGCCTTTTTAGGTTTTATTTTTTTTTTCTTTTATCTTTTCCTTTTTTTCTTCTGTCCTTTTTTTTTCTTTTTTCTTTTGTCCTTTTTTTCTTTTTCTTTTTTTTTTCTCTTCTCTTTTTTTTTGTTGGTTTGGTTCTAGCTCTAAGAGAGTTGTCTTATTTGTACTGACTTGAGCTTCAAATAATGGATGAGTGGAGTAACATAAATCTTCTTTAACAGGGATAAATCATTTGTTAATCTGATGTTGATGTTGTCTTGATATATTGGAGATAGTAAGTGAACTTCAACTACCCTTATGATTTTGAGAACATCAACTATCCTTATGGTCTTAGAAACGTCAACTACCCTTATGGTCTTGAGAACTTCAACTACCCTTATGGTCTTGAGAACTTCAACTACCCTTATGGTCTTGAGAACTTCAATTATCTTCATGGTCTTAAGAACTTCAACTATCCTCATGATCTTGACTAATCATTGCTTTCTTTGATCTTCTTGCCTCTTCATCTTAGTGGTGATAAGACTTGTCAAAAGTATCACAACAGCTCAAGATAGATTATTGGGATTATATGCCAATGAAAAGAAAGCTAAAATTTTATGAAGGCTCAAAGGGACAACTAGGGATTGATATTTAATAGGTGGATACTAGTTGTTGGCTAACCAAACAATGCCTAGATCATCTCTCCCTTAAATAAGCAGAGTTCAATTTCACCTCGAAAGTTTATCAAAGCATGTTGTAAGACTGACTAGGACCTAGACAAAGGTAATTATGCAGGAGCCCTCTCTAAGTAAGTATACACAACTCAATCCTATAGAGCAATTCCCTCACCTAGTAAAGTCATTCGAGTCATGATGCACAAATATATTAATTCATGAATTATCAAACTAAATTCCTCATTGGTTGAGCACCAAAATGAACAAAGACTAACAAAAATTTTGATGAAAGTAATTTATTTCAAGCAACTTTAAATTTGAAAAACACAGTAGTTCCAAAAAAGAAAGTAAAATTGAAAAGCAACATTCAAGCTAAGGAAAGTTCGTTGAGTTGGAGTCGAAGATACTTCATTTATTTAGACATCTCAAGGGCAAGGATTTTTTTCCATCATCAAGGATCATTGCTTCATCATCCACAGTTAGTCTAAGCTTACTTAGTAGCATATCATCTTTAGCAGCTTCTCTATCCATATCATGACAAGGTGACAAGATAAAACTCTTCATGAAGGTTGCAAGCGATGGTGCCCTTCCAAATTTAGGCAGAGGATTATTCTTAGTATTGGGCTTATCAGGCTTAGGCAAATTTCCACTGTCAATCAAATCTTGGATTTCATGCCTTAATCGAACACATTTATCTGTCTCATGTCCTTGCATTTGATGAAATTGACAAAATACCTTGGCAACAAAATTTGGTGGTAGAGGCTTATGTAGAGCCTGAGGTGCCAATGGTTGTAGCAAATCCATTTTCATTAGATTTTCTAACATCTTTGACAAAGGTTCCCTTAAGTATGACAATTTACGCTTCTTTGTTGGTTCAGTTGTTGCATTTTTCCCAACACCTCCTCTTTCCCTTTGACTTTTCTCATTTGGGTGATAGCTGCTCTTATTGCTCCACTTAGATAGCACATGGTTCGGTTGGTCTTCTAGAATAGGGATTGATCTCTCAATTTTCATTCGATCTCTATCAGTAGACATGTTCTCCATGGATGCTGCCTTAGCATTGTTTATAAGCTTCAGAATGTCAACCAACTGGGTCTTCATAATTTTAACCAATTGATCTCATAACTCAGCCATCCTAGCTTTGACAACTTCATCAACTATGTCCCTTAGCTGGTTTGCATCAATCTTTGAAATGTTGTAGGTGGTGTCGTTGTATGCTCTTGAATTGCTATATTCTAGGTCTGAGCCAGAGAGGATTAATGATATGAGATGCAAATGTATGCATGTATACATGTATGCACAAGCAATTAACAAACAAGGATAAATAGGACGTTCCTTCAAACCTTATAACATCCGAACACGAATGGCGAGTCTCTTTTCCTATGTATATGGCTAACAAAATACCAACATGGGATATCTTGTTTTTGAATAATTCCCTCGGACGTTTCAACCAATAGTTATATTTTTAAAAATGGAAATCAGTCCATGATAATTCCCATTAATTAGGTTTTAATCCATTCAACCAACTAAATTAAGAGGTTTATTATAAATATATTTCTCATTTGAAAAAGCAACTAATGATTCATGCTAAAAACAAGCCCATGATTAATTACTCTTAGTATAAACTAGGCTCATAATTGACATAAATAATTTGCAAGCTCTTTGTAAGAAAAGGTTGGATGAAAATAATTTTGTTTCTAAGCTCATTGTAAAAAGATCTCAGAAAAAATAGATTTTGGGCTTAGTGTTTAGGTCATGTCCAAAGACCATTTTGAAAATTTTTTAAATTTGGACTTTTAAAGAAAATTTTATTTGAGCTTATAAATGTACTTGGGTCATATTAGAAAAAGAAAAAACCAAATAAGCCATGATTTAAACCAAGATAAATTAACTATAGTCAAACAACATGCATTTGGGGTAAAAACCTAAGGAAAGTATCTAGGCCAGTTACATGAGCTTTAGTCTTTTGGTTAAAAGGCTTAGGTTCCCATAGCAAGTATATACCAAATGGTACGAGGCTATGAGTGGTTACGCCATGCTCGATCTCCATACCTTGAGTGAAAGTATGGTATCCCTTACATAACACAACATGGGTAACACGGGCATCCTAACTCACGCACACAATGCAATATAATATGATGCAATCGATCATATCATTATAAGAAAGAATAGAATAATATAAAGACCAATGGAATCAACTTCTCTTATCCCCAGTGGAGTTGCCACTGTGAGCGAGGATTTTCGCCCTCACTCCCGGTGGAATGGTTCTTGCGACTTCGGCACTGTTTAGGCTCGGGGCCTTAGAGAACACGGACCTAAGTCCGGAGAAAATGGAGTTGCCACCCGGACAAGCCGAAAAAAAGAAAGTGGTGGATGACTTGATTCCTAAGGAATCCCCAACCCCCTAATGGGTTCGGAATGTTGGGTACGTGTGGGGAAGGTGAGAAATGGCCCAGCACCCCCACAATGCTCGGTTCATTGGAACCGGCCTCCTTTACAGGTCTTAATATTATAAAATTCTTAAATATAATAATATTATCCATATTACATGCAACAATTGAAATAAAGCATCGTTATATTAAAATCAAAGTAATGCCCAAGCAAAACAAATAAATGGACACCCATCCGAGGATGGAAACATGTCCTTACATCATCCATGTCTAAACTAATGGGACACCCGCCAAAAGGTAGAAACATGTCCTTTACATTGGTCCAAAATATAAAAGCTATTTAAATTACATGATATTTAACTAATGAGGCACCCACAAAGTGGAAACATACCTCTTACAACATTTGGAAATCAAAATAAATCGATGAAAGTAAATAACCCTTCATCATAAATAAATCATTCATCAAAGATATTAAACATCAATAAAAATAGAAAGTAAACATCCATCCATGATAAACTAAATAAATTAAGCATTGAAATTAAATAAAACAACAAAGCATTGAAAAAAAATTAAAGCATATAATAGACTACATAATCAAATATAAAATTAAATAAAGCAATTAAAGATTCAAATTAGGGTTACTGTTTCTATTTAAGATTCTTTATTTAATGTTTAGGGTTTTGGAATTTATGGGTTTAGGATATTGTAAGTTTTAAGGGAATTGAAATGGATTAAGGTTTTATAATTTAAGGGATTGATAAGGTTCTTTGATTAACCAAATTATGGTTTAAGGGGTAAAATTAGTAAATTAGGGTTCAGATACTTTAAAACATTAGGTTTATGATTATTAGCTACTGGATTGTTGTTTTTAGGCTTACTGTGTTAAATTTTAATATTTAAATTTATATGGTTTTAAGGTTTTAAGGATTAGGGTTTAGAAAAACTAGGGTTTAAGATTTTAAGGGAATTAGGGTTTAAGAACTCTTAGGGTTTAGATTAGCTAGTTTGGGTTTACTGTCTTGATTTTGGAAACAGAAAATAATTTAAAGTTTATAAAGTTTTTTGAATTTGGCAAGACAATTTAAGGTTTTTTGGAAACAGAAAATATTTTTTAGGGTTTTTGGAAATAAAAGGATCAATTTAGTGTTTTAAGGTTTTGGAAAATTGGAAAACAGATTAGGGTTTTGGGAATTAATAAAATGATTTAAAGTTTTGGAAAGTTGGAATGTAGATTAGGGTTTTAAGATTTTGAAGAAATAGATTAGGGTTCTTAGGTTTTAGAAGGAATAGAAAAGTAATTTTAGGATTTTTTGGAAAACAAAGAAACGAATTAAGGTTTTTAAAATCAAAAGAAACAATTGAATGATTGAAGCTACTGTAAGGAAAAATATTGGATATTCAAACCTTCATTTGTTGGTTCCATCAAAAATTGCTTTTTGGATGAACAAGGACAAAGGCATGATGGTTGCCTTTGATGGATTGATTGCTTGCTTGCTTATTCTTCTCTCAAAAAGTCTGATTGTTTTCACTGCCAAAAAGAATTTTTAATGTCCGATCTCCTTTTAAAGTTTTTCCCCCAAACGTTTCTCCCCCTTTCAGTGTTGTTTTTAGTCTTATTTATAGGAAATTTTAATGATTAATCTTAATTGTTTATGGAATCTAACATTAATTAAGAAAAGGAAACCAAAACCAAAACCAAATAGAATTTGGTTTCGGAAAAAATTGTGTCGGAAAAATTTCGCTGGTGTAAAAACTGCTGCGAGGATTGCCGTGGAAATTTATGAGCGTTGGGGTGCTAGGCATTTCACCCGCAGGACTTTCCTGAGGCGAAATGGCCCAAGGACATTTCGTCTTAACATTCGTCGCCGATTTTTATTTTTGTTTATTTATTTATTGTTATTGTTTATTTTTTATTAATTATAAAAACTAAATACTAAAATAAATATTATTTATTAAAGATAACATAAAAATTATTTTGGACTAATTAAAATATATTGGACCGGACTGGGTCAAAAATTAAGGGTCTACGTGTAGCTTTCCATTGTCAATTAAATCTTGAATCTCATTCCTTAAACGAGTGCATTTATCTATCTCATGCCCTTGAATTTAATGAAATTGACAGAGGGCCTCGGCATCAAAGTTTACTGGCAGAGGATTATATAGCGATCGAGAAGACAATGGTTGTAACAACCCTTTCTTTTATAGCTTATTAAAAACCCAAAACAGAGGTTTCCCCAGCTATGAGAATTGTCTTATATTTCCTTGACCAGTTACATTAACATCAACTTGAGTGCTTTGATTACCCGAGTGGTAGTTCCCCTTTTTCATTATTTCTTGTAGAAAATCGATTCTTCTCCCTCTCCCATTCTTCAATTTGCAAACTAGCTTGAAGGAGATCTTTGAAATCCCTTATAAGGGTGTGAGACAACCTCTCACGAAGGTTGGGCAGGATGCCTCTCACAATCATCTTGATTTGGTCTGACTCATCAGGCCTCCTCTTGAGTAATGCAGCTTTGTTTCTCCACCTTTTTACATAATCAACAAAGTTCTCATTTGGTCTTTACCTAATGTTCTCTACCTCCATCAAGGTAACTTCCAGCTCGACATTGTACCCATACTGCTGAATGAAAGCTTTGTATAGCATATCCCAATCTTTTTGGGTACTTTCCTCTAAGGTATTGAACTAATTCTACACAACAAGATCCAATAAGAGCATGAAATACCTTAGAGTTTGAGCCTTAGTAGCTTAGGCAGACTGCATTGCAGTGATGCATGGCTTAACATGCAAATGAGGATTGCCAGTTCCATCGAATTTACCAAATGATGGCATCTTGATAATATAAGGGACCTCATCATCTTGTTCAAACAGTTTGTCAATCTCAGACATCTCTTTGGTTTTCAGCTTCTTCTCAAACCTCCTCTCTAGATCAACAATCATCTTCTCAACATTAGAAGTCTTGGTCTTTTCAATAATTGTCTTCTCAACAACCTTCGACTCCTTTATATCTTGAGAATCTTGAAAGTATTGGGCCCAGTATTCATCACCATTCATAACCATCTTGTCATCATCGAAGGCTACTTCACCAACTTTAGGCTTTCCATTGTCTTTCTTGGTGCTTGTGGATGCTTCAACAGTGTTTCCAAACATTGTAGCCATTTGACTTTTCATAATCTCAACTAGAGCCCCCTTTAGTTCTTCCATCTTGACTTTAAGGGCATTATCAAACATCTTTTGAATCTGCTCAGGTTTCATTGCTTTTGGTCAGAAGCTATCTGAGTTGTTGCTAGATTCTTTATCGCCGGCATAGGTCAAATTATCGTAGGCTTTTGAACTATTGTAATCTAGGGTTGTGAGCCAGAGAGGATCAATGATATGAGATGCAAATGTATGTATGCATGTATGCACAAACAACAAACAAAGATAGTTAGGACATCCCTTCTAACCTTATGACTTCCACACATGAATGGTGAGTCTCTTTTCCTAGATATATGGTTAAAAAAATACCAACATGGGGTATCTTGTTTTCAAATAATTCCCTCAGACCTTTCAACCAATAGTTGCATTTTCAAACATGGAAATTAGTTCATGATAATTCCCATTAATTAGGCTTTAATCCATCCAATCAACTAAAGCAACTTTTATGCTATATTGGATTAAAACTAAATTAAGAGGTTTATTATAAATAGGTTTCTCACTTGAAAAAGTAACTAATGATTCATGCCAAAAACAAGCCCATGATTAATAATTTTTAGTATAAACTAAGCTCACAATTGATTTTTGTATTTCCATAATTGACCTAAATATTCGTAAGTTCTTTCAAAAGGTTGTGAAAATAATTTTGTTTCTAAGCCCATTGTAAAAAGATTTTAGAAAAAATGGATTTTGGGCTTTGTATTTGGGTCATGAGAAAAGAATTTTTGACTTATTTTGGAAAAGTTTTATGTCCAAAGACCATTTTGAAAATTTTGAAAATAGTTTTGGTCTTTTGGATTTAGAGGAAAAAAAATTGTTTGAGCTCATAATGTAATTAGGTCATATTAGAAAAATAACAAACTAATTAAGCCATGATTTAAACTAAGATAAATTAACCATAGTCAAACAAAAAGCATTTGAGGTAAAACCTAAGGAAAGTAACTAGGTCAATTACATGAAGGCCATGATTGAAAGTATGGTATCCCTTACATAACACAACACGAGTTACATAGGCCTCCTAACTCATGCAAACGATGTAATCTAGTTGATGCAATGGAAAATATCATAATAAGAAAGAATAGAATAATATAAAGATCAACAGAATCAACTTCTCTTGTCCCCAGTGGAGTAGCCACTGTGAGCGGGGATTTTCGCCCCCATTCCGGGTGGAATGGTTCATGCGACTTCGCCACTGTTAGGCTCAGGGCCTTAGAAAACATGGGCCTAAGCTAGGAGAAAGTAGAGTCGCAACCCGGATGGGCTGGGAAAAAAAGAAAGGGGTGGATGACTCGATTCTTAAGGAATTCCCAACCCTCCATTGGGTTCAGAAAGTTAGGTACGCGTAGGGAAAGTGATAAAACTGGCCTCCTTTTCATGTCTTAATATTATGAAATTCTTAAATATAATGATATTATCCATATTACATGCAATCATAAGAATAAACAAATACTTTATTAAAAATTATAGCAATGTTCAAACAAAACAAATAAATGGACACCCATCCGAGGATGGAAACATATCCATACATCATCCAATATCTAAAACTAAATAGAAAACCCACCGAAAGGTGGAAATGTGTCCTTTATATTAATTCCAAGATATGAAAATAATTTAAATTACATAACAATTAATTAATGAGGTACCTAATCATGGAAACACACCTCGTACAATTTTAATACCAAGATAAATAATAAATAATAATAATAATAATAATAAACCATCCATCCATGATAAACAAATCGACCATTGAAATTAAATAAATCGGTCGTCAAAACATATAATAAACTACACTATCAAATCTAAAACTAAATAAAGTAATAAATGTATAAGCCTAGGGTTTACATCCTAAATTAGGGTTTTTTTTGAATAAAACTAATATTTTTGATTTACAATTAGGGTTTTGGGATTTAGGCTTAGAAAATAGGATTTTGATTTATAGAATTAAAATTATTATTATTATTATTTAAAATATTAAGCTACTGTATAATTTAAGAAAAAGGAATTAATTAGGGTTTTAGGTTTTAAGAAAATAGAATTTAGGGTTTTAAAAATATATTTTTGTTACTCTGACATTTCAGGGTTTAAAGAATAATTGAAACAAATTAAATAAAATAATGAAATAAAAACAAAAATAAAAAAATGAAAAATAATAATCGAATTATTGTAATCTTAAAAACAATTTAAACAAAAGATTGCAAACCTCCGTGATAGGTTCCACCAATATTCAAGCTTATAAATCTTGGTTGAAACAAGTTGAAGGCAGACATATAGTACTGCCTTCTAGTTGGTGGCCTTAAGCCATTGATTTCTTTTTTGATCTTTGTCTCTGTTTCCGTTCAAAATCCCCTAAAATAACTAAATTTTGTTGCTTTTTTTTAAAAGAAAATCAAAATTCAAATCTCTCTCGATTGTTAAAGTCACTGCCATTCCAAAAATCCTCCAAAAAAGAAAACTCATCCCTAATCTCGTCTTTTAATGTCTTATTTATAGCGAATTCCAAAAAATCTAATACCATTTGGTTTAAGGAAAAATCAACTGTTTTCAAAATAAAATTTAAAAATTGAGTAAAATAAGGCTTATGCGAGATTATCGTTGGGCGTAGGTCGCTACAAGACACTGCGGGCTATTGGCCAATTACTACGAGGATTGCTGGCACGAGCTACCGGGCCGCTGGGGCATTGCAAGGCTGGGCGTTGCCCGCAGGCAGATTGCTGTGAATTGCTAGCTAGTGAGGATTGGTTGAGTGAGCAGCAATTCGTCGCAGGCTTGGCCCGTGGAAAATTGGTGTCAAGCCAATTAGCTATAGGCCGAGGCCTGCGGCGAATCAGCTTGCCATGTGCCGCTCACCAATTCATCTGTCCAATTTTTTATTTTTATTTTTATTTTTAATATTAAAAATAAATATTTTATTTAAAATAAATATTTTATTTAAAATAAATATTATTGACTTTCTTTTTTTTTCTTTCAATATATTAAATAATAAGTAATAAATATTATGAAAATCATTTCCTACTATTTTAAAATTATGGACTAGACTTAGTAAAAAATTAAGGGCCTGTAGTTTGTTTGAACCTTCTTTGATTTCAATACAATGAATATTTATTTACTTTAATGTGTATGTAGTATGGATGATATTTCAATAAGTTAAGATTTTAATAATATTTAGACCTAAAAAGGAGGCAACTTCCAATGAACCGAGCATTATGGCGGCGCGGGGTCATTCTCACCTTCCCTATACATACCCAACTTTTCGACCCCAAATAGGGGGTTGGAGATTCCTTAGGAATCAAGTCATCCACCCCTTTCTATTTTTCCAGTTCATCCTGGTGGCAACTCTATTTTCTCAGGGTTTAGGCTCGTGTTCTCTAAGGCCTTGAGCCTAACAGTGTCAAAGTCGCAAGAACCATTCCATTGAGAGCGAGGGCAAAAATCCCCGCTCACAGTGGCTACTACACTAGGAATAAGAGAAGTTGATTCCATTGGTCTTTATATTATTTTCTTCTTTTTATTATGATATTGTCTATTGCATTATTTAAATTGTATTATGTACGTGAGTTAGGATACCCGTGTAACCCGTGTTATGTTATGTATGTGTAGACCCTTAATTTTTGACCTAGTTAAATCCGATAGTCTAAAATAATTTTTGTGGTATTTGCCGCGCGACAGCCCATTTCACCGCAGAAAAATGTCTGCGGCAAATTGGGCAGTGCCCAATTTGCCGCAGCTGGGTTTGCCCAGTTCTGCGACAAACTTGTAACACCCCTTCCCAGCCTACATGTTTAAACCGAGTACAGGCGCCACACTAACCTAATGTTGCTACCAATTTTACTTAGTCAAATTTTGGTTTCGATTTTTACAGAAATTTTGCCAGAGGTTCGCCTAGAAATTGGGTCCCAAGTGTCGACAAAACTGGTTTTTTTCATTTTTGAAAACATTTTTACACAAACCAATGCGAACACAATCAGTCTCAATACACTCCCAATGAATCACCCTTATAACCTCAACTACAAAACCTGCAAGAAGAATTTACACTTCTAGTACAAAATAAAGTAGAGGTTTATTATTATGACATACTACTAACGCACAGTATAACATAGTAATTCTCAATCTTATATATATATATATATACATGTCATAACTAGTTAACTCAAAATGGAAACTAAGAGATCTACCCTAAGATGCTGTGGGTCTGGTCGTCACTTCCCAAGAGTTAGCTACTGCTCCGAACCTACGAGTCAAGGAAAACTTAACTCGCTGAGCAATGTCGCTCAGTGGGTACTTTACCAATGGAAATAAAAGTAAAGAGTATTTGTACAAGCAAGGCAATAAAATATATGAATGTTAAATACTATAAGTAATAAAATATAAAGCTCACTTCAATGAAATAAAAATGTACTTCCCAAAAAAGAATTTCAAGTTTTTCAAAAGATTTCAACTAAAATTGTAAAATATTCACAATTCAACTTATGCCATAAAATAGTCGTGTCATAGTTTGTAAAATTTTGCTCTACTGGTAAAAGCAGAACCACAGTGATGAGGCAGTGGCCCTCACCACTGTAACACAGGTGGCCCTCACCACCGATATCAAATCACAGGAATGGTCCTCACCATCCTGGTTATAACCAATGGCCCTCACCATTGGCTCCAATGGCCCTCACCATTGAGTTCAGATCATAACAATTCAATCACAATATCAAGTAGTACTGCATAAGTTAGTATAGTGCACTATACCCTTATCTACCAAGTTCAACCACCAAGTAGAGCATAAAGGTTTAAAATTCAAATCCAATATTTCCACAAATTTTCAAATGATTTGCACACACCTTTTCATTTTTACTAAGTCATGCCATTTCGCCGTGTACTAACTTTGTGGCTAAAGGCCATTTCATTTCCAAGTGTTTACCACCATTCCCAGTGGAAATAATCACATTAGAACAATTCCCAAAAATGACCAAAAGAATAGTAACACGGCGCATAAAATCGGCAACGCAAATGACATGACCATATGAATAGTAAAATCTGGTTTTCATCTAAATTTCAGTCAATTTCAGTCATGCATTTGACCAGGTAAATGATCTTATTTTTGGCTGAAATTTTACAGGAAACATATTTCATATGTTGACTAATTGCATGTAAAATTTCGTCGAAAAATTTCATCGTTTGCTTCCTCAACTGTTGCCCAAAGTTGGGTCCAGAATTGGCTCCCAAAGGGTGCCAATTCGGCCCCCACTTGCATTTGGTGCAAAATTGTATATATGTTTTTTGTTCTAAACCCATTTCAAAGCTTCCCTAATAATGTAATGAAGACTTAGACACTTCCCTTTTAAAATAACTTGATTTTTTAAATCAATATGGACTAAATGGAGTTCATAAACTCTTTTACCAAAATCATTGAAAACATTAGATTTCATTTGAATTTAAATAACCCAATCACCACATGGATTCAAAAATACCACTCAACAATTGAAATCAAACTCAAACAACACATTTAGGCATCCATAGCAAAAGTTCCATAGGTAAATTTTTTGACAAGAAAATGAAAGAAAAATTAATTCTTCCAAGGTAAAGTACCAAACCTTGTATTTTAATTTCCTTTTGCTTTCCCTTCTCTTACAAGCTCTTCCTTCTCCTTATTTCCACCCTTGCCTACAAAAATTTCACATCACAACCTCAACCATAAACCCTAGAAATTTAGAACATGCACTACCCTTCCATTTCTTTTCAAATTAAGTCCTAATCTAACCTTATTAAACCTTAGAAACCTTAATTCTTCCATTTAATTAATCAATATCATCGCTACTTAAGTTTTCCCCAAATCCAGCATACGAGCCCTAATTTTAATCTCTCAAATTACTCATTAAAACCTGAAATTAGGATTAGAAATGAACTTACCTTAGTTTAGGACCTTGGATTCCACCAAAACCTTTGATAATAAACCGTAAAACTTGAAAATCACCACCTTTCTTCCTTCTCCTATGGCTTGGACGACCCTCCTTCTCAAGGCGGAGTTTTTGCTTTCTTCTTTCATGTGTTTTTGGTCCAAATGGCTGCCCAATTTGGCTAATAATGTGTTAAGACAAATGCTTAATTCCAATTGGTCCACTTTAAGGCAAAATGGCCATTTTTCATTGGTACAATTCTCTCTCTCTTTTATTTATTTAAGGCCCAAGCCATTGGGCTTTCTTTTAATCATATTTTGGCCCCTCATCTTCCCTTTGCTGTAATTTTATGATTTAGGATGTGAAAAGACTAAAATACCCTCTGGCAATTGATTGTCTGTAACTTTTAAACCGTGTGGTTCCACGAAGTGAACCACATATGGTTTTGACCCTCTCGACCTCTACTTTCCATTTTTAAGGTCTATTTTAGGTTTCCAAGTCATTTTGAAAAATTACCAATAAGCCCTCGACTTTTTATAAAATTCCCTTTAGGTCCTTTCTTTGCTCGGGTTTGCCCAGGCTCCGTTTTTACTGACGATTGTTTCATATTCAACCCCTCGACGTCCTCTACGTACTCGTGTGTTTATTTCCTACTTTGGGTTCATGTATAAATTTTAATTAATAATGACCAAAATGCCCCTAGTGTACGTGTCTTCGTTTCTCTCTAACGGGGCGTTTCCGAAGAAAGTCACAGTTCACAGTTTTTACTCGATTTTTCTCTAGTTTCCATTTCATTACACTATCACATACATTATTAAGACTTCCCAGACTAGTCACCCATCGCCGTTAGTTAAGCACGTTTAACCCCGATCCTTTAATGAATTATAGCTTAACGGTCTAGGGTTAGCCGGATCTCTTTAGCATGCCTACTTTGTCAGCACGTGTGAATATTGTACACGTAATTACTGTACATACCTGCTATGGCAGGTCCTGACAGAACTGGCTTGCCTAGCTAGCCCGCCGCGCCTATAGCCTGTAGTAATTTTTGCCAATGCAATTTTTTCCAGCACAGCCAGTGGGCCCGACAGCCTACACGCTTCCGATTTTTTGACCAAATCATGTTTTACCTGGTTTTGTAGTTTTTCCTAAATAGATAGTATTTCCTTATTAAAATAGGATTAGGAATTTATTTTTCCTATAAATACCACATTAAAACACGAGAAAAGGATGAAGAGACAATGGGGAAAAACCCTAAAGGGAGAGAGGAAGGAAAAAAACGAAGAAAACCCTAGAGAAGGGAACGGAGAAATCCTAAGGATTGGACTTATTCTTTCCATGGCAAACTAAGAGAAAGAGATCAAGAGGCGACTGGATTCTTAAAAGAGCAACAAGAGACAGAGAGAAAAACACCAAGAAGTGACGATCTAACTTACAAAATCAAGGCAATAAAAGCAGTGCTGTCTTTATCTAGCTCAACCCAAGAAATAAACTTTGATTCAGGCAGCAACACATATCCAAACAAGCTTGATTCAAACACTTTAAATTCGGCAAAGCCTTCAAACATAGGTAAGTTCTCTAAATTCAGTCTATTGAATAAATAACTATCTTCTCCTTTCAAATTTTCATCAAACTGTTTGTATAATCAAATTCTCTTCTTTTTTTTTAATTCAAACAGTAGCTAAGGTTCTACTTAAAGTAAATATGATCATTAAAATATTAGTCTAATTCTAAAAACCCTAACTATCCAAAACCCTAGCTTCCTAAAACCTTAATTCCCAAACCTCAATTCCAGAAACCATAAACCTAAGTTTGTAAATAGTTTAATTATTGAAATTGATCCAATAAGCCGAATTTCTAAACTCTAACTATAGTAAACTCTAAGAACCAAACCCTAATTTACCTTATATTTCCTAAAACCCGAAAATAGCTTTTCCATTATTAAAACCCTAAATTATTTTCTTAAATTCTAAAATTCAAAATTGCTTTATTGAATCCTAATTTTTTTCCAAACATCCAGTAGCCTAAATAATTGATTAAACTTTAAAACACTAACTTTTTTCCCAAAACTCTAAACCCTAAATTATTCCATTAAAGTCTTGAATCCCTAAAAGTTTCCAAAATCTTAATTTATTTCTCGAATCAATATTTCTTCTAAAATGATAAATCAAAAACCTTAATTTTTCAAACCCTCATCCAATAAACCTACAAACCCTTAAGCCCAAATCCAATGAATCCAAAACCCTAAATCTTTAAAACATCCAGTAGCATTATTCTTTAAAAAAAATTAATATTAGTTACTCAAAATCCCAAAACCCTATTTTCTAAATCTTAAACCCTAAATCCAATCTTTTAAAATTATAAAACCCTAATCAATTCCATTTTTCCAAAAATCCTCACAGTAGCCTAAATAATAATAATAATAATTCCAAAATCCCAAAACCCTAAATGTTAATTAACGAATCCTAAATTGAGACATAAACCTAAATTTTTATCTTTATTTGCTTTATTTAATTTTAGATTTGATTGCATAGTTTATTATATATTTCGATTTATTTAATTTCAATGCTTGATTTATTTAATTTATCATGGATAGATATTCTCTTTATTATTGTGATTATTATTTGTTTGTTTTGGTATTAAAATTGTAAGAGGTATGTTTCCACTTTGTGGGTACCTCATTAGTTAAATTTTATGTAATTTATATTGCTTTTATATTTTGGAATTAATGTAAAGGACACATTCCACCTTTCAATGGGTGTCCTATTTAGTTTTAGACATGGACGATGTAAGAACATGTTTCCATCCTCGGATGGGTGTACATTTATTTGCTTTGTTTGGACATTGTTTTGATTTTAATATAATGATGCTTTATTTTAATTGTTGCATGTAGTATGGATAATATTATCATATTTAAGAATTTTATAATATTAAGACCTGCATAGGAGGCCAGTTCCAATGAACCGGGCATTGTGGGGGTGCTGGGCCATTTCTCACCTTCCCCACACGTACCCAACTTTCCAAACCCATTAGGGAGTTGGGGATTCCTTAGGAATTGAGTCATCCACCCCATTCTTTTTCCAATCCTGTCTGGGTGGCTACTGCATTTTCTCCGGGCTTCGCCCCGAGCCTAAACAGTGCCGAAGTCGCAAGAACCATTCCAAGGGGAGTGGGGGAAAAAATCCCCGCTCACAGTTGCGACTCCACTAGGAATAAGAGAAGTTGATTCCGTTGGTCTTTATATTATTTTATTCTTTCTTATCATGATATTATCCATTGCATCATATTAGTTTTGCATCGTGTGCGTGAGTTAGGACGCCCATGTTAACCATGTTGTGTTATGTAAGGGATACCATACTTTCACTCAACGTATGGAGATCTAGCATTGCATAACCACTCATAGCCTTGTACCTTTTGGTATATACTTGCTATGGGAACCAAAGCCTTTTTACCTAAAGACTAAAGCTCATGTAATTGGCCTAGTTACTTTCCTTAGATTTTTACCCCAAATGCTTGTTGTTTGACTATGGTTAGTTTATATTACCTTAAATCATGGCTTATTTGGTTTGTTTTTTTTCTATTATGACCTAATTACATTGTGAGCTCAAATCAATTTTTCTTTAAAGTCCAAAAGACCAAAGCTATTTTCAAAACTTTTTAAGATGGTCTTTGGACATAAAACTTTTCTAAAAACAAATCAAAAATTCTTTTCTCATGACTCAAATACTCAGCCCAAAATCCATTTTTTCTAAAATCTTTTTTACAATGGGCTTAGAAACAAAATTATTTTCATCCATTGAAAGAGCTTACAAATTATTTAGGTCAATTATGAAAATACCAAAAATCAATTGTGAGCCTAGTTTATACTAAGAGTTATTAATCATGGGCTTGTTTTTGGCATGAACCACTAGTTACTTTTTCAAGTGAGAAATCTATTTATAATAAATCTCTTAATTTATTTTTAATCCAATATAGAATGAAAGCTACTTTTGTTTGTTGAATGGATTAAGACCTAATTAATGGGAATTATCATGAACTGATTTCCATTTTTGAAAATATAACTATTGGTTGAAACGTCTGAGGGAGTTTTTTGAAAAACAAGCTACCCCATGTTGGTATTTTGTTAAACATATTACCTAGGAAAAGAAACTCGCCATCCGTGTGTCGATGTTATAAGGTTGGAAGGGACGTTCTACTTATCTTTGTTGATTGTTTGTGAATACATGCATACATTTGCATCTCATATCATTAATCCTTTCTAGCTCACAGCCCTGGATTACGATAGTTCAAAAGCTTACGACAATCCAACCTACGTTAAAGATGAAGAATCTAGCAATGACTCAATCTCTTTTTCACCAAAAGCAATAGAGCCCGAACAAATTCAAAGAATGGTGGATGATGCCCTCAATGCCAAGACAGAAGAAATAAAAGAGGCCCTGGCTGAGACCATGAAGAACCAATTGGCTGCAATTTTAGAAAATCATGCCGAAGCATCTGTTAGCAACAAGAAAGACAAGGGGAAGGCTAAAGTTGGTGAAGTGGCTTTTGATGATGACAAGGTGATCATTGATGATGATGATTGGGCTCAATACTTCCATGATCCTCAAGATAAAAAGGAGTTGAAAGTTGTTGAGAAGACAAGTGTTGAAAAGACCGAGACATCTGATGTTGAGAAGATGTTTGCCGATTTAGAAAAGAAATTTGAGAAGAAGCTGAAAACCAAAGAGTTGTCTGAGATTGACAAACTATTTGAACAAGGTGAGGAGGTCCCTTATAAATTCAAGATGCCTTCCATCACTAGGTACAATGGTACTGGAAACCCTCATCTCCATGTAAAGTAGTACATCACTGCTATACAGTCTGCCTAAGCCACTAAGGCTCAAACGCTAAGATATTTCATGCTCTCATTGGACCCTGTTGTCCAAAATTGTTTTAACACCTTAGAGGAAAGTACTCAAAAAGATTGGGACATGTTGTACAAGGCTTTCATTCAACAATATGGGTACAATGTCGAGCTAGAAGTAACCTTGATGGAGGTGGGAACCATTAGGCAAAGGCAAAATGAGAATTTTGTGGACTATGTGAAAAGATGGAGGAATAAGGCTGCTTTGCTCAAGAAGAGGCCCGATGAATATAATCAAATAAGGATGATTGTGAGAGGGGTATTGCCTAGTCTTCGTGAAAGGATGTCTCATACACTCATTCAGGATTTCAAAGATCTCCAAGTTGGTCTATAAATTGAAGAGTGGGAAAGGGAGAAGAGCCATTTTTCTGCAAAACAAAATTATCAACCTAGCAATCAAAGTACAAAAAAGGAAGTTGATGTCAATACAACTGGTCAAGCAAATAGAAGGCAGTTTTCAGATCTGGGGAAGCCTTTGTCTTGGGTCTTCAACAAGCTACAAAAGAGGATTGTTACATCCATTGGCCTCTCGACCTTTGCCTAATCTTTTACCTTCAAAATTTAATACTAAGGCTTTTTGTCAATTTCATCAAACTCAAGGACATGAGACTGATAGATGTACCCGATTGAAGCATGAGATCCAAGATCTAATTGACAGTGGTAAGCTAACTGAGCTGGATAAGCCGAATGCTAAAAGTAATCCTCTGCCTAAGTTAAACAGAGTGCCTCCACCAGCAACCTTCATGGTGGAAAAAGGATTGGAAGAAGATTTTGTTTTATCACCCTTTCAAGATGGAAAAATTAAAGATGTGAAAGGAAAAGAAGCTTAACTCAATAAACTTTCCTTAGCTTGAATGTTGCTTTTCAATTTTGCTTTCTTTAATATTTAATTGGAACAATCATGTTTTTAAAATTAAAATTTATTTGAATAAATTACTTTCATAAAAAAATTTGTTGGTCTTTGTTCATTTTGGTGATCAACCAATGAGGAATCTAGCTTGATAATTCATGAATTAATATATTTATGCATCATAACTTGAATGACTTCACTAAGTTAGGGAATTGCTCTATAGCATTGAGTTGTGTATGCTTACTTAGAGAGGGCTCCTGCATATTCACCTTTGTCTAGGTCCTAGTCAGTCTTAGAACATGCTTTGACAAATTTTCTAGGCGAAATTGAACTCTGCTTATTTTAAGGGAGAAATGATCTAGGCATTGTTTGGTTAGCCAACAACTAGTATCCACCCAATTAAATAACAATCCTTAGTTGTCTCTTTGAGCCTTCATAAAATTTTAGCTTTCTTTTCTTTGGCATATAACCCCAACAACCTACCCTGAGCTATTGTGATACTTTTGACAAGTCTTATGATCACTAAGGTGAAGAGGCAAGAAGATCAAAGGATGGAATGCATAGCCAAAGCCGTAAGGATAGTTGATATTCTCGAGACAATAAGGGTAGTTGAAGTTCACTTAATATCTCCAATCTATCAAGATAACATCAGAGTAATAAATGATTTATCCCTGTTAAAGGAGATTTATGTCACTCCACTCATCCATTATTAGAAACCCAAGTTGGTACAAACAAGATAACTCTTTTAGAGCTAGAACTAAAAAAACAAGAAAAAGAAAAGAAAAGAAGAAGAAAAAAGAAAGAAAGAAAAGGGAAAAAAAGAAAAAAGAAAGAAAAAACCTAAAAAGTCGGTTTAGAAAGCCAATTGAGTTCTCTTTTACCTAAAGCAGCAAAAGGCTTCCATTTGGTTTATAAGGACAGTTTGACTTGAATTGGTCTAACCGAACCAAAGATTTGATCAAAATCAAAGAAAAAGAAGAAAGACCACCCAGTTCTTGAAAGTTCTGTAATGGACAGTCCTATAAGAAAGAAGGACAAAATGATAAAATGCTCAAAGAAAGGGAAGAGTAAGAAAAATAAAAAGAAAGAAAAGGGAGAAGAAGAAAAGAAGCGAATTTGGGTACCGAACTGTTTACAAGGGCAAAGACTGTCCTAATCAAGATCCAGATTAATGCCAAGAAGATAAAAGGAATTTGGAGTCTAGCAAGATTGCTCCCAACTGCCTAAAGTTCAAACAAGACATTTGTAGAGTGAGGGTTTTCCCATAGTGTCACAACGACTCCAACTTACAAATGGCCTTCATTTATCCCATGTCCCATATAGACCCCATTTCAAGCCTATCAAAGACCTGTTGATCTCTCTTGGTAGATAGAGTCTATTAGTGGAGATAGTTTGAATAAGTGTGCATATGAGATAGACCTTATTCAAACTCAATGAGACCTTTGACTAAGTAATGTGTATGTGCCTGTCTAAAGTGCAACAATTCTTGCTTAAATATAAATGATTCCTGAGTTTAGTATGGTAACTAGGGTTGTCATGTTATAGATATGTTAATTTGGAAAATCAAGTCCTTAGGTACATTGACATTGATTTGGCAAAGCCAACATTTCATTTCAAAATAAAAATTCAAAAAATAAAAAATGTTTTTGTCACATGAAGCCTTCAAGTTAAGGGGAGTATGTTGAACTATTGAACCTCCAAAGGACACATTGGACAAAGTAAATGATTATCGGCAAGTCATGAAGAAGCTACCAACTGACATGCTGAAACATAGTTTGAAATGGATGTATCCTTGACTCTGCAAGCTTGGGGTCCCCACCACTCATATTTTCAATATCCCGAAGATAAAAGCCATAAATGTGAAGCATCCTGTCATTCCAAAGCAAGAACTGAATAGACATCTAGAAAGAGTCAATGAGAATATTTTAGCTGATAGCCTCGGTCTGTGAGTCGACGAAATCACTGTAAGTGTTATTCATGCATATCATGCATACATGAGCATATCACATGGCATGTTCTTGTATTGTATTATCTATTCTTTGTCAAAGCGAACAACAGACACTATATGAAGCAAAGATGAAGTGGGTATAGAATCAGGGGGCATAGAAGACCCATTGCTTGAGGAAGCACCAGTCATTTTGCAAAATGAAGAAATACATGCTTGTCCAAAGAACTAGACAATCTACAAACATCAACTAAAGCCCGAATAGAAAAATCATGGGGGCAAGGAGAAGATTTGAAGGTTAGCTAAATTGGCTAAATTTTTTTTTTTGCAAAAGTACAAAGGAAGAACAAAAAAAAATAAACAAAAAAGAATGGAACATTAGAACCATCAAAAGAATGAAGATGCAAATGACAAAAGATCAGTCCAGCTAGAAGAGCTAAAGACAATATAAGGCCTAATCTCTAATGGATGAAGATCCAGTTTAAAGGATGAAGATCCACTTTCAAGGGTGAAGACCCAATTCCAAGGATGAAGATCCACTTTATAGGGTAAAGACCCAATTTTCAAGGATGAAGATCTAGCTTAAAGGATGAAGATCCACTTTCAAGGGTGAAGACCTGATTTCCAAGGATGAAGATATACTTTCAAGGGTGATGACCCGATTTCGAAGGATGAAGATGCACTTTAAAGTGTGAAGACCCAATTCCAAGGATGAAGATCTAGCTTAAAGGATGAAGATCCACTTTCAAGGGTGAAGACCCGATTTCCAAGGATGAAGATCCATTTTCAAAGGTGAAGACCTGATTCCAAGGATGAAGATCCAATTTCAAAGGGTGAAGACCCGAAGTCCAAAGGATGAAGATCCATTTTAAAGGGTGAAGACCTAATTTCCAACGATGAAGATCCAATTTCAAAGGGTGAAGACCCGCAGTCCAAAGGATGAAGATCCATTTTTATGGGTAAAGACTCGATTTTAAAGGATGACAATCCATTTTCAAAGGTGAACACCTGATTTCAAGGATGAAGATCCAATTTCAAAGGGTGAAGACTGGAAGTCCAAAGGATGAAGATCCATTTTGAAGGGTGAAGACCCGATTTCCATGGATGAAGATCCATTTTCAAAGGTGAAGACCCGATTTCCAAGGATGAAGATCCACTTTCAAAGGTGAAGACCTGATTCCAATGATGAAGATCCATTTTCAAAGGTGAAGACCTGATTCCAAGGATGAAGATCCAATTTCAAAAGGGCGAAGACCCAAAGTCGAACGGATGAAGATCCAATTTCAAGGGTGAAAACCCAATTTCTAAGGATGATGATCCAGTTTAAAGGGTGAAGACCCGATTTCCAAGGATGAAGATCCAGTTTAAAAGGTGAAGACCCTGCCAAGGATGAAGATCTGGCTTAAAGGATGAAGATCCAATTTCAAGGGTAAAGACCCGATCTCCAATGGGCAAAGATCCATTTTTGGTGGGCAAAGACCCACAATCCGTTAAAGAATGAAACAACCAGTTAAGCCAAAATTCTCAAAAGATACAAGGTCAATCAAACTCACCTCGGTTCCAGAACCCAAATTACTTTTAAGTCCAGAACTTACCTAGGGTTCAAAACCCAAATTACTCTTAAGTTCATAACTTACCTCGGGTCTAGAACCCAAATTACTCTTACATCCAGAACTTACCTCGAGTCCAGAACCTAAATTTCTTTTAAGTTTAAAACATACATCGGGTTCAGAATCCAAATTACTTTTAAGCCCAAAACTTACCTAGGGTCCAGAACCCAAATTACTCTTATGTCTAGAACTTAGCTCGGGTCCATAACCCAAATTACTTTTAAGTCCATAACTTACCTAGGGTCCAGAACCCAAATTACTCTTAAGTCCAAACTTAGCTCGGGTCCAGAACCCAAATTACTTTTAAGTCCAAAACTTACCTAGGGTCCAAAACCCAAGTTACTCTTAAGTCCAGTACTAAGCTCAGGTACAGAACCCAAATTATCCTTAAGTCCAGAACTTGGCATGAGTCCAGAACCCAAATTACCCTTAAGTCCAGAACTTAGCTCGGGTCCAGGACCCAAGGCTTTTTTGAGTCCAGAACTCAAACCAAGTCAAAAATCCAAACCATCTAAGGTCCAGAACCCAAGTCCTTTCCGAGTCCAAAACTCGAAATTGGTCCAGAACCCAAATCATCTCAGGTCCAGAACTCAAGTCTATTTTGAGTTCAGAACTCGAACTGGGTCTAAAACCCAAACCATCTCAGGTCCAGAACCCAAGAATTTTATGAGTCTAGAACTCAAACCTAGTTTAGAACCCAAACCATCTTGTGTCTAGAACCCAAGTCTTTTCTGAGTTCAAAACTCAAACCGGGTCCAGAACCCAAAACCTAAACAATCTCAGGAAAATTAAGTATATTTTGTCAAAATTAAGTCTTGTTGCTTTTCACTCTCTTCTACCAAGTCTCAGATCGTTCAAGCAGGGGGAAAACTGTAGATCCTTAATTTTTGATCCATTCAAATCCGATAGTCTAAAATAATTTTTATGGTTTTTCGTACGGCAGCCCATTTCGTCGCAGAAATTGTCTACGGTGAATTGGGTAGTGCCCAATTTGCCGTAGCTGGGATTGCCCAGTTCTGTGATGAATTGGCTTGCCCAGCTAGCTCATCACACCCGTAGCCTGCAGTAATTTTTGCCAGCACAGCCCGCGAGCCCGACCGCCTACACGTTGCCGATTTTTTTACCAAACCTTATTTTACCTAGTTTTGTAGTTTTTTATAAATAGATAGTATTTCCTTATTAAAATAGGATTAGGAATTTATTTTTCCTATAAATATCACATTACAACATGAGAATAGGAGTAAAAGACAATGGGGAAAAACCCTAAAGGGAGAGAGGAAGGAAAAAAATGGAGAAAACCCTAGAGAAGGGAATGGAGAAATCCTAAGGATTGGACTTAATCTTTCCGAGGAAAACTAAGAGGAAGAGATCAAGAGGCGACTGGATTTTTAAAAGAGAAACAGGAGACAGAGAGAAAAACACCAAGAAGTGACGATCTAACTTACAAAATCAAGGCAATAAAAGCAGTGCTGTCTTTATCTAGCTCAACCCAAGAAATAAACTTTGATTCAGGCAGCAACACATATCCAAACAAGCTTGATTCAAACACTTTAAATTCGGCAAAGCCTTCAAACATAGGTAAGTTCTCTAAATTCAGTCTATTGAATAAATAACTATCTTCTCCTTTCAAATTTTCATCAAACTGTTTGTATAATCAAATTCTCTTCTTTTTTTTTTAATTCAAACAGTAGCTAAGGTTCTACTTAAAGTAAATATGATCATTAAAATATTAGTCTAATTCTAAAAACCCTAACTATCCAAAACCCTAGCTTCCTAAAACCTTAATTCCCAAACCTCAATTCCAGAAACCATAAACCTAAGTTTGTAAATAGTTTAATTATTGAAATTGATCCAATAAGCCGAATTTCTAAACTCTAAATCTAGTAAACTCGAAGAACCAAACCCTAATTTGCCTTATATTTCCTAAAACCCCAAAATAGCTTTGCAATTATCAAAACCATAAATTATTTTCTTAAATTCTAAAATTCAAAGTTGCTTTATTGAATCCTAATTTGTTTTCCAAACATCCAGTAGCCTAAGTCATTGATTAAACTATAAAACCCTAAACTCTTTTTCCCAAAACTCTAAACCCTAAATTATTCCATTAAAGTCTCGAAGCCCTAATTATTTTCCAAAATTTTAATTTATTTCCAAATCAATATTTCTTCTAAAATGATAAATCAAAAACATTAATTTTTCAAACCCTCATCCAATAAACCTACAAACCCTTAAGCCCAAATCCAATGAATCTGAAACCCTAAATCTTTAAAACATCCAGTTGCATTATTCTTTTAAAAAAATAATATTAGTTACTCAAAATCCCAAAACCCTAGTTTCTAAATCTTAAACCCTAAATCCAATCTTTTAAAATTATAAAACCCTAATAAATTCCATTTTTCCAAAAATTCTTACAGTAGCCTAAATAATAATAATAATAATTCCAAAATCTCAAAAACCTAAATGCTAATTAAAGAATCCTAAATAGAGGCATAAACCTAAATTTGTATCTTTATTTGGTTTATTTAATTTTAGATTTGATTACATAGTTTATTATATATTTTGATTTATTTAATTTCAATGCTTGATTTATTTAATTTATCATGGATGGATATTCTCTTTATTATTGTGATTATTATTTGTTTGTTTTGGTATTAAAATTGTAAGAGGTATGTTTCCACTTTGTGGGTACCTCATTAGTTAAATTTTATGTAATTTATATTGCTTTTATATTTTGGAATTAATGTAAAGGACACGTTTCCACCTTTCAGTGGGTGTCCTATTTAGTTTTAGACATGGATGACGTAAGGACATGTTTCTATCCTCGGATGGGTGTCCATTTATTTGCTTTGTTTGGACATTGCTTTGATTTTAATATAATGATGCTTTATTTTAATTGTTGCATGTACTATGGATAATATTATCATATTTAAGAATTTTATTATATTAAGACATGCAAAGGAGGCCGGTTCCAATGAACCAGGCGTTGTGGGGGTGCTGGCCATTTCTCACCTTCCCCACACGTACCCAACTTTTTAAACCCATTAGGGGGTTAGGGATTCGTTAGGAATTGAGTCAACTACCCCTTTCTTTTTCCCGGCCCGTCTGAGTGGCGACTCCATTTTCTCTGGGCTTAGGCCCGTGTTCTCTAAGGCCCTGAGCCTAAACAGTGCTGAAGTTGCAAGAACCATTCCACCGGGAGTGGGGTAAAAAATCCCCACTCATAGTAAGGGATACCATATTTTCACTCATGGTATGGAGATTGAGCATGGCATAACCATTCATAGCCTTGTACCTTTTGGTATATACTTGCTATGGGAGCCTAAACTTCTCAACGCAAAGACTAAAGCTCATGTAATTGGCCCAGTTACTTTCCTTAAGTTTTTTACCCAATTGTTTGTTGTTTAACTGTGATTGAAATGTCTTGGCTTGAACCATGGCCTATTTGGTTTGTTCTTTTTCTAATATGACATAATTATATTGTAAGCTCAAAATAATGTTTATTCTTGTAAGCCCAAAAGACCAAAACTTTTTTTAAAATTTTCAAGAAGGTCTTTGGACATAAAATGTGTCAAAGATTCTTTTTCTATCTCATGGCCTAAATACAAAGCGCTAAATTCATTTTTAAATAAACCTTTTTACAACGAGCATTGAAAGAAAATTATTTGTCACTTCATCCAAATTACAATTTTTTTCTTAAATGAGCTTACAACTATTTAGGTCAATTATGGAATACAAAAAATCAATTGTGGGCCTAATTTATACTAAGAATTGTTAGGCATAGTCTTGTTTGTGGCATAAATCATTAGTTGTTTTTCCAAATAGGAAATCTATTTATAATAAACCCTTTAATTTAGTTTTAATCCATAATATAGCATAAAAGTTATTTTTAGTTGATCCAATATATTAAGGCTTAATTAATGAGAATTATCATGGACTGACTTCTATGATTAAGAATACAACTAGTGGTTTTGCCATTCAAGTGAATTTTTCCAAAACAAGATGTCCCATATTGATATTTTGTTGACCATATACCTAGAAAAAGAGACTCACCATTTGTGTGTGGAAGTTATAAGGTTGGAAGGAATGTCCTAACTATTTTTATTTATCTATTTCTTGTGCATCCATGCATACATACATGCATTGCATTACATGGAATTGATCCTTTTTGGCTCACAGTCTCAGAGTATAGCAGTTCAAGAGCTTATGACAATCCGACCTACGATAGTGACGTAGAATCCACTAACGACTCAATCAGCTTCTCGCCAAAAGTAATGGAACCTGAACAGATTTAAGAGATGGTGGATGATGCAAATAGATCAAAGATGGAAGAACTTAAGGATGTCCTAGCTGAGACCATGAAAAGCCAGTTGGCTACACTATTAAGAACACTATTAAAACATTTGCTAGTACTAAGAAGCAAAAAGATAAGGGAAAGGCCAAGGTTGGTAAAGTGGCTATAGAAAATGACAGAGTGATGATGGATGATGATAATTAGGCTCAATATTTCCAAGATTTCCCAAGATGAGAAGATAGAAGCGAAGACTGTAGAGAATGTAATCATGGAAAAGACTACAACTTCAGATGTGGAAAAGATGATTGTTGATTTAAAAAAGAATTTTAAAAAGAAGCTAAAGGTTGATGAGATGTCAGAGGTGGACAAACTATTTGAACAAGATGAGGAAGTCCCTGACAAGTTCAAGATGCCTTCCTTTGATAAGTTTGATGGAACTGGCAATCCTCATCTACATGTCAAGTAATACATCACAGCCATGCAGTCAGTTTAAGCTACTAAGGCCCAAACTCTAAGGTACTTTATGCTTTCATTAGATCCTGTTGTGCAGAATTGGTTCAACACCTTAGAGGATAGTCCTCAAAAGGATTGGGATTCTTTGTATAAGGCCTTCATCCATCAGTATAGGTACAATGCCGAGTTGGAAGCTACTTTAATGGAAGCAGAATCAATAATATAGAAACAGAATGAAAACTTCGTTGGCTATGTAAAGAGGTGGAGAAACAAGGCTACATTGCTCAAGAAAAGGCCAACCATATTAGGATGATTATGAGAGGGGTGCTACCTAATCTTCATTAAAGGATGTCCAACACCTTTATCAGAGATTTTAAAGATCTCAATCAAGCTGGCTTGCAAATAGAAGAATGGGAAATAGAGAAGAACCATTTTTCTACTAGAAGGAACCAAAAAAAAGGAAATTATTAGTTTGTCAATCAAAGCACGCAATGTAACACCCCTTCCCGACCTACATGTGTAAGCCGAGTAGAGGTGCCACACTATCCAAATGTTGCTACCAATTTTACATAGTTAAATTTTTGTTCCGATTTTACAGAAATTTTGCCAGAGGTTCGCCTAGAGATTTGGATCCCAAGTGTCGACAAAACTTATTTTTCTGATTTTTGAAAACATTTTACACAGACCAATATTGTGAATAAGAATACCATCAAATTTAATACACTCCCAATGAATCCACCTTATACCCTCAACTACAAATCTGCAAGAAGAGTTCACACTTCTAATACAACATAAAGTAAAGGTTTATGATTATTACACACTACTAACATACAATTATAACATAGAAATTCTCTTTTATATTTATTCATATACATGCCACAACTAACTATCTCATAATGGAACTAAAAGTTCTACCCCTGAGATTTGCTGTGGTCTGGTCGTTGCTTCCCCAAGATTTATCTACTGCTCCGAACCTACGAGTCAAGGAAAACTTAACTCGCTGAGCGTTGTCGCTCAGTGGGTACTTTACCAATAAAAATAAGAGGAGTATATGAAAGTATTTGAAATCAAAGGAAATAATTAAATCAACAATAAACCCACTTTATACCAATAGAAATCATGAAACATTCAGTGTGATATTCTTTCAATAATGTAAAATCATAATTCAAACTCATTTGCATTATATAGTTCAACGAAAAATAATGTCTTTGATTCAGGCTCTACTGGGATATAGGGAACCATAGTGATAAGGCAGTGGCCCTCACCACTGTAACATAGGTGGCCCTCACCACCGATATCAGATCACAGGAATGGCCCTCACCATCCTGGTTATAACCAATGGGCCTCCCCATTGGCTTCAGTGGCCTCACCACTGAATAACATATCATATCACAATAATGAGCAGTATTGCATGCGTTAGTATAGTGCACCATACCCTTATCTACCACTCCCACTATCCAGTAGAGCAAAAAGATTTAAATGATTCAATTTAAGTCTCAACTTCATTTTAGAATGATTCAAGAAATCAATTTAATTCCCATCGCACTTTGCCATTTATGCCGCGCAACACATTCTTCAGTCAAACCATTACTCTTTTTCACATATTTAACATCCACAATAAACACATCAAACATTTCAAAGCATTCCTCAAAATATCCCAAATTGACCAAATGAATAGTGTTGCGGCGAGAAAAATCGGCAACGCAAAATGGCATGACCAAATGAATAATAAAATCTGGATTTTCGTCAAAATTTCAGTCCACTTCAATCATGCATTTGACCAAGTAAATGATCTTATTTTTGGCTGAAATTTTACAGAAAACTTATTTCATATGTTGACTAATTGCATGTAAAATTTCGTTGAAAAATTCATTCATTTGCTGCCCCAAACAATTTCCAAAAAAAATAGTCCAGAAGCTGTAACTTTGGGACCATTTCGGCCCAAACATTTGAAATGCATAGGATAGTTTATTTTTCTTTTGCAAATCAATATTAAGGCTTCTTTAATAGTAAAGTGAAGATTCAAACACTTCCTTTTAGCAATTTTTGCAAGTTTAACTCAAATCAAACTATTTAAAGTCCAAACAACTTACTAAATCAACTTGCCAAATTTTCTCAAAACATTTGGTTTCAATTAAATTTAACAACCCAATTGCCATAAGAAAACAAGAACATAACTCAAATATTTAATTTAAACTCAATCAATATATTTAAACATCAATTTCAAAACTTCCATAAACCAAAGTTTGTAAGCAAATAGAATTTCTTTTATGGTAAAGCACCAAATCAAAAGTAATTATTCAAAGGTAAAGTACCAAACCTTATTTCTTTAACTCCTCTTGGCTTTTCCTTCTTCTCCTTCTTTAATTCTTTATTTCTCCTTCAATCAATTCAAGAACACACCCTTAAACATAAACCTTAACAATTTAAAACAATAAGCTATCCTCCATTTCTTTTCAAACTAAATCCTAATCTAACCTCATTACACCTTAGAAACCTTGATTCTTCCATTTAATTAAACAATATCATCACTACTTAAATTTTTCCCAAATCTACCATAAGAACCTTAATTTCCAATCTTCCAATAGATATATAAATACTTAAAATTAATACTAGAATTGAATTCTACATACTTGAAAACCTTAAAACTCACCTTGAACTTGAATCAAATTTGACAAAAGTTGGAAATTCTTTGGTGCTTTTCTATGGAAGCCGTAGGTTTGAAGTGGGAGAGAGAGATTTTTCTCTTCTTGCCATGATATATATATATATAGGAGAAATGATGGCCACTTTTGGATGAATGAATGTTTTAAAGCCAAATGTCCACACTTTTCTCTCTCTTCTTTATTATAACTTTTAAATGGCAAATTTTCATTAGCCCAAATGTCTCCTCCTTTTATTTATTTAAAAACCCAAGCCCTTAAATTTCTTTTAATTATATTTTGGCCCCTCCACCATCTTGTGTTGAAATTTCTACGGTCTAAGGTATGAAAAGACCAAAATACCCTCCGGCGATTAATCGATCATATCTTTTAAACCGTATAGTTCCACGAGTCAAACTACATATAGTTTTGATCCTCTCCACCTCTACTTTCTATTTATAAGGTCTATTTTAGGTTTCCAAGTCATTTGAAAAAATTACCAATAAACCCTCGACTTTTTATTAAATTCCCTTTAGGTCCTATTTTTGCTCGGGTTTTCTCCGGCTCCGTTTCTACTGACGATCGTTTCATATTTAACCCCTCGCCATTCTCTACGTACTCACGTTTTTATTTCCTACCTTAAATTCATGTATAACTTTAATTGATAATGACCAAAATGCCCCTAGTCAAAATGTCTTCGTTTTTCTTTAACGGGACATTTCCTGGAAAAACCGTTACACGTCATTGCGACCTGATTAATCTCTAGAATATTCTTCCGGGGTCGGATATGTGCACTATTAAGAACTTCCGACACTTAATTTTTAAGTTTACATAGTTGCCTCTAACTTTTGAGAAATTTCCACTTAGGTCCTTTTGATATCCCTTCTTGACCTTGCTGTCTTTCTTTATTAATATCTTTTTACTCACAACTCCAAATTAAGTAATTCTTATTCCCACTGAAACTAGACATCCGGGGATATATTGTATCAAAATTTGAGGTCGATCCGAGCTATATCTGATTTTTGACTGTCCTTTGAAGTCAAGCCTACTATGCTGTCCTGAGGCAGCTTGCACATTGTCTAGTAAATCCATCATATCTTATTCTGTACAACTCCAAATTGAATAATTTCAAGTTATAAATCTATCTAAGACACAAATAAACAATTAATTCTTCTTTGAGACTCTCTAATTCTGTCATTAACTTGGATGAAATTCGAGCTCAAGTTATAGGTCACGTTCTGAACTCCTTTGTTCTAAGCCTAAATCATATCCTCTATGTCTGTTTCTTTCCAATCTGGGATTTGGGATGTTACACGCAAAAGGCAATCAATGTTAATGAAACTAGTCAAGGAGGTAGGAGGCAGTTTTCAAAGTTAGGAAAGCCACTATTTTAGGTTCTCAATAAGCTACAAAAGAAGGGACTGTTACAAACCTTGACTCCTCGACCATTGCCAAATCCTTTACCACCAAACTTTGATGTTAAAGCATTTTGTCAATTGCACCAAATGCATGAGCACGAGATAGACAAAATTTTGAGGTTGAGGCATGAGATTCAGAATTTGATTGACCGTGGAAAGTTACCTAAACATAACAAGCCTAACATGAAGGTAATCCATTGCCAAGGATTAATAGAGTACCACCACCAGCAACTTTCATGATATGAGGAGGTTTGAATGAGAAGTTTATTCTGTCTTCTTTACAAGATGTAAGCGGTGAAGCAACTAAAGAAGAAGTGGTGTGCAGCAAGATAGAACCAACTGTGGTTAAGAAGGAAGTAGCCATTTATGTTGTGAATGAGTTCTGGGATTCAACTGACGGTGATGATAATTAAAAACAAACAAAGAAGAGTGGACCCAGTCTGAACCCAAAGAGGATGATGTGTTGAATTCTCATTGTGGAAAGCCTTATTCAAGGCCTTCACCAAAGGAAGTATAAGCCAATAAGGGGAAGGATATTGAAAAAGTAGTGAAGGAAGATGAACATGATACATCTCTTAAGCAATTGAAAAGGACTCAAGCAAGCATTAGCATTTGGGATCTATTGGCCACATCCAAGAAACATCATAAAACTATTGCCAAAGCTTTGGATAGTATTCCAATCTCCACTTTTATAACATAAGAGGAGCTGTTTAATTTCATCAAAGTTGAGGGAGTGATGAAGTGCGAAGATGTTCAGAAGAAGAAAAAAGTTGATGTGGCAATGGTGTCATTTTCAGATGTGAATTTACCATAAGAGGGAAGAGATCACATCCGCCCACTTTTCAACAAAGTAGAAGTCAAAGGAAAAAAGGACTCCATGTGTCATGGTTGATGATGGATCTACCATAAATGTATGCCCACTCAAGATCCCACCGAAGCCAGCTATGTCAACAAGAGATTTAAGCCCAACCGAGGTGACCATAAGGGCTTATGACAATACTAAGAGGCATGCAGAGGGAACCTTTAAAGCTATTGTAAATGCTGGCCCGATTGAATCCATGGTGGAATTTGTAGTCCTAGATATACCTATTACTTTTTCATTGTTGTTGGGTTTACCTTGGTTCCATCCTCTTTGTAGAGTTCCATCTACACTCCATCAGAAGATTAAGTTCCCAAATGGAGATGAAACAGTGGTTATCGATGTTGAGGATAATGAAGTGGTAAATGCTCTAATGATTGAGAGGCCTCTCAATGGATTTCAAGTGACTATTATTTTTTGATGATGAGACAATTGACTCTAGAATCTTAACTATGATGAAGAAAATGAACTATCTACAAGGTACAGGCCTTGGGAAGGGGAAAGCAAGTGTAATAGAGCTCCCATATTTCAAAACTCAAACTTCCAAGAAAGGGTTGGGATATGATGAAGCAAATGGAGATATGGGACCACTCCAAGGGAAGCCAAAGCTAATCATGTTCATGGGGAAGCTAATTCCAGGTTTTGAGATCTTTGCTGATGTTGCAAAGTTTATGCAACAGAGGGAGAAAAAGCTTATCTTGCCAGCTGACAAGGAATCTAGTCCAAAAGAAAAGAAAGAAGCTACCAAAAGATCCAGAAGACTCTAGAGGAAATTGCTGCTCCCATCAAAAACAATTTGAAAACCTTTTAGTTTATGATTATGAGAACGATGATTTTGATTTTGATTTTAATTTGTCTACTCTGTATAAGGATGATGATGTTTTCTTTTCCAAGATGAATGCAATAAAGTCTAATTTTGCTTACTTATATGATGTTTTCCTGGTCGTTGTATATATTCAAGTAGTGATTACATGAGCATTTTTAATATTAAATTTTTTGATACACAATCATTAAATTTGGGAACAACTAATAATCCTAAAAACATTCACACAGCATCTGACCTCACTCCTGAAGAGAGAGAGAGAGATTAGAAATTTTTTTTTTTAAAATATGAAGAAGTCTTTGCTTGGTCTTATGAGGATATGCCTATAATTGATCGAGATATAGCTGAGCACTTGATTCCACTTATACTCACATGAAACTTGTCAAACAAAAGCTTAGACGGTTAAGGCCAGAATGGGTAGAGTTGATCAAAGAAGAAGTCACTAAGCAGATACAAGTGAAATTCCTAGAAGTGATAGATTATCTAGACTAGTTAGTGTAGACCCTTAATTTTGACCCCAATTTGATATGGTCTTAATTAAAGGATGCAAAAATAAATTTGATCCGACTTTAAATATTTAAACCTAGTTTATAATTTTTAAAGGAGTCGGATCGGATTAAAGAGGCATAAATTCAATTGTAAAGCCCTAAAATCAAGTTGAATCGGCCCAAATTAAAACTTTTCATTAGGGCAAGAATAATTCAAGTCAGGCCGGCCGGGGAGACATGAGCATGCCTCATGTCAATTTGGCAGCCCAAATCGACATGAGGTTGGACTCATGTCGACCTGGGCAGGCTAGGTCCACATGAGCATGCTTCATGTTGACCTGGGCAGCCCAGGTCGACAAGAGGTTGGTCTCATGTCAACCTAGGGCAACCAAGTCGACATGAGGCAGGATAAGTTTCCTAATTCAACTAGAATTCATTTAAGGGACTGATCAATATTAGGTTAAGGATTCTGAGTGAGGTTTGGCTATAAATATTAACGTTTCAAAATTCAGAACAGGAGGAGGAACATTAACAAGGGGAGTAGGAACATAAAAGAGAGACGGCAACAAACAGAGAAGACTAGCAGTAGACATTCATCAGTCATCAATCCATCAAAGACAGCAACGCTGTCTTTGTTCATTGTTCATCCAGAAGTCAATTGTGGAGGAACCAATGAATGCAGGTTTGATTTAATTCTTTAATTTATTTGAATTCACAGTAGTTTCATCCTTAAGTTACAACTTATTTGACTGTCCAGTATATACATTCCCTTCTATAAATATCATTAGAAGTTTGAAGATTAAGAAGTTATTTAGGTCCAGTAGTTAACTTAAACCTCTTAGTCTTGATTACTTGATTTAAAAAACATGAGTTAAGTTTAATGTTCATATAATCACAAAACATTATCAAAACCCTAATCTAATTGCCCAGTTGCTAAAAACCCTAATCTGCTTTCCAATTTCAAAAACTCTATATTGTTTTATTAATTCCAAAAACCTTAATTGTTTTCATAATTTTTCAAAATCTATATTTTTTTATTAATTCCCAAAACCTTAATTGTTTTCATAATTTTCCAAAACCTTAAATCATTTTATTAATTCAACAAAACCATAATTGTTTTCATAATTTTCCAAAACCCTAAAATTTTTTCTAAATTCCAAACCTAAATTTATAAAATCTATTTTCTAAATTCAAAACACCAAAGCCCTAATGAAATTCTAAAATTTCAGAATCCTTTAATTCCAGAAAACCTAAAACCCTAACTCCAGTTGCTTAATTCCCAAACCTAGACCCAAACCCTAATTTCAATAACTTAATTCCTAAAGCCTAGTTTCATAAAAACCTTAAAAATGTTTAAGCCCTAAATTTCATAATCCCAGCAACCTTAAAAAAAACCCTAAACCCTAAATGATGAAACCTCAATTTAAATCCTAATTTTAAAAACTCTAATTCCAAAAATCCTATTTTAAAATGCAAATCCTAAATTTATATATTTATTACTTTATTTAATTTTAGATTTGATTATGTAGTTTATTATATGTTTTAATGGTTGATTAATTTAATTTCAATGCTTGATTTATTTAATTTATCATGGATGGATATTCTCTTTATTATTATGATTATTATTTGGTTGTTTTAGTATTAAAATTGTAAGAGGCATGTTTTCACTTTGTGGGTACCTCATTAATTAATTTCTATGTAATATAAATTGCTTTTATATTTTGGACCAATGTAAAGGACATGTTTCCACCTTTTGGTGAGTGTCCTATTTAATTTAGACATGAATGACGTAAGGACATGTTTCCATCCTCCGATGGGTGTCCATTTATTTATTTTGTTTGGACATTGCTTTGATTTTAATATAATGATGCTTTATTTTAATTGTTGCATGTAGTATGGATATTATTATTATATTTAAGAATTTTATAATATTAAGACCTACAAAAGAGGTCGGTTCCAATGAACCGAGCGTTGTGGGGGTGCTGGGCCATTTCTCACCTTCCCCACACATACCCAACTTTCTGAACCCATTAGGGGGTTGGAGATTCCTTAGGAACCGAGTCATCCATCCCTTTCTTTTTCCTTGCCCGTCCGGGTGGCGTCTCCATTTTCTCTGGGCTTAGGCCCGTGTTCTTTAAGGCCCCAAGCCTAAACAGTGCCGAAGTCGCAAGAACCATTCCAATGGGAGTGGGGGGGGGGGGTGAAAATCCCCGCTCACAATGGTGACTCCACTGGGAATAAGAGAAGTTGATTCCGTTGGTCTTTATATTATTCTGTTCTTTCTTATAATGATATTATCCATTGCATCATATTAGATTGCATCGTGTGTGTGAGTTAGGACGCCCGTGTTACCCGTGTTGTGTTATGTAAGGGATACCATACTTTACTCAAGGTATGGAGATCGAGCATGGCATAACCACTCATAGCCTTGTACCATTTGGTATATACTTGCTATGGGAACCTAAGCCTTTTAACCCAAAGACTAAAGCTCATGTAATTGGCCTAGTTACTTTCCTCAGGTTTTACCCCAAATGCATGTTGTTTCACTATGGTTAATTTATCTTGGCTTAAATCATGGCTTATTTGATTTGTTGTTTTTCTAATATGACCTAAGTACGCTTGTAAGCTCAAAATAAATTTTTCTCTAAATCCAAAAGACCAAAGCAATTTTCAAAATTTTTCAAAATAGTCTTTGGATATAAAACTTTTCCATAAACAAATTATTTTCTCATGACTCAAATACAAAGCCCAAAATCCATTTTTTCTAAAATCGTTTTACAATGGGCTTAGAAAAAAAATTATTATTTTCATCCAACCTTTTTCTTACAAAGAGCTTGCAAATTATTTAGGTCACTTACGAAATACCAAAAATCAATTGTGAGGCTAGTTTATACTAAGAGTTATTTATCATGGGCTTGTTTTTGGCATGAATCATTAGTTACTTTCTCAAGTGAGAAATCTATTTATAATAAACCTCTTAATTTAGTTTTAATCCAATATAGCATAAAAGCTACTTTAGTTGGTTGAATGGATTAAAACCTAATTAATGGGAATTATCATGAACTGATTTGCATTTTTGAGAAAATAACTATTTGTTGAAAAGTCCGAGGGAATTATTAGAAAAACACGATACCCCATGTTGGTATTTTGTTAACCATATACCTAGGAAAAGAGACTCGCCATTTCATGTGTGGATGTTACAAGGTTTGAAGGAACGTTCTATTTATCCTTGTTTGTTTATTGTTTGTGCATACATGCACACAAGCATACATTTACATCTCATATCATTGATCCCTTCTGGCTCACAGCCCTGGATTATGGCAGTTCAAAAGCTTACAACAATCCGACCTACGCTGAAGATGAAGAATCTAGCAACGACTCAATCACTTTCTCACCAAAAGCAATGCAGTCCGAACAAATTCAAAGAATGGTGGATGACGCCCTTAATGCCAAGATGGAAGAAATAAAAGAGGCCCCAGCTGAGACCATGAAGAACCAATTTGTTGCAATTTTAGGGAACAATGCCGAAGCATCTGCTAGCACCAAGAAGCCAAAGGACAAAGGGAAGGATAAGGTTGGTGAAGTGGCTTTTGATGATGACAAGGTAGTCCTTGATGATGATGATGACTGGGCTCAATACTTCCAAGATCCTCAAGATAAAAAGGAGCCGAAGGTTTTTGAGAAGACAACTATTGAAAAGATCGAGATGTCTGATGTTGAGAAGATGATTGCTGATTTAGAAAAGAAATTTAAGAAGAAACTGAAAACTGAAGAAATGTCCGAAGTTGACAAATTATTTGAACTAGACGATGATGTTCCGTACAAGTTCAAGAAGCCATCCTTTGCAAAGTTTGATGGAACCAGAAATCCTCACCTCCATATAAAGCAGTATATTACTGCTATGCAGTCCGCCCGATCTACTAAGGCTCAAACACTAAGGTACTTCATGCTCTCATTGGATCCTATTATCCAAAATTGGTTCAATACCTTAGATGATGGCACACAAAAGAATTGGGATCTGTTATACAAGGCCTTCATCCAACAATATGGATACAATGTCGAGATGGAGGTTACCTTAATGGAAGTTGAGTCCATTAGACAAAGGTCAAATGAGAATTTTGTGAACTATGTGAAAAGATGGAGAAATAAGGCTGCTTTGCTTAAGAAGAGGCCCGATGAATCTGATCAAATAAGGATGATTGTGAGAGGGGTGTTGCCTAGTCTTCGTGAAAGGATGTCTCATACACTCATCTAGGATTTCAAAGATCTTCTCCAAGCTAGTCTACAAATTGGAGAGTGGGAAAGGAGAAGAACCATTTTCTGCAAAATGAAATTATCAGCCTAACAATCAAAGTACACAAAAGGAAGCTGCTGTTAATACAACTGGTCAAGTAAATAGAAGGCAATTTTTCAGATCTAGGGAAGCCTTTGTCTTGGGTCTTCAACAAGATACAAAAGAAGGGACTATTAAAGCCATTGGCCCCTCGACCTTTGCCGAATCCTTTACTCCCAAAAATTGATACTAAAGCCTTTTGTGAGTTTCATCTGATACAAGGACATGAGACAGAAAAATGCTTAAGACTAAAACATGAGATCCAAAATTTGCTTAACAGTGGTACACTATCCGAGCAAGATAAGCCCAATACCAAAAGCAATCCTCTACCTAAGTTCAATAGAGTGCCACCATTGCCAACCTTCATAGTGGGAAAAGGATTGGAAGAAGATTTTGTTTTATCATCCTTTCAATATGGAAATATTGAAGATGTGAAAGGAGAAAGAGCTTAACTCAACAAACTTTCCTTAGCTTGAATATTGCCTTATTTATTTTGCTTTCTTTAATATTTAATTGGAAAAATTGTGTTTCAAATTTTATAGTTGGTTGAATAAATTACTTTCATAAAATTTTTGTTGGTCTTTGTTCATTTTGGTGCTCAACCAATGAGGAATCTAGCTTGATGTTCATAAATTAATATATCTAGGCATCATGATTCAAATGGCTTTACTAGGTGAGGGAATTGCTCGATAGCATTGAGTTATGTATGCTTACTTAGAGAGGGCTCCTGCATAATTACCTTTGTCCAAGTCCTAGTCAGTCTTAGAACATGCTTTGACAAACTTTCGAGGCAAAATTGAACTATGCTTATTTTAAGGGAGAAATGATCTAGGCATTGTTTGGTTAGCCAACAACTAGTATCCACCCAATTAAATACCAATCTCTAGTTGTCTCTTTGAACCTTCATAAAATTTTAGCTTTCTTTTCATTGGCTTACAAATCCCAATAACCTACCCTGAGCTGTTGTGATACTTTTGACAAGTCTTATGATCACTAAGGTCAAGAGGCAAGAAGATCAAAGAATGGAATGCATAGCCAAAGCTGTAAGGATAGTTGATGTTCTCAAGACCATAAGGGTAGTTTAAGTTCTCATAATATCTCCAATATATCAAGATAACATCAGAGTAATAAATGATTTATCCCTATTAAAGGAGATTTATGTCATTCCACTCATCCATTATTAGAAACCCAAGTTGGTACAAACAAGACAACTCTTTTAGAGCTAAAACCAAAAAAAATGAGAAGAAAAGAAAAAAAGAAGAAAAAAAGAAAAAAAAAGACAAAAGAAAAAAAAAGACAAAAGAAAAAAAAGGAAAAAAGAAAAGGAAAAAGAAAAGAAAATAGAAGAAAAATAAAATCCAAAAAGGCGATTCAAAAAGCCAACTGAGTTCTCTTTTACCTAAAGCAGCAAAAGGCTTCCATTTAGTTTATAAGGACAATTTGACTTGAATTGGTCCAACCCAACCAAAGATTCGATAAAAAATCAGAGAAAAAAGAGAAAGACCATCCAGTTTTTTGAAAGTCCTATACTTAACAATCCTACAAGGAAGAAGGACAAAATGATAAAATGCTCAAAGAAAGGGGAGAGTAAGAAAAATAAAAAGAAAGAAAAGGGAGAAAGAGAAAAGAAACGAATTTGGGTACCAACTTTTTTGCAATGGCAAAGACTATCCCAATCAAGATCTAGATTAATGCCCAAAAAGATGGTAGAACTCTCAAAGCTCTATCTTTTTATGCTCCCAGCTACCTAAAGTTCAAACAAGAAATTTGTAGTGTGAAGGTTTACCCACAGTGTCACAACGGCTCCAATATCAAAATGGCTTTCATTTAACCCGTGTCCCTTTCAAGCCTATTAAAGACCTGTTGATCTCTCTTGGTAGGTAGTGTCTATTAGTGGAGTAGTTTGAATATGCATGCATATGAGATAGATAATATTTAAACTCAATGAGACCTTTGGCTAAGTAATGTGTATGTGTCTATCTGAAGTGCAATAATTCTTGCTTAAATAGAAATGATTCCCAAGTTTAGTATGGTAACTAGGGTTGTCATGTTATAGATATGTTAATTTGAAAATCGAGTCTTGAGGTACAATGACATTGATTTGACAAAGCCAACATTTGATTTCAAAATCAAAATTCAATATATATATATATAATATACAAAGCCTTCAAGTTAAGGAGAGTATGTTGAACTGTCGAATCTCAAAAGACACATTGGCAAAGTAAATGATTATTGGCAATGTCATGAAGAAACTACCAATTAACATGCCAAAACATAGTTTGGAATGGATGTATCTCTACTGCTTGGGGCCTCCATTATTCATTTTTTCAACATCTTAAAGATAAAATCATAAATGTGAAGCATCCTGTCATTCCAAAGCAAGAACTGAACAAGCATATGGAAGGAGTCAATGAAAACAATTCAGCTGATCACCTCGGTCTATGAGTCAATGAAACCACTATATTGAATCAGGGGGCATAAAAGACCCAATGCTTGAGGAAAATCCAGTCATTTTGCAAAAGAAAGGAACAAATGCATGCTTGTTCGATGAGCTAGACAATATACAAACATCAACCAAAGCCGCATAGAAAAAATTATGGGTTTGAGCCTACACAAGGGGCAAAGAGAAGATATGAAGGCTAGATAAAAAAAGAGAGTTATAGTCAAAAGTTGCAAATTACATATCATCATTATTATTTTTATTATACAATATTTCATCAATTGATATAATACTAAGAAGGAGGTGGCAGATCATCAAATAAAGCTCTGAATCGCCTGTTGGAGGAGGAGGCATATCACCTGTCCCAAGTCCGCCTGAAGTAGGAGCACCTGAATCTCTATTACCTTGGAATTCTAATCTATAATGGTCCTCATTTGAAGTAGATGAAAGGATCTCATGGTCATCAGCTTGGGGTCCTCTAGATGAAGAAGCACCAGGATCTCTCATCCCCTGAAACCAGAAGTCTCAAAAATCTTGCTCTGACTGGTGATACAATTTCTCAAAATGGACGACCTGTTGACGACTAGCATCCAGCTCTTCTTGAAGTTTCTTATTTTGTTCTTCAAGCATCCGCTATGAGCCAGAAAGGAAAAGAGTAAGAGCATACATAATCATGCATACATATAGCATAAATTACCATGAAATAAGAAAATTTACCAGGTAATTCATATAAATGCCCTGTTGATGAGATGGCATATCCAGTGGACTAGAATGAGCAAATGAAGGAGCAGTAAAAGAAGGTTCAGCCTCATAATCAAACAAGCCAGTAGCCTACAACAATCATTAAAAAAGTCAAAATAAGTTTAGAAAGAAGAGATTGCAATGGAAAAATGGTAAAAGTTTTCCTGAGAAATGCTAGCCCCGAGATGTGAGACAAATCTCCTCCCTCTCCATGATACTCCTCTTCTCCTCTATCTTCATTTTCCTCGGGAATCTCCCGTACACCAATAGGGGATACATCAAAGTTCAAAATCCCTATTTGAATAAATTGGGTATAAGATGCACCCAGTGGATAGAGAAAGGTTTCAACATCATAGTCATGCCGAACCAACCACCATTCATTTTTCAGCATTGATGTGATATTTAAGGTATACTCCGGGCAACGCATTAGGATCCTCCACTGTCAGGACCAAGAAACCACTCATATGCTCTCTCTCCGAGAAACCAGCCACTAGACACAGGGCCAGCAATGACTCGACGGGTATGTTGAAAAAGCAGTACAACATTCATGGAGGAAGTCCAGTTCGTTCGCTCTTCTGTGTTCCACAGGCCAAATTGACCTACATAAAGACATAAGGTAAGTGAAATTTTATATAAATTTTAAAGTATACTAATGCTATTTTACTTGGCCCCAGGTTAAGAAGCTCAAGACAAAGCGTTGGGTATGCACATGGTGAGAGCTGGGAACTACTACACGATCTGACAACCAAAAATTTAATCTCGGATACCCGACTCTCTCTCAGAAAATACCAGGCACCCTCACAAGATTGTGTTCATATGCCTCATATGCCCATGCCTATAACAATAATAAAAATCAAATTCATGTAAGAATAAGAATGGAATTGACATTGGTGGAACAAGATTACCTCGACAACCGCCATAAAGCCAACAAAAGACTTCTTATTTCTGCGAATTTTGTCAAGTTCATGGTAAAGACAGGCAAGGCTAGCTTCACCCCAACTATAAAGTGGTACCATACTCATGTCACTAAGGGCCCTCCTGTAATATCCCAAAGTTTGCCCTAGAAGTTTTGATATAATTGTTGTTTTAATTGGATTTAATGAATGTGTGTTTAATTGGAAAGAGAAAAGAAGTGAAGAGAGAGTGTATATGTTGTATATATAGTGATATATACAACATATAGAAGTCAAATGTGAAGTAAAAAGATGATTAATTAATGATTTTAAATTAATTAAGTTAATTAAGTGGGATTTGAGTGAGTGGAAGTGGATGGAGATATTTAGAGTATTTTAATATTAAATGCTTGGAGGAGAGGGTTTTGAGGAAAGAGAAGGTTGAGTGTTTGACTTTATTTTCTTTCCTTTCTTCTTTCTTTCTTTCTTCCTTCTGCGTGTGCCTTCATTTCCTTCCTTTTCTTTTCTTTGTTTTGGCCGACACTCCCTAGCAAGAGAGCAAGAGAGAGATTTGATCTTTCATACTCAAGATTGAAGGAAGTTTTCAAGTGATCAAGTTGGACATTTAAGAGTTTCTTCATCCGTGGTAAGTTCTCTATTTGATTATTTGATTTTCTTTGAAGTTGTGAGTGAGGTTGGGGTTGATATCTATTTGTTTGATTGTGGTGTGTTTAAGAGTGTTTGGTTCAATTGATTTTGGATTTTAGGGATGGATTGAAGGAAAGAGTAAGTTGTTAAAAGAGATAGTGTTGTGGTTGTGTTTTGGGTTTGTGATGATGATTATGAATTGTGTTTGAGGTATGTTTAGAGTTGTTTTTGTGTTTTTGCAAGTTTGTTATGGTTTTTGGGTGTGTTTAGTGAAGTTTGTTTGAAGTGGAAAATGGTGGAAGTAAAAGGATTATTGGATGTGAGGTTGTTGTTGCCGGAATCTGTATTTTTGGCCTGACACGCCCATGAGCACGGCCAAGTCTTTGGGCGTGTCGATGGTTCTGTGTTGCAGTAGCATTTACACGTCCAGTGACACGCCCATGTCACTGAGCGTGTCATAGCTACTGTGTTGGTGAAGGATTGACACGGCCTTGAACACGCCCATGTTGTTGGGCGTGTCAATGTTTCTGGGAGACAGAATGTATTACACGTTCAGTGACACGCCCGTGGTTCTGAGTGTGTCAAAGCTTCTGTGTTATGAGTTTAGGGCACGGTCAGGGACACGCCCGTGTTGTTGAGCGTGTCTTGTGTAGAGTTTGCCCTAGTTAGACCTTAGTCTTATTATCTCATTTGTATTATTCCTTTTTGGATTAGGTTGTGAAGAGTTTGAGTTACCCTAATCCAAGTATTGAAGGATTCTTGAAAGAAGAGTTTAGTGTTTTGTGTGAGTTGCTTTTGGAGGTAAGTACAAACTACATTATTTCATACATTCATATGGTGTTGAGACTTAACATACATTTGATTATAAATGTCTTAAGAAATTTAATGTATTGTTGATGCATATTAATAATGTTATGTTGGATATAATGTAAATTGATATATAATGAGATGTGAAGCCAATGTGATTGATTATGATGATTTAAATGAAATAAGTGGGGTATGTTTACCTAAATGATGATATTCAATGCAATTAATTATGTATACTCTATTGATGAGATGAGGAGCCATGGTTGTTGGCTATAATGATAATGATGCAAATGAGATAATTGAGGCATGTTTGCCTAGATGATGATGAGAAATGAGAATGGAATTGATAATGAAATAATAAATGAGTTGTGTGGCTAATGTGTTATTCCATTTTCAGAGTTTTGTTGTTGGTGGCATGCCTAATAGTAACATTCTCTTGAAGTTAGGTTGGGCTTGATCCTTGAAGCCAAGTTGGGTTGAAGTTTAGCATGCTTAACTCCCCTTGAAGCTTGGTTGGGTCTAGTCCTTGAAGCCTAATTGAGATGTTATAACCCTTGAAGCTAGGTTGGGTTTGGTTCCTGAAGCCAAGTTGGGTTGATACTTAGCATGCTTTGTTCCCCTTGAAGCTTGGTTGAACCTAAATCCATGAAGCCTAGTTGGGATAATGATAATGATAAATGTGATAATTGAACTAAAACATTAACTCTGAAAGTTGAATGGCATATTAGTGTCGTTGGGCCCATGCTTGTCTTTGTTTTCAATGTGATTCTTGAATGGTGAAACCAATGAATAATGAGATTGAATATAATGTATAAATATTTTATTGAGAATGAATGTTTGATATGACATTAAGAAAAGTAAAATGTTAAGGTATAACATTCTTTTGAATGGTGTATGGACTTGATTGTGTGACATTGGCATTACATCAAAACATAATATTATTGTAGTTGTACCACTAAGCCATTGGCTTAGCGCGATTATGATTTATTGCGCAGGTGACAGGGAAGAACCGGAGAGTTCCTATAGGCCGAGTAGAGTCTAGATCTTGAGGAGTTGATAGTGGAGCTTAAAGATCAAAGACATACTGCCAGACATGTATATATTTTATGTTTTGTAAAATTTGAGTTTTGATGTTTATGTATTTGGAAATATTTGTAATATTTTCCGCTGCGTTTTGAATAAACATTTTATCTTTTATGTTTTATAATATAATTTAAATGTTTTAAATTGGTTCATATTATTGTAAAAGAATTGAGTCGTTTGGTTAGTAAACCGTGGCATTTCTATATTCAGTATACATATATTATGATCATATTAGCATGTTGTGTATGTATACGGGGTATAGGGGTGTTATAATTGTTTTGGTATCAGAGCCTAGGTTTGAGATTCTCAACCTAGGTCAATTGTAAGAAAAAGAATATTTTAATTTTAAAATTGGGTTTTTGGGTAAAATACATGTTTTGGTATGGTAGTCTTTGATCTTTAATGAGGAATATTCTGCTGTGTTTGCAGATATAGGTAGTAATGGAGTCCCATTCACGTCAGACTGTAGATGGAAGTGCTGAGAGTGTAGCTCCAGGAGAGAGTAGAGATGGAGTTAGAGTTGATAGAGTTAGTGAGGCACCTGTTAATGTGCCAGAGAGATCAGCTGCAGAGGAGGCTCCACCGGGTTGGTTAAGGCATGTGATAGAACTATTGAGGCCAGCTCCAGTGCAGCCACCACCACCACAGCCTCAGGTGCCAGTAAGACATTATGATAAGTTGAGAAAATATGGGGCTGAGGATTTCTTAGGCACTACTGATCCTGCAGTGGCTGAGCAGTGGTTGGATAAAGTGCAGAGGATATTTATCCAGTTGCAAGCTACTTCAGATGAGAAATTTGACTATGTCAGATCCCTCCTACAGAAAGATGCCTATGATTGGTGGAAGACGGTTCCTCATGCCATGGATGATCCACCTACACTATCTTATAGTGATTTTCTGAGGGAGTTCGAGCAGAAATATACTCCAAGGGAGTATAAAGATATTAAGAAGATGGAATTCTTGAATTTGAGGCAAGACAACCGGACAGTGATAGAATATGAGATTAAGTACATCTGGTTGAGTCGTTATGCCGGGGGAATTATTTCTGATGAAATAGATCGGTGCAGAAGATTTGAGGAGGGATTGAGGCCCTCTATCATGTGCATTGTGGCTGGTTCTCGGTACTAGGATTTCTCTCAGCTAGTTGTAACAGCTAGAAGTGTTGAGAGAGCGCAGGGCATTGCAGCAGCTGCTACTGAGGAGGAGACTAGAGTAAGGAGACTCCAGTTTGAGGCAGGGTCATCATCTGTGAAGAGGGGTAGAGGAAATTTTGTTTCGAGGATCAGTAGGAGTCAGAGGCAGTCAGGCAGATCAGTGCAGTATCAGAGGCAGAGGCCCAGACCGATAGTCTCTGTAACGAGTGCCCCGACTCCCGTAATGCAAAGGTCTACTCCACCTGTATGTGTTCACTGTGGCAGGACCCATGGGGGTGGTTGTTGGAAGACTGGTGTATCCGCAGTATGCTTTAGGTGTGGGTCACCAGATCATTTTATTAAAGATTACCCTGAGATACAGGATGATAGACAGACTGATACTGCAGTTTCTCGACCCAGTGTCAGCAGAGGTGGTCGAGGGGGCAGAGGTTTCAGTAGAGGTGGTAGACCCGGGTTTAGTCCTAGAGGAGGATCTTCATCCAGAGGTAGTAGGCCAGATGAGGCCGAATCTTCTCAGAGAGTATATGTGATGCAGAGGCAGCCGGATGCTTCAGCAGTTATAGCCGGTACATTTTCTTTATTTGACATTTCAGTACTTGCTTTGATTGATCCAGGATCTACTCATTCATACATTAGTGCATCTATCTTGCCTGTATCTGAATTGCATTCAGAGTCCTTAGGATTTGATGTCTTAGTAACAAATCCTTTAGGACATAGTGTTGTGGTGAGTAAGGTGCATTGTGATAGTGCTATTGTGGTGCAAGGTAAGGGGTTTCTTGGTGATTTAATTGAAATGCCTTTTAAAGAATATGATTTGATCTTAGGCATGGATTGGTTGTCTAAGCATGGAGCTATGGTAGATTGTCAAAAGAAGCGTGTCACCTTGAGAACCAGTGATGGTAGGAGTGTGATGGTATCTAGTGAGCAAAGACAACTTGCATCCTTGTTTGTATCAGCTGTAACAACTAGAAGGTTGATTACAAAAGGGTGTGATGCTTATCTTGCTCATGTGGTGGATACCAGAATAGTGGGTTCTCAACTTGATAGTATACCCACAGTTGCAGATTTTCCAGATGTGTTTCCTGAGGAGTTGCCAGAGTTACCCCTTGAGAGAGAAGTTGAGTTTGGTATCGATTTGTTGTCTGGTACCACTCCCATCTCTATCACTCCTTATCGAATGGCACCAGCTGAACTGAGAGAGTTGAAGGTGCAGTTACAGGAGTTATTGGATAAAGGGTTTATTCGCCCTAGTGTTTCTCCATGGGGAGCCCCTGTTTTGTTTGTGAAGAAGAAGGATGGTACTATGAGATTGTGCATCGATTATAGGCAATTGAATAAAGTGACTATCAAGAATAAGTATCCTTTGCCAAGAATTGATGATCTCTTTGATCAATTAAAGGGAGCATCAGTGTTTTCCAAGATTGATTTGAGATTAGGGTACCATCAGTTGAGGGTTAAAGCTGAAGATGTTCCTAAGACAGCCTTTCGCACAAGATATGGGCATTATGAGTTCTTGGTGATGCCTTTTGGGTTGACAAATGCACCTGCAGCTTTCATGGATTTGATGAATAGGGTGTTTAGGCCCTATCTGGATCAGTTTGTGGTGGTTTTCATTGATGATATTTTAGTGTATTCACGTAATAAAGAGGAGCATGACAAGCATCTACAGATTGTATTACAGATCTTGAGAGAGAAGCAGTTGTATGCTAAGCTGTCGAAGTGTGAATTTTGGCTTGACCAAATTACTTTTCTAGGTCATATAGTTTCAGCAGATGGTATAAGAGTCGATCCAAGTAAGGTTGAAGCTATTTTGAGTTGGAGTCCACCAAAGTCTGTAACTGAAGTTAGAAGTTTTCTGGGTTTGGTAGGCTATTACCGACGGTTTGTGAAAGGCTTCTCTTTGATAGCTACTCCACTCACCAGATTGCTTTGGAAGGGAGTTAGATTTATGTGGACGGATTAGTGTCAAGCTAGCTTTGAGCAGTTGAAAGAAATGTTGACTCAAGCACCTGTTCTTACTTTACCAGTGGAAGTTAAACCATATGTGATTTATAGTGATGCTTCACATAATGGTTTAGGATGTGTTTTGATGCAAGAGGGTAAAGTCATAGCTTATGCTTCTCGGTAGTTGAAGCCGCACGAGCTTAATTATCCGACTCATGATTTGGAATTAGCAGCTATAGTGTTTGCTTTGAAGATTTGGCGACATTACTTGTATGGGGAGAAATGTTTTATCTTTACGGATCATAAAAGTTTGAAATATTTGGGTGTTCAGAAAGAACTGAATCTTCGGCAAAGGCGATGGTTAGAACTGATTAAAGACTATGACTGTTTGATTGATTATCATCCTGGTAAGGCGAATGTAGTTGCTGATGCCTTGAGTCGGAAATCTTTGGCAGGTTTGACTGTTTATTCGCTCTCGTTGCTTGTTGAGTTGAGAGCGTTGCATGCTAGTTTTGAAGTATGTGATGATGGAGCATTATTGGCTCGGCTGCAATTGAGACCAGTATTGTTGGATCAGATAAAGGAGGCTCAATTGGCGGATGAGAAAATTCAGAAGATTGTATCAGATTGCCAAAATGGGGTGAGCCGAGATTTCTATGTAAAAAATGATGGCAGTCTTTGGTTCAAGGATAGGTTGTGTGTTCCTGATGATGATAGTTTGAGAAAGATTATTTTAGAAGAAGCACACCAATCGGTTTTTGCTATGCATCCGGGTAGTACAAAGATGTATCATGATTTGAAACAACATTATTGGTGGTCAGGTATGAAGAGAGACATAGTGGAATTTGTATCCAAGTGTCTCACTTGTCAAAGGGTGAAAGCTGAGCATCAAGTTCCAACAGGGTTGCTTCAACCTTTAACAGTGCCTGAATGGAAATGGGAGAGAGTAACAATGGATTTCATATCTGGTTTGCCATTGACTCAGAAGAAGCATGATGCTATCTAGGTGATTGTTGATCGATTAACAAAAATAGCTCATTTTCTTCCAGTTAGAATGGACTATTCTCTTGAGAGACTGGCTCAGCTGTATATTAATGAGATAGTAAAGTTGCATGGAGTCCCAATTTCTTTAGTGTCTGATCGAGATCCCCGGTTCACCTCAAGATTTTGGAAGAGTTTGCATGGTGCATTGGGTTCTCGATTGCACTTTAGCACTGCTTTTCATCCGCAGACAGATGGGCAGTCAGAGAGAGTGATACAGATTATTAAGGATATGTTGAGAAGCTGTGTCATTGATTTCTCTGGAAGTTGGGACAGATTTTTGCCACTTGTGGAATTTGCTTACAACAACAGTCATCAATCCAGTCTTGGTATGGCACCATTTGAGGCATTGTATGGTAGAAGATGTAGAACGCCTTTATGCTGGAATGAAATTGGACAGGGCAAGCTAATTGGTCCTAATTTGGTCAAAGAAACTGAAGAGAGAGTGAAGATAATTCGAGATCGGTTAAAAGCAGCTTCAGACCGACAGAAATCTTATTCAGACTTGAAAAGGAGAGACATAGAGTTTGGTATTGGAGATAAAGTATTTTTGAAAGTGTCTCCTTGGAAGAAGATTTTAAGATTTGGTCGAAAAGGGAAACTGAGTCCTCGTTTTATTGGTCCGTTAGAAAGAATTGGGCCAGTTGCTTATCGTCTTGCTTTGCCACCTGAGTTGGATAGAATTCATAATGTATTCCATGTTTCTATGTTGCGGAGGTACAGATCAGATCCATCTCATATCTTGCCAGTTGAATCTACTGAGGTGAGTTCGGATCTGACATTTGAAGAAGAACCAGTTGCTATTTTGGCACATGAAGTGAAAGAGTTGAGACATAAGAAAGTACCACTGGTGAAGGTTCTTTGGAAGAATCATGGTAGAGAAGAGGCAACTTGGGAGAATGAGCAAGCAATGCGAGATCAATATCCTCAACTGTTTCAGACTTGATATCAGGTAATTTCGAGGACGAAATTTCTTTTTAGAGGGGGAGAATTGTAATATCCCAAAGTTTGCCCTAGAAGTTTTGATATAATTGTTGTTTTAATTGGATTTATTGAATGTATGTTTAATTGGAAAGAGAAAAGAAGTGAAGAGAGAGTGTATAAGTTGTATATATAGTGATATATACAACATATACAAGTCAAATGTGAAGTCAAAAGATGATTAATTAATGATTTTAAATTAATTAAGTGAGTGGAAATGGATGGAGATATTTAGAGTATTTTAATATTAAATGCTTGGAGGAGAGGGTTTTGAGGAAAGAGAAGGTTGAGTGTTAGACTTTATTTTCTTTCCTTTCTTCTTTCTTTCTTTCTTCCTTCTGCGTGTGCCTTCATTTCCTTCCTTTTCTTTTCTTTGTTTTGGCCGACACTCCCTAGCAAGAGAGCAAGAAAGAGATTTAATCTTTCATACTCAAGATTGAAGGAAGTTTTCAAGTGATCAAGTTGGACATTTAAGAGTTTCTTCATCCGTGGTAAGTTCTCTATTTGATTATTTGATTTTCTTTGATGTTGTGAGTGAGGTTGGGGTTGATATGTGTTTGTTTGATTGTGGTGTGTTTAAGAGTGTTTGGTTCAATTGATTTTGGATTTTGGGGATGGATTGAAGGAAAGAGTAAGTTGTTAAAAGAGATAGTGTTGTGGTTGTGTTTTGGGTTTGTGATGATGATTATGAATTGTGTTTGAGGTATGTTTAGAGTTGTTTTTGTGTTTTTGCAAGTTTGTTATGGTTTTTGGGTGTGTTTAGTGAAGTTTGTTTGAAGTGGAAAATGGTGGAAGTAAAAGGATTGTTGGATGTGAGGTTGTTGTTGCCGGAATCTGTATTTTTGGCCTGACATGCCCATGAGCACGGCCAAGTCTTTGGGCGTGTCGATGGTTCTGTGTTGCAGTAGCATTTACACGTCCAGTGACACACCCATGTCACTGAGCGTGTCATAGCTACTGTGTTGGTGAAGGATTGACACGGCCTTGAACACGCCCATGTTGTTGGGCGTGTCAATGTTTCTGGGAGACAGAATGTATTACACGTTCAGTGACACGCCCGTGGTTCTGAGCGTGTCAAAGCTTCTATGTTGTGAGTTTAGGGCACGGTTAGGAACATGCCCGTGTTGTTGAGCGTTTCATGTGTAGAGTTTGCCCTAGTTAGACCTTAGTCTTATTATCTCATTTGTATTATTCCTTTTTGGATTAGGTTGTGAAGAGTTTGAGTTACCCTAATCCAAGTATTGAATGATTCTTGGAAGAAGAGTTTAGTGTTTTGTGTGAGTTGCTTTTGGAGGTAAGTACAAACTACATTATTTCATACATTCATATGGTGTTAAGACTTAACACACATTTGATTATAAATGTGTTAAGAAATTTAATGTATTGTTGATGCATATTAATAATGTTATGTTGGATATAATGTAAATTGATATATAATGAGATGTGAAGCCAATGTGATTGATTATGATGATTTAAATGAAATAAGTGGGGTATGTTTACCTAAATGATGATATTCAATGCAATTAATTATGTATACTCTATTGATGAGATGAGGAGCCATGGTTGTTGGCTATAATGATAATGATGCAAATGAGATAATTGAGGCATGTTTGCCTAGATGATGATGAGAAATGAGAATGGAATTGATAATGAAATAATAAATGAGTTGTGTGGCTAATGTGTTATTCCATTTTCAGAGTTTTGTTGCTGGTGGCATGCCTAATAGTAACATTTTCTTGAAGTTAGGTTGGGCTTGATCCTTGAAGCCAAGTTGGGTTGAAGTTTAGCATGCTTAACTCCCCTTAAAGCTTGGTTGGGTCTAGTCCTTGAAGCCTAATTGAGATGTTACAACCCTTGAAGCTAGGTTGGGTTTGGTTCCTGAAGCCAAGTTGAGTTGTTACTTAGCATGCTTTGTTCCCCTTGAAGCTTGGTTGAATCTAAATCCATGAAGCCTAGTTGGGATAATGATAATGATAAATGTGATAATTGAACCAAAACATTAACTCTGAAAGTTGAATGACATATTAGTGTCTTTGGGCCCATGCTTTTCTTTGTTTTCAATGTGGTTCTTGAATGGTGAAACCAATGAATAATGAGATTGATTATAATGTATAAATATGTTATTGAGAATGAATGTTTGATATGATATTAAGCAAAGTAAAATGTTAAGGTATAACATTCTTTTGAATGGTGTATGGACTTGATTGTGTGACATTGGCATTGCATCAAAACATAATATTATTGTAGTTGTACCACTAAGCCGTTGGCTTAGCGCGATTATGATTTATCGCGTAGGTGACAGGGAAGAACCGGAGAGTTCCTCTAGGCCGAGTAGAGTCTAGATCTTGAGGAGTTGATAGTGGAGCTTAAAGATCAAAGACATACTGCTAGACATGTATATATTTTATGTTTTGTAAAATTTGAGTTTTGATGTTTATGTATTTGGAAATATTTGTAATATTTTCCGCTGCGTTTTGAATAAACATTTTATCTTTTGTGTTTTATATTATAATTTAAATGTTTTAAATTGGTTCATATTATTGTAAAAGAATTGAGTCATTTGGTTAGTAAACCGTGGCATTTCTATATTCAGTATACGTATATTACGATCGTATTAGCATGCTGTGTACGGATACGGGGTATAGGGGTGTTACACCTCAACACAGACAAATGGATGGCGGATTTGGTGCTGCCTAAAATGGTCGACCCAAGCAAATACAATAAAAATCCTCGAGCATTTTGTTTGACTATTTCTCTAAGAACTTATCCTTCGTAGTTCATCCAATAACTCCGAATTGGCTCAATTTTTATCTTGAAAGGCCCTTTAAATGATGGTTCCATACCAATTAACTGTTATATTTCTTCGAATGTGAGAATATCATTAGTAAGAGGGACCGAAAGGCCATAGTACCGGATACCAGTTATGGCTGTATAATTGACTGGGTAAATGTCATTTCTCCTATAAGTAGGTGAAAAGTATGGGTCGTGTCCATTCACCATTCTAATAATGCTAGAACTACACTCCTATCTATCGGATACTCCACGGATGGTAATTGCAAGATAAAGCTTTCAAAACTGCAATCTCGGATAATTCATCTTACCCGAGAAGGCGCTACATCATACCATTGTCGAGCTTTGTAGACACACCCTCCGCCCCGGATAACGCAACAATCATGCTAACACGGAGCCAGGTAAATCAAAACAAGGTAAGTATATCATCATAGCAATACCACTAATTTTTAGGCTAAATTTATTTTTAATCTATTTATTTATTTAGATTCTTAAATATACTCATCCAATTAATTTTTTCTAACTAAAAAAACAACAACAAAAAATATAAAAAGAAAATATGAACAAAAAATAAAAAGAAAACAAAAAATCTAAAGAAAAAAAAAAGAAAAAAAAAGAAAAGGAAAACAAGAAAAAAGACAAAGAAAGAAAGAAAAAAAAAACAACACAAAAAAATAAAAAATTATAAAAACACAAAAATCAAAAGAAAAAGAAAAAAACAAACATGAAAATATAAAAAAAATAATAATTTGCTGTTAAAATAAATAATTGAATAATTACCTTGCTCTTTTGATTTGAACTGCGATGAAGCGACATCCCGGCTAGTAGACTTATATTTCCATCTTTATGCCGCTGAATAAACTCCAATAACTCAGCATTAGATTGAGTTTCTGATCTTGAAGCACGTATTTTTTTTTAAAACTCTATGCTAAACTCTCTAAAATAAAAGATGTATAGCTAAGAATGAATGAAATGAGGAAATCTGCTGTGAATGAAATGAAGAAATCTGCTGCATTTATATAGAGAAATGGCAAAGGAAAAAGACAAAAAATAGTATTCTCATGAAAAAAAAATTATAAAAAAAGAGAAAAAGTAAATTTTACTATTGATGACTAGTAAATTACTATTTACAAATAGTAAATAAATAGTTGGTGAATAGTATATAAATAGTAACTACACAGTAAATAAATAGAGAACTCAATTATTCAATTCAGCCATTCAGATATTTGCGTATATATATAAATATTTTTTTCACTTTTAAAATATTTTTACATGCAAGAGCAAGAAGATATGAGCATTTTTTGCAAATTATTTTAGTATACTACTAACTACAATTATTTTTTGCAGACAATTAAATCTCTATTAGCTTAGGTCCAGAACCCTAATTACTCTTAAGGCTAGAACTTAGCTCGGGTCCAGAACCCTAATTACTCTTAAATCCAGAACTTAGCTCGGGTCCAGAACCCAAATTACCCTTAAGTCCAGAACTTAGCTTAGGTCTAAAACCTAAATTCCCTCTTAAATCCAGAACTCAAACGGGTCCAGAACCCAAACCATCTCGGGTCTAGAATCCAAGTCTTTTCTGAGTCCAAAACTCAAACTGGGTCCAGAACCCAAACCATCTCTGGTCCAGAATCCAAGTCTTTTCTGAGTCTAGAACTCGAACCGGGTCCAGAACCCAAACCATCTCAGGCCCAGAACCCAAGTCTTTTCCGAGTCCAAAACTTGAACCGGGTCCAAAACCCAAACCATCTCAGGTCCAGAACCCAAGTCTTTTCCAAGTCCAGAACTAGAACTGGGTCCAAAACCCAAACCATCTTGGGTCCAGAACTTAAATCTTTTTTTAGTCCATAACTCGAACCGGGTCTAGAACCCAAACCATCTCGGGTCCAGAACCCAAAACCAAAACCACCTCAAGAACATTAAATCTATTTTTGCCAAAATTAAAAGTTTTGTTGCATTTCACTCTCTGAATCAATTCAAGATCGTTCAAGCAGGGGGCAAACTTTAGACCCTTAATTTTGACCCAAATTTGATATGGTCCTAATTAAAGGATGCCAAAATAAATTTGATCCGACTTTAAATATTTAAACCTAGTTTATAAATTTTGAAGGAGTCAAATCAGATTAAAGAGGCATAAATTCAATTGTAAAATCCTAAAATCTAGTTGAATCGGCCCAAATTAAAACTTTTCATAAGGGCAAGAATAATTAATGATTTTAAATGGCCGGGGAGACATGAGCATGCCACATGTCGATCTGGCAGCCCAAATTGACATAAGGTTGGACCCATGTTGACCTGGGCAGGCTAGGTCGACATGAGCATGCTTCATGTCGACCTTAGCAGGCTAGGTCGACATGAGCATTCTTCATGTCGAGACCTTGGTAGCCCAGGTCGACATGAGGTTGGATAAGTTTCCTAATTCAACTAGAATTCATTTTAGGGACTGATTAATATTAGGTTAAAATTTTTGAGTGAGGTTTGGCTATAAACATTAACATTTCAAAATTCAGAGAAATATTAACAAGGGGAGGAGGAACATAAAAGAGAGACAGCAGCAAACAGAGAAGATTAGCAGCAGACATTCATCAGTCATCAATCCATCAAAGACATCAACGCTGTCTTTGTTCATTTTTCATCCAGAAGTCAATTATGGAGGAACCAACAAACGGAGGTTTGATTTAATTCTTTAATTTATTTGAATTCACAGTAGTTTCATCCTCGAGTTACAACTTATTTGACTGTCCAGTATATACATTCCCTTCTATAAATATCATTAAAAGTTTGAAGATTAAGAAGTTGTTTAGGTCCAGTAGTTAACTTAAACCTCTTAGTCTTGATCACTTGATTTAAACAACATGATTTGAGTTTAATGTTCATATAATCACAAAACATTATCAAAACCCTAATCTAATTGCCCAGTTGCTAAAAACCCTAATCTGCTTTCCAATTTCAAAAACTCTATATTGTTTTATTAATTCCCAAAACCTTAATTATTTTCATAATTTTTCAAAACTTATATTATTTTATTAATTCCCAAAACCTTAATTATTTTCATAATTTTCCAAAACCTTAAATTATTTTATTAATTCCCAAAACCCTAATTGTTTTCTTAATTTTCCGAAACCCTAAATTTTTTTCTAAATTTCAAACCTAAATTTATAAAATCTATTTTCTAAATTCAAAACACCAAAGCCCTAATCAAATTCTAAAATGTTAGAATCCTTTAATTCTAGAAAACCTAAAACCCTAACTCTAGTTAAGGTAAGGTGCTTGATTCAACGATTTCAATTTCGAGGAACAAACAAAACTGAGGTTTGATTACTATGTTTAATTTATTTAAATTTAAAGTAGCTACCTTTAGTTTCATCCAGTGTTTTGTTTTATTATTTCATCTTTCTATGTTTGATTCATCAAAGATTTTCCAGTAGTCTTAAGTTTATAATTGCAATGTTCATCATTAAATACTAATCCATGCAATGAATTTAATAACAATAGTAAAGACCCTAATTCTGTAAAACCCTAGCTTTGTTTTGCAAAATCCTGAAACCCTAATTCATAAATTAAAACCCTAATTTTGTACATCTATTATTCAATGTGACATTAAAGCCTAAATTTTGTAATTTATTATATGTTTTAATGGATGATTTATTTTATTTGATTTATGATGAATGATTTCTTAATGTTTTATTTAATGAATGATTTATTTTTATTTTTCTAATGGTGAATGATTGAAAGATTTAATTTGGTTGATTGTTTAAGTTTTAAAAATGTAAGATGTATGTTTCCACTTTATGGGTACCTCATTAGTTAAATTGAATGTAATTTAATTTACTTTGAGTTTGAGCATTAATGTAAAGGGCATGTTTCCACTAAATGGTGGATGTCTTATTTTATTTAGTTTTGAACATTGAACATGGTTGTAAGGGCATATTTCCATCTTGTATGGGTGCCTATTTTATTTGTTTGTTTGAAATTTCTTTGATTTCAATAAAATAAATATTTATTTTTAGTAATTACATATAATATGGATGATATTTAAATAAGTTACGAGTTTAATAATATTTAGACCTAAAAAGGAGGCCGGTTCTAATGAACTGGGGGTAATGTGGGTGCTGGGCCATTCTCACCTTCCCCATATGTACCAACTTTTTGAACCCAATAGGGGATTGGGGATTCCTTAGAAATTGAGTCATGCACCCCTTTCTATATTTCTAGCCCGTTCGAGTGGTGACTCCATTTTATCTAGGTTTAGGTCCGTGTTCTCTAAGGCCATGAGCCTAACAGTGTTAAAGTTGTAAGAACCATTCCACATGGGAGTGAGGGCAAAATTTTTGCTCACAGTGGCGACTCCACTAGGGATAAGAGAAGTTAATTCCATTAGTCTTTATATTATTTTAATTTGTCATATTATAATATTATCCATTGCATCATTTAGATTACATTGTGTGTGTGACTTAGGATGTCTGTATAACCCGTGTTGTGTTATGTGAGGGATCTATAATTTCACTCAAGGTATGGAGATCGAGCATAGCATAACCACTTATAGCCTCGTATCTTTTGGTATATACTTGCTATGGGAGCGTAAAACCTTTTCAACCCAAAGACTTAAGCTCATGTAATTGACCTAGTTATTTTCCTTAGGTTTTTACCCCAAATGCTTGCTATTTGAATATGATTAATTCATCTTGGTTTGAACCATGGCTTATTTGGTTTATTCTTTTTCTAATATGACCCACATATATTATAAGCTCAAAAACATTTTTTTCCTTTAAACCAAGAGGCCAAAACAATTTTCAAAATATTCAAGATCGTCTTTGGACTTAAAACCTTGTAAAGATGTGTCGTAAAAGCCCAAAAGCTTTGAAACAAAATTATCTTTCATCTAAGATTACAAATGTTTTCTTTAAAAAGAGCATATAAAAATTCAAGTCAATTATGGAATGCAAAAAATTTATTGTGGGCATAATTTATACCAAGAATCATTAATCATAGGCTTGTTTTTGGCATGAATCATTAGTTACTTTTTCAAATGGGAAATCTATTTATGATAAACCTCTTACTTTAGTTTTAATCCAATATAGCCTAAAAGTTGTTTTAGTTTCAATGGATTAAAGCCTAATTAACTGAAATTATCATGGACTGACTTCTATGTTTGAAAGTATAACTATTGGTTAAAATCATCCGAGGGAATTTTTTAAGAACAGAGTATCCCATTTTGATATTTTGTTGACCATATACCTAGAAAAAGAGATTCGCCATTCATGTGTGGAAGTAATAAGGTTGGAAGGAACATCCTAATCATCTTTGTTTGCTTGTTGTTTGTGCATACATGCATACACGCATTGCATTGCATGTCATTGATCATTTCTGGTTCACAAACCTAGAGTATAGTAGTTCAAGAGCATACGACAACTCGACCTTTGTCAGTGACTCAGAGTTCAGTAAAGATATAGTTGATTTCACTCCTAAAGTAATGGATCCCAATCAAGTTCAAAATCTGATAAATGAAGCTCTTGCATCCAAGATGGAAGAACTAAAGGAGGCCCTGGTTGAGACTATGAAGGGCCAACTAACTATACTTTTGGGGAACACTACCGAGGCATCTTTTATTACCAAGAAAAAGGACAAAGGAAAGGCTAAAGTCAGTGAAGCAGCTTCTGATGAAGACAATGTAGTGATGGATGATACTAATTGGGATATGTACTTCCAAGACCAATAAGAAAAGTTGAAAGAGGAGAAATTGAGTCTGATAATCTTGAAAAAATGATTGTTGATTTAGAAAATAAGTTAGAAAAGAAGTTGAAAACTGAGGATGTGTTAGAGGTGGACAAATTATTTGTGCAAGATGAAGAAGTTCCTTACAAGTTTAAGATGCCTTCTTTCACTAGGTACAATGGTACAGGGAATCCTCACTTACATGTTAAGCAGTACATCACTTCCATTCAATCTACTCGAGTTACTAAGGCTCAAACCTTAAGGTACTTCATACTTTCACTAGATTCTGTTGTGCAAAACTCATTTGACACCTTAGAGGATAATTGTAATATCCTCATTTATGCCCTAGAAGTTTTGCATATTGTTGTTGTTGTTGTTATACTAATTGGATTGAATGTTTATATTGTGCTAAGAAAAGAAATTGGGAGGAGAATGCTTGTGTGTTTGTGTTTTGGAAAGAAAATAGGGTTTAGAGAGAATGGTATATGTTGTGTATATGATAATATATATAACATATAAATGGGTCAAAGGGAGAGTCAAGGTGTTGGTTAGTGGAAGAAGATATTTTTGTGTTGAGTGTGTAATTACATATATGGGCTTATATAAGACAAAAGGTTAGTTATATGTTTGAGGGCATTTTGGTAATTGCTTGGATTAAATCACTTGGTGGAGATTAAAAGCAAAATTGACTTTGCTTCTTCATCATTTTCTTCTCTCTTTCATGAAGTGGCCGGCTCCTCCATTGAGAAAGGGAAGCAAGTGGTGAAGAGAGGTTCTTGATGAGTTGAGTTCAAAATTGAAGGAAGATTAAGTGTTCAAGTGTTGATTCAAGAAGTTTTTGATTAAGGTAAGATCTTTCCTTTGATTTCTTTATTCTTTTGAAGTGAATTAGGGTTTGTTGGTTTGATGATAAGATGTGGTGGTGATGTGTTTTCAAGTGTTAATTTGGTTTTAAGTTAAGAGTTTGAATAGGTGTTGATGTTGGAAGTGGTGGATGTTGATTTTGGATGAAGGAGAAAGAGATTGGTTTTAGGGTTTTGAAAATGGGTTGTGTTTAAATTTAGTATGGATGTTTTGTGAAGTGTTTCTTGTGATGAATTTGTGTTTAGAACATTGTTTCCATTCATTTGAACTATGTTATATTGTGTATGATGAGTTTGTGATGTGCATAAGGTGTTAAAATGCATTTAGAAGAGTGTTGGTTTTTGGTTAGGGTTGTTTATGAGTGACACGTCCAAAACCAAAGAAGAGACACGGCCAAGACTTGATGTTTTGGAGAGACACGGCCAAGTCCATGGAATCTTGGCCGTGTGTGTGTGATTTTGGAGAGGACACGGCCGTGTCTCATGCCAGTGTCTGCTACTGCCAACTTGTTTTGAGAGACACGGCCACAAGCTTGGCTGTGTCCCTTGGGTGTGTTGGTTACTGTGTTTGGTATTTGTTCTTCATACATGTTTGAGTTTGAACTTTCAATTGAAATGCATATGATACTACTTGAACTAGGGTTTGTACTATGCAATGTGAATTTTGTAAATGATAATGTGTAAGATGGATAATATATTTTTGAAATGCTATATGCATAATACGAATTGAAATATGAAATGTGATGCAAAGCCATTGTGTTTGGCTATGATAATGCAATTGAAAGAAATAAGGCATGTTTGCCTAAAGGTTGATGAGAATTGAGAATGGAAATGATGACTAAATAATAAATGAATTGTGTGGCTAATGTGTTATTCCATTTTCAGAGTTTGTTGTTGGTGGCATGCCTAATAAGTGTAACAATCTCTTGAAGTTAGGTTGGATTGAATCCTTGAAGCCTAATTGAGATGTTACCACCCTTGAAGCTAGGTTGTATTGGTTCTTGAAGCCAAGTTGGGTTGAGGCTTAGCATGCTTTGCTCCCCTTGAAGCTTGGTTGAACCTAATACTTGAAGCCTAGTTGGGTATATGATATTGATAAATTTGATAACAAAACCAAAGCATTAACTCTGAAAATTGAATGGCATATTAGTGTGTCTTGGGCCCATGCTTGTCTTTGTTTAGTGTTGTTCATGAATGGTTTAATGAGTAACTAATGAGGTATATGAAAAGATGTTGAAATGTGATATGTCTACATATGTTGAATTATGAAATGTAAAGGTATGTTGTTAGCTTTGCATATATAATGTTACATGTATAGTATGGATTGAGAATTGACATTGCATTGCATTATAGCATGACATTAGCATGTTTTATCTTACTAAGCCCTTGGCTTAGCGCGATAGTGTTTAATCGCGCAGGTAATAGAGTTGAACCCGAGAGTTCATCGAGACCGAGTGAGAGTAGACATTGAAGAGTTGATTTTGGGAACTTAAAGATCAGAGGAGATTTGCCAATCATGTATAACTCTTATGTATTTTGTAAAGTTTTGTTTATAATGTACATATATGTATAATGGTAAATATGTATTCAAATGTTTCCTATATGTAAATAATTTTATAACTTCCGCTGTGTACTACTTAAATGTATTTATATATCTATTTTGTTTATATTACCAATTGATTACTTACTATCTATAATGTATATTGATAAAGATGATAGCATCATTTAAAATGTTTTAAATGTTGAAGAAAAACCGTAGCATTCCTATGTTCGGTGCACATATGCTACTTTGTGGTGTTGTAGTGTGTGTGTATTGAATGTGGGGGTGTTACAATAATAATCAAAAGAATTGGGATATGTTGTACAAAGCCTTCATTCAGTAATATGGGTACAATGTCGAGCTGAAAGTTACCTTGATGGAGGTGGAGACTAATAGGCAAAAACAAAATGAATGTTTTGTTGATTATGTGAAGAGATGGAGAAATAAGGTTGCACTTCTTAAAAGGAGGCCTAATGAGTCTGACCAGATCAGGATGATAGTCAAAGTTGTCCTACCCAACCTTTATGAAAGGCTATCTCACACTCTTATAAGGGATTTCAAAGATCTTATTCAAGCTGGATTACAAATAGAAGAGTGAGAAAGAGAGAAGAGCCATTTTTCTGCAAAATAGAATTATCAGTCTAGAAATCAAATTAAACAGAAGGAAGTCGACATTAATGCAATTGGTCAAGGAAATAGAAGACAGTTTTTAGAATTGGGAAAACCTCTGTCTTGGGTTTTTAACAAGCTATAAAAGAAAGGGTGGTTATAACGGTTGGCTTCTCGACCTTTGATGAATACTCTGCCATCAAGCTTTAATGCCAAGACCTTTTGTCAATTCCATCAAGTGCAAGGGCATGAGATAGATAGATGTGTTTGCTTAAGGCACAAGATCAAAGATTTGATTAACAGTGGAAAACTGCCTGAGCCAGATAAGCCCAACTCCAAATCCTCTGTCTAAATTTGGAAGATCACCCCACTAGAAACCTTTATGGCAAGAGGAGGATTGGAGGAAGATCTTGTCTTATCCTCCTTTCAAGATAAGAATATTAAAGATGGGAAGATGTGAAGAGGCCTGACTTAATAAACTTATCTTGGCTTGAATGTTGCTCATTTTATTTTGCTTTCTTTGGTATTTTATTAGAACAATTATGTTTTTCAAATTAGAATTGTTGGAATAAATTATTTTTATTGAATCTATAATTCTGTTGGCTTTTGCTATTATAGTGTTAAACCGATGATGATTCTACCTTGATATTCATGAATTAGTATATCTATGCATCATGATTTGAATGACTTTACTAGGTGAGGGAATTATTCTATAGCATTGAGATGTGTATGCTTACTTAGAGAGGGCTCCTGCATAATGACCTTTGTCTAGGTCACAGTCCATCTTAGAACATGCTTTGACAAACTTTGGAGGTGAAATTGAACTCTGTTTATTTAAGAGAGAGATTATCTAGGTATTATTTGATAAGCCAACAACTAGTATCCACCCAATTAAATATCAATCCCTAGCTGTCCCTTTGAGCGTTCATAAAATTTTAGCTTACTTTTCATTGGCTTGCAAACCTAATGACCTACCCAAAGCTATTGTTACACTTTTGACAAGTCTTATGATCGCTAAGGAACAAAAGGGAAAGAAGTTCAAAGAAGGATATATAGTCAAGACTATAATAATATTTGAAGGACACCTAAATTAGACCAAATATCAGAGACTTATTGAGATAAAGTCAAGAGTAAAGCATATTTATGCCACTCCTCCATTATCAGAAATACAAGTTGGTACAAATGAGACAACCCTCTTAGAGCTAGAACCTAAAAAAAGAAAAAAGAAAAATAAAAGAAAAATAAAAGAAAAATAAAAGAAAAAAAGAAGAAAAAAAAGGAAAAAATAAAATAAAAAAGGACAAGAAGAAAAATAAGAGGGAAGAATAATAGAGTTTTAAACTTTTTACAAAAGCAAAGGTCATCATAATCAAATCCAGATTTCTACCGGCTTGCCACGTGCCACTCACCAATTCGTTCGTCTGATTTTTATTTTTTATTTTTATTATTAAAAATAAATATTATATTTAAAATAAATATTTACGATTTTCTTTTTTTTCTTTCAATATATTAAATATTAAATAATATATATTATAAAAATCTTTTTCTTACTATTTTAAAATTTTAGACTAGACTTAGTAAAAAATTAAGGGTCTACACTTGGGTTTTCAGCAGGCTATAAAAAAAGGGATTGCTACAACCATTGGCTCCTCGACTCTTGCCGAATTCTTTAATTCCAAACTTTGATACCAAAGCTGTTTATAAATTTCATCAGACTCAAGGACATGAGACAGATAGTTGCACCAGATTAAAGCATGAGATCCACGATTTGATCGATAGCGGTACGCTATCTGAACCTGATATGCCCAGCACAAAGGCTAATCCTTTACCTAGGTTCAACAGAATGCCACCACCAGCAACTTTCATGGTAGGAAGAGAATTCGAGGAAGATTTTGTCTTATTCTCTTTTCAAGATGAGAGCATTCAAGATGTAAAGAGAGAAGAATCTTAACTCAATGAACTTCCCTTAGCTTGAATGTTGCTCTTCTATTTTGCTTTTTTTAATATTTAATTAGAATAATTATGTTTTTCAAATTATGATTATTTGAATAAATTATTTTCATTAAATTTTTCATGGTTTGTTTCTTTTTGGTGCTCAACCGATGACAAATCTGGCTTGATGTTCATAAATTTGTGTATCTATGCATTATAATTCAAATGACTTTACTAGGTGAGGGAATTTTTCTGTTGCATTGAGTTGTGTATGCTTACTTAGAGAGGGCTCCTGCATAATTATGAGTGTCTAGGTCCTAGTCAGTCATAGAACATGCTTTGATGAACTTTCAAGGTAAAATTGACCTCTGCTTATTTAGGAGAGAGATTATCTAGGCATTGTTTGATGAGCCAACAACTAGTATCAACCCTATTGACATCAATCCCTAGTTTTCCCTTTGAAACTTCATGAGATTTTAGCTTACTCTTTATTGGCTTGCAAGCCCGATAACCTACCCTGAGCTATTGTGATAGTTCTGACAAATCTGATAATTAATAAAGGGAGATGCAAGAAGATCAAGGAAAGGAATGCATAGTTAAGACCATAAGGATAGTTGAAGTTCACCTGATACTAGACCTAATATCTCCAATCTATTAAGATGCCATCAGGGTGAAAAATAATTTATCCTTCAGCTAGAACCTAAAAAAAAAAAAAAAGGGTCTTGAGTTTGTGCAAAAGCAAAAGGAAAAGATGAAGATGATCTTAATTAGATCTATATTTATTCCAAGGAGATAGAATGAAATAGAAGTCTTGCAAGATTGCTTCTAGCTTCCCATGGCTCCAATAAGAAGTTTGCAGTGTAAAGTTTTGTCAGCAGTGTCACATCATCTTCAATCTAAAAATAGCCTTCATTTAACTTGTATCCCTTATAGATAGTGTTTCAAGCCTATTAAAGACCTATTGATCTCTCTTGGTAGGTAGAATATATTAGTGGAGATAGTTCAGATAAGCATGCATATGAGATAGATAATATTTAATCTCAATGAGACCTTTGGCCAAGTAAGGTGTATGTGCCTATCTGAAGTACAACAGTTCTTGCTGAAATAGAAATGATTCCCAAGTTTAGTATGGTGACGAGGGTTGTTATGTTATAGATATGTTAATTTAGAAAATCGAGTCCTGAGGTACAATGACACTGATTTGACAAAGTCAACATTTGATCTAAAAAAATTATTTTCTTGTTACATAAACCTTCAAGTTAAGCAGAGTATGTTGCACCGCTGAAAGTCAAAGGAAACATTAGGCAAAATAAATGATTATTTGCAAGATTATGAAGAAGTTACCAACTAGCTTACTAAATCATAGTTTGAAATGCATGTATCTCTGCTATGCTACTCAGGGCCCTACCACTCATTTTTCAACATCATGGAAATAAAAGCCATAAAATTTTTCTGCCATTCCAATATGAGATCTGAACAAGCATCTGCAAGAAATCAATGAGAATACTTCAACAAATCTCCTTAGTCTGTGAGAATCACTGTGAGTGTCATTCATGCATATCATGCATACATAAGCATATCACACTGCATTTTTTGTCTTGTATTCCTATTCTTTGTCAAAGTTAACAACAAATACTCTCTGAAGCAAAGATGAAGTGGATATGGAGTCAGGGGGCATGGATGGCCCATTATTTGAGAAAGATCCAGTCATTTTACAAAAGAAAGAAGAAATGCATGCTTGTGCAAAGAACTAGACAATGCAAACATCTATATGAGCCTTCATGGGAAAATCATTGGTTTGAGCCTACACAGGGAGCAAAACTTCCTCTTTTCAATTTTTTAGTTTTTGCGTGTACAAAACATTTTTAAACTTACTTTTAATTATTTTGTCACGTAGGAGGCAAAGAGAGGATATAAGGGCTAGCTAAAGAATAACTAATTTTTTTTTTTCAAAAGTGAAGAATCCATTTAAGAATGGAACAAAGAGAACAAGATAAGAAGAAAATTAGAACTCTTAAAAGAATGAAGATACAAAATACAAAAGATCAGTCTAGTTAGAAGAGCTATAACAAATATGAGACAAATCTCCAAAGAATGAAGATCTATTTTTGAAGGGTAAAGATCCAATCTCCAAAGGATAAAGATGAATTTTTGAAGGGTAAAGACCCAATTTCCAAAGGATAAAGATCCATTTTTGAACGATGAAGGCCCAATCTCCAAGGATAAAGATCCTTTTTGAACGGTAAAGGCCCATTCTCCAAAGGATGAAGATCCATTTTGAAGGGTGAAGATCCGATCACCAAAGGATGAAGGTCCATTTTGAAGGGTGAAGACCCGATCTCGAAATGATGAAAATACATTTTAAAGGGTAAAGACCTGATGTCCAAAGGATGAAAATCCATTTTGAAGGGTGAAGACCCGATCTCCAAAGGATGAAGATTCATTTTGAAGGGTGAAGACCCAATCTCCAAGGATGAAGATCCATTTTGAAGGGTGAAGACCCGATGTCCAAGGATGAAGATCCATTTTGAAGGGAGAAGACCTGATGTCCAAAGGATGAAGATCCATTTTGAAGGGTGAAGACCCAATGACCATGAATGAAGATCCAAGGTCTAAGGATGAAGATCCATTTTGAGGGTGAAGACCCACAATCTGTTAAAGAATGAAACAAATGGCTAGAAGAAAGCCAAAATTCTCAAATGCCAGAAGGTCAATCCAGTTAGAAGAGTTGGAGTCGATTCATTAAAGAATGAAGCAAATGGTTAGAAGAAAGGCATGATAGAAGATCAATCAGCTATAAGAGCTAAAATTTATTGGCTAGAGGAAAGCTGAAACCCTCAATTGATAAGGGTCAATCATATCTAGTCTTGGGTTGAGAACCTAAAATCTAGTCTCGGGTCCAAGTACCCAAATCATGTTCAATCTTGGGTCAAAGTATCTAGTCTCGAGTCCAAGTACCCAAATCAAATTCAGTCTTGGGTCTAAGTACCCAAATCAAATTCAGTCTCGATTCCAAGTACCCAAATCAAGTTCAGTCTCAAGTCTAAGAACCCAGTCTCTGGTCCAAGTACACAAATCAAATTCAATCTTGGGTTTAAGTACCCAAATCCAATTCAGTCTCGAGTCCAAGTACCCAAATCAAATCCATCTCAGGTACAGAACCTAAATCTTTTTTTAGTCCATAACTCATTTTGGGTGGAGAACCCAATCCAATCCGAGTCTAAAACCCAAATCAAATAACATTTCAGGTCTAAAACCCAATCAATCAACCTCGAGTCATGAATATATCCTCATCCAAATCAACTCAAAGTTATGTTGCTTTTCACTCTCTTCTACTAAATTCTCAGATCGTTCAAGTAGGGGGAAAAATGAAGACCCTTAATTTTGGCACGGATTAGGTTTAAGAAGCATACCTTGCTATGTTATAATTTTAAAGAATCAAAACCCAATTTTAAAGCTTAAATATTTTGATGGTCCAATTCATAAAAGCCTACATTAAATTGTAAAATGTGTTCAGTCCGAAAGAAATTAAAAATTAGGGTTTTGTTTGAGTCGGGACATGCCAGAATCGACATGAGCCATGGTTCATATCAATTTGGACCTTCCAAATTTATATGGGTTTGGCTCCATATCGATTTGGAACCTCCAAATCTATCTAAGCCCCTCTAAATCCAAGTTTTGACCGGCCATTTGATTTCATAATCGAGTTATATTTCTTTTAAGAGTCGAATTAGGTTTAGGGTTAACTGTTTTGTTTCCTATAAATACATGATTAACACATAGGGAGTAGGGAGATAGCACAGATAACCAACACAAAATTAACAGGCAAGTTGCAATTCATAAAAAATGCATAAAATATTAAAAGAAGCAGCTAACAAGGAAGAAAACAATCTGAAAATAAAAAAGCAAAACAACATGGCAGTTGCTAATATTTGGATCATGAAATCTTCAACCAAGAACCAATTGGTCTAGGCAGAGAGAAAATGATAACTTAGATCAACATATCAATTTGATGGAGCCTACAACATAAATAATATTCTTATTAACCAATCCAGTTAAACATATTGATTAACTTCGAAACTTAACTCACTGTATTAATAATTTATGAATAGGATTTTACAATAATTTTTGCAATAACTTAAAGACTTAAAATACAATGATCTGAAACCCTAATTTCCCATCTAAAACCCTAAGTCAGTACCAAAACTGTAACACCCATATACTCTATATAAGTACTATACATACACCTTGTATACATACAATACGTATATAAAATATAAGGATGCCATTTTTCTTTACTGTTTAAAACCCTTATCTTAGTTCCAAACAAACGTACATTTTATTTAAAGAACATTTACAAAATCATTACACTTTTGATGTTATTACATATATACATAAATTACATTGTCTTTTCCAAAAATTCACTTATGTACTTATACATTTTTATCAAAATACAGCATAATAAAATTATACATGTATGCACCACCTTCTAGTTGGTCTCGAATTACTCTTACCCTTCTCTTGGCATAATGGTTTGACTCCCAAATCAACCATCTACTCACCTGCGCGATTTACACAACCACGCTAAGCTCAAAAGATTAGTAGTATAAATAATTATTATATATATACATTACAGAAAATCATAATTATATACTAACATCATTTATCATTATGTTCTTATCATGTTTCCCATTTTCAAAACACTATGCATATCTTTTCTCTAATTCCATATTATATATATATATATATTTAACATAAGCCACAGTTCAATTGATTCAATATAAATCAATGCGATGCTAATGCACAACACATGTGAATATAACAACTCATTACATTATATCTCAATATATTAATCATTTGCATCACATTTCATAATTCACATTAAAGCAAAGACAAGCATGGGCCCAAATGAAACTACTATGCCATTCAAATTCCAGTGTTACTGTTTTGGTTCAATAATCACATTTATCAAGCCCATAGGTGAATCATTATCACATTGAGAAACATCTCATATATAACATCCCAACTAGGCTTCAAGGACTAGGCCCAACCAAGCTTTAAGGGGAGCTCAACATCAACCCAACTTGGCTTCAAGGACCAAGCCCAACCCAGCTTCAAGGGATTGTAACTTTTAGGCATGCCACTAATAACAAAACTCTAAAAATTGAATAACATACTAGGCACACAATTCTTTCATTATTTCATTTTCAAATCCATTCTCATTTTCTCATGATCATTTAGGCACAATGCCCCAAATATTTCATTTACATCATTATAACCAACATCAATGGCTTCACATTTCATCATTTGAGTGCACATCACAACTTACATTATTCATATATTTTGAATCCTCAACATATAATTCACATAATGCACATAATACAAATCATAGCACCATGCTCATATATCAACAATATGATAGGCAACCTAACACATTTTCCAACAAAATGTGTTAAGATCCAAAGTCATGCAAATGTATGCAATCATGTAAGGTTTGTACTTACCTTATGGAACATTCCAAATAAGCTTTTAAACTTCCTCTATCCTTCTCTTCCAAGTTGACCTTCAACACTAAGGTAGGGCAAACTACTCTCTCTCTCTCTCTCTCAATGCCTATACCAAATGTGATAAAAAAACAACCATTTAATATCACATTCTAAGGCATTCTTAACATTCAAATTATTTAAATATGAATTACAAATGAAAAACAACAAGAGTTATTCTCGAGTGACACGCCCAACAACACGGGCGTGCTCAAGACCGTGTCATTAACTCATTCATACAGAAGCATTGTGTGAGGGTGAATTTTCGCCCCCACTCCCGGTGGAATGGTTCTTGCGACTTCGGCACTGTTTAGGCTCGGGGCCTTAGAGAACACGAACCTAAGTCAGGAGAAAAATGGAGTCGCCACTCGGACGGACCGGGAAAAAGAAAGGGGTGGATGACTCTATTCCTAAGGAATCCCCAGCCCCTTAATGGGTTCGAAAAGTTGGGTACGTGTGGGGAAGGTGAGAAACGGCCCAGCACCCCCACAATGCCCGGTTCATTGGAACCGGCCTCCTTTATAGGTCTTAATATTATAAAATTCTTAAATATAACAATATTATCCATATTACACACAATAATTAAAAGAAAGCATCAATATATTAAAATCAAAGCAATGTCCAAACAAAGCAAATAAATGGACACCCATCCAAGGATGGAAACATGTCCTTACATCACATGCCTAAATAGGACACCCACCAAAAGGTAGAAACATGCCCTTTACATAGGTTCTAAAATAGAAAAGAAAATTAAATTACATGATGTTTAACTAATGAGGTACCCACCAAGTGGAAACATACCTCTTACAACTTTTGGAAATCTAAATTAATTGAAAAAAGTAAATAATCATTCATCATAAATAAATCATTCATCAAAGCTATTAATCAAAATAGAAAATAAACATCCATCTATGATAAATTAAATAAATCAAGTATTGAAATTAAATAAATTAAAGCATAAGAAATAAATCAAAGCATAATCAAGTATGGAATTGAATAAAGCAAATAAAAATTCAATTATGGCTACTGTGACTTTTTATGGAATTAAAATAAATTAGGGTTTTATGTTTTAAAGGGTTGGTAAGACTCTTTGATTAACTAAATTAAGGTTTGAATGATGATATCATGAAACTAGGGTTTTAAACACTTTAAAATACTTTAATTTGTGATTTTTGGTTGAGCTACTATGTAAAATTTAGGTTTTTATGTTTTTTATGTTTTTAATGTCTTAAAAGGATTAAGGTTCATAAAAATTAGTGTTTAAGGTTTTAAAAGGGTTAGTGTTCATTATTTTGAATTTTGGAAGTTAAATTTGGATTTGATATTTTGGAAGTAGGGTCACGGGTGGTGAATAATTTTTAGGAATTTGGAAATCAATTTGATATTGTATGGAGTTTTATGAATTTAAACAAATAAATTAAAGTTTTATAAGTAGAAAAGATGTTTTTTAAGGCTTTTTGAATGAAATAGAACCTACTTTAAAATTTTAAAAGAAGCAAAATTTACATCATAGTTTTGTTGAAAAATATGTTCAATTAGAGTTTTAAGATTTTTAAAAAGAAAAAATAACAATTTTAAGCCTTTTGGAAGATAAACTAATGAAATAAGGTTTTTTTGGCTTTAGAAAAACTAAATTAAAGTTCAAAGGTTTTTAATTTTAATTTTCTCTAAATCGTGCTGCTGCTGTTCCAGAAAAGAGTTGAATTGAATTTCTTCTTTTCCTTCCCTGATTTGGTTTCAAATTTTCCAAACTACTCTTGGATTTTTGCCTCCCTTAAATTAATTGCCTTTGGTCCTTATTTATATTGGTTTGAGGTTGTTTATTCCTAATTAGCTAAGGTAAGTAATATTAATAAAAAAAAGAAACCAAAACCTAATTGGATTAGGTTTCGAAAAATTTGCGTCGCCGAAAAAAATTCTGCCGCAGAAATCTGCAGCAGCGCGCGCGGAGCGGGCCCGTAAGCTATTTCATAGGCAGAAAATTTCTACGTGCGAAATAGCACAGTGATTTCGCCCGCAGGAATTTCCTGCGGGCGAAATGCCCAAGGCCGGTGCCCACAATTTTTTCGTCTCCGATTTTTTCAACTCCAATTTTTTTTATTTTTTTTTATTTGTTTATTTCTATTTTTTATTAAAAAAAATTAGATACAAAAGCAAAAATTATTTAATAAAAATTATTTTGGACCAATTAGATAACAAAAATTATTTTAGACTAAATAAAACATATTGGACCGAATTGGGTCAAAAATTAAGGGTCTACAGTTTGCCCCCTGCTTGAATGATCTAAAACCTTAGTGAAAGAGAGTGAAAAGCAATAAGACTTAATTTTTGATGAAACGATTGAGGTTTTGGGTTCTGGACCCTGTTCGAGTTCTGGACTCAAGGATAATTCTAGGTTCTAGACCTAAGGAAAATTTGGGTTCTGGGTCCGGTTCGAGTTCCGGACTCAATGATTATTCTAGGTTCTGGACCTAAGGAAAATTTGGGTTCTGGACCCGGTTTGAGTTCTGGACTCAAGGATAATTCTGGTTCTGGACCTAAGGAAAATTTGGGTTCTGGACCCGGTTCGAGTTCTAGTCTCAAGGATAATTCTAGGTTCTCGACCTAAAGAAATTTGGGTTCTAGACCCGGTTCGAGTTCTGGACTCAAGAATAATTCTAGGTTCTGGACCTAAGAAAAATTTGGGTTCTGGACCCGGTTCGAGTTCTAGACTCAAGGGAGATTCTAGGTTCTGGACCTAAGGAAAATTTGGGTTTTGGACCCGGTTCGAGTTCTGGACTCAAGGGAGATTCTCGGTTCTGGACCTAAGGAAAATTTAGGTTCTGGACCCGAGCTTGGGTACTTGGACCCGAGAATGGGTGCTTGGACCCGAGATTGAGTTTGACTGACCTTTTATCATTTGGGAAGTCTGACTGCTCCGGCTGTTTTATGCATTGTGATTCTTCACCATCAAAATGGATCTTCACCCTTTGAGATCGGGTCTTCACCCTTGAAAATGGATCTTCATCCTTTGAGATCGGGTCTTCACCCTTGAAAATGGATCTTCATCCTTTGAGATCGGGTCTTCACCCTTGAAAATGGATCTTCATCTTTTGAGATCGGGTCTTTGCCCTTGAAAATGGATCTTCATCCTTTGAGATCGGGTCTTTACCCTTGAAAATAGATCTTCATCCTTTGAGATCGGGTCTTCACCCTTGAAAATGGATCTTCATCCTTTGAGATTGGGTCTTCTTTGTTCTTTGAAGATGGGAGTGACACGGCCAGTGGCTTGGCCCTATCCCCTGGGTGTGTCAGCTTCTGTGTTTTTTCCTTTGGTTCTTCTTTATTCTTGGCTTAGGATGAGACATAGCCAAGCTTATGGCCATGTCAAGTGACACGGCCAGTGACTTGGCCGTGTCGCCTGCCAGTGTCACCTACTGCTTCCCTTCTCTCTTTGCTTGGTCTTTCTTGGCTTTGCCCTTTAGGTGAGACACGGCCAGTGGCTTGGCCGTGTCTCTTGCCCGTGTCATGTTCTGCCAAGATTTCCTTTGAGGTGACATGGCCAAGCTTGATTTGGCTTGGCCATGTCTTGCTTGATCCATGTTTTCCTTATTTTGATCTTCCAAGGGAGTTTTTGCACATTAACCACTTTTCCCTTGCAACTGCTTTTCCTTTTTTCTCCAATTTTGATTGGATCTTATATCCTCTCCTTGCCCCCCCAAGGATTTTTTTTCTTTCATGCAAGCTTTGATTGATGTTTTTCTTGTCTAGTTCTTTGCATAAGCAGACATTTCTTCTCTTTGCAAAGTGACTGGGGCTTCCACAAGCGAATAGGCTTTCCATGCCCCCTTGATTCAATATCTTCTTTTGATTCTTTAATTCGCAGGGTGTTTGCTGTTCATTAAGATAAGAAACTGTGATGTAATATGCTCATGTATGCATGATATGCATGAATAATACTTACAATCGTTCCATCGACTCATAGACCGAGGTGATTAGCAGAAGTGTTCTCATTGGTTCCTTTTTGACGCTCGTTCAAGTCTCGCATTGAAATGATCAAAAGCTTTGCATTTGGCTTTTATCTTCAAGATGTTGAAAACATGAGTGGTGGAGACCCTAAGTAGTAGAGTCAGGGATGTATCCATTTCAAACTATGTTTTAGCTTGTCAGTTGGTAGTTTCTTTATGGCCTTGCCAATAATCAATTCTACATACTTCCCTTAACTTGAAGGCTTTGTATGACAAAACACTTTTATTTTTGAATTTTAATTTTGAAATCAAATGTTGGCTTTGCCAAATCGATGTCAATGTACCTCAGGACTTGATTTTTCTAAATTAATATATCTATAACATGACAACCCCAGTTACCGTACTAAACTAGGGAATCATTACTATTGAAGCAAGAACTGTTGCACTTAAGATAGGCACATACACATTGCTTGGCCAAAGGTTTCATTTGAGTTTAAATATTGTCTATCTCATATGCATGCTTATCCAAACTATCTCCACTAATAGACTCTACCTACCAAGAGAGATCAACAGGTCTTTGATAGGCTTGAAATAGGGTCTATAAGGGACATGGGTTAAAGTGGAGGCCATTTTGAGATTGGGGCTGGTGTGACACAATGGACAAACCCTCACACTACAAATTTCTTGTTGGAACTTTAGACAGTTGGGAGCAATCTTTCTAGACTCCAAATTCCTTCTATCTTCTTGGCATTAATCTGGATCTTGATTAGGATAGTTTTTTCCCTTGCAAAAAGTTTAAGACCCAAATCTGTTTCTTTTCTTCTTTTCCCTTTTTTCCTCTTTATTTTTCTTACTCTTCCCTTTTCTTTCTCTTTCCTTACTCTTCCCTTTCTTTTATCATTTTGTCCTTCTTTCTTGTAGGACTATCAAGTACAGAACTTTCAAGAACTGGATGGTCTTCCTCCTTTTTCTTTGATTTTGATTGAATCTTTGGTTGTGTTGGGACCAATTCAAGTCAATCCATAAAATGGAAGCCTTTTGTTGTCTTAGGTAAAAGAGAACTCAGTTAGCTTTTTGAACCACCTTTTTAGATTTTATCTTTCTTCCTTTTCCTTTTTTTTCCTTTCGTTTTTCTTTTGTTTTCTTCTTTTTTCTCTTTTTTTTGTTTTTTTAGCTCTAAAAAGAGTTTTCTTGGTTTGTACTAACTTGGGCTTCCAATAATGGATAAGTGGAGTAACATAAATCTTCTTTAATAGGGATAAATCATTTATTGCTCTGTTGTTGATGTTGATATATTAGAGATATTAGGAAAACTTCAACTACCCTTCTGGTTTTGAGAACATCAACTATCCTTATGATCTTGAGAACTTCAACTATCTTCATGGTCTTGAGAACATCAACTATCTTCATGGTCTTGAAACTTCAACTATCCTCATGATCTTGACTAATCATTGCTTTCTTTGATCTTCTTGCCTATTCATCTTAGTAATCATAAGACTTGTTAAAAGTATCACAACAGCTCAGGGTAGGTTATTGGGGTTTGTAAGCCAATAAAAAGAAAGCTAAAATTTTATGAAGGCTCAAAGGGACAACTAGGGATTGATATTTAATTGGGTGGATACTAGTTATTAGCTAACCAAATAATGCCTAGATCATTTCTCTCTTAAGTAAGCAGAGTTCAATTTCACCTCAAAAGTTTGTCAAAGCATGTTCTAAGATTGACTAGGACCTAGACAAAGGTAATTATGCAGGAGCCCTCTCTAAGTAAGCATACACAACTCAATGCTATAGAGCAATTCCCTCACCTAGTAAAGTCATTCAAGTCATGATGCCTAGATATATTAATTCATGAATTATCAAGCTAGATTCCTCATTGGTTGAGCACCAAAATGAACAAAGACCAACAAAAATTTTGATGAAAGTAATTTATTCAAACAACTTTAAATTTGAAAAACACAATAGTTCCAAAATATTAAATAAAGTAAGATTAAAAAGCAACATTCAAGCTAAGGAAAGTTCATTGAGTTAGGCTTCTTTTCCTTTCACATCTTCAACATTCCCATCTTGAAAAGAGAATAAAACAAATCTTCTTCCAATCCTTTTCCACCATAAAGGTTGCTAGTGGTGGCACTCTTCCAAATTTAGGCAAAGGGTTGTCCTTGGTATTGGGCTTATCCGGCTCAGGTAGCTTGCCACTATCAATCAAATGTTGGATCTCATGCCTTAATTGGGTACACCTATCAGTCTCATGTCCTTGAGTCTGATGAAATTGACAAAAAGCCTTAGTATCCATTTTTGGGGGTAATGGACTAGGTAAAGGTTGAGGAGCCAATGGTTGTAACAACCCTTTCTTTTGTAGCTTATCAAAGACCCAAGACAAAGGCTTCCCTAGATCTAAAAACTTCCTTCTATTTGCTTGACCGGTTACATTAACATCAACTTCTTTTTGTGTGCTTTGATTGTTAGGCTGGTTTTTCCCTTTCTCATTTCTTCTTATTGAAAAGCGATTCTTCTCCCTTTCCCACTCTTCAATTTGTAGACCAGCTTGGAGAAGATCTTTGAAATCACGGATGAGTGTATGAGACAGCCTCTCACGAAGATTAGGTAACACCCCTCTCACAATCATCCTTATTTGATCGGATTCATCGGGCCTCTTCTTGAGTAAAGCGGCCTTGTTTCTCCATCGCTTCACATAGTCCACAAAATTCTCATTTGGCCTTTGTCTAATGGACTCCACTTCCATTAAAGTAACTTCTAACTCAACATTATGTCCGTATTGTTGGTTAAGGCTTTGTAAAGTAGATCCCAACTCTTTTGTGTTCTAAAATAGAAAAGCAAATTAAATTACATGATGTTTAACTAATGAGGTACCCTCCAAGTGGAAACATACCTCTTACAACTTTTGGAAATCTAATTAATTGATAAAAGTAAATAATTATTCATCATATAAAAATCATCCATCAAAAGTATTAAATATCAATAGAAAGTAAACATCCATCCATGATAAATAAAATAAACCAAGCATTGAACTTACATAAATTAAAGCATATAAAATAAATCAAAACATAATCAAATATAGAATTGAATAAAGCAAATAAAAGTCCAATTATAGCTACTGTGAATTTTTATGGAATTAAAATAGATTAGGGTTTTATGTTTTAAAAGGTTGGTAAGACTCTTTGATTAACTAAATTAATATTTGAATGGTGAAATCTTGAAACTAGGGTTTTAGATACTTAAAAATACTTTTGATTCATGGTTTTAAATGATGATTTCAAGCTAATGTGTAAAATTTAAAGTATTTATGTTTTTATTGTTTTTAATGTTTTAAAGGATTAGGGCTTAGAAAAAAAATTAAGGTTTAAGGTTTTAAAAGAGTTAGAGTTTATTATTTTAGGTTTAGAAGTTGAATTTAGAGGTTTTAGGATTTAAAATTAGGGTCACGGGTGGTGAATTAGCTTTTAAAATTTGAAAATCAATTTGATAATTTTATGAAGTTTTATAAATTTAAACAAATGGATTAAAGTTTTTATAAATAGAAAAGATATTTTTTAAGGCTTTTTGAATGAAATAGAACCTAGTTTAAAATTTTGAAAGAAACAGAATCAAATTTTGTTTTTGTTGAAAATATGTTTAATTAAGGTTTTGAGATTTTGAAGAGGTAAAAATAACAATTTTAAGTCTTTTTGGAAAATAAAGTAACGTATTAGTGTTTTTAACTTTGGAAAAACTAAATTAAAGTTCTACGGTTTTTTGATTTTAAAAAAATTTCATAGTTTATGCTACTGTGAAAAAATAAAAAAAAAGAATTTAACATACCTCCTTTTGTTGATTCTCCAAAAATAATTCTTCTTGGATGAACAAGAACACAGACAATTGCTGGCTTTGAATTGCTTAAATCGTGTCCCTGCTATTCTAGGAAAAAAGAAATTGAATTGCTCCTTTTCCTTCACTGATTTGGTTTCAAATTTTCAAGCCTCTATTGGATTTTCGGCTCCCCTTTAATTTCATTGCTTTTGGTCCTTATTTATAGTGGTTTGATATGGTTTATTCCTAATTAGTCATGGCAAGCAATATTAATAAAAAAGAAACCGAAACCTAATTAAATTAGGTTTCAAAAAATTTGCATCGAAAAAATTGCACTACCGAAATAATTGCTGGAGGAAAAAATGCGCTGGCGAAAAAATCTGCCGCAGGAAATTACGGTAGTGGGTGGGCTGCGGGCGTCGCCCGCAAGAAATTCCGACTCTGATTTTTATTTTTATTTTTATTTTTACTTTTATTTGTTTATTTTTATTTTTTATTAATAAAAATTAGATACTAAAGCAAAAATTATTTAACAAAAATTATTTTGGACCAATTAAACAACAAAAATCATTTAGGACTAAATAAAACATATTGGACCAGACTGGGTCAAAAATTAAGGGTCTACAGTTTGCCCTCTGCTTGAATGATCTGAAACTTTAGTGAAAGAGAGTGAAAAGCAATAAGACTTAATTTTTGAGATGGTTGAGGTTTTGGGTTATGGACCTGGTTCGAGTTCTGGACTCAAGGATGATTCTAAGTTTTGGACCTAAGAAAAATTTGGGTTTTGTACCCGGTTCGAGTTCTGGACTCAAGGATAGTTCTAGGTTCTAGACCTAAGGAAAATTTGGGTTCTGGATCCGGTTCAAGTTCTGGATTTAAGGATAATTCTAGGTTTTGGACCTAAGAAAGATTTGGGTTGTAATATCCTCATATATGCTCTAGAAGTTTTGATTTTGTTATTGTTATTGTTGTTATTATTGTTGTTGTTATATTGGATTGTATATATGTGTTAATTACAAGAGAAAAGAAATTGGGAAAGAAAATAGGGTTTAGAGAGAATGGTATATGTTGTGTATATGATGATATATATAACATATAAATTGGTCAAATGAAGAGTCAAGGGGGTAGAGATATTTATTTGGTTATTGGTGAAATGACTATTAAGGGCATTGGATTAAAAAGAAAGCTAGAACAAATGATAAAAGGGTGTTTTGGTAATTGTTTGAATTGGAACACTTGGTGGAGATTAAAAGAAGAGTTGACTTTATTTTTGTTGTTCATTTCTTCTTTCTTCTTTGTGTGGCCGGCTCCTTCATAGAAAAGGAAAACAAGAGACAAAGTGAAGATCTTGATGTGTTAAGCTCAAATTGATGGAAGATTGAAGTGATCTAGTGGATGATACAAGAAGTCTTATAACTTTGGTAAGTTCTCTTGTGATCTTTGTGTTTATTTGAAATGATATTTGAGTTTGATAGATTTTTAAGAGTGTGTTGGTTGATTTTGAGATGTGAGAAGTGTTTGAGTGATTGGATGATGGATGTTGAGTATGGATTGAAGAAAAGAGTAAGTGGTTGGAAGAGATGATGTTGTATATGTGGTGAGGGTTTTGAGATGATTTTGTGTTTTGTGCTTGATGTGTGTTTGGCTCGTTTTGGTGTGTTGCAAGTTTTAGATGAGTTTTGAGTATGTTTTGTTAAGATGGTGTGAAGTGGATGTTGCTGGATAAAAGTGTTTTGTTGAGTGTTTGGTTGTTTTGGTCGGAATCTTGATTTGTGGCCGGACACGCCCATGAGCACGTCCAGGGTCTTTAGGCGTGTCAATTGTGTTGGAGGCAGTAGGTTTGACACGACCAGTAGCACGCCCGTGTTATTGAGCGTGTCATAGCTACTGTGAGATTTGAGAATTTACACGCCCAGAAACACGCCCATGTTGTTGAGCGTGTAAATACTTCTGTGTTGTGGAGTTAGGGCACGGTCATGGACACGCCCGTGTGGGTGAGCGTGTCAGGGTTAGGGTTTGCCCTAATTAATTCCTAATTGGATTATCTCTTGTGTATCCCTAAACAAGTATATGCTATTACTTTTGATTTAGGTCTTGAAGATAGTGATTAATCATTGATTTAAGAGGTAGAAGGATCTTGAACAAGGAAGTGTTAAGAGTGGTGTGATTTGTTTTTGAGGTAAGTACAAAACCTATATGATTGGGTGTAAGTTCAAATGTGGCATTATTACATTGTTAATTTATTTGAGCAATGTGTATTGTTATGTTTATATCACTGATGATATATATATATATGAATAATGTGAATGACATGATGATGCAAATGAATGTGTTTATGAAAGATTGAAATGTTATGTTGTGAATTGAGATGAAATGGAATATAGAGCCATTGTGATTGGCTATGATGATATAATTGAATGATGTATGGCATGTTTGCCTAATTGATGAGAAAGATTGAGAAAGAGTTTGATAAAGAGAATAATGAAATAAGTGTATGCTTAATATGATATTCAATTTCAGAGTTCTGGTTTTTGGAGGCATGCCTATTTAATGAAAGGTAACAGTCTTGCCGGGTTGAGGATCTCTTCAAATTGAGTTGAATTGAGGTCCAAGAGACTGGGTCTGTTACACTATGATAATTGATATTATGAGATATTTGATTTGTAACAGTCTTGCCGGGTTGAGGATATCCTCGAGTTAGATGAGTTGATGATCCAAGAGACCGGGTCTGTTACGCTATCCATGGATAGAGATATATATATGTATATGTTGCCTACGGGCTTGATAATGGTGTTTATGAACCAAAGCAGTAACTCTGAATTCTGAATATCGTATTAAGTACTTGATGGGCCCATAGGTGTCTAGGTTTTATGTATAACATAAATGTTGTTCTAATGTAATGAAATGTTAATATTACTTATATAATGAAACGGACTATTCACGGAATATTGTTTGTTGAGTATGATCTTTACTAATTGTGTGTGTATCATTGATGTTGATTTATTAATACAAATGTGAAACATTGCATTGCACTAAAGCATAACATTAGCATGAATTGTCTTACTAAGCCCTTGGCTTAGCGCGATAGTGTTTGATCGCGCAGGTAATAGGGTTGAACCCGAGAGCTCTTCGAGACCGAGTGAGAGTAGACAGTGAAGAGTTGATTTTGGGAACTTAAAGATCAGAGGAGACTTTCCAATCATGTATAACTCTTTTATATTTTGTAAATATGGGTTATAATGTAAATATATGTATAATTGTAAATACGTATTCAAATGCTTTCATATATGTAAATGTTTTCTATATTCCGCTGCGTAATATTTAAATGTATGTATATATATATCTAATATGTTTTATTTATAAGTAAATGATTTACTTTTCTATAATATATAACGATAAGAGTATTGTATCAAGTTTAAAATGTTTTGAATGTTAAGAAAATCCGTAGCATTCCTATATTCGATACATGTATACTACATTGTGATGTATGTAGTGTGTATGTATTGGGTGTGGGGGTGTTACATGGGTTCTGGACCCGACCTAAGTTCTGGACTTAGAAGATATTATAGGTTCTGGACCTAAGGGTATTTTGGGTTCTGGACCCGAGAGATTTGGATACTCGATCCTAAACTAGACTCGGATACTCGATCCTAACTAGATTCGGATACTTGATCCTAACCGAATTCGGATACTCGATCCTAAACTTGATTTGGATACTCGATCCTAAATTGGCTTTGGATACTCGATCCTAAATTGGATTGGGATACTCAATCCTAACTGGATTCGGACACCCGATCCTAACTGGATTTGGATACTCAATCCTAAATTGGCTTTGGATACTCAATCCTAAATTGGCTTTGGATACTCGATCCTAAACTGGATTGGGATACTCGATCCTAACTGGATTAACTTGATTTGGATACTCGATCATAAATTGGCTTTGGATACTCGATCCTAAATTGGATTGGGATACTCGATCCTAACTGGATTCGGACACTCGATCCTAACTGGATTTGGATACTCGATCCTAAATTGGCTTTGGATACTCGATCCTAAATAGGGTTTGGATACTCGATCCTAAACTGGATTGGGATACTCGATCCTAACTGGATTCGAATACTCGAACCTAAACTTGATTAGGATACTCGATCCTAAATTGGCTTTGGATACTCGATCCTAACTGGATTCGGACACTCGATCCTCACCGGATTTGGATACTCAATCCTGAATCGGATTTGGGTACTTGCACTCGAGAATGAGTTTGACTAACCTTTTAGGTGAGAATTCTGACTGCTCCGGCCATTCTATACATTGTGGTTCTTTTGCCTCAAAACAGATCTTTTACCTTTGAAAATGGATCTTCCTTCTTTGAGATCAGGTCTTCACCCTTGAAAATGAATCTTCATCTTTTGACATCGGGTCTTCACCCTTGCAAATGGATCTTCATCCTTTGAGATTGGGTCTTTACCCTTGAAACATGGGTCTTTATCTAATGGAGGTCGGGTCTTTACCCTGGCTTCAGCTCTTTTAGCTGGATTGGTCTTTTGTCTTTTGCATCTTTGTTCTTTTGAGAGTTCTAATGTTCCATTCTTTTGTTCTTCCTTTTTGCTAAGATTTAGCTATTTTTAATTTGACCTTATATCTCTGCGTGGCGAAATATTTGCAAGTGAGTTTGAAAATTTTTTACATATAAACTCAAAAATTGAAAAGGAGAAACTTTGCCCCCTGTGTAGGCTCAAACCCATGATTTTTCAATGCGGACTCCGATTGATGTTGTTATTGTCTAGTTCTTCACACAAGCATGTATTTCTTCTCTTTGCAAGATTACTGGAGCTTCCTCAAGCAATGGGCTTTCTATGCCCCCCATGATTTGATATCTTCTTTTGATTCTTTACTTCGCAAGGTTTCTGCTGTTCACTTTGAGGAAGAATGGACAATACAAGACATGAAAGTGTGATGTGATATGCTCATGTATGCATGATATGCATGAATAATACTTACAGTTGTTCCATCGACTCACAGACCTAGGTGATCAGCAGAAGTGTTCTCATTGGTTCCATTTTGATGCTCGTTCAGGTCTTGCATTGTAATAAAAAAGTGCTTCCCCTTTTTATCTTTGAGATATTGAAAACATGAATAATGGAGGCCCCAAGCAACAGAGTCACGAATTCATCTATTTCGAACAATGTTTCAGCATGTCAGTTGATAGCTTCTTCATAACCTTGACAATAATCATTTCCTTTGCCCAGTGTGTCCTTTGGAGGTTCAACATACTTCCCTTAACTTGAAGGCTTTGTATGACAAAACACTCTTTTTTTTTAATTTTAATTTTGAAATCAAATTTTGGCTTTGCCAAATTAATGTCAATGTACCTCAGGACTTGATTTTTCCAAATTAACATATCTATAACATGACAACCCTAGTTACCGTACCAAACTCGGGAATCATTTCTATTTAAGCAAGAATTGTTGCACTTCAGATAGGCACATACACATTACTTGGCCAAAGGTCTCATTTGAGTTTAAATATTGTCTATCTCATATGCATGCTTATCTAAACTATCTCCACTAATAGACTCTACCTACCTAGAGAGATCAACAGGTCTTTGATAGGCTTGAAATGGGGTCTATGAGGGACATCGGTTAAAGTGAAGGCCATTTTGAGATTGGAGCTGGTGTGACACAAGGACAAACCTTCACACTACAAATTTCTTGTTCAAACTTTAGGAAGTTGGGAGCAATCTTGCTAGACTCTAAATTCCTTCTGTCTTCTTGGCATTAATATGGATCTTGATTAGGACAGTCTTAGCCCTTGCAAAAAATTTAAGACAAAATTCGTTTCTTTTCTTCTTTTCCCTTTTCTTTCCTTATTTTTCTTACTCTTCCCTTCTCTTTCCTTACTCTTTCTTTTCTTTTATCATTTTGTCCATCTTTGTTGTAGGACTATCAAGTATAGAACTTTCAAGAACCGGATGGACTTTCTCCTTTTCCTCTGATTTTGTGGTATCTTTAGTCGGGTTGGACCAATTCAAGTCAAATTGTCCAAATGGAAGCCTTTTGTTGTCTTAGGTAAAAGAGAACTCAATTGGCTTTTTGAATCGCCTTTTTAGGTTTTCTTTTCTTTTATCTTTTTTCCTTTTCTTTTTCTTTTCTTTTCTCTTTTTTTGTTTTCTTTTATTCTCTTTTTTTTATTCATTTTTTTAGCTCAAACTGAGTTGTCTTGTTTGTACCAACTTGGGCTTCCAATAATGGATAAATCTTCATTAACAGAGATAAACCATTTGTTACTCAAATGTTGTCTTGATATATTAGAGATATTAAGTGAACTTCAACTACCCTTATGGTCTTGAAAAATTCAACTACCCTAATGATCTTGAAAACATCAACTACCCTTATGGTCTTGAGAGCTTCAACTATCTTCATGGTCTTGAAAACTTCAACTATCCTCTTGATCTTGATTAATCATTGCTTCCTTTGATCTTCTTGCCTATTCATCTTAGTGATCATAAGACTTGTCAAAAGTATCACAATAGCTCAGGGTATGTTATTGGGGTTTGTAAGCCAATGAAAAGAAAGCTAAAATTTTATGAAGGCTTAAAGGGACAACTAGGGATTGATATTTAATAGGTGGATACTAGTTGTTGGCTAAGCAAACAACGCCTAGATCATTTCTCTTTTAAATAAGAAGAGTTCAATTTCGCCTCGAAAGTTTGTCAAAGCATGTTCTAAGACTGACTAGGACCTAGACAAAGATAATTATGCAGGAGCCCTCTCTAAGTAAGCATACACAACTTAATGCTATAGAGCAATTCCCTCACCTAGTAAAGTCATTCAATTCATGATGCCTAGACACATTAATTTATAAACATCAAGCTAAATTCCTCATTGGCTGAGCACCAAAATGAACAAAGACCAACAAAATTTTTGATAAAAGTAATTTATTCAAACAAATTTAAATTTGAAAAACAAGATTGTTTCGATCAAACATTAAAGAAAATAAAATAAAAGAAACAAACAAGCCAAGGGAAGTTTGTTGAGTTAAGCTTATTCTCCTTTTACATCTTCAAATTTTCCATCTTGAAAGGATGATAAACCAAAATCTTCTTCCAATCCTTTTCCCACCATAAAGGTTGCTGGTGGTGGCACTCTTCCAAATTTAGGCAAAGGGTTGTTCTTGGTATTTGGCTTATCCGACTCGAGTAGCTTGCCACTATCGATTAGGTCTTGGATCTCATGCCTTAAATGAGCATAATTATCTATTTCATGCCCTCGCATTTGATGAAATTGACAGAAGGCCTCGGCATTGAAGTTTCGTGGCAGTGGATTATGTAGTGGTCGAGGAGCTAATGGTTGGAACAACCCTTTCTTTTGCAGCTTGCTAAAAACCCAAGATAGAGGTTTCCCCAATTCTGAGAATTGTCTTTTATTTCCTTGACAAATTGCATTAACATCAACTTCTTTGTGTGCTTTGATTGCTAGGCTGATAACTCCCTTTCTCATTCCTTTTTATTGAAAAATGGTTCTTCTCTCTTTCCCACTCTTCAATTTGCAGACTAGCTTGGAGAAGATCTTTGAAATCCCTTATAAGGGTGTGAGACATCCTTTCACAATGATTGGGCAGGACGCCTCTCACGATCATCCTTATTTGATCAGATTCATCGGGCCTTTTCTTGAGCAAAGCGACCTTGTTTCTCCATCTTTTCACATAGTCCACAAAATTCTCATTTGGCCTTTGCCTAATGGACTTAACTTCCATTAAGGTAACTTCCAACTCGACATTATACCCATATTGCTGGATAAAGGCCTTGTATAGCAAATCCCAATTCTTTTGCGGTCCATCATCTAAGGTATTGAACCAATTTTGGACAACAGGGTCCAATGAGAGCATAAAGTACCTTACGGTTTGAGCCTTAGTAGCTCGGGCGGACTGCATCGCAGTGATATACTGATTCACATGGAGATGAGGATTTCTGGTGCCATTGTACTTAGCAAAGGAAGGCATCTTGAATTTATAAGGGACCTCTTCATCTTGTTCAAATAGTTTGTCGATCTCAGACATCTCTTCGGTTTTCAGCTTCCTCTCAAATTTCTTTTCTAAATCAGTAATCATCTTTTCAACATCGGATGTCTCGGTCTTTTCGATAGTTGCTTTCTCACCAACCTTTGGTTCTTTCTTCTTCTTTTGAACATCTTGGTAGTACTGAGCCCAATCATCGTCGTCATCAATGATCACCTTTTCATCATCAAAAACCACATCACTAACTTTGGTCTTCCCGTTGTCCTTTGGTTTCTTAGTGCTACCAGATGCCTCGGCATGGTTCTCTAAGATTGCAGTCAACTGGTTCTTCATGGTCTCAGCTAGGGCCTCTTTGATTTCTTTCATCTTGGCATTGAGGGCCTCATCCACTATCCTTTGAATTTGTTCGGGCTCCATTGTTTTAGGTGAGCAAGTGATTGAGTCGTTGCTAGATACTTCATCTCTGGCATAGGTTAGATTGTTGTAAGCTTTAGAACTATCGTAATCCAGGGCTGTGAGCCAGAGAGGATCAATGATATGAAATGCAAATGTATGCATGTATGCATGTATGCATAAACAATCAACAAATAAGGATAAATAAGACGTTCCTTCCAACCTTATAACATCCACACATGAATGGCGAGTCCCTTTTCCTAGGTATATGGTTAACAAAATACCAACATGGGGTATCTTGCTTTCGAATAATTCCCTCAGACGTTTCAACCAATATTTATATTTTTGAAAATGGGTATCAATCCATGATAATTCCTATTAATTAGGTTTTAATCCATTCAACCAACTATAATAGCTTTTATGCTATATTGGGTTAAAACTAAATTAAGAGGTTTATTATAGATAGATTTCTCACTTGAAAAAGTAACTAATGATTCATGCCAAAAACAAGCCCATGGTTAATTTGTTTTTAGTGTAAACTAGGCCCACAATTGATTTTTGGTATTTCATAATTGACCTAAATATTTTTGCAAGCTCTTTGTAAAAAATGGTTGGGTGAAAATAGTTTTGTTTCTAAGCCCATTGTAAAAGATTTTAGAAAAATGGATTTTGGGCTTAGTATTTGGGCCATGGGCCAAAATATTTTTGACTTGTTTTTAGAAAAAAAATCTAATGTCCAAAGACCATCTTGAAAATTTTGAAAATAGCTTTGGTCTTTTGGACTTTAAAGAAAAATTTATTTTGAGATTGCAAATGTGCTTGGGTCATATTAGAAAAAGAACAAACCAAATAAGCCATGATTTAGACTAAGATAAACTAAACATAGTTAAACAACATGCATTTGGGGTAAAACCTAAGGAAAGTAACTAGGCCAATTACATGAGCTTTAGTCTTTGGGTTAAAAGGCTTAGGTTCCCATAGCAAGTATATACCAAACGGTACGAGGCTATGAGTGGTTATGCCATGCTCGATCTCCATACCTTGAGTGAAAGTATGGTATCCCTTATATAACATAACACGGGCATCCTAACTCACTCACACGATGCAATCTCAGATGATGCAATGGATAATATCATTATAAGAAAGAATAGAATAATATAAAGACCAACGGAACCAACTTCTCTTATCCCCAGTGGAGTCGCCACTGTGAGCTGGGATTTCGCCCCCACTCCCAGTGGAATGGTTCTTGTGACTTCGGCACTATTTTAGGCTCAGGGCCTTAGAGAACACGGACCTAGGTCCGGAGAAAATGAAGTCGCCACCGGGAGTGGGGGCGAAAATCCCCGCTCACACTTATGTTTTTTTCTTTTGCACTTCGATGGAGATGCATTCGAGCTAAGATTGGGAATCGATCAAACCCACTAGCCTTCAGAAAAGTCAGCAACTCAGCATTTGGTCGAGGTCCATTCCTAGAAGCATGATGGTTACATAACCATTTATGACTAGAGTATGAAGTGTTTAAAAATAGATACAAGTTGTTCTAGAACCGAATGAAATTGATCTATATTTATAGGCGAGCAATGGAGGATAAGATTGAGTACACTATAGGAAAACACCAAACTTTGATTCATTCAATGTAAAAAAAGAAAAAGCATAAAGCAAAAGTAAAAAATAAAACAAAAAATAAAATAAAAGCAAAACTGCATCAATAATTCATTATGATCATATCAATAATTCACCATCAATTACATATACTAACTGTGATATAAAGCAAATTGATATTTATGTGTCTAAAAATATTTTTGCACTTCTAAATATTTTTCCATGCAAGGGGCAAGACTACATAGGAAAGAATATTAGCTCCACATATGGTTAAAAATAGCCAAATTCTTTGCAAATTATTTGCTGATTAAACAATTTTTTGCTAGTATATCTGGTCTAGAATCCAAAATCCAGTCTCAGGTCCAGAACCCAGATCCAGTCATGGGTCCTGAACCCAAATTCGTTCTTGGGTCTAAAAACTAAATCTAGTCTCAAGTCCAGAACCTGAAATCTAGTTTCAAGTCCATAACCCAAAATTCAGTGCCGGGTCCAAAACCTAAAACCAAAATCTAGTTTTGGGTTTGTGAGCGGTGATTTTTGCCACCACTCTCGATGGAATGGTTCTTGTGACTTTGGCAATGTTTAGGCTCGGGGCCTTAGAGAACACATGCCTAAGCCAGAAGAAAATGGAGTCGCCACTCGGACGGGCTAGGAAAAAGAAAGGGGTGGATGACTTGATTCCTAAGGAATCCCCAACCCCTTAATGGGTTCAAAAAGTTGGGTATGTGTGGGGAAGGTGAGAAACGGCCCAGCACCCAACAACGGCCGGTTCATTGGAACCGACCTCCTTTGCAAGTCTTAATATTATAAGATTCTGAAGTATCACAATACTATCCATATTACATGCAACAATTAAAGTAAAGAATCATTATATTAAAATCAAAGCAATGTCCAAACAAAATAAATAAATGGACACCCATCCGACGATGGAAACATGTCCTTACATTGCCCATGTCTAAAACTAAATGGGACACCCACTGAAAGGTGGAAACGTGTCCTTTACATTGGTCCAAAAACTTTAAAATAATTTAAATTACATAATACTTAACTAATGAGGTACCCACAAAGTGGAAACATACCTCATTCAATTTTAATACAAAGGCAAATAAAAGAACATTCGATTATCTAATTATAAATAAAAGCAAACCATTCACAAAGTAAACCATTCATAAAATAAAATAAACCATTCATAATTAACATATAATAAATCATATAACCAAATAAATAAATAAAATTAAAATTCAACCCATTAAATAAATAAAGTTAAGGTTTAAGATTTAGGATTTAAGGAATTAGGGTTCTGGGATTTAAAGTTTTAGGGTTTTTGGTTTATTTTTGGCTTTAGGCTACTGGGGGTGCTGGATGTTGTTTCTATGATTTCTAAATTTTAGTTTTGAAGAATTAAGGTTTTGGCATTTAGGATTAGTGTTTTAAATAATTAGGGTTCGAGAAAAAGGATTTAGGGTTTTTGTCAAAACATGATTATCATAAAACTCTAAGACTATTTTAACATGGATTTTTGATAAATACTTATATTTAATATAACTACTGGACGTTTAAAATATTATTTGAATAATCAAATACTATGATGATAATAAATAATAATTGATTAAGGTTTTAACTAAATAAGTTAGGGTTTAATTTAAATTAGAATTAGGGTTTCTAAGAAGACTATCGCTATCATATTCAATTTTGAAAGAGGAGGCTACTGTGAAAATTTTGGAAAATTAATTTGATTAGAGTTTTTAAGAAAATAGATTATTATAGTTTTTAGAAAAGTGTAATTAGGGTTTGTGATTTCAAAAATATGTGTTACGGGCATTAAGGCATTAGGGTTCTAGAAAAATATGTGTAGGCTACCTTTGATGGGATTGGTGTTGCTTCCTCACTACCTCTTACTTCATCAAGGTTTTCTTTTGGCCAAAAGAATTCAAGAGTCCCAAGTCCGGTTAAAATTTTCAGATCAAGAATTTCCTCCCCTCTTTTATGTGATTTAATGTGGTATTTATAGGAAAAATAAAAAGCCTATTTCTAATTGTCTAAGGAAATAAAAACCATTTAGGAAAAGAAATAAAAACCAAATAGAATTAGGTTTCGGAAAAAACTCTGCTGGCAAAAATTACGCTAGCAAAAATTGTACTGGGTACAGGCGGGCCAGCTATGAGGATATGCTAGAATTGCAAGCGAGCCGCGGGCGTGGGCCAGCCAATTCACCATAGGAATTACCTACGATGAATTGGCCTATGGCCATTTTGCTGTAGGAATTTCCTACGGCGAATTAGCCCAAGCCAATTCATTTTCGGCGACGAAAATTTTTCATCGCCAATTCTTCCGTCGATGATTTTTATTTATTTATTTTTTAACTTTTCTAATATTACCCTATTTATTTTTATTAAAAAATAAATATTATAAATAATAAGCATTATTAAAATAAATATTATTTAATTAAAATGCCACAAAAATTATTTTGGACTATTTTTAAAAATATTAGACCGGACTGGGTCAAAAATTAAGGGTCTACAGTGTCTAGAACAAAAAATCCAATCTTGGGTCTAGAAGCCAAATCTAGAATCTAAAATCCAGTTTTGGGTTTTAGGTCTAGAATCCAAAATCCAGTCTCTGGTCCAGAACCCATCCTCGTTCAAGATTGGCTTGAAGTCATATTGCTTTTCACTCTCTTAAATGAATTCAAGATCGTTTAAATAGGGGCAAAACTTCAGACCTTTATTTTTAATCCTAAGCTAGACCGATTCTAATTAATTGTGGTCAAGTTAAGTTTGGTCCAACATTAAAAGCTTAAACCTAATTTGAAGCTCTAAATAAGGTCGGTCCAATTTAAAAGGCCCAAAGTAAGTTATTTTTGTCCTTGAAAACATAAATGGTCCATTCAATTTGGTTTAAATTGGTATGGGTTGTGCCATATCAAACTGAGCATGCCAATTCGATATGGGTTGTGCCATATCAAATTAGATAATCAAATTAGACATTTTCTAATTTGATATGAGCACAAAGCTCATATCGAATTGACCCAGGTTTAGTTCAATATGAGCTTCAGTCCATATCAAATTGACGAAGGTTTAATTCGATATGAGTCCTTGTATTCATACCTAATCTGAGCCAAATTGAGTTTAAGCTAGGTTAAAATTCTGATTATACTCAGATAAGGAATGGGTGTTTTTGAAAATTGAAATCGGATTTAACCTAATAATAGCTTATAAATAGAAGTCAAATAATTAGAAAGAGGAGACCCAACTAATTAATAGAAAAGCAATTAGAATTTGCTGCCAGTAGACATAGTAACCAAAGGAGATAACAAGCAATCGTCTCCAGATTTATTTGCTCAACCAAAATAAAAGTTGATCTAGCCAATAAGTAAGATAAAGAGTTTGGTTCAACATGTTCAAATTGGTGGAGTCGACAAACGAAGGTTTGCCTTTTTATGATATTCAATTCGTTTAAACTTAAAACATGATGAAACAGTTTACTTTAAACATCCAATGACTAATTTAAACCAACATCATTCTTTAAATTAATACATTCAGTACTTTATTTAAAACACCATCATTCTCTAAATTAATTCACCAGTAGCCTGTTTAGATCACTTTTTTAAAATAGTATTGTATCATTAAGTAACACATAATTTAAGTTAGTTCAATTTTATTTGTAAGGTTTTCAAACCCTAGCTTAAACTTTAAAACCCTAATCTTATTTTCCAAAACCTTAAAACCCTAATCTTATTTTTCAAAGCCTTAAAACCCAATTTTATTTTCCAAAATCTTAAACGCTAACCTTATTTTCCAAAACCTTGAATCCCTAATTTATTACCTCAAAACCCTAATTTTATAAAATCTTAATTTCATAAAACCCTAATTGTGAATTTGATTTTAAGACCCTAATATCCAAACCCTAGTTCTTAAAACCCTAAATTACAACTTCTTTGGCCCTAATCCATAAACTCTAGAATTACATGTCCCACCTTAATTTTATAATTGAAATTCTAGATTGATTGTTTAATTTATTGTTATATATTTTATAATGAATGATGCATTTTGACTGCTTTATTACTTGTTTTAGCTAATTACATTATGTAAATTTGAATTTTAAAGATTGTAAAAGGCACATTTCCACCTTGTGCGTGCCTTAATTATTTTTAATCATGTAATTTATTTTATGAGTTTTGGGACTTTGTAAAGGATATGTTTCACCGAATGGTAGGTGTCCCATTTTTATTTACTTGTATCTTGGACATTGAACGGTTGCAAGGGCATGTTTATAACCTTGGATAGGTGCCTATTTTGTCTGCTTTATTTCAATAATATGATGGATGCCTATTTATTTTCGTTCCATGTAATATGAATAATGCTATAATAATTTAAGAATTTTATAATATTTATATATGAAAAAGAGGCCGAGTCCAATGAACCGGGCGCTATGGGGTGTCGGGTCATTCTCACCTTCCCCATGTACACCCAACTTTCTGAACCCAATAAAGGGGCTAGGGATTCCTTAGGAGTCAAATTATGACCCCTTTCTGTTTCTTTTTCAGCCCGTCCGGGTGGTGACTCTATTTTCTCCAGGTTTAGGCTCGTGTTCTCGAAGCCCCAAAGCCTAACAGTGGTATAGTCAGAACAACCATTCCACCGGGAGATGGGGGGCAAAAATCCCCACTCATAAAGAGTTTGACTTATGTTGGTCCAACCCAACCAGAGACTCAGCTAAAATTAGAGAAATAGGAGAAAAGGCTATCTTTCATTTGGTTCACGATGTCCAATACAACTCTGAGTTAGCAATCTTTGAAGTCCTAAATTTGATATTCCAAAAGGGAAAAAGGGGTAGAATGATGAAATGCCATATAAAAAAAATAAAAGAAAAGAAGAGTAAAAAAAGGAAAAAAATGAAGAAAGAAAAGAAAAAGTAAAAAGGTCATAAGTTTTGCAATAGAAATTTATCCTAGTCATATCAGATCCGAAATTTCGCCAAGAAGATGGAAGAACATTCAAGCTTTATCATTTCATGAAGCAAGATAACAAGATGCCTAGAAGGTGAAAATGGTGCCCAGAGTTTAAGAATGTCTCCAATAATAGCAAATGGTTTAAATAAATAGTTTTTAGTACAAAGATTTATCATTTGTGTCACATTAGCTCCCATATAAAAATGGCCTTCATCTAACCCATGTCCCTTATAGACCTCATTTCAAGCCTTTTAAAGACCTGTTCATCTCTCTTGGTAGGCAGAGTCTATTAATGGAGAATGTTTGAAAAAGCATGCATATGAGATAGACAATATTTAAACTCAATGAGACCTTTAGCCAAGTAATGTGTGTGTGTTGTATGATCATTTTTATATGTGTTTTTAGGATAATTCTATTTTCTTTTTAGTTTTTTTATTCAAACATGTTTGTTAAGTTGTTTGAAGATTTTTGATGATTTAGATTGTGGCATTTACATGTGATAAAATGGAGCTTAAAAATTCACTTGTTGAAGTTAAATGGGAAGGAAAAGCATTGAACATGACCAAGATAGTTCAAGATTGGGCATGTCCTCCATCACGAAAATTGAAAGTTTTGGTAGAACTTGACACATTAACATCTTAGGTGCGTCTCTAACCATGTCACATGACATGGCCAGGACAAATTTGAGGCCTATCGTCTCTTTCACAAGGATAACCTTAAGTTTACACAGAACTGGACACATTAAGAGGACACAGTCGTGTCCTTGGCCGTGTCACAGCATACGGCTAAGATAAGAAATTTGTTTGGTCGTGTCTTTCCCTAAGAAACAAGAGAAGAAGAAGTAGAAGCAAACATGGTCAAAGGACACAACCTTATCTCTAACCATTTCACTCTGTACAAACTCAAGAAAATAAGACCCATGAGAAGGCAGAAGCAAAAATGACCACAGGACTTAGCCATGTCACAAGTCGTGTCCAGGGAAGGACTGAAAGATACAGCCAAGACAACTCCTTCTTGGCCATGTCTAAGAAATATTCCCTTATAATTTGTGGGATAAGAATGAGGAGTCAATAGGAATGTTTCCTTTAAAAATAAAAAAGTGAGTTATTTTTTTTATGGAAAGAAAAGTTTAAAAATGGAAAAGAGGGAATAAATAGAAGTGGAGCATGGGTTTCAAATAAAAAATTACTGTAATTGAGTTGCAAGTGGAGGGAGTTTTGGATTAAAAATAGAGGAAGGAGAGGGAGAAGGGGGACACGATTTTGGAATGAAGGAATTTGAAAAGTTTTGGTTCTTATTTTTTCAAAGGGAACTACTACTTGAAGGGAATTCTTCAAGAGGTTGAAGGGAGGTAGCCTTAAAGTAGGAGATTCATCCATTTTTTCTACACAAACTTGTTTTGCAAAGCATTTGGAGGATGTTTAAGGATTCTTCATCAAATTCAAGCAATGGTGGATCAAGAACAAGAGAAGATCAATTCTAATCTTCTTCAAACTAGGTTTTTATATTTCTTGAATTAGTTGATTCATTTTCAGATTTTTGTTGATTTGTTATGAATATTAATACTTCAATGGATATTTGTGATTTTATTTTTATTGAGGTTAGTATGTGTTTTGATTTTGATGTCCCAAGATGGCAACCAAGAGGGGGGGTGAATTGGTTTCCTCAAGAAATGATGGCAAATTTAAAAACTCAACAAACAAGAAATGCGGAATAGAGAATTGGTTGAGTAGTGAGAAGAAGAAAGAACGCACAAGATTTATAGTGGTTCAGATTTTCTTCAATCCTACATCCACTTCCTTAACAACTTGTTAAGGTATCACTAATCTTTGAAGTTTCACAAAATCACTTCCAACTTTGGTGTTTTCACAAGTTCACACCTAACTTGACAAGTGTTTTACTATGGCTTACACTCAAAACCTTTACAAGAGTTTTATTAGGCTTACTCTCACAACCTTTATAAGAGTTTTACCAGGCTCACTCTCACAACCTAAGTATTTTTCAAGCTCACACTCAAACTTTTACAATGGTGGTTTCAATGCTTACTGTAATATCCCAAATTATACCCTAAAAGTGTTGGGGTTATTGTTGTATTTGGATTCAATGTGTGTATTGAAGGGAAAGAGAAAAGAAGTGAAGAGAAGATATGGGAAATATAAATGCAATATATGACATATACATGATGTATAAAATGGTGTAGGAAAAGTGAGTTGTATATGTATATTGGTATAATTAATTAATAATAATAATGATAATAAGGACAAAAAGAAAAAGAGAAGAGGAAAGTCAAGGGAAGAAAGTGTGGTGGAAATTAACTTAGAAATTATTATTATTATTATTATTATTATTATTATTATTATATGTGATAAGAACGAAAGAAAGAAAGAAATCTTTCTTTCTTCTTCTGCTTCTTCTTCTTAGTGAACGAGAGAGAGAGAGAGAGGGAGAGAAGCTAGAGAGAGAAAGGTGATTTTGCTTCTAATTACACCAAAGATTAAGGATATCAAGAGATTTGCAAGTGGATGTTGAAGATTTAGCAAGCTATTCAAGTAAGTACTCATCTCTTGAGTTGATTTTATTGATTATATATATATGTAAGTTTTATCTTCTTGTTTTGATTTTCCTTTGATTGAGGTGATGGTTGGTGTGTAAGATGATTATAATTAAAGATTGAAGTATGTAAATGTGTTGAATTGGTATTTAAGTGATGATAAGTTGGGGAAATTGTGAGGATGATGATGAATGGTTGAGTTAGGGTTTAGAATAAATGAATTGGTACTTTGAGTAATTGATTATAGTGATGTATATATTTTGATTAGTATGATGATATAATGAAGTTATATAAATGTTAAAGTGATAGAAAATTGATAAATATAAACAAAGATAATGGTTAAGAGGGTGGTAGTGTGAATTTTGAAGGGTTTGGATGAATTTTGAAGTGTTTGGTCTTTAAATCAGTGAAGGACACGGCTAAGTTATGAGAGACACGGCCAAGTTAGGGCAAACTTGGCCGTGTTGGATGAGTTTTGGAGAGACACGGCCACTGGCTTGGCCGTGTCCCTTGCTTGTGTTTGTTACTGTGGGATTTTTGTTGAGAGACACGGCCGTGTCCCTTGCCCGTGTCTGCCTCGGATGTTTTGGTGTTGAGTGACACGGCCACAAGCTTGGCCGTGTCCCTTGAGTGTGTTGGCTACTGGATGTTTGTGTTGAGAGACACGGCCACAAGCTTGGCCGTGTCCCTTGAAGGTGTTTGCTACTGTGTTTGTTGTTTGTTCTTTTTACATTGTTGGATCTTCAAAGGGTCTTTTGTACCTAAACACACTTAAAACAATAATGATCCAACCAAGTGGATATGGAAGATTCTAAATTCATGAATAATGGGAATTGTTATGTATATATCAATGATGATATAGAAAATGTGGAATATATAATGATCATTGAAAAAGTATGTGCAATGCCATTGATTATGTATACTTGAGTGATGAATTGATCAATATGATTGGATGATAATGATGATGCATATGATACTTTATGAACAATGTTATGTCTTATGCATTGTGAACCTTGTGAATTGTAATGTGTTATATGAATAATGTAAGTTGTGATGCTATATATATATAATGTGAATGATATGATATGAAGCCATTGTGATTGGCTATGACAACTCAATTGAAATGTGAAGCCATTGTGATTGGCTAAGATGATTCAAAAGAAATGTGAAGCCATTGTTATTGGTTATGATAATTCAATTGAGAATGAAATTGATAAATGAATTGTATAACTAATGTGTTATTCCATTTTCAGAGTTTGTTGTTGGTGGCATGCCTAATATGAGTAACAATCTCTTGAATTTAGGTTGGATTTGATCCTTGAAGCCAAGTTGGGTTGAAGTTTAACATGTTTTACTCCCCTTGAAGCTTGGTTGGGTCTAATCCTTGAAGCCTAATTGAGATGTTACAACCCTTGAAGCTAGGTTGGATTGGTTCTTGAAGCCAAGTTGGGTTGATACTTAGCATGCTTTGTTCCCCTTGAAGCTTGGTTGAACCTAAATCCTTGAAGCCTAGTTGGGATAATGATATTGATAAATGTGATGATTAAACCAAAGCATTACTCTGAAAATTGAATGGCATATTAGTGTGTTATTTGGGCCCGAGTCTGTCTTTGATGTCAATGTGATATATAAATGTCGAAATAAATGAGTAATGAGATCTATGGCTGCCTTTGTTGAAAGTGTGATTCATGATTGATGAATTGTGAATAAAATGATGTTATGAAGTATGATTTTGTAATATATGTATTGATATATTGAAAGTGAATATGGCTTGAGGAGGTTTGTTGAGATATGAGTTTATGAAAATGTAATATGATGTGTAAAATGTATATAAATGTGGAATTTGTGAGAATTGTTTTCACTTTATGTTTGGATAGGTCATTGAATGGTGTTTTGTTGAAATGATGTATATGTATATGTATATGAGATAGAAAGGGTAAGTATTGTGTTGTGAATGTTCTATGTAAATATGTATCTAAGTCATGAGATTAGTGGGAAATATGAAGAATGCATTGAGAAAGGAAAACATGGTAAAAGAGAACAATAAAACATGATGCATAAAAATATGAGGTATGATTCTTTTGTGTAGTATATTTTACTATTTATTTGTACTACTAAGCTCTCGGGCTTAGCGCGGTTGTGTAATCGCGCAGGTATTTATGCGGTTGATCTGGAAGTCCAGCTGTATGCCACGAGAAGGGTAAGAGTGTCTCGAGACCAACTAGAAGGTGATGCATACATGTGTAATTTTTAATTATGTTGTATTTTTTGATAAGAAAATATATTCATATGTAAAGATGAAAATTTTGGATAAATAAGAATAAGGATTTTTGGTAAATGTTCTTTAAATTAATGTAATATTGCTGGAACTCGGAGAAAGGTTTTTTTTTTAAATTGAAACTAAAAGTGACATTCTTATACTTTATATACGTATCGTATGTATACCAGGTATATATATAGTACTTATATAGAGTATGGGGTGTTACAATTATTTTGGTATCAGAGCTTAGGTTCGAGATTCTCGGCCTAAGTGAAATTTAAAAGAATAATTTTGAAGAGTTTAAATAAGAATTAAAAAGAAGATTTTGGAAATGCAATTGGTAAGACATGCATATGCATTCACACCTAGGTTGGTCTCGAACGTGGCATTATGTGAATTGTGATGTATTTGAATTACATGAGATAAATGATAGTGTGTAAATGAGGTTTCATATGAAAGCAAATTTTGAAATGTGGATAATTGAGAGGTGATTGTGATATAAAGAAATGATATGGAAGGTATAAGTAAAAAGTTTGATTATTGATAAGTGTATGACATTTAAAGAAATGGTTAGAAGAATAAAGTTGGAAATGAGTTAAAAAAAATAAAAATAAAAATAAAAATAAAAATTAAGATTAAAGTATGTAATCTTTCCTCTATTATTTGAATCTCTTTCTAGTAAACTTTATGTTTGGATTTATAGAAAGAGGAAATATTGTTGGATGGGTAATATGGAAAGATATATTATGTAAATGCAAAGAGTACAGTGAAATATTGAATGAGTTGATTGGTATAGATTAGGTGTGATAATTTAAGGTGTGGATATGTAAAGTTAAGGTTTTGTTTAAAAGAAAAGGAGATGATGTTGGTTAAGTACGAAGTGATATAGGTGTTGTTTGTATTGTTATTTTAATGCAAACATGGTAATTTCAATATTAGAAATGTGATATGCTTGAGTATTGTGAAAGCTCATGTTAATGGTGGTAATATGTGACATTTAGATTTTTGGAATGAGCTTAATAATTGTGAAACATATATGTTTTGATGTTGCTTTGTGGTATATACATATAAGATGTTTTAAAGTTGATATTAAGAGAATGAGATGAATAAATTAAAGTTTAAGTAAATTAGTAAGTTGAAAATTTATAGATGAAATGTGGATAAAGATCAAATAAATGTTGATAGTTTAATGTATTTAATACATGAGATATATGAAATGAATATTAGTGCACATGAAAGTATTAGGAATTGGGAGATGTGATTGTTAGTAGGAAAATTTGGTTTGAAAGTAAAGAAAAGGAATTGAGCAAATGAAAATGAGTACTTTAAGTAATTTGATTGGGAAGGATGAAAATGAATATGAAAGATATGTAAAAGGTATTTAAAAACAAATGTGAGAGAGATATCACATTAGAAATGTGATTAAGATATTTGTGAAATAATATTATAAGTAGAATGTATATATTTATTGAGGTTAATGAATAAATTAAGTTATGTTAAAAGAATGGGAATGATAATAGTCAAAAGAAAGTGATAAATATTAAATTTGTATAAACTATATACAAAAGGGAAATTTAATAAATTGCATAATTATGTGTTTATATATAGAGGATTTGTGAAATGAACTTTTTGACATGAATGTAATGGTTATATGTAAGAAAGGTGGGAAATGAATCACACTATCAATGTGACCTATGAATGTGTATATGATATGTTTATTATTTTATACCATTACATGTTTAATGGTATTAGAAGTGAGAATGGACCTGAGTAATAGTGAACAATGAAATTGTTATAGCAATAACTAAATGAGGCTATCATAAGATGTTTTGGAACTCAAAGTATTTGTGTGTGGAAGTGTTTTATGTATAAGTGTATAATAAGGAATTGTTAGGAAAGAGTAATGTATTTGAAAATTTTTAGAAGAGATGAATAGGAAATGGAGTAATAAATGATACTTGTGTAAGATTTGTTTCTGATTGAAGGTTGGGCATAGAAAATGTTAAAGATAATATTATTGAACATGAGTTAGATTAATGATGATCAAAGAAACAAAAGCAAACTGTTTTGGGATGGAATTAAATTGTGTTAATTCTTGGTGTAATAAAAGTTTGGAGAATAAATATATAACTTTTGTGATACAATCTAGTATTGTAATTGTAAAGGTTGGAAATCGAATAATAGAAGAACAATATTGATTTATAATCCCTAAGTGTGATTGTTAATATATCATTGTCATATGATTTGGTTGGTGTGATTAATTGGTTAATTTTATTATCTTCAGATTTAGAGCTGAGATGATATAACTGTAGTACCGTTTTGGTAAGATTGATAACTATGTTTCTAGATATATTGATTAAAAGATATGATTGAATAATGAGATGTTCTATATAATCGATGATATATGTGTATACTATTTTGATGTGATGAGAAACCATGATGGTTGGAAATGAATTATAATTGAGGTATAGTGCCTAATTGATTTTGAGAAATGAATTATGAAAAGATAATGAACGGACTTGTCTGCCTCCTGCGGAACCATGCGGACCCAATGTGATGGGCAACCGAACTTGGACTACCGACCTGGTTGGAGGAAAGTTCGTTTATGAAGCCATAGTTGTTGGCTATATTGATAAACTTTGAATGAGTATAAGAAATGATGATATAATTATTGAAATAATGAAATGTATATGTAGAAGCATGATTCTTATTGATTGAATATATGAATTTGAAAAGATTAGAATTTGAATATAAGTTTGACCTAATGAACTTAGGTTATATATATGTATATATGGTGAAATTCAATGATAAATTTCGATAAGTTAATTGTTGATTTGAATCGAATAAGGTTGAAATGTTAGTATATTGTGATAGATAGATCGATTGATCTAGATTTCGCTAAAGTTGCAAGTCAATATTGAGATTTAATATGTACAGTAGTACTGGGAGTATATAATTTAAATGGTAATGTGTATGATGTAATATTCTGGCTTATGAATGAACATAAATGAATTGAATTATATCAATTGCACATGGTGAGAAAAAGGGAAATGTTGTTCACCTGTTAAGTAAGTTTAAAAGTATTGTATTAATATTTATATTAAGTGAGAAGCGAGCTTAAGAGAGTAAGGATATTGTTATCCATTGAGGTGTGGTAAATGTTATTGTGAAAGTGATTGTAAGAATGGAATAATCAATGTTAAGATATTAATTAATGACTTTTGAGGTTAAAGTTAAGAGAATATCTATAAAGAGTTAAAGTGATCATCTGACTCTAATACAAAGATAAAATTCATTGGAGATGTAATGAGTTATATTGATGGCTTTGTTGAGAAAGTAATAAGATATAAAGATATATATATCTATACAATGATGAATTGTGAAATTCAGAGAAGATGATTATTTCTAAGGGGGAGAGTTGAAGTTATGTGATTTGTTCTAAATGGGTTATTATTATGCTGGATAATTTCGAGGACGAAATTATTTAAGGGGGAGAGAATTGTAATATCCCAAATTATACCCTAAAAGTGTTGGGGTTATTGTTGTATTTGGATTCAATGTGTGTATTGAAGGGAAAGAGAAAAGAAGTGAAGAGAAGATATGGGAAATATAAATGCAATATATGACATATACATGATGTATAAAATGGTGTAGGAAAAGTGAGTTGTATATGTATATTGGTATAATTAATTAATAATAATAATAATGATAATAAGGACAAAAAGAAAAAGAGAAGAGGAAAGTCAAGGGAAGAAAGTGTGGTGGAAATTAACTTAGAAATTATTATTATTATTATTATTATTATTATTATTATTATTATTATTATTATATGTGATAAGAACGAAAGAAAGAAAGAAATCTTTCTTTCTTCTTCTGCTTCTTATTCTTAGTGAACGAGAGAGAGAGAGAGAGGGAGAGAAGCTAGAGAGAGAAAGGTGATTTTGCTTCTAATTACACCAAAGATTAAGGATATCAAGAGATTTGCAAGTGGATGTTGAAGATTTAGCAAGCTATTCAAGTAAGTACTCATCTCTTGAGTTGATTTTATTGATTATATATATATGTAAGTTTTATCTTCTTGTTTTGATTTTCCTTTGATTGAGGTGATGGTTGGTGTGTAAGATGATTATAATGAAAGATTGAAGTATGTAAATGTGTTGAATTGGTATTTAAGTGATGATAAGTTGGGGAAATTGTGAGGATGATGATGAATGGTTGAGTTAGGGTTTAGAATAAATGAATTGGTACTTTGAGTAATTGATTATAGTGATGTATATATTTTGATTAGTATGATGATATAATGAAGTTATATAAATGTTAAAGTGATAGAAAATTGATAAATATAAACAAAGATAATGGTTAAGAGGGTGGTAGTGTGAATTTTGAAGGGTTTGGATGAATTTTGAAGTGTTTGGTCTTTAAATCAGTGAAGGACACGGCTAAGTTATGAGAGACACGGCCAAGTTAGGGCAAACTTGGCCGTGTTGGATGAGTTTTGGAGAGACACGGCCACTGGCTTGGCCGTGTCCCTTGCTTGTGTTTGTTACTGTGGGATTTTTGTTGAGAGACACGGCCGTGTCCCTTGCCCGTGTCTGCCTCGGATGTTTTGGTGTTGAGTGACACGGCCACAAGCTTGGCCGTGTCCCTTGAGTGTGTTGGCTACTGGATGTTTGTGTTGAGAGACACGGCCACAAGCTTGGCCGTGTCCCTTGAAGGTGTTTGCTACTGTGTTTGTTGTTTGTTCTTTTTACATTGTTGGATCTTCAAAGGGTCTTTTGTACCTAAACACACTTAAAACAATAATGATCCAACCAAGTGGATATGGAAGATTCTAAATTCATGAATAATGGGAATTGTTATGTATATATCAATGATGATATAGAAAATGTGGAATATATAATGATCATTGAAAAAGTATGTGCAATGCCATTGATTATGTATACTTGAGTGATGAATTGATCAATATGATTGGATGATAATGATGATGCATATGATACTTTATGAACAATGTTATGTCTTATGCATTGTGAACCTTGTGAATTGTAATGTGTTATATGAATAATGTAAGTTGTGATGCTATATATATATAATGTGAATGATATGATATGAAGCCATTGTGATTGGCTATGACAACTCAATTGAAATGTGAAGCCATTGTGATTGGCTAAGATGATTCAAAAGAAATGTGAAGCCATTGTTATTGGTTATGATAATTCAATTGAGAATGAAATTGATAAATGAATTGTATAACTAATGTGTTATTCCATTTTCAGAGTTTGTTGTTGGTGGCATGCCTAATATGAGTAACAATCTCTTGAATTCTAGGTTGGATTTGATCCTTGAAGCCAAGTTGGGTTGAAGTTTAACATGTTTTACTCCCCTTGAAGCTTGGTTGGGTCTAATCCTTGAAGCCTAATTGAGATGTTACAACCATTGAAGCTAGGTTGGATTGGTTCTTGAAGCCAAGTTGGGTTGATACTTAGCATGCTTTGTTCCCCTTGAAGCTTGGTTGAACCTAAATCCTTGAAGCCTAGTTGGGATAATGATATTGATAAATGTGATGATTAAACCAAAGCATTACTCTGAAAATTGAATGGCATATTAGTGTGTTATTTGGGCCCGAGTCTGTCTTTGATGTCAATGTGATATATAAATGTCGAAATAAATGAGTAATGAGATCTATGGCTGCCTTTGTTGAAAGTGTGATTCATGATTGATGAATTGTGAATAAAATGATGTTATGAAGTATGATTTTGTAATATATGTATTGATATATTGAAAGTGAATATGGCTTGAGGAGGTTTGTTGAGATATGAGTTTATGAAAATGTAATATGATGTGTAAAATGTATATAAATGTGGAATTTGTGAGAATTGTTTTCACTTTATGTTTGGATAGGTCATTGAATGGTGTTTTGTTGAAATGATGTATATGTATATGTATATGAGATAGAAAGGGTAAGTATTGTGTTGTGAATGTTCTATGTAAATATGTATCTAAGTCATGAGATTAGTGGGAAATATGAAGAATGCATTGAGAAAGGAAAACATGGTAAAAGAGAACAATAAAACATGATGCATAAAAATATGAGGTATGATTCTTTTGTGTAGTATATTTTACTATTTATTTGTACTACTAAGCTCTCGGGCTTAGCGCGGTTGTGTAATCGCGCAGGTATTTATGCGGTTGATCTGGAAGTCCAGCTGTATGCCACGAGAAGGGTAAGAGTGTCTCGAGACCAACTAGAAGGTGATGCATACATGTGTAATTTTTAATTATGTTGTATTTTTTGATAAGAAAATATATTCATATGTAAAGATGAAAATTTTGGATAAATAAGAATAAGGATTTTTGGTAAATGTTCTTTAAATTAATGTAATATTGCTGGAACTCGGAGAAAGGTTTTTTTTTTTAAATTGAAACTAAAAGTGACATTCTTATACTTTATATACGTATCGTATGTATACCAGGTATATATATAGTACTTATATAGAGTATGGGGTGTTACAATTATTTTGGTATCAGAGCTTAGGTTCGAGATTCTCGGCCTAAGTGAAATTTAAAAGAATAATTTTGAAGAGTTTAAATAAGAATTAAAAAGAAGATTTTGGAAATGCAATTGGTAAGACATGCATATGCATTCACACCTAGGTTGGTCTCGAACGTGGCATTATGTGAATTGTGATGTATTTGAATTACATGAGATAAATGATAGTGTGTAAATGAGGTTTCATATGAAAGCAAATTTTGAAATGTTGATAATTGAGAGGTGATTGTGATATAAAGAAATGATATGGAAGGTATAAGTAAAAAGTTTGATTATTGATAAGTGTATGACATTTAAAGAAATGGTTAGAAGAATAAAGTTGGAAATGAGTTAAAAAAAATAAAAATAAAAATAAAAATAAAAATTAAGATTAAAGTATGTAATCTTTCCTCTATTATTTGAATCTCTTTCTAGTAAACTTTATGTTTGGATTTATAGAAAGAGGAAATATTGTTGGATGGGTAGTATGGAAAGATATATTATGTAAATGCAAAGAGTACAGTGAAATATTGAATGAGTTGATTGGTATAGATTAGGTGTGATAATTTAAGGTGTGGATATGTAAAGTTAAGGTTTTGTTTAAAAGAAAAGGAGATGATGTTGGTTAAGTACGAAGTGATATAGGTGTTGTTTGTATTGTTATTTTAATGCAAACATGGTAATTTCAATATTAGAAATGTGATATGCTTGAGTATTGTGAAAGCTCATGTTAATGGTGGTAATATGTGACATTTAGATTTTTGGAATGAGCTTAATAATTGTGAAACATATATGTTTTGATGTTGCTTTGTGGTATATACATATAAGATGTTTTAAAGTTGATATTAAGAGAATGAGATGAATAAATTAAAGTTTAAGTAAATTAGTAAGTTGAAAATTTATAGATGAAATGTGGATAAAGATCAAATAAATGTTGATAGTTTAATGTATTTAATACATGAGATATATGAAATGAATATTAGTGCACATGAAAGTATTAGGAATTGGGAGATGTGATTGTTAGTAGGAAAATTTGGTTTGAAAGTAAAGAAAAGGAATTGAGCAAATGAAAATGAGTACTTTAAGTAATTTGATTGGGAAGGATGAAAATGAATATGAAAGATATGTAAAAGGTATTTAAAAACAAATGTGAGAGAGATATCACATTAGAAATGTGATTAAGATATTTGTGAAATAATATTATAAGTAGAATGTATATATTTATTGAGGTTAATGAATAAATTAAGTTATGTTAAAAGAATGGGAATGATAATAGTCAAAAGAAAGTGATAAATATTAAATTTGTATAAACTATATACAAAAGGGAAATTTAATAAATTGCATAATTATGTGTTTATATATAGAGGATTTGTGAAATGAACTTTTTGACATGAATGTAATGGTTATATGTAAGAAAGGTGGGAAATGAATCACACTATCAATGTGACCTATGAATGTGTATATGATATGTTTATTATTTTATACCATTACATGTTTAATGGTATTAGAAGTGAGAATGGACCTGAGTAATAGTGAACAATGAAATTGTTATAGCAATAACTAAATGAGGCTATCATAAGATGTTTTGGAACTCAAAGTATTTGTGTGTGGAAGTGTTTTATGTATAAGTGTATAATAAGGAATTGTTAGGAAAGAGTAATGTATTTGAAAATTTTTAGAAGAGATGAATAGGAAATGGAGTAATAAATGATACTTGTGTAAGATTTGTTTCTGATTGAAGGTTGGGCATAGAAAATGTTAAAGATAATATTATTGAACATGAGTTAGATTAATGATGATCAAAGAAACAAAAGCAAACTGTTTTGGGATGGAATTAAATTGTGTTAATTCTTGGTGTAATAAAAGTTTGGAGAATAAATATATAACTTTTGTGATACAATCTAGTATTGTAATTGTAAAGGTTGGAAATCGAATAATAGAAGAACAATATTGATTTATAATCCCTAAGTGTGATTGTTAATATATCATTGTCATATGATTTGGTTGGTGTGATTAATTGGTTAATTTTATTATCTTCAGATTTAGAGCTGAGATGATATAACTGTAGTACCGTTTTGGTAAGATTGATAACTATGTTTCTAGATATATTGATTAAAAGATATGATTGAATAATGAGATGTTCTATATAATCGATGATATATGTGTATACTATTTTGATGTGATGAGAAACCATGATGGTTGGAAATGAATTATAATTGAGGTATAGTGCCTAATTGATTTTGAGAAATGAATTATGAAAAGATAATGAACGGACTTGTCTGCCTCCTGCGGAACCATGCGGACCCAATGTGATGGGCAACCGAACTTGGACTACCGACCTGGTTGGAGGAAAGTTCGTTTATGAAGCCATAGTTGTTGGCTATATTGATAAACTTTGAATGAGTATAAGAAATGATGATATAATTATTGAAATAATGAAATGTATATGTAGAAGCATGATTCTTATTGATTGAATATATGAATTTGAAAAGATTAGAATTTGAATATAAGTTTGACCTAATGAACTTAGGTTATATATATGTATATATGGTGAAATTCAATGATAAATTTCGATAAGTTAATTGTTGATTTGAATCGAATAAGGTTGAAATGTTAGTATATTGTGATAGATAGATCGATTGATCTAGATTTCGCTAAAGTTGCAAGTCAATATTGAGATTTAATATGTACAGTAGTACTGGGAGTATATAATTTAAATGGTAATGTGTATGATGTAATATTCTGGCTTATGAATGAACATAAATGAATTGAATTATATCAATTGCACATGGTGAGAAAAAGGGAAATGTTGTTCACCTGTTAAGTAAGTTTAAAAGTATTGTATTAATATTTATATTAAGTGAGAAGCGAGCTTAAAAGAGTAAGGATATTGTTATCCATTGAGGTGTGGTAAATGTTATTGTGAAAGTGATTGTAAGAATGGAATAATCAATGTTAAGATATTAATTAATGACTTTTGAGGTTAAAGTTAAGAGAATATCTATAAAGAGTTAAAGTGATCATCTGACTCTAATACAAAGATAAAATTCATTGGAGATGTAATGAGTTATATTGATGGCTTTGTTGAGAAAGTAATAAGATATAAAGATATATATATCTATACAATGATGAATTGTGAAATTCAGAGAAGATGATTATTTCTAAGGGGGAGAGTTGAAGTTATGTGATTTGTTCTAAATGGGTTATTATTATGCTGGATAATTTCGAGGACGAAATTATTTAAGGGGGAGAGAATTGTAATATCCCAAATTATACCCTAAAAGTGTTGGGGTTATTGTTGTATTTGGATTCAATGTGTGTATTGAAGGGAAAGAGAAAAGAAGTGAAGAGAAGATATGGGAAATATAAATGCAATAAATGACATATACATGATGTATAAAATGGTGTAGGAAAAGTGAGTTGTATATGTATATTGGTATAATTAATTAATAATAATAATAATGATAATAAGGACAAAAAGAAAAAGAGAAGAGGAAAGTCAAGGGAAGAAAGTGTGGTGGAAATTAACTTAGAAATTATTATTATTATTATTATTATTATTATTATTATTATTATTATTATTATTATTATTATATGTGATAAGAACGAAAGAAAGAAAGAAATCTTTCTTTCTTCTTCTGCTTCTTATTCTTAGTGAACGAGAGAGAGAGAGAGAGGGAGAGAAGCTAGAGAGAGAAAGGTGATTTTGCTTCTAATTACACCAAAGATTAAGGATATCAAGAGATTTGCAAGTTGATGTTGAAGATTTAGCAAGCTATTCAAGTAAGTACTCATCTCTTGAGTTGATTTTATTGATTATATATATATGTAAGTTTTATCTTCTTGTTTTGATTTTCCTTTGATTGAGGTGATGGTTGGTGTGTAAGATGATTATAATGAAAGATTGAAGTATGTAAATGTGTTGAATTGGTATTTAAGTGATGATAAGTTGGGGAAATTGTGAGGATGATGATGAATGGTTGAGTTAGGGTTTAGAATAAATGAATTGGTACTTTGAGTAATTGATTATAGTGATGTATATATTTTGATTAGTATGATGATATAATGAAGTTATATAAATGTTAAAGTGATAGAAAATTGATAAATATAAACAAAGATAATGGTTAAGAGGGTGGTAGTGTGAATTTTGAAGGGTTTGGATGAATTTTGAAGTGTTTGGTCTTTAAATCAGTGAAGGACACGGCTAAGTTATGAGAGACACGGCCAAGTTAGGGCAAACTTGGCCGTGTTGGATGAGTTTTGGAGAGACACGGCCACTGGCTTGGCCGTGTCCCTTGCTTGTGTTTGTTACTGTGGGATTTTTGTTGAGAGACACGGCCGTGTCCCTTGCCCGTGTCTGCCTCGGATGTTTTGGTGTTGAGTGACACGGCCACAAGCTTGGCCGTGTCCCTTGAGTGTGTTGGCTACTGGATGTTTGTGTTGAGAGACACGGCCACAAGCTTGGCCGTGTCCCTTGAAGGTGTTTGCTACTATGTTTGTTGTTTGTTCTTTTTACATTGTTGGATCTTCAAAGGGTCTTTTGTACCTAAACACACTTAAAACAATAATGATCCAACCAAGTGGATATGGAAGATTCTAAATTCATGAATAATGGGAATTGTTATGTATATATCAATGATGATATAGAAAATGTGGAATATATAATGATCATTGAAAAAGTATGTGCAATGCCATTGATTATGTATACTTGAGTGATGAATTGATCAATATGATTGGATGATAATGATGATGCATATGATACTTTATGAACAATGTTATGTCTTATGCATTGTGAACCTTGTGAATTGTAATGTGTTATATGAATAATGTAAGTTGTGATGCTATATATATATAATGTGAATGATATGATATGAAGCCATTGTGATTGGCTATGACAACTCAATTGAAATGTGAAGCCATTGTGATTGGCTAAGATGATTCAAAAGAAATGTGAAGCCATTGTTATTGGTTATGATAATTCAATTGAGAATGAAATTGATAAATGAATTGTATAACTAATGTGTTATTCCATTTTCAGAGTTTGTTGTTGGTGGCATGCCTAATATGAGTAACAATCTCTTGAATTTAGGTTGGATTTGATCCTTGAAGCCAAGTTGGGTTGAAGTTTAACATGTTTTACTCCCCTTGAAGCTTGGTTGGGTCTAATCCTTGAAGCCTAATTGAGATGTTACAACCCTTGAAGCTAGGTTGGATTGGTTCTTGAAGCCAAGTTGGGTTGATACTTAGCATGCTTTGTTCCCCTTGAAGCTTGGTTGAACCTAAATCCTTGAAGCCTAGTTGGGATAATGATATTGATAAATGTGATGATTAAACCAAAGCATTACTCTGAAAATTGAATGGCATATTAGTGTGTTATTTGGGCCTGAGTCTGTCTTTGATGTCAATGTGATATATAAATGTCGAAATAAATGAGTAATGAGATCTATGGCTGCCTTTGTTGAAAGTGTGATTCATGATTGATGAATTGTGAATAAAATGATGTTATGAAGTATGATTTTGTAATATATGTATTGATATATTGAAAGTGAATATGGCTTGAGGAGGTTTGTTGAGATATGAGTTTATGAAAATGTAATATGATGTGTAAAATGTATATAAATGTGGAATTTGTGAGAATTGTTTTCACTTTATGTTTGAATGTGGAATTTGTGAGAATTGTTTTCACTTTCTCCTGAATCATTAGTGCGGTCGCGGATATTAAAGGGCGGTCGCTACAATGATAAGCGAGACCGTATCCTTCACCATTCTTGTCACCGCGAACCTTACTGTAATTTGGATGATTTGGGTTTCTTTTGTTATGGTCATCCATGATTGTAGGAGGGTTGCTCTTGTGTAAGTGCGGTCGCGACTGAGGTCGAGTTTATGACCGCGAACCCTACTGTGATATGGTTTCATCCTTCAATTGAGTGGGGGTGGTCGTCTTCATGTCTCGTGCGACCACTAAATATGCTCCGTTCAAATAAATCTAATCCTGTAACAAAGTTCTTTTAACACATGTTAAATAAGTCATTCAATTTGAGTTGTCAAGGATCAAAATTGAGATCATTTGTCTAACAATCTCCCCCATTTTGACTTTGACAATCAAATGGAATGATGATATAATTTGGAAAAAAAATGTAAATTAGATTGACTAACAATCTCTCTTAATTTAAAATGCTCATGTGTTGAATGTTAATAAATTTTTACAATGCTCCCCCTAAACATATGCATGAATCTTGTTAATGTTGGAGTACAACTAGGTGCATTAGTATAATACCATTCAAATGTATAACTTGGTTCATTAGTAAAATATCATTCTCATTTTATATCTCTCCCTCTTTGTCTATCTCTTATTTTATATTTGTCTTTCTCTCCCCCTTTGTCATAGGCAAAATGCATGATATACGAGACAATGAGAAGATTATGTATATAAAACACAATGTTATTAGATAGAGGGCAGTACAAAGATAGTGAAAAAAAGAAAGCAGAGAAAAGAAAACAAAATCAAAACAACAAGACATAGCCAAAAATAGGAAAAAAAGAACTAATCAGAATCTTCATCCTCATCTAGCTCTTCTTATTCTAAAGGAGCTTTTCCCTTATCAAGAGGGACATTGCTGGTAGAGCTAGTACTGATTGATTCTTCTTTTTTAGGGAGACTTTCTATATGATCACTTGTATCCCAATCCTCAAGATTGCATTGAGGCAAGTCCAGTTTGCCTTGCATGTCATATAGATCATGATACATGTGAGATATAAGGTCAATCCTTTTGTTCAAGTGATGGAATCTCTTGAAGACACTTTTCTTGAACCAAGAGAGTTTTCTTGAGAGTGATTTGATAGCTTTTAAAATGAGTTTTGTGGGAAAGCTGGTTTGAGTAGGTTTAGATGAGGAAGCTTTTGGAGGTAGTTCAACAGCAACTTCTAAGGAGTCTCCTTCTTCCTCAATGGTGTACCTTGGTCTTTTCTTTTGTCTATCCACAACATCTCGTTTGCCAAAGTAATATACATATGTACCCTCAATCTTCCTTACACAGCCAGCATGTTCTAGATAGTCAATGGTGATGGCACTTGAGGCAAGATTGAAAGGGTTTCTCAAGGTAGCTAAGTTAAGATCATTTAGTAAGTTCATGTGCGTAGCTATTTGAGTTATTTGTGAGGACAAGAAGAAAGTTCCAGTTCTTGTGACAGCATGGTGATACAATGTGTCAATCAAGAACTTTGTTGTGTTCATTTGGATGTTGTGGGTGAAAGCATATAAGAAGATGAGATCTCTTTTTGTTACCTTTTCATTCCCATCAGCCCTTTGCATGATGATCCTATGAAGCATCCAATGCTTGAGGGATTTGATGTGTCTAGCTTTTGACTCTTTTTCAAATGAGGTTTCCACAGAAATTTCTTGCCAAAAGGTAGAGAGTGTTTGATTGGAGAAGGCTAAATCATTGTAGGAGGTTATTCCATCAACAGGAAAATCCCATATTTTTCCAAAGTCCTCTAATGTTAAGGCTAGGTATTGGTCAAATAACTTAAATCTAACCCCATACCACCCTAGTGCAGAATTTGAACTCTTTTCCATCTAAAAGGACATGAGAAATTCCTTACTTAAACTAGAGTAGCCTACCTCTTCAGGAAATATGAATTTCCTCCAGCCAAGAACATCAAGTAAACTTTCAATCTCATCTTTAATATTGAGGGCAGAGAGCATCCCACCAAATGGAGATTTGGTTCCTTCAAATTTCTTTCTCTTTAGCATGGCATATCTCACATCTTCTTCAGGGGTTTGGTGGTGAGGTTTATGAATTTTCTCACCTCTTCTAGACTGTGGAGGAGATGGAGGAACAACTGTTGGTTCTCTTATGATGATTCCTGAAGGTTTCTTTCCTTTCATTTTCCCTTTGGAGGTAATTTTCTTTTTGGGGGCCATTAGAGTTGAAGAACAAGAAGAAAATAGGAAAACAGAGAGTGTTTGAGAAGGAGATGATCTTGAGAGGATTTTGGAGATTTGGAGGGATGTTTGTATGTTATAAGAAGTAAAAGATCCAAGTAACTGATGTATAATGCTCTTAAATAGAAGAAATTAAGAAAATAGACGTTTATGACTGTTGAGAGTTAAAAAATGCGACCTGTCATATAGCCAACGGTTACAAAATTTCGAGCAGAGTGTACAGAGTGCGGTCGCCTATTTGTATAGGTGCGATCACGAAGGACACTATAGCGACCAATAAGAAAATTGGTGCTCTCGTGAATGCAGATAATGTCTGCAACGGTCGAAACTATTTAAATCTTAGCGACCGCGCACAAAGTTTCCCGACCGCTCACAGAGGTATAAATTTAGATGAATCTTTCTCTTAAGATAGCGATCGCTAGAGGCAATTGGAGCGAACGCTAGTAGCTTAAAAATGAAAGAGACATGAAAGATGATGGATTTTTATAATTAAAAAAAATATGCGTTGAGATGTGTAAGAAATTTTTATAGATAGCCAATCTTTTATCCATTCAGGGAAGTTCCATCAATCATACCTAAATTTAGTTTAATGAAGTTAAGCTTATCTTCATTCAAAGGTTTTGTAAAGATATCAGCAAGTTGATTATGTGTATCTATAAACTCTAAGACAATATTCTGGTTTTGTACATTATCTCTCAAAAAATGATGTCTAATATCTATATGTTTAGATCTAGAGTGTTGGATAGGATTTTTAGACAAATTTATAGCACTAGTGTTGTCACATTTAATGGAGATGTTGTTAAATACTTTGCCATAGTCAAGCAGTTGTTGTTTCATCCATAATACTTGTGTGCAACAAAAACATGCTGCAACGTATTCGGCTTTCGCCATAGACAAAGCAACCGATGCTTGTTTCTTACTATGCCAAGAAAGTAGACAATTGCCAAGAAAGTGACATGCTCCTATTGTGCTTTTTCTATCTAAGATGTTACCAGGATAATCCGCATCCGAAAAACCTAAGATATGAAATGATGTGTTTTTAGGATACCAAAGACCTAAATGCATTGTACCACTTAAATATTTCAAAATTCTCTTAGTAGCATTCAAGTGTGATTCTTTAGGACAAGTTTGAAATCTAGCGCAAAGACATACACCATACATTATATCAGGTCTAGAAGCGGTTAAGTAAAGTAGTGATCCGATAATACCTTGATATTTCTTTTCATCTACTGCTTTACCATTTTCATCTTTACCTAATTTCAAGGATGTGCTCATAGGAGTCTTGCTAGTTTTGCAGCCATCCATTCAAAATTTCTTGATGAGTTCTTTTGTATATTTGGATTGGTTTATGAAGACCCCATCTTTACATTGCTTGATTTGCAGTCCAAGGAAGAACTTGAGTTCACCCATCATGCTCATTTCAAATTCCCTAGTCATACAACAAGCAAATTCTTTACACAAGGTTTCATTAGTAGCTCCAAATATTATGTCATCCATTTAAATTTGTACAATTAAAATGTTATGTTTGTCCTTTTTAACAAAGAGAGTTGTATCTACTTTTCCTTTAGAAAACCATTTTCAAGAAAATATGCACTTAGTCTATCATACCATGCTCTTGGTGCTTGTTTCAATCCATATAAAGCCTTGGTATGTTTGAAAACATGATTAGGAAATTTGTAGTTTTCAAAACTAGGAGGTTGTTCTGCATAAACTTCTTCGCTTATAAGTCCATTTAGAAATGCACTTTTAACATCCATTTGAAAGAGTTTAAAGTTCATGTGACATGCAAAAGCAAGTAATATTCTAATAGCTTCTAATCTAGCTACCGAAGCAAATGTTTCATCATAGTCAATACCTTCTTCTTGATTATAGCCTTTGGCTACCAACCTTGCTTTATTCCTAACAATGTGACCATTTTCATCAAGCTTATTTCTATAGACCCATTTGCATCCTATGATAGAATGATCTGTAGGTCTTGGAGTGAGTTGCCAAACATTATTTCTTTCAAATTGATTAAGTTCATCTTGCATTGCAATCTTCCAACTTTCATTGTTTAGAGCCTCCTCAATGGTCTTTGGCTCAATTTGAGAAACAAAAGCAAAATTAACATCTATATGATTAATTTTAGATCTAGTAATTACTCCCTTGGATGTTTCACCAATGATGAGTTCCTTAGGATGATCTTTCTTGTATTGCCAATCCTTAGGTAGATCTTGAGTCTTTTCTTCAAGTTCATGCTGATTGATCTTTGGAGCATCAATAGTTTCATGAGGTTCAAGAGTACCTGTAGGGTCATTGAAAGTACTACCTTTCTTTTGATCAAGTTTAGATGATTCATAAAAAACAACATGCATTATTTCTTCAACAACTAGAGTTTTCATGTTAAATGCTCTATATGCTTTGCTATATGATGAGTATCCTAGGAATATGCCTTCATCTGATTTGGATGAAAATTTTCCAAGATGTTCCTTGGTGTTCAATATAAAGCATTTGCATCCAAATACTCTAAAATATCCAATTCTGGGAATTCTTCCATTCCATAGCTCATAAGAAGATTTATTAGTTAAATGCCTTTTATAAACACGATTTGCAATGTAACAAGCTGTATTAACGGCTTCTACCCAAAAATAAGATCGTAATTCATATTCATTGAGCATTGTTCTAGCCATTTAAACCAAGGTTCTATTTTTCCTCTCAAACACACCATTTTGTTGTGGAGTTCTAGGAGCAGAAAAATTATGTGAAATGCCAAGTTCATTACAAAAACTTTCAAAATTTTCATTCCCAAATTCTTTGCCATGATCACTTCTAATAGATGTGATCACATATCCTTTTTCATTTTGAACTTTTTTTGCAAACATTTTGAAGTAATTAAAAGCTTCATTCTTTTGAGCTAAGAAATTAACCCATGTGAATCTAGAGTAATCATCAACAAGAACAAATGCATATAATTTGCCTCCTAAGCTTGTAACTCTATTTGGTCCAAACAAATCCAAATGAATGAGCTCTAAAGGTCTAGAGGTACTTATAACATTCTTTGATTTAAATGAGCTCTTATGTTGCTTACCATGTTAACAAGGTTCACAAATTCTATCTTTGTCATATTTTATCTTAGGGAGACCATCAACTAGGTTTTCATTACAAATATATTTTAATTGATCCATACCAGCATGTCCTAGTCTTCTATGCCATAACCATGCATCATTATTAGTAGACATTAGACATTTAAATGCATGATTTGAATGTATGTTAATATTATAAGTGTTGTTTGTCCTAGTACCCTTAAATATGATAACACCATTTGAATTTGTGATTTTACATCATTTGGAATCAAAATTAACAATGTATGCTCTATCACATAATTGACTAACACTTAGCAAATTATGTTTCAACCCATCAACAAGCCATACATCTTCTATTAAATCTTTACCAATTGAACCAATGGAGCCAACAACAATAATTTTACCTTTAGCATCATTTCCAAAAGTTACATTACCTCCATGTTTGTAGGTAATACTTGTAAAGAGCTTTGCATTCCTGATCATATGCCTTGAGCACCCACTATCCACAAGCCATGTGCTTTCGTTGATAGTAGATTTTAGGCATACCTACAAGGTAATAGTGGTTATCTTTTCTTAGGTACCCAAATGAAGTTGGGTCCTTGATGGTTAGTAATAAAGGTGTCTTCTAGCTTGAGATGAGCCTTTCTAATATGACAAAAGAAACTTTTATGTCTAAATTTCATGCAGTGTGTACATTGACATAGTGTCTTATATTTTTGTATTTTTCTATTCATATTCCAAGTATTATGCATACAACTACAAATTTGCTTTTGTGCAAGTTTAGTGTACATAAATGCATGATTATTTTTTGAGAGCTTAGCTCTATTTGCTAGTGAGCCATGAAAAGTTTTTTTGGAACTTTTAGACTTGGTGTGAGCATCTTTGTTCTTTACAATATCAACATTAGAAATTTTAGTTGTAGATGCTTTTACGAATGTTGGTGTGCTTGGTGCAATGTTGGTTGAGCCATTGAATCCTAATCCATATTTTAAGGAGGGTGATCTTTGGTTACAAATTAATGTGTCTAAGGCTTCCTTTCCTTTATGAAATTTTGAAATTGATTATTTTAGTTTTTTTAGTTCATGCTTCAAAATTTCATTCTCTTTAATAATTTTTTCTAAATCATATGAGTTTTTATTTAACTCTTCTATTGAATCCATCAAGTGTTCATTTGAGGTTTTCAATTCTAAGGCAGAGTTCTTTAAGCATATAAAATCCTTTTCTAACTTAGAGTTTTTTTCTTTATAGAGCATCATTTTTGAAAAATATTTTTCTATTTTAAAGTTCATGTGCTCAATCAAATCACTATCATCTAGATCATCAATATCATCATGTGCTACTAGATCAAAGGATTGAGTACTTACCTCATTGGAGTCATCTTCAATAGCCATGAGACATAGGTTTGCAATTCCTTCTTCTTCTTCTTCTTCTTCTTCTTCTTCTTCTTCTTCACTTGAAGAGGAGTCATCCCATTTGGCTTTGAGAGACTTTTTCTTTTCTTTGTCCCATTTCCTTTTATTCTTTACTTTGAAGTAATCCGATTTGATATGACCAGCTTTTCCACATTCATAGCACTTTACCTCATTTTTCTTTTCTTTATCTTTGAAGGAGGATTTAGGAAGTGTACCTTTATTTGCTTGTAATCCTTTCTTCCTTTTCCATTCATTGTGTAACACCCCTTCTCGACCTATGAATAAGCCGAGGAGGAATGCTACATCAGGATACGAGCTCTGGTTATGTCAGCTTACTTAATGTTCCTTATAAAAATTTTCCAAAAATTTTGACGGAGTCTCCCTTAAAATTCTAGGTCCCAAGTGTCGACAAAACTGATTTTTCTTATTTTTGAAAAATATTTTGTTTCATAATTCAACTCAAGCACACTCCCAATAATCCACCTTATAACCTCAACTACAATCCTACAAGAAGAATTCACACTTCTATATTCACAACCCAACTCAATTTAAAACCATACAGTTATTATACATTACTAGATTTACATGCTACATCAAGTTATCTCTTTGTATTATTCAAATAAGTACATGCCAGTTTCTAATACCAAAATACAAAATGAAGAGCACCACCTAAGTTTGTTGATGACCGACAGATCCCAAGACTCCTCTGCTCGCTACTGGCTCCTTGCTAATAGCCTACGAGTTTAGAAGAAACTAAACTCGCTAAGCATTGCTTAGTGGGTACTTTAACTAATTACGGAAAATAAATAATAAAAGCATAATGCACTTTTAAAAGCAATGAGTCGTATTGAAAAATAATATCACAGTAAAAACAATCCATACATGTCATATATTCAGTTATTATCATTTTATCAGTTCGCTCCACAAGGTAATTTGGTAGACTAACGTATGGTAAGGAACTAACTGAAACAACTGTATATATATTCTATGGCTGTGGCCCTAAAAAAATTTCGGACCAAGCCCTATGGAATCTGTGGCCGAAGCCCTCGGACCGGAGTCCTATATAACTTGAGCGATTGCCCTATATAACTCGGACCAAAGTCCTATATAGCTCGGGTTGTCACCCTATATAACTCGAACCGAAGTCCTATATTAAAGCAGCACTGCATATAGTATGATATATTGTAATATCCCAAAGTATAACCTAAAAGTTTTGGTATTATTGTTGTATTTGGATTTAATGTATATGTTTAATGGAAAGAGAAAGGAAGTAAAGAGAGAGTGTATATGTTGTATATATAGTGATATATACAACATATACAAGTCAAAGTGTGCAAGTCAAAAGAAGAGTAATTAATGAATTTAAATTAAATTAATTAAATGGGAAATTAAGTAGTGGAAGAAGATATTTTAAAATATTTTAATATTATTTTTGCTTGGTGGGGGTTTAAAGAGAAGAGTTGACTTTGTTTTTGCCATTCATTTTGTTCTTCTTTTCTTTTCCTTGGGTTGGCCGGCCATCAAAGAAGCAAGAGAGCAAGAGAGAGATTTGATCTTTCAAACTCAAGATTGAAGGAAGTTTTCAAGTGATCAAGTTGGAAATTTAAGAGTTTCTTCATCCTTGGTAAGTTTTCCACTTGATTCTTTGATTTTCTTTGAGTTTGTGAGTTGAGGTTGTGGTTGATATGTGTTTGTTTGATTGTGGTGTATTTAAGAGTGTTTGGTTCAATTGATTTTGGATTTTGGGGTTGGATTGCAGGAAAGAGTAAGTTTGTTGGAAGAGAAAGTGTTGTGGTTGTGTTTTGGGCTTGTGGTGATGATTATGATTTATGTTTGATGTATGTTTTGAGTTGTTTTGGTGTTTTTGCAAGTTTGTTATGGTTTTTGGGTGTGTTTAATTAAGTTTGTTTGAAGTGGGAAATGGTGGAAGTAAGTGGTTAGTTGGATGTAGTGTTGATGTTGCCGGAATCTGTATTTTTGGCCTGACACGCCCATTAGCACGGCCAGGTCATTAGGCATGTCAATGGTTCTGTGTTCTTTGATGGGTGACACGAGCAGTGACACGCCCATGTCACTGAGTGTGTCATAGCTACTGTGATGTTGGTGGTTTGACACGGCCATGAAAATGCCCGTGTTGTTGGACGTGTCAATATTTCTGTGAGATAGAATGTATTACACGTTCAGTGACATGCCCGTGGTTCTGAGCGTGTCAAAGCTTCTGTGTTGTGAGTTTAGGGCACGGTCAGGGACACGCCCTTGTTGTTGAGCGTGTCATGTGTAGAGTTTGCCCTAGTTGGTTCTTATTCATATTATCTCATGTGTATTATTCCTTTTGAATTAGGTTGTGAAGAGGTTGAGTTGCCCTAACCTAAGTGTTGAGAATTCTTGGAAGAGGAAGTGTATAGGTTAGTGTGAGTTGCTCTTGAGGTAAGTACAAACTTACATGGTTGCATTCATTTACATGATTTTGAGACTTAACACATTTGGTTATAAATGTGTTAAGTAATCTACTATATTGTTATTACTTTTTGGTTAATGTTATGATTTGTATAATGTGAAAGATATGATGATCATTTAAAAGGTATGTGTAATGCAATTGGTTATGATGAATTGCTTTAATGTGAATTGTGATATGATGAGATGTGAAGCCATTGTTGTTGGCTATAATGATGCAAATGAGATAATTGAGACATGGTTGCCTAAATGATTATGAGCAAATGAGAATGAAATGGATAATGAAATAATGAATGAATTGTGTGTCTAATGTGTTATTCCATTTTCAGAGTTTTGTAGTTGATGGCATGCCTAATGGTAACAATCTCTTGAAGCTAGGTTGGGTTTGATCCTTGAAGCCAAGTTGGGTTGAAGTTTGGCATGCTTAACTCCCCTTGAAGCTTGGTTGGGTCTAATCCTTGAAGCCTAGTTGAGATGTTACAACCCTTGAAGTTAGGTTGGGTTTGGTTCTTGAAGCCAAGTTGGGTTGATACTTAGCATGCTTTGTTCCCCTTGAAGCTTGGTTGAACCTAATCCTTGAAGCCTAGTTGGGATAATGATAATGATAAATGTGATAATTGAACCAAAACATTAACTCTGAAAGTTGAATGGCATATTAGTGTCTTTTGGGCCCATGTTTGTCTTTGCTTAAATGTGATTCATGAATGGTGAAACAAATGAATGATGAGATTAAATGTAAGACTTTGAAATATGATATTCTTATGTATTGTTTATAATATTTGAAATGTGTGACATTGGCATTGCATTGAAGGATTTTGTTATTGTGGTTTGTACCACTAAGCCGTTGGCTTAGCGTGATTGTGGTTCATCGCGCAGGTGACACGGTCGAGCCAGAGAGTCATCTAGACCGAGTCGAGTCTAGATTTTGAAGTGTTGATTGTGAGCTTAAAGATCAAGGACTGACTGCCAAACATGTATAAACTTTATGTTTTGTAAAATTTGATTTTTATGTTTATGTATTTGTAAATACCGCTACATTTTGCGCTGCGTATTGAATGAACGTTTTATTTATTGTGTTTTATGATATAACTTAAATGTTTTAAGTTTGCTCATATTATTGTATAAAGGAATGAATGGTTTGTTTAGTAAACCGTTGCATTCCTATATTCAGTATAAGTATATTACGGATATGGTGGTATGTAGTGTGCGTATACGAGATATTGGGGTGTTACAATTGTTTTGGATTCTCAACCTAGGTAAATTGTAAGAAAAAGAAAAAAAAAGAAAAATTTTGATTTTTAAAATATGGTTTTTAAATAAGATACATGTTTTGGTATGGGCAGTCTCTGATCTTTGATGAGGTATATTCTGCTGTGTTTGCAGAAATAGGTAGTGATGGCATCTTAGTCACGTCAGTCTGTAGAAGGTAGTGCTGAGAGTGTAGCTCCTGAAGAGGGTAGAGATGGAGCTAGGGTTGATAGAGCTGGAGAGGCCCCTGCTCCTGTGCCAGGGAGATCAGCTGCTGATGAGGTTCCGCCGAGTTGGTTACGGCATGTGGTAGAATTGTTGAGGCGAGCTCCAGTGCAGCAGCAGCCACCCCCACCACAGCCTCAAGTACCAGTGAGACATTATGATAAATTGAGGAAGTATGGGGCTGAGGATTTCTTGGGCACTACAGATCCTGCAGTAGCTGAGCAGTGGTTGGATAGAGTGCAGAGGGTATTTATTCAGTTACAAGCTACTCCTGAGGAGAAATTTGATTATGCTAGATCCCTTCTGCAGAAAGATGCTTATGATTGGTGGAAGACAGTTCCTCATGCCATGGATGATCCACCGACTTTGTCTTATAGTGATTTTCTGAGGGAGTTTGAGCAGAAATATACTCCGAGGGAGTATAAAGATGTTAAGAAGATGGAATTTCTGAATTTGAGACAAGATAACCAGACTGTAACAGAGTATGAGGTAGAATTTATCCGATTGAGTCATTATGTCGGGGGGATTATTGCAGATGAGATTGACCGATGTAGGAGATTTGAGGAGGGGTTGAGGCCCTCTATTATGTGCATTGTTGCTGGATCTCGGTATCAGGATTTTTCTCAATTGGTGGCAGCAGCTAGAAGTGTTGAGAGAGCACAATCTATTGCAACAGCTGCTACTGAAGAGGAGACTAGAGTTAGGAGATCCCAGTTTGAGGCAGGATCTTCATCTATGAAGAGAGGTCGAGGAAGTTTCGTTCCGAGAGTCAGTAGGAGCTTGAGGCAGTCAGGTAGGTCGGTTCAGTATCAGAGGCAGAGACCGAGGCCTACGGTTTCTGTAGCTAGTGCTCTGACTCCAGTGGTTCAGAGATCCATTCCATCTACATGTGTTCATTGTGGTAGGACACATGGGGTGCTTGTTGGAAGACGGGTGGATCGGGAGTATGCTTTAGATGTGGGTCACCAGCTCATTTTATTAAAGATTGCCCTGAGCTACAGGAGGATAGACAGACTGATACTGCAGCTTCTCGACCTAGTGTCAGCAGAGGTGGTCGAGGGGGCAGAGGTTTCAGTAGAGGCGGTCGACCTGGATTTAGTCAGAGAGGAGGCTCTACATCCAGAGGCAGTAGGCCAGATGAGGCTGGATCTTCTCAAAGAGTGTATGTGATGCAGAGGCAGCCAGATGCTTTAGCAGTTATTGCGGGTACATTTTCTTTATTTGGTATTTCAGTTCTTACTTTGATTGATCCAGGATCTACTCATTCATACTTAAGTGCATGTATCTTGCCTGTGTCTAAATTGCATTCAGAGTCCTTAGGATTTGATGTTTTGGTGACAAATCCTTTAGGGCATAGTGTGGTTGTTAGCAAGGTGCACCGAGATAGTTCAGTTGTGGTGCAAGGTGAGGAGTTTTTGGGTGATTTGATTGAAATGCCTTTTAAGGAATATGATTTGATCTTAGGCATGGATTGGTTGTCTAAGCATGGAGCTGTGGTAGATTGTCAAAAGAAGTGTGTTACCTTGAGAATCGGTGATGGTAAAAGTGTAATGGTATCTAGTGAGCAGAGACAACTTGCATCCTTGTTTGTGTCAGCTGTTGTAGCTAGAAAGTTGATTAGAAAAGGGTGTGATGCTTATCTTTCTCATGTTGTGGATACCAGAGTAATGGATTCTCAACTAGATAGTATACCCATAGTTGCTGAATTCCCAGATGTGTTTCCTAAGGAGTTTCCAGGGTTACCCCCTAAGAGAGAGGTTGAGTTTGGTATCGATTTGTTGCCTGGTACCACTCCCATCTCTATTACTCCTTATCGAATGGCACCTGCTGAGTTGAGAGAGTTGAAGGTGCAGTTGCAGGAGTTATTGGATAAAAGGTTTATTCACCCTAGTGTTTCTCCGTGGGGAGCTCCTGTTTTGTTTGTAAAGAAGAAGGATGGTACTTTGAGGTTGTGCATTGATTATAGGCAATTGAACAAGGTAACTATCAAGAATAAGTATCCTTTGCCTCGAATTGATGATCTCTTTGATCAATTGAAGGGAGCAGCAGTGTTTTCCAAGATTGATTTGAGATCAGGGTACCATCAGTTGAGAGTCAGAGCTGAAGATGTTCCTAAGACAGCTTTCCTCACAAGGTATGGGCATTATGAGTTTTTGGTGATGCCTTTTGGGTTGACAAATGCACCTGCAGCATTTATGGATTTGATGAATAGGGTGTTTAGGCCCTATCTGGATCAGTTTGTGGTGGTCTTTATTGATGATATTTTGGTGAATTCGCGTAATGAAGAGGAGCATGACAAGCATTTGCAGATTGTGTTGCAGACCTTGAGAGAGAAGCAATTATATGCTAAGATGTTGAAGTGTGAGTTTTGGCTTGATCAAGTGACTTTTCTCGGTCATATAGTTTCAGCAGAGGGTATAAGAGTTGATCCGAGTAAAGTTGAGGCTATTTTGAATTGGAGTCCACCGAAGTTTGTGACTGAAGTTAGAAGTTTTCTGGGTTTGGCAGGCTATTATCGACGCTTTGTGAAAGGTTTTTCTTTGATAGCTACTCCACTCACCAGATTACTTCGAAAGGGAATTAGATTTGTGTGGACAGATCAGTGTCAGGGTCGTTTTGAGCAGTTGAAGGAGATGTTGACTCAAGCTCCTGTTCTTACTTTGCCTGTGGAAGATAAACCATATGTGATCTACAGTGATGCTTCACATAATGGTTTAGGATGTGTTTTGATGCAAGAGGGTAAAGTCATAGCTTATGCTTCTCGGCAGTTGAAGCCACATGAGCTTAATTACCTGACACATGATTTGGAGTTAGCAGCCATAGTGTTTGCTTTGAAGATTTGGCAACACTACTTGTATGGAGAGAAGTGTTTCATCTACACATATCATAAGAGTTTGAAATATTTAGGGGTTCAAAGAGAGCTTAATCTTCAGCAAAGACGATGGTTGGAGCTGATAAAAGATTATGATTGTTTGATTGATTATCATCCTGGTAAGGCAAATGTTGTTGCTGATGCCTTGAGTCGGAAGTCTTTAGCAGGTTTGACTGTTTATTAGCTCTCGTTGCTTGTTGAGTTGAGAGCGTTGCATGCTAGTTTTGAATCATGTGATGATGGAGCAATGTTAGCTCAGTTGCATTTGAGACCGGTGTTGTTGGATCATATTAAAGAGGCTCAATTGGTAGATGAGAAAATTCAGAAGATTGTGTCAGATTGCCAAAATGGGGAGAACTGAGATTTTTATGTGAGAAGTGATGGTAGCCTTTGGTTTAAGGATAGATTGTGTGTTCCTGATGATGCTAGTTTAAGAAAGATTATTTTGGAAGAGGCACACCAATCGGTTTTTGCTATGCACCCTGGGAGTACAAAGATGTATCATGATTTGAAGCAGTATTATTGGTGGTTAGGTATGAAGAGAGACATAGCAAAGTTTGTGTCTAAGTGTCTCACTTGTCAGAGAGTAAAAGCTGAGCACCAAGTTCCAACAGGGTTGCTTCAACCTTTATCAGTGCCTGAATGGAAATGGGAACGTGTGATAATGGATTTTGTGTCTGGGTTGCCACTGACTCAGAAAAAGCATGATGCTATTTGGGTGATTGTTGATCGGTTGACAAAGACAGCTCATTTTCTTCCAGTTAGAATGGACTATTCTCTTGAGAAGTTAGCTGAGCTTTATATCAGTGAGATAGTGAAGTTGCATGGAGTTCCAATTTCTTTGGTGTCCGATCGAGATCCTCATTTTACTTTGAGATTTTGGAAAAGTTTACATGGTGCTTTAGGTTCTCGATTGCACTTTAGCACTGCTTTTCATCCGCAGACAGATGGGCAGTCAGAGAGAGTAATACAGATTATAGAGGATATGTTGAGAAGCTGTGTCATTGATTTTTCTGGAAGTTGGGACAGATTTTTGCCACTTGTGGAATTTGCTTATAACAACAGTCATCAATTTAGTATTGGAATGGCACCTTATAAGGCATTGTATGGTAGAAGATGCAGAACGCCTCTATGTTGGAATGAAGTTGGAGAAGGCAAATTGGTTGGTCCTGATTTGATTAAAGAAACAGAAGAGAAAGTGAAAATAATTCGGGATCGGTTAAAAATAGCTTCAGATCGGCAGAAATCTTATTCATATTTGAAAAGGAGAGACATAGAGTTTAATGTTGGAGATAAAGTATTTTTGAAAGTGTCTCCTTGGAAAAAGATTTTGAGATTTGGTCGAAGAGGGAAGCTAAGTCCTCGTTTTATTGGACCTTATGAAGTATTAGAAAGAGTTGGACCAGTTGCTTATCGAGTTGCTTTGCCACCTGAATTGGATAGAATTCACAATGTCTTCCATGTTTCTATGCTGCGGAGGTACAGATCAGATCCATCTCATGTTTTGTCCGTTGAATCTATTGAAGTGAATCCGGATTTGACTTTTGAAGAAGAACCAGTTGCTATTTTAGCACATGGAATGAAAGAGTTGAGACATAAGAAAGTGCCAATTGTAAAGGTTCTTTGGAAGAATCATGCAAAGGAAGAGGCAACTTGGGAGAATGAGCAAGCGATGCGAGATCAGTATCCTCAGCTGTTTCAGACTTGATACCAGGTAATTTCGAGGATGAAATTTCTTTTTAGAGGGGAAGAATTGTAATATCCAAAAGTATACCCTAAAAGTTTTGGTATTATTGTTGTATTTGGATTTAATGTATATGTTTAATGGAAAGAGAAATGAAGTAAAGAGAGAGTGTATATGTTGTATATATAGTGATATATACAACATATACAAGTCAAAATGTGGAAGTCAAAAGAAGACTAATTAATGAATTTAAATTAAATTAATTAAATGGGAAATTAAGTAGTGGAAGAAGATATTTTAGAATATTTTAATATTATTTTTTCTTGGTGGAGGTTTAAAGAGAAGAGTTGACTTTGTTTTTGCCATTCATTTTGTTCTTCTTTTCTTTTCCTTGGGTTGGCCGGCCATCAAAGAAGCAAGAGAGCAAGAGAGAGATTTGATCTTTCAAACTCAAGATTGAAGGAAGTTTTCAAGTGATCAAGTTGGAAATTTAAGAGTTTCTTCATCCTTGGTAAGTTTTCCACTTGATTCTTTGATTTTCTTTGAGTTTGTGAGTTGAGGTTGTGGTTGATATGTGTTTGTTTGATTGTGGTGTATTTAAGAGTGTTTGGTTCAATTGATTTTGGATTTTGGGGTTGGATTGAAGGAAAGAGTAAGTTTGCTGGAAGAGAAAGTGTTGTGGTTGTGTTTTGGGTTTGTGGTGATGATTATGATTTATGTTTGATGTATGTTTTGAGTTGTTTTTGTGTTTTTAAAAGTTTGTTATGGTTTTTGGGTGTGTTTAATTAAGTTTATTTGAAGTGGGAAATGGTGGAAGTAAGTGGTTAGTTGGATGTAGTGTTGATGTTGCCAGAATCTATATTTTTGGCCTGACACGCCCATTAGCACGGCCAGGTCTTTAGGCGTGTCAATGGTTCTGTGTTCTTGGATGGGTGACACGAGCAGTGACACTCCCATGTCACTGAGCGTGTCATAGCTACTGTGATGTTGGTGGTTTGACACAGCCATGAAAACGCCCGTGTTGTTGGATGTGTCAATGTTTCTGTGAGACAGAATGCATTACAAAATCAGTGACACGCCCGTGGTTCTGAGCGTGTCAAAGCTTCTGTGTTGTGAGTTTAGGGCACGGTCAGGGACACGCCCGTGTTGTTGAGCGTGTCATGTGTAGAGTTTTCCCTAGTTGTTTCTTATTCAAATTATCTCATGTGTATTATTCCTTTTGAATTAGGTTGTGAAGAGGTTGAGTTGCCCTAACCTAAGTGTTTAGAATTCTTGGAAGAGGAAGTGTATAGGTTAGTGTGAGTTGCTCTTGAGGTAAGTACAAACTTACATGGTTGCATTCATTTACATGATTTTGAGACTTAACACATTTGGTTATAAATGTGTTAAGTAATCTACTATATTGTTATTACTATTTGGTTAATGTTATGATTTGTATAATGTGAAAGATATGATGTGTAACACCCCCATACTCTATATAAGTACTATACATATACCTAGTATACATACAGTACGTATATAAAGTATAAGAATGTCTCTTTTCGTTACAGTTTAAAACTTTTGTCTGAGTTCAAACAATAATGCATTTTATTTAAAGAACATTTACAAAATCATTATACTTTCAATGATCTTACATATATATATACGAATCTTGTCTTTACCAAAATTTCATTTATACATATGAATACATCTTTGTTAAAAATACAACATAATTAAATTATACACGTATGCATCACCTTCTAGTTGGTCTCGAACTACATTGGCCCTCCTCGTGACATAGTGGTTCGACTTCCAGATCAATTATCTATTCACTTGTGCGATTTACACAACCGCGCTAAGCTCGAAAGCTTAGTAGTACAAATAAATATTTCAAACATACATTACAGAAGAATCATACTTCATATTTTAACATCATGTATTATCTTTTTCTTATCATATTTTCCCCTTTACAATGCATTCTTCATATATTTCCACTAATCTCATAATTTATATATCTATACACATATATCATTACAACAACCACAATTTAATGGCTTAGCAGAACATTCATGAAATAATACTCACAATTTCCACATCCATAAACATATTACACATCATGTTGTATTTTCATAATCACATCATTCAACATAGTTTCTCTATTATAATCATCTCATTCCATAATTCACATTAAAGCAAAGACAAGCTTGGGCCCAAAAAGGATTTAATATACTATTCAAAGTTCAGAGTTACTGCTTTGGTCCATAATCATAATCATCAAGCCCGTAGGCTATATATATATCTCTATCCATGGATAGTATAACAGACCCAGTCTCTTGGACCTCAACTCGGTTAGACCCGAGGAAATCCTCAACCCGGGAAGACTGTTACATGTAACAGACCCAGTCTCTTAGACCTCAACCCGACAAAACTCGAGGAGATCCTCAACCCGGCAAGACTGTTACTGTTTTTGAGGCTTACGACCCAGTCTTTTAACCCCAAAACATCATTTTTCACATATTTCACATTTTTCAACTGGAATCGGCTTACGACCCTGTCTTTTCACCTATCCAGTGATTCATAGGCATGCCGCCAAACCCAGAACTCTGAACATTGAATAACATATTAGGCGCACAATTCATTCATTATTTCATTATCAATTTAATTCTCAATTTATAATACTCATCTAGGCAATTATGCCTCAATTATCTCATTTGCATCATTATAGCCAACAATAATGGCTTCACATCTCATCGTTGAGGTTTTGCATCATTATAGCCAACAACAATGGCTTCACATCTCATCATTTCTCAATTCCCATTAAGGAAATTCATCATAAAAGTATTCATAATCAATTGCATTGAACATCATCATCTAGGCAAACATGCCTCAATTATCTCAATTCACATTAAAACAACTCAACATTTAAGTATTCATCATAAACAATTGCATTGCTCATACATTTCATATTTCATCATATCATTCACATTATACAAATCATAACATTCATCAAATGTTTTACCAATGTAATCAATTACTTAACATATGTACAATCAAATATGTTAAGTATCATAATCATGTAAATGGATGCAACCATGTAGTTTGTACTTACCTCAAGGACAACTCACACCAATCTAAACACTTCCTCTTCAAAGAATTCTTCACCACTTGAATTAGGGCAATTCAACCTCTTCACAACCTAATCCAAAAGGAATAATACACACTTATTTACAATTACACATGAATTCCAATACAATTATTCACCTATTAGTCTCATACTAGACCCATATATCACAATTTATAAGCCAACACAACTATCTAGGACCCCACAGCCGTGGCCTCACAACCCCACGGCCATGGCATAGCAAACGAGTCTGACCCTTTTGTTCTAAAATCCCCCCACGGTAATGGCTTCACAACCCCCACTGGCATGGGTTAACAAATGAAAATGCTTGCCTTGCTCAAAACCCCCACGGCCATGGCTTCCAATGGCCACGGCCATGGCTTCCAATGGCCACGGTCGTGGCAACCAAGGGCCACGGGCGTGGCATCCAAAATGCTTCTGTTTCGGACCAAACTCATGTATTCTATGTTTTCAACTTCATTAAACACAAACATATTGAAAATCTAAGATAACAATTGATCAAACTCAAAACATGCATCAATCATATATCAATTACTCAATTCTCCAACTAATATATATTAAACCCTTACTAAACAATTTCAATAATCCATCATCATCCTCACAATTAACCCAAATTATCATCATCTAAATATGAATTCAACCTATATATACTTCAATCTTTCATTAATATCATCTTCACACACTAACCATATCAAATATAAACACAATCAATAGAAATCAACACAAAGAAATGAACACTTACTTGAATTCTTTGTCAAATCTTTAATATCCACCTTCAATTCTCTTAAAGCCCTAAAGAATTTGATTTGTATGTAAATAAAACCACCTCTCTCTCTCTCTCTCTCTCTTTCTCTCTCTCTCTCTCGTTCAAGAAGAAGAAGAAGAAGAAGAAAGAAAGAAAATCTTCTTTCTTTTATTCAACTTATCTTATATATATATAATAATATAATACAATATTCCCAAAAATCCTCCACCACAATTTCCTTTGACTTTCTTTTCTTCTTTTTCTCTTTTCATTATTATTATTATTATTATTATTATTATTATTATTATTATTATTATTATTATTATTATTATTATTATTATTATTATACACTTACTTTTCCTACACCAATATATACATCATGTATATGTGATGTATATGTTAATATATGTATATCTCTTTAATATTATTTTTATATTTCCCATATTTTCCAAATACCATATATACATATCATCCCTCATATACATCTATTTCTTATAATATTTCCTTTTAATTAATTTATCTTCTTTTGACTTCCATTTCTTTGACTTGTATATGTTATATATATCTATATATATACAACATATACACTCTCTCTTTACTTCTTTTCTCTTTCCATGAACCATATACATTAAATCCAAATGCAACAATAATTTCAAAACTTTTAAGGTGTACTGTGGGATATTACAATTCTCTACCCCTTAAATAATTTCGTCCTCAAAATTATCTAGTATAATGGCAATCCATTCTTAACACAATACCATCTTAACTTTCATATAAAGTTAATTATATTCTTAAGTTATTATATCATCAAATCATATGACTCCTACTCTCCCCCTTAAAGTCAAACATCTTCTCTAAATTTCATAATTCATCAATATATATATTTATATAACTTATTACTTTCTTAACCAAACAATTAAATAACTCACCACATTCTCAATTAATTTATCTTTATACAAGAATCAGATCATCTTATAATATACAGGTACTTTGTCCATCTATTATAATTTATTACTTCATCTCTTTATAATTACTCTCTTAACTTTAACCTTAAAAATCATTGATTTATATCTCAATATTGCTCCCGTCGTTACAATCACTTTTAGAATAGATACTTATCAAACCTTAATTGATAATAATATTCTTATTTTTCATACACTTAGTTCCTTCTTTAGCATGCTTCTCACTTAACATAAATATTAGTACAATGCCTTTAAACTTACTTTACAAGTAATCGATCTTTTCCCTTTTATCATCATTTGCAACTGATATACTCAATACATTCATGTCCATTCATTTGTCAGAATATTACATCATATACATTATCATTTAAATTTTTATACTCTTAGTACAACTATACATATTAAATCTCAATAATGATTCACAACCTTAGCGAAATCTAGATCAATTGATTTATCTGTCATAATATACTCACGTTTTACTCTTGTTTGATTCAAACCAACATTTAACTTATTTAAATTTATCATTACATTTCACAATATATATTTATATATGTGTATGACCCAATTCCATTAGGTCAAACTTATATTCAAATTCTAATCTCTTCATATCCATATTCAGTTTTTTTTGTTTTTTAAATTATGATTATTAATAACAAATCACTTCAAATTATCTTAGTACAATTTCCACAAAGTTCTTATGATTATTTCATACCACATTTACTACCCATAGTTCACTCACTTAAACCTTAAGCCCATCCACTTATTCACTTTATACCATAAACATATTCAGTATAACTTTCAATCACATTTAGTAATTTCTCCCATTTAATATCTCCTCACATTTTATACCATTATTATTTTTACAATAATTACCTTTTTATCACATTATTCATAACTCAAAACATTTTACATTCCTCTTCTCTTTCCTTACTTTTCATAATTATAACCAAATTTCTAACATAAGATGATAAGGTATAACTTTACCAATCATAAATCTTGACCATGTTTCTAGCAACATAATTATCAATCTCACCAAAACTGTACTACAGTCATGTTATCTCAGTCACAAATCTGTGGATAGCAAAACTAATTAGCCAGATATACTAAACAAATCATATGACTATAACAGATTAATGGTCACGCCTGTGACTTATAAATCAATATTGTCCCTTTATTATTCTACTTCCAACCTTTCCAATTATAATACTAAGTTGTATCGCAATAATTACATATTCATTCTCTAAACTTTTGCTACACCAAGAGTTAACAAATTTCAGCTCCGTTTCAAACCAATTTGCACTCGATTATATGATCATCATTAGCCTAATTCATGTTTCAACAATATTACTATTAACATCTCTTACATATACATATTCGATCATATGCAAATCTGACACAATTTCCATTTGTTACTCCATTTCTAATCTATCTCTTTTAAAATTTGTATACATTATTTTTTTTTCTTACAATCTCTTATTATACACATATACATAGAACCTTTCCACATGTAAATACTTTGGGACTCAAAATAGTATATGATCATCAAGCTCAGTGATTACCATAACAATTTCACTGTCCAATATTACTCGAGTCCATTCTTACTCTTAATTTCGTCACATAATCTATCTAGCTTTATGCAGGTCAAGACCTAATCTCTCTTAGGTCCGCTAATACATGCAATATCATTCTCCATATCATTAGACCAGTAGTTATACCACATACACATTCACAATGTGATTCACTTCCCACATTCCTTACATAATATAATTACATTCATATTGAAAAACTCATCTTACATATCCTAGACATGTATACATATAATCATGAAATTTTATTTAATTTCTCTTTTGCATACAATCTATACAAATTTAATGTTTATTACTTTTCTTTGAACATTATCATTCTCGTTCTTTTAACATGACTTAAATTATTCCTCAACACAACAAATATATGCATTCTAACCATAATAACACTTCATATAAATCTTAGTCACAATTCTAATGTGACATCTCTCTCACTTTTTTTTTACAAGTATTTAATATACCTCCATATCCATTTTTACCCTTTCCAGTCAAATGACTTAAAGTAACTCATTTTTACATGCTTAATCACTTTCCTTTAATTTTAAAAATAATTTTCATACTATCAATCACATTACCCAATTCATAGTCTTCTCATATGCAATAACATTCCTTCAAATAGCTCATATGTTTAACATACATTAAACTATCGATATCTAAATAATCTTTATCAACATTCTATTAAAACTCTAAAATCTCAAATTACTCCCTTACCTAAACTTCAATTTACTAATCTCATTTTTCTTAGTATCAACTTTAAAAACATCTTATATATATATACCACAAAGCAACATCAAAACATATAACTTTCACAATTATTAAAGCTCATTTCAAAAATCCAAATGTCACAATTATCACCATTAACATGAGCTTTAACAACACTCAAGCATATCACAATTCTAACATTGAAATCACAATGTTTGCATTAAAATAACAATATTAATAACACCATTATATCTCCTTACTTAACCAACATCATCTCTTTTTCTTTTAACAACCTTAACTTTACATACCCAAACCTTAAATGATCACACTTTATCTATACCAATCAACTCACTCAATATTCCACCATACACTCTTCATTTTTTTTAACATATCTATCCATATTAACAATCCAACAATATTTCCTCTCTCTAACAATCCAAACATAAGGTTTATTAGAAAGAGATTCAAATTATAGAGGAAAGAGTACATACTTTAATCTTGATTTTGTTTTTAACTCATTTCGAACTTTATTCTCTTATTTATTTCTTTATATTTCAAACACATTTCAAAAATCAAAAATTTAACAATTTACTTTACTTGAATAAATTTCCATTCTTTAATTTATCAATTAAACTTGTATAAGTTTTTCCATATCATTTCTTTCTCTAATTTTCCTTTCATGTAGAACTTCATCCATACAATATCATCCATCTCATCTAATTCAAACACATTACAATTCACATAATGCCACATCCGAGACAACCTAGGTGTTAATGCATATGTATATATCACATATTTCATTTCATTCACTTTTTTTAAACTTTTCTTTTTAATTCTACTTAGGCCGAGAATCTCGAACCTAAGTTGTGATACCAAAATAATTGTAACACCCCCATACTCTATATAAGTACTATACATATACCTGGTATACATACAATACATATATAAAGTATAAGAATGTCACTTTTCGTTACAGTTTAAAACTTTTGTCTTAGTTCAAACAATAATACATTTTATTTAAAGAACATTTACAAAAATCATTATACTTTCAATGATCTTGCATATATATATAAGAATCTTGTCTTTACCAAAATTTCATTTATACATATGAATACATCTTTGTCAAAAATACAACATAATTAAATTATACATGTATGCATCACCTTCTAGTTGGTCTCGAACTACACTGGCCCTCCTCGTGACATAGTGGTTCGACTTCCAAATCAATTATCTATTCACCTACGCGATTTACACAACCGCGCTAAGCTCGAAAGCTTAGTAGTACAAATAAATATTTCAAACATACATTACAGAAGAATCATACTTCATATTTTAACATCATGTATTATCTTTTTCTTATCATATTTTCCCCTTTACAATGCATTCTTCATATATTTCCACTAATCTCATAATTTATATATCTATACACATATATCATTACAACAACCACAATTTAATGGCTTAGCAGAACATTCATGAAATAATACTCACAATTTCCACATCCATAAACATATTACACATCATGTTGTATTTTCATAATCACATCATTCAACATAGTTTCTCTATTATAATCATCTCATTCCATAATTCACATTAAAGCAAAGACAAGCATGGGCCCAAAAAGGATCTAATATACTATTCAAAGTTCAGAGTTACTGCTTTGGTCCATAATCATAATCATCAAGCCCGTAGGCTACATATATATCTCTATCCATGGATAGTATAACAGACCCAGTCTCTTGGACCTCAACTCGGTTAGACCCGAGGAAATCCTCAACCCGGGAAGACTGTTACATGTAACAGACCCAGTCTCTTAGACCTCAACCCGACAAAACTCGAGGAGATCCTCAACCCGGCAAGACTGTTACTGTTTTTGAGGCTTACAACCCAGTCTTTTCACCCCAAAACATCATATTTCACATATTTCACATTTTTCAACTGGAATCGGCTTACGACTCGGTCTTTTCACCTATCCAGTGATTCATAGGCATGCCGCCAAACCCAGAACTCTGAACATTGAATAACATATTAGGCACACAATTCATTCATTATTTCATTATCAATTTAATTCTCAATTTATAATACTCATCTAGGCAATTATGCCTCAATTATTTCATTTGCATCATTATAGCCAACAACAATGGCTTCACATCTCAATTATCTCATTTTGCATCATTATAGCCAACAACAATGGCTTCACATCTCATCATTTCTCAATTCCCATCAAGGCAATTCATCATAAAAGTATTCATAATCAATTGCATTGAACATCATCATCTAGGCAAACATGCCTCAATTATCTCAATTCACATTAAAACAACTCAACATTTAAGTATTCATCATAACCAATTGCATTGCACATACATTTCATATTTCATCATATCATTCACATTATACAAATCATAACATTCATCAAATATTTTACCAATGTAATCAATTACTTAACATATGTACAATCAAATATGTTAAGTATCATAATCATGTAAATGGATGCAACAATGTAGTTTGTACTTACCTCAAGGACAACTCACACCAATCTATACACTTCCTCTTCCAAGAATTCTTCACCACTTGAATTAGGGCAATTCAACCTCTTCACAACCTAATCCAAAAGGAATAATACACACTTATTTACAATTACACATGAATTCCAATACAATTATTCACCTATTAGTCTCATACTAGACCCATAGATCACAATTTATAAGCCAACACAACTATCTAGGACCCCACGGTCGTGGCCTCACAACCCCACGGCCGTGGCCTAGCAAACGAGTCTGCCCCTTTTCTTCTAAACCCCCCCCCCCCACGGTCGTGGCTTCACAACCCCCACGGGCGTGGGTTAACAAATGAATCTGCCTCCCTTGCTCAAAACCCCCACTGCCATGGCTTCCAATGGCCACAGTCATGGCAACCAAGGGCCACGGGTGTGGCATCCAAAATGCTTATGTTTCGGACCAAACTCATGTATTTTGTGTTTTTAACTTCATTAAACACAAACATATTGAAAATCTAGGATAACAATTGATCAAACTCAAAACATACATCAATCATATATCAATTACTCAATTCTCCAACTAATATATATTAAACCCTTACTAAACAATTTCAATAATCCATCATCATTCCCACAATTAACCCAAATTATCATCATCTAAATATCAATTCAAACTATATATACTTCAATCTTTCATTAATATCATCTTCACACACTAACCATATCAAATATAAACACAAACAATAGAAATCAACACAAAGAAATGAACACTTGAATTCTTTGTCAAATCTTTAATCTCCACCTTCAATTCTCTTAAAGCCCTAAAGAATTTGATGTGTATGTAAATAAAACCACCTCTCTCTCTCTCTCTCTCTCTCTCTCTCTTTCTCTCTCTCTCTCTCGTTCAAGAAGAAGAAGAAGAAGAAGAAGAAAGAAAGAAAATCTTCTTTCTTTTATTCAACTTATCTTATATATATATATAATACAATATTCCCAAAAATCCTCCACCGCAATTTCCTTTGACTTTCTTTTCTTCTTTTTCTCTTGTCATTATTATTATTATTATTATTATTATTATTATTATTATTATTATTATTATTATTTAATTATACACTTACTTTTCCTACACCAATATATACATCATGTATATGTGATGTATATGTTGCTATATGTATATCTCTTTAATATTATATTTATATTTCCTATATTTTCCAAATACCATATATACATATCATTGTTTTGTTAGTTTTTGTAATAGATTTGTGTCTTGTTTATTATAATAATTATTGTTTTATTTAGGTATTTTATTAGTTTAAATCGGTTTATTTAGTGTTTTTGTTAATTTTGTAGTTTTAGTTTATTTCAGTGTTTATGTCGTTTTTGATCTAGTTTTTAGTATGGTGTTTATGTTTTGTTGGTTATTGTTTATTTACTTTTTGTTTAAAGTTTGTTTGAGTTTTGTTTTAGGTTAAAAAAGCCAAGGAACCAAGACTTAAGAAGAAGAAATCATCACAGTAGGCGACACATGCAAGCGACATGGCCATGTCACTGGCCATGTCTCTCCAAAATGAAGCAACACGGCCAAGTCACCTCAAACATGGCCATGTCCCTCCAAATATGCTCAAACACGGCTAAGTCACCTCAAACATGGCCATGTCCCTCCAAAATGGTGCAACACGGCCAAGTCACTTCTGACTTGGCCGTTTCACTCAACAAAGAAGAGAAAGAAGAGTGGCAAGCAGTGGTGGACACAGGCAAGGGACACGGCCAAGTCACCTGGCCGTGTCCCTCCAAAAGCCACTCACACGGCCAAGTCACTTCTGACTTGGCCGTGTCCCTCATGAAACAAACGTGCAATGAATTTTAAAGCCAACGTTTCATATAAAAGGGAAAAGAAAGTTAGGGTTTCGGGGTGTGGACGATTTAGAACAGATTTGGAGCCGTCAAGAGAGTGAACTGAGGGTTTTAAACATTTGTTTTCTTGATTTTGATTTCACTTTGGATTAAAACTAGCTTAGATTAGATTGTTCTAGCCATTGAGACATCCTTCTTGCAAGATTTGAACAAGAGATTCTTCAGAAGCTTCAAGAAGTTTGTAATTTGGTTTTGTTCTTGAACTTTATCTCTTATTTTCATTGAAATTGTATTTATGAACATTAGCATGTCTAAGTTGATTTCTTTGAATATTAATGGGATGAGTATGCTTGAAATCATTATGAACTAATTTGATCTAGTCTAAGGTTTGTATGGATCTGCTATGATTGTATGATTTGGTTTTTCTCTTAGCTAATAATTTCTTTAGCCTTGATTGAATGAAACATTGTTAATATATAATTGATTGACACCCAATTATGTGTTTTAAGGTATTAGATGATGGATCGAGAGATGAAGTTTAATACTTGAACAATTCAATTAGGGACTTAGGTGAATTAGAAATATAACCTATTAAAAAGATTATTTGACTTATAACAAGATTAGTTGAAAGAGGTTTGAATGCGAGAGCTTATTTCCTTGACTCGATTAGTTGAGTTGTTTGAGATTTAATTTTTGAAATTGAATTAGTTAAGAGGAATAACCGTTCATACATAGAAGTAGTAGAGAAGTGCAAACCCTAGACCATTCTGTCTAGTGAATCAAAACACAGCTCAATTTACTTTTATTGTTTTAAACTTTAATCAATCTTCTTCATTATTTAGCAATTTATAAATCTCTTTATTACTTGTTAAACATAATCTGATAAGCAATTAACCACTTTAGCTTCCTTGAGAGAACGACCTTGGGGCGATCACCTTTGCTACAGCTACCTCGTATACTTGCGAGTGACGCTTTGTGGTAGAGTTAATTTGAGCGTAACAAGTTTTTGGCGCCGTTGCCGGGGAGGCTAATTGGCGAAATTGTTTATTAAAAAATATATATATTAGATTATTTTTCACTATTTTCATTTTGTTTTATTTTGTCTTTTGCTTTTAATTGTTTCTTTTTCTAGAAAATTCTGTTTATGCAAGGCAGGAGATCACTCGAAGGAGAGCTACATCCTTTTATTCCAGAAATTCAGATAGTGAAGAGGAGCAGGGAAGAGTTTGAGCTGTACACAGGATTTGATACTTCAGAGGAAGACACTTCGGATTTTGAGTCAGAATATGCACAATCTGTTAAAATGGCTGAAGAAAGTCAAAGGACGATGAGAGACTTTGCTAGACCTGTCATTGGAACTTCTACTTCTTGTATAAGACTGACAAATGCAGCAAGAAACTATGAATTGAAGAACATCCATTACAATATGCTGCCATCATTCTATGGAGTTCCAAATGAAGATCCTTTGAACTTTATTCGGGATTTCTACTCCACCCTCAACACTTTTCCTTTGGGAGGACTAACAGAAGATCAGTTGAGGATGAGATGTTTCCCTTATACTTTGAAGGATAGGGCAAAGAGCTGGCTCATGATGTTGCCTGAAAATTCACTGACAACTTGGGAGCAAGTTTATAACAAGTTCATGAGCAAGTTCTACTCACATCAAAAGACAGCTGAGTTGAGACGGAAGATTGCAACATTCTCTCAATTTGAAGGAGAGCCATTTCATGAGGCTTGGGACAGATTTAAAATGTTATTGATCCAGTGTCCACATCATCACTATCCACTTCAACTTCTGAACCAGTTTTTCTATGATGGTCTAACGCAGCAATTTCAGAACACTGTTGATAATGTAGTTGGGGGAGCCATGGGAGAAAAGACAGCAGCTGAAACCTATGATATCTTTGAGATGTTGGGAGCTAATTCTCAACAAAAGAGTGTCAGGGGAAGAAGTAAAGGGGTGAATCAGCTAGAAGCCAATAGTGAGATGGTCAGTCAGATAGCTGAGTTGACAAAGCAAGTGCAGATGCTGAATATGAAGAACAATATTTCTTCATCCACTCAAGAAATTTGTGGAATTTGTGGAAACTTAGGGCATGGAGCAAATATTTGCCCCTCTAAATATGAGTCCTATTGGAATGAAGCTGAGCAGGTCAATGTTATGGGAGGATTCCAACCTAGGGCCAGAAATGTTCCTTACTCCAACACTTACAACCCTGGTTGGAGGAATCACCCAAATTTTTCTTGGGCAAGGAATAATTCTCAGCAGCCTTTCCATTTGCTCCAAAGTCAGAACCAAGAGCAGGGTCAATCCTCAAATCAAGGGAAGTCTAGGATAGAGAGCTTGGAGGAAAGTTTACAAGCTTTTATCCAAGTCAGTGCTAAAAATCAAGAGGTGACCAACAAGAGACTGGATTCACTAGAAGCATCTTTTAAGAAGGTGGAGACACAAGTTGGACAACTTGCACAACAGATGAAGATTCAACAAAAGGGGAAGTTCCCAAGTCAAACTGAGCAGGCACAATCAGTGACTGTTCTTAGAAGTGGTAAGGAAATTTATAATAATGTTGAAAATGATTCTGTGAATGCAGGTAACAAAGAGAACAAGGAGGAAGGAGAACCAAAGAACAAAGGTGCTGGAGAAAGATCAGTGGAGAAGTCCCCTACAGCAGATCTACATAAAGCAAGCAATCCATATCGGCCACCTGTACCATTCCCCAGTAGGTTGAAGGATGATAAACCAGATAAGCAAGTTTCTAACATCTTCAACATGCTGTCTAAGGTAAGTATTAACTTACCATTACTTGAGGCGATAAAGAACATGCCGGCTTATGCCAAATTTTTCAAGGACCTAATCACCAAGAAAAAGAGGTATGAGATGAATGAAAAGGTGATAGTTTCCAAGGTAGCTAGTGCTATTCTGCAGCATAAACTACCTCCCAAACTAAAGGATCCTGGAAGCTTTATAATTCAAATTTCTGTGGGGAATGGGAAAGGAACTGAGGGCATGTGTGATCTAGGTGCTAGTGTGAATTTAATGCCTTACTCTGTGTTTAAAGAATTAGAACTAGGGGAGCTTAAACCAACAAAAATGGTGTTGCAATTAGCTGATAGGTCTTTTAGATTCCCGAAAGGGGTTATAGAAGATGTGTTAGTTAAAGTTGGTGGTTTGATAGTACCTATGGATTTCATTGTTCTTGACATGGAAGTAGGTAATTCTTCACCATCTGCACACACCATTCTGCTGGGTAGGCCCTTTATGGCGACTACCAACACTTTGATAGATGTTAAAAATGGAAAATTATTAATGACTGTTTTGGGACAAACTGTGGAATTTTCTATTTTTAATACTTCTCCCATTCCTACTGTAACACCCCCAAACCCTATATAAGTACTGTACATATATCTAGTATATATATACAATACGTATATAAAGTATAAGAATGTCACTTTTTGTTTCAATTTAAAAACCTGTAACCAATTTCAAGAAATTGGTATATTAATTTAAAGAACATTTACAAAAGTCATTATTCTTATAGAAAATACAACATAATAATATTACATATGTATGCATCACCTTCTAGTTGGTCTCGAGACACTCATACCTTTCTCGTGGCATAGCAGCTAGGCATCCAAATCATCCGCATAAATACCTGTGCGATTACACAACCGCGCTAAGCCCGAGAGCTTAGTAGTACAAATAAATAATAAAGTATACATTACAAAATAATCATACCTTATAATTTTAGCATCATGTTTTATTGTTCTCTTACCACGTTTTCCTTTCTCAATGGATTCTTCATATATTGCCACTAATCTCATAAATTAAATACATCATTACATAGCATATTCACAACACAATACTTACCCTTTCTATTTCATATACACATATATATGTATATATTATTACAACAAAACACCATTCAAACCTTTATAAGAACAATTCTCACAAATTCCACATTCACAAACATGTTGCACATGATACAACAATTCCATAACCTCATATCTCAACAAAATCAATACATATATTACAAACTCATACTTCATAACATCACTTTATTCACAATTCATTAATCATGAAACACATTTCCATCAAAAGCATTCATAGATCTCATTATTCATTTGTTTCAACATTGTTTCCATATATCTTATTTATCAATCATGTTACCATTCATGACTCACATTACACAAAGACAAGCATGGGCCCAAGACACACTAATATGCCATTCAATTTTCAGAGTAATGTTTTGGTTTCTTTATCTCATTTATCAATATCATAGACCCAACTAGGCTTCAAGGATTAGATTCAACCAAGCTTCAAGGGGAGCAAAGCATGCTAAGCTTCAACCCAACTTGGCTTCAAGAACCAACCCAACCTAGCTTCAAGGGTGGTAACATCTCAATTAGGCTTCAAGGATTCAATCCAACCTAACTTCAAGAGATTGTTACACTTATTAGGCATGCCACCAACAACAAACTCTAAAAATGGAATAACACATTAGCTATACAATTCATTTATTAATTTCATTCTCAATTGAATTCTCATAGCCAATAACAATAGCAACACATTTCATTTGAGTAATCATAGCCAATAACAATGGCTTCATATCACATTTGTATCATCATAGTCATTAACAATGACCTCACATCATATTATATCTCAAATCATATCATAATATTTCATTATTCAACTGTATATAAGCAATTACTTTATCATATTCTTCATAATATATCTATAGCATCATTGCAATTCACAAGATTCACAATGCATAAAACAATACATTGTTCATATGCATCATCATTATCACCAAATCATGTTAATCAATTCATTACTCAAATATATATATAATCAATGGCATTGCACATACTTTTTCAATGATTATTATATTTCCCACATTTCCTATATCATCATTAATATATACATAACCATTCCCATTATTCCTAGATTTAGAATCTTCCATATCCATTTGGTTGAATCATTATTGTTTTAAATGTGTCTAGGTACAAAAGACCCTTTGAAGATTCAACAATGTAAGAAGAACAAATAACAAACACAAATAGCAAATACCCTCAAAGGACACGGCCAAGCTTGTGGCCGTGTCTCCCAATTCAACATTTCAGTAGCAAACACGGGCACAGGACACGGCCAAGCTTGTGGCCGTGTCTCTCAATCCAAAAATCCAGTGGCAGACACGAGCAAGGAACACGGCCGTGTCTCTCAATATAAACTAGGCAGTGGCAAACACGGTCAAGGGACACGGCCAAGCCAGTGGCCGTGTCTCTCCAAAACTCATCCAACACGGCCAAGTTTGCCCTAACTTGGCCGTGTCTCTCACAACTTGGCCGTGTTCTTCAATGATTCAAAAACCAAATACTTCAAAACTCATCCAAGCTCTTCAAAATTCACATCACAACATTTTTAATCATCATCTTTGTTATATTTATCAATTTTCTATCACCTTAACATTTATATAACTTCATTATAGCATCATACTAAACAAAATATATATACATCACCATAATCAATTACTCAAAGTACCAATTCATTTATTCAAAACCCTAATTCAACCATTCATCATCACCCTCACAATTTCCCCAACTTATCATCACTTAAATACAAAGTTAACACCTTTACACACTTCAATCTTTCATTATCATCATCTCACAAACCACTTATATCAAACATAACCTCAATCAAGAGAAATCAAAACAAGAAGATTGTAATATCCTCATGCATGCCCTAGAAGTTTTGATTTTGTTGTTATTGTTGTTGTTTATATTGTAAGAGAAAATAAATTAAAGGAAAGTGTATATGTATATGTGTTGTGGGAAAGAAAGAGGGTTTAGAGATAAGTTTATATGTTGTTTATATGATGATATAATTAAAATATACATAAGTCAAATGGAGAGTCAATGCAAGAGAAGATATTTATTTGAGATTTGTATAATTACTTAATTGGGCATATATGAGACAAAAAGGTAATTATATGAATAAGGGCATTTTGGTAAATATTTGGGTAAAATCTCTTGGTGGAGATTTAAAGAAGAAAAGAAGGTTTGACTTTTGATTATTTTCTTTCTTCTCATTTTTGGGTGTCGACGATTGAAGAAGAGAAAAGGGAAAGAGAAGTGTTCTTGATGCTAGAATCAAGATTGAAGGGAGAATTGAAGAACCAAGTTGAAGATTTGTGGAATTTCTTCATTTAAGGTAAGAATTCTCTTGTTTCCTTTTTGTCAATTTTGAAGTTGTGTCTAAATGAAATTGTGATTTGTTGATGTGATGATTTGGTGTGTTTGATATGTGTTTATAAGTGTTTAAAGTGATTGTAAGTTAAAAGATGGAATTGGTGTTGGTTTGGTTGTGAATATGCTTAGATATGTGGAGGTTGATTGTGGAAGATCAAGTGGGAAGTTGGTTTTAGGGTTTGGTATTGGTGAATGTTTTAATGTAATGTTTATGTGTTGTTTAAGTGGTTAATGTGATGAATATGTATGATATGTGTTAATAACATTGATTAGAACCAATTGAATGAAGTTATTGTTGTGCAAAAGGGTGTGAAAATGCATTTGGAAGAGTGTGGTTTTGATTTGGGTAGTGTTTTTGAGTGACACGGCTGGAATCAATGAGAGACACGGCCAAGACTTGAGAAATTTGGGTGACACGGCCAAGTTGGAAGGATATTGGCCGTGTTGGGCAAGTTTTGGGGTGACACGGCCACTGGCTTGGCCGTGTCCCTTGAAGGTGTTTGCTACTGTCTGTTTTTAGTTGAGAGACACGGCCGTGTTCCTTGCCCGTGTCTGTTACTGGATTTTTGGTGTTGAGTGACACGGTCACTAGCTTGCCCGTGTCATCTGCCCGTGTTAGCTACTGTGATTTTTAGTTGAGAGACACGGCCACAAGCTTGGCCGTGTTCCCTCAAATTGAGCTGCCCGTGTTCCTCAATTGTGTTGGTTAGGGTTTTATTTCTTTGTTCATTTTGCATTGTTTTGATTCTTCAAAGGTACTTTGGTACCTAAACCTAATCCTAAACACTTTAAACATACTTAAAGCATGGAATGATCTAATCAAATGGATGTGGAAGATCCTAAATCTATGAATGATATTAAGTGTTCTTTGCCCTAATTGCATTGTTGAGATTGAATAATGTTATGTTATGTATTGTGAATGGTAATGTGTTTCATGAGTAATGTACATTGAAATCTTGTATCAAAGATGTGATATGATGTAAAGCCATTGTGATTGGCTATGATGATGCAATTGAAAGAAAGAAGGCATGTTTGCCTAAATGTGATGAGAATTTGAGAATGGAAATGGTAACTATATAATAAATGATTTGTTTGTTTAATATGTTATTCAGTTTCAGAGTTCTGGATTTGGGTGGCATGCCTAAGAAATGATGAAAGGTAACAGTCTTGCCGGGTTGAGGATCTCCTCAAATGTGTTGAGTTGACGGTCCAAGAGACTGGGTCTGTTACACTATGAGAATTGTGAATATGAGATATATGATTTGTAACAGTCTTGCCGGGTTGAGGATCTCCTCAAATGTGTTGAGTTGATGGTCCAAGAGACTGGGTCTGTTACACTATCCATGGATAGAGATATATATATATATATATTGCCTACGGGCGTGATTATTGTTATTATGAACCAAAGCAGTAACTCTGAACTCTGAATATCGTATTAAATACTTGTTGGGCCCATAGGTGTCTAGGTTATATGAATGTCTTAAACAATGTTATGAGTAAATGAAAAGATGTTGAAATGTGGTATGTTGTTAGCTTTGAATATATGATGTTACATGTATAATATGGATTCAGAATTGACATTGCATTGCACTAAAGCATAGCATTAGCATGATTTATCTTACTAAGCCGTTGGCTTAGCGCGATAGTGTTTAATCGCGCAGGTAATAGAGTTGTTAGAGTTGAACCCGAGAGCTCTTCGAGACCGAGTGAGAGTAGACATTGAAGAGTTGATTTTGGGAACTTAAAGATCAGAAGAAACTTTCCAATCATGTACTACTTCTTTATATTTTATAAAGTAATGTTTATAATGTAAATATTTGCACATTTGTAAATATGGAATTAAGTGTTTTCAAATATGTAAAGATTTTATAAATTCCGCTGCGTTTTAAATAAATGTCTCTATTTTGTTTTGTATTACAAATTGATCACTTATTTACTATAATATATAGTGATAAAGATTATGGTATCAAGTTTAAAATGTTTTGAATGTTAAGAAAATCGTAGCATCCCTATGTTCGATGCACTTATGCTACATTGTGGGTGTTGTAGTGTGTGTGCATTGGATATGGGGGTGTTACAGTTGTTTTGGTATCAGAGCCTAGGTTTGAGATTCTCAACCTAGGTAAAATGTAATAAAAAGAATGTTTTCATTTTAAAAAGTGGATTTTTGAATAAAAATACATGCTTGGGATTGGCAGTCTCTGATCTTTAATAAGGTGTGTCCTTTTGTGTTTGCAGTTTTAGGTGTTGATGGATCCTCATTTGAGACAGTCGGTTGAGGGTAGTGAGGAGAGCGTTGCTCCTGATGAGGGAGCTAGGGTTGATAGTGCTGGGGAGGCACCTGCTTCGGTGTTGGGTAGACCAGTTGGTGAGGAGGTTCCACCAGCTTGGCTTAGGTTTGTGGTAGAAGCTTTGAGGCAAGTGCCAGTACAACCACAACCACCACCCCCTCAGCCTTTGGTTTCAGTAAGGCATTATGACAAACTAAGGAAGTATGGAGCGGAGGATTTCCTTGGTACCACTGATCCAGCTGTAGCAGAGCAGTGGCTTGATAAAGTTCAGAGGATCTTTATTCAGTTGCAAGCCACCCCTGAGGAAAAGTTTGACTATGCAAGATCCTTGCTACAGAAAGATGCCTACGATTGGTGGAAGACAGTGCCACATTCTATGGAAGATCCACCAACCTTGTCATATGCTGATTTCCTGAGAGAATTTGAGTTGAAGTATACTCCTAGGGAGTATAAGGATATGAAGAAGATGGAATTCTTGAGTTTGAAGCAAGACAGCAAGACTGTAACTGAGTATGAAGTTGAGTTTATACGATTGAGTCAGTATGCTGGGGGCATTATAGCTGATGAGATAGATAGATGTCGCCGATTTGAGGAGGGATTGAGGCCCTCGATCATGTGCTTAGTGGCTGGATCTAGATATCAAGATTTTTCCCAGCTTGTGGCAGCAGCTCGAAGTGTAGAGCGAGCTCAAGTTATTGCAGTTGCTTCAGAGGAAGAGGTCAGGGTTAGAAGGCCCCAGTTTGAGGTAGGGTCTTCTTCTGTGAAGAGAGGTAGAGGAAGCTTTGTTTCTCGGAGTGGTAGAAGTCAAAGACCAGCCGGTAGGTCAGTGCAGTTGCAGAGGCAGAGATTTAGACCTGCAGCTTCGGTAGCGAGTGCTCCTACTCCTAGAGTTCAGAGATCCACCTTACCTGTGTGTGACCAGTGTGGTGGAAGACATGGGGGCGTTTGTTGGAGGTATAGTAGATCAGCTGTATGCTTCAGGTGTGGATCACCTGATCACTTTGTGAGAAATTGTCCTGAGAGGCAAGAGTAGATGTCAGTTGATACTGTAGCTTCTCGACCTAGTGTGAGGGGAGGCCGAGGAGGCAGAGGTGCTAGCAGAGGAGGCAGACCGGGGTTCAGTTCTAGAGGTGGTGCTACATCCAGGGAGAGTAGACCAGAGGGAGCTGGGTCATCTCAGAGGATGTATGTTATGCAGAGGCAGCCAGATGCATCGGCAGTCATAGCTGGTACTTTTTCTTTATTTGATACTTCAGTACTTGCTTTGATTGATCCGGGTTCCACACATTCATATATTAGTGCATCTATTTTTCCTGTATTTGATGTGCATGCTGAGTCCCTAGGGTTTGATGTTTTGGTAACAAATCCCTTAGGGCATAGTGTGATTGCTAGTAAAGTGCACCGGGATAGTGCAGTAGTGGTGCAGGGTGAGGAGTTCCTTGGGGATTTGATTGAGATGCCATTTAAGGAATATGATGTGATTTTGGGTATGGATTGGCTATCTCGGCATGGAGCTGTGGTAGATTGTAAAAAGAAAATTGTTTCTTTGAGAACTGGTGATGGTAGAGAGGTGATAGTATCTAATGAGCAAGAACAGTTAGCCTCCTTATTTGTTTCAGCTGTTGCAGCCAGGAGGTTGATTAGAAAGGGATGTGAAGCCTATCTTGCTCATGTGGTAGATACTAGAGTAAGAGGTTCTCCTATTGATAGCATTGCCACAGTTGCAGAGTTCCCTGATGTGTTTCTAGAGGAGTTGCCAGGATTGCCTCTTGAGAGAGAGGTGGAGTTTGGTATTGAGTTGTTGCCTGGTACCACTCCTATCTCCATTACTCCTTACAGAATGGCACCAGCAGAATTGAGGGAGTTGAAAGTGCAATTACAGGAGTTGTTGGATAAGGGATTCATTCGCCCCAGTGTTTCTCCTTGGGGAGCTCCTGTGTTATTTGTGAAGAAGAAGGATGGTACCATGAGATTGTGCATCGATTATAGGCAATTGAATAAGGTGACAATTAAAAATAAATATCCTTTGCCTAGAATTGATGATCTCTTTGATCAGTTGAAGGGTGCAGCTGTGTTTTCTAAAATTGATCTGAGATCTGGGTACCATCAGCTGAGAGTCAGAGCTGAAGATATTCCGAAGACAGCCTTTCGGACAAGGTACGGGCATTATGAATTTTTAGTTATGCCTTTTGGTCTGACGAATGCACCTGCAGCTTTTATGGATTTGATGAATAGGGTGTTTAGGCCCTATTTGGATCAGTTTGTAGTGGTTTTCATCGATGATATACTGGTGTATTCGCAGAATGAAGAGGAACATGATATGCATCTGCGGATTGTGTTGCAGATTTTGAGAGAGAAGCAGTTATTTGCCAAATTGTCAAAGTGTGAGTTCTGGTTGGATCAAGTCGCTTTTCTCGGACATATTGTTTCAGCAGAAGGTATTAGAGTTTATCCGAGCAAAGTTGAAGCCATTTTGAATTGGAGTCCACCCAAGTCTGTGACAGAGGTTAGAAGTTTTCTGGGTTTGGCAGGTTATTACCGACGGTTTGTGAAAGGATTTTCTTTGATAGCTACTCCACTCACCAGATTGCTTCGTAAGGGAGTGAGATTTGTGTGGACAGATCAGTGTCAGGCTAGCTTTGAGCAGTTGAGAGATATGCTGACTCAAGCGCCTGTCCTTACTTTACCTGTGGAAAGCAAACCATATGTGATTTTTAGTGATGCTTCACATAATGGTTTGGGTTGTGTGCTGATGCAGGAAGGTAAAGTTGTAGCTTATGCTTCTAGACAGTTGAAACCGCATGAGCTTAACTATCCAACCCATGATTTGGAATTGGCAGCCATTGTGTTTGCACTGAAGATTTGGCGCCACTATCTGTTTGGGGAGAAATGTTTCATCTATACTGATCACAAGAGTTTGAAATATTTGGGTGTTCAGAAGGAGCTTAATCTTCGACAGAGGAGATGGTTGGAATTGATTAAAGACTACGACTGCTTGATTGATTATCATCCAGGTAAAGCAAATGTTATTGCTGATGCCTTGAGTTGGAAGTCTTTAGCTGGTTTAACTGTTTATTCGCTCTCGTTGCTTGTTGAGTTGAGAGCATTGTGTGCTAGTTTTGTATCTTGTGATGATGGTGCATTGTTAGCACAGTTGTATGTGAAACCAGTTTTGTTGGATCAGATTAAAGAGGCTCAGTTGGCTGATATGAAGATTCAGAAGATTATTTTAGATTGTCAGAATGGAAAGTGTAGAGATTTTATTGTGAAAAGTGATGGGAGCCTATGGTTTAAAAACAGATTGTGTACCCGATGATGCTGATTTGAAGAGGATCATTTTAGAAGAAGCACATCAGTCTGTATTTGCTATGCATCCGGGTAATACGAAGATGTATCATGATTTGAGACAGCATTATTGGTGGATTGGGTTGAAGAGAGACATTGCTGAGTTTGTATCGAAATGTCTCACCTGTCAGAAAGTTAAAGCAGAGCATCAAGTTCCAACAGGGTTGCTTCAACCGTTGTCAGTGCCTGAATGGAAGTGGGAAAAAGTGACAATGGATTTTGTGTCTAGTTTGCCATTGACACAAAGGAAGCATGATGCCATTTGGGTGATTGTGGATAGATTGACTAAGACAGCTCATTTCCTTCCGGTGCGGATGGATTACTCTTTGGAGAGATTGGCTGAGCTGTATATTCATGAGATTGTAAAGTTGCATGGGGTTCCAACTTCTTTAGTGTCTGATCGAGATCCTAGGTTTACTTCAAGATTTTGGAAGAGTTTGCATAGTGCTTTGGGTTCTCGACTGCATTTCAGTACTGCTTTTCATCCACAGACGGATGGACAGTCAGAGAGGGTGATACAGATTATTGAAGACATGTTGAGAAGCTGTGTCATCGATTTCTCTGGAAGTTGGGATAGATTCTTACCTCTTGTGGAGTTTTCTTACAACAACAGTCACCAATCTAGCATTGGTATGGCACCATTTGAAGCACTGTATGGTAGACGGTGCAGGACACCTCTTTGTTGGAATGAACTTGTTGAAGGGAAAATAATTGGGCCTGATTTGATTCAAGAAACTGAAGAGAAAGTGAAGTTGATTCGAGGCAGGTTAAAAGCAGCTTTAGACCGACAGAAGTCTTATGCAGATCTGAAAAGGAGAGACATTCAGTTTGATGTTGGAGATAAAGTGTTCTTGAAAGTATCTCCTTGGAAGAAGATCTTGAGGTTTGGTCGGAAGGGAAAATTGAGTCCTCGTTTCATTGGACCATATGAAGTTTTGGAAAGAGTTGGGCCAGTGGCGTATCGACTTGCTTTGCCACCTGAGTTGGATCGTATTCATAATGTATTCCATGTTTCTATGTTGAGGAGATACAGGTCGGATCCATCTCATATTGTGCCAATTGAATCTATCGAAGTGAGTCCAGATTTGACATTTGAAGAGGAACCAGTTGCTATCTTGGCACATGATGTGAAAGTGTTGAGGAACAAGAGAGTGCCATTGGTGAAGGTTTTATGGAAGAATCATATGAAAGAAGAAGCAACTTGGGAAAGTGAACAAACCATGCGAGAGCAATATCCTCAACTATTTCAGAGATGATTTCAGGTAATTTCGAGGACGAAATTTCTTTTTAGAGGGGGAGAATTGTAATATCCTCATGCATGCCCTAGAAGTTTTGATTTTGTTGTTGTTATTGTTGTTGTTTATATTGTAAGAGAAAATAAATTAAAGGAAAGTGTATATGTATATGTGTTGTGGGAAAGAAAGAGGGTTTAGAGATAAGTTTATATGTTGTTTATATGATGATATAATTAAAATATACATAAGTCAAATGGAGAGTCAATGCAAGAGAAGATATTTATTTGAGATTTGTATAATTACTTAATTGGGCATATATGAGACAAAAAGGTAATTATATGAATAAGGGCATTTTGGTAAATATTTGGGTAAAATCTCTTGGTGGAGATTTAAAGAAGAAAAGAAGGTTTGACTTTTGATTATTTTCTTTCTTCTCATTTTTGGGTGTCGACGATTGAAGAAGAGAAAAGGGAAAGAGATGTGTTCTTGATGCTAGAATCAAGATTGAAGGGAGAATTGAAGAACCAAGTTGAAGATTTGTGGAATTTCTTCATTTAAGGTAAGAATTCTCTTGTTTCCTTTTTGTCAATTTTGAAGTTGTGTCTAAATAAAATTGTGATTTGTTGATGTGATGATTTGGTGTGTTTGATATGTGTTTATAAGTGTTTAAAGTGATTGTAAGTTAAAAGATGGAATTGGTGTTGGTTTGGTTGTGAATATGCTTAGATATGTGGAGGTTGATTGTGGAAGATCAAGTGGGAAGTTGGTTTTAGGGTTTGGTATTGGTGAATGTTTTAATGTAATGTTTATGTGTTGTTTAAGTGGTTAATGTGATGAATATGTATGTTATGTGTTAATAACATTGATTAGAACCAATTGAATGAAGTTATTGTTGTGCAAAAGGGTGTGAAAATGCATTTGGAAGAGTGTGGTTTTGATTTGGGTAGTGTTTTTGAGTGACACGGCTGGAATCAATGAGCGACACGGCCAAGACTTGAGAAATTTGGGTGACCCGGCCAAGTTGGAAGGATCTTGGCCGTGTTGGGCAAGTTTTGGGGTGACACGGCCACTGGCTTGGCCGTGTCCCTTGAAGGTGTTTGCTACTGTCTGTTTTTAGTTGAGAGACACGGCCGTGTTCCTTGCCCGTGTCTGTTACTGGATTTTTGGTGTTGAGTGACACGGTTACTAGCTTGCCCGTGTCATCTGCCCGTGTTAGCTACTGTGATTTTTGGTTGAGAAACACGGCCACAAGCTTGGCCGTGTTCCCTCAAAGTGAGCTGCCCGTGTTCCTCAATTGTGTTGGTTAGGGTTTTATTTCTTTGTTCATTTTGCATTGTTTTGATTCTTCAAAGGTACTTTGGTACCTAAACCTAATCCTAAACACTTTAAACATACTTAAAGCATGGAATGATCTAATCAAATGGATGTGGAAGATCCTAAATCTATGAATGATATTAAGTGTTCTTTGCCCTAATTGCATTGTTGAGATTGAATAATGTTATGTTATGTATTGTGAATGGTAATGTGTTTCATGAGTAATGTACATTGAAATCTTGTATCAAAGATGTGATATGATGTAAAGCCATTGTGATTGGCTATGATGATGCAATTGAAAGAAAGAAGGCATGTTTGCCTAAATGTGATGAGAATTTGAGAATGGAAATGGTAACTATATAATAAATGATTTGTTTGTTTAATATGTTATTCAGTTTCAGAGTTCTGGATTTGGGTGGCATGCCTAAGAAATGATGAAAGGTAACAGTCTTGCCGGGTTGAGGATCTCCTCAAATGTGTTGAGTTGACGGTCCAAGAGACTGGGTCTGTTACACTATGAGAATTGTGAATATGAGATATATGATTTGTAACAGTCTTGCCGGGTTGAGGATCTCCTCAAATGTGTTGAGTTGATGGTCCAAGAGACTGGGTCTGTTACACTATCCATGGATAGAGATATATATATATATATATATTGCCTACGGGCGTGATTATTGTGATTATGAACCAAAGCAGTAACTCTGAACTCTGAATATCGTATTAAATACTTGTTGGACCCATAGGTGTCTAGGTTATATGAATGTCTTAAACAATGTTATGAGTAAATGAAAAGATGTTGAAATGTGGTATGTTGTTAGCTTTGAGTATATGATGTTACATGTATAATATGGATTCAGAATTGACATTGCATTGCACTAAAGCATAGCATTAGCATGATTTATCTTACTAAGTCGTTGGCTTAGCGCGATAGTGTTTAATCGCGCAGGTAATAGAGTTGTTAGAGTTGAACCCGAGAGCTCTTCGAGACCGAGTGAGAGTAGACATTGAAGAGTTGATTTTGGGAACTTAAAGATCAGAAGAAACTTGCCAATCATGTACTACTTATTTATATTTTGTAAAGTAATGTTTATAATGTAAATATTTGCACATTTGTAAATATGGAATTAAGTGTTTTCAAATATGTAAAGATTTTATAAATTCCGCTGCGTTTTAAATAAATGTCTCTATTTTGTTTTGTATTACAAATTGATCACTTATTTACTATAATATATAGTGATAAAGATTATGGTATCAAGTTTAAAATGTTTTGAATGTTAAGAAAAACGTAGCATCCCTATGTTCGATGCACTTATGCTACATTGTGGGTGTTGTAGTGGGTGTGCATTGGATATGGGGGTGTTACAAAGATGAAAACTTACATATATCTATAATCACAAAAATTAACTTCAAGAAATGAGTACTTACATGAATAGCTTGCCAAATCTTCAACTCCACTTGCAAATCTCTTGATCTCCTTTAGTCTTTGGTGTAAATTGAAGCAAAATCATCTTTCTCTCTCTAGCTTCTCTCTCTCTCTCTCTCTCTCTCTCGTGCACTAAGAAGAAAACGAAGAAGAAGAAGAATGAATCTTCTTTCTTCGTTCTTATCCAATATATAATAATAATAATAATAATAATAATAATAATAATAATAATAATAACATTAAGACACTTAAATCTCCACCACACACACAATTCCTTTTGACTTTCTTCATCTTTTTCTCTTTTTGTCCTTATCATCATTATTATTATTCATTAATTATACAAATATATATATATATATACAACACACTTTTCCTACACCATTTTATACATCATGTATATGTGATGTATATGTGGGTATATGTATATGTCATATATTTTGCATTTATTTTTCCTACATCTTCTCTTCACTTCTCTTCTCTTTCCCTTCAATACACACATTGAATCCAAATACAGCAATAACCCCAACACTTTTAGGGTATAATATGGGATATTACAATTCTCTCCCCCTTAAATAATTTCGTCCTCGAAATTATCCAACATAAGAACAACCCATGTAGCACAAATCACCATCTTAACTTCCATACAAAGATAATCGTATCTTACATTATAATTTTATCAAATCACATAACTTCTACTCTCCCCCTTAGGAATAATAATCTTCTCTGAATTTCACAATTCATCATTGTATAGGTATATATATATATATCTTTACCTCTTATTACTTTCTCAACAAAGCAATCAAGATATCTCATAACATCTCCAATACATTTTATCTTTGTACTAAAGTCAGATTATCACTTTAACTCTTTATAGATATTCTCTTAACTTTAACCTCAAAAATCATTAATTAATATCTTAGCATTGTTTATTCCATTCTTACCATCACTTTCAAAATAAACATTTACCAAACATCAATGGATAACTATATCCTTACTCTCATGAGTTTATTTCTCACCATGTACAATTAATATACCTCAATTTATTTATATTCATTCATAAATCAGAATATTATATCATACACATTACCATTAAATCTTACACTCCCAATACAATTGCACATATTAAATCTCAATATTGCCTTGCAACTTTAACGAAACCTAGATCAATCAATTTATCTATCACAATATACTAACATTTCAACTTTATTTGATTCAAACCAACAATTAACTTATTGAAATTTATCATTGGATTTTACCATATATACTTATATATATAACCTAAGTTCATTAGGTCAAACTTATATTCAAATTCTAATCTTTCCAAATTCATATATTCAATCAATATGAATCATGCTTATACATATACATTTCCTTATTTCAATAATTATATCATCATTTCTTATACTCATTCAAAGTTTATCAATATTGCCAACAACTATAACTTCATAAACGAGCTTTTCCCCCAACCAGGTTGGTAATCCAAGTTTGGTTGCCCAACACATTGGGTTCGCATGGTTCCACAGGAGGCAGATAAGTCCGTTCATTTATCTTTTCACAATTCATTTTTCATAATCAATTAGGTACTCTACCTCCATTATAATTCATTTCTAACATCATTGCCAACAATTATGGTTTCTCATCACATCAAAATAGTATACTCATATATCATCAACTATATTGAACATCTCATTATACAATCATATCATTTCCAACATTATTGATTTATACATATTAATTTACATTATTCATACTCCCATAAATTTTAAGTTCATTCACGTAATCACTTTACACTGTAAATGTATCCTATATAACTTTCAGTCATGATTACAATTTCTTCCCCTTTTATTATTTCTTTACTTCACCCAATATTACTATATTTATATAATTATTGTTCTATCACACAATTCATAGCTTAAAACATTATCACAATTCTCTTTCCTTGCTTTACTTCTCATAATTACAATTAAATTTTTAATATCGAAAATATAAAATATAACTTCACCAATCATATCTTTTAACCATGTTTCTGGAAACATAGTTATCCATCTCAGTTCTAAATCTGAAGATAATAAAACTAATCACTAATCACACTAACCAAATCATATGACAATGATATATTAACAATCACACTTAGGGGTTGTAAATCAATATTGTTCTTCTATTATTCAATTTCCAACCTTTACAATTATAATACTAACTTGTATCACATAAATTATATATTTATTCTCCAAGCTTTTATTACACCAAGAATTAACACATTTTAATTCCATCTCCAAAACAGTTTGCTTTTGTTGAATTTATCATTATTAATCCAACTCATGTTCAATAATATTATCTTTAACATTTCCTAAGCCCAACCTTCAATTAGATACCAATCTTACACAAGTATCTTTCATTACTCCATTTCCAATCCATCTCTTCTAAAAATTTTCAAATATATAACTCCTTCCTTACAATTTCTTATTACACACTTATACATAAAAATATTTCCACATAAATTCTTTGAGCTCCAACACATCTTATGATAGTCTCATTTAGTTATTACTATAACAGTTTCACTGTTCAATATTACCCAGGTCTATTCTCACTCCTAATACCATTAAACATGTAATGATATAAAATAATAAACATATTATCCACACCTTCATAGATCACATTCATATCAAAAGTTCATTTCACAAATCCTCTTTATATAAACACATAATTATGCAATTTATTAAATTTCCCTTTTTCATATAGTTTATACCAATTTAATATTTATCACTTTCCTTTGACTATTATCATGCTCATTTGTTTATCATAACTTAAGTTATTCATTAACTTCAATAAATTTATACACTCTAATTATAACCTTATTTCACAAGGAGCTTAATCATATTTCCAATGTGATATCTCTCTCATATATGTTTTTAAATATCTTTCCTAGTCATTTTCATCCTTTCCAATCAAATTACTTAAAATAACTCATTTACTTTTGCTCAATTCTTTTTCCTTTCATTTCAAACCAAATTTTCCTACTATCAATCACATCTCCCAATTCATAATACTTTCTTGAGCACTAATATTTATTTCATATATCTCATGTATTAAATACATTAAACTATCAATATTTCATTGATCTCTATCCACATTCCACTAAAACTATAAATTTCCAACTTACTACTCTATTTAAACTTCAATTTATTCATCTCATTCTCTTAATATCAACTTTAAAACATCTTATATATATATACCACAAAGTAACATCAAAACATATTTGTTTCACAATTATTAAACTCATTCCAAAGAAAATCTAAATATCTCATATCTCCACCATTAACATGAGCTTTCACAATATTCAAGCATATCACATTTCTAATAGTGAAATCACCATGTTTGCATTAAAATAACAATACAAACAACACCAATGTATATTTGTACTTAACCAACGTCATCTCTTTTTCTTTTGAACATAACTTTAACTTTACATATCGACACCTTACATTATCACACTTAATCTATACCAATCAACTCATTCAATAGTTCACTGTACTCTTTGCATTTACATAATATATCTTTTCATATTACCATCCAACAATATTTTCTCTTTCTATAAATCCAAACATTAAGTTTATTAGAAAGAGATTCAAATAATAAAGGAAAAATTACATACTTTAATCTAAATTTGTTTCTAACTCATTTCCCACTTAATTCTTCTAGCCATTTCTTTATATGCCAAATACATACCAATACTCAAACTTTTTACTTATACTTTCCATATCATTTTTTTATATCACAATCACCTCTCAATTATCAACATTTCTAGATTTGCTTTCATATGAAACCTCATTTACACACTATCATTTATCTCATGTAATTCAAATACATCACAATTCACAATTCACAATTCACTCAATGCCACGTTCGAGACCAACCTAGATGTGAATGCATATGCATGTCTTACCAATTGCATTCCCAAAATCTTCTTTTCAATTCTTATTTAAACTCTTCAAAAATTTTCTTTTTAATTTCACTTAGGCCGAGAATCTCGAACCTAAGCTCTGATACCAAAATAATTGTAACACCCCCATACCCTATATAAGTACTGTACATATATCTAGTATATATATACAATACGTATATAAAGTATAAGAATGTCACTTTTTGTTTCAATTTAAAAACCTGTAACCAATTTCAAGAAATTGGTATATTAATTTAAAGAACATTTACAAAAGTCATTATTCTTATAAAAAATACAACATAATAATATTACATATGTATGCATCACCTTCTAGTTGGTCTCGAGACACTCATACCTTTCTCGTGGCATAGCAGCTAGGCATCCAGATCATCCGCATAAATACCTGCGCGATTACACAACCGCGCTAAGCCCGAGAGCTTAGTAGTACAAATAAATAATAAAGTATACATTACAAAATAATCATACCTTATAATTTTAGCATCATGTTTTATTGTTCTCTTACCACGTTTTCCTTTCTCAATGGATTCTTCATATATTGCCACTAATCTCATAAATTAAATACATCATTACATAGCATATTCACAACACAATACTTACCCTTTCTATTTCATATACACATATATATGTATATATTTTTACAACAAAACACCATTCAAACCTTTATAAGAACAATTCTCACAAATTCCACATTCACAAACATGTTACACATGATACAACAATTCCATAACCTCATATCTCAACAAAATCAATACATATATTACAAACTCATACTTCATAACATCACTTTATTCACAATTCATTAATCATGAAACACATTTCCATCAAAAGCATTCATAGATCTCATTATTCATTTGTTTCAACATTGTTTCCATATATCTTATTTATCAATCATGTTACCATTCATGACTCACATTACACAAAGACAAGCATGGGCCCAAGACACACTAATATGCCATTCAATTTTCAGAGTAATGTTTTGGTTTATTTATCTCATTTATCAATATCATAGACCCAACTAGGCTTCAAGGATTAGATTCAACCAAGCTTCAAGGGGAGCAAAGCATGCTAAGCTTCAACCCAACTTGGCTTCAAGAACCAACCCAACCTAGCTTCAAGGGTGGTAACATCTCAATTAGGCTTCAAGGATTCAATCCAACCTAACTTCAAGAGATTGTTACACTTATTAGGCATGCCACCAACAACAAACTCTGAAAATGGAATAACACATTAGCTATACAATTCATTTATTAATTTCATTCTCAATTGAATTCTCATAGCCAATAACAATGGCAACACATTTCATTTGAGTAATCATAGCCAATAACAATGGCTTCATATCACATTTGTATCATCATAGTCATTAACAATGACCTCACATCATATTATATCTCAAATCATATCATAATATTTCATTATTCAATTGTATATAAGCAATTACTTTATCATATTCTTCATAATATATCTATAGCATCATTGCAATTCACAAGATTCACAATGCATAAAACAATACATTGTTCATATGCATCATCATTATCACCAAATCATGTTAATCAATTCATTACTCAAATATATATATAATCAATGGCATTGCACATACTTTTTCAATGATTATTATATTTCCCACATTTCCTATATCATCATTAATATATACATAACCATTCCCATTATTCCTAGATTTAGAATCTTCCATATCCATTTGGTTGAATCATTATTGTTTTAAATGTGTCTAGGTACAAAAGACCCTTTGAAGATTCAACAATGTAAGAAGAACAAATAACAAACACAAATAGTAAATACCCTCAAAGGACACGGCCAAGCTTGTGGCCGTGTCTCCCAATTCAACATTTCAGTAGCAAACACGGGCACAGGACATGGCCAATCTTGTGGCCGTGTCTCTCAATCCAAAAATCCAGTGGCAGACACGAGCAAGGAACACGGCCGTGTCTCTCAATATAAACTAGGCAGTGGCAAACACGGTCAAGGGACACGACCAAGCCAGTGGCCGTGTCTCTCCAAAACTCATCCAACATGGCCAAGTTTGCCCTAACTTGGCCGTGTCTCTCACAACTTGGCCGTGTTCTTCAATGATTCAAAAACCAAATACTTCAAAACTCATCCAAGCCCTTCAAAATTCACATCACAACATTTTTAATCATCATCTTTGTTATATTTATCAATTTTCTATCACCTTAACATTTATATAACATCATTATAGCATCATACTAAACAAAATATATATACATCACCATAATCAATTACTCAAAGTACCAATTCATTTATTCAAAACCCTAATTCAACCATTCATCATCACCCTCACAATTTCCCCAACTTATCATCACTTAAATACCAAGTTAACACCTTTGCACACTTCAATCTTTCATTATCATCATCTCACAAACCACTTATATCAAACATAACCTCAATCAAGAGAAATCAAAACAAGAAGATGAAAACTTACATATATCTATAATCACAAAAATTAACTTCAAGAAATGAGTACTTACATGAATAGCTTGCCAAATCTTCAACTCCACTTGCAAATCTCTTGATCTCCTTTAGTCTTTGGTGTAAATTGAAGCAAAATCATCTTTCTCTCTCTAGCTTCTCTCTCTCTCTCTCTCTCTCGTGCACTAAGAAGAAAACGAAGAAGAAGAAGAATGAATCTTCTTTCTTCGTTCTTATCCAATATATAATAATAATAATAATAATAATAATAATAATAATAATAACATTAAGACACTTAAATCTCCACCACACACACAATTCCTTTTGACTTTCTTCATCTTTTTCTCTTTTTGTCCTTATCATCATTATTATTATTCATTAATTATACAAATATATATATATATACAACACACTTTTCCTACACCATTTTATACATCATGTATATGTGATGTATATGTGGGTATATGTATATGTCATATATTTTGCATTTATTTTTCCTACATCTTCTCTTCACTTCTCTTCTCTTTCCCTTCAATACACACATTGAATCCAAATACAACAATAACCCCAACACTTTTAGGGTATAATATGGGATATTACACCTACAACTGCTTTATATAAGGAATGTTCTTTAATTAATTGTGTTGAAGCAGTTGTTTCAGATGTTTTCTTGCAGACAGGTTCCCCAGATAAATTGGAGCTGACACTGAATTTAGAAGAGGAGGCTAAATCAGTGAGGGAGACCCGAGGGTACCCTAACCCAAAAGCATTTGAGAGCTCGAGGATTTACAAGGATCGCACAAAAGAAATTCATGACAGAGTTATTATGAGACAGACATTGAGTCCAGGTATGAAAGTTTTACTTTTTAATTCTCGACTCCGTCTGTTTCCAGGTAAACCCAAATCTAGATGGAGTGGTCCTTTTGAGGTAACTAAGGTATGTCCTTCTGGTGCCATTGAATTGCTAAACTCTAGAACCAAAAAGATTTTTAAAGCAAATAGACATAGAGTTAAGCTATATAAAGAAGGATTTCAGGAATTGAGGATCATTGACAGCACTTTTGATCCATGATTCCTTGTCTTGCATGATGTCCAGCTTTATGACATTAAAGAAGCACTAAATGGGAGGCAACCCATTAGTTTGAATTTCTTTTTCATAGTTATAATTTTATATTTTGCAATTTTGATTTTATGTTTAGTTTAAATAAATAGAAACCCTAAAGCTCTCTTGCATCTTGTTTTTTTTTGAACATTTGTGTTTGTGATAAAAAGGTTGAGTTTTGCCTCACCAGGGGACGATGGAAGACAGGTTGTACTTAATTCTTTCTCTTTATTATTCTTGTTTTCCATTGAGGACAATGTAAATTCTAAAGTGTGGGGTAATCTTTTAGCTTTTCTTTAATTTTTGTTTTGGTTGCCTTGGTATGTTTATTGTGTTTGTTGTGCATGGCATAATTGTTGAAAATTTATTGATCTTTTCTGTGATTCTAGCATTGTAGTTGAGATTTTTGTATCAGCATAGAAATGAGCATTTGAATTCATTCAGGATCAATTTTTGCATTCTGCGGTTCATGACATATAAATCTTTGAGAACCCACCTTTGTGAGTTTTGAGCCTTATAGATTAAATGATTGATTTTCTTTTCTTAAGTGTGCACCTTCATGATTTTGCATCTCTAGAGTTTGCTTTTGCATACTGATTGAACTCACATTATGATTTAATCTCAGGTTTTAAAATGATGAAGGCAAAATAGGTTAGCCCTTTAGCTTAAAAAGACCTCCCTTAATATTGAATTCCTTAGTAAGCCAAGTTGAACCTTTAACCTTTTTCTTGTTTGATCAACATAATTCACAGCTCAATTTTCTCTTATTATCATCATACCTGCATTAAGGAATGGAGTTTTTATGATATGTCAATAGGGTGGTTTATTTCAAAGTGTGGGGTGAGAAAAAAAAAATGGTATTGCTATTTGGGGTTGAAATGCATACTTTACACATTGTATTAAGAGTTGATTATTCTTTTCCTCTACATTTTAAGCTAGATGTTTCATGCAAGTTTATATTTTGTATATATATATATATAAAATGAATGATAGAAAAAAAAAAGATATATATATATACAAAATCCATATGTTTTCTAGCTTTAGAGGAATGTTGACTCGTTATTTTTCTTGAAGTATACAAGTATCTGAAGTATTAATGGATTGTGAGTATGCTATTTGAGGGAGCTATGAGTTTCTTAGCAAGAGTATTGTCTAAATTAGATACTCCATTTCTTGATGCTCCAGCCTAAATGTCTTTTCTCACACCTTTACCTTAGCCCCATTACATCCAAATGAAAGACCTTCGGATTATTTCTTGAGAAAATCAGTGAGGGAGATTGGATAATTAAGCAAGTTTATGGTAGCATGCAGTCATGAGTGGTTTGAGTGATTAACCTTTGAAATCGAGTGAAACACTTAGATGAGAGATGAGATTTGTATGTCTGGATTAATGAATGAGTTAAGAAAATCTTGATTGAAGGAAATTGTAATTATTTATGTCTGACTCTTAAAGTATTCATCTATGTACTGGAATTATAGTTAAGGTTGTGTGAGTTTTTAATTTATGCCATGTGAATTTGCTTGAGGACAAGCAAAGTTGTAAGTGTGGGGTAGTTGTTTTGTTAGTTTTTGTTATAGATTTGTGTCTTGTTTATTATAATAATTATTGTTTTATTTAGGTATTTTCTTAGTTTAAATCGGTTTATTTAGTGTTTTTGTTAATTTTGTAGTTTTAGTTTATTTCAGTGTTTGTCATTTTTGATCTAGTTTTTAGTATGGTGTTTATGTTTTGTTGGTTATTGTTTATTTACTTTTTGTTTAAAGTTTGTTTGAGTCTTGTTTTAGGTTAAAAAAGCCAAGGAACCAAGACTGAAGAAGAAGAAATCATCACAGTAGGCGACACATGCAAGCGACATGGCCATGTCACTGGCCATGTCTCTCCAAAATGAAGCAACACGGCCAAGTCACCTCAAACATGGCCATGTCCCTCCAAATATGCTCAAACACGGCCAAGTCACCTCAAACATGGCCATGTCCCTCCAAAATGGTGCAACACGGCCAAGTCACTTCTGACTTGGCCATGTCACTCAACAAAGAAGAGAAAGAAGAGTGGCAAGCAGTGGTGGACACAGGCAAGGGACACGGCCAAGTCACCTGGCCGTGTCCCTCCAAAAGGCACTCACACGGCCAAGTCACTTCTGACTTGGCCGTGTCCCTTATGAAACAAATGCGCAATGAATTTTAAAGCCGACGTTTCGTATAAAAGGGAAAAGAAAGTTAGGGTTTCGGGGTGTGGACGATTTAGAACAGATTTGGAGCCGTCAAGAGAGTGAACTGAGGGTTTTAAACATTTGTTTTCTTGATTTTGATTTCACATTGGATTAAAACTAGCTTAGATTAGATTGTTCTAGCCATTAAGACATCCTTCTTGCAAGATTTGAACAAGAGATTCTTCAGAAGCTTCAAGAAGTTTTTAATTTGGTTTTGTTCATGAACTTTATCTCTTATTTTCATTGAAATTGTATTTATGAACATTAGCATGTCTAAGTTGATTTCTTTGAATATTAATGAGATGAGTATGCTTGAAATCATTATGAACTAATTTGATCTAGTCTAGGGTTTGTATGGATCTGCTATGATTGTATGATTTGGTTATTCTCTTAGCTAATAATTTCTTTAGCCTTGATTGAATGAAACATTGTTAATATATAATTGATTCACACCCAATTATGTGTTTTAAGGTATTAGATGATGGATCGAGAGATGAAGTTTAATACTTGAACAATTCAATTAGGGACTTAGGTGAATTAGAAATATAACCTATTAAAAAGATTATTTCACTTATAACAAGATTAGTTGAAAGAGGTTTGAATGCGAGAGCTTATTTCCTTGACTCGATTAGTTGAGTTGTTTGAGATTTAATCTTTGAAATTGAATTAGTTAAGAGGAATAACCGTTTATACATATAAGTAGTAGAGAAGTGCAAACCCTAGACCATTCTATCAAGTGAATCAAAACACAGCTCAATTTACTTTTATTGTTTTAAACTTTAATCAATCTTCTTCATTATTTAGCAATTTATAAATCTCTTTATTACTTGTTAAACATAATCTGATAAGCAATTAACCACTTTAGCTTCCTTGAGAGAACGACCTTGGGGCGATCACCTTTGCTACAGCTACCTCGTATACTTGCGAGTGACGCTTTGTGGCAGAGTTAATTTGAGCGTAACATTCATCCCTCATATACATCTATTTCTTATAATATTTCCTTTTAATTAATTTATCTTCTTTTGACTTCCATTTCTTTGACTTGTATATGTTATATATATCTATATATATACAACATATACACTCTCTCTTTACTTCTTTTCTCTTTCCATGAACCATATACATTAAATCTAAATACAACAACAATTTCAAAACTTTTAGGGTGTACTGTGGGATATTACATGATGATCATTTAAAAGGTATGTGCAATGCAATTGGTTATGATGAATTGCTTTAATGTGAATTGTGATATGATGAGATGTAAAGCCATTGTTGTTGGCTATAATGATGCAAATGAGATAATTGAGGCATGGTTGCCTAAATGATTATGAGCAAATGAGAATGAAATGGATGATGAAATAATGAATGAATTGTGTGTCAAATGTGTTATTCCATTTTTAGAGTTTTGTTGTTGGTGGCATGCCTAATGGTAACAATCTCTTGAAGCTAGGTTGGGCTTGATCCTTGAAGCCAAGTTGGGTTGAAGTTTAGCATGCTTAACTCCCCTTGAAGCTTGGTTGGGTCTAATCCTTGAAGCCTAGTTGAAATGTTACAACCCTTGAAGCTAGGTTGGGTTTGGTTCTTGAAGCCAAGTTGGGTTGATACTTAGCATGCTTTGTTCCCCTCGAAGCTTGGTTGAACCTAATCCTTGAAGCCTAATTGGGATAATGATAATGATAAATGTGATAATTGAACCAAAACATTAACTCTGAAAGTTGAATGGCATATTAGTGTCTTTTGGGCCCATGTTTGTCTTTGTTTAAATGTGATTCATGAATGGTGAAACAAATGAATGATGAGATTAAATGTAAGACTTTGAAATATGATATTCTTATGTATTGTTTATAATATTTGAAATGTGTGACATTGGCATTTGATTGAAGCATTTTGTTATTGTGGTTTGTACCACTAAGCCGTTGGCTTAGTGCGATTGTGGTTCATCGCGCAGGTGACAGGGTCGAGCCAGAGAGTTCATCTAGACCGAGTCGAGTCTAGATTTTGAAGTGTTGATTGTGAGCTTAAAGATCAAGGACTGACTGCCAAACATGTATAAACTTTATATTTTGTAAAATTTGATTTTTATGTTTATGTATTTGTAAATACCTCTACATTTTCCACTGCGTATTGAATGAACATTTTACTTATTGTGTTTTATGATATAACTTAAATGTTTTAAGTTTGCTCATATTATTGTATAAAGGAATGAATGGTTTGTTTAGTAAACCATAGCATTCCTATATTCAGTATACGTATATTACGGATATGGTAGTATGTAGTGTGCGTATACGGGATATAGGGGTGTTACATATATCATACACTTACCCTACTCAGTACTATCCCAGATACCCAGTGGAGCCAAAATTTTCATGCCACTTCTTAATCGAATATGCATTACACAATTATCGACTTATGTTTCTTATATTATTTCAACATGAAATATCATATTTTGTCATTTTAATAACATATTATGCTCATTTATATGCATAAGGAATCAATTGGATTACTTTTGAAAAATGACCAAATGAATATTAGCAAAATGACCATATGAATAGTAAGTTCTGGTTTTGGACTCAACTTGATCCTTATTTTGAAAAATTGTATAAAATAATATACTTGACTAAAAACTATAAAATTTTTAAATAATTTAGTTTTACATCTTAAAATCATTCCTTTAAAATTTCAGATCAAACTGGACACAAAATCTTGGTCAAGTAGTTCACCCAACCAAACTGCTCCAGTTGCTCTGCATCCTGGCAGCAGTTCTGAATTTTGTGAATTCCGTAAATTAAATTCAATCAATGTGGTTCCAAATTATTTTTCTCAAATACTAGACTCACTAAAAAACAACATATCCAAAATTCAATTGAAGATTATTTTTCTAAAGTTTATTAAAAATCTGGAAACATGGTTGTCTCAGTCAAGGTGCCTCCTAGAGCAGGTCTAGCAGAAATACTTTTTCCATAATCATAACCATTCCGAATTCAACTCAAAATATTTTTCTGTCATTCTAGACGCATTGAGGCACAACATATCAAAAATTCACTTCAAGAACATTTTTCTATATTTAATTAAAAATCATACAAGTCACAGCATTTTACTAATTCTAAAACAGAAAAATTTCAAGAAAATGAACAAACAATTAGTTAAAGTACCAAAACTTGCTTTTCCTTGCTCTTCTTGTCTATTTCACTTCCTTTCCTCTCTAATTTCCTTGATTTCCTATGAATTTAACATGTCACATATGTAAGAACAAACCCTAGATATGAACATGATGCTACCTTATGATTTTCTAACAATCCTTTACTTATTCTTACTAAAAATCACCATTTTCATCATTTCCTTTAAGTAGTTTATCATTTTTCACCATAATCATCAACTTACTAATACTTTCCCAACATGAACATAATATCAAATCTTCCTAAACATAGCCTAATACCTAATTCTAATGAAAGAATAAGACTTAGGATGGTATCTTACCTTATTTCCTATTGAATTTCACTTCAAAAATGGCTTAGACTTGAAAATTTTCTCCTTGAAAATGGAAGGGAGGGGGGAGCACGACCTAAGGAAGAAGAAAAGTGGTGATGGTGGTGTTTTTTGATCCTTTACTTGTGTTTGGAAGATCAAAATTAGTTGTTTATAATTTAATTTCCATTTAATTAATTTGTTTATTTTCAATGGCCATGATTTGTCCAACACATTTGGACTTAATGGCTAGGATTTGGCCACTTGAAAGTGGCTTTTTGTTCTTTTAAATTTTTCCCGCAAAGTTATATTTAATTACAAAATTGCCCCTCCGATGAAAATGTCCAAAATGCCCTTGTCGGAAAATCGCCCGTAACTTACAAACCGTGCGTTTTCGGGAAAAATTGTGCGCCACCATTAAGACCCGATTAATCCCGAGAACACATTTATGGCATCCGTTAGGGTCACTATTAAGAACCGACACAACATTTCAGAAAATTACTCTTAGGTCCTCGGCCTTTCGAAAAATTACCTTTAGGTCCCGTCGACTTCACGGGCCTCCTTTGCACACCGATTTTGTTTTTGACTATCTCAAGCCTCTATTTGACTACTTATTTATGTCCTTCTTGCCTAATACTCAACTACCTAAACTTTGGGATGTGACAGTTCTACCTCCCTTAATTTAAGTTTCGCCCCGAAACTTACTTATTCATGCATGATTCTTACATGTAATTACACATCATCAATATAACTAATAATCGTCACATATACACACATATATACTCAAGACACTGATTTTAAACTTATGTACCTTTATTTCCTTCTTCTGCTTTATTCTCTTCTGCCCTCATGTAATATATCCTGGCTGGCGCTCTCGATTCAGGGCGATCTACTGTCTCCGATCTTGTTCCTATTTGATTACTACGATTTTCTCTGCCTCTTCCTCTTTCTCGACCTTTACCGCTGCTACTTGCTACTTGTGTTCTTTCAGGAACTTTTGAAATATCTACCACATTTCTAGGACAATCCTTCTTAAGGTGATCAGTGGCACCACAAAGTATACAAGCTCCAGTAACTAACCAACATTCTCCCCTATGCTTTCGTCCACAATGCTCACACGAGGGGTATGGTGTATATTTAGTCCTTCCAGAACCTTTACTTGATCCTCTGCTTATTCCTCCCGTGTTGGCTACTGAGGTAGCTTGAAAATTAGGTCCTTTAGATGGTCTTAAATTCTTCTTTACACTCATAAAGGATCCTTCACCCTTAGCTCTCTTGCTAGCAGACTGATGATTACCTGGGGCACTCTGTGCTTGCTCTCTTTTCTGTTGAATTCTCTGTTGACGATTCCTCAGATTTACTTGCACCTTTTCAACATCTAATGCTTTAGCCACCAACTTTGAAAACTCTGTATTATCTAATGCCACTAGCTGTATCTTAATTTCATCATTAAGTCCTTCTAAAAATTTCTCGCATCGCTCAACTTCAGTTTCTATTAACTTCTTTCCATACTTACTAAGGCGCATTGTAATATCCCAAAATATACCCTAGAAGTTTGGTATATAATTGTTGTTTTATTTGGATTAAGTGTATTTGTGTTTAATTGGAAAGAGATATGTTGTAAGAGTAGAGTGCATATGGTATTTATATTGTGATATACACAACATATACCATTCTAAGGGTGAAGGGTATAAAGGAAATTAATTTGAAATTGAGTTAGTGGAATAGGATGAGTGGATGGAGATATTTTGAATATTATATTGTTTATTGTGTGGAGGAGATTGTTTTGAGGAAAGAGAAGTTGACTTTGCTTTTGTACTTCTTTTCCTTTTCTTCTTTCCTTCTCCTTCCATCGTGGCTTTCATTCCATTTTCTTCTCTTTTCTTTGTCTTGGATGGCAGCAGCAAGAGAACAAGAGAGAGGGAGAGATTTAACCTTACAAGATCAAGATTAAAGAAGTTTACAAGAGATTTAGTTGGAATCTAAGAATTCTTCATCCTTGGTAAGTTCTCTCTTGATTTCTAGTGTTGTTTTTGAAGTTATGTGGGTTTGTGAGTTGAAGTTGTGTTTGAGAATGTGTTTGGGTTGATTATGTTGTGTTTAAGAGTATTTGGTTTATGTGGTTTTGGATTTTGGGGTTGGATTGAAGAAAAGAGTAAGTTGGTTGGGATAGATTGAGTTGAGGTTGTGTTTAGAGTTTTGATGATGTTGTGATTTGTGTTTGAAGTGTGTTTTAGCTTGTTGTGGTGTTGTTGTAAGTTTGAGATGGTTTTGGGTATGTTTTGTGAAGTTTGTTTGAAGTGGATGTTGATGGATAGAAGTGTTTTGTTGGTAGTGGTGTTGTCTTGGCCGGAATCTGGGTTTTTGGCCTGACATGCCAAGGAGCACGTCCAGGTCCTTAGGCGTGTCAAATGTTCTGAGTGGCAGTAGGTGTGACACGGCCATTAACACGCCTGTGTTGTTGAGCGTGTCATAGCTACTGTGAGTTTTGAGAATTTACACGGCCATGAGCACGCTCATGATGTTGGACGTGTCGTTATTTCTGAGAGACAGAATGTATTACACGCCTAGTGACACGCCCATGGTTCTGAGCGTGTAAATGTTTATGTGTTGTGGAGTTAGGGCACGGTCAGGGACACGCCCGTGTGTGTGAGCGTGTCAAGTCTAGAGTCTGCGCTAAGTGATTCTTAACCTTATGATCTCATGAGAGTTTCCTCATTCTTTTGGAATAGGTTGTGAAGAAGGTGATTTACCCTAACTCAAGTGGTGATAGATTCTTGGAAGGTAAGTGTTTAGAGTTGTGTGGGTCATTTTGAAATAGTTCAAAATACATTATTGCATACACTCATATGATATTGAGAATTGAGACATAATTGATTATATGTGAATGTTGTGATGAGCATGTAAAATATGTGTTGATGCCATTAATTATATCCATGTGAATAATGAATTGATTAATGTGATAATGAAATATAATGTGAAAGATATGAAGCCATGATTGTTGGCTATGATAATGAAAATGAGATAATTAAGGCATGGTTGCCTAGTTGATTATGAATCATGAAATGAATTGAGGAAGAAATTGATAAAGAGATAAACGAAATCATTGTGTATCTAATATGTCTATTCAATTTCCAGAGTTCTGAGTTTGGCGGCATGCTTATGAATAACTGGATAGGTGAAATGACCGGGTCGTAAGCCGAATCCAGTTGATAAATGTGAAATGTGATGTTTTTGGGGTGAAATGACCGGGTCGTAAACCTCAAAAACATATTATTGTAACTAGATTGAGTGAAATGACTGGGTCGTAAACTCAAATCTAGTTGATTATCCATGGATATATATATTGCCTATGGGGCTAGACACAAGGTGTCAATATGGACCAAAGCAGTAACTCTGAACTTTGAATAACATATTAGTGTGTTTTGGGCCCGTGTCTGTCTTAGTTGTAATATGTGATTTACGAATGAAGAAACAATTGAATAATAAGATCTAATATATAATTATAAAATGTGATATGATTATGTATGGTTTATGAAATGTATTATGGTGACATGTGCATCGCATTAAAGCATCATGGTTGTACAATTTACACTACTGAGCTGTTAGCTCAGCGCGATTGTGGTTCATCGCACAGGTAACAGAGTTGAACCCGAGAGTTCTTCGAGACCGAGTGAGTCTAGACATTAAAGAGTTGACTTTTGGACTTAAAGATCAGAGAAGAGCTGCCAGTCATGTATATATTTTATATTTGTATATTCTGATTTTGATGTATAAGTATTTGTAAACATTTGTTCTATTTTCCGCTGCGTTTTAAATGAACTTTCTATTTATTTGGTTTTATAAACTCTTTCAAAAGTTTTTAATTTGTTTACATTATATAAGAGTGATAACATGAGTGATTTGTAAAATGTGGCATTTCTATATTCAGTATACGTATATTATGATCGTATTAGCATGCTTTGTACGTATACGGGGTATAGGGGTGTTACAATTGTTTTGGTATCAGAGCTTAGGTTTGAGATTCTCAACCTAGGTATATTGTAAGGAAAAAGGATATTTTGCTTTTAAAAGTTTGTTTTTGAATAAGATATATACTTGATATTGGCAGTCTCTGATCTTTAATAAGGTGCATTCTGTTGTATTTGCAGATATAGGTTGTGATGGATTCTCATTTACGTCAGTCAGTTGAGGGTAGTGTGGAGAGTGTAGCTCCAGATGAGGTTAGAGAGGGAGCTAGAGTGGTTAGTGCTGGAGAGATACCTGTTTCTGTACCAGAGAGACCAGCTGGTGAGGAGGTTCCGCCAGTTTGGTTTAGGCATATGATGGAATTGATGAGGCAAGCCCCAGTACAACAGCCACCACCACCACCCCAGCCTTTGGTATCAGTGAGACAGTATGACAAATTAAGGAAGTTTGGAGCAGAGGATTTTCTGGGTACTATTGATCCAGCTGTAGCTGAGCAGTGGCTAGATAAGATACAGAGGATATTTGTTCAGTTACAGGCCACTCCAGAAGAAAAATTTGACTATGCTAGATCATTGTTACAGAAAGATGCATATGACTGGTGGAAGACAGTGCCCCATGCTATGGATGATCCACCTACTTTGTCCTATGCTAATTTTCTCAGGGAGTTTGAATTTAAGTATACTCCGAGGGAGTATAAAGATTTGAAGAAGATGGAGTTTTTGAGTTTGAAGCAAGACTACAGGACAGTAACCGAGTATGAAGTTGAGTTCATCCGGTTGAGCCATTATGCTGGGGGTATCATATCTGATGAGATTGATAGATGCAGGAGATTTGAGGAGGGATTGAGGCCCTCTCTCATGTGTCATGTGGCTGGTTCTCGATATCATAATTTTTCCCAGCTTGTTGCAGCAGCTAGGAGTGTGGAGAGAGCTCAGGGTATTGCAGCAGTTGCTACAGAGGAAGAGACCAGGGTTAGGAGACTCCAGTTTGAGGCAGGGTCTTCATCTGTGAAGAGAGGCAGGGGAAGTTTTGTTCCCAGGATTAGTAGGAGTCAGAGGCCAGCTGGTAGGTCAGTTCAGTTTCAGAGGCAGAGATCGAGACCTACAGCTTCAGTGGCGAGTGCTCCGACCCCAGTAATTTAGAGATCTATTCCTCCGGTATGTGAGTATTATGGTAAGACCCATTGGGGTGTTTGTTGGAGGATCAGAGGATCAGCTGGATGCTATAGATGCGGATCGCCGGATCATTTTGTTAGAGAGTGTCCTGAGTTGCAGGAGCAGAGGTCAGTAGATTCGGCAGTTTCTCGACCTGTTGTGAGGGGAGGTAGAGGAGGCAGAAGTTTCAGCAGAGGAGGTAGATCTGGGTTCAGTCCTAGAGGAGGTTCTACATCCAGCGAGAATAGACCAGAGGAGGCTGGATCTTCTCAGAGGATGTATGTGATGCAGAGGCAGCCAGATGCTTCAGCAGTTATAGCTGGTACTTTCTCTTTATTTGGTATTTTAGTACTTGCTTTGATTGATCCAGGATCTACTCATTCATATATAAGTGCATCCATTTTGCCTGTGTCTGAAGTGCATGCTGAATCCCTAGGATTTGATTCGTTGGTGACAAATCCTTTAGGGCATAGTGTGATTGTTAGCAAGGTGCATCGAGATAGTGCAGTAGTGGTTCAGGGTGAGGAGTTTTTGGGTGATCTGATTGAAATGCCATTTAAAGAGTATGATTTGATACTGGGCATGGACTGGTTGTCTAGACATGGAGCGATAGTAGACTGTCAACAGAAATGTGTTACTTTGAGAACCGATGATGGTAGAATTGTGATGGTATCTGGTGAGCAGAGACAGCTTGCAATCTTGTTTATTTCAGCTGTTTCAGCTAAGAGGTTGATTATAAAAGGGTGTGATGCTTATCTTGCTCATGTTGTGGATACTAGAGTAGTGGGTTCTCGACTTGACGGTATACCCACAGTTGCAGATTTTCCAGATGTGTTTCCAGAGGAGTTGCCAGGGTTGCCTCCTAAGAGAGAGGTGGAGTTTGGTATTGAATTGTTGCCTGGTACCACTCCTATCTCTATTACTCCTTATAGAATGGCACCTGTTGAATTGAGAGAGTTGAAAGTGCAGTTACAGGAGTTGTTGGATAAATGGTTTGTTCGCCCTAGTGCTTCACCGTGGGGAGCTCCTGTGTTGTTTGTGAAAAAGAAGGATGGTACTATGAGATTATGCATCGATTATAGGCAATTGAACAAGGTGACTATCAAGAATAAATATCCTTTGCCTAGAATTGATGATCTCTTTGATCAATTGAAGGGAGCAGCAGTGTTTTCCAAGATTGATTTGAGATCAGGGTACCATCAGTTGAGAGTCAGAGATGAAGATGTTCCTAAGACAACCTTTCGTACAAGGTATGGACATTATGAGTTTCTAGTTATGCCTTTTGGGTTGACGAATGCACCTGCAACTTTTATGGATCTGATGAATAGGGTGTTTAGACCCTATCTGGATCAGTTTGTAGTGGTTTTCATCGATGATATTTTGGTGTATTCGCACAATGAGGAGGAGCATGACAAGCATCAGGGGATTGTGTTGCAGATCTTGAGAGAGAAGCAATTGTATGCTAAGCTGTCGAAGTGTGAGTTCTGGCTTGATCATGTGACTTTTCTCGGTCATATAGTTTCAGCAGATGGCATTAGAGTTGATCTGAGTAAAGTTGAAGCCGTTATGAATTGGAGTCCACCAAAGTCTGTGACAGAAGTTAGAAGTTTTCTGGGTTTGGCAGGCTATTATCGGCGCTTTGTGAAAGGATTTTCTTTGATAGCTACTCCACTTACCAGATTACTTCGCAAGGGAGTTAGATTTGTGTGGACAGATCAGTGTCAGGTTAGTTTTAAACAGTTGAAAGAGATGTTGACTCAAGCGCCTGTTCTTACTTTACCAGTAGAAGATAAACAATATGTGATTTTCAGTGATGCTTCACATAGTGGTTTGGGTTGTGTCTTGATGCAAGAAGGTAAAGTGATAGCTTATGCTTCTCGACAGTTAAAGCCGCATGAGCTTAATTATCCGACCCATGATTTGGAGTTAGCAGCCATTGTGTTTGCATTGAAGATTTGGCGACACTATTTGTATGGGGAGAAGTGTTTTATTTATACCGATCATAAAAGTTTGAAATATTTGGGAGTTCAGAGAGAGCTTAATCTTCGGCAGAGACGTTGGTTGGAGTTGATTAAAGACTACGACTGTTTGATTGATTATCATCCTGGTAAGGCAAATGTGGTTGCTGATGCCTTGAGTCAGAAGTCTTTAGCAGGCCTGATTGTTTATTCGCTCTCGTTGCTTGTTGAGTTGAGAGCATTGCATGCTAACTTTGTATCTTGTGATGATGGTGCATTGTTGGCACAATTACAGTTGAGGCCGGTATTGTTAGATCAGATTAAAGAAGCCCAGTTGGTTGATGAGAAAGTTCAGAAAATTATTTCAAATTGCCAAAATAAAGAGAATCGAGATTTCCTGTTAAAAAGTGATGGGAGTCTTTGGTTTAAGAACAGACTGTGTGTACCTGATGATGCTAATTTGAGAAGGATTATTTTGGAAGAAGCACACCAGTCAGTTTTTGCTTAGCATCCGGGCAGTATTAACATGTATCATGATTTGAGACAGCATTACTGGTGGTCAGGTATGAAGAGAGACATAGCGGAATTTGTATCCAAATGTCTCACATGTCAGAGGGTTAAAGCTGAGCATCAAGTTCCAACAGGGTTACTTCAACCGTTATCAGTGCCTGAATGGAAATGGGAAAGAGTTACAATGGATTTTGTGTCTGGATTGCCATTGACTCAGAGGAAACATGATGCTTTTTGGGTAATTGTTGATAGGTTTACAAAGACAGCTCATTTTCTTCCGGTTCGGATGGATTATTCTCTCGAGAGGTTGGCTGAGCTGTATATCCATGAGATTGTGAAGTTGCATGGAGTCCCAATTTCTTTAGTGTCTGATCGAGATCCCGGGTTTACTTCAAGATTTTGGAAGAGTTTACATGGTGCTTTGGGTTCTCGATTACACTTTAGTACTGCTTTCCATCCGCAGTCAGATGGACAGTCAGAGAGAGTGATACAGATTATAGAGGATATGTTGAGAAGCTGTGTCATTGATTTCTCTGGTAGTTGGGACAGATTTTTGCCACTTGTGGAATTTGCTTACAATAACAGTCATCAGTCCAGCATTGGAATGGCACCATTTGAAGAATTGTATGGTAGACGGTGTAGGACGCCTCTATGTTGGAATGAAGTTGGAGAAGGTAAGTTAATTGGTCCTGATTTGGTTAAAGAAACAGAAGATAAAGTGAAGTTGATTCGGAATAGATTGAAAACAGCTTCAGATCGACAGAAGTCTTATTCAGATTTGAAGAGGAGAGACATAGAGTATAATGTGGGAGATAAAGTATTTTTGAAAGTGTCTCCCTGGAAAAAGATTCTAAGATTTGGTCGAAAAGGAAAGCTGAGTCCGCGTTTTATTGGACCGTATGAAATTTTAGAAAGAATTGGGCCAGTTGCTTATCGGCTTGCTTTGCCACCTGATTTGGATAGAATCCATAATGTTTCTCATGTTTCTATGTTGAGGAAATACCGATCAGATCCATCTCATGTGTTGTCAGTTGAATCTATTGAGGTGAATCCGGATCTGACATTTGAAGAGGAACCAGTTGCTATCTTGGCACATGAAGTGAAAGAGTTAAGAAATAAGAAAGTGCCACTTGTTAAGGTTTTGTGGAAGAATCATGCAAAAGAAGAAGCAACTTAGGAAAGTGAGCAAGCAATGCGAGATCAATATCCTCATTTGTTTTAGATTTAATATCAGGTAATTTCGAGGACGAAATTCTTTTTAGAGGGGGAGAATTGTAATATCCCAAAATATACCCTAGAAGTTTGGTATATAATTGTTGTTTTATTTGGATTAAGTGTATTTGTGTTTAATTGGAAAGAGATATGTTGTAAGAGTAGAGTGCATATGTTATTTATATTGTGATATACACAACATATACCATTCTAAGGGTGAAGGGTATAAAGGAAATTAATTTGAAATTGAGTTAGTGGAATAGGATGAGTGGATGGAGATATTTTGAATATTATATTGATTATTGTGTGGAGGAGATTGTTTTGAGGAAAGAGAAGTTGACTTTGCTTTTGTACTTCTTTTCCTTTTCTTCTTTCCTTCTCCTTCCTTCGTGGCTTTCATTCCATTTTCTTCTCTTTTCTTTGTCTTGGACGGCAGCAGCAAGAGAACAAGAGAGAGGGAGAGATTTGACCTTACAAGATCAAGATTAAAGAAGTTTACAAGAGATTTAGTTGGAATCTAAGAGTTCTTCATCCTTGGTAAGTTCTCTCTTGATTTCTTTTGTTGATTTTGAAGTTATGTGGGTTTGTGAGTTGAAGTTGTGTTTGAGAATGTGTTTGGGTTGTTTATGTTGTGTTTAAGAGTATTTGGTTTATGTGGTTTTGGATTTTGGGGTTGGATTGAAGAAAAGAGTAAGTTGGTTGGGATAGATTGAGTTGAGGTTGTGTTTAGAGTTTTGATGATGTTGTGATTTGTGTTTGAATTGTGTTTTAGCTTGTTGTGGTGTTGTTGTAAGTTTGAGATGGTTTTGGGTATGTTTTGTGAAGTTTGTTTGAAGTGGATGTTGATGGATAGAAGTGTTTTGTTGGTAGTGGTGTTGTCTTGGCCGGAATATGGGTTTTTGGCCTGACATGCCCAGGAGCACGTCCAGGTCCTTAGGCGTGTCAATTGTTCTGAGTGGCAGTAGGTGTGACACGGCCATTAACACGCCCGTGTTGTTGAGCGTGTCATAGCTACTTTGAGTTTTGAGAATTTACACGGCCATGAGCACGCTCATGATGTTGGACGTGTCGTTATTTCTGAGAGACAGAATGTATTACACACCCAGTGACACGCCCATGGTTCTGAGCGTGTAAATGTTTCTGTGTTGTGGAGTTAGGGCACGGTCAGGGACACACCCGTGTGTGTGAGCGTGTCAAGTCTAGAGTCTGCCCTAAGTGATTCTTAACCTTATGATCTCATGAGAGTTTCCTCATTCTTTTGGAATAGGTTGTGAAGAAGGTGATTTGCCCTAACTCAAGTGGTGATAGATTCTTGGAAGGTAAGTGTTTAGAGTTGTGTGGGTCATTTTGAAATAGTTCAAAATACATTATTGCATACACTCATATGATATTGAGAATTGAGACATAATTGATTATATGTGAATGTTGTGATGAGCATGTAAAATATGTGTTGATGCCATTAATTATATCCATGTGAATAATGAATTGATTAATGTGATAATGAAATATAATGTGAAAGATATGAAGCCATGATTGTTGGCTATGATAATGAAAATGAGATAATTAAGGCATGGTTGCCTAGTTGATTATGAATCATGAAATGAATTGAGGAAGAAATTGATAAAGAGATAAACGAAATCATTGTGTATCTAATATGTCTATTCAATTTCCAGAGTTCTGAGTTTGGCGGCATGCCTATGAATAACTGGATAGGTGAAATGACCGGGTCGTAAGCCAAATCCAGTTGATAAATGTGAAATGTGATGTTTTTGGGGTGAAATGACCAGGTCGTAAACCTCAAAAACATATTATTGGAACTAGATTGAGTGAAATGACTGGGTCGTAAACTCAAATCTAGTTGATTATCCATGGATATATATATATTGCCTACGGGGCTAGTCACAAGGTGTCAATATGGACCAAAGCAGTAACTCTGAACTTTGAATAACATATTAGTGTGTTTTGGGCCCGTGTCTGTCTTAGTTGTAATATGTGATTTACGAATGAAGAAACAATTGAATAATAAGATCTAATATATAATTATAAAATGTGATATGATTATGTATGGTTTATGAAATGTATTATGGTGACATGTGCATCGCATTAAAGCATCATGGTTGTACAATTTACACTACTGAGCTGTTAGCTCAGCGCGATTGTGGTTCATCGCGCAGGTAACAGAGTTGAACCCGAGAGTTCTTCGAGACCGAGTGAGTCTAGACATTGAAGAGTTGACTTTTGGACTTAAAGATCAGAGAAGAGCTGCCAGTCATGTATATATTTTATATTTGTATATTCTGATTTTGATGTATAAGTATTTGTAAACATTTGTTCTATTTTTCGCTGCATTTTAAATGAACTTTCTGTTTATTTGGTTTTATAAACTCTTTCAAAAGTTTTTAATTTGTTTACATTATATAAGAGTGATAACATGAGTGATTTGTAAAATGTGGCATTTCTATATTCAGTATACGTATATTACGATCGTATTAGCATGCTGTGTACGTATACGGGGTATAGGGGTGTTACACGCGTAAACTCCTTCTCATATTCTGATACCTTCATTCTGCCTTGTTTCAAATGAATGAACTCATTGCGCCTTGCAGTCAAATATGCATCAGTGATATACCTCTTTTTAAACTCACTCTTGAAGAATTCCCAAGTTTGCTGTTCTGGTGGAACCTGCTGCTGCGTGGTATCCCACCATATGTACCAAGATGGACTGTTATCTCATGGTGGTTGTGTCTTAATATTTTACTTAGCCAATTTTAAGTGCAGATTTTAAAAATTTTTGCCAGAGTTTCCCCTATATTTGGTGGTCCCAAGTGTCGACAAAACTGATTTTTCTTATTTATGAAAAACATTTTGTTTCACAATTCAATACAAGCACACTCCCAATAATCCACCCTTATAACCTCAACTACAATCCTGCAAGAAGAATTCACACTTCTATATTCATAACCCAACTCAATTCAAAATCATACAGTTATTATACATTACTAGATTTACATGCTACATCAAGTTATCTCTTTGTATTGTTCAAATAAGTACATGCCAGTTTCTAATGCCAAAATACAAAATGAAGAGCACCACTTAAGTTTGTTGATGACCGGCATATCGCAGGACTCCTCTGCTCATTATTGGCTCCTTTCTAATAACCTACGAGTTTAGAAGAAACTAAACTCGCTAAGCATTGCTTAGTGGGTACTTTAACTAATTACGAAAAATAAATAATAAAGCATAATGCACTTTTAAAAACAATGAGTCGTATTGAAAAATAATATCATAGTAAAACACAATCCATACATGTCATATATTCAGTTATTATCATTTTATCAGTTCGCTCCACAAGGTAATTATGAATACATCGATCTCGTAATGAGGCCTCGTATAGAGTTACGCGTGGTCTTGACCTCACACGACTAATTGCCATGGTCTTGGTCTCACACGATATGGAATATACAACATAACTGCGTGGTCTTGGTCTCACACGACTAGTTGCCATGATCTTGACCTCACACTATATAATTGCGTGGTCTTGGTCTCACACGACTAGCTGCCATAATCTTGACCTCACACGATATAATTGCGTGGTCTTGGTCTCACACGACTAGTTACCATGATCTTGACCTCACACGATATAACTGCGTGGTCTTGGTCTCACACGATTCGTTGCCATGATCTTGACCTCACATGATATAACTGTGTGGTCTTGGTCTCACACGACTCGTTGCCATGATCTTGACCTCACACGATATAATCCCCATTCCAGACCGGTTTTACCCATTTACCGAGTAGAGCATATATAACATTTCATATATACCCATTCACTTCATATATATACCACATATTCTCCATGTATATACAATATATACTTACACAAATACCACATATACTCACATATGTATCATATGTATTCACATATATACCATATACACGTATAAATAAACCGTATGAACAAAAGTTTGTAAGAAAATAAAATTTCTTTTATGTTAAAGTACCAAACCATGCTTTTCCTTAGTCCTTATTCTATATCACTTCCTTTCCTTCCTTGTCTCCTTGATTTCCTTATAATCTTGTTTGTCACCAAACTCTTTAAATCAAAAGCCTTAAACTTAGGAAAAATACCTCCTTCTTCCTTCTCTTATGGTTTGGACGAATTCACCATGCAAGAGGGGGCTTTTATACTTTCTTTCCTTAGCTTATTTTGATCCAAATGGAAGCCATAAGTGGTGAATAGATGTTGACTTCCAATTGGTACACCTTATAGCAAAAATGGCTACTTTTAATTGATCCATTTGCCTTCTTCTAATTGGTACACCTTATAGCAAAAATGGCCACTTTTAATTGGTCCATTTACCTTCTTCCAATTGGTACACCTTATAGCAAAAATGGCCACTTTTAATTGGTCCATTTGCCTTCTTCTAATTGGTACACCTTATAGCAAAAATGGCCACTTTTAATTGGTCCACTTGCCTTCTTCTTTTAATAAATGCTATATGACTAATTATGATCCACTTTTGGGGTGGATGAATGACTTAGGGCCATTTGTCCATCTCTTTTTTCTTTTCTTCTTTTAATAAATGCTAAATGGCTACTTATGATTGGCCCACTTGCCTCCTTCTTTTATCTTATTTATTTGGCAAGCCCTTAGGCTTCCTTTTATTCATATTTTGACCCCTTCAACTTTCTTGTGCTGTAATTTTATAGTCTAGGGTGTGAAAATATCAAAATACCCTCCAACGATAATCGATTGTAACTTTTAAACCGTGCGTTTTCGGTAAAAATTGAAACCCATGGTTATGACCCGATTAATCTCAAGAATATTCTTCCGGGGTCGGATATGGGCACTATTAAGAACTTCCGACACTTAATTTTTAAGTTTACATAGTTGGCCCTAACTTTTGAGACATTTCCACTTAGGTCCTTTTGATATCCCTTCCTGTCTTTCTTTATTAATATCTTTTTACTCATAACTCCAAATTAAGTAATTCTTATTCCCACTGAAACTAGACATCCGGGAATATATTGTATCAAAATTTCAGGTCGATCCAAGCTATATCTGATTTTTGACAGTCCTTTGAAATCAAGCCTACTATGCTGTCCTGAGGCAGCTTGCACATTGTCTACTAAATCCATCATATCTTATTCTGTACAACTCCAAATTGAGTAATTTTAAGTTAAACATCTAGCCAAGACACAAATAAACAATTAAGTCTTCCTTGAGACTCTCTAATTCTATCATTAACTTGGATGAAATTCGAACTCAAGTTATATGTCATGTTCTAAACTCCTCTATTCTAAGCCTAAATCATATCCTCTATGTCTGTTTCTTACCAATCTGGAATTCGGGATGTTACAGCCCCTTCCAGCCATTTACTGAAAAGCTGTTGCAATCTACCTAAGATAAGTCTCTAGACCGGGTATTTCAGCTGCTGCTGACCCTGGTCTATGAGCTTCCCTGGCATCTGCAGACCCAGACGCTTGCGATTCTACATTTCGTTCCATAGCTTGCCACGAATCTAGAGACATCCTACATTGACATAAATAGCTATCCACTTAATTCATCAACATATAACTCGATTATCAATTCCTATCTGGCATGTACATCTACCTATTCATCATATAACTTTCTCCTTACTTTATCTTACATGGCACACATAGTTACTTACTTACTACCTATCTCCCATAATCGACTAAACCAATGCTCTGATACCACAAATTGTAACACCCCTTCCCGACCTATGAATAAGCCGAGGAGGAATGCTACATCGGGATACGAGCTCTGGTTATGTCGGCTTACTTAATGTTCCTTATAAAAATTTTCCAAAAATTTTGACGGAGTCTCCCTTAAAATTTCTAGGTCCCAAGTGTCGACAAAACTGATTTTTCTTATTTTTGAAAAATATTTTGTTTCACAATTCAACTCAAGCACACTCCCAATAATCCACCCTTATAACCTCAACTACAATCCTGCAAGAAGAATTCACATTTCTATATTCACAACCCAACTCAATTTAAAACCATACAGTTATTATACATTACTAGATTTACATGCTACATCAAGTTATCTCTTTGTATTGTTCAAATAAGTACATGCCAGTTTCTAATACCAAAATACAAAATGAGGAGCACCACCTAAGTTTGTTGATGACCGACAGATCGCAGGACTCCTCTGCTCTCTACTGGCTCCTTGCTAATAGCCTACGAGTTTAGAAGAAACTAAACTCGCTAAGCATTGCTTAGTGGGTACTTTAACTAATTACGGAAAATAAATAATAAAAGCATAATGCACTTTTAAAAGCAATGAGTCGTATTGAAAAATAATATCACAGTAAAAACAATCCATACATGTCATATATTCAGTTATTATCATTTTATCAGTTCGCTCCACAAGGTAATTTGGTAGACTAACGTATGGTAAGGAACTAACTGAAATAACTGTATATATATTCTATGGCTGTGGCCCTAAAAAAATTTCGGACCAAGCCCTATGGATTCTGTGGCCGAAGCCCTCGGACCAGAGTCCTATATAACTCGGGCGATTGCCCTATATAACTCAGACCGAAGTCCTATATAGCTCGGGTCGTCACTCTATATAACTCGAACCGAAGTCCTATATTAAAGCAGTACTGCATATAGTATGATATATCATACTCTTACCCTACTCAGTACTATCCCAGATACCCAGTGGAGCCAAAATTTTCATGCCACTTCTTAATCAAATATGCATTATACAATTATCGACTTATGTTTCTTATATTATTTCAATGTGAAATATCATATTTTGTCATCTTAATAACATATTATGCTTATTTATATGCATAAGGAATCAATTGGATTACTTTTGAAAAATGACCAAATGAATATTAGCAAAATGACCATATGAATAGTAAGTTCTGGTTTTGGACTCAACTTGATCCTTATTTTGAAAAATTGTATAAAATAATCTACTTGACTAAAAACTCTAAAATTTTTACAGAATTTAGTTTTACATCTTAAAATCATTCCTTTAAAATTTCAGATCAAACTGGACATAAAATCTTGGTCAAGTAGTTCACCCAACCAGACTGCTCCAGTTGCCCTGCATCCTGGCAGCAGTTCTGAATTTTGTGAATTCCGTAAATTAAATTCAATCAATGTGGTTCCAAATTATTTTTCTCAAATACTAGACTCACTAAAAAACAACATATCCAAAATTCAATTGAAGATTATGTAACACCCTAATACTCCATATAAGTACCGTACATATACCTAGTATACATACAATACGTATATAAAGTATAAGAATGTCACGTCTAATTTCAATTTAAAAACCTTTATCCGAATTCATACAATTTTACATTACTTTAAAATACATTTACAAAAAAACCATAATTCATATTATAAATGCAACATAATTAAAAATCATATATGTATGCATCACCTTCTAGTTGGTCTCGAGACACTTTTACACTTCACGTGGCATAGTAGCTAGACCTCCAGATCAACCGCAACCACCTGCGCGATTACCCAACCGCGCTAAGCCCGAAAGCTTAGTAATATAAACAATTATTAAAATGTACTTTATTAAGTTATAGTTTACAAAAGATTCATACCTCATATTTTTAGCATCATATTTTATTGTTCTCTTACCACGTTTTCCTTTCTCAATGCATTCTTCATATACTTCCACTAATTTCATAAATTAGATACATAATTACATAGAACACTCACAACACAACTTACCCTTTTTATCTCATATACATATGCATATACATTATTTTAACAAAACACCATTCAATGACCTATCCAAACCTTTATGAAAACAATTCTCACAAATTCCACATTCATATACATTTTACACCTCATACAACATTTTCATAAACTCATTTCTCATCAAAGCTCCTCAAACCATATTCACTTTCAATATATCAATACACATATTACACAATTATACCTCATAACATCATTTTATTCACAATTCATCAATCATGAATTACACTTCCAATAAAGGCAGCCATAAATCTCATTATTCGGTATTTCAACATTTAAATTTCATATTGACAACAAAGACAGACTCGGGCCCAAAACAACACACTAATATGCCATTCAATTTTTAGAGTAAATGCTTTGGTTTTATCATCACATTTATCAATATCATAGACCCAACTAGGCTTCAAGGATTAGGTTCAACCAAGCTTCAAGGGGAGCAAAGCATGCTAAGCTTCAACCCAACTTGGCTTCAAGAACCAACCCAACCTAGCTTCAAGGGTGGTAACATCTCAATTAGGCTTCAAGGATTCAATCCAACCTAACTTCAAGAGATTGTTACACTTATTAGGCATGCCACCAACAACAAACTCTGAAAATGGAATAACACATTAGCTATACCATTCATTTATCAATTTTATTCTCAATTGAATTATCATAGCCAATAACAATGGCGTCACATTTCCTTTGAATCATCATAGCCAATCACAATGGCTTCACCTCATATTTGAGTCATCATAGTCAATAATAATGACTTCACATTATATTTGAATCATCATAGTCAATAACAATGACTTCACATTATATGATATCTCAAATCATATCATAATATTTCATTATTCAATTATACATAAGCAATTACTTCATCATATCCTTCACAATATATATATAGCATCATTGCAATCCACAAGATTCACAATGCATAAAACATAACCTTGTTCATGTGATATCATATGCATTATCAATTCCATTATCACTTCTCATTATCATATTGGCAATCATGCCTTGTTTCATTCAATTAAATCATCATAGCCAATAACAATGGCTTTAAATCACATTCCATATCATCTCACATTTTATGATTCAACAATGATGTTAGACAAATGATCTCTATTTTGATCCTTGACAACTCAAATGGATGATCTATTTAACATGTATTTGAGAATCTTGTTGCAAGATTAGGTTACTTCCAATAAGGTGAACAGAACCTTTCTAGCGGTCGCACCTCACCTGAATACGACCGCTCCATACAATTACAAGATGAAACCTTATCACAGTAGGTTTCGCGGTCAGAAGCCCGACCTAAGTCGCGACCGCACTTCACAATCAAAAGATGACACCTTATTACAGTAGGTTTCGCGGTCAGAAGCCCGACCTAAGTTGCGACCGCACTTGAATAATAGCGACCGCCCCAAATTACGTGTCTCTCATGCATAGACCCTAAATATAGCCAAATTTCTTTTGGTTAACTTAAAACACATTGTACACAACATAACCTCATTCAAATGGACATAATCAACATTATTAGCAATTATTTTACATGCTCATCACAATATTTTCATCACCAACATTCATTAACAATACATTTGATACCTTATCACATTTACAAACAAAAGTGTTTTAAGATTATACAACATATGCATGTTTGTAACCATATAGTTTGTACTTACCTTTTGCACCAATTATACAACTCTAAACACTTTCTTTTCTCCAAGAATTCTTCACTTCTCAAATTAGAGCAAATCACCTTCTTCCAAAACCTAATCCAAAATAACACAATATAATTTATCACTTACCATTTCCAAAACCCTAAAACCAACATCCTTTTCCCTCTTTCAAAAACAACATCCACCACTTCCAACCACAACACTTATTTAAACTCTTAACTAAAAATCAATTTTAACACTTGAAAACACATCACAAACACCTCTCATCATCAAATCAACAAATCCTAAATTTACTTCCAATATCACTTTAAAGGAATAAAGAAATCAAAGAAAAGAGCTTACCTCAAATGAAGAAATTTCACAATTCTTTAATCAAATCCCTTTGATTCCTCTTCAATTTGTTTCTAGCATCAAGAACACCTCTCTTGCTCTCTCCTTTCTTGAATGGCCGGCACACACATGAGAAGAGAAGAAAATAATCACAAGTCAACCCTTCTTTTCCTCTTTAAATCTCCACCAAGAGATTTCCAAAAGAAAATTACTTCAATGCCCTTAACCATTTAACTAACCTTTTGTCTCTTATATGCCCATTTAAGTAATTTCACACTCACACAATAAATATCCTCCTCCATTGACTTTCTATTTGACTTATGTATATGTTAATTATACTTCCATATATGCAACATACACACTTTCTTTACAAATTCTTTTCTCTTTCAAATTAACATATACATTCAATCCAATTAAAACAACAATAATATTCAAACTTCTAGGGCATACATTGGGATATTACAATTCTCTCCCCCTTAAATAATTTCGTCCTCGAAATTATCAGTACCGTAACAATCCATTCTTAACAAAATACCATCTTAACTTCCATATGAAGTTAAGTATATGCTTAAGTTATTATATCATCAACCCATATAACTTCAACTCTCCCCTTAGAGTTAATCAACTTCTTTAATTTCTTTAACTCATCATTCTATATGTTTATATATCTTATTACTTCCTTGATCAAACATTCCAAAAAGAACTCATTACATTTCCTATTAATGTCTTTATACAAGAATCAGATCATTTTATAGTACACTTACATTTCCTCAAATCTTTATATTTAATATATTTTGTTCCTTCACTTCATTATAATTGCTCTCTTAACTTTAACCTCAAAAATCATTGATTAATATCTTAGCATTGTTTACTCCATTCTTACAATCACTTTCAAAATAAACATTTACCAAACCTCATTGGATAGCAATATCCCTACTTTCTTTAGCTTGCTTCTCACTTAAGATAATTATCAATACAATACCTTTAAACTTACTCAACAAGTAAACAACATTTTTCCTTTTTCCTCATCATATACAAATAATATAATTCAATTTATTTAAGTTCATTCATAAGTCAAAATATTATATCTTACACATTACTATTTAAATTTTACACTCTCAACACAACTGTACATATTAAATCTCAGTATTGACTCGCAACTTTAGCGAAATCTAGATCAATCGATCTATCTATCACAATATACTAACATTTCAACCTTATTCGATTCAAATCAACAATTAACTTATCAGAATTTATCATTGGATTTCACAATATACACATAGATATAACCTAATTTCATTAGATCAAACTTATGTTCAAATTCTAGTCTTTTCAAATTCATATATTCAATCAATAAGAATTATGCTTATAAATATACATTTAATTATTATTATTATAATTATATCATCATCTCTCATACTCATTCAAAGTTTATCAATATAGCCAACAACTATAACCTCATAAACGAACTTTCCCCCAACCAGGTCGGTAGTCCAAGTTCGGTTGCCCAACACAATGGGTCCGCATGGTTCCGCAGGAGGCAGATAAGTCCGCTCAATTATCTTTTCACAATTCATTTTTTTTTTCATAATCAATTAGGCATTATACCTCCATTATAATTTATTTCCAATATCATTGTCATATAAACAACATGTCCATTTATTTCATTTCAATCATTATTATCAACCATGATGATATCACATTTCATTATTGTTTCTCAAAACACATTAACATCATTTATTATTAAAACATTTATCATAACAAATCACATTGCATGTACCTTTTTGTCATATTATTCATATCTCAACACATTTTCATAATTTCCTTTTTCTCTCTTTACCTTCATAATTTATAACTAAATTCTTAACATAAAATTTTAAGGTACAACTTGATCTATTATAACTTTTAACTATACTTTTTAAATAAATTCCAGTTTCACCAAATCTGTATTACAATCATATCATCTCAGTTCTAACTCTGAAGATAATAAAACTAACCAACTAATCACACTAACCAAATCATATGACCATAATATATTAACAATCACACTTAGGGATTGTAATTCAATATTGTTCTTCTATTATTCGATTTCCAGTCTTTACGACTATAATGCTAGATTGTATCACAAAAATTATATATATGTATATATATTCTCCAAATTTTTATTATACCAAGAATTAACACCTTTTAACTCCATCTCAAAACAGTTTGCTTTTGATTATTTGATCATCATTAACCTAACTCATATTCAATAATATTATCTTTAACATTTTCTACGCCCAACCTTCAATCAAATACAAATCTTACACAAGTTTCATTCATTACTCCATTTCCAAACCATTTCTTCTAAAAATTTTCAAATACAATATTCTTTCCTTACAATTTCTTATTATATACTTATACATAAAACATCTCCACACACAAATACTTTGAGCTCCAAAACATCTTATGATAGCCTCATTTAGTTATTGACATAACAATTTCACTGTTCAATATTATCCAAGTCCATTCTCATTTCTTTTAACATAACTTAAGTTATTCACTAACTTCAATAAATATATACACTTTACTTATAACATTATTTCACAAGGAGCTTAATCACATTTCCAATGTGATATCTCTCTCACAATTTTTTTTTTATACCTTTAACATATCTTTCATATTCATTTTCATCCTTTCCAATTAAATTCCTTAAAGTAACTTATTTCCATTTACTCAATCCTTTTTCTTTTATTCCTAACCAAATTTTCCTATTATCAATCTCATCTCCCAATTCATAATACTTTCATGTGCACTACTATTCATTTCATATATCTCATGTATTGAATACATTAAACTATCAATATCTAAATGATCTTTATCCACATTCCATTACAACCATAAATTCTCAACTTACTAATTTACTTAAACTTCAATTTATTCATCTCATTCTCTTAATATCAACCTTACAACATCTTATATGTATATACCATAAAGTAACATCAAACATATATGTTTCACATCTACTAAGCTTATTCCAAAAATCTAAATATCACATATTACCACCATTCCCAAGAGCTTTTACAATATTCAAACATATCACATTTCTAACATTGAAATCCCCATATTTGCATTAAAAGAACAATACAAACAACACCACTATCTCTTTGTACCTAACCAACATCATCTCTGTTTCCTTTTTAAACAAAACCTTAACTTTATATATCCACACCTTAAATTGTCACACTTAACCTATACCAATCCTCTCATTCAATATTCCACCGTACTCTTTTCACTTAAATAATATATCCTTCCATATTACCCATCCAACAATATTTTCTCTTTCTAGAAATCCCAATATAAAGTTTATTAGAAAGAGATACAAATAATAGAGGAAAGATTACATACTTAAATCTCAATTTTGTTATTAACTCATTCCTAACTTTATTCTTCTAACCATTTCTTTATATGTCGAACACATATCAATAATCAAACTTTTCACTTATAAATTTCATATCATTTCTTTATATCACAATCACTTTTCAATTTTCAACATTTCAAAATTTGCTTTTATACAAAATCTCATTTACGCAATATCATCTATCTCATGTAATTTAGATACATCACAAATCACATAATGCCACGTTCGAGACCAACCTAGGTGTGAATGCATATGCATGTATTACCAATTGCATTTCCAAAATCTTCTTTTTAATTCTTATTTTAATCTCTTCAAAAATTTTCTTTTTTTTTTAAATTTCACTTAGGCCGAGAATCTCGAACCTAAGCTCTGATACCAAAATAATTGTAACACCCTGATACTCCATATAAGTACCGTACATATACCTAGTATACATACAATACGTATATAAAGTATAAGAATGTCACGTCTAATTTCAATTTAAAAACCTTTATCCGAATTCATACAATTTTACATTACTTTAAAATACATTTACAAAAAAACCATAATTCATATTATAAATGCAACATAATTAAAAATCATATATGTATGCATCACCTTCTAGTTGGTCTCGAGACACTTTTACTCTTCACGTGGCATAGTAGCTAGACCTCCAGATCAACCGCAACCACCTGCGCGATTACCCAACCGCGCTAAGCCCGAAAGCTTAGTAATATAAACAATTATTAAAATGTACTTTATTAAGTTATAGTTTACAAAAGATTCATACCTCATATTTTTAGCATCATATTTTATTGTTCTCTTACCACGTTTTCCTTTCTCAATGCATTCTTCATATACTTCCACTAATTTCATAAATTAGATACATAATTACATAGAACACTCACAACACAACTTACCCTTTTTATCTCATATACATATGCATATACATTATTTTAACAAAACACCATTCAATGACCTATCCAAACCTTTATGAAAACAATTCTCACAAATTCCACATTCATATACATTTTACACCTCATACAACATTTTCATAAACTCATTTCTCATCAAAGCTCCTCAAACCATATTCACTTTCAATATATCAATACACATATTACACAATTATACCTCATAACATCATTTTATTCACAATTCATCAATCATGAATTACACTTCCAATAAAGGCAGCCATAAATCTCATTATTCGGTATTTCAACATTTAAATTTCATATTGACAACAAAGACAGACTCGGGCCCAAAACAACACACTAATATGCCATTCAATTTTTAGAGTAAATGCTTTGGTTTTATCATCACATTTATCAATATCATAGACCCAACTAGGCTTCAAGGATTAGGTTCAACCAAGCTTCAAGGGGAGCAAAGCATGCTAAGCTTCAACCCAACTTGGCTTCAAGAACCAACCCAACCTAGCTTCAAGGGTGGTAACATCTCAATTAGGCTTCAAGGATTCAATCCAACCTAACTTCAAGAGATTGTTACACTTATTAGGCATGCCACCAACAACAAACTCTGAAAATGGAATAACACATTAGCTATACATTCATTTATCAATTTTATTCTCAATTGAATTATCATAGCCAATAACAATGGCGTCACATTTCCTTTTAATCATCATAGCCAATCACAATGGCTTCACCTCATATTTGAGTCATCATAGTCAATAATAATGACTTCACATTATATTTGAATCATCATAGTCAATAACAATGACTTCACATTATATGATATCTCAAATCATATCATAATATTTCATTATTCAATTATACATAAGCAATTACTTCATCATATCCTTCACAATATATATATAGCATCATTGCAATCCACAAGATTCACAATGCATAAAACATAACCTTGTTCATGTGATATCATATGCATTATCAATTCCATTATCACTTCTCATTATCATATTGGCAATCATGCCTTGTTTCATTCAATTAAATCATCATAGCCAATAACAATGGCTTTAAATCACATTCCATATCATCTCACATTTTATGATTCAACAATGATGTTAGACAAATGATCTCTATTTTGATCCTTGACAACTCAAATGGATGATCTATTTAACATGTATTTGAGAATCTTGTTGCAAGATTAGGTTACTTCCAATAAGGTGAACAGAACCTTTCTAGCGGTCGCACCTCACCTGAATACGACCGCTCCATACAATTACAAGATGAAACCTTATCACAGTAGGTTTCGCGGTCAGAAGCCCGACCTAAGTCGCGACCGCACTTCACAATCAAAAGATGACACCTTATTACAGTAGGTTTCGCGGTCAGAAGCCCGACCTAAGTCGCGACCGCACTTGAATAATAGCGACCGCCCCAAATTACGTGTCTCTCATGCATAGACCCTAAATGTAGCCAAATTTCTTTTGGTTAACTTAAAACACATTGTACACAACATAACCTCATTCAAATGGACATAATCAACATTATTAGCAATTATTTTACATGCTCATCACAATATTTTCATCACCAACATTCATTAACAATACATTTGATACCTTATCACATTTACAAACAAAAGTGTTTTAAGATTATACAACATATGCATGTTTGTAACCATATAGTTTGTACTTACCTTTTGAACCAATTATACAACTCTAAACACTTTCTTTTCTCCAAGAATTCTTCACTTCTCAAATTAGAGCAAATCACCTTCTTCCAAAACCTAATCCAAAATAACACAATATAATTTATCACTTACCATTTCCAAAACCCTAAAACCAACATCCTTTTCCCTCTTTCAAAAACAACATCCACCACTTCCAACCACAACACTTATTTAAACTCTTAACTAAAAATCAATTTTAACACTTGAAAACACATCACAAACACCTCTCATCATCAAATCAACAAATCCTAAATTTACTTCCAATATCACTTTAAAGGAATAAAGAAATCAAAGAAAAGAGCTTACCTCAAATGAAGAAATTTCACAATTCTTTAATCAAATCCCTTTGATTCCTCTTCAATTTGCTTCTAGCATCAAGAACACCTCTCTTGCTCTCTCCTTTCTTGAATGGCCGGCACACACATGAGAAGAGAAGAAAATAATCACAGGTCAACCCTTCTTTTCCTCTTTAAATCTCCACCAAGAGATTTCCAAAAGAAAATTACTTCAATGCCCTTAACCGTTTAACTAACCTTTTGTCTCTTATATGCCCATTTAAGTAATTTCACACTCACACAATAAATATCCTCCTCCATTGACTTTCTATTTGACTTATGTATATGTTAATTATACTTCCATATATGCAACATACACACTTTCTTTACAAATTCTTTTCTCTTTCAAATTAACATATACATTCAATCCAATTAAAACAACAATAATATTCAAACTTCTAGGGCATACATTGGGATATTACAGATTATTTTTCTAAAGTTTATTAAAAATCCGGAAACATGGCTGTCTCAGTCAAGGTACCTCCTAGAGCAGGTCTAACAGAAATACTTTTTCCATAATCATAACCATTCCGAATTCAACAAAAATATTTTTCAGTTATTCTAGATGCATTGAGGCACAACATATCAAAAATGAACTTCAAGAAAAGTTTTCCATATTTAATTAAAAATCATACAAGTCACAGCATTTCACTAATTCTAAAACAGAAAAATTTCAAGAAAATGAACAAACAATTAGTTAAAGTACCAAACCTTGCTTTTCCTTTCTCTTCTTGTCTATTTCACTTCCTTTACTCTCTAATCTCCTTGATTTCCTATGAATTTAACATGTCACATATGTAAGAACAAACCCTAGATATGAACATGATGCTACCTTATGATTTTCTAACAATCCTTTACTTATTCTTACTAATAATCACCATTTTCATCATTTCCTTTAAGTAGTTTAACATTTTTCACCATAATCATCAACTTACTAATACTTTCCTAACATGAACATAATATCAAGTCTTCCTAAACATAGCCTAATACCTAATTCTAATGACGGAATAAGACTTAGGATGGTATCTTACCTTATTTCCTATTGAATTTCACTTCAAAAATGGCTTATACTTGAAAATTTTCTCCTTGAAAATGGAAGGGAGGGGGGGAGCACGACCTAAGGAAGAAGAAAAGTGGTGATGGTGGTGTTTTTTGATCCTTTACTTGTGTTTGGAAGATCAAAATTAGTTGTTTATAATTTAATTTCCAGTTAATTAATTTGTTTATTTTCAATGGCCATGATTTGTCCAACCCATTTGGACTTAATGGCTAGGATTTGGCCACTTGAAAGTGGCTTTTTGTTCTTTTAAATTTTTCCCGCAAAGTTATATTTAATTACAAAATTGCCCCTCCGATGAAAATGTCCAAAATGCCCTTGTCGGAAAATCGCCCGTAACTTACAAACCGTGCGTTTTCGAAAAAAATCGTGCGCCACCATTACGACCCAATTAATCCCGAGAACAAATTTATGGCATCCGTTAGGGTCACTATTAAGAACCGACACAACTTTTCAAAAAATTACTCTTAGGTCCTCGGCCTTTCGAAAAATTACCTTTAGGTCCCGTCGACTTCACGGGCCTCCTTTGCACACTGATTTTGTTTTTGACTATCTCGAGCCTCTATTTGACCACTTATTTATGTCCTTCTTGCCTAATACTCGACTACCTAAATTTTGGGATGTGACACATTGATTCTTTTTTAGAACATTGCCATTTCATCTTCATCATCAGTACCTTCGTTGCTTGAGCTCTCAACTTCTTTGATTCCTTTGAGAGCAATTGGTTTTCTCTTTTCTTTTTCACCTTGATCTTCTTCATTTTCACTATGTAGCTCAAATGTGAGTAGTTTTCACAACTCATAACATTATATTTCATTATATTGCTCATTTGTATTATAATTCATAATTCACATTACAACAAAGACAAGCATGGGCCCAAAAAGATCTAATATGTTATTCAAATTTCAGAGTTACTGCTTTGGTCCATAATGACACCATGTGTCTAGCCCCGTAGGCAATATATCCATGGATAATGTAACAGCCCCAGTCTCTTGGATGACAACCCGGCTAGACCCTTAGGCCCCAGTATCTTGGTCCGCAGCCCGACTAGAATGCTACAGCTTTTGAGACTTTTCACCCCAAAAACATCATATTTATCAGCTAGCCTGACTTATGACCCAGTCTTTTCACCAATCCGGTGTTTAGCCCGTAGGAAATCATAGGCATGCCGCCAAATCTAGAACTCTGAAAATTGAATAACATACTAGGCACACAATTTATTCATATTTCTCATTATCAAATTTTTTCATAATTCTTTTATCAAAACTTTTCTCATTTTCTCATGATCAAACTAGGCACATTGCCTTATTATATTTTTTTTCTCTTTTTTTTTTCATTTATTCAATTTTCTCATTATTAATCTCTTTCTCATTGTCACATATTCAATCTAAACACATTCCCTTATTTTCACATTTTTTCTCATTTTTCACATCTTTCTCATTTTTCTCATTTTTCTCATTTTTTTTCTCATTTTTATCAATATCAATTCATTTCATTATTCTACATATCTCATTTTTTCATTCACAACACATTACCCAATTACTTTGGGTATTTTCACATAATATACATATTTCACGTTCTACACAATTTAGCCATTATCAATGGCTTTTCACAATGCATTTAACACATATATGACATTACAAATGTCATAGCACATTATTCATACTCAATCAATGAACCAAGTAACTTAACACATTTTTCAACCAAAATGTGTTAAGCCCAAATGTCATGCAAATATAAACAATATATTCAAAGTTTGTACATACCTTAGAAAGTACTCCACAACAAAGTTCAAAACTCTCTCCAACCTTCTCTGCTAAGTTGCCCTTCAACACAAGGGTTGGACAAACTCCTTCCTCTCAATGCCTATACCAAATGTGATCATACATAATCATTTAATAACACATTCTAAGGTATTCTCAACATCAAACTATAATTAAACATCACTCTAAACAAAATCCCAAAATTAAGCTTCACCTCACTTTAACTTTGAAAAACATATCAAGCCATTTAAATTAGTGTTTTAAGTTTATTAATATCATTAGAAACATGTTTTAGCATGTTTAAACCAATTACATTAATTAACCACATGCTTATGCCCAAAACCCTAAAATGGCATAACCTTCACCAATGAAAGATCTCCATTCTAACTCAATCCAATTATCATTTCAATCTTATTTCCACCACTTATATAATTAAATGACTTGATTTAAGCATTAAAATCAAACAATTAATCATTCTTTGAAAATTCACTTTTCCAAAACCCTAAATCAATACTACCATTCTCAAACTCCAACTAAATACAACCAATTCAATTATTTGACTTTTAAAATACTTGTTTATGAATCAAAACAACACATTTGGAACCAATTTACACAATTAAAACTCATAATTTCAAAAATCCAAATGTTCCATAACCCTAAATTCTCTCTCTTCACCAAACTCAACTTAAATTCAACCATTTCTTCAATCTAACCTTAAAATTATTTTTAATCACTTAAAATAACTTTATCCATATCCAAATAGACAATTAAATCTTAGAACTTCAAAAAACAAAAACACACATCCAAATAAAGAAGTTGAAAACTTACTAATTTTGGTAGAAATCACCAAAAATCCACTTTAAACTTGTTAAATCCTTCAATTTGTGGACTATGAAAGAATTAAAACCTTGGCCTTAAGTTCTCATGGTGGCCGGCCTTGAAGAAGAAGAAGAAGAGATGAAGACAACTTTTAAATTTTCTTTTTCTTTTCATCTTTTATTTTAAACCATATATATATATTAAAATAATTTAATAATTATTTATTTATTTAATAAATTAAAAGTCCTAAATTCCCTCTTTCATTAAAAAATAATTTATTTTTAAATTATTTTATTAATTTTAAATTTCTAATATTTAATTACAAAAATACCCTTTTACTTTGACTTTTCTTTTAAAATATGTTGTATATATTTTACATATATGTTCCACTTTTTCATTTAAAATCCCTTCATTTTTCATTTAAAACCATTAATTTGATTTATCCATTTAAATTATAATTTATTTTATCAAATTTTTAAAAATTAGAACTTTTCAAAAATTTGGGATATTACACATGCACAATTAATATGTATCTTATATACACATCAAATGTACCTTATATGTGTATTAAATATTAAGTATGTAATGTATTAATCCAACATATACAATTAATATACCATATGTATATGTTATATATACTCTAGATATATATATTGAGTATTTACAATTTTATATCTCCAAATACTTATTTAATTTTTCCAAAATCACGGATATTACACAAACCTCCACCATCTATCAAACTTATCTGATATAATTCCTCCAGCATACTAGCTCAACTGGATGAACTCAATCTCATATTCAGTCACTGTCCTGGTGTCTTACCTCAAACTCAGGAACTCCATCTTTTTAGCATCCATATACTCTCTCAGACTATACTTCTTCTCGAATTCTAGTAGGAAATTAGCATAAGTCAAAACTGGTGGATCAGTTGTACCATAGGGAACCACGTTCCACCACTCATAAGCATTCCCCATACAGAAGTGATCTAGCATAATCAAACTTCTCTTATGAACTAGCCTAAAACTTGATAAATACTCTCTGGACCCTATCTAGCCATTGCTATGCTACATTAGGGTCTGTAGTGAAAACAAAAACTATGGCTCCAAATTTCCTTAGCTCGTCATACTTCCGCGTCGGCAACTACTACTGTGGCTACAGCTGTGGTGGTAGTTGTGGCTGCTAAACTGGAGCCTGCCTCAACAGCTCCACCATATGTCATACCCAGTCTGGAAAAATCTCCTCAGCTGCTGGTCCAATAGGCACAGAAACAGACGCCTCACCAGTAGACTCAACAACAGCTGTAACTCTACCCTCATCAGAAGCTATACTCTCTGCACTACCCTCTATAAACTGGTGCATCCAATATGCTATAACCACCAATTTTTGCAAATACAGTAAAATTTGCCACATCAAAAATTAGAAAATGACAGTGCCAAAGCATGTATCACAATTGAAAACCATATTTAGAATCCCCATTTTCTCTCTCTAATAACTCACCTAAGTCAAGAACCTCAAACCTAGTCTCTGATACCAAAATAAATATAACACCCTTACGCCGTATATATGTATAATACACACATATCCAGTATATGTAAAATAAGCATATACGGTATAAGAATGTCATAATTTAGTTTAATAAAAATTTTCATATTTCTTCAATCCTCAAAATATTTATATATATATATTAAAATATATAAAACCTCACATTACTCAATTATTCAAAAAATTCTTTAAATTTTACAATATATATATTTATACCCTAAAAACATAACATAATATACATAATATCAAAAAGTACTATGACAAAATATTTACATGCTGGCAAAATGGCTCTGATCTTGATGCAGTAACACACTTCAAGCTCAACCAACACAAGCCTGGACCCGACCTGGTCTAGTATAACTTTTTGGCTTTACCGGATTACCCTTGTCACCTGTACAATAAGTAACAATCATGCCAAGCAAGCCTAGTGGTACAAACTTTAACAATAATGATACTTTAAAAACAATGCCAATGCAAAATGCTCATATGTTATGTCATAATGTGACATTCAAGTTCACTTTTAGATATATACTTTCACCACTTAATAATTCACACAAACACATACACAAGCATGAGCTCAAGCAACTAATAAATCATTTAAATCCCAGAGTTACTGTTTTAGTTCATAATGACACCAAGTGTCTAGCCCCGAAGGCAAATCAAGTATTGCTCAAAAGATAGTCCCGAAGTCAAATCATATCATAGTGACACCAAGCGTCTAGCCCTGAAGGAAAATATTGAGGATAACCTTGTAGGCATACCGCCAAACACAGAACTCTGAAAATTGAATAACATACTAGGTACACAATTATTTCATATTTTCTATCCTCAATTCCTTTTCTCATTTTTCCCATTTTCTCATTCATATCAATGTCATTTCATTTCAACATTTCATAATGAAACTACATTACCCAAACACTTTGGGTCATTTTCACATTTTGCACATAATTCACATTTTATTCAATCTAGCCATTAGCAATGGCTTTTCATAATACATAATAATGCATACATAACAATTTACATGTCACAATACAATGTTCATGTATCATGTAGCTGAACACTTTTTCCATCCAAAATGTATTAAGCCTAATCTAATGCCAACATATCAAATTTATCAAAAGTTTATACTTACCTTAGAAAGCACTCCAAAACAAGCATCAAAACTCCCTATAACCTTTTCTTCTAAGTTTCCCTTCAACACTAGGGTTGGGCAAACTACTTCCTCTCAATGCCTAAGCCAATAAACAACCATTTAATATCACATCCTAAGTCATTCTCAACATCAAACCATTTAAATTAGGATTACAAATGAAAGACAAAGAAAAGAGTTATTTTGGACAATTTTCTCGAGTAACATGCCCAACAACATGGGCATGTTAATGACCATGTCATTAACCCACTCTTACAGAAGCTTTGACACGTCCAACGACATGGGAGTGTTACTGCCCGTGTCATTAATTCTGTATTATAAAAAATTTGACATGCCCAACAACACGAGCGTGTTACTGGCGGTGTCAATTATTTTACCTCAAAGTAGCTACGACATGCTCAGAGACATGGCCGTGTTACTGGTCGTGTCGTCAATGTTGAAACTCAACACCGTTGACATGCCCAATGACATGGTCATGTCACTGGCCATGTCAGACAAAATTTTGCTTTTTTCACACTAACCATTCAACACAACCACTTCCAAACTCCACTCAAATTCAATCACTTCTTCAATCCAACCTTAAAATCATTATTAACTACTCACAATAACTTTATACATACCCAAATAAGCTATTAAAACATGCTAATACACAATCCCAAAATCCACATATCATGATCTTCCATAGAATTCCAAAGAGCTTGCAAAATTGATAAAGAAACTTACCAAATGATGAAGAATCCTTAAAAACTCCACTTGAATCCTTGAAATTTCCTCAATCCATGGTGTATGGAAGAAGAAGATAGCTCCTCTTACTCTCTCTCCCTTTCTACTCATGGCAATGGAACAAAAGAAGAAGAAGAAGAAAATATCATCTTCTCTTTTCAATCCATCCTTATCTATATATATATATATATATATTATAATCACTTTACACTTAATTGTACAATATATATATATATGATGTATATCTTAGGTATATGTATATGTCTTGCATATGTCATGTTTATTTCAAATATACTTTCTACTTTATCACTTAAAATCCATTTATTTTCCATTTAAATCATTTATTTAATTTATCCAATTTAATTTTAATTTATTTTATTTTATTTCCAAAAAATTAGGGGTGTTACATTGATCTAATTTAGAGAAATGTCAATTCAGCTCTGTTATTTGATTTAATTGTATTAATATTCTTAAATACTCTTTATAGCTAGGGGGATTCAATATCTGGATAGTGTCTTTTTCATCAATTCTTTTTGCATAATACTCAATCTTTAATTAATTTAATTTATTAGGTAATTCATTTTTCTTTATTTTAATCATCACAAGAATCATTGGATTGTAAAACAATAATTGAAATTTGCACTAGTAATTGACCTTGTCCCAGTGGAATGATATCTTACTCACTACTTTATTACTTGTGCGACCCGTGCACTTGTGGTAGCATTGTAATAGCACAAAAGTCATCACTAGTTTCCAACAAAGGGGTAGGAATGACCCATATTCCAACTATTATAATCCTGGTTTGAGTAACCACCTAAATTTTTCTTAGAAAAATCAACAACAAATGCTACCTCAACAATCCTTTCAACGTAATCAAAGAGGATCCCACTTCCAAGGACAAACTCTAAATCAAGAGAAAATAAAAAAGTCTACAGTTGAAGATAATTTGAATGCTTTCATTCAAATTAGCACTTAAAATCAGGAGCTGAACAACAAGAGGTTTGATTCTTTGGAAGCATCACTAAAGAAGGTGGAAACTCAAGTTGGTCAATTGGCAACCCAACTTCAAGCATATCAAAAAGGAAAATTCCCAAGCCAACTGGAGCAAGCCCAAGCAATCACAGTGTTGAGGAGTGGAAAGGTAATTTGTAATGTTTAAAATTTTAAATAGTAAACTTTTTAATTAATATTGATAATTGATAGAGAATAGTGATAAAAATGACATGGATAAATGATATAAATAGTGGATCTTAAAATTTACTGAAGAAATTATTTTTATAGTTTTACTAGACTAAAAATTGAATTAGAATCAAAGGTTAAGAGTGAGGGTGCACCGTAGTTAAAATGAGATTGCCTCACCTGATAAACTATATATACATATATATATGGACATGTGCGTGTAGAATTTTCTTCTCTCTTCTCCCATCTTCCACACATATCATCATCATCACCACCAAAACTTATCCTCTCTTATTCCTTTCAAAAATTTAGCAAAAATTTAAAAGGAACATCTAGTTATAGGTTTTTAAAAGAATAAGCTAGAAAAGGTGAGATTATCAACCAGTGATAAAAGAAAAAGAGGGATTTTGAAGAGGTATGTGCTTATGTATTTTTAATTTGTAAATATTTGAATTTCAATGAATTTTAATTTTTGAAATGGTAAATTGAGTCATCTATAATGAATTGTTACTTAAAAGTATTGGTTAAATGGATTGATGAGTGAAAAATTAATTAAAGAAACTTATAAGTGATGAGTATGATTCTTAATTCAATCTTTATAAGAAATGAGTGGTTGATGTTGTTTTTAACCATGAGTGATGGTTAAAGATTGATTAATTGATGCTTGAGTAAAGTATTTGATATAGACTCTTTTATGTCAATAAAAATTAATTTTTGATTCTGTAACGACCCTCCCCGACCAAGTCGGCTGCCCGGCCCACTAGTGGCTTACGGCCCGGCCATTTCACCACCTGGGCACGGAGTCCGCAGGAGGCAAGCGATCGCTACAGTACTGGACAGCCCTCGCGGCCCACCCAGCAGGATTTGTTTATTTGGCCCCTCAGGCATTGTCACACTGAGAGGTCGCCTCCCTGGATCGAACCCCTGACCTCCCACTTAAGAGAGCCAGCGAGAACCATCCAGTACCATTTCTGCTCCTGCGGACTCCGTGCCCAGGTGGTGAAATGGCCGGGCCGTAAGCCACTAGTGGGCTAGGCAGCCGACCTGGTCGGGGAGGGTCATTACAGTTAAAAAGGCGCCTTTTTTAACTGTAGCGACCCTCCCCGACCAGGTCGGCTGCCCGGCCCACTAGTGGCTTACGGCCCGGCCATTTCACCACCTGGGCACGGAGTCCATTCTCACTCTTAATTTCATTACATATTCCATCTAGCTTTGCACAATTCAAGACCTAATCTCTTTTAAGTCCACTAATATATGTAATATCATTCTCCATATCATAATACTAATAATTGTACCACATACACATTCATAGATCACATTCATAATGTGATTCACATTTCTTACATATCATAATTTCATTCATATTGAAAAACTCGGCTCACACATCCTATACATGTGTATACTTAATTATATGCTCTTATTTTACTTCCTTTTTCATACATTCCATACAAATCTAATGTTTATCACTTTCCTTTGAACATTATCATTCTCATTTCTTCAATATGATGTAGAGTATTTATCATTACAACAAATATATAAATATTCTAACCATAATAACATTCACATACATTTTAGTCACAATTCTAATGTGACATCTCCTTCACTTTTATCTTTAAAATATTTAATATACCTTCATATCCATTTTTACCTTTTCTACTAAAATCACTTAAAATAACTCATTTTTACTTGCTTACTTACTTTCTTTAATCTTCAAATAAATTCTCATATTATTAATCACACTATTCAATTCATAATATTGTCATGTGCAATATTATTCACTTCACATAGCTTATGTATTGAATATACATTAAACTATTAGTATCCAAATAATCTTTATCAAAATCCACTAAAACTTTAACCTTTCAACTTACTACTCCACTTAAACTTCAGTTTACCAAACTCATCTTTTATTAATATCTACTTTTAAATATTATATATATATATATATATCACAAAGCAACATCAAACATATAATTCTCACAAATCTTAAGCTCATTTCAAAAATCCAAATATCACATATTATCACTGTTGCCATGAGCTTTCACAATATGCAAACATCCCACATTTCCAACATTGAAATCACAATGTTTACATAAAGAAAGACAGTACAAACTATACCCATATCATCTCTTTTTCTTTTAAACACAACCTTAGCTTTACATACCCCAAACTTTAAATAATCACACTTTATCTATTTTACTCAATTCATTCAATATTCTACCATACTCTCTTCCTTTAAATAACATATCCTTCCATAATAACAATCTCACCATATTTCCTCTTTCTAACAAACTAAACATAAACTTTGTCATAAAAAGATTCAAATCATAGAGGAAAGAGTACATACTCTAATCTTGATTTTATTTTCAACTCATTTCCAACTTTATTCTCTTTTTCATTTCTTTATTTTCCAATCACTTTTCAATAATCAATACTTCAGAATTTACTTTCCTTAAGTAAACTCCCATTCCTGAATTTATCAATTAATCTTGTACAAATGATCATATCATTTCTTTTTCAAATTATTACTTCCATTTAAAATTTTATTCACACACTATCATTCATCTCAAGTCATTCAAATACATCACAAATCACATAATGCCACGTTCGAGACCAACCTAGATGTGAATGCATATGCATGTATTACAAATTTCATTTCAAAACTTTCTCTTTTTAATTCTACTTAGGCCGAGAATCTCGAACCTAAGCTCTGATACCAAAATAATTATACAAATATATATACAACTCACTTTTCCTACACCATTTTATATCCCATATATATGTAATGTATATGTATATGTCTTATATATATTGTATTTATATTTCCCATATATACATATACATTAATTCCAAATACAACAATAACTCTAAAATTCTTAGAGTATATTCCTGGATATTACAATTCTCTCCCCCTTAAATAATTTCGTCCTCGAAATTATCTAGCACAATAACAACCCATTTGGAACAAATCACCATCTTAATTTTCATATGAAGATAATCATATCTTACATTATAATTTATCAAATCACATAACTTTTACTCTCCCCCTTTAAGTCAATCATAACTTATCATTATATATCTATTTTTATCTTATAACTTTCTCAACAGAGCAACCAAGATATCTCATTACATTACCAATGAATTTTCTTTTATACAATAATCAACTGGATGAATTTTCTTTTATTTACTTTTCAATGGTACTGGATGGTTCTCGCTGGCTCTCTTAAGTGGGAGGTCAGGGGTTCGATCCAGGGAGGCGACCTCTCAGTGTGACAATGCCTGAGGGGCCAAATAAACAAATCCTGCTGGGTGGGCCGCGAGGGCTGTCCAGTACTGTAGCGATCGCTTGCATCCTGCGGACTCCGTGCCCAGGTGGTGAAATGGCCGGGCCGTAAGCCACTAGTGGGCCGGGCAGCCGACCTGGTCGGGGAGGGTCGTTACAGATTCATTGTTATAATAGATCTTGAATATATTGTATTTAAGTGGATGAGTGTGCTAAATAAAGAATTTTTGCCTGACACACCCATGTCACTGGGCGTGTTGATGATGCTGTTTTTCAATGTTGATGACATGGCCATAGCTTTGGGCATGTTGTAGCTACTGTAATGCAAAATTAATGACATGGGCAGTGACACATCCATGTCGATGGGTTTGTTAAAGCTTCTGTAAGATGGGAAAAAGACATGGTCATTGACATGCCATGTCATTGGGTGTGTCACTTGAAGAATTTTCCCAAAATAGCTAGTTTCCTTGTCTTTCATCTGCGATTCCTGCCTAAATGACTATAAGGCCTCAAAGTGTAAAAGATTTTTGAAATCAACCTTAACAAGTAGTGTAATAAAATTTGAATATATGATAAATATGTGTAATACCAAGTGTTGATCAAAGAATTATTCTATTGAAGTGATATACATAATTCAATGTTAATTAAAACTAATGAATTGCCCAAAGCATATAGATTTCAGATCTAGGTTAGGATTGAATGGTTAGCCAGAGGGAGGATATCCATAGTTATAGTGGGCACATCGTGCCATTAATGGACACATTGTGTCATCAGTGACAGTGGGCATATTTGGCATTATACATTCTTGAGATTTGGCATTAAAATAGCTACAGTCACTATAGATCCTTAATTTTGGCCCTAAGTTGGTAAAGAATTCCAAAATAAATTTGATCCAATTTACAACTTCTAATAAGTCAGTCCAGATTAAAGAGGCATAAATTCAATTGTAAAACCCTAAAATCAAGTTGAATAGGCCCAAATTAAAACTTTTCGGTCCATAAGTTAAAAAATACAAGAATAATTCAAGTCAGGCCGGCCGGGGTGACATGAGCAACTGCTCATGTCGACCTGGAGGGCCCAGGTCGACATGAGCATGCCTCATGTAGATCTAGCAGCCCAGATCAACATGGGGTTGGACTCATGTCGACCTGGGCTACCATATCAACTTGGTTTCAATAGGTTTTTTAGAATTTTTGACTTGAATTTCCTAAAGAGCTTAGAATTCATCTAAAAGACAAATTAGTTGAGTTAGGTTTAGGGTTTTTTGATTGGTTTTGCCTATAAATAAGAAGTCTTAATACTTTAAAAGAGGGAAAAAAAAGGAAGGAAGAGAGAGAATTTTTAGAAACATTAGGACGACAACAAATAGAGAAGTACATCAGCAGTTTTTTGAGAACGAATGAAACAACAAGCATAAATATCAAGAGAACCAAAGAAGAAGGCATCTTCACCTTGTTTACCCCAGAAATCAATTTTTTTATGGAACCGACGATGGAGGTTTGATCTTTAATCATAAATTATTCATGTTTACAGTAGCTTTATTTTCTTTGATTAATAGGAACATGCAGTAACTTGATCTTTGTTTTAATAACTTTAATTGTTTGCTTTAGTTAATATGTTAATCAGTTGGTGATCGTAACTCCACTTGCATGTTTTATAAAAACTTAAAATCATCCAATAGCTGTTGAGGGTTTGAATCAATTGTCAGAATCTAGTTTGTTTACTAAAACATCAAGAACCATAACTTATTTTATTGAAACTCAAAACCCTAAACTATTTTTATCCAAAAGCTTAAACCATTTCATTATTGAACTCCAAAATTGTGATTATTCTTCCAAAACTTTAATTTATTTCTCTAAATCCAAAATTATTTTTCATAGGCAGTAAGTTAAAATCATAAACCCTTTTTTCCAATAATCCAAGAATATCAAAACCCTAATCCCATAAATCTTTCTCTCTTAAACCCTAAATTCCTTAAACCCTAAAACCCTAACTCTAAAACCCTAATTCCAAAACCCTAATTTCAAAACCCTAGTTTCAAAAACCCTAATTCAAAAACCCTAATTACAAAACTCTAGTTTCCAAAACCCTAAGTTCAAAATCATAAATTCCAAAATTCTAATTCCTTAAAACCTTAATTTAAGATGTTAACCCTAAACTTATACTTTTTATTAATTTATTTATTTTTGAATTTGATTATGTAGTTTATTATATGTTTTAATGGTTGGTTTATTTAATTTATAATGAATGAATGAATAGAAATTTTTCTTTATTATTATTGATTTATTTTGGTACTAATGTAAGAGGTATGTTTCCACTATGTGTGTAACACCCCTGTACCCCATATACATACACCCACATATATAATATATGTATACCGGATACAAGAATGTCACAGTCTATTTAAAGCAAACTAATCTTTAAAACTTTAACATCAAATCATCATAAATCAATGTAAGTAAACTTGAAACATTTAATCATATATTATAGAAAATAATAGATAAAACATTCCTAGATAAAATACATTTACATATCTCTTCATTACCCTAAAAGTTTATCCAAAACATTTGTTTAATATGCAGCAGAAAATGTAGCGGAATATACATATATATAGATCAAATTCAATAAGTACAAAAAATATGAAATTTATACATGCTGGCAGTTCGTCTCTAATCTTGAAGTCCAACAATCAATACTTCATAAGGGATCACAGGCCTAGACTTGACTCGGTCTAGCTGAACTCTCTAGTTCAACCGGATCTACCCTATCACCTACGCGATGAATCACAATTGCGCTAAGCCAATGGCTTAGTGGTACAAACCATAATAACAATATGCTTCAAATGTAATGCCAATGTAAAACTTTCAAGATTTATAAACAATACACAAGCATATCATATTTCATAATATTACATTTCATTATATTGTTCAATTGTTTCATCATTCATGATTCTAAAGCAAAGACAAGCATGGGCCCAAAAGAAACTAATATGCCATTCAAATTCCAGAGTTACTGTTTTGGTCCAATAATCACATTTATCAAGCCCGTAGGCGAATCATTATCACAATGAGAAACATCTCATATGTAACATCCCAACTAGGCTTCAAGGACTAGGCCCAACCAAGCTTCAAGGGGGAGCTCATCATCAACCCAACTTGGCTTCAAGGACCAAGCCCAACCCAGCTTCAAGGGTTGTTACTTTTAGGCATGCCACCAACAAAACTCTGAAAATTGAATAACATACTAGGCACACAATTCTTTCTTTATTTCATTATCAAATCCATTTTCATTTTCTCATGACAATCTAGGCATAATGCCCCAAATATTTCATTTATATCATTATAGCCAACTGTAGACCCTTAATTTTTGACCCAATCCGATCCAATATGCTTTATTTAGTCCAAAATGATTTTGGTTGTTTAATTGGTCCAAAATAATTTTAATTAAATAATTTTTACCTTAGTATCTAATTTTTATTAATAAAAAATTAAAATAAACAAATAAAAATTTAAATTAAAAATAAAAATTGGAGTTGGAAAAAATTCGGCAACGAAAAGTGGTCGCGCGGGCCCGTAGGGCTGCGGGCGAAATAACTTCCCGCAGGAAATTCCTGCGAGCGAAATTTTCGCCCGCAGAAATTTCCTGAGGGCTGGCACGCCCACGGGCCCGGCAGCACAGTTTTTGCCAGCGCAAAATTTTACAACGCAATTTTTTGAATCCTAATCCAATTAGGTTTTAATTTCTTTTTTTATTAATATTACTTACCTTAATTAATTAGGAATAAACAACCTAAAAGCCACTATAAATAAGGACTAATTAAACCAAATCAGAGGAGGAAAAAAATTGGCAGTGACTTGATTTTTGAAACCAAATCAAGGAAGGAAAAGGAAAAGCTTAATAAATTGATCTTTAAAGCAGCAGTAGCACGGCAAAAACAATTCAAGAGGCAATCAAAGATTGTCTTTGGAGCTAGTTCATCCATGAAGAGTTATTTTTTGGAGAATCAACAAAAGAAGGTATGTTTTAATTCTTTTGATTTATATGTTCACAGTAGCAAAATCCACAAAATTTAAGTTTTCAAATCAAAAACTTTAGAATTTTAATTTAAATTTTCCAAGATTAGAACATTAAATCGTGACTTTCTTTTCTAAAAAGATTTAAAATTGTTATTTTTTCTTCTTAAAAACCCTAAAACACTAATTGAACATATTTTTCAACAAAACCAAAATCAAATTCTGTTTCTTTTAAGATTTTAAAGTAGGTTCTTGTTTATTAAAAAAAAAACCTTAAAAAACATCTTTTCTGCTTATAAAAACTTCAATCCATGTGTTTAAATTCATAAAATTTCATAAATCATCAAAGTGCTTTGTTAAAACCCTAAAAATAATTCCTTACCTGAGAACTCCAATTTCAAAGCCTAAATCAAAAATTCAACTTTTAAACCTAAAACAATGAACCCTAATTCTTTTAAAACCTTAAACCCTAATTTTTATGAACTCTAATCCTTTTGAAACATCAAAAAACATAAAAACATAAAAACTCAAAAAAAGTCACGGTAGCTTAATTCACTATTTAAAAATCATGAATTAAAAAGTATTTCAAAATATTCAAAACCCTAATTTCATAATTTTACCATTCAAATCTTAATTTTGTTAATCAAAGAGTCTCACCAATCCCTTAAAACATAAAACCCTAATTTATTCTAATTTCATAAAAAGTTACAATAGGCATAAATTAGACTTTTATTTGCTTTATTCAATTCCATATTTATTTATATCTTGATTTATCTCCTATGCTTTAATCTATTTAATTTCAATACTTGATTTATTTAATTTATCATGGATGGATGTTTCTTTTATTGATATTTAAATACTTTTGATGAATGATTTATTTATTATGGATGATTATTTACTTTTATCAATCAATTTAGACTTCCAAAAGTTGTAAGAGGTATGTTTCCACTTGGTGGGTACCTCATTAGTTAAACATCATGTAATTTAATTTTCTTTTCTATTTTAGAACCTTTGTAAAGGGCATGTTTCTACCTTTTGGTGGATATCCTACCTAGGCATGTGATGTAAGGACATGTTTCCATCCTTGGATGGGTGTCCATTTATTTATTTTGTTTTGTTTGGACATTGCTTTGATTTTAATATATTGATGCTTTCTTTTAATTATTGTGTGTAATATGGATAATGTTATTATACTTAAGAATTTTATAATATTAAGACCTGTAAAGGAGGCCGGTTCCAATGAACCGGGCGTTGTGGGGGTGCTGGGCCATTTCTCACCTTCCCCACACGTACCCAACTTTCCAAACCTATAAGGGGGTTGGGGATTCCTTAGGAATTGAGTCATCCACCCCTTTCTTTTTCCCTGCCCATCCGGGTGGCGACTCCATTTTCTCCTGACTTAGGTCCATGTTCTCTAAGGCCCCGAGCCTAAACAGTGCCGAAGTCGCAAGAACCATTCCACCTGGAGTGGGGGCAAAAATTCCCGCTCACAGTGGCGACTCCACTGGGGATAAGAGAAGTTGATTCCATTGGTCTTTATATTATTCTATTCTTTCTTATAATGATATTATCCATTGCATCATCTTAGATTGCATTGTGTGCGTGAGTTAGGACGCCCGTGTTACCCGTGTTATGTTATGTAAGGAATACCATACTTTCACTCAAGGTGTGGAGATCGAGCATGGCATAACCACTCATAGCCTCGTACCATTTGGTATATACTTGCTATGGGAACCTAAGCCTTTTTACCCAAAGACTAAAGCTCATGTAATTGGCCTAGTTACTTTCCTTAGGTTTTTACCCCAAATGCATGTTGTTTGACTATGGTTAGTTTATCTTAGTCTAAATCATGGCTTATTTGGTTTGTTCTTTTTCTAATATGACCTAAGTACATTTGCAAGCTCAAAATAAATTTTTCTTAAAATCCAAAAGACCAAAGCTATTTTCAAAACTTTTTAAGATGGTCTTTGGACATAAGACTTTTCTAAAAATAAATCCTTTGGCTCATGGCCCAAATACTAAGCCCAAAATCCGTTTTTCTAAAATCTTTTACAATTGGCTTAGAAACAAAACTATTTTCACCCAACCATTTTTACAAAGAGCTTGCAAAAATATTTAGGTCAATACCAAAAATCAATTGTGGGCCTAGTTTACACTAAGAACAAATTAACCATGGGCTTGTTTTTGGCATGAATCATTAGTTACTTTTTCAAGTGAGAAATCTATTTATAATAAACCTCTTAATTTCATTTTAATCCAACATAGCATAAAAGCTACTTTAGTTAGTTGAATGGATTAAAACCTAATTAATGGGAATTATCATGAATTGATTTCCATTTTCAAAAATATAACTATTGGTTGAATCGTCCGAGGGAATTATTCGAAAGCAAGATACCCCATGTTGGTATTTTGTTAACCATATACCTAGGAAAAGAGACTCGCCATTCGTGTGTGGATGATATAAGGTTGGAAGGAACGTCCTAATTTGTTCTTATTTGTTAATTGTTTGTGCATACATGCATACATGCATACATTTGCATCTCATATCATTGGTCCTCTCTGGCTCACAGCCCTGGATTATGAAAGTTCAAAAGCTTACGACAATCCGACCTACGTCGGAGATGAAGTATCTAGCAACGACTCAATCACTTGCTCACCAAAGACAATGAAGCCCGAACAAATTCAAAGAATGGTGGATGAAGCCCTCAATGCCAAGATGGAAGAAATCAAAGAGGCCCTAGCTGAGACCATGAAGAACCAATTGACTGCAATCTTAGAGAATCATGCCGAGGCATCTGCTAGCACTAAGAAACCAAAGGACAAAGGGAAGACTAAAGTTAATGAAGTGGCTTTTGATGATGAAAAGGTGGTCATTGATGATGATGATGATTGGGCTCAATACTACCAAGAGGTTCAAGAAAAGAAGAAAGAACCGAAGGCTGTCGAGAAAGCAACTATTGAAAAGACCGAGACATCTGATGTTGAAAAGATGATTGTTGATTTAGAAAAGAAATTTGAAAAGAAGCCGAAAATCGAAGAGATGTCCGAAGTTGACAAGTTATTTGAACAAGATGATGAGGTCCCTTATAAGTTCAAGATGCCTTCCTTTGCTAAGTACAATGGCACCGAAAATCCTCATCTCCACGTGAAGCAATATATCACTGCCATGCAATCTACTCGAGCTACTAATGCTCAAACCCTAAGTTACTTTATGCTCTCATTGGACCCTGTGGTCCAAAATTGGTTCAATACCTTAGATGATGAAACACAAAAGAGCTGGGATCTACTTTACAAAGCCTTCATCCAACAATATGGATATAATGTTGAGTTGGAAGTTACCTTGATGGAAGTGGAGTCCATTAGGCAAAGACTGAATGAGAATTTTTTAGATTATCTCAAGAGATGGAGAAACAAGGCTGCTTTGCTCAAGAAAAGGCCCGATGAATCTAATCAAATAAGGATGATCGTGAGAGGTGTCCTGCCCAATCTCCGCGAAAGGATGTCTCACACCCTTATAAGGGACTTCAAAGATCTTCTCCAAGCTGGTCTACAAATTGAAGAATGGGAAAGGGAGAAGAATCGCTTTTCAATGAAAAAGAATGAGAAAGGGAACTACCAGTCGGGCAATCAAAGCACACAAAAAGAAGTTGATGTTAATGTAACCGGTCAAGCAAATAGAAGGCAGTTTTCAGATCTGGGGAAGCCTTTGTCTTGGGTCTTCGATAAGCTACAAAAGAAAGGGTTGTTACAACCATTGGCTCCTCGACCTTTACCTAGTCCATTACCCCTAAAATTTGATACTAAGGCTTTTTGTCAATTTCATCAGACTCAAGGACATGAGACTGATAGGTGTACCCAATTAAGGCATGAGATCCAAGATTTGATTGACAGTGGTAAGCTACCCGAGCCGGATAAGCCCAATACCAAGAACAACCCTTTGCCTAAGTTTGGAAGAGTACCTCCACCGGCAACCTTCATGGTGGGAAAAGGATTGGAAGAAGATTTTGTTTTATCATCCTTTCAAGATGGGGATATTGAAGATATGAAAGAAAAAGAAGCTTAAACTCAACAAACTTTCCTTAGCTTGAATGTTGCTTTTCAATTTTACTTTCTTTAATATTTTGAACTATTATGCTTTTCAAACTTAAAGTTGCTTTAAATAAATTACTTTCATCAAAATTTTATTGGTCTTTGTTCATTTTTGTGCTCAACCAATGAGGAATTTAGCTTGATGTTTATAAATTAATGTGTCTAGGCATCATGACTCGAATGACTTTACTAGATGAGGGAATTACTCTATAGCATTGAGTTGTGTATGCTTACTTAGAGAGGGCTCCTGCATAATTATCTTTGTCTAGGTCTTAGTCAGTCATAGAACATGCTTTGATAAACTTTTGAGGCGAAATTGAACTCTGCTCATTTAAGGGAGAAATGATCTAGGCGTTGTTTGATTAGCCAACAACTAGTATCCACCCAATTAAATATTAATCCTTAGTTGTCCCTTTGAGCCTTCATAAAATTTTAGCTTTCTTTTCATTGGCATATAACCTCAACAACCTACCTTGAGCTATTGTGATACTTTTGGCAAGTCTTATGATCACTAAGATAAAGAGGCAATAAGATAAAAAAAGGCAATGATTAGTCAAGATCATGAAGATAATTGAAGTTCTCAAGACTATGAAGATAGTTGAAGTTCTCAAGACCATAAAGATAGTTGAAGTTCTCAAGACCATAAAGATAGTGGACGTTTTCAAGACCCTAAGAGTAGTTGAAGTTCCATTAATATATCCAAGACAACATCAACATTGGAGTAATAAATGATTTATCCCTATTAAAGAAGATTTATGTTACTCCACTCATCCATTATTGGAAGCCCAAGTTGATACAAACAAGAGAACTATGTTTGAGCTAGAACCAAAAAAAAAGAGAAAAAAAAGAGAGAGAATAGAAAAAGAAAAGAAAGAAAAAAGAATAAAAAAATAAAAAAAAGGAAGAAGAAAAAAAAAAGATAAAACCTAAAAAGGCGGTTCATAAAGCCAACTGAGTTATCTTTTACCTAAAGCAGCAAAAGGCTTCTATTTGGTTCATAAAGACCTTTTTTTGAGTTGGTCCAACCCAATCAAAGATTCAATTAAAATTGGAGGAAGACCACACAGTTCTTGAAAGTTCTGTGGTCCCATAAGAAAGAAGGACAAAATGATAAAAGAAAGGAAAGAGCAAGGAAAGAGAAGGGAAGAGTAAGAAAAATAAAAAGAAAGAAAAGGGACAAGAAGAAAAGAAACAAATTTGGGTCTTAAACTTTATGCAAGGGCAAAAAAAAAAAAAAACTATCCTAGTCAATATCCACTTTAATGCTAAGAAGATAGAAGAAATTTGGAGTCTAGCAGGGTTGCCTCCAAGCTGCCTAAAATTCCAACAAGAAATTTGTAGTGTGAAGGTTTGTCCATTGTGTCACACCAGTTCCAATCTCAAAATGACCTTCACTTAAGCCTGTTTCCCTCATAGACCCCATTTCAAGTCTATCAAAGACCTGTTGATCTCTCTTGGTAGGTAGAGTCTATTAGTGGAGATAGTTTGGATAAGCATGCATATGAGATAGACAGTATTTAAACTCAATGAGACCTTTGGCCAAGTAATGTGTATGTGCCTATCTGAAGTGCAACAGTTCTTGCTTAAATAGAAATGATTCCTGAGTTTAAGTACGGTAACTAGGGTTGTCATGTTATAGATATGTTAATTTGGAAAAATCAAGTCCTGAGGTACATCGACATTAATTTGGCAAAGCCAACATTTGATTTCAAAATGAAAAATTCGAAAAAATCTTTTGTCATAACAAAGCCTTCAAGTTAAGGGAAGTATGTTGAACCTCCAAAGGACACATTGAGCAAAGAAAATTATTATTGGCAAAGTTATGAAGAAACTACCAACTGACATGCTGAAATATAGCCCGAAGTAGATGAATCCCTGACTCTGCAACTTGGGATCTCCACCACTCATGTTTTCAACATCTTGAAGATAAAAGCCACAAATGCAAAGCTTTCAATCATTCCAATGCAAGACTTGAACAAAGCGTCAAAACAGAACCAATGATAATACTTCTACTGATCGCCTCGGTCTGTGAGTCAAGGAACCACTGTAAGTATTATTCATGCATATCATGCATACATGAGCATGTCACATCACACTTTCTTGTATTGTGTTGTCTATTCCTTGTCAAAATGAACAGCAAGCAATCAAAAGAAGATATCAAATCAGGGGGGGCATAGAAAGCCCATTGCTTGAGAAACCTCCAGTAATCTTGCAAAGAGAAGAAATGCGTGCTTATGCCAAGAACAAGACGGCAAAAATATCAATCAAAGCTTGCATGGAAAAAATCTTTGGTTTGAGCCTACACAGGGGGAAAAGTTTCTCCTTTTCAATTTTTTGGGTTTATATACCAAATATTTTTAAACTCACTTACAAATATTTTTCCACGTAGGGGGGCAAGGAGAGGATATAAAGGTCCAATTAAAAATAACTAAATCTTTGCAAAAAGAAAGAACAAAAGAATGGAACAATAGAACTCTCAAAAGAATGAAGGTCCAAAAGACAAAAGACCAATCCAGCTAAAAGAGCTGAAGACAAGGTGAAGACCCAATCTCAAAGGATGAAAATCCATTTTCAAGGGTGAAGACCCGATCTCAAAGGATGAAGATCCATTTTCAAGGGTGAAGGCCCGATCTCAAAGGATGAAGATCCATTTTCAAGGTTGAAGGCCCGATCTCAAAGGATGAAGATCCATTTTCAAGGGTGAAGACCCGATCTTAAAGGATGAAGATCCATTTTCAAAGGTGGGGTGAAGACCCGATCTCAAAGGATGAAGATCCATTTTCAAGGGTGAAGACCCGATCTCAAAGGATGAAGATCCATTTTCAAGGGTGAAGACCCTATCTCAAAGGATCAAGTTTATGATCGAGTATCCAAATCAAGTTAGGATCGAGTATCCCAACCCAATTTAGGATCGAGTATCCGAATCCAATTTAGGATCGAGTATCCCAATCCAATTTAGGATCGAGTATCCAAATCCGGTTAGGATCGAGTATCTCAATCAAAATTAATATAGAGTATCCAAGTCTAGTTTAGGATTGAGTATCCAAAATAGGGTCTAGAACCCAAATTTCCCTTAGGTCCAGAACCTAAAATTATCCTCGAGTCCAGAACTCAAAACCGGGTCCAGAATCCAAATTTCCCTTAGATCCAGAACCTAGAATTATCCTCGAGTCCAGAACTCAAAACCGGGTCCAGAACCCAAATTTCCCTTAGGTCTAGAACCTAGAATTATCCTCAAGTCCAGAACTCAAAACCGGGTCCAGAACCCAAATTTCCCTTAGGTCTAGAACCTAGAATTATCCTCAAGTCCAGAACTCAAATCCGAGTCCAGAACCCAAATTTCCCTTAGGTCCAGAACCTAGAATTATTCTCAAGTCCAGAACTCAAATCCGGGTCCAGAACCCAAATTTTCCTTAGGTCCAGAACCTAGAATTATCTTCGAGTCCAGAACTCGAATCCGGGTCCATAACCCAAATTTTCCTTAGGTCCAGAACCTAGAATCATCCTCGGGTCCAGAACCCAAAACAAGCCACCATATCAAAAATTAAGTTTTGTTGCTTTTCACTCTCTTTCACTAAGGTTTCAGATCATTCAAGCAGGGGGCAAACTGTAGACCCTTAATTTTTGACCCAATCCGATCCAATATGCTTTATTTAGTCCAAAATGATTTTTGTTGTTTAATTGGTCCAAAATAATTTTTACCTTAGTATCTAATTTTTATTAAAAAAAATGAAAATAAATAAAATTAAAAATTAAAAATAAAATTAAAAATAAAAATTAAAAATAAAAATAAAAATAAAAATTAGAGTCGGAAAAAAATCGGCAGCGAAAAGTGGTCGCGCGGGCCTGTCGGGCTGCGGGCGAGTTATTTCGCCCGCAGGTTCCTGCAGGCGAAGTTATTTCACCCGCAGGAAATTCGTGCGGGCGAAATAACTTCCCGTAGGAAATTCCGCCCGCAGAAATTTCCTGAGGGCTGGCACGCCCACGGGCCCGGTAGCACAGTTTTTGCCAGCGCAAAATTTTTCAACGCAATTTTTTGAATCCTAATCCAATTAGGTTTTAATTTCTTTTTTTTTATTAATATTACTTACCTTAATTAATTAGGAATAAACAACCTAAAAACCACTATAAATAAGGACTAATTAAACCAAATTAAAGGAGGAAAAAAATTGGCAGTGACTTGATTTTTGAAACCAAATCAAGGAAGGAAAAGGAAAAGCTTAATAAATTGATCTTTAAAGCAGCAGTAGCACGGCAAAACAATTCAAGAGGCAATCAAAGCTTGTCTTTGGAGCTAGTTCATCCAAGAAGAGTTATTTTTTGGAGAATCAACGAAAGAAGGTATGTTTTAATTCTTTTGATTTATATGTTCACAGTAGCAAAATCCACAAAATTTAAGTTTTCAAATCAAAAACTTTAGAATTTTAATTTTAATTTTCCAAGATTAGAACATTAAAGCGTGACTCTCTTTTTTAAAAAGATTTAAAATTGTTATTTTTTCTTCTTAAAAACCCTAAAACACTAATTGAACATATTTTTCAACAAAACCAAAATCAAATTCTGTTTCTTTTAAGATTTTAAAGTAGGTTCTAGTTTATTCAAAAAACCTTAAAAAACATCTTTTCTACTTATAAAAACTTCAATTCATGTGTTTAAATTCATAAAATTTCATAAATCATCAAAGTGCTTTATTAAAACCCTAAAAATAATTCCTTACCCGAGAACTCCAATTTCAAAGCCTAAATCCAAACTTCAACTTTTAAACCTAAAACAATGAACCCTAATCCTTTTAAAACTTTAAACCCTAATTTTTATGAACTCTAATCTTTTTGAAACATTAAAAAACATAAAAACATAAAAACTCAAAAAAAGTCACAATAGCTTAATTCACTATTTAAAAATCATGAATTAAAAAGTATTTCAAAATATCCAAAACCCTAATTTCATAATTTTACCATTCAAATCTTAATTTTGTTAATCAAAGAGTCTCACCAATCCTTTAAAACATAAAACCCTAATTTATTCTAATTTCATAAAAAGTTACAATAGGCATAAATTAGACTTTTATTTGCTTTATTCGATTCCATATTTATTTATATCTTGATTTATCTCCTATGCTTTAATCTATTTAATTTCAATACTTGATTTATTTAATTTATCATGGATGGATGTTTATTTTATTGATATTTAAATACTTTTGATTAAATGATTTATTTATTATGGATGATTATTTACTTTTATCAATCAATTTAGACTTCCAAAAGTTGTAAGAGGTATGTTTCCACTTGGTGGGTACCTCATTAGTTAAACATCATGTAATTTAATTTTCTTTTCTATTTTAGAACCTTTGTAAAGGGCATGTTTCTACCTTTTGGTGGATATCCTACGTAGGCATGTGATGTAAGGACATGTTTCCATCCTTGGATGGGTGTCCATTTATTTGTTTTGTTTTGTTTGGACATTGCTTTGATTTTAATATATTGATGCTTTCTTTTAATTATTGTGTGTAATATGGATAATGTTATTATACTTAAGAATTTTATAATATTAAGACCTGTAAAGGAGGCCGGTTCCAATGAACCGGGCGTTGTGGGGGTGCTGGGCCATTTCTCACCTTCCCCACACGTACCCAACTTTCCAAATCCATAAGGGGGTTGGGGATTCCTTAGGAATCGAGTCATCCACCCCTTTCTTTTTCCCGGCCCGTCCGGGTGGCGACTCTATTTTTTCCGGACTTAGGTCCGTGTTCTCTAAGGCCTCGAGCCTAAACAGTGCCGAAGTCGCAAGAACCATTCCACCGGGAGTGGGGGCGAAAATCCTCGCTCACACCAACATCAATGGCTTCACATTTCATCATTAGAGTATACATAACAAATTAAAGTAATCATACATTTTGAATCCTAACATATATTTTACATAGTTTACATAATACAAATCATAGCACCATTCTCATATATCAACAATATAATAGGTAACCTAACACATTTTCCAACCTAATGTGTTAAGTTCCAATGTGTAACACCCCTATACCCCGTATACGCAAACTAGATACTACTACACCTGTAATATACGTATACCGAATACAGGAGTGCCACGGTTTATATTAGATAACCCAATCTTTCAATTTACCAACATTATAAGAAAACTTAAAACATTCAAATTATATTATAAAGTATAATAGATAAAATGTTTATTTATTACGCAGTGGAAAATGTAGTGGTATTTACATATATATACATCAAAATCAATGTTTACAAAACATAAAATTTATACATGTTTGGCAGTTCGTCTCTAATCTTTAAGCCCACAATCAACACTTCAGAGTCTAGACTCGACTAGGTCTAGCTGAACTCTCTGGTTCTACCCTGTCACCTGTGCGATGAACCACAATCGCGCTAAGCCAACGGCTTAGTGGTACAACCCACAATAACAATATGCTTTAATGTAATTCTAATGTCACACATTCATATATAATAAACAATACATAAGAATATCATATTTCAAAACCTTACATTAAATCTTATAATTCATTTATTTCACCATTTATGATTCATATTTAAACAAAGACAAGCATGGGCCCAAAAGACACTAATATGCCATTCAACTTTCAGAGTTAATGTTTTGATTTAATTATCACATTTATCATTATCCCAACTAGGCTTCAAGGATTAGGCTCAACTAAGCTTCAAGGGGAGTGAAGCATGCTAAGAATCAACCCAACTTGGCTTCAAGAACCAAACCCAACCTAGCTTCAAGGGTTGTAAGATCTCAACTAGGCTTCAAGGACGAGACCCAACCAAGCTTCAAGGGGAGTTAAGCATGCTAAACTTCAACCCAACTTGGCTTCAAGGATCAAGCCCAACCCAGCTTCAAGAGATTGTTACTATTAGGCATGCCACCAATAACAAACTCTGAAAAGTGAATAACACATTAGGCACACAATTCTTTTATTATTTCATTATCAATTCCATTCTCATTTCCTCATAATCATCTAGCCAAACATGCCTCAATTATTTCATTTGCATCATTATAGCCAACAAAAATGGCTTCACATCTCATCATTAGGGTATACACAATACATTGGATATACAATTTGAATGATCATCATATCTTTCACATTATACAATTCATAGCATTAATCAAATGTATCAACAATGTAATAGATTACTTAGCACATTTACAACCAAATGTGTTAAGTTTCAATGTCATGTAAATGTATACAATAATGTAGGGTTTGTACTTACCTCAAGAGCAACTCACTCCACACCAAACTCCTCTTCCAAGAATCCTCAACAATTTGATTAGGAAAACTCAACTTTCTTCAAAATCTAAACCAAAGGGATAATACACACTCACTTAGAGATACACATGAGATAATAAGGCTAAGAACCAACTAGGGAAAACTCTACACATGAAACGCTCAACAACACGGGTGTGTCCCTGATCGTGCCTTAAAACCACAACACAGAAGCTTTGACATGCTCAATGACATGGGCGTGTCACTGGCCATGTCAATCCTCCCTCAACACAGCAGCTATGACACGCTCAGTGACATGGGCGTGTCACTGGACGTGTAAATGCTACTACAACACAGACACTGTGACATGCTCAGTGACATGGGCGTGTCACTGCTCGTGTCACCCATCCAAGAACACAGAACCATTGACACTCCTAAAGACCTGGCTGTGCTCATGGGCGTGTCAGGCCAAAAATGCAGATTCCGGCAACATAAACACTACATCCAACAAACCTCTTACTTCCACCATTTCCACTTCAAATAAACTTAACTAAACACACCCATAAACCATAATAACTTGCAAGAACACCAAAACAATTCAAAACATACATCAAACACCAATTCACAACCATCACATACACACAACTCAAACTCAACAATTGTTTTCTTCCAACACAAAATTAACTCTATCTCAAAATCAACACCAATAAGATTACACACCCTTAAATACACCATAATCAAACATACTCATACCATCAATAATCAACCACCAAACTCACAACACAAACTTAAAAGAAAACAAGGGAATCAAGTGGAAAACTTACCAAAAATGATGAAACTTCTTAGATTTCCAACTTGATCACTTGAAACATCCTTCAATCTTGAGTTTGGATGAGCAAAATCTATCTTTCCCTTCTTGCTATGGTGAGGGTCGGCCAACAACAAAGAAAGAAGAAGAAGAAGAAGAATGAATGAATGGCAAAGAGCAAAGTCAACTCTCCCTCTTCACTTAACCACTCAATCTCTCTTTAGTTCTCAACCAAGCAATTATATTAATATAATATTACAAATATCATCATCCACTTTCCACTTAATTTCCATTTTAATTAATTAAAATTAATTATTTCTTCTTTTGACTATTTAATAATTTCACTTGTATATGTTGTATATATCTCTATATATACAACATATACACTCTTCTCTTCTTATCTCTTATCTCTTTTCACTTAAACATATACATATAATCCAAATATAACAATAATATATTCCAAAACTTTTAGGGTATACTTTGGGATATTACACAATGTCATGTAAATGTATGCAATCAAGTAATGTTTCTACTTACCTCTAAGAGCAACACACACCAATCTAACAACCTCCTCTTCTAAGATATCTTCAACACTTGGATTGGTACAACTCAAATCTCTTTAAAACCTAATCCAAATGTGATTATACATACTCACTTAGTGATACTCATAAAGAAATAAGAATAAAAATTATCTAGGGCAAACTCTACACATGACACGCTCAACAACACGGGCGTATCCCTGGCCGTGCCCTAAACCCACAATACAGAAGCTTTTGACACGCTCAGTGACATGGGTGTGTCACTGCATGTGTCAATTCTCCTCCAACATAGAAGCTATGACACGCTCAGTGACATAGGCGTGTCATTGGATGTGTCAATCCACCAACAACACAGTAGCTATGACACGCTCAGTGACATGGGCATCTCACTGGACGTGTCACCCATACTGAAATTAGAACGAATGACACACCCAAGGACATGGCCGTGCTACTGGGTTTGTTAGGCCAAAAACCTAGAATCGACACTAAAAGCACCACATCCAACAAACATCATTCTTTCACCTTTTTCCACTCCAAACAAACTTAACCAAAACCATCAATAAACCATAATAAACTCGCATAACATCAAAATAACTCAATAACATCCATCAAAACACAATCACAACCATACTTTACAACTCAACATATACACAATCCACAACTCTATTTATCTTTACCAAACGTAACCCTTTTCTTTAATCCAAACCCAAAAATCAAAGTTAATAAGACCAAACACTTCAAACATACCAAATTAACCAAAAACACATCTACAACAACCATTCACCAAACTCAAATACACAAACTCCAAAAGAACACAAAGAAATAAGTTGGAAACTTACCAAAAGTGAAGAAAATCCTTAGAACTCCAACTTGATCACTTGAAACACCCTTCAATCTTGAGTGAGGAATCAACAAAACCTCTCTTTCCCTTGATGAAGATGGTGGTGGATGCCTATCCAAAAAGAAAGAAGAAGAAAATGAAAATAGAAATGGTCAACTCCCCTTCACTAATAGCCATATGAATTTCTCTTTAAATCTCCACCAAGCAAATACATTATAATAATATAAATATCATCTTCCACTAATAATCAAATATCTCATTTGACCATAATTAAAACATTGACTTGTATATATTGTATATATCTCTATATATACAACATATACACACACCTTCTTTTTATCTTCTCACTTAATCAAATATACACTTAAATCATTTAATCCAATTTCAACAATTAACATTTCCAAATTTTTAGGGTATCTTTTGGGATATTACAATTCTCCCCCTCTACAAATAAATTTCGTCCTTAAAATTACCTAATCTTAAGTCTGAAACAATTGAGGATACTAATCTCGCATCATTTGCTCACTTTCTTAAGTTGCCTCTTCTTTAGCATGATTCTTCTAAAGAACCTTCACAAGTGGCACATTCTTATTTCTCAACTCTTTCACTTCATGTGTCAAAATAGCCACTGGTTCTTCTTCATAAGTTAGATATGAATTCACCTCAATATATTCCACTGAAAAAATATGAGATGGGCCTGACCTGTACCTCCGTAGCATAGAAACATGAAAGACATTATGAATTCTATCCAACTTAGGCAGCAAAGCGAGTCTATAGGCCACTAGTCCAACTCTCTCCAATACCTCATAAGGTTTAATGAAACGAGGACTCAGCTTTCCTTTGCGGCCAAATCTCAAAATTCTCTTCCAAGGAGACACTTCCAAAAATACTTTATCTCCAATATAGAACTCTGTCTCTCCTCTTCAAATCTAAATAGGATTTTTGTCGATCTGAAGCTGCTTTCAACCGATCCCGAATTATCTTTACTTTCTCTTCCGTTTCTTTTATCAAATTGAGACCAACCAACTTACCTTCTCCAACCTCATCCCAACATAGAGGAATCCTACATCTCCTGCCATACAATGCCTCATAAGGTGCCATTCTAATACTGGATTGATGACTGTTGTTATAGGCAAATTCCATTAATGGCAAAAATCTGTCCCAACTTCTAGAGAAATCAATGACACAGCTCCTTAACATGTCCTCCAAAATCTGTATCACTCTCTCTGACTGCCCATCTATCTGTGTATGAAAAGCAGTGCTAAAATGCAATCTAGAACCCAAAGCATCATGCAAACTCTTCCAAAACCTTGAAGTAAACCGAAGATATCGACCCGACACCAAAGAAATTGGGACTCCATGCAACTTCACTATCTCTCTAATATACAGCTCAGCCAACTTCTCAAGAGAATAGTCCATCTGAACTAGAAGGAAATGAGCTGTCTTCATCAATAGATCAACAATCACCCAGATGGCATCATGCTTCTTCTGAGTCAAAGGCAAACCGGTCACAAAATCCATTGTTACTCGCTCCCATTTCCATTCAGGTACTGATAAAGGTTGGAGCAACCCCGAAGGAACTTGGTGCTCAGTCTTCACTCTTTGACAAGTGAGACATTTAGATACAAACTTCGCTATATCCCTCTTCATACCTGACCATCAATAATTTTGCTTCAAATCATGATACTTCTTAGTACTCCCAGGATGCATAGTAAAAGCCGACTGATGTGCTTCCTCCAAAATAGCCTTTTTCAATTTTGCATCATTGAAACACACAATCTATCTTTGTACCATAAACTACCATCACCTCTCACATAGAAATCTAGGCTCTCTCCTTTTTGGCAATCCATAACAATTTTTTGAATTTTCTCATTTGTCAACTAAGACTCTCTAATAAGATCCAACAACACCGGTCTCAATTGCAACTGAGCTAACAAAGCACCATCATCACATGATTCAAAACTAGCATGCAACGCTCTTAATTCAACAAGCAACGAGAGTGAATAAGCAGTCAAAACTACTAAAGGCTTCCAACTCAAGGCATCAGCATCAATATTTGCCTTACCAGGATGATAATCAATCAAATAGTCATAGTCTTTAATCAACTCCATCCACCGTCTCTGCTGAAGATTCAACTCTCTCGAAACACCCAAATATTTCAAACTCTTATGATCTGTATAGATGAAACACTTCTCCCCATAAAGATAATGTCGCCAAATCTTCAAGGCCAAAACTATAGCTGCCAACTCCAAATCATGCGTTAGATAATTAAGCTCATGTGACTTCAACTGCTGAGAAACATAAGATATGACTCTACCCTCCTGCATCAAAACACAACCTAAACCATTATGTGAAGCATCACTGTAAATCACATATGGTTTATCTTCCACAGGCAAAGTAAGAATAGGAGCTTCAGTCAACATATCCTTCAACTGCTCAAAGCTTGCTTGACACTGATCTATCCACATGAATCTATTGCTTGACACTGATCTGTCCACATGAATATATCTCCCTTCCAAAGCAATCTTGTGAGTGGAGTAGCTATCAAAGAAAAACCTTTCACAAACCGTCAATAATAGCCTGCCAAAACCAAAAAACTTCTAACTTCAGTCACTGTCTTTAGTGGACTCCAATTCAAAATAGCTTCAACTTTACTCGGATCAACTCTTATACCATCTGCTGAAACCACATGGCCGAGAAAAGTCACTTGATCAAGCCAAAATTCACACTTAGACAGCTTAGCATATAACTACTTCTCTCTCAAGGTCTGCAATACCATTCATAAATGCTTATCATGATCCTCCTCATTATGAGAATACACCAAGATCTCATCGATAAAGACCACTACAAATTATTCTAGATAGGGTCCAAACACCCTGTTCATCAAATCTATAAAAGTTGTTGGTGCATTCGTCAATCCAAAAGGCATCACCAAAAACTCATAATGTCCATACCTTGTGCAGAAAGTTGTCTTAGATATATCTTCAGCTCTGATCTCAACTGATGGTACCCTGATCTCAAATCAATTTTTGAGAATACTGCTACTCCCTTCAATTGATCAAAGAGATCATCTATACTAGGCAAAGGATACTTACTCTTGATAGTCACTTTATTGAACTGCCTATAATCAATGCACAATCTCAAAGTACCATCCTTCTTCTTCACAAACATAACAGGTGCTCCCCACGGAGACATACAAGGGTGAACAAACCCTTTATCCAGTAACTTCTGCAACTGCACCTTCAACTCTCTCAACTCAGCAGGTGCCATTCGATAGGGAGTAATAGAGATGGGAGTGGTACCTAGCAACAAATCGATACCAAATTCAACCTCTCTCTAAGGGGGTATCCCTGGCAACTCCTCATGAAAAATATCCAGGAATTCAGCAACTGTGGGTATACTATCAAGTTGAGAACCCACTACTCTGGTATCCACAACATGAGCAAGATAAGCTTCACATCCTTTCTGAATCAACCTCCTAGCTACAACAGCTGAAACAAATATAGATGCAAGTTGTCTCTGCTCACTAGATACCATAACACTACTACCATCACCGGTTCTTAAGGTAACACACTTATTCTGATAGTCTACCACAGCCAATCCATGCCTAAGATCAAATCATACTCTTTAAAGGGCATTTCAATCAAATCACCCAAAAACTCCTCATCCTGTACCACAACTGAACTATTATGATGCACCTTGCTAACTACCACACTTTTCCCTAAAGGATTTGTCACAAAAACATCAAATCCTAGGGACTCTGAATGCAAATCAGACACAGGAAAAATAGATACACTTATATATGAATGAGTAGATCCTGGATCAATTAGAGCAAGAACTGAAATACCAAATAAAGAAAATATACCCGCAATGACGGCTGAAGCATCTGGCTGCCTCTGCATCACATACAATCTCTGTGATGGCTCAGCCTCATCTGGCCTATTGCCTCTGGATGTAGAGCCTCCTCTCTTACTAATCCCGAGTCGACCACCTCTACTAAAACCTCTGCCCCCTCAACCTCCTCTAGCACTAGGTCGCAAAGCTACAGTATCAGTCTGTCTATCCTCCAGTAGCTCAGGGCAATCTTTGATGAAATGATCAGGCGACCCACATCTAACACACTCCTAGTTCACCCGTCTTCCAGCAAGCACCCTCATGTGCCCTACCATAATGAACACATGTAGGTGGAATAGACCTATGAACCACTGGAGTTGGAGCATTAGCTATAGAAACTGTAGATCTCAGTCTCCACCTCTGATACTGAACTGACCAACCAGACAGCCTCTGGCTCCTACTAACTCTCGGAATAAAACTTCCTCTACCTCTCTTCAAGGATGAAGACCCTAACTCAAACAGGGGTCTCCTAACTCTAGTCTCCTCCTCAGTAGCAGCTGCTGCAACACCCTGCGCTCTCTCAACACTTCTAGCAGCTGTAACCAACTGAGAAAAATCTTGGTACCGAGAATCAGCAATAATACACATGATAGAGGGTCTCAACCCCTCCTCAAATCTCCTGCACCGGTCTATCTCATCTGAAATAATCCCACCGGCATAATGACTTAACCGGATGAACTCTATCTCATACTCTCTCACTATTCGATTTTCCTGCCTCAGATTCAGAAACTCCATCTTCATTGCATCTTTATACTCCCTCAGAGTATACTTCTGCTTAAACTCCTGCAGAAAATCACCATAAGTCAGGGTCGATGGATCATCCATCGAATGTGGAACCGTCTTCCACCAATCATAAGCATCTATCTGCAGAAGGGATCTAGCATAATCAAATTTCTCTTCAGGAGTAGCCTGCAGCTGGATAAATACTCCCTGAACTCTATCCAACCACTGCTCAGCTACTACAAGATGTGTAGTGCCAAAGAAATCTTCAGCTCTGAACTTCCTCAATTTATCATGCTGCCTTACCGGTACTTGTGGCTGTGGTTGCGGTGGCAGCTGCTGCACTTGAGCCTACCTCAATAATTCTACCATATGCCGTAACCAAACCAGTGGAATCTCATCAGTAGCTAGTGTAGACCCTTAATTTTTACCCCAATTTGATATGGTCCTAATTAAAGGATGCCAAAATAAATTTGATCCGACTTTAAATATCTAAACCTAGTTTATAATTTTTAAAAGGAGTCGGTTTGGATTAAAGAGGCATATATTTGATTGTAAAACTCTAAAACCAAGTGGAATTGGCCCAAATTAAAATTTCTCGGTTCATCATTTAAAAAAGGCCAGAATAATTTAATTGAGGCCGGCCTGGAGACATTAGCATGCTTCATGTCAACCTTGGCAGCCCAAGATCGACATGAGCATGCCTCATGTCGACTTGGGCAAGCTAGGTCGACATGAGCAAGCCTTATGTCGACCTTGGGAGGCTAGGTCGACATGAACATGCCTCATGTCGACCTTGGCAACCCAAGATCAACATGAGCATGCCTCATGTCGACTTGGGCAGCCCAAGGTCGACATGAGGTTGGTCTCATGTCGACCTAGGGCAATTAGGTTGACATGGGTTCAATATGTTTCTGAATTCAACTAGAATTTGTTTTAGGGACTGTTTTATATTAGGTTAAGGATTCTGAGTGAGGTTCGGCTATAAGTAACAATGTTTTAGAATTCATAAGGGGGAGAAAAGATTAACAAGGAGAAAAATTTAACAAGGGAACATTAAGAGGGGATGGCAAGGAACATTAACAAGATAGCAAAGAGACGGCAGCAAACAGAAAAGATTAGCAGCAAACATTCATCAGTAATCAATCATTCAAAGACAGCAACGCTGTCTTTGTTAATTGTTCATCCAGAAGTTAATTTTGGAGTAACCAACGAGTGGAGATTTGATCTTTAATCATGAATTATTTACGTTTATAGTAGTTTTGTTTCTTTGATTAATAAGAACATGCATGCATGCAGTAACTTTGAACACACAGTAGCTTGATATTTGAACATGCAGTAAGTTGTTTTTTCATTTTAATAACTTTAATTGTTTGCTTTGGTTTTTGTTTTAATAACTTTAATCTTTTGCTTTAATTATCACATTGATCAATTGGTATTCATAATCCCACTGGCATATTTCATAAAGCATAAAACTATCCAGTAGTCAACAATTAATTGTTAAAATCTATCTTGTTTACTTTAACTTCGATAACCGTATGTTATTTCATTAAAACTCAAAACCTCAAACTATTTTTATCTAAAAGCCTAAACCATTATTAAACTCCAAAATATTGATTATTTTTCCAAAACCTTAATTTATTTTTCCAAATCCAAAATTGTGTTTTTTTAGGCAATAAGTCAATTCCAAAAACCCTAATTCCAAAACCTTAGTTTTAAAAACCCTAATTCCAAAAACCCTAATTCCAAAACCCTAATTCCAAAACCCTAGTTTCAAAAAAACCCTAAAAATCCTAATTTCAAAACCTTAATTATAAAACTTTAGTTTCTAAAACCCTAAATTCAATTGATAATTCTTTAAAACCCTAAATTTACATATTTATTGCTTTATTTAATTTTAGATTTGATTATATAGTTTATTATATTTTTTAATGGATGATTTATTTAATTTCAATACTTGATTTATTTAATTTATCATGGATGGATGTTTATTTTATATTTTGATTAATAGCTTTGATGAATGATTTATTTATGGTGAATGGTTATTTACTTTTATCAATTTATTTAGATTTCCAAATGTTGTAAGAGGTATGTTTCCACTTGTTGGGTACCTCATTAGTTAAATATCATGTAATTTAATTTTCTTTTCTATTTTAGAACCTATGTAAAGGATATATTTCTTCCTTTTGGTGGGTGTCCTATTTAGGCATGTGATGTAAGGACATGTTTCCATCTTCGGATGGGTGTCCATTTATTTGTTTTTCTTGGACCTTGCTTTGATTTTAATGTAATGATGCTTTCTTTTAATTATTATGTGTAATATGGATATTGTTGTTATATTTAAGAATTTTATAATATTAAGACCTGTAAAGGAGGCCAGTTCCAATGAACCGGGCATTGTGGGGGTGCTGGGCCATTTCTCACCTTCCCAACACATACCCAACTTTTCAAACCCATTTGGGGATTGGGGATTCCTTAGGAATCGAGTCATCCACCCCTTTCTTTTTTTTCGGCCCGTCCGGGTGGTACTCCATTTTCTCCGGACTTAGGTCCGTGTTCTCTAAGACCCCGAGCCTAAATAGTGCCGAAGTCACAAGAACCATTCCACCGGGAGTGGGGGCGAAAATGCCCGCTCACAGTGGCAACTCCACTGGGGATAAGAGAAGTTGATTCCGTTGGTCTTTATATTATTATGTTCTTTCTTATAATGATATTGTCCATTGCATCATCTTAGATTGCATCGTGTGCGTGAGTTAGGATGCCCTTGTTACCCGTGTTGTGTTATGTAAGGGATACCATACTTTCACTCAAGGTATGGAGATCGAGCATGGCATAACCACTCATAGCCTCGTACCATTTGGTATATACTTGCTATGGGAACCTAAGCCTTTTTACCCAAAGACCAAAGCACATGTAATTGGCCTAGTTACTTTCCTTAAGTTTTACCCCAAATGCATGTTGTTTGACTATGGTTAATTTATCTTAGCTTAAATCATGGCTTATTTGGTTTGTTCTTTTCCTAATATGACCTAAGTATATTGTAAGCTCAAAATAATTTTTCTTTAAAATCCAAAAGACCAAAGCCATTTTTAAAATTTTTCAAGATGGTCTTTAGACATAAAACTTTTCTAAAAACAAATCAAAAAATGCTTTTGCTCATGGCCCAAATGCTATGCCCAAAATCCATTTTTTCTAAGATCTTTTTACAATGGGCTTAGAAACAAAATTGTTTTTATCCAACCTTTTCTTACAAAGAGCTTGCAAATTATTTAGGTCAATTAAGAAATACCAAAAATCAATTGTGAGCCTAGTTTATACTAAGAAATAATTAATCATGGGCTTGTTTTTGGCATGAATCATTAGTTACTTCTTCAAGTGAGAAATCTGTTTATAATAAACCTCTTAATTTAGTTTTAATCCAATATAGCATAGAAGCTACTATAGTTGGTTGAATGGATTAAAACCTAATTAATGGGAGTTATTATGAACTGATTTCCATTTTTGAAAATATAACTATTGGTTAAAACGTCCGAGGGAATTATTAGAAAACAAGATACCCCATGTTGGTATTTTGTTAACCATATTACCTAGGAAAAGAGACTCGCCATTTGTGTGTGGATGTTATAAGGTTGGAAGAAACGTCCTAATTATCTTTCTTTATTGATTGTTTGTGCATACATGCATACATTTGCATCTCATATCATTGATCCTTTCTGGCTCATAGACCTGAAGTAGAACAATTCAAGAGCCTACAACGATACCCCCTACAACATTGATTTTGATTCAAGCACTTCATTGGAAGGATGGATGTGAACCAGCTAAGGGACATAGTCGATGAAGTTGTCAAAGCTAGGATGGCCGAGCTACGAGATCAATTTGTTGAAATTATGAGGACCCAGTTGATTCAAATTCTAAAGATCATCAACAATGCTAATGAGGCATCTCCCATTGACATAAGAAAGAAGGAAAAGGCAATATTAACAAGGAACATGTCTACTGATAGAGATCGAATGAAAAATGAGAGATCAATCCCTATTCTACTAGACCAACTGAAACATGTGCTATCTAAGTGGAATAATAAGAGCGGCTATCACCCTAGTCGACAAAGTCAAAGGGAAAGAGGAGGTGTTGAGAAAGATGCAACAACTAAGCCAACAAAGAAGGGTAAATTTTCAGACTTAAGGGAGCCTTTGTCAAAGATGTTAGAAAATCTAATGAAAATGGATTTGCTACAACCATTGGCACCTTGACCTCTACATAAGCCTCTACCACCAAATTTTGATGCCAAAGTTTTCTATGAATGTCATCAAATGCAAGGGCATGAGACAGATAAATGTGTTCGATTAGGGCACAAAATCCAAGATTTGATTGACAGTGGAAAGCTGCCTAAGCCTGATAAGCCCAACACTAAGAATAATCCTCTGCCTAAATTTGGAAGGGCACCATCGCTTACAACCTTCATGAAGAGTTTTATCTTGTCACCTTGTCATGATATGGATAGAGAAGCTGCTAAAGATGATGATGAAGCAATGATCCTTGATGATGCAAAAAATCCTTGCCCTTGAGATGTCTAATCTTTGACTCTAACTCAACGAACTTTCCTTAGCTTGAATGTTGCTTTTCAATTTTGCTTTCTTTAATATTTAATTGGAATAATCTTATTTTTCAAATTATGTTTGTTTGAATAAATTACTTTCATCAAAATTTATGTTGGTCTTTGTTCATTTTGATGCTCAACCAATGAGGAATTTAGCTTGATGTTTATAAATTAATGTATCTAGGCATCATGACTTGAATTACTTTACTAGGTGAGGGAATTACTCTATAGCATTGAGTTGTGTATGCTTACTTAGAGAGGGCTCCTGCATAATTACCTTTGTCTAGGTCCTAGTCAGTCTTAGAACATGCTTTGACAAACTTTCGAGGCGAAATTGAACTCTGCTTATTTAAGAGAGAAATGAACTAGGCATTGTTTGGTTAGCCAACAACTAGTATCTACCCAATTAAATATCAATCCCTAGTTGTCCCTTTGAGCCTTCATAAAATTTTAGCTTTCTTTTCATTGGCATATAACCCCAACAACCTGCCCTGAGCTGTTGTGATACTTTTGGTAAGTCTTATGATCACTAAGATGAAGAGGCAAGAAGATCACAATGATTAGTCCAAATCATGAGGATAGGTGAAGTTCTCAAGACCATGAAGTTAGTTGAAGTTCTCAAAACCATAAGGGTGGTTGAAGCTCTCAATACCATAAGGGTAGTTGAAGTTTTTCTAATATCTCCAATACATCGAGACATCATCAGAGTAACAAATAATTTATCCCTGTTAAAGGAGATTTATGTTACTCCACTCATCCATTATTGGAAGCCCAAGTTGGTACAAACAAGACATATCTTTTAGAGCTAGAAAAAAAAAAGAAGAAGAAGAAGAAAAGAGAAGAAAAGAAAACAAAAAAGACAAAAGAAAAGAAAAGAAAAAGAAAAAAAAGAAGAAAGATAAAACCTAAAAAGGCAGTTCAGAAAGCCAACTGAGTTCTCTTTTACCTGAAGCAGTAAAAGGCTTCCATTTGGGTTATAAGGACATTTTGACTTGAATTGTCCAACCCAATCAAAGATTCAATCAAAATTGGAGAAAAGAAGGAAGACCATCCAGTTCTTGAAAGTTCTGTACTTGATAGTCCAATAAGAATGAAGGACAAAAAGATAAAAGAAAGGGAAGAGTAAGGAAAGAGAAAGAAAAGGGAAGAGTAAGCAAAATAAAGAGGAAAGAAAAGGGAAAAGAAGAAAAGAAATGAATTTGGGTCTTAAACTTTTTGCAAGGGCAAAGAATGTCCTAATCAAGATTCAGATTAATGCCAAGAAGACAGAAAGAATTTAGAGTCTAGCAAGATTGCTCCCAACTGCCTAAAATTCAAATAAGAAATTTATAGTGTGAAGGTTTGTCCATTGTGTCACATCAGCTCCTATCTCAAAATGGCCTTCATTTAACCCATGTCCCTTATAGACCCCATTTCAAGCCTATCAAAGACCTGTTGATCTCTCTTGGTAGGTAGAGTCTATTAGTGGAGATAGTTTGGATAAGCATGCATACGAGATAGACAATATTTAAACTCAAATGAGACCTTTGGCCAAGCAATGTGTATGTGCCTATCTGAAGTGCAACAATTCTTGCTTAAATAGAAATAATTCCCGAGTTTAGTATGGTAACTAGGGTTGTCATGTTATAGATATGTTAATTTGGAAAATCAAGTCCTGAGGTGCATTGACATTAATTTGGCAAAGCTAACATTTGATTTCAAAATCAAAATTCAAAAAAAAAAGTGTTTTTTCATACAAAGCCTTCAAGTTAAGAGAAGTATGTTGAACCTCCAAAGGACACATTGGGAAAAGGAAATGATTATTGGCAAGCTGCCAATTGACATGCTGAAACATAATTTGAAATGGATGCATCCCTAACTCTGCTGTTTGGGGTCTCCACCACTCATATTCTTAACATCTAGAAGATAAAAGCCACAAATGCAAAGCTTTCAATCATTCCAATGCAAGACTTGAACAAGCGTCAAAACGAAACCGATGAGAACACTTATACTGATCACCTCGGTCTGTGAGTCGATGGAACGACTGTAAGTATTATTCATGCATACATGAGCATATCACATCGCACTTTCTTGTCTTGTATTGTTTATTCCTTGTCAAAATGAATAGCTCACACACTCTGTGAAGTAAAGAATCAAAAGAAGATATAAAATCAGGGGGGCATGGAAAGCCCATTAATTGCGGAAGCTCCAGTCATTTTGTGAAAGAAGAAATACATGCTTGTGCGAAGAATTAAACAACAAAAACATCAATCAGAGCCCACATCGAAAAATCATTGGAGTCAAGGAGAGGATACAAGGTCTAATTAAAAATAGCTGAATTTTTGCAAAAAGGAAAAACAAAAGAATGGAACATTAGAACTCTCAAAAGAATGAAGATGCAAAAGACAAAAGATCAGTCCAGCTAAAAGAGCTGAAGCAACGGTGAAGACCCGATCTCAAAAAAGGAAGATCCATTTTCAAAGGTGAAGATTCGTTTTGAGGGTGAAGGACCACAATGCATAGAACGGCTAGAGTAGTCAGACTTCTCAACTGATAAAAGGTTAGTCAAACTCATTCTTGGGTCCAAGTACCCAAATCAATTCAATCTCGGGTTCAAGTACCCAATCTCAGGTTCAAGTACCCAAATCAATCCAATCTCAGGTCCAAGTACCAATCTCGGGTCCAAGTATCCAAATTCAATCCAATCTCGGGTCCAAGTACCCAATCTAGAGTCAAAGTACTCAATCTCGGGTCCAAGTACCCAAATCAAATCAATCTCGGGTCCAAGTACCCGATCTAGGGTCCAAGTACCCAAATCTAATCAATCTCGGGTCTAAGTACCCGATCTCGGGTCCAAGTACCCAAATCAAATTCAATCTTGGGTCCAAGTACCCAATCTCAGTTCCAAGTACCCAAATTAAATCAATCTAGGGCCCAAGTACCAAATCTCGGGTCCAAGTACCAAATTCAATCCAATCTCGGGTCCAAGTACCCAATCTCGGGTCTAAGTACCAAAATCAATCCATTCTCGGGTCCAAGTACCCCAAATCCAATTAATCCAGGGTCTAAGTACCTAATCTCAAGTCCAAGTACCCAAATCAAATCAATCTCGGGTCTAAGTACCCAAATCAAATTAATCTCGGGTCCAAGTACCCGATCTCGGGTCTAAGTACCCAATCTCGGGTCCAAGTACCCAAATCAAATTCAATCTTGGGTCCAAGTACCCAATCAATCTCGGGTTCAAGTACCTAATCTCGGGTCAAAGTACCCAAATTCAATCTAATCTCGGGTCCAAGTACCCAATCTCAGGTCCAAGTAACCAATCTCGGGTCCAAGTACCCAAATAAAATCAATCTCGAGTCCAAGTACCTAAATTAAATCCAATCTCGGGTCCAAGTACCCAATCTCGAGTCCAAGTACCCAAATCAAATCTAATCTTGGGTCCAAGTACCCAATCTCGGGTCCAAGTACCTAAATCAAACCAGTCTCGGGTCCAAGTACCCAAATCCAATCAATCTCGGGTCCAAGTACCCAAATCAAATCAATCTCGGGTCCAAGTACCCGATCTCGGGTCTAAGACCCAATATTGGGTCCAAGTACCCAAATCAAATTCAATCTCGGGTCTAAGTACCCAAATCAAACAAAAAACAAAACCTCAACCATCTCAAAAATTAAGTCTTATTGCTTTTCACTCTCTTTTGCTGTAGTCTCAGATTGTTCAAGAAGGGGGCAAACTGTTGACCCTTAATTTTTACCCCAATTTGATATGGTCCTGATTAAAGGATGCCAAAATAAATTTTATCCAACTTTAAATATTTAAACCTAGTTTATAATTTTTAAAAGGAGTCGGTTTGGATTAAAGAGGCATATATTTGATTGTAAAACCCTAAAACCAAGTGGAATTGGCCCAAATTAAAATTTTTCGGTTTATAAGTTAAAAAAGGTAGAATAATTTAATTGAGGCCGGCCTGGAGACATTAGCATGCTTCATGTCAACCTTGGCAGCCCAAGATCAACATGAGCATGCCTCATGTCGACTTGGGCAAGCTAGGTCGACATGAGCAAGCCTCATGCCGACCTTGGGAGGCTAGGTCGACATGAATATGCCTCATGTCAACCTTGGCAGCCCAAGAACGACATGAGCATGCCTCATGTCGACTTGGGAAGCCCAAGGTCGACATGAGGTTGGTCTCATGTCGACCTAGGGCAATTAGGTTGACATGGGTTCAATATGTTTCTGAATTCAACTAGAATTTGTTTTAGGGACTGTTTTATATTAGGTTAAGGATTCTGAGTGAGGTTCGGCTATAAGTAACAATGTTTTAGAATTCATAAGGGGGAGAAAAGATTAACAAGGAGAAAAATTTAACAAGGGAACATTAAGAGGGGATGGCAAGGAACATTAACAAGATAGCAAAGAGACGGCAACAAACAGAAAAGATTAGCAGCAAACATTCATCAGTAATCAATCATTCAAAGACAGCAACGCTGTCTTTGTTAATTGTTCATCCAGAAGTTAATTTTGGAGTAACCAACGAGTGGAGATTTGATCTTTAATCATGAATTATTTACGTTTATAGTAGTTTTGTTTCTTTGATTAATAAGAACATGCATGCATGCAGTAACTTTGAACACACAGTAGCTTGATATTTGAACATGCAGTAAGTTGTTTTTTCATTTTAATAACTTTAATTGTTTGCTTTGGTTTTTGTTTTAATAACTTTAATCTTTTGCTTTAATTATCACATTGATCAATTGGTATTCATAATCCCACTGGCATATTTCATAAAGCATAAAACTATCCAGTAGTCAACAATTAATTGTTAAAATCTATCTTGTTTACTTTAACTTCGATAACCGTATGTTATTTCATTAAAACTCAAAACCTCAAACTATTTTTATCCAAAAGCCTAAGCCATTATTAAACTCCAAAATATTGATTATTTTTCCAAATCCAAAATCCCATTTTTTTTAGGCAGTAAGTCAATTCCAAAACCTTAATTTTAAAAACCCTAATTCTAAAAACCCTAATTCCAAAACCATAGTTTCAAAAAAACCCTAAAAATCCTAATTTCAAAACCTTAATTATAAAACTTTAGTTTCTAAAACCCTAAATTCAATTGATAATTCTTTAAAATCCTAAATTTACATATTTATTGCTTTATTTAATTTTAGATTTGATTATATAGTTTATTATATTTTTTGATGGATGATTTATTTAGTTTCAATACTTGATTTATTTAATTTATCATGGATGGATGTTTATTTTATATTTTGATTAATAGCTTTGATGAATGATTTATTTATGGTGAATGGTTATTTACTTTTATCAATTTATTTAGATTTCCAAATGTTGTAAGAGGTATGTTTCCACTTGTTGGGTACCTCATTAGTTAAATATCATGTAATTTAATTTTCTTTTCTATTATAGAACCTATGTAAAGGACATATTTCTTCCTTTCGGTGGGTGTCCTATTTAGGCATGTGATGTAAGGACATGTTTCCATCTTCGGATGGGTGTCCATTTATTTGTTTTGCTTGGACATTGCTTTGATTTTAATATAATGATGCTTTCTTTTAATTATTGTGTGTAATATGGATAATGTTGTTATATTTAAGAATTTTATAATATTAAGACCTGTAAAGGAGGCCAGTTCCAATGAACCGGGCGTTGTGCGGGTGCTGGGCCATTTCTCACCTTCCCTACACGTACCCAACTTTTCGAACCCATTAGGGGGTTGGTGATTCCTTAGGAATTGAGTCGTCCACCCCTTTCTTTTTCCCTGCCCTTCCGGGTGGCGACTCCATTTTCTCCGAACTTTGGTCCGTGTTCTCTAAGGCCCCGAGCCTAAATAGTGCCGAAGTCGCAAGAACCATTCCACCGGAAGTGGGGGCGAAAATCCCCGCTCACAGCTGGTCTCTCTGGCATAGGAGTAGGTGCCTGACCAGCTATCTCAACCCTAGCTCCATCTCTACCCTCATCAGGAGCTACACTCTCAGCACTACTTTCTATGGATTGACGTGACTGAGATGCTATCACTACCTATATCTGCAAACACAGTAGAAATTACCTCATCAAAGATCAGAAACTGCCAGTGCCAATGCATGTATCTTATTTAAAAACCATATTTTAAAAACTAAAATTTTGTTTTCCTTACAATTCACCTAGGTTGAGAACCCCAAATCTAGGCTCTGATACCAAAACAATTGTAACACCCCTGTACCCCATATACATATGCCACATACACCCACATATGTAATATATGTATACCGAATACAAGAATGTCACAGTCTATTTAAAGTAAACTAATCTTTATAACTTTAACATCAATTCATCATAAATCAATGTAAGTAAACTTAAAACATTTAATCATATATTATAGAAAATAATAGATAAAACATTCCTTGATAAAATACATTTACATATCTCTTCATTACTCTAAAAGTTTATCCAAAATATTTGTTTAATATGTGGCAAAAAATGTAGCGAAACATACATATATATACATCAAATTCAATAAGTACAAAAAAAATATGAAATTTATACATGTTGGCAGTTCATCTCTGATCTTGAAGTCCAGCAATCAATACTTCATAAGGGATCACAGGCCTAGACTCGACTCGGTCTAGCTAACTCCCCAGTTCAACCTGATCTACCTTGTCACTTGCGTGATGAATCACAAACGGGCTATGCCAACGACTTAGGGGTACAAACCATAATAACAATATGCTGCAAATGTAATGCCAATGTCAAACTTTCAAGAATTATAAACAATACACAAGGATATAAAATTTCATAACATTACATTTCATTATATTGTTCAATTATTTCGTCATTCATGATTCACATTTAAATCAAAGACAAGCATGGGCCCAAAAGAAACTAATATGCCATTCAAAAGAACACAAAGAAATAAGTTGGAAACTTACCAAAAATGAAAAAATCATTAGAACTCCAACTTGATCACTTGAAACACCCTTCAATCTTGAGTGAGGAATCAATAAAACATCTCTTTCCCTTGATGAAGATGGTGGTGGCTGCCTATCCGTAAAGAAAGAAGAAGTAAATGAAAATAGAAATGGTCAACTCCCCTTCACTAATAGCCATATGAATTTTTCTTTAAATCTCCACCAAGCAAATACATTATAATAATATAAATATCATCTTCAACTAATAATCAAATATCTCATTTGACCATAATTAAAACATTGACTTGTATATGTTGTATATATCTCTATATATATAACAGATACATACACCTTCTTTTTATCTTCTCACTTAATCAAATATACACTTAAATCATTTAATCCAATTTCAACAATTAACATTTCCAAAATTTTAAGGTATCTTTTGGGATATTACATTGTGGGCACCTCATTAGTTAAATATTATGTAATTTAAATTATTTTAATGTTTTTAGACCTATGTAAAGGACATGTTTCCACCTTTCGGTGGGTGTCTTATTTAGTTTTAGACACGAACGATGTAAGGACACGTTTCCATGTTCAAATGGGTGTACATTTATTTATTTTGTTTGAACATTGTTTTAATTTTAATATAACGATGATTTATTTTAATTGTTGCATGTAGTATGGATAATATCATTATATTTAAGAATTTTATAAGACTTGTAAAGGAGGCCGGTTCCAATGAACCGGGCGTTGTGGGGGTGCTGGGCCATTTCTCACCTTCCCCACAGGTACCCAACTTTCAGAACCCATTAAGGGGTTGGGGATTCCTTAGGAATCGAGTCATCCACCCCTTTCTTTTTTCCTGGCCCGTTAGGGTGACGACTCCATTTTTCTTTAGGCTTAGGCCCTTGTTCTCTAAGGCCCCGAGGCTAAACTATAACACCCCTATACCCCGTATACGTACACAGCATGCTTATACGATCGTAATATACGTATACTGAATATAGAAATGCCACTGTTTATAAAAATACACAAGTCATATTTTTGAAAATAAGTGAAGCAAATCTCAAACATTTAAAAGAAATTCAAAAGACACCATAGATAAAAATGTTTATTAATCCGCAGCGGAAATTATTACAACTATTTACAAAACATAAAATATATACATGATTGGCAGCTTGACTCTCTGATCTTTAAGCTCTAGGCCAACTCTTCAAGCAAAAACTCAACTAGGTCTAGAGGAATCCCCCGTTTCAACCCTATCACCTGCGCGATGAACCACAATCGCGCTGAGCCAACAACTCAGTAGTACAAACCATAATGATAATATGCAATGTCAATCTCAATGTCATGCATTCAACAATAGAGATCATACTCCTAAATGTTACATTTCATTATTTCAATAATGCTAACATTTCATTCACATTATCTCATAATTGTATCATCATTCATGGAACACATTTAACATAGACACCTATGGGCCCGACAAGTATTTAATATGATATTCAAAGTTCAGAGTTACTGCTTTGGTCCATAATCACAAATAATCAAGCCCGTAGGCAATACACATATATATCTCTATCCATGGATAGTGTAACAAACCCAGTCTCTTGGACCATCAACTCAACAAGCTTGAGGAGATCCTCAACCCGGCAAGACTGTTACCTGTAATAGACCCAGTCTCTTGGACCATCAACCCGACTAAATCGAGGAGATCCTCAACCCGGCAAGACTGTTACCTTTCATATATTTCATATTCATAGTTCACATAGTGTAACAGACCCAGTCTCTTGGACCTCAATTCAACTCAAATTGAAGAGATCCTCAACCCGGCAAGACTGTTACCTTTTTACATTTGATAGGCATGCCGCCAAACCCAGAACTCTGAAATTGAATAACATATTAAACATACAATTATTTCACTTGCCTCTTTATCATTCTCTTTCTCAAATCATATCTCATAATCAAATGGGCAATCATGCCTCATCAATTTCATTTGCATAACCATGGCCAACAACAATGGTTTCATTACATCTCCATTCATATCAAGACAATTCATCATCATACATATAACACATTACATTCCACAGGATTTACAATGTGCAAAATATCACATTATTCATATGTATCAACAATGCAATATCAAATGGATGTATGCAACAATACAAAGTTTGTACTTACTTTAAAAGCAACCCACACAATACTAAGCACTTCTTCTTCCAAAAATCTTTCACCACTAGAATTATGGCAATTCACTTTCTTCACAAACCTATTCCAAAAGAAAGATGAAACTCACATAAGATCATAAGGCTAAGAACCAACTAGGGCAAACTCTAAACATGACACGCTCAAAAACACGGGCGTGTCCATGACCGTGCCCTAACTCCACAACACAGAAGCTTTTACACGCTCAGAACCACAGGCGTGTCACTAGGCGTATAATACATTCTGCCTCTCAGAAACATTGACACGTCCAACAACATGAGCGTGCTCATGGCCGTGTCAATTCCCCAAAAACACAGTGGCTATGACACGTTCAATAACACGGGCGTGTTACTGGTTGTGTCAATCCTACTGCCACACAGAACCATTGACACGCCTAAAGACCTGGACGTGCTCATGGGCGTGTCAGGCCAAAAACCCAGATTCCTGCCAAAACAACAGAACACTCAACAAATCACTTCTTCCATCAACATCCACTTCAAACAAACTTAACTACACACATCCAAAAACCATCTCAAACTTGCAAAAACACCAAAACAAGACAAAATATACATTAACCACAATTATCAATATCATCACAAACTCTGCACACCACTACAACACCATCTTCACCAACAAACTTACTCTTTCCTTTAATCCAACCTCAAAAATCCAAAATCAATTAAACCAAATACTCTTAAACACAACACAAACAAACCAAACACATATCCATCACAACTTCAACTTACAAACCCAAAGAAATCAAAGAATCAAGTGGAAGAACTTACCAAGGATGAAGAAACTCTAAAATCTCCAACTTGATCTCTTGAAAACTTCCTTCAATCTTGAACTTGGAAGATCAAATCACTCTCTTGCTCTCTTGTTTCTTGATGGCCGGACAACAACAGAAAAGGAAAAGAGAAGGAAAGAAATGAAAGAAAGCCACGAAAGAAGAAGAAAAGAAAGAAAACCAAAGAAATCAAAGTCAACTCTCTTTTCCTTAAAACCCTCTCATCCAAGCATTTAATATAAAATAATCAAAATATTATCTTCCACTAACTCTTATCCCACTTATAATTATTTAATTCCTTAAACACAATTAATAATAATTAATCTCTTCCTTTGACTTTCTCATTGACTTGTGTATATGTTGTATATATTTTCATATACACAACATATACACTCTCTTCACTTCTTTTCTCTTTTCTAATTAAACACAAATACACTTAATTCAATTACAACTATTATTATACCAAACTTATAGGGTATATTTTGGGATATTACATAAACAGTGCCGAAGTCACAAGAACCATTCCACCGAGAGTGGGGGCGAAAATCCCCACTCACAGTGACCCATTATGATCTGAGTTCAGTGTGTATGGGAATATTTAATGAAGTTATCTATATTAAAAATAATATGTTATATGGTTGTCGTTAAATTAAACTATTCTGAATTTGATCATGTTTAGTATTTTAAGTTTCAATGAATTTATTAATTTCTTTGTTTAATGTTCTAAAAGAGATACTTTCTATTGTTTCTAAATTATTTTATGTACAGTTCTATTTCCTTTAAATTTCTTGCATATTGTAATACATAAGCACCACTATGCTTTGCTTTGTGTGTTAGAATTATTTTCTGACAAGAAAAACAGAAAAGAAGAGTTGAGACTGCAGAGTGATAGGTATATGTTTCAAATCAACTGCATTATAAAGATTCAAAGAGCAATATTATAAATATTGTATTCTGTATAGTTCACATGGAAATACTTTATAATCTTATATGATAGTTGTATAAGTTTGAGAGCGGTAAAAGAATTATAATAATGTTTACAATGTAAGATAACAATAGGAGTTCTTTGTAAATTAAACAGATATATATTTGTAATATAAGTATGATCACGGTATTTCTTTTGAAAGTTTAATAACTATGTTAATGTATGGAAGCATTTTGGTTTTATTTACTATATTACATATATAAGCAAGTGTGAGTAATTAGGTGACATCACCTATGTAGTTAAGTGTATAGACTATGTAAAGGTTGTTACATTTGGTGTTATTAGAGCAGGTTTAGGCGGTCCTAAGTTTGTGGGTTAAAAGAAAAGAGAAGTACAACTGCCATTGCTATATTAACTATATAATTGAATATATGCTTGATGCAGTTGATTTTCAATGTTTAAAGGTATAAGATGGCCTCCATATCCCATCAAGGTACAGAGGAACAAGAAGCATCCTCACACAGTCAAGCAAGTGTGGGGAATCAGCATCCATCGGAACCTTCTGCCGAACAAATTCCCTTAGATCACCAATTTGTGAGAAATATTAGGGTAGTTCTAAGGCAAATCGTAAGAGTTGCTATTCCTACACAGACTCCATCACTAGTGCCCCATTGATCTCCTTTGGAGAGAATTAGGAAATTGGGAGTAGATGATTTTAAAGCTCGTGATACTAATGGGTCTTTAGTAGTAGAGCATTGGATGGAGAGGATTGTGAGAGTTTTTAATTTTTTGCATTGCACTAATGAGGAAAGATTAGAGGTAATTTGTTCACCTCAGCAAATATTTTTCAGAGTTAGTTTCATTTGAAGAAGAGAAGTGAAAGTGGTTTGAACAAGGTCTGAATAGTCAGATCCAGGTGCATTTAGTAGCTATGAGGATTAAAGAGTTTCCCACTCTTGTTAATGCAGCAATTGCCATAGAAAATGAGATTAAAAAAGAGTAGGGAAGAAGACAACAATCAAAGAAGGGATTTTCTAGTGAACAATAGCAATGTGGTCAGAAAAGATAGAGAAATATTCAAGCTCAAACTCAGAGGTCTGGTATAGGAAGTGGAGCTAGTTTTCAAAGATCTAGAGGTGATAGGTTTGAAGTTGCTACTAGCTCATCTTCAAGGGTTATTACTGTACTTTGTCAATATTGTGGTAAGGGTCATACAAGTGAATCTAGGCTTTGCACTAAGTTGGGATTCAAATTGAATGGGAAATCATACTTGATTAGTATTGAGCACTTGAATGACATATTTGTTTTTAATCTAGAGGGTGAAGGAACTGTACCTAAGGACTTTAAGCAACAATTTGTGTGGGGAGAATTAGGCTTAGGCGAAACTTATATGGCTAAGTCGGCCAAAGAAACTCAATTGCAAAACCCCGTATTAAGATATTTGCATAGATTCATGGCTTGTAGCTTATTTTCTAGTAGGAAATCCCTAGGATAGTTGAACTCAATGAGTTGTTCTTCTTAGGTTGTGCCAACAATGCTACACCAGTGAGCACTGGTTATTGGTTGGCTGAAATTTTTGATAATGTTGCTCATAAAAGAAAGGGTGTTATTTCCATGGCTCTTGATAGAGATTTTAATCCTAATGGTTACAACATGCAAAGGATTTTGGGTAGTGATTTTCTGGATATTGCCACTATAAAGAAAATACAGATGATAAACAAGAGTGGGGGAGCTTATGTGATGGCTTCTGGCGAGCCTAGTGTGTAGGGGGATAGATAAAAACATCCATGAGTTGATGATGAATCTTATTCAACTTCACTGCATTTAGATGAAGATACCCTAGTTTCGGATAATTATGAGTTGGTCAGAAAGATAGAAGCCCTATTGAACAAGGTCGATCGTAATTATGCATAGTACTCAATTAGCTGGAGCTAATCAACAGCAACTTGGCCAAGCTTCTTAGCCATCATCCCTTGGCTGCATCATCATTGCAATTTGCATCACAATAGCTTCGACTAGCTTCAACTTATTAAAAGTTTTCTTTATTTATTTTCTATTTTAGGATGTTTCAGTTTTTGTTTTTAATTAATGATACTTTATGTTTTGTTATTTCCTTTTATCTTTATTTTGTTTTTGGAATTATTAACGTTTGCTTTTAGAAAGGGTAAGTAGCTTCTAATCTCACGTTGAGGAATAGTGGAATTCAGGTTTTACCTAACTCCTTTTCTCTTAAATAGTACATATACACATTAGGGACAATGTGAATCTTTAAGTGTGGGGTGTTCAAGTTTTTTTATATACTCATTCTTGTGTGTTTTTGTTATTCTTGTGTTTTTGTTGAGTTGTTTAGTAATATATTTTTTATGAAGTTTGAAAAGTTCAATTGTTATAAGATTTATTATAGATCACCTTTGGAATTTTTAAAGCATGAGTTTGAGAATTGATTAAAATTGATACTCAACGTCATTATTGATGGTTATTCTTTGCATTACCTTAAACTTTGGGTGGAACTTATAAGGTTGGAAGGAACGTCCTATTTATCTTTGTTTGTTTTATTGTTTGTGCATATATGCATACATGCATACACGCATTACATGACATATTATTAATCCTTTTTGGCTCACAGACCTGGAGTATAGTAGCTCAATAGTGTATAACCCTACCTACGCCAGTGATATAGAATCCAACAACGACACAATTACCTTCTCACCAAGAGCAATGGAGCCCGATCAAATTCAAAGAATGGTGGATGATGCCATCAATGCCAAAATGGAAGAACTAAAGGAGGCTTGGATGAGACTATGAAGAACCAATTGGCGGCAATTTTAGGGAACAATACCGAGGCATCCGCTAGCACCAATAAGCCAAAGGACAAAGGGAAGGCTAAGGTTGGTGAAGTGACTTTTGATGATGATAAGGTAATGATTGATGATGACAACTGGGAACAATACTTCCAAGATCCTCAAGATAAGAAGAAAGAGCCGAAGATTGTGGAAAGAGTAACTGTCAAAAAGACTGATACTTCTGATGTCGAGAAGCTAATTGCCAATTTGGATAAGAAGTTTGAAAAGAAGCTGAAAACTAAAGAAATGTCGGAGGTAAACAAGCTATTCGAACAAGATGAGGAGGTCCCTTATAACTTCAAGATGCCTTCCTTCGCTAGGTACAATGGTACAGGAAATCCTCACTTGCATGTTAAGCAGTACATCACTGTCATACAGTTTGCTAGAGCTACTAAGGCTAAAACTCTAAGGTACTTCATGCTTTTATTGGACCCTGTTGTCTAGAATTGGTTCAACACCTTAGAGGATAGTACTCAAAAGAATTACTTTCATTGGACCCTGTTGATTCATTATACAAGGCTTTCATTAAAAAATATGGGTACAATGTCGAGTTGGAAGTTACCTGAATAGAAATTGAGTCCATTAGACAAAGGCCAAATGTGAATTTTATGGACTATGTGAAAAGGTGGAGGAATAAGGCTGCATTGCTCAGGAAGAGGCCCGATGAATCTGATCTTGTGAGAGGGGTGTTGTCAAGTCTTCGTGAAAGGATGTCTCATACACTCATCCAGGATTTCAAAGATCATTTGCATGCTTGCTTGAAAATCAAAGAGTGGGGAAGGGAGAAGAACCGCTTTTCTGCAAGAAGGAATGAGAAAGGGAACTACCAGTCTGGCAATCAAAGTACACATAAAGTAGTCAATATCAATACAAATGGTCAAGCAAATGAAGACAATTTTTAGAGTTGGGGAAACCTCTATCACAACAAAAGAAGGGATTGTTACAACCATTGGCTCCTTGACCCTTACCAAATCCTTTACCCCCAAAATTTGATACTAAAGCTTTTTGTCAATTTCATCAGACTCAAGGACATGAGACAGGTGGATGCACCCAATTGAAGTATGAAATCCAAGATCTAATCGAAAGTGGTAGGCTGCCTAAGCTCGATAAGCCCAATACAAAGGATAATCCTCTACCTAGGTTCAACAGAGTGCCACCACCACCAATCTTCATGGTAGCAAGTGGATTGGAGGAAGATTTTATCTTATCCTCTTTTTAATATGAGAGTATTCAAGATGTGAAGAGAGGAGAAGCTTAACTCAATGAACTTCCCTTAGCTTGAATGTTGCTTTTCAATTTTGCTTTCTTTAATATTTAATTGGAACAATTATGTTTTTCAAATAAGATTATTTGAATAAATTACTTTCACTAAAAATTTTGTTGGTCTTTGTCCATTTTGGGACTCAACCAATGATAAGTCTATCTTGATAATCATAAATTAATATATCTATGCATCATGATTTTAAAGACTTTACTAGATGAGGGAATTGTTTTATAGCATTGAGTTTTGTATGCTTACTTAGAGAGGGCTCTAACATAATTACCTTTATCTAGGTCCTAGTAAGTTTTAGAACATGCTTTGATGAACTTTAGAGGCAAAATTGAACTCTACTTAGTTAAGAGAGAAATGATCTAGGCATTGTTTGATGAGCTAATAACTAGTATCAACCCTATTGACATCAGTCCCTAGCTTGTCCCTTTGATCCTTCAAAAGAGTTTAGCTTGCTTTTTATTGGCTTGTAAACCCCGATTACCTACCATGAGTTGTTGTGATACCTTTGACAAGTCTTATGATCACTAAGGTGAAGAGGCAAGAAGATCAAAGAAATGAATGAATAGTCAAGACCATGAGGATAGTTGAAGTTCTCAAGACCATAAGGGTAGTTGAAGTTCACTTGAATTAGACCAAATATCACAGATAAAGTCAGGACTGAAGCAGATTAATACCACTCCACTCATCCATTACCAGAAATACAAGTTGGTACAAATAAGACAACTCTTTTGGAGCTAAAACCAAAAAAAGAAAAAAAAACAAAAGAACAAAAAAAGAGAAAGAAAAAGAAAGAAAAAGAAAATAAAACCAAAAATGGTTCAGAAAGCCAACTGAGTTCTCTTTTACCTAAAGCAGCAAAAGGCTTCCATTTTGTTTATAATGATAGTTTGACTTTAATTAGTCCAACCAACCAAAGATTCAATCAAAATCAGAGAAAAAGGAGAAAGACCATCTAGTTTTTGAAAGTCCTATACTTGACAATCGTACAGAGGAAAAAAACGAAAGATGAAATGTAGGTATCAAACTTTTTGCAAAGGAAAAGACTGTCCTAATCGAGATCCAGATTCATGTCAAAAAGAAAGAAGAATATTCAAAACTCTATCTTTTCATGTTTCCAAATGTCTAAATAAGAAAATTATAATGTGACGATTCGCCCATAGTGTCACAATGCCTCCAACTTACAAATAGCCTTCATTTAACCCTGTCCCTTATAGACCCCATTTCAAGCCTAATAAAAACCTGTTGATATCTCTTGGTAGGTAGAGTCTATTAGTGGAGATAGTTTGAATAAGCATGCATATGAGATAGACAATATTCAAACTCAATAAGACCTTTGGCCAAGTAATGTGTATGTGCCTATCTGAAGTGCAACAATTCTTGCTCAAATAGAAATAATTCCCGAGTTTAGTATGGTAACTAAGGTTGTCATGTTATAGATATGTTAATTCTAAAAATCGAGTCTTGAGGTACAATGGCATTGATTTTACAAAGTGAACATTTGATTTTTAAAAAAAAAAAACTGTTTTCTTGTTATAAAAACCTTTAAGTTAAGGGAAATATGTTGAACAGTCGAACCTTGAAGGACACATTGGGCAAAGTAAAGAATCTTTTGAAAGGTTGTGAAGAAGCTACCAATTGACATGCTGGATCATAGTTTGAAATGGATGTTTCCCTGACTATGCTGCTTGGTCCTCACCATTCATGTTTTCAATATCTTGAAGATAAAAGCTATAAATACAAAGCCTTCTGTCATTCCAATGTGAGACCTGAGCAACCATGTAGAAGGTGCCAATGAGAACACTTCTATTGATCACCTCGGTCTGTGAGTCGATGGAACCATTGTAAGTATTATTCATGCATATCATGTATATATGAGCATATCAGATTGTATTTTCTTGTATTGTATTGTCTATTCTTTGTCAAAGTGAACAGCAAACACCTTGTGAAGTAAAGAATCAAAAGAATATATGAAATTAGGGGGCATGGAAGGCCCATTGCTTGAGGAAGCTCCAGTCACTTTATAAAGATAAGAGATGCATGCTTGTGTGAAGAACTGGACAACACAAACACTAATCAAAGCCTGCATGGAAAAATCATTGGTTTGAGCCTACACGGGGGGCAAAACTTTCTCCTTTCAATTTTGTTTTGAGTTTATGCGTGTACAAAATATTTTCAAACTCACTTTCGAATATTTTTTCATGCAGGATACAAGGAGAAGATATGAGGGCTAGCTAAAATATAGCTAAATTTATTGCAAAAGTGCAAAAGGAAGAACAAAAAGAATGAAACATTAGAACTATCAAAACAATGAAGATGTAGAAGACAGAAGATCAATCAGCTAGAAGAGCTGAAGCCAATATAGGACAAATGTCCAAAATGATGAAGATCCAATTTAAAGGGTGAAGACCCAAAGTCTAAAGGATGAAGATCCAATTTAAAGGATGAAGACCCAAAGTCCAAAGGATGAAGATCCATTTTAAAGGGTGAAGACCCAAAGTCTAAAAAAATGAAGATCCAATTTCAAGGGTGATGACCTGATACCAAGGATGAAGATCCAATTTAAATGGTGAAGACCTAATCTCTAAGGATGAAGATCCACTTTAAAGGGTAAAGACCATATCTCCAAGGATGAAGATTCATTTTCAAGGGTGAAGACCCTATGCCAAGGATGAAGAACCACTTTCAAGGGTGAATACCCAATCTCCAAGGATGAAGATCCATTTTCAAGGGTAAAGACCCTATTTCCAAGGATGAAGATTTATTTTCAAGGGTGAAGACTCGACGCCAAGGATGAAGATACACTTTTAAGGGTGAAGACCCAATCTCCAAGGATGAAGATCCATTTTCAAGGGTGAAGATCCATTTTCAAGGGTGAAGACCCGATGCCAAGGATGAAGATCAACTTTCAAGGGTGAAGACCCAATTTCGAAGGATGAAGACCCATTTTCAAAGGTGAAGACTCCATTTCCAAGAATGAAGGTCCGTTTTCAAGGATGAAGACCCAACGCCAAAGATGAAGATCAACTTTCAAGGGTGAAGAACCAATCTCTAAGTATGAAGATTCACTTTCAAGGTGAAGACCCGATGCCAGGGATGAAGATCCAAGGTCCAAGGTTGAAGATCCATTTGGAGGGTGAAGACCCATAATCCATTGAAGAATGGAATAATCGGCTAGAAGACAGCCAAAATTTCTAGATGGCAGAAGGTCAGTCCAGCTAGAAGAGCTGGAGTTAATCCATTGAAGGATGGAGCAAGTGGCTAGAAGAAAGCCATTATAGAAAATCAATCAGCTAGAAGAGCTAAAATTTATTGGCTAGAAGAAAGCCAGAACTCTCAAACTGATAGAAGGCAAACAAAATCAAGTCTTAGGTCCAAGTACCTAAAATCAATTCAATCTCAGGTCCAAGTACCTAGTTTTGGGTCCAAGTACCCAAACTCAAGACATTCTCGACTCTATAACTCACTGCGGGTCCAGAACCCAAATCATTTTTTAAGTCCAGAACTCACCTTGGATCCAGAATCCAAACCAACCTTGGTTCCAGAATCCAAACTAATTCCAATTCTGAGTCCATAATCATCCTTATCCAAAATCAATGCAAAATCATGTTGCTTTTCACTCTTTGAATAAATTCAAGATCATTCAAGCAGAGGGCAAATTGTAGACCCTTGATTTTGACCCTTGCTAGTCTGGTGCTAATTCTAAACCTTTGATTGGATTAATATATTGTAATAGGACCTAAAGTAAGCTAATTAAACTTTTAAAACCCTAATTGGGTTTGTTTTAGAAGATTTGGTTGGCTTTTATACGATACCGATGCACTGAATCCTAAAACAGGTCTGATTCGAAGGTTTGGTTGATTTTTCACTTAATCTAGTTGGTTTTTGGTCAATAGGGGTGTCCCATGTTGAATTAGGGCATCCATTTCGACATGGGGAAGCCCCATATTGAAATGGGGAAGCCCTATTTTGATATGGAGCAGCCCCATATTGAAATGGGGCTCTCCCAGTGTAACACCCCCATATCCAATGCACACACACTACAACCACGACAATGTAGCATAAATGCATCAAACATAGGGATGCTACGGTTTCCTTAACATTCAAAACATTTTAAACAAAACCATAACCTTTCAATTATATACATTATAGAAAAATAGGTCAGTTACTTATAAAACAAAACATATTAGATATACATATACATTTAAATATTACACAGCGGAAGTTATAAAATATTTACAAATTTACATTATAAACATTACTTTACAAAATATAAAAGAAATATACATGATTGGCAAGTCTCTTCTGATCTTTAAGCTCCTAAAATGGATTCTTCAAGGTCTACTCTCACTCGGTTTCGTAGAGCTCTCGGGTTCAACTCTATTACCTGCGCGATTAAACACTATCGTGCTAAGCCAACGGCTTAGTAAGATAATCATGCAAATGATATGACTTAGTGCAATGCAATGTCATTTCTCAATCCATATCATGCATGTAACATCATATATGCTAAACTAACAACATACTTTCACATTGCATATCACATTTCAATATCTTGTCATATACCTTATTAGTGTTCATTTAACCATTCATAGTCAACACTAAACAAAGACAAACATAATCTCCTTATACAAACATTTCACCATTCAACATTTACATCTAAACAAACACATGCATGGGCCCAAAACACACTAATATGCCATTCAATTTTCAGAGTTAATGTTTTGGTTTTATCATCACATTTATCAATATCATATACCCAACTAGGCTTCAAGGATTAGGTTCAACCAAGCTTCAAGGGGAGCAAAGCATGCTAAGCTTCAACCCAACTTGGCTTCAAGAACAAAACCCAACCTAGCTTCAAGGGTGGTAACATCTCAATTAGGCTTCAAGGATTCAATCCAACCTAACTTCAAGAGATTGTTACACTTATTAGGCATGCCACCAACAACCAACTCTGAAAATGGAATAACACATTAGCCACACAATTCATTTAGATTTCATTCTTAATTCTCATTATCATTTGGGCAAACATGCCTCATTCATCTCCATTGAATCACCTTAGCCAATAACAATGGCTTCACCTTTTATTTCACAATATAACACTTCATTATTCAAGTGTATATTTATCACATTCATGATCACATTATATCTCACATAACATCATTCATAAATATCAACATTTCATTTCACATTACTCAAGAAACATTTTACCATTCACAATTCATAGCATAACTTTGTTCAATCTCAACAATGCAAGAACAACTTATATTATTTATAGCTTTAGGATCATCCACAAGTGTTTGATCAAGTCATTCCTTAGTTTAAGCATGTTTAAAAATGTTTATGTTGAGGTTTAGAGATCACACTACCTTTAAAGAATTCAAACCATGCAAAAAGAATCAAGAAATCAAACAATGTTCAAATCATTTGAAAGACACGCCCAACTCACTTGATTGACACGCCCAACCACCTTGAGTGACACGCCCGTGTCCTTAAAAAGAAAAGAGACAGTAGCTTCCTCAAATAAATGACACGCCCAACCAACTTGAGTGACACGCCCGTGTCCTTAAAAAGAAAAGAGGCAGTAGCTTCCTCAAATAAATGACACGCCCATGTCCCCTTAAAGCATTTGGCCGTGTCACCCACAAACACAACCTAACTAAAACCAACACTTTCTCAATTGCACTCAAACACAATATTCATCATATAACATGTTTCAAATGAACATAAACAATGTTCTAAACACATATTCATTACAAGAAACACTTCACAACACATTAATATAACAATTAAACACACACATCATCTCAAAACCCTAAAACCAACATCTTTCTCCATCCTTCCAAATCAACCTCTATCACTTCTAACAACAACAACTATATAAACTATTAACTTAAAACCAATTTAATACTTGAGAACACAACACAACACATCTCAAATCCATCAAATCACAAAAATCAACAAACCCTAACTCACTTCCAACACAACTTCCAAATAAGTAAAGAAAACAAAAGATTACTTACCTACAAGAAGAAATTCCACAAATCCCTTGTCAAATCTTTTGATTGTTTCTTCAATTTGCTCCAAACATCAAGAACACTTTCCTTGCTCTCTCTTCTCTTCAATGGCCGGCCACCTCTTGTAAGAAAAAGGAAAATAATGAAGACACCAAGTCAAATTTTGCTTTTAATCTCCACCAAGTGTTCTTATCCAAGCAATTACCAAAATGCCCCCACTCAATTAACTAACTTCTTGTCTCATATAAGCCCTTATATGTAATTACACACTTAACACAAAAATATCTCTCTTCCTTTGACTCATCCTTTGACCCATTTATATGTTATATATATCCTCATATACACAATATATACCATTCTCTCTAAACCCTAATTCTTTCCCAAAACACTTATACACAAGCATTCTCCTTCCAATTTCTTTTTCTTATCCCATCATATACAAACAATTCAATTTATAACAACAACAACAATAACAATATGCAAAACTTCTAGGGCATAAATGAGGATATTACACCCAGTCCGATATGGGGCAAGTTTTTTGCATTCCATGTCGAATTTGGAGATATACTTCAATATGGGCTCAGATTTTGTCGAAATAAAGTCATTTGAGTTTGAGATGGACTTGGTCTATATCAAATTCAAGTAATTGTAATTTGATATGGTCTCGATTTGTGTCGAACCCGTGAATTCAACATGCATCAGAACAAATTGTTCTTAAACAGGAAAACTTTCATAGAGTGTATGAGCAGGGATATTTGCCCCCACTCCCGGTGGAATGGTTCTTTTGACTTTTGCACTGTTTAGGCTTGGGACCTTAGAGAACACGGGACTAAGCTTGGAGAAAATGGAGCCGCCACCCAGACGGGCCAGGAAAAAGAAAGGGGTGGATGACTCAATTCCTAAGGAATCCCCAACCCCTTAATGGGTTAAGAAAGTTGGGTACGTATGGGGAAGGTGAGAAATGGCCCAGCACCCCCACTCCTTTGTAGGTCTTAATATTATAAAAATTTTAAATATAACAATATTATACATATCACATGTGACAATTAAAATAAAGCATCATTATATTAAAATCAAAGCAATATCCGAATAAAACAAATAAATAGACACCCATCCTCGGATGGAAACATGTCCTTACATAGTCCATGTCTAAAACTAAATAGGACACACAACGAAAGGTAGAAACATGTCCTTTACATTGGTCCAAAATATAATAATAATTTAAATTACATGAAAATTAATTAATGAGGTATCCAATAATGGAAACATACCTCTTATAATGTTTTGAAACCAAAGCAAATGAATAAAAGTAAACAACCATTCATCATAAATAAATCATTCATCTAATTTAAATAAAACAGTAAGAATATAATTTTAGAGTTTAAGTAAATAAGATTAAAGCTTATGAAAATAAAATAAAATCTTTAGATATTTGAAAGGAACAAGCTACTGTGATTATTTGAAAAATTGAATTAATTTAAATTTATGGTTTGAATAAATTAGGGTTTAGGTTTGTATTTTGAATAAAGTTACTGTATTTTGAATAATCATAATAAAGGAAGTTAAACATAAAGACTTACAAAACACAAATAAATATTGACCCCTTCAACGAGCCCATATGGCGGTCCCGCTAGCCGGTTAGCGGGAAGGGGTCAAGGGGGCAATCCCCCTTGCTGGGTCGGGGGCCACGCCCTAGAAGAATTTGAAAACTAACTTTTAGGGTTATAGGTTTTGGTGTTGAAAATTAAGATTTTAGGGTTTGAGATTTAGAAAATAGGGTTTCGAAATTAGAAGAAACAAGCTACTGTAAATCTTAGAAAAACAGATGTGGTTAGTGTTTTAAGAAAACAAATTATTGTTTTGTAGTTTTAGAAAAGTGTAATTAGGGTTTTATATTTCAATAGATAGTTTTACGGGTATTAAGGTTTTTAGGGTTTTGAAAAAACACTTTTTAGGTTTTTAAGTAGAGTTTAGATGGTAAACAAAATAATTGATAAAAAAAACATCATCTATTGTATGTTTAAAAATTTGATCAATTTGAATAATGAAACTACTGTGAACATAAATAAGTCAATAGGAAATCAAACCTCCGTTGTTGGTTCCACCACAATTTGAATTCTGGTTGAATAATAGCAAAGACAGTGTGGGCTGTCTTTGATGGGTTGTATATTATTTGCTGCCTTTTGACTCTTTAAGCTTGAGATTATGAATAAATTGCCAAAAGAATTTCAACAATTTCGAGCTCCAAAAGTCCTCAAAAATTCCCCTCCTTTTTAAAGGATCAAAGTCCAAAAGTCCCTTTCTGTGTGTTTTAATGTGGTATTTATAGGAAAAAAAATAAAATCCTAATACTAATTGGATAAAGAAATAAAAACCTTTTAGGAAATAAAATTAAAAACCAAGTAGATTAGGGTTTTGGCAAAATCGCCCGCGGGCCTGGTGTGCGAAAGTGCGCTGGAGAAGAAAATCAACGGGCACTGGGCTTGGGTGTTGCTGGCTCAAGCGCGGGCCAGGCCAATTCGCCGCCCACGATGAAAAATTTTTGTCGACGATTTTTATTTTCAATTTATTTTTTTTATCTTTTCTTCTTCTTTTTCTATATTTTTTATTTTAATTAAAAACAAATACTATAAGTAATAAATATTATTAAAAATACCACAAAAATTATTTTGGAGTGTTTAAAAATATCATACTGAACTGGGTCAAAAATTAAGGGTCTACAGAGTGATTATAAATACAGGTTTTAAAAACCTGAAGAAGGATCAGATCTTTGGACTTTTGGCTTTTGGGATTGGCTGCTGGAACTTTGGAAAATTGAGTATCCATCAATAAAAAGCCTAAGCAAAGAGAAATGACAACTTTGGACGAGGAAGACAAACATCACACCAACTCTACAAAGGTAGTACACACACTGTCTTTGCCAAAGTTCATCCAGAATTCTTGTTTAAACAATTTTGGTGGAGCCAAAAAATGACGGTATGCTTTAAATTAAATAAATACTATGTGTTTTTATTGTTTTAAACATTGAAAAAGTTCATTCTTAATTTAACTAAAATCATAATATGCAACTTCTGCTTAAACAATATATGTGAGTTTGCATGGAGTGTATATTATTATTTTGATCATAACCTTTAAAACCAGTAAACTTATTTTACACGGATTGTTTATTTGTTTTTATCTTATGGTTATTTACTCAACATGTTATTCACAATACATTAAAGCTTTTTTATGTAAAACTTCACAGTAGCTTTTAAGACAAAAAAAATTATTCACAGTAGCTTTTCTATGGTTATTTATCTTATGGTTGTTTAATCCTTAAAATATTTGATTAGTTTTTCATAAAAACTAAACCCTAATTCATGTGAAACCTTAAGCCACAAAATATTATTTTTTATAAACATCGAACCCTAAGTTATTTTTTCCTAGAAACCCTAAATTACATTAAACCCTAATTTTTTGAATCTAGGCCCCAAAACCCTAAGTGATATTTAAAAAACCCTAAATTGATACATAAACCTAAACTTGCATCTTTATTTGCTTTATTATAAATTAAATGAATGTTTATTATATATTTTAATTAATGATTTATTTATATCTTCGATGAATAAATTATTTATGATGAATGGCTGCTTATTTTTAATGATTTGTTTTGGTTTCATGAAATTATAAGAGGTATGTTTCCATATTTTGGGTACCTTATGTTATGAGCATCATGTAATTTAATTTATTTTACGTTTCGGATCAATGTAAAGGATACATTTCCACCAATTAGTGGGTATCCTATTTTATTTATTTTCTTTTGGATATTGGACAATTGTAAAGGCATGTTTCCAAACATGGATGGGTGCCTACTTGTTTGTTTAGTTTGGACATTATTGTGATTTTAATAGAGAATATATTTATTCTTATGATCGCATGTAGTATGTATAATATTGTATTAATTAAGAATTTTATAATATTAAGACCTAAAAGGAGGTCGGTTCTAATGAACCGGACGTTGTGGTGGTGCTGGGCCATTTCTCACCTTCCCTACACGTACACAACTTTTCAAACCCAATAGGGGGTTGGGGATTTCTTAGGAATCGAGTCATCCACCCTTTTCTTTTTTCCAGCCTGTCCGGGTGGTGACTCCATTCTCTTTTAGGCCGTGTTCTCTAAGGCCCTGAACCTAACAGTGCCGAATTCGCAAGAAACATTCCACGTGGGAGTGGAGGCAAAAATCCCTTCATAAGTATGTACAAACTCTTGATAAATGGAATGTGATTGCATTACATTTGGCCTAACACATTTTGGATGGAAAATGTGTTAAACTACTTGATACATGAACAATGTGTTGTGACATGTAAATTTTTATGTATGCATTATTATGCATTATGAAAAGCCATTTTTAATGGCTAGATTGAATAATATATGAATTATGCATAAAATGTGAAAGGCCATTGTTAATGGCTAAATTGAATAAAATGTGAAAATGACCCAAAGTGTTTAGGTAATGTGGGTTTATTATGAAATGCTGAAATGAAATGACATGAATGAGAAAATGGGAAAATGAGAAAGAAATTGATGATGGAAAAGTGTGAATTAATTGTGTGCCTAGTATGCTATTCAATTTTCAGAGTTCTATGTTTGGCGGCATGCCTATGAGGTTGTCATCAATATTTGCCTTCGAGCCTAGACGGTTGGCTTCACTATGATATGATTTGCCTTCGGGGCTAGATACTTAATGTCACTATGATATGATTTGCCTTCGGGGCTAGATGCGTGGTGTCACTATGATATGATTTGCCTTTGGGGCTAGACACTTGGTGTCATTATGGACCAAAATAGTAACTTTGGGATTTGAATAATGTATTAGTTATTTGGGCCCATGCTTGTGTACATGTTTGTGTGAATTTATTAAGTGATGGAAGAATATGTTTAAAAGTGAACTTGGATGTCATATTATGACACAGCATATGAGCATTTTGCATTGGCATTATTTTTATGTTTTATTATTATCGAAGTTTGTACCACTAGGCTTTTAGCTTAGCTTAATTGTAACTCATCATACAGGTGACAAGGATGATCCGATAGAGCCAGAGAGTTCTTTTATACTAGGTTGGGTCTAGGCTTGTGTTGGTTGAGATTGAAACATGTCGCTACATCAAGGACAGAGGCATTTTGCCAACATGTATATATTTTATGTATAGTACATTTTGAAATTATGTACTTTATATTATGTTTTGGAGTATAAATATATATTTTGTAAATTATAAAGAATGTTTTGTATAGTTGAGTAAGATGAGGTTTTATTTATTTTGATATATGTAAATATAAATATATATGTATAAATGTTTTGAGGATTGGGGAATATGAAATTTTTTATTAAACTGAATTGTGACATTCTTATGCCGTATACACATATTTTACATATTGGGTGTGTGTGTATTATACATATATGAGGTATAAGGGTGTTACATTTATTTTGATATCAGAGCCTAGGCTTTAGGTTCTCAACCTAGGTGGGTTGTTAAAGAGAGAAAATGAGATTTTAACATATGATTTTCAATTGTGATACATGCTTTGGCACTGGCATTTTTTGATTTTCGATATGGCAATTTTTGTTGTACTTACAGAAATAGGTGGCGATGGCATCTCGGATGCATCAGTCTAGAGTGGGAAGTGCAAACAGTGTTGCTCATGGCGAGGGTTTTGTAGGAGCTAGTGCTGAGATTAATGGGGAGGCATCTGTGCCAGTTAGACCAGCAGTTGAGGAGGTTCCATCAATATGGATGCGGCATATGGTGGAACTATTATGACAGGCTTCGATATAGCAACCACTGTCACAACAGCAGTTGCCCACTCAAAAATATGATAAGTTAAGGAAGTATGGAGCCACAGATTTTTTTAGCACTATAGACCCTGTTGTAGCAGAGCAGTGGCTGGATAGGATCCAAAAAGTATTTATTCAGCTGCAGGCTAGTTCAAAGGAGAAGTTTGATTATGCTATATCACTTCTACAGGGGGATGCCTATGAGCAGTGGAAGATAGTTCCCCATGGTACAGCTGATCCACCAGTTTTGACCTATGCCGATTTACTGTGGGAATTCGAGAAGAAGCATACTCCTAGAGAGTATAAGGATGCTAAGAAGATGGAGTTCCTGAGTTTGAGGCAGGACACCAAGATAATGTCTGATTATGGAATTGAGTTCATCCAGCTAAGCCAGTATGCTGGAGGGATTATATCAGATGAGTTTGACAGATGTCGAAGGTTTGAGCAGAGGTTGAGACCCTCTATCATGTGTTTAGTGGCAGGTTCCCAGTATCAGGATTTCTCTCAGTTGGTTGCAGCTGCACGGAATGTAGAGAGGGCATAGGAACTTACAGCAGTAACCAGAGCATAGGAGAACAGAACTAGGAGACCCCAAGGTGAGGTAGGGCCTTCATCATCGAAGAGAGGCCGAGGGAGATATTCTCAGTGGTTCAGTAGGACTTAGGGGCAGTCTGGCAAGTCAACGCAGCAACAGAGGCAGAGACCTATTGTAACACCCCTATATGCCATATACGTACACCACACATGGTCTAAACATGTAATATATGTATACCGGATACAAGGATGTCACAGCCTATTTGAACCAAACCAATCTTTAAAACTTTAACATCAAATCATCATTATAAATAGTAATAGATAAAACATTCCTTGTTAAAATACATAAACATATATCTTCATTATATCCAAAGTTTATCCAAAACATATGTTTAATAGGCAGCGGAATATGTAGCGGAATATACATATGTATACATCAAAATCAATATTTACAAAAATATAGAGTTTATACATGCTTGGCAATTCATCTCTGATCTTGAAGTCCAAAATCAACTCTTCACTAAGGATCACAAGCCTAGACTCGACTCGGTCTAGCTAAACTCCCCAGTACAATCGGATCTACCCTGTCACCTACTCGATGAACCACAATCGCTAAGCCAACGACTTAGTGGTACAACCATGATAATAATATGACTCAATATAATTCCAATGTCAAACTTTCAAGAATTATAAACAATACACAAGGATATCATATTTCATAATATTACATTTCATTATATTATTCAATTGTTTCATCATTCATGATTCACATTTAAAGCAAAGACAAGCATGGGCCCAAAAGAAACTAATATGCCATTCAAATTCCAAAGTTACTGTTTTGGTCCAATAATCACATTTATCAAGCCTGTAGGTGAATCATTATCACAATGAGAAACATCTCATATGTAACATCCCAACTAGGCTTCAAGGACTAGGCCCAACCAAGCCTCAAGGGGAGCTCAGCATCAACCCAACTTGGCTTCAAGGACCAAGCCCTACCCAGCTTTAAGGGATTGTTACTTTTGGGCATGCCACCAACAACAAAACTCTGAAAATTGAATAACATACTAGGCGCACAATTCTTTCATTATTTCATTATCAATTTCATTCTCATTTTCTCATGATCATTTAGGCAGCAATGCCTCAAATATCCCATTTATATCAATATAGCCATCAACAATGGCTTCACATGTCATCATTAGGATTTACATAACAAATTACAATATTCATATATTTTGTATCCTCAACATATTTTTCATACAGTTCACATAATACAAATCATTGCACCATTCTCATAAATCAACAATATAATGGGTAACCTATCACATTTCCAACCAAATGTGTTACGTCCCAAAGTCATGTAAATATATGCAATCATGTAAGGTTTGTACTTACCTCAAGAGCAACAAACACCAATTCCAAACTCCTCTTTCTAGAATCCTTCAACACTTGGATTGGTACAACTCAATTCTCATTAAAACCTAATCCAAAGGTGATTATACACACTCACTTAGTGGTACACATAAGAAAATAAGGATAAGAACTAACTGGGGAAAACTCTACACTTGACACGCTCAACAACACGGGCGTGTCCCTGGTCATGCCCTAAACCCACAACACAGAAGCTTTGACATGCTCAGTGACATGGGTGTGTCACTGCACGTGTCAATTCTCCTCCAACACATAAGCTATGACACGCTCAGTAACATGGGCGTGTCACTGGACGTGTCAATACTACACCAACAAAGAAACTGTGACATGCTTAGTGACATGGGCATGTCACTGCTCGTGTCACCCACACTGAAAACAGAATCATTGACACGCCCAAAGACATGGCCGTGCTCATGGGCGTGTCAGGCCAAAAACCTGATTTCGACACCAAAACACCACAGCCAACAATCAACTTTCTTTTACCCTTTTTCACTCCAAACAAACTTACCCAAAACCAACAATAAACCATAATAAACTTTCATAACATCAAAACAACTCAATTTCATGCATCAAATACAAATCACAATCATATTCACAACTCAAGGTCACAACACCCACAACTCTTGTGTCTTTCACCAAACTTAACCCTTTCTCTTCAATCCAACCCCAAAAATCAAAGCCAATAAGACCAAACAACCTCAAACATACCAAAATCAACCATACACACATCTACAACAACCATTCACCAAACTCAAAACACTTCTACATCAAACAATCCAAAAACTCAAAAGAAATCAAAGAAACAAGTTGGAAACTTATCAAAAGTGAAGAAAATCCTTAGAATTCCAACTTGATTACTTGAAACACCCTTCAATATTGAGTTAGCAAGAAGCAAAATCTCTCCTTTTGAAGATGGTGGTGGCCGGCCAAAGAAGAAGAAGAAGAAGATGATAGTTATCAACAAGTTAAAAAAAACCAATTCTCTTAACCACACAAAACCCTCTTTAATCTCAACCAAGTAAATAAATATTATAATAATATAAATATCATCTTCCACTTATAATCAAATATCTCATTTGACCAACAATAAAGTTGACTTCTATATTTTGTATATATCTTCATATATATAACATATACACACTCCACTTAATCATATATACACCTTAAATCATTTAATCCAATTACAATAATAAACATTTTCAAAATTTTAGGGTATAGTTTGGGATATTACAATTCTCTCCCTCTAAAAATAAATAATGTCCTCGAAATTACCTAATCTCAAGTCTGAAACAGCTGGTGATACTGGTCTCACATCACTTGCTCACTCTCCCAAGTTGCCTCTTCCTTTGCATGATTCTTCCAAGGAACCTTCACAAGTGGCACTTTCTTATTTCTCAACTCTTTTACTTCATATGCCAAAATAGCCATTGGTTCTTCTTCAAAAGTCAAATCTGGACTCACCTCAATAGATTCAACTGACAAAATATGAGATGGGTCTGATCTGTACCTCCTTAGCATAGAGACATGGAAGACATTGTGAATTCTATCCAAATCAGGCGGCAAAGTGAGTTGTTAGACAAATGACCTTAATTTTGATCCTTGACAACTCAAATGGATGATCTATTTAACTTGTGTTTGAGAAATCTTGTTGCAGGATTAGGTTACTTCAAATAAGGTGAACAGAACACTTATAGTGGTCGCACCTCACCTGAATACGACCGCTCCATGTAATTAAAAGAAGAAATCTTATCACAGTAGGTTTCGCGGTCAGAAGTTCGACCTATGTCGCGACCGCTCCTACAGAATAGCGACCGTCCGAATATTTGCACGACCGCTACTCAAGGAACTTAAATCATTACAATCACAGTAAGGTTCGCGGTGACAAGAACGGTGAATGACTCGACCTCGCTTATCACTTTAGCGACCGCCCCATTCAGAATCGCGACCGCTCTACCATTCAAGAAGAAATTGTTTGAAGAGACAGTAGGTTTCGCGTCCTCAGGAGCGTCCAAAAGTTCGACGCGAGTTTCTCAATTCGACCGCGATAATCTACATAGGGCGACCGCGACATTCAAATTATGGCGGACATTCAATTTTGCCCTGTCAGAGAATGACACGTAATATGACCGTTATAAACCCACTTGATTATTCAAAAAGGGCGACCGCACCATTGCTAGGCGCGACCGTCCCGACAAACACAGCTAGGCAAGAAGCCGGTCCGACAAACACAGCATGGGCAAGATTCCAGCTGCAGAGCACTAAAATTCGACCGTTGAAGTCTTTTCAAAAGTAGCGACCGTCCCCTGTTAAAGGACGACCGCGAGAAGCATGAGCGCGACCATCCTTGCATGAAGGGCGACCGCGAAGTGCTTCGGGCAGTTTAAGTAAAGAAGGTCTAATCTACCAATACATTATTCTTAATGTCTATAACGGCTAGTAAGACCACAATGGCTATAAATACAATGTCTCTCTGAGAAAACAAAATAGAGGAATAAGCAAGAAATCAGATTGTAATAGCCAAGCAACAAATTTTCATTTACTTAAACTTACAATTAAATTGTAATGTATGTTAGGTGTTAGCATTGAAAACACCATTGTATAAGTTTGAGTGTAAGCTTGGGAAACACTTGGGTTGAGAGAGTAAGCCTTATAAAACTCTTGTTAGGTTGAGAGAGTAAGCCTTGTAAAACTCTTGTTAGGTTGTGAGAGTAAGCCTTGTAAAACTCTTGTTTGGGTTGTGAGTGTGAGCCTAAGAAAAACACTTGTGAAGTTAGGTGTGAACTTGTGAAAACACCAAAGTTGGAAGTAAGCTTGTAAAAACTTCAAAGATTAGTGGAACCTTAACAAGTTGTTAAGGAAGTGGATGTAGGATTGAAGTAAATCCGAACCACTATAAATCTTGTGTGTTCTTTCTTTCTTCCATTACTCAACCAACTCTCTATTCCGCATTTCTTGATTGTTGAGTTTTTTAAATTGTCATTAATTCTTGAGAAAACCAATTCACCCCCCTCTTGGTTGCCATCTTGGGACAACAATTGGTATCAGAGCCCTTAGATTTCTTAAACTTAATTGTGAAATCTGATCCACTATGGCAACTTCTTCTTCATCAAGCTCTCATGGAAATCTTAATTCTATTCTTAGACCCTACTTTGATGGAACTGATTATTCATACTGGAAACACAAAATGTATTTGTTTCTAGATAGTGAAGGGATTGAACTATGGGATTTCGTGGAAAATGAATGGAAATCTCCTACCCATGAAGTTGACGGTATTCAAGTTCCACTTCCCAAAGCTCAATGGTCAACTAGCAATGTCAGAGATCGATTCAAGAACAATAGAGCTGCTTCCATCTTGATGAATTCCATTTCAAGGGAAGAAGGCGGAAGAGTTCAACATTTAACTTGTGCACATTGCATTTGGAAAACACTTGAAAACTACCATGAAGGTACGACTCAAGTGAGATTTACCAAAAAACAAATGCATGTTCATGAATATGAGCTATTCAAGATGAAACCAAATGAAAATGTCACCGACATGACCAATCGCTTACTTGCAATTGTCAATGAACTAAAGAAGTATGGCAAGGTATATGATCAAGGTGATGTAAACAGCAAAATCTTGAGAGCCCTAAGAGCTAGAAAGAACTTTGAATCCAAAGTATCATCCATAGAAGAAGCTCATGATCTCAGCACATTAAGAACTGATGAGCTAGTTGGAAAATTACTCACATTTGAGCTACACAGTGAGAAAGAAGAAGATCAAGGTGAGAAAGAAAAGAGAAAACCAATTGCACTCAAAGCAATCAAAGAAGCTGAGAGCTCAAGCAATGAAAGTACTGATGATGAAGATGAAATGGCAATGTTCTCTAAAAGAATCAATGAATGGAAAAGGAAGAAAAGATTACAAGCAAACAAAGGTACACCTCCTAAATTCTCCTTCAAAGATAAAGAAAAGAAAAATGAGGTAAAATGCTATGAATGTGGAAAAACCGGTCACATCAAGTCGGATTGCTACAAATTAAAGAACAAAAGGAAATGGGATAAAGAAAAGAAAAAGTCTCTCAAAGCCACATGGGATGACTCTTCCTCAAGTGAAGAAGAAGAAGAGGAAGGAATTGCAAATCTTTGTCTCATGGCTATTGAAGATGACTCCAATGAGGTAAGTACTCAATCCTTTGATCTTGTAGCACATGATGATATAAGTGATATAGATGATAGTGATTTGATTGAGCACATGAATTCTAAAATAGAAAAATATTTCTCCAAAATGATGCTCTATAAAGAGAAAAACTCTAAGTTAGAAAAGGATTTTATATGCTTAAAGAACTCTACCTTAGAATTGAAAACCTCAAATGAACATTTGATGAATACAATAGGAGAATTAAATAAAAGCTCACATGACTTAGAAAAAGTGATTAAAGAGAATGAGGCATTGAAGCATGAACTAAAAGAACTAAAAGAATCAATTTCCAGATTTCATAAAGGAAAGGAAGCATTGAACACATTAATTAATAATCAAAGGTCACCTTCCTTGAAATATGGATTAGGATTCAATGGCTCAACCAACATTGCACCTAGCAAACCAACATTTGTGAAAGCATCTACAACTGAAATTTCTGATGTTCATATCAAAAATGCTTGCACCAAGTCTAAAAGAACTTCTTATGGTTCACTAGGAGATAAAGCCAAAAATAACTATGCATTGTTGTTCACTAAACTTGCACAAAAGAAATCACATACTTGTAGTTGTATGTACAATGCAAAAAGAAAAATGCAGAAGCATAGAACACCATGGCAATGCACATATTGCATGAAATTTGGTCACAAAAACTTCTATTGTTATATAAGAGAAGCTCATCTCAATTTAGAAGGCACTCTTTCTACTAACCATCAAGGACCCAACTTCATGTGGGTACCTAAAAGAAGATGATCACAATTGTCTTGCAGGTATGCCTAAAATCTACTATCAATGAAAGCACATGGCTTGTGGATAGTGGATGCTCAAGGCATATGACTGGAAATGCAAAGCTCTTTACAAATATTACCTATAAACATGGAGGTAATGTAACTTTTGGAAACAATGCTAAAGGTAAATTTCTTGGTGTTGGCTCCATTGGTTCTATTGGTAAGGATTTAATTGAAGATGTATGGCTTGTTGATGGTTTGAAACATAACTTGCTAAGTGTTAGTCAACTTTGTGATAAAGCATACTTCGTTAAGTTTGATTCCAAGGTATGCAAAATCACAAATTCAAATGATGTTATCATATTTAAGGGTACTAGAACAAACAACACTTACAATGTTAGCATACATTCAAATCATACATGTTTAATGTCCACTAATAATGATGCATGGTTATGGCATAGAAGACTAGGACATGCTGGTATGGATCAATTGAAACATATTTGCAATGAGAATTTAGTTGATGGCTTACCTAAGATAAAATATGATAAAGACAGAATTTGTGAACCTTGTCAACATGGTAAGCAACACAAAAGCTCATTTAAAACAAAGAGTGTTATAAGCACCTCTAGACCTTTAGAGCTCATTCATTTAGATTTGTTTGGACCAAATAGAGTTACAAGCTTAGGAGGCAAATCATATGCATTTGTTCTTGTTGATGACTACTCTAGATTCACATGGGTTAATTTCTTAGCTCAAAAGAATGAAGCCTTTAATTTCTTCAAAACGTTTGCAAAAAGAGTTCAAAATGAAAAAGGATATGTGATCACATCTATTAGAAGTGATCATGGCAAAGAATTTGAAAATGAAAATTTTGAAGACTTTTGCAATGAACTTGGCATTTCACATAATTTTTCTGCTCCTAGAACTCCACAGGAAAATGGTGTAGTTGAAAGGAAAAATAGAACTTTAATCGAAATGGCTAGGACAATGCTCAATGAATATGATTTACCATCTTATTTTTGGGCGGAAGCCGTTAATACAGCTTGTTACATTGCAAATCGTGTTTATAAAAGGCATTTAACTAATAAAACTTCTTATGAGCTATGGAATGGAAGAATACCCAGAATTGGATATTTTAGAGTATTTGGATGCAAATGCTTCATATTGAATACCAAGGATAATCTTGGAAAATTCTCATCCAAATCAGATGAAGGCATATTCTTAGGATATTCATCATTTAGCAAAGCATATAGGGTATTTAACATGAAAACTCTAGTTATAGAAGAATCAATGCATGTTGTATTTGATGAGTCATCTAAACTTGATCAAAAGAAAGGTATTACTTTCAATGACCCTGCAGGTACTCTTGAACCTCTTGAATCTATTGATGCTCCAAAGATCAATCAACTTGAAGAAAAGACTCAAGATCTACCTAAGGATTGGCAATACAAGAAAGATCATCCAAAGGAACTCATCATTGGAGAAACATCAAAGGCAGTAACTACTAGATCTAAAATTAATCATGTTGATGTTAATTTTGCTTTTGTTTCTCAAATTGAACCAAAAACTGTTGAGGAAGCTTTAAATGATGAAAATTGGATAACTGCAATGCAAGATGAACTTAATCAATTTGAAAGAAATAATGTTTGGCAACTTACTCCTAGACCTATAGATCATTCTATAATAGGATGCAAATGGATTTATAGGAATAAGCTTGATGAAAATGGTCACATCATTAGAAATAAAGCAAGATTGGTAGCCAAAGGTTATAATCAAGAAGAAGGTATTGACTATGATGAAACCTTTGCCCCAGTAGCCAGATTAGAAGCTATTAGAATATTACTTGCCTTTGCATGTCATATGAATTTTAAGCTTTATCAAATGGATGTTAAAAGTGCATTTCTAAACGGACTCATAAATGAAGAAGTTTATGTTGAACAACCTCCTGGTTTTGAAAACTACAAATTTCCTGATCATGTTTTCAAACTTACCAAAGCTTTATATGGATTAAAGCAAGCACCTAGAGCTTGGTATGACAAACTTAGTGCATATTTACTTGAAAATGGTTTTGCAAAAGGAAAAGTAGACACAACTCTTTTTGTTAAAAAGGATAAGCATAACATCTTGATTGTACAAATTTATGTGGATGACATAATATTTGGAGCTACTAATGAAACCTTGTGCAAAGAATTTGCTTCTTGTATGACTAGGGAATTTGAAATGAGCATGATGGGTGAACTCAAGTTTTTCCTTGGACTGCAAGTCAAGCAATGTAAAGATGGGATCTTCATCAACCAATCCAAATATACAAAAGAACTCATCAAGAAATTTGGAATGGATGGCTGCAAAACTAGCAAAACTCCCATGAGCACATCATTGAAATTAGGTAAAGATGAAAATGGTAAAGCAGTAGATGAGAAGAAATATCGAGGTATCATCGGATCACTACTTTACTTAACTGCTTCTAGGCCTGATATAATGTTTAGTGTATGTCTTTGTGCTAGATTTCAAACTAGTCCTAAAGAATCACACTTGAATGCCACTAAGAGAATCTTGAAATATTTGAGTGGTACAATACATTTAGGACTTTGGTATCCTAGAAACACATCATTTCATATTATAGGATTTTCAGATGCAGATTACGCTGATAGTATATTAGATAGGAAAAGCACAACAGGAGCATGTCACTTTCTTGGTAATTGTCTAGTTTCTTGGCATAGTAAGAAACAAGCATCGGTTGCTTTATCCACAACGGAAGCTGAGTATGTTGCAGCTTGTTTTTGTTGCACACAAGTATTATGGATGAAACAACAATTGCTTGGCTATGGTAAGGTTTTTAACAATATTTCCATTAAATGTGACAACACTAGTGCTATCAATTTGTCTAAAAATCCTATACAACATTCTAGATCCAAGCATATAGATATTAGACATCATTTTTTAAGGGAAAATGTGCAAAATCAGAACATAATTCTAGAATTTATTGAAACACAAAATCAACTTGCGGATGTCTTTACAAAACCCTTGAATGAAGATAGACTTAATTTTATTAAACTTAATTTAGGAATGATTGATGGAAACACTCTGAATTAATTGCCTATCAATAAGGTTTCTATGTGCATGAATTTAATGCTTCTTAACACAATAGAAATATTCTCCATCTTTCCCTGAATCTTTCATTTTTAAGTATGTCGCGGTCGCTCCAGTATTCTTTAGCGGTCGCTATCCTGTCTGTCAGTTTCATTCAAACTAATGACTCTGTGCGCGGTCGAGAAAATTTGTGCGCGGCCGCACCAATTTGAATAGTTTCGACCGTTACAGTTACATTCCTCACTCGCGAGCATACTTATCTTGACAATGGTCGCTAGATCATAAGTCGCGATCGCACCTTGTTAAATCTGCGACCGCACCCTGTACACTCTGCTCGAAAATTTATAACCGTTGGTTGTGTGACAGGTCGCAACTCTTAACTTTCAACAGTCAAAAATGCCTATTTTCTTAAATCCATCTATTTAAGAGTGTTTTGCATCAGTTTATCTGATATTTTGCCTATTAAAGCACACAAACCTTCCTCTGAAACCCTAAAAACCTCTCAATATCATCTGTTTCTCAATCACTCTCTGTTTTCCTACTCTCTTCTGTTCTAATGGCCCCCAAAAAAAAAACCACTTCCAAAATAAAAGGTCAAGCCAAGAGAGTTCCAGGAGTCACCATTAGAGAACCCATTGTTGATCCTCCATCTCCTCCTCAATCTAAAAGAGGTGAGAAAATTCACAAACCTCACCATCAAACCACTGAAGAAGATGTTAGGTATGCCATGCTAAAGAGAAAGAAGGTTGAAGGCACCAAATCTCCTTTTGGTGGGATGCTTTCTGCCTTGAACATCAAGGATGAAATTGAGAGATTGCTGGATGTCCTTGGATGGAGAAAATTTGTCTTTCCAGAAGAGGTAGGCTACTCTAGTCTGAGTAAGGAGTTTTTAATGTCTCTTCAAATAGAGAAGAGTGCAAATTCTGCACTAGGGTGGTATGGGGTCAGATTTAAGCTCTTTGATCAATACCAAGCCCTATCTCTAGAAGATTTTGGCAGCATTTGGGACTTCCCCTCTGAAGGTATAACCTCCTACAATGACCAAATCTTCTCAAACCCAACACTTTCTGATTTCTGGAGAGAAATTTCCATTGAAACCTCTTTTGAAAAGGAATCTAAAGCCAGACATATCAAATCTCTCACCCACTGGATGCTCCATAGGATTATCACCTATACCATTCACCAAAGAGCAGATGGGAATGAGAAAGTAACCAAGAGAGACCTTATATTTCTGTATGCTTTCACCCACAACATCAAAATAAACACCACCAAGTTCTTGATTGATACTCTTTATCATCATGCTGTAACAAGAACTGGTACCTTCTTCCTATCCTCTCAAGTTACTCAAATAGCTAGGCACCTAAACCTTCTGAATGATTTGAACTTAGCTACTTTGAGGAACCCTTTCACTCTAGCCTCCAATGCTATCACAATGGATTACTTAGAGCATGCTGGTTGTGTAAGGAAGATAGAAGGGTCATATGTATACTGCTATGGCAAGAAAGGAGTTATGGATAAACAAAAGAAAAGGCCAAGGTATACAATTGAGGAAGAGGGAGATTCTGTAGAAGTTGCAGTAGAATTACATCCAAAAGCAACTTCATCAAAAGCTGCTAAAGAAACTGCTTCATCCTCCACACAACTCATTCTCCAAGCTATCAAGACTCTCTCAAGGAAACTCACTAAGTTCAAGAAAAGTGTTTCCAAGAGATTCCAGCACTTAAACAAGAGGATAGACCTTATATCCCACATGCATCATGATCTTTATGATATGCAAGGCAAATTGGACTTGCCTCAATGCAATCTTGAAGATTGGGATATAAGTGATCACACCCAAAGCGTTGCTGAAGAAGAAGAGTCCATTAGCACTAGCTCTGCCTCTGTTGCACCTCAAGATAAGGGGAAAGCTCCTTTAGTTGAAGAAGAGTTAGAGTTAGATGATGACTCAGAATAGCTTAGCTTTAGTCTGTTTTTGCTTGCATTTTCATATGTTTGCTAATTTGCTTTCTGTTTTGTATTTTCCTCCACTTCAATCTATATATTTCCATGTTTATATTTCCATTTGTATTTTGCTTAACATTTATTTCATTTTGCCTATGCCAATGGGGGAGAGAAAATTATAAATGGAATGTCAATAAAATTATGGGGGAGAAATAAGAAAATTATGGGGGAGAAATAAGAACAAGAACAACAATCTGTTTGAACATTTGCAAATTAGGGAAAAATGTTTATGGGGGAGTTAATTTCTTGTTGAAATTTATTGAACATTTGCAAATAAGAAAAAATGTTTGCATCAAACAATAACATGTGCACCAAGATAATCTAATAATCACAATGCTCTTAACCATGATTGTTGCATATGTTAAGAGGGAGCATTTTAGACTTTTTATTTTTCTTATCATTCCATTTGAAATTGTCAAAGTCAAAATGGGGGAGATTGTTAGACAAATGACCTTAATTTTGATCCTTGACAACTCAAATGGATGATCTATTTAACTTGTGTTTGAGAAATCTTGTTGCAGGATTAGGTTACTTCAAATAAGGTGAACAGAACACTTATAGCGGTCGCACCTCACCTGAATACGACCGCTCCATGTAATTAAAAGAAGAAATCTTATCACAGTAGGTTTCGCGGTCAGAAGTTCGACCTATGTCGCGACCGCTCCTACAGAATAGCGACCGTCCGAATATTTGCATGACCGCTACTCAAGGAACTTAAATCATTACAATCACAGTAAGGTTCGCGGTGACAAGAACGGTGAATGACTTGACCTCGCTTATCACTTTAGCGACCGCCCCATTCAGAATCGCGACCGCTCTACCATTCAAGAAGAAATTGTTTGAAGAGACAGTAGGTTTCGCGTCCTCAGGAGCGTCCAGAAGTTCGACGCGAGTTTCTCAATTCGACCGCGATAATCTACATAGGGCGACCGCGACATTCAAATTATGGCGGACATTCAATTTTGCCCTGTCAGAGAATGACACGTAATATGACCGTTATAAACCCACTTGATTATTCAAAAAGGGTGACCGCACCATTGCTAGGCGCGACCGTCCCGACAAACACAGCTGGGCAAGAAGCCGGTCCGACAAACACAGCATGGGCAAGATTCCAGCTGCAGAGCACTAAAATTCGACCGTTGAAGTCTTTTCAAAAGTAGCGACCGTCCCCTGTTAAAGGACGACCACGAGAAGCATGAGCGCGACCATCCTTGCATGAAGGGCGACCGCGAAGTGCTTCGGGCAGTTTAAGTAAAGAAGGTCTAATCTACCAATACATTATTCTTAATGTCTATAACGGCTAGTAAGACCACAATGGCTATAAATACAATGTCTCTCTGAGAAAACAAAATAGAGGAATAAGCAAGAAATCAGATTGTAATAGCCAAGCAACAAATTTTCATTTACTTAAACTTACAATTAAATTGTAATGTATGTTAGGTGTTAGCATTGAAAACACCATTGTATAAGTTTGAGTGTAAGCTTGGGAAACACTTGGGTTGAGAGAGTAAGCCTTGTAAAACTCTTGTTAGGTTGAGAGAGTAAGCCTTGTAAAACTCTTGTTAGGTTGTGAGAGTAAGCCTTGTAAAACTCTTGTTTGGGTTGTGAGTGTGAGCCTAAGAAAAACACTTGTGAAGTTAGGTGTGAACTTGTGAAAACACCAAAGTTGGAAGTAAGCTTGTAAAAACTTCAAAGATTAGTGGAACCTTAACAAGTTGTTAAGGAAGTGGATGTAGGATTGAAGTAAATCCGAACCACTATAAATCTTGTGTGTTCTTTCTTTCTTCCATTACTCAACCAACTCTCTATTCCGCATTTCTTGATTGTTGAGTTTTTTAAATTGTCATTAATTCTTGAGAAAACCAATTCACCCCCCCTCTTGGTTGCCATCTTGGGACAACATGAGTCGATAAGCAACTGGTCCAACTCTTTCCAGTATCTCATAAGGTCTAATGAAATGAGGACTCAACTTCCCTTTGCGACCAAATCTCAAAATTTTCTTCCAAGGAGACACTTTCAAAAAAACTTTATCTCCAACACTAAAATTTATGTCTCTCCTCTTCAAATTTGAATAAGATTTCTGTCGATCTGAAGCTGCTTTCAGCCGATCCCGAATTATCTTCACTTTCTCTTCTGTTTCTTTAATCAAATCGGGACCAACCAATTTACCTTCTCCAACCTCATCCCAACATAGAGGCGTCCTGCATCTTCTACCATACAATGCCTCATAAGGTGCCATTTTAATACTGGACTGATGACTGTTGTTATAAGCAAATTCCATCAATGGCAAGGATCTGTCCCAACTCCTAAAGAAATCAATAACACAGGTCTTCAACATATCCACTAGAATCTGTATCACCCTCTCAGACTGCCCATCTGTCTGAGGATGAAAAGCAGTGCTGAAAAGCAACCGAGAACCCAAAGCATCATGCAAACTCTTCCAAAACCTAGAAGTAAACTAGGAATCTCGATCAGACACCAAAGAAATTGGGACTCCATGCAACCTTACAATCTCACTAATATACAGCTCAGCCAACTTTCCAAGAGAATAGTCCATCCTAACTGGAAGAAAATGAGCTGTCTTTGTCAAATGATCAACTATCACCCAGATGGCATCATGCTTCTTCTGAGTCAACGGCAAACCAGTTACAAAATCCATTGTTACTCGCTCCCATTTCCATTCTGGCACTGTTAAAGGTTGGAGCAACCCTATTAGAACTTGGTGCTCGGCTTTCACTCTCTGACAAGTGAGACATTTGGATACAAACTCCGCTATGTCCCTCTTCATACCTGACCACAAATAATGTTGCTTCAAATCATGATACATCTTAATATTCCCAAGGTGCATAGCAAAAACCGACTGATGGGCTTCCTCCAAAATAATTTTTTTAATCTTGCATCAACAGGAACACACAATCTATCTTTATACCAAAGGCTGCCATCATCTCTCACATGAAAATCTCGGCTCTCCCCCTTTTGACAATCCAAAATAACTTTCTGAATTCTCTCATCTGCCAATTGAGCCTCTCTTATATGATCCAACAAGACTGATCTCAATTGCAACTGAGCTAACAAAGGACCATCATTACATGGTTCAAAAAAGCATGCAACGCTTTCAATTCAACAAGCAACTAAAGCGAGTAAGCAGTCAAACCTATCAAAGACTTCCGACTCAAGGCATCAGCAACAACATTTACCTTACCAGGATGATAATCGATCAAACAGTCATAATCTTTAATCAACTCCAACCATCGTCTCTGTCGAAGATTCAGCTCTCTCTGAACACCCAAGTATTTCAAACTCTTGTGATCTGTATAAATGAAACACTTCTCCCCATAAAGATAATGTCGCCAAATCTTCAAAGCAAAAACTATGGATGCCAATTCCAAATCATGCATCGGATAATTCAACTCATGCGGCTTCAACTGCCGAGAAGCATAAGCTATGACTCTACCCTCCTGCATTAAAACACAACCTAAACCATTTTGTGAAGCATCACTATAAATCGCATATGGTTTATCTTCCACAAGCAAACTAAGAATAGGAGCTTGAGTCAACATCTCTTTCAACTGCTCAAAGCTTGCTTGACATTGATCTGTCCACATGAACCTAGCTCCCTTCCGAAGCAATCTGGTGAGTGGAGTAGCTATCTAAGAAAAACCCTTCACAAACCGTCAATAATAGCCTGCCAAACCCAAAAAACTTCTAACTTCAGTCACAGTCTTCGGTGGACTCCAATTCAAAATAGCTTCAACTTTACTTGGATCAACTTTTGTACCATCTGCTGAAACCACATGACCGAGAAAAGTCACTTGATCAAGCCAAAACTCACACATAGATAGCTTAGCATACAACTGCTTCTCTCTCAAAGTCTGCAACGCAATCCACAGATGCTTGCCACGATCCTCCTCATTATGCGAATACACTAAAATATCATCAATAAAGACCACAATAAACTGATCTAGATAGGATCTAAACACTCTGTTCATCAAATCCATGAAAGTAGATTGTGCATTCATCAATCCAAAAGGCATCACCAAGAATTCATAATGCCCATACCTTATGCGAAAAGCTGTCTTAGATACATCTTTAGCTCTAACTCTTAACTGATGGTACCCTGATCTCAGATCAATCTTAGAGAAAACTGCTGCTTCCTTCAACTGATCAAAGAGATCATCTATCCTTGGTAAAGGATACTTATTCTTGATAGTCACCTTATTCAACTACCTATAATTGATGCACAGTCTCAAGGTACCATCCTTCTTCCTCACAAACAAAACAGGTGCTCCCCACGGAGACACACTAGGGTGAACAAACCCTTTATCTAGCAACTCATGCAATTGCACCTTTAACTCTCTCAACTCAGCAGGTGCCATTCAATAGGGAGTAATAGAGATGGGAGTGGTACCAGGCAATAAATCGATGCCAAACTCGACCTCTCTCTCAGGGGGTATCCCTGGCAACTCCTCAGGAAAAACATCTGGGAATTCAGCAACTGTGGGTATACTATCATGTTGAGAATCTGTAAGCGAGAATTTTTGCCCCCACTCCCGGTGGAATGGTTCTTGCAGCTTCGGTACTATTTAGGCTCGGGGCCTTAGAGAACACATACCTAAGTCTGGAGAAAATGGAGTCGCCACCTGGATGGGTTGGGAAAAAGAAAGGGGTAGATGACTCGATTCCTAAGGAATCCCCAACCCCCTAATGGGTTCAAAAAGTTGGATACGTGTGGGGAAGGTGCGAAATGGCCCAGCACCCCCACAACACCAAGTTCATTGGAATCAGCCTCCTTTGTAGGTCTTAATATTATAAAATTCTTAAGTATAACAATATTATCCATATTACATGCAACAATTAAAATAAACCATCATTATATTAAAATCCAAGCAATGTCCAAACAAAGAAAATAAATGGACAACCACCCGAAGATGAAAACATGTCCTTACATCATCCATGTCTAAACTAAATAGGACACCCACCAAAAGGTGGAAACATGTCCTTTACATTGGTACAAAATATAAAAGCTATTTAAATTACATGATATTTAACTAATGAAGTACCCACAAAGTGAAAACATACCTCTTACAATTTTAATACTAAAACTAACAAATAATAACAATAAAGAAAACATCTATCCATGATAAATTAAATATATCAAGCATTGAAATTAAATAAATAAACCATCAAAGCATATAATAAACTACATAATCAAATCTAAAATTAAATAAAGTAAATAAAGATACAAATTAGGATTTATTGTTTCTATTTAAAGTTCTTTAATTACATTTAGGGTTTTGGGATTTTAGTATTATTATTGTTATTTGTTTAGGCTACTGTAAAGGTTTTTGAAAATTGGAATGTATTAGGGTTTTATGAATTTAAGAAAGTAGTAAGGTTTTTTGGCTAATCAAATTAGGGTTTACGGGTAAAATTATGAAATTAGGGTTTTGGAATCTTAAGACATTAGGGTTTATAATTCATGGTTACTAGATTGTGATTTTAGTTTTATTAGATTATGGCTTTAAGGTTTAGATTAACTAGTTTTGGTTTTAAGTTCATTGAATTAGGGTTTAGAAAAACTTAGTGTAGACCCTTAATTTTTTACCCAGTCAGATCCAAAATAATTTTTGTGTTGTCCAAAATATTTTAATTGGTCCAAAATAATTTTTGTTATCTTAATTAAATAATTTTTGCTTTAGTATCTAATTTTTATTAATAAAAAAAATAAACAAATAAAAATAAAAAAATAATAAAAATAAAAATCGAAAACAAAAAAATCATCGCCGAAAGTCAGCGGGCCCACGGGCATTTCGCCCGCAGGAGTTTCCTGTGGACGAAATGGCCCACAGGCCTGTTCGCCCGCAGCTGCCGCAGCTAGCTGCAGTAGCTTTTTCGCCAGCGCAATTTTTCCTGCTGCAATTTTTTTTCGCCAGCGTAGTTTTTTCGCAGCATTTTTTTTTTTGCCAACGAAATTTTCCGAAACCTAATATAATTAGGTTTTAGTTTCCTTTTCTTATTAAATATGGTATGCCGTGAGTAACTAGGAAAAACCAATAAAAAAACCTCTATAAATAACAACACAAAAAGGGAGAAGGGGGACGAAATTGAGAATTGGAAACCGAAATCAAAAGGGAAAACTGGGAAACTTGATAAAGGCCTTCTGGCAGTGAATTGAGGGGGACTTTTTGGAGAGAAGCAGTGAAGGGAATTCAAGAATTCAAAGGCAACAAAGCTTGCCTTTTTTTTTCTATTCATCCAAGAAGAATTATTTGTTGGAGGAACTATCAAAAGGAGGCATGTATTAAATTCTTTGGTTATATTTTTCACAGTAGCTAAAATTATGAAATTGTGTTTGTCAAAATAAAAAAACCTTAGAACTTTAATTTAGTTTTTTAATAGTTAAAAACCTTATTTTGTTGCTTTATTTTCCAAAAGATATAAAATTGTTATTTTCACTTCTTCAAAACTCCAAAACCCTAATTTACTTTCTAAATCAGCAAAAATCCTTAAATCATATTTTGTTACTTTCCAAAAGCCTTAAAAACTACCTTTTTGCTTTTATAAACTTTAAATCATTTGTTTATTTTCATAAAACTCCCTAAAATTATCAATTGCTTCCTCCAAATTCTAAAATTCTAAGATCACCCAAAACCCTAATTCAAAGCTTATAAAACCCTAATTCAATTCCTAAACTCAAAATAGTAAACCCTAACCCATTAAAACCTTAAACCTTAATTTTTTCTAAACCCTAAATTCTTTAAAACTTTAAAAAACCATAAAAACACAAATGTTTAATTTACACATTAAGCTTGAAATCATCATTTAAAATAACAAATCAAAAGTATTTTAAAGTGTCCAAAACCCTAGTTTCATGATTTCACCATTCAAACCTTAATTTGTTTAATCAAAGTATCTTGCCAACCTTTTAAAACATAAAATCCTTAATTTATTTTAATTCTTTAAAAAGTCACAGAAGCTTAAACTCATGAAAATCCAAAATCCTAAACACATGAAATAAAGAACCCTAAATGGAAAGAGTAGCTATAATTTGGATTTTTATTTGCTTTAACTAATTCTATATTTGATTATGCTTTGATTTATTTCTTATGCTTTAATTTATTTAAGTTCAATACTTGGTTTATCTAATTTATCATGGATGGATGTGTATTTTCCATTGATATTTAATACTTTTAATGAATGATTTATTTACGATGAATGATTATTTACTTTTATCAATTTATTTAGGTTTCTAAATGTTGTAAGAGGTATGTTTCCACTTGGTGGGTACCTCATTAGTTAAATATTATATAATTTAATTTGCTTTTCTATTTTAGAACCTATGTAAAGGACATGTTTCTACCTTTCGGTGGATGTCCTATTTAGGCATGAGATGTAAGGACATGTTTCCATCCTTCGGATGGGTGTCCATTTATTTGTTTTGCTTGGACCTTACTTTGATTTTAATATATTGATGCTTTTTTTTAATTATTGCGTGTAATATGGATAATATTGTTATATTTAAGAATCTTATAATATTAAGACCTATAAAGGAGGCCGGTTCCGATGAACCGGGCGTTGTGGGGGTGCTGGGCCATTTCTCACCTTCCCCATACGTACCCAACTTTTCAAACCCATTAAGGGGTTGGGGATTCCTTAGGAATCGAGTCATCCACACCTTTCTTTTTTTCAGCTCGTCCGGGTGGTGATTCCATTTTTTCCGGACTTAGGTCCGTGTTCTCTAAGGCCCCGAGCCAAAACAGTGCCGAAGTCGCAAGAACCATTCCACCGGGAGTGGGGGTGAAAATCCCCGCTCACAGTGGTGACTCCACTGGGGACAAGAGAAGTTGATTCCGTTGGTCTTTATATTATTCTATTCTTTCTTATAATGATATTATCCATTGAATCATATTAGATTGCATTGTATGCGTAAGCTAGGACGCCCATGTTACCCGTGTTGTGTTATGTAAGGGATACCATACTTTCACTCAAGGTATGGAGATCGAGCATGGCATAACCACTCATAGGTTCATACCATTTGGTATATACTTGATATGGGAACCTAAGCCTTTTTACCTAAAGACTAAAGCTCATATAATCGGCCTAGTTACTTTCCTTAGGTTTTTACCCCAAATTCATGTTGTTTGACTATGGTTAATTTATCTTGGCTTAAATCATGGCTTATTTGGTTTGTTCTTTTTCTAATATGACCTAAGTATATTGTAAGCTCAAAATAAATTTTTCTTTAAAATCCAAAAGACCAAAGCTATTTTCAAAACTTTTCAAGATGGTCTTTGGACATAAAACTTTTCTTTGGCTCATGGCCCAAATACTAAGCCCGGGCTTAGAAACAAAACTATTTTCACCCAACCTTTTCTTACAAAGAGCTTGAAAATTATTTTGGTCAATTGTGAAATACCAAAAATCAAGTGTGAGCCTAGTTTATCCTAAGAATAAATTAACCATGGTCTTGTTTTTGGCATGAACCATTAGTTACCTTTTTCAAGTGAGAAATCTATTTATAATAAACCTCTTAATTTCATTTTAGTCCAATATAGCATAAAAGCTACTTTAGTTGGTTGAATGGATTAAAACCTAATTAATGGGAATTATCATGGATTTCCATTTTCGAAAATATAACGATTAGTTGAAACGTCCGAGGGAATTATTCGAAAGGAAGGTACCCCATGTTGCTATTTTGTTAACCATATATCTAGGAAAAGAGAATCGCCATTCGTATGTGGATGTTATAAGGTTAGAAGGAGCATCCTAATTATCATAATTTGTTGATTGTTTGTGCATACATGCATACATTTGCATCTCATATCATTAATCCTTTATGGCTCACAGCCCTGGATTACGATAGTTCAAAAGCTTACAACAATCCGACCTACCCTGGAGATGAAGTATCTAGCAATGACTCAATCACTTGCTCACCAAAAACAATGGAGCCTGAACAAATTCAAAGAATGGTGGATGAAACCCTCTATGCCAAAATGGAAGAAATAAAAGAGGCCATGGCCGAGACCATAAAGAATCAACTAGCTGCAATTTTAGGAAACAATGCCGAAGCATCTGCTAGCACCAAGAAAGTCAAGGGGAAGGCTAAAGTTGATGAAGTAGCTTTTGATGATGAAAAAGTGATCATTGATGATGATGATGATTGGGCTCAATACTACCCAGATGCTCAAGAGAGGAAGAAAGGACCGAAGAAAGCAACTGTTGAATAGACTAATACTTCTGATGTTGAAAAGATGATTGCTGATTTAGAAAAGAAATTTGAGAAGATGCTGAAAACCGAAGAGAAGTTCGATATCGATAAACTATTTGAACAAGATGAAGAAGTCCCATACAAGTTCAAGATGCCATCCTTTGCTAAGTACAATGGCACCGGAAATCCTCATCTCCATGTGAAGCAGTATATCATTGCTATGCAGTCTGCCCGAGCTATTAAGGCTCAAACTCTAAGGTACTTCATGCTCTCATTGGACCCTGTTGTCCAAATTTTGTTCAATACCTTAGATGTTGGAACACAAAAGAATTGGGATTTGCTATACAAGGCCTTCATCCAGCAATATGGGTAAAATGTCAAGTTGGAAGTTACCTTAATGGAAGTTGAGTCCATTAGGTAAAGGGCAAATGAGAATTTTGTGGACTATGTGAAGAGATGGAGAAACAAGGCTGCTTTGATCAAGAAGAGACCCGATGAATCCGATCAAATAAGGATGATTGTGAGAGGGGTGTTGCCTAATCTTTGTGAAAGGATGTCTCATACACTCATCCATGACTTCAAAGATCTTCTCCAAGCTAGTTTGCAAATTGAAGAATGGGAAAGAGAGAAGAATCGCTTTTCGGCAAGAAGGAATGAGAAAGGGAATTACAAGTTCAAAAATCAAAGCACGCAAAAAGAAGTTGATGTTAATGTAACCGGTCAAGGAAATAAAAGACAATTCTCAGAATTGGGGAAACCTCTATCTTGGGTTTTTAGCAAGTTGCAAAAGAAAGGGTTGTTGCAACCTTTAGCTCCTCGACCACTACATAATCCACTGCCACCAAACTTTAATGCTGAGGCCTTCTATTAATTTCATCAAATGCGAGGGCATGAAACAGATAAATGTGCTCATCTAAGGCATGAGATCCAAGATTTGATTGATAGTGGCAAGCTACCCGAGCCGGATAAGCCCAATACCAAGAACAACCCTTTGCCTAAATTTGGAAGAGTGCCACCACCAGCAACCTTTATGGTGGAAAAAGGATTGGAAGAAGATTTTGTTTTATCATCCTTTTGAGATGGAAATACTTAAGATGTGAAGGGAAAAGACGCTTAAACTCAATGAACTTTCCTTAGCTTGAATGTTGCTTTTCAATCTTACTTTCTTTAATATATGGAACTATTGTGTTTTTCAAATTTAAATTTGTTTGAATAAATTTCATCAAAATTTTTGTTGGTCTTTGTTCATTTTGGTGTTCAATCAATGAGGAATCTAGATTGATGTTCATAAATTAATGTGTCTAGGCATCATGACCTGAATGACTTTACTAGGTGAGGGAATTGCTCTATAACATTGAGTTATGTATGCTTACTTAGAGAGGGCTCCTGCATAATTACCTTTGTCTAGGTCCTAATCAGTCTTAGAGCATACTTTGACAAGCTTTTGAGTCAAAATTGAACTCTACTTATTTAAGAGAGAAATGATCTAGGCATTGTTTGGTTAGCCGACAACTAATATCCACCTTATTAAATATCAATCCCTAGTTATCCCTTTGAGCCTTCATAAAATTTTAACTTTCTTTTCATTGGCATATAACCCCAACAACCTACCCTGAGTTGTTGTGATATTTTTTGACAAGTCTTATGATCACTAAGATGAAGAGGCAAGAAGATCAAAGAAGGCAATGATTAGTCAAGATCATAAAGATAGTTGAAGTTCTCAAGACTATGAAGATAGTTGAAGTTCTCAAGACTATGAGGGTAGTTGATGTTTTCAAGACTATGAAGATAGTTGAAGTTCTCAAGACCATAAGGGTAGTTGAAGTTCCCTTAAATATCTCCAATATATCAAGACAACATCGGAGTAACAAATGATTTATCCCTATTAAAGAAGATTTATGTTACTCCACTCATCCATTATTGGAAGCCCAAGTTGGTACAAACAAGACAACTCTTTTAGAGCTAGAACCAAAAAAAGAAAAAGAAAAAACAACAAAACAAAACAAAACAAAAAAAGAAGAAAAGGAAATAAGAAAAGAAAGAAAAAAAGAGAAGAGAAAAAGGAAAAGAGAAAAAGAGAAAGAAAAGAAAAAAGGGAAAACCCAAAATGGTTCAAAAAGCCAACTGAATTCTCTTTTACCTATGACAACAAAAGGCTTCCATTTGGTTTATAAGGATGGATTGACTTGAATTTGTCCAACCCAACTAAAGATTCAATCAAAATTGGAGAAAGACCATATAGTTCTTGAAAGTTCTGTACTTGACAGTCCTACAAGAAAGAAGCACAAAATGATGAAAGAAAGGGAAGAGTAAGAGAAATAAAGAAAAGGGAGAAGAAGAAAAGAAATGAATTTGGGAACCAAATTTTCCGCAAAGGCATAAACTATCCTAATCAAGATACAGATTAGTGCCAAGAATTTGGAATTTAGCAAGATTGCTCCAAGCTGCCAAAAATTCAAACAAGAAATTTGTAGTGTGAAGGTTTGTCCTTTCTATCACACCAGCTCCAATCTCAAAATGGCCTTCATTTAAACTCGTGTCCCTTATAGACCCCATTTCAAGCCTATCAAAGACCTATTGATCTCTCTTGGTAGGTAGAGTATATTAGTGGAGATAGTTTGGATAAGCATGCATATAAGATAGACAGTATTTAAACCAAATAAGACCATTGGCCAGGTAATGTGTATGTGCTATCTGAAGTGCAACAATTCTTTCTTAAATAGAAATAATTCCCGAATTTAGTATGGTAACTAGGGTTGTCATGTTATAGATATGTTAATTTGAAAAAATCAAGTCCTGAGGTACATTCACATTAATTTGGCAAAGCCAACATTTGATTTCCAAATTAAAATTCAAAAATTCAAAAAATAAAAAAAAAGTTTTGTCACACAAAGCCTTCAAGTTAAGGAAAGTATGTTGAACCTCCAAAGGACACATTGGACAAAGGAAATGATTATTGGCAAGGTCATGAAAAAGCTATCAGCCGACATGCTGAAAAATAGTTTGAAATGGATGTATCCCTGACTCTCCTGTTTGGGGTCTCCACCAATCATGTTCTCAACATCTTGAAGATAAAAGCCACAAATGCAAAGCTTTCAATCATTCCAATACAAGGCTTGAACGAGCATCAAAAAGGAACTAATGAGAACACTTTTGCTAATCACCTCGGTATGTGAGTCGATGGAATGACTGTAACTAATGAGAACACTTTTGCTAATCATCAACATGAGCATATCACATCGCACTTTCTTGTCTTGTGCTGTCTATTCTTTGGCAAAATGAACAACAAACACCTTTCGAATTAAAGAATCTAAAGAAGTTATTGAATCAAGGGGGCATGGAAAGCCTATTTGCTTATGGAAGCCCTAGTCACTTTGCAAAGAGAAGAAATGCTTGCTTATGCAAAGAACTTGACAAGAAAAACATCAATCAAAGCTTGCATGAAAGAAAAAATCCTTAGGGGACAAGGAGAGGATATAAGATCCAATCAAAATTGGAGAAAAAAGGAAAAAGCAGTTGCAAGGGAAATGTGGTTAAAGTGCAAAAGATCCCTTGGAAGATCAAAACAAGGAAAGAAGAACATGGATCAAGCAAGACATGGCCAAGCCAAATCAAACTTGGCCGTGTCACCTCAAAGGAAATCTTGGCAGAACATGACACGGGTAGGAGACATGGCCAAGCCACTGGCCGTGTCTCACCTAAAGGGCAAAGCCAAGAAAGACCAAGCAAAGAGAGAAAAGAAACAGTAGGTGACACTGGCAGGCGACACGGCCAAGCCACTGGTCATGTCACATGACACGGCCACAAGCTTGGTCGTGTCCCATCCTAAGCCAAGAACAAAGAAGAACCAAAGAAAAGACACAGAAGCTGACACACCCAGGAGACACGGCCAAGAGCTTGGCCGTGTCACTCCCATCTTTAAAGAACAAAGAAGACCCAATCTCCAAGGATGAAGATCCATTTACAAGGGTGAAGACCCAATCTCCAAGGATGAAGATCCATTTACAAGGGTAAAGACTCGATCTCAATGGATGAAGATTCATTTGCAAGGGTGAAGACCCAATCTCCAAGGATGAAGATCCATTTTCAAGGGTGAAGACCCGATCTCCAAGGATGAAGATCCATTTACAAGGTGAAGACCCCGATTTCCAAGGATGAAGATCCATTCTGAGGGTGAAGAATCACAATGCATAGAACAGCTGGAGCAGTCAGACTTCTCAACTGATAAAAGGTTATTCAAATTCATTCTTGGGTCCAAGTACCCAATCTCAGGTCCAAGTACCCAAATTAAATTAAAATCAATTCAATCTGGGGTCCAAGTACCCAATCTCGGGTCCCAAATCAAATCTCAATCCAGTTTAGGATCGAGTATCCAAAGCCAATTTAGGATCGAGTATCTAAATCAAGTTTAGGATCGAGTATCCAAATTAAGTTTAGGATTGAGTATCCGAACCCAATTTAGGATCGAGTATCCCAATCCAGTTTAGGATCGAGTATCCCAAGCCAATTTAGGATAGAGTATCCAAATCAAGTTTAGGATCGAGTATCCAAACCCAATTTAGGATCAAGTATCCCAATCTAGTTTAGGATCGAGTATCCCAAACCAATTTAGGATCGAGTATCCCAATCTAGTTTAGGATCCAGTATCCAAAGCCAATTTAGGATCAAGTATCCAAATCCAGGTAGGATCGAGTGTCTGAATTCAGTTAGGATCGAGTATCCCAATCCAATTTTGGATCGAGTATCCAAATCCAGTTAGGATCGAGTATCCCAATCCAGTTTAGGATCAAGTATCTGAATCCAGTTAGGATCGAGTATCCAAATCCAGTTAGGATCGAGCATCCAAAGCCAATCCCAATCCAATTTAGGATCGAGTGTCCAAATCCAGTTAGGATCAAGTATCCAAATCCAGCTTAGGATCGAGTGTCCAAATCCAGTTAGGATCGAGTATCCCAATCTAGTTTAGGATCGAGTATCCAAACCTTATAGTGTCCAAATCCAGTTAGGATCGAGTATCCAAATCCAATTTAGGATCGAGTATCCCAATCCAAATCCAAGTAGGATCTAGTATCTAAATCCAGTTAGGATCGAGTATCCGAGTCTAGTTTATGATCGAGTATCCAAATCTCTCGGGTCGAGAACCCAAAATACCCTTAGGTCCAGAATCTATAATCTCTTCTAAGTCTAGAACTTAGCTCGGGTCCAGAACCCAAATTTTTCTTAGGTCCAGAACCTAGAACTATCCTTGAGTCTAGAACTCGAACTGGGTCCAGAACCCAAATTTTCCTTAGGTCCAGAACCTAGAATTATCCTTGATTCCAGAACTCGAACCGGGTCCAGAACCCAAATTTTCTTAGGTCCAGAACCTAGAATTATTTTTAAGTCTAGAACTTAGCTCGGGTCCAGAACCCAAATTATCATTAGGTATAGAACCTAGAATTATTCCTAAGTCCAGAACTTAGCTCGGGTCCAGAACCCTAATTTTACTATTAGGTCTAGAACCTAGAATTATTTCTAAGTTCAGAACTTAGTTCGGGTCCAGAACCCAAATTACCTTTAGGTCCAGAACCTAGAATCTTCCTTGAGTCCAGAACTCGAACCGGGTCCAGAACCCAAATTTTTCTTAGGTCCAGAACCTAGAATTATCCTTGAGTCTAGAACTCGAACCGGGCCCAGAACCCAAATTTTCCTGAGTTTCAAAACCTAGAATTACCCTTGAGTCCAGAACTCGAACCGGGTCTAGAACCCAAATTTCCTTAGGTCCAGAACCTAGAATTATTTCTAAGTCCAAAACTTAGTTCGGGTCCAGAACCCAAATTATCATTAGGTCTAGAACCTAGAATTATTCCTAAGTCCATAACTTAGCTAGGGTCCAGAACCCTAATTTTACTATTAGGTCCAAAACCTAGAATTATTTCTATGTCCAGAACTTAGTTCGGGTCCAGAACCCAAATTTTCCTTAGGTCCAGAACCTAGAATTATCCCTGAGTCCAGAACTTTAACCGGGTCCAGAACCCAAAACTCCACCATCTCAAAAATCAAGTCTTATTGCTTTTCACTCTCTTTCACTGAAGTTTCAGATCATTCAAGCAAGGGGCAAACTGTAGACCCTTAATTTTTTACCAAGTCCGATCCAAAATAATTTTTGTGTTGTCCAAAATATTTTAATTGGTCCAAAATAATTTTTGTTATCTTAATTAAATAATTTTTGCTTTAGTATCTAATTTTTATTAATAAAAAATAAAATTAAACAAATAAAAATAAACTAAAATAATAAAAATAAAAATAAAAATCGGCGATGAAAAAATCATCGCCGAAAGTCAGCGGGCCCGTGGGCATTTCGCCGGCAGGAGTTTCCTGCAGGCGAAATGGCCCGCAGGCCTGTTCGCCTGCAACTTTTTTGCCAGCGCAATTTTTCCTGCAGCAATTTTTTTTTGCCAGCGTAATTTTTCCGCAGCAGTTTTTTTTTGCCACCGAAATTTTCCAACTCAAATTTTTCAAAACCTAATACAATTAGGTTTCGGTTTCCTTTTTTTATTAAATATGGTATGCCGTGAGTAACTAGGAAAAACCAATAAAAAAAACCTCTATAAATAACAACACAAAAAGGGAGAAGGGGGAACGAAATTGAGAATTGGAAACCAAAATTAAAAGGGAAAACTGGGAAACTTGAAAAAGGCCTTCTGGCAGTGAATTGAGGGGGACTTTTTGGAGAGAAGCAGTGAAGGGAATTCAAGAATTCAAAGGCAATAAAGCTTGCCTTTGTTTTTGTTCATCCAAGAAGAATTATTTGTTGGAGGAACTATCAAAAGGAGGTATGTAATAAATTCTTTGGTTATATTTTTCACAGTAGCTAAAATTATGAAATTGTGTTTGTCAAAATCAAAAAACCTTAAAACTTTAATTTAGTTTTTCTAAACTTAAAAACCTTATTTCGTTCCTTTATTTTCCAAAAGATATAAAATTGTTATTTTCACTTCTTCAAAACTCCAAAACCCTAATTTACTTTCTAAATCATCAAAACCCTTAAATCATATTCTATTACTTTCCAAAAGCCTTAAAAACTACCTTTTTGCTTTTATAAACTTTAAGTCATTTGTTTATTTTCATAAAAATCCCTAAAATTATCAATTGCTTCCTCCAAATTCTAAAATTTTAAGATCACCCGAAACCCTAATTCAAAGCTTCTAAAACCCTAATTCAATTCCTAAACTCAAAATAGTAAACCCTAACCCCTTAAAACCTTAAACCTTAATTTTTTCTAAACCCTAAATTCTTTAAAACTTTTAAAAACCATAAAAACACAAATGTTTTGTTAGAAAATCGAGAAGAATCAGCAACCCTTTTGCCATAGCGGAAAACAAAAATTATCTTTCGATTTATTCCCAGGATCCATGTGATCCATTCAGTTCGATAAAAAAGATTCGAAACTAACCTTTTGTGTAGCTTCAAATCGATTAACAGATGCTGCCTTCTGAAGACGAACACCCTCTAGCGAAGTCCACACGAACGTACGCCGGTCTGAGTGCTAGCTCACCAACGGCAGTGGCTGAACCTTTTCAAAAACGAAACTAGGGTTTTTTTAGGTTTTTCTCTTCTTCCGTTTTCTTTCAAAAATGAATAATGATCAGATCATTATCCCTCTAGCCCTTTTAAAACCATTTAAAAGACTTTCCTTGTCAAAACCCTAACTGTCCATATCCTATATGGACCCACGTTTTTAATAATTATTATCTAATAATTATTATTATAACAATATTATTATTAATATCTAATAATAATAATAATACTAACAACAATAATAAAAATATAATTATTATTATTTAAGTACAGCCTACGTTCTATGTGTGCGACCCGATAGGCTCATATTAACTGGTAGTGTATTTCAATCTCTATTGAAATGCACAAATCATAATTGGCCTCTAGCAAGACATTACGACTACCCAATTAATCATGAGAATCATTATAAATGAAAACCTGAAATAGTACATGCATTAATCCCTTTGTCACACGATATCTAGTTTGAACATAAGTCATAGTAAATGTCATACTTATATTGTCCAAACTTATGATTACTCGATCTCCAAGTTAACTGATAAACAAATAAGATTGATCTTATATCAACTTATTTGAGCACGGCCATGCATTTCTCAGTTACACTTATCGAGGGGCCCAGAAGATATCTCTCTCATAGAGAGGGACAAATTCCATCTTGATTGTTCATTTTCCTCTACATAATTTATACCATGTTCAAGCATAACCTTTATAATTATCTAGTTACAGATAACGTTTGATCATGTCAAAACATAATATTCCTTATGTTGGAAACTATGACAATCTCAAGTCAAAGGATTAAATGAAAACTATTATGAGATACACTTATGACATTAAACCATGAAGTGATATCTATGTGGGTCTATCCAATACATTGTTCTCTAACATGTATCCATAATATTGATTTGTATCTTCATACCTATAATCATCTTATGATTATCAAATCAATATTACACTAGTTTTATTTATTATTATCTCCATAACAATAATAAACCAGGGATATAATCATTATTATATATAACATGCAAACATAACAATGATAATAAAAACTTCGTTATTAATAACAAAATGAATAACATTAAGGTCCAAATCAATGGCCTAGGGCATATACACTAACAGTCTCCCACTTGCACTAGGCCTAGTCTAACAAATATCTCATGCCCATAGACCTAGTGTGCTGATCATGCTTGACCCGCGAGAGAGGCTTTGTCAATGGATCTGCTATGTTGTCATTTGTGTCAACTTTGCATATCTTGATATCACCTCTATCAATGATGTCTCGAATGAGGTGAAATCGCCTGAGTATATGCTTAGATTTCTGATGGGACCTTGGCTCTTTTGCTTGCGCTATGGCACCATTGTTGTCACAATAGATAGCCATAGGATTAGCAATGCTAGGCACCTCTCCAAGCTCAGTGATGAATTTCTTCAGCCAAACTACTTCCTTAGCTGCATCTGATGCTGCTATATACTCAGCTTCTGTTGTAGAATCTGCTACTGTGCTCTGCTTGGAACTTTTCCAAGTAATGGCTCCACCATTCAATGTGAATACAAAACCTGACTGCGATTTGTAATCATCTATATCAGTTTGGAAACTAGCATCTGTGTAACCATTTACAACTAGCTCATCTTCCAAACCTCCATAAACCAAGAAAGCATCCTTAGTTCTTCTTAGATACTTAAGAATGTTCTTAACAGCTGTCCAGTGACCCTCACCAGGATCAGCTTGATATCTACTTGTTGTGCTCAAAGAATATGAGATATCAGGTCTAGTATATAGCATGGCATACATAATAGATCCAATAGCAGAAGCATAAGGGATCTTATTCATTCTATCTCGCTCATCAGATGTCTTAGGACATTGATTCGTGCTAAGATGAATACCATGTGACATAGGCAAAAATCCCTTCTTGGAATCTTGCATGCTGAACCTCTTCAACACTTTGTCAATGTATGTACTTTGACTTAAGCCAATTATCCTTCTAGATCTATCTCTATAGATCCTTATACCAAGGATATATGCAGCCTCACCCAAGTCCTTCATTGAAAAAGAATTCCCTAACCAATCTTTAACCTTTTGTAAAGTGGGGACATCATTTCCATTGATCAATATGTCATCTACATATAGGACTAAGAACATGATAGCACTCCCACTAACCATCTTGTAAACTCATGGTTCATCTTCATTTTGAATGAAACCAAAGTTCTTAACTGTTTCATCAAAACAAAGATTCCAGCTTCGAGATGCTTGCTTCAATCCATAAATGGACCTTTGAAGCTTGCAAACCTTCCCAGAATTCTCAGGATTTACAAAACCCTCAGGTTGTGTCATGTACACATCCTCGAGTAAATTTCCGTTAAGGAAAGCGGTTTTGACATCCATTTGCCATATCATATAATCATAGTATGCAGCAATGGCAAGGAGAATCCTAATAGATTTAATCATAGCAACTGGAGAAAAGGTTTCATCATAGTCTATACCATGAGTTTGTTTGAAACCTTTAGCAGCCAACCTTGCTTTATAGGTTTGCACATTTCCATCCATGTCAATTTTCTTCTTGAAAACCCATTTGCAACCAATAGTCTTAATACCTTCGGGAGGATCAATTAAGGCCCAAACTTGGTTGTCAAACATGGACTGCATCTCAGAGTTCATGGCTCCAAGCCATTTCCCTGAATCTGGACCTGACACAGCTTCAAGATAGGTAGTTGGCTCATCTTGATCTATGAGCAAAACTTCATGACTTTCAGTCATGAGAAATCCATATCTCTGGGGCTGATGACGTGGTCTATCATATCTGCGCAGAACTTGTGTAACATTTTCAGTTTCCACAATGGCTTGTGGTTCTGAAACTGTTTCTACAGGCGGTTCAATATCTTCTTGTGGTTCTATAAATTCATCTAATTGAACTGTACTCCCACTAGTTCTTTTAGAAATGAATTCCTTTTCCAAAAAGGTTCCATTTCGAGCAACAAACACTTTGTTCTCAAATGGAATATATAAATAATATCCTTTAGTTTCCTTAGGATATCCCACAAAGATACATTTAGCAGATTTTGGAGCTAACTTATCTGAAACTGGTCTTTTCACATAAGCTTCACAACCCCAAATCTTAAGAAAAGACAAACTAGGTGTTTTGCCAGTCCATATATCATATGGCGTCTTTTCAACCGCTTTAGATGGTACACGGTTTAAAACAAAAGCAGCTGTCTCCAAGGCATAACCCCAAAACGATAATGGAAGATCTGCTTGACTCATCATAGATCGAACCATATCTAATAAAGTTCAATTTCTTCTTTCAGAAACACCATTCCACTATGGAGTTCCTAGAGGAGTTAATTGTGAAACAATTCCATAATTTCTTAGATGTTCGTCAAACTCTTGGCTCAAAAATTCACCACCTCGATCAGATCGAAGTGCCTTAATAGTTTTACCATGTTGATTTTGTACTTCATTTTGAAAAGTTTTGAACATTTCAAAAGCCTCATGCTTATGTTTCATTAGGTAGACATAGCCATACCTACTGAAATCATCAGTAAAAGTAATGAAGTAATTATATCCTCCTCTGGCACTAATGCTTAACGGGCCACATACATCTGTATGTACTAGTCCTAGCAAGTCATTAGCCCTTTCACCTTGTCCGATGAAAGGATTCTTTGTCATTTTGCCAAGTAAACAAGATTCACATTTATCAAATGATTCAAAATCAAATGAATCTAATAATCCATCTTGATGGAGTTTAGAAATGCGTTTCTCATTTATATGGCTAAGATGACAATGCCATAAAAACGTAGGGTTTAGGTCATTTGGCTTAATTCTCTTAGAGTTTATGTTATAAATATGATTCTCCCTAGAATCATCTAAGTCAAGGACATAAAGGCCATTAAAAGATCTTGCAATACCAAAAAGCAAATCATCTTTATCAAAAATAGAACAGGTCTTATTTTTAATTAAAAATGAAAAACCTTCATCATCCAAAACTGAAACTGAAATAAGATTCCTACTCAGAGTAGGAACATAGCAATTGTTCAAATTTAACAAAAAACCATTAGGCATATGAAGTTCATAAGATCCTACAGCTAGTGCAGCAACTCTTGCTTTATTCCCAACTCGTAGGTCAACTTCGCCCCTTTTCAGTGATCTACTCCTTTTGAAACCCTGCACATTTGTACAAATGTGAGAACCACATGCAGTATCCAATACCCATGAAGTACAAGCAGATAAGTTAATTTCTATAACATATATACCTGAAGATATAGTCGTACTACCCTTCGATTTCTTCAATTCAGCCAAATAAAGTGGGCAATTTCTTTTCCAATGCCCAGGCTCCTTGCAATGGTGACAAGTTCCTTCCTTAGGAACAGGTGCCTTGGGTTCTTTTGGCTTGGGTTGTCCCTTAGGCTTTGTAGCAACTGTTGCTTTACCCTTTGCCTTGCCTTTCTTCTTCATAGGCTTACCCTTATTGACATTCAATACATGGGTAGCCTTAGTGGGCTTTTTGATATTCCCTTCAGCAGTTTTGAGCATACCATGTAGCTCAGGAATGGACTTTTCCATGTTGTTCATATTATAGTTCATAACAAAATGTGAAAAACTGCTGGGCAAAGAATGAAGGATCAAATCCATGGAGAGTTCTAAACTCAAGGGATATCCAAGTCGGGCAAGGTGATCAATGTAGCCCTTCATTTTCAAAACATGAGCGCTAACCGATTCGCCCTCTGACATCTTGCAGTCAAATAATGCAACAGCAGTGTCGAATCTTTCCTGCCTAGCTTGCTGTTGGAAAGCTTGTTTGAGATGGACACTCATCTCATAAGCCTCCAAGTGTTCCAGATCCTTCTGAAGTTCTGGACACATAGTAGCAAGCATAAGACATCCAATGTCATTGGAATCATCCATATGCTTCTTATGCTTGTTCTTATCAGCATTAGAAGCATTAGCAAGAGGTGGCTCAGGGACAGCTTCATCAAGCACATAGGACTTCTTTTCTTGTTTGAGAACAATTCTCAGGTTCCTAAACCAATCAACAAAATTAGTCCCATTCTCTTTCAGTTTTTCCTTCTCAAGGATGGATCGCATTGATAAAGTGGAGTTATTGTTGGTAGCCATTTCAATCTATAAAATATGCAAATTTTAATTAATAAAAGGTGATAAGTAATTAAAATCCCACTAAAATATAACCCTCAATAATCACAATGACATTTTAGTGGGCTAAGATCCAATTTTTACTTAATATTAAGTCAGCTTTGGCATGACACTTAAAATCAAGTTATTATGGTAGGTAACCCCTTACCAATTACATCACATGTAACTCTTAGATAATATGGGATCATGACATCATATGTCATAGCATGTTATACCCCATCTAATGCCTTAGGCCCAAAACCATTTTGATAGCCTAATTAAGTCTAACCAATTTTAAACGCATGAGCAGCACCATTACTCATCATATCTTACTAGGATAACCTAAAGTACTTTGCTTTGGCAAAATCTACATTTAGGTGATCTTAGCCTTGATAAGTGTTTAAGATATGGATGGTATTAAAACTTAGATTAATAGTGAGGGTTCATTCCATTTAATTTTGAAAACATATTAAAATTAACATTTATATATCACATCCTATATGCATATATAAACTATCAAACATGACATCTCATACATATTCGATAAAAATAATCGTGACATAGTATGGCCAAACTAGATATGATCTTCATGAGACCAAATGAAGATCATATAGGCAACCCTAGGTGAAAAGAAAACCTATCTATTACAACATTTGCAATAGTACATTTCTTCATATCTTGAAAGGCAACTTCATCTCCATGGAATTTTTCATCTTCTTCTCCAAGCTTGAGTCTTCATTATTACATTAATAATAAAAACTAAATACTAAACTAGTAATAATAAAGTTACAAAAATAAATGACACACAGGCCGTATTTATAATCCATAGATATGAATAAACAATCACATAGATCATAAGGCCATACTATGCACCATGCCAAGACATCAAATAATCATAGCATATTTCATATAAACATCTTAAAATAACCAAATAAGTTGACATTCATAATGTCACCGGAATGAACTATAAGGCGCTGCGCACACGGCGGTCCCGCTCGCCGGTCAGCGGGCTGGGTTTCGAAGGGGCAGCGCCCCTCGAAGCTAAACAGAATCATTAATCCAATTAATTATTTTCTGTCAAAACCCTTTTTCTGTCAATCATATTAAACAGAATATAATAGCAATCTATTAATCATATTAACAGAGAACTATTACAAGAAACCTTAGAAAATGATTTACTCAATAATCATATTAATCATAATCGAAATCTATGTATACATTCAATATGAATAAACGAATTGAATTAATCATATTAACCCTAATTCAAAACCATAACAGATTGTATACCAACCCTAATTCGACTTCACAGAATTGTATCTTATACAATTGGTCATCTTTGACATCATATATCAACAACGATTTAGGTTATATCTCATATAATAGATTCGAATCATCATCAAATGATAAAACGAATCCAATCAAGCCATTCGAAAAACAATAGATCACATCAACACATCAACATGGCATATTTCGAATTAAATGGAATAAACAAGGGGCTCTGATACCACTGTTAGAAAATCGAGAAGAATCTGCAACCCTTTTGCCGCAACGGAAAACTGTAATATCCCAAAATGTGCCCTAGAAGTTTTAGTATAATTGTTGTTTTATTTGAATTAAAATGTATATGTTATTGGAAAGAGAAAATAATTTAAAGAGGAGTGTATATGTTGTATATATGGACATATATATAACATATACACAAGTCAAATGGATGATCAAAGGAAGAGGATATTTATTTTGGTTATGTATGAAATTACTAAAAAGGGCAAGTAAGTGAAAGGGAGTTTAATTGTATAGAAGAGGGTATTTAGGTAATTTTCTTTTTAAATTGCTTGGTGGAGGTTTAAAGAGAGGGGAAATTTGACTTTGTCTCTTCACTTTGTCATTTTTTTTCCTTTTCTCTTTGTGTTGGCCGGACCTCAAGGAAACAAGAGAGCAAGTGAGGGTTTTTGAAGTTTAAGAGCTAATTGAAAGAAGAAAACAAGTTAGAAATTCAAGAAGTTCATCATTTTTGGTAAGTTTTCTCTTGTTCTATTTGGAATTTTGTTTGAGTTTGATGGAGTGTTGTTGATAGTTGGAGTGTGTTTGTGTATGGTGTGTGTAAAAGTGTTGAAATGGAATTAAAGATAAGAAGTTAGGTTGGTGTTGGTGATGGAAGAGTAAGAGTTGTGTTTAGTGAAATTTTTTCTGTTTTACAATTAGTAAAGGCTGTGACTTGTATGATTTTTAATTAAATATAGAAAAATTTTCTTGAAGTGAATTTTTGATATGTTGTGCTTCTATGAGTCTAGAATGACTGAAAAATATGTTGATTCGATTTTGGAATGGTTATGATTTTGGAAAGATTATTTTTACTAAACCTGTTCCAGCAGGTACCTTAACTGAGACAGCTATATTTCGGGATTTTTAATAAAATGTAGAAAAATCATATTCAATTTAATTGTGGATATGTTGTTGCTTAGTGAGTCTAGTATTTGAGAAAAATAATTTGGAACCACGTTGATTGAATTTAATTTATGGAATTCACAAAGTTCAGAACTGCTGCTAGGATGCAGGGCAATTGGGGCAGTCTGGTTGGGTGAACTATTTGACCAAGATTTTGTGTTCAGTTTGATCTGAAATTTTAAAGGAATGATTTTAAGATTTAAAATTTAGTTCTGTAAAAATTTTAGAATTTTTAGTCAAGTAGATTATTTTATACAATTTTTCAAAATAAGGATAGAGTGGAGTCTAAAACCAGAATGTACTATTCATATGGTCATTTTGCTAATACTCCTTTTGGATTAGGTTGTGAAGAGGTTGAATTGCCCTAACCTAAGTGTTGAGGATTCTTGGAAGAGTAAGTGTATAGATTGGTGTGAGTTGGTTTTAAGGTAAGTACAAATTTGTTGGGAAATTGAGGTGATTACCACTCTATTCCCTTAAACCAGATTAGTAGGAGAGCGAAAATAAATGCGGAATATTAGCACAGAATTTGATAACGGAGTTCGGCCAATTATGCCTACGTCTCCGGAGCTGCTGCAGACTTATATTAAGGAGAAAAATACAATGTGTTTACAAACACTCACAACCCTCACTCAATTATGAACAAGAATTTTTCCTCACAAAATTCTCTCAAAGACACTCTCTTCTCTTTTTCTTCTTCAAATTTTAAGGTTGTATTCTCCAAATGAGGGAGATGGGTTTATATAGGCTTCAAAAAACATAGGTTGGTGAAATTAGTTAATAAATTAGGCACCTCCATTTTGACAATTACCTAAATTAGGCACCTCCATTTTTTACTTTGACAATTCCCCAAATTAGGCACCTCCACTTTTGACAATGTCCTAAATTAGGCACCTCCATTTTTGACAATTAGGTACCTCCATTTTTTACTAAAAAAATGGTTGGTGCCTACTTCTTTGACAATCTCCCACTTGAAGACCGATTTCAATCTGTCTTCACATCTTGATCAATGCAACAGCTCTTCTACGACCTTGATACTAGTGTAGGCCAACTGAAGCTGAGCACAACTTCAGTTTATCAATAGTCACCGTCTTCGTCAACATGTCTGCCGGATTTTGAGTTCCACTAATCTTCTCAAGTTTCAAAATCCCATCTTCCAGAAGTGACCTGATAAAGTGATACCGCAACTGTATGTGCTTTGTTCTGGCATGAAAAGACAGATTCTTCGCTAGATGTATAGCACTTTGACTGTCACAATACAAGACATTATTTTCTTGCTTCTTGCCCAACTCCTCCAAGAAACCTTGGAGCCAAACCATTTCTTTGCTGGCTTCCGTGACAGCGACATATTCTGCTTCAGTTGTGGAGAGAGCAACTATCTTCTGTAATTGAGAGACCCAGCTCACTGTGGTACCTCCTAGAGTATAGACATACCCTGTAGTGCTCTTTCTAACGTCAACATTTCCAGCTAAGTCAGCATCCACATAACCTGCTAGTGTCGTATCTCCACTTTTAAAACAAAGCGCCTTATCTGTGGTACCTCGAAGATATCTGAAAATCCATTTGACTGCTTCCCAGTGTGCCTTGCCTGGATTATTCATGTACCTGCTAACAGCTCCCACTGCTTGAGCAATATCTGGTCTGGTACAAACCATGGCATACATCAAACTCCCAATTGCTGAGGCATATGGCACCTTTGCCATGTGTGTACGTTCCTCCTCCGTCTTCGGTGACTGTTCTTTGGAGAGTCTGAAATGAACACCTAAAGGTGTGCTCACTGATTTAGCATCTTGCATGTTGAATCTGGCTAGTACTTTGGTTATGTACTCAGCCTGTGATAACATCAAAGTTCCTGACTTCATGTCTCTCTTGATCCTCATTCCAAGAATCTGCTTTGCAGCACCCAGATCTTTCATTGCAAACTATTTTGACAATTCCTGCTTTAAATTTTTAATCTCTTGCATGTCTGAACCTGCAACGAGCATATCATCGACGTATAACAATAAAATAATAAAGCTATTGTCAAACTTCTTGATGTAGCAACAATGATCTGCTTGGCATCTTGTGAAACCGCTGCTGCTCATAAAACTATCAAACTTTCTGTACCACTGTCTAGGAGCTTGTTTCAGACCATATAAACTCTTCTTCAACTTACACACTAGATTTTTCTTGTCTGCCTTAATGAAGCCTTCTGGTTGCTTCATGTAGATCACTTCCTCCAAATCTCCATGAAGGAATGCTGTCTTTACATCTAATTGTTCAAGATGTAAATTTTCTGAGGCTACAATTTTCAATACCAGTCTGATTGTCGTAAGCTTCACGACTGGAGAGAAAATTTCAGTATAGTCAATACCTTCCTTTTGTTGAAAACCTTTTACAACCAATCTTGCTTTGTAGTGTTTACTTCCATCATGCTCTTCTTTGATCATATAAATCCACTTGTTGTGGAGTGCTTTCTTGCCTTGTGGTAGTTCAGCTAATTCCCATGTATGATTTGACATGAGTGAGTCCATCTCATCTTTCATGGCAGACTCCCACTTGATTGAATCCTCCACTTGTATTGCTTCATCATAGCACTCTGGTTCACCATTATCTGTCAGCAACAAGTAATGTAAAGAAGGCGAGTAACGTTGGATTGGTCTTGTAATTCTGGAGGAGCGCCTCAATTCCGGCGTGCTTGGCTCCTCTACTTCAGGACTATTCTGAACATCATTTCCAGAAATATCCTCGAACTCAGCAAATTCCTTATTTTCAACATCTATCTTATTTGATTCTGCATTTAATCTGTCTTTGTACATCACATTCTCATTGAATATGACATCCCGGCTTCTAATGATCTTGTGATTTTCATAATCCCAAAATCGGTAACCAAACTCATCACCACCATATCCAACAAAGACACATTTGTTTGACTTGGCATCCAATTTACTTCTTTCAGCAGAATCTATATGTATGTAAGAGATACAACCAAACACTCTTAAGTGTGAAAGGTTTACCTCTTTTTTGCTCCATGCTTCCTCTGGTATTTCACCATCTAAAGGTACTGAAGGCCCACGGTTAATCAGGTAGGTCGCGGTGTTGACAGCTTCAGCCCATAAATTCTTGGGCAAGTCAGCGTGTATCCTCATGCTTCTGGCACGTTCATTCAGAGTTCTGTTCATGCGTTCAGCGACACCATTATGCTGCGGTGTCATAGGAACTGTTTTCTCCATCTTGATTCCGCTGTTTGCGCAAAATTCTCTGAATCTTCTATCTCTGTACTCTCCTCCATTGTCAGACCTCAATCGCTTGACTTTCAAACCAGTTTCATTTTCTACCATGGCCTTCCATTTTCTGAATGTATCAAAGACTTCTGATTTCTTCTTCAGAAAATATACCCATACCTTTCTTGTTGAATCGTCAATGAATGTGACGTAATACAATGAGCCTGCAAGAGATGGAATTGGAGACGGTCCCCATACATCGGTATGGACCAACTATAATTTTTCTGCCTTGGGTGTCTTGCCAATCTTTGAAAAACTGACCTTCTTTTGTTTTCCAAAGATACAATCTTCACATAGGTCGACATCGATACTTTTCAGTTCCGGCAATTTTCCTTTTGACAAAAGCGTCTTCATCCCTTTCTCGCTCATATGGCCAAGCCTTTGGTGCCATAGGTTTGATTTTTCATCTGCATCTGCTACTGAAATAACATTCTCTAAGTTTGAGGTTACATAGAGAGTGCCAGTTTTCTTACCACGAGCAATGACGAGTGCTCCTTTGGTAATCTTCCATTCACCGCTTTTGAATGTTGTACCATAACCATCTTCATCAAGTTGTCCTACAGAGAGCAAATTCCTTTTAAGATCAGGAATATGTCTTACTCCTTGCAGCTTCCAGGTATTCCCGTTTGACAACTTTAATCGAACATCCCCTTTTCCTACGATCTTTAAGGTTTCATCATCAGCTAGATGAACCTTCCCGAAATCACCACTGACATAGTTGTCCATGATTTCTTGGCATGGAGTGGCATGAAAAGATGCCCCAGAATCTAAAATCCATGATTCAATTGGACTGTTGACACTTAGAATCATAGCATCACCTGCTTCCTCGGTCACATTTGCAGATCCCTGTGCACCGCTATCTTTCTTTGGCGCTCGGCAATCTTTCTTAAAATGACCCTTCTTGCCGCAGTTATAACACTTGAAATCTTTCTTCCCCGATCTAGATTTGTCTCTTCTAGATTTTGATCTGCCACGATTTGAACTTTTTTCTAAAGTTCTCCCTCTAGATTCTGTGTGTAAAGCTGAAGAGGTAGATGCTTCACCCAATTCTCTTCGTCGAATTTCTTCACTCAACACCAGATCCCGAACATCATCGAATTTTAATTTGGTTTTTCCCGATGAGCTGCTGACCGCTGTAACGGTAGCATTCCAACTATCTGGTAGAGATGATAAGAGAATTAAAGCCCGAATTTCAGCATCAAATTCAATTTCTACTGAACTCAACTGGGTTGTGATTGTGTTGAATTCATTCAGATGTTGGGCCACTGATGCCCCTTCTGCCATTTGCAAATTGAATAACCGCTTCATCAAATGAACTTTGTTTGAAGCTGATGGCTTTTCATACATGTTGGAGAGAGCCGCCATTAGACCTGCTGTGGTATTTTCTTTGGCGATGTTGAAAGTAACATTTCGTGATAATGTCAATCGAATAATTCCAAGGGCTTGTCTGTCGAGAAGATTCCATTCTTCATCTTTCATGCCTTCTGGCTTTATTCCTGAGAGAGGTTGATATAACTTTTTCTGGTACAGATAATCTTCAATCTGCATCTTCCAGAAGCCAAAGTCCGCACCGTCGAACTTTTCAATTCTCACTTTTCCTTCATCTGCAGCCATCGCTCCCACTCGAATCTGGACTCCTTTGGATCGTTTCTGACTATTTCTGCAAACCACTGTGTACTAGGACACCTTTGTCGACAAATCAGAACTGCCGACAGAATTTCACTATTCACGAAATTCACTATTCATGTGAATAGTAATCTTGCAAAAAATTGACAGAATTTATCACCCAAAGCTCTGATACCAGTTGTTGGGAAATTGAGGTGATTACCACTCTATTCCCTTAAACCAGATTAGTAGGAGAGCGAAAATAAATGCGAAATATTAGCACAGAATTTGATAACGGAGTTCGGCCAATTATGCCTACGTCTCCGGAGCTGCTGCAGACTTATATTAAGGAGAAAAATACAATGTGTTTACAAACACTCACAACCCTCACTCAATTATGAACAAGAATTTTTCCTCACAAAATTCTCTCAAAGACACTCTATTCTCTTTTTCTTCTTCAAATTTTAAGGTTGTATTCTCCAAATGAGGGAGATGGGTTTATATAGGCTTCAAAAAACATAGGTTGGTGAAATTAGTTAATAAATTAGGCACCTCCATTTTGACAATTACCTAAATTAGGCACCTCCATTTTTTACTTTGACAATTCCCCAAATTAGGCACCTCCACTTTTGACAATGTCCTAAATTAGGCACCTCCATTTTTGACAATTAGGTACCTCCATTTTTTACTAAAAAAATGGTTGGTGCCTACTTCTTTGACAAAATTACATTATTTCATACATTCATATGATGTTGAGATTTAACATACATTTGATTGTAAATGTGTTAAGAAATCTAATACATTGTTAATGCATATTAATAAGGTATGTTTGGTATGATGTGAATGTTGTGATGAGTATGTAAAATATGTGTTAATGCCATTGATTATATCCATTTGAATGATGAAATGAAATATGGAATATGAAATGTAAAAGATGTGATGATGAAATGAAATGTGAAAGATATGATATTATGAAGAATTGCCCTATTGTGATATGAGATCATATGAGATATGAGGCCATGGTTGTTGGCTATGATAATGCAAATGAAATATATAATGGAGGCATGGTTGCCTAATTAGTTATGAGAAATGAAATGAAAAGAAATTGATAATGAGGTAAATGAATTCATTGTGTGCCTAATATGTTTATTCAATTTTCAGAGTTCTAGTTTTGGCGGCATGCCTATAAATCACTGGATAGGTGAAATGACCGGGTCGTAAGCCGATTCCAGTTGAAAAATGTGAAATGTGATGTTTTTGGGGTGAAATGACCGGGTCGTAAACCTCAAAAACAAATTATTCAAAACTAGATTGGGTGAAATGACTGGGTCGTAAACTCAAATCTAGTTGAATATCCATGGATAAATGTATTGATGATTATGATTATAGACCAAAACAGTAACTCTGAACTTTGAATAGCATATTAGATTATTTTTGGGCCCATGCTTGTGTTTGTTTAAATGTGACTATTGAATGGTGAAACAAATGAAAAATGAGATGACTAGTATACATACATTATTGAAACCGGTAAGATTTGAAATATAATATTCTCTTGAATTTATCTTGAATCTTGATTGCGTGACATTAGCATGGCATTAAAGCATCATAGCACTGTAATTTGTACCACTAAGCCGTTGGCTTAGCTCGAATGTGATTCTTTGCGCAGGTGACAGGGAAGAACCAGAGAGTTCCTCTAAGCCGAGTCGAGTATAGATTTTGAGGTGTTGATAGTGGGCTTAAAGATCAAAGACTGACTGCCAAAGAAATGTATAAATTTTATGGGTTGTAAAACTTGAGTTTGGATATATATGAATTTGTAAATATTGTTATTTTCCGCTGCATAGTGAACAAATATTTTATTTACTGTATTTCATAATAAACTTTTACTTTATGTTGTACTAGAAGTGTAAATCCTTTTTGCAGGTTGTAGTTGAGGTTATAAGGGGGATTTATTGGGAGTGTACTGAGAATGCTTTTGTTTGCATTGGTTTGTGTAAATGTTTTAAAAATCAGAAAAAAAAACCAGTTTTGTCGACACTTGGGACTCAATTTTTAGGCAAAATTATGGCAAAATTTCTGTAAAAATCGGAACTAAAAAAAAATTGACTGAGTAAAATTGGTAGCAACATTAGGATAGTGTGGCACCTCTACTCGGCTTACATATGTAGGTCGGGAAGGGGTGTTACAATTTTTGGTATCAGAGCCTAGGTTTGAGATTCTCAACCTAGGTCAATTGTAAGAAAAAGAATATTTTGATTTTTTAAAGTGGGTTTTTGAGTAAAATACATGTTTTGGTATGGTAGTCTTTGATCTTTAATGAGGAATATTCTGCTGTGTTTGCAGATATAGGTAGAGATGGCATCTCATTCACGACAGTCTGTTGAGGGTAGTGCGGAAAGTGTAGCTCCTGAAGAGAGTAGAGATGGAGCTAGATTTGAGAGGGTTAGTGAGGCACCTGTTTCTGTGCCAGAGAGATCAGCTGCAGAGGAGGCTCCGCCGGGTTGGTTAAGGCATATGGTAGAACTGTTGAGGGGAGCTCCAGTGCAGCCACCACCACCACCACCACAGCCTCAGATGCCGGTAAGACATTATGACAAGTTAAGAAAATATGGGGCTAAAGATTTCTTGGGCACTACCGATCCTGCAGTGGCTGAGCAGTGGTTGGATAAGGTACAGAGAATATTCATACAGTTGCAAGCCACTTCGGATGAGAAATTTGACTATGCCAGATCCCTCCTGCAGAAAGATGCCTATGATTGGTTGAAGACAGTTCCTCATGCTATGGATGATCCACCTACATTGTCCTACAGTGATTTTCTATGGGAGTTTGAGCTGAAATATACTCCGAGGGAGTATAAAGATGTTAAGAAGATGGAATTTCTGAATTTGAAGCAGGACTGTGACAGAATATGAGATCGAGTTCATCCGGTTGAGTCACTATGCTGGAGGTATTATTTCAGACGAGATAGACAGGTGCAGAAGATTTGAGGGGGGATTGAGGCCCTCTATTATGTGTCATGTGGCTGGTTCTAGATACCAGGATTTTTCCCAGCTTGTTGCAGCAGCTAGGAGTGTGGAGAGAGCCCAGGGTATTGCAGCAGCTGCTACTGAGGAAGAGACCAGGGTAAGGAGACCCCAGTTTGAGGCAGGGTCTTCATCTATGAAGAGGGGTCGAGGAGGTTTTGTTCCAAGAACCAGCAGAACCCAGAGACAGTCGGGCAGATCAGTTCAGTATCAGAGGCAGAGGCCAAGACCAACAGTTTCTGTAGCTAGTGCCCCGACTCCAGTGATTCAATGGTCTATTCCACCTATATGTGAGCATTGTGGTAAGACCCATGGAGGTGTTTGTTGGAAGATTGGTGGATTAGCTGGGTGTTTTAGATGTGGATCACCAGCTCATTTTGTTAGAGATTGTCCTGAGATGCAGGAGTATAGGCAGGCTGATACTGCAGCTTCTCGACCTAGTGTCAGCAAAGGTGGTCAAGGGGGCAGAGGTTTCAGTAGAGGTGGTAGACCTGGGTTTAGTCAGAGAGGAGGATCTTCATCCAGGGGCAGCAGGCCAAATGAGGCCGGATCTTCTCAGAGAGTATATGTGATGCAGAGGCAGCCAGATGCTTCAGCAGTTATAGCTGGTACATTCTCTTTATTTGGCATTTCAGTTCTTGCTTTGATTGATCCAGGATCTACTCATTCATACATAAGTGCATCTATCTTGCCTGTGTCTGAATTGCATTCAGAGTCCTTAGGATTTGATGTCTTAGTGACCAATCCTTTAGGACATAGTGTTGTGGTGAGTAAGGTGCATCGTGAGAGTGCTGTTGTGGTTCAAGGTGAGGAGTTTCTTGGTGATTTAATTGAAATGCCTTTTAAAGAATATGATTTGATCTTAGGCATGGATTGGTTGTCTAAGCATGGAGCCGTGGTGGATTGTCAAAAGAAATGTGTTACTTTGAGAACTGGTGATGGTAGAAGCATATTGGTATCTAGTGAGCAGAGACAACTTGCATCCTTGTTGGTTTCAGCTGTTTCAGCCAGAAAGTTGATTAGAAAAGGGTGTGATGCTTATCTTGCTCATGTTTTGGATACCAGAGTAATGGGTTCTCAACTTGATAGTATACCCACAGTTGCTGAGTTTTCAGATGTATTTCCAGGGGAGTTGCCAGGGTTACCTCCTGAGAGAGAGGTTGAGTTTGGTATCGATTTGTTGCCTGGTACTACTCCCATCTCTATCACTCCTTATCGAATGGCACCTGCTGAATTGAGAGAGTTGAAGGTACAGTTGCAGGAGTTGTTGGATAAAGGGTTTATTCGCCCTAGTGTTTCTCCGTGGGGAGCTCCTGTGTTGTTTGTAAAGAAAAAGGATGGTACTTTGAGGTTGTGCATCGATTATAGGCAATTGAACAAAGTAACTATCAAGAATAAGTATCCTTTGCCTCGAATTGATGATCTCTTTGATCAGTTGAAGGGAGCAGCGGTGTTTTCCAAAATTGATTTGAGATCAGGGTACCATCAATTGAGGGTTAGAGCTGAAGATGTTTCTAAGACAGCTTTCCGTACAAGATATGGGCATTATGAGTTTTTGGTATTAAATGTATTGGACAAATCATGGCCATTGAAAATAAACCAAATCCTAGCCATTAAATCCAAATGTGTTGGACAAATCATGGCCATTGAAAATAAACCAAATCCTAGCCATTAAATCCAAATGTGTTGGACAAATCATGGCCATTGAAAATAAACCAAATCCTAGCCATTAAATCCAAATGTGTTGGACAAATCATGGCCATTGAAAATAAATAAATTAATTAAATGGAAATTAAATTATAAATAACTAATTATGGTCTTCCAAACACAAGTAAGGATCAAAAAGACACCACCATCACCACTTTTCTTCTTCTTTAAGTCGTGCTCCCCCTCCCTTCCATTTTCAAGGAGACAAGTTTCAAGTCCAAGCATTTCTCAAGTGAAATTCAATAGGAAATAAGGTAAGATATCATCCTAAGTCTTATTCTTTCATTAGAATTAGGTATTAGGCTATGTTTAGGAAGATTTGATATTATGTTCATGTTGGGAAAGAATTAGTAAGTTGATGATTATGGTGAAAAATGATAAACTACTTAAAGGAAATGATGAAAATGGTGATTATTAGTAAGAATAAGTAAAGAATTGTTAGAAAATCATAAGGTAGCATCATGTTCATATCTAGGGTTTGTTCTTACATATGTGACATATTAAATTCATAGGAAATCAAGGAGATTAGAGAGGAAAGGAAGTGAAATAGATAAGAAGAGCAAGGAAAAGCAAGGTTTGGTACTTTACCTTTGAATAATTACTTTTGATTTGGTGCTTTACCATAAAAGAAATTCTATTTGCTTACAAACTTTGGTTTATGGAAGTTTTGAAATTGATCTTTAAATATATTGATTGAGTTTAAATTAAATATTTGAGTTATGTTCTTGTTTTCTTATGGCAATTGGGTTGTTAAATTTAATTGAAACCAAATATTTTGAGAAAATTTGGCAAGTTGATTTAGTAAGTTGTTTGGACTTTAATTAGTTTGATTTGAGTTAAACATGCAAAATTTTTCAAAGGGAGGTGTTTGAATCTTCACTTTACCATTAAAGAAGCCTTAATATTGATTTGCAAAATAAAAATAAACTATCCTATGCATTTCATGTGTTTGGGCCGAAATGGTCCCAAAAAGACAGCTTTCTGGATCTTTTTGTGGCAATCGTTTGAGGCAGAAAATGAATGAATTTTTCAACTAAATTTTACATGCAATTAGTCAACATATGAAATAAGTTTTCTGTAAAATTTCAGCTAAAAATAAGATCATTTACTTGGTCAAATGCATAACTGAAGTGGACTGAAATTTTGACGAAAACCCAGATTTTACTATTCATTTGGTCATGCCATTTTGCATTGCCGATTTTTCATGCCGCGACACTATTCAATTGGTCAATTTGTGATCTTTTGAGGAATGCTTTGAAATGTTAAATATGTTTATTGTGGATATTAAATATGTGAAAAAGGGGAATGGTTTGACTAAAGAATGTGTTGCACGGCATAAATGGCAAAGTGTGATGGGAATTAAAATGATTTCTCGAATTATTCTAAAATAAAGTTTGAGACTTAAAGTGAATCATTTTAAATCTTTTTGCTCTACTGGATAGTGGAGTGGTAGATAAGGGTATGGTGCACTATACTAACGCATGCAGTACTGCTCATCATTGTGATATGATATTTTATTCAGTGGTGAGGCCACTGAAGCCAATGGGGAGGCGCATTGGTTAACCAGGATGGGGAGGCCCATTCCTGTGATCTGATATCGGTGGCCACTAAAGCCAATGGGGAGGCCCATTGGTTAACCAGGATGGGGAGGCCCATTCCTGTGATTTGATATCGGTGGGGAGGCCCACCTATGTTACAGTGGGGAGGCCCACTGCCTTATCACTATGGTTCCCTATATACCAGTAGAGCTTGATCCAAAGTCTTGTTTCTTTTAAACCACGTAATGCAATATGAGTTTGAATTATGGTTTTTACATTTGTTGGAAGCATATCTACATTGAATGTACAGAAACATCCATTGGTTTAAGGTTGGTTGATTTATGATTTAATTATTTCGTTTTGTTTCAAAGGCTTTCATATTTTACTTATATTTTCATTGGTAAAGTACCCACTGAGCGACAACGCTCAGCGAGTTAAGTTTTTCTTGACTCGTAGTGTAATATCCCAAAATATACCCTAGATGTTTTGGGTTTTATTATTATTATAATTGGATTTATTGTATATGTTTTATTGTTAGAAAAAGGGGTTTTTAAAAGAAGTGTATATGTGATGTATATTAGGATATATATAACATATACCTAAGTCATGGAAAGTCAAAGTTTTGAGTTAGTGGAAGAAGATATTTGTTGTGTTTTTGAATTTGTTATTAATTAATTAATAAGGATTTGAATGTGTGGAAGAGGTTGAAAGAGATTAGTTTAATATTTTAAATTGCTTGGTTGAGAGGGTTTTAAGGAAAAGAGGGGTTTGACTTTGGATTTCTCTTTCTTCCTTCTTCTTTCTTTCTCATTGCCGTGGATCACTTTCTCCTTCTCCTTCCTTTGCTTTGTTTGGCCGGTTAACACAAGAAACAAGAGAGCAAAGAAGAGATTTGAACCTCTAACTCAAGATCTAAGGAAGCTTTCAAGAGTTCAAGTGGAAAGTTAAGAGATTTCTTCATCTTTGGTAAGTTCTTCACTTGACTCTTTGATTTCTTTGAGTTTTTGAGTTGAGTTGTGATTGGTATGTGATTATGTTGTTTAAGATGGGTTTAAGAGTGTTTGGGTAACTGATTTCTTGTTTTTGGGGATGGATTGGAGGAAAGAGTAAGTTGTTGGAAGTGATTGTTTTGAGGTTGTGTTTTAGGTTTGTGTTGATGATTTTTGATTTGAGATTTGAGGAATGCTTTAGTTGTTTTGGTGTTTTTGTGAGTTTGTTATGGTTTTTGGGTATGTTGAGATGACTTTGGTTGAAGTGGTTTTTGGTGAAAGAAAGAGTTTTGTTGGTTGTGTTGTTGTTTTGGCCGGAATCTGGGTTGTTGGCCTGACACGCCCTAGGGCACGTCCAGGATTTTGGGCGTGTCGATAGCTCTGTATTTTGGGTTGAGTGGCACGACCAGTGACACGCCCATGTCACTGAGCGTGTTGTAGCTTCTGTGTGGCAGTAGGATTGACACGACCAGTAACACGCCCGTGTTATTGAGCGTGTCGTAGCCACTGTGTTTTTGGGGAATTGACACGGCCATGAGCACGTTCTTGATGTTGGACGTGTCATTATTGTTGTGAGGCAGAAGGTATTACACGCCCAGTAACACGCCCGTGTCATTGAGCGTGTAAAAGCCTCTGTGTTGTGGAGTTTGCCCTAGTTGGTTCTTAGCCTTATGTTCTTATAAGGGTTTCATCTTCCTTTGGATTAGGTTGTGAAGAAGGTGAATTACTCTAATTCAAGAAGTGAAAGATTGTTGGAAAGAGAGGTGTTAATATTGTGTGGGTTGCATTTAAGGTAAGTATAACTACATTATTGCATACATCCATATGATGTTGAAATTTAACATACATTTCATGATATTGATGATGCTTATGAATAATGTTATGTTGTGTATAATGTGGAATATGATGTGAACATTTATAATGATGTGAAAGATATGATAATGTGATGAATTGTATTTATGTGATGAGAAGCCATGATTGTTGGCTATGATGATAAAATAAATTACAATTGAGGCAAGGTTGCCTATTGCGAAAATGAGAATGAAATGAGAATGAAATGATTTTGTGTAAAGTGTGTTATTCAACCTTCAGAGTTCTGATTTTGGCAGGCATGCCTATTGTAGTAACAGTCTAGCCAGGTTGAGGATCTCCTCAAGTTGTTGAGTTGATGGTCCAAGAGACTGGGTCTGTTACTTTATAAATGTGAAATGATAGATGTAAATTGAAGTAACAGTCTAGCCGGGTTGAGGATCTCCTCGATTTAATCGGGTTGATGGTCCAAAAGACTGGGTCTGTTACAGGTAACATTCTAGCTGGGTTGAGGATCTCCTCAAGTTGTTGAGTTGATGGTCCAAGAGACTGGGTCTGTTACCCTATCCATGGATAGAGAGATATGTATATTGCCTACGGGCTTGATTATTGTGATATTGGACGGAAACAGCAACTCTGAACTTTGAATAACAAATTAGTGTCTTGTGGGCCCATAGGTGTCTTTGTTGAATGAGTATAATGGATGATGATATGATTATTGAAATTATGAAATGTAACCTTCATATATATATATATGATTATTATTGATTGAATGTATGATATTGATATTGACATTTCATATTATCATGATGGTTTGTACTACTGAGTTTTGGCTCAGCGCGATTGTGGTTCATCGCGCAGGTGGTAGAGTTGATAGGGTTGAGACTGAGGATTCCTCTAGACCTAGTTGAGCTTTACTTGAAGAGTTGGATTAGAGCTTAAAGATCAGAGAGTCAAGCTGCCAATCATGTATCTATTCTATGTTGTATATATTTTTGACGTTTATGTATTTGAACTTGTAAAAATTTGTAATAACTTCCGCTGTGAATTTATAAATGTTTTTATACATAGTGTCTTTTGAATTTCCTTTAAACATTCGAGTTATGAGTTGTGTATTTTAAACAGTGGCATGTTCTATATTCAGTATACGTATTATACGATCGTATAAGCATGCTTGGTACGTATACGGGATATAGGGGTGTTACAATTATTTTGGTATCAGAGCCTAGGTTTGAGATTCTCAACCTAGGTCAAGTATAAGAAAAAGAGTATTTTGATTTTAAAAGTGAGTTTTTGAATAGAATACATGTTTGGTGTCAGCAGTCTCTAATCTTTAATGAGGAGTATTCTACTGTGTTTGCAGATATAGGTTATAATGGATCCTCATTCGCGTCAATCCGTTGAGGGTAGTGCTGAGAGCATAGCTCCAGAGGTTGGATTAGATGGAGCTAGAGTGGATGGATCTGGAGAGGCCCCTGTTTCTGTGTCAGGGAGACCAGCTGGTGAGGAGATTCCACCAGTTTGGTTTAGGCATATGTTTGAATTTATGAGGCAGGCACCAGTGCAACCACCTCCACCTCCACCTCCACCACAGCCTATGGTACTAGTGAGACAGTATGATAAACTACGGAAATATGGAGCAGAGGATTTCTTGGGTACCATTGATCCAGCTGTAGCTGAGCAGTGGCTAGATAAAGTTCATAGAGTATTTGTTCAGTTACAAGCCACTCCGGAAGAAAGATTTGATTATGCAAGATCTTTGTTGCAGAAGGACGCATACGACTGGTGGAAGACAGTGCCCCATGCTATGGATGATCCACCGACATTGTCCTATGCTGATTTTCTGAGAGAATTTGAATTGAAATATACTCCGAGGGAGTATAAAGATTTGAAGAAAATGGAATTCCTAAGTTTGAAGCAAGATCACCGGACTGTAACAGAATATGAATTAGAATTTATCCGGTTGAGTCGCTATGCCGGAGGGATTATCTCTGATGAGATTGACCGGTGCAGAAGGTTTGAGGAGGGACTGAGACCCTCACTGATGTGTCATGTGGCTGGTTTTAGATACCAGGATTTCTCTCAGCTGGTTGCAGCGGCTAGAGGTGTGGAGAGAGCACAAATTTTAGCAGCAGCCGCTACTGAAGAGGAGACCCGGGTTAGAAGACCTCAGTTTGAGGCAGGATCCTCATCTGTGAAGAGAGGTAGAGGCAGTTTTACTCCTAGGTTTAGTAGGAGTCAGAGACCGGCTGGTAGGTCAGTTCAGTTACAGAGATCACGATCGAGACCTACAGCTTCAGCAACGAGTGTTCATACTCCTGCAGTTCAGAGATCCACTCTACCTGTCTGTGCCCAGTGTGGAGGGTCACATAGAGGTGCTTGTTGGCAGAATAGAGGACAAGCTGTGTGCTTTAGATGTGGTTCTCCCGATCATTTTATTAGGGAGTGTCCAGAGATGCAGGAGCAGAGATTGGTTGATTCTGCAGTTTCTCGACCTAGTGTCAGAGGTAGTCGAGGGGGCAGAGGTTTCTCCAGAGGGGGTAGGCCTGGTTATTATCAGAGAGGAGGATCTTCATCCAGGGATACTATGCCAGATGAGGTTGGGCCTTCTCAACGGGTTTATGTGATGCAAAGACAACCAGATGCTTCTGCAGTCATTGCTGGTACTTTCTCTTTATTTGGCATTTCAGTTCTTGCTTTAATTGATCCAGGCTCAACTCATTCATATATTAGTGCATCTGTGTTGCCTGTGACTGATTTGCATGCTGAGTCCCTAGGATTTGATGTGTTAGTGACAAATCCATTAGGGCATAGTGTGATTGTTAGCAAGGTGCACCGGGATAGTGCGGTTGAGGTACAAGGTGAGGAGTTTCTTGGAGACTTGATTGAAATGCCTTTTAAAGAGTATGATTTGATTTTGGGTATGGATTGGTTGTCTAGGCATGGAGCTGTAGTTGATTGTCAGAAGAAATGTGTCACTTTGAGAACTAGTGATGATAGGAGTGTGATGGTGTTCAGTGAGCAGAGACAGCTTGCATCCTTGTTCGTATCAGTTGTATCAGCTAGACGGATGATTAGAAAAGGGTGTGATGCTTACCTTGCTCATGTTGTGGATACTAGAGTAAGGAGTTCTCAAATTGATGATATAGCCACAGTTTCAGATTTTTCAGATGTGTTTCCAGAGGAGTTGCCAGGGTTGCCTCCTGAGAGAGAGGTTGAGTTTGGTATCGATTTGTTGCCTGGTACCACTCCCATCTCTATTACTCATAGAATGGTGCCAGCTGAATTGAGAGAGTTAAAGGTGCAGTTGCAGGAATTGTTGGATAAAGGATTTATTTGCCCCAGTGTTTCTCCTTGGGGAGCTCCTGTATTATTTGTGAAGAAGAAGGATGGTACTATGAGGTTATGCATTGACTATAGGCAATTGAATAAAGTGACTATTAAGAATAAATATCCTTTGCCTAGAATTGACGATCTCTTTGATCAATTGAAGGGAGCATCAGTGTTTTCTAAGATTGATTTGAGATCAGGGTATCATCAGCTGAAAGTGAGAGCTGAAGATGTTTCTAAGACAGCTTTCCGCACCAGGTATGGGCATTATGAGTTTTTAGTAATGCCTTTTGGGTTGACGATGCACCTGCAGCTTTCATGGATTTGATGAATAGGGTGTTTAGGCCCTATTTGGATCAATTTGTGGTGGTCTTTATTGATGATATCTTAGTGTATTCTCGTAGTGAGGAGGAGCATGACAAACATTTGCGGATTGTGTTACAAATTTTGAGAGAGAAGCAATTATATGCTAAGTTATCAAAATGTGAGTTTTGGCTTGACCAAGTGATTTTTCTGGGTCATATAGTTTCAGCAGATGGTATTAGAGTTGATCCAAGTAAAGTTGAAGCTATTTTGAATTGGAATCCACCAAAGTCTGTAACTGAAGTTAGAAGTTTTTTTGGGTTTGGCAGGCTATTATCGACGCTTTGTAAAAGGTTTTTCTTTGATAGCCACTCCACTCACCCGATTGCTTTGGAAAGGATTTAAATTTGTGTGGACGGATCAGTGTCAATCTAGCTTTGAGCAGTTGAAAGAAATGTTGACACAAGCCCCTGTTCTTACTTTACCCGTGGAGGATAAACCGTATGTGATTTTTAGTGATGCTTCACATAGTGGTTTAGGGTGTGTTTTGATGCAAGAGGGTAAAGTTATAGCTTATGCCTCTCGGCAGTTGAAGCCGCATGAGCTTAACTATCCGACTCATGATTTGGAGTTAGCGGCTATAGTGTTTGCTTTGAAGATTTGGCGCCACTATTTGTATGGAGAGAAATGCTTTATCTATACGGATCACAAAAGTTTGAAATATTTGGGTGTTCAGAAGGAGCTGAATCTTAGGCAAAGACGATGGTTAGAACTGATTAAAGATTACGACTGCTTGATTGATTACCATCCTGGTAAGGCAAATGTAGTTGCTGATGCCTTAAGTCGAAAATCTTTAGTAGGTTTGGCTGTTTATTCGCTCTCATTGTTTGTTGAGTTAAGAGCGATGCATGCTAGTTTTGAAGTATGTAATGATGGTGCATTATTAACTCAACTGCAGTTGAGACCCATATTGTTGGATCAGATTAAGGAGGTTCAATTGACGGATGAGAAAATTCAGAAGATTGTATCAGATTGCCGAGATGGAGTGATCCGAGATTTTCATGTGAAGAGTGATGGTAGTCTTTGGTTCAAGGATAGATTGTGTGTTTCTGATGATGATAATTTGAAAAGGATCATTTTGGAAGAAGCACACCAATCGGTGTTTGCCATACATCCGGGAAGTACAAAGATGTACCATGACTTAAGACAGCATTACTGGTGGCCTGGTATGAAGAGAGACATAGCGGATTTTGTATCCAAATGTCTTACTTGTCAGATGGTGAAAGCTGAACATCAAGTTCCAATAGGGTTGCTTCAACCCTTAACAGTGCCGGAATGGAAATGGGAAAGGGTGACAATGCATTTTGTATCAGGGTTGCCTTTGACTCAGAGAAAGCATGATGCTATTTGGGTAATTGTGGATCGGTTAACAAAGACAGCTCATTTTCTTCCGGTTCGTATGGATTATTCTCTTGAGAAGTTAGTTGAGCTGTATATTCGTGAGATTGTGAAGTTGCATGGAGTCCCAATTTCTTTAGTGTCGGATCGAGATCCCCGGTTCACTTCAAGGTTTTGGAAGAGTTTACATAGGGCTATGGGTTCTCGATTGCACTTTAGTACTGCATTTCATCCACAGACCGATGGTCAGTCAGAGAGAGTGATACAGATTATTGAGGATATGTTGAGAAGCTGTGTCATCGATTTCTCGGGGAGTTGGGACAGATTGTTGCCACTTGTGGAATTTGCTTACAACAACAGTCACCAATCAAGCATTGGTATGGCACCATTTGAGGCTTTGTATGGTAGACGTTGTAGAACGCCCTTATGTTGGAACGAAACTGGTGAAGGTAAATTAATTGGTCCGGATTTGGTTAGAGAGACTGAAGAGAAAGTGAAAACAATTCGGGAGCGGTTAAAAGCAGCTTCAGACCGACAGAAATCTTATTCAGATTTGAAAAGGAGAGACATTGAGTATATGTGGGAGATAAAGTATTCTTGAAAGTGTCTCCTTGGAAAAGGATATTAAGATTTGGTCGAAAAGGAAAACTAAGTCCTCGTTTTGTTGGACCATATGAGATTTTGGAAAGGGTTGGACCAGTTGCGTATCGGCTTGCTTTGCCACCGGAGTTGGATAGGATCCATAATGTTTTCCATGTTTCTATGTTAAGAAGATATAGATCAGTATCCACAATTGTTTCAGACTTGATATCAGGTAATTTCGAGGACAAAATTTCTTTTAGAGGGGGAGAATTGTAATATCCCAAAATATACCCTAGATGTTTTGGGTTTTATTATTATTATAATTGGATTTATTGTATATGTTTTATTGTTAGAAAAAGGGGTTTTTAAAAGAAGTGTATATGTGATGTATATTAGGATATATATAACATATACCTAAGTCATGGAAAGTCAAAGTTTTGAGTTAGTGGAAGAAGATATTTGTTGTGTTTTTGAATTTGTTATTAATTAATTAATAAGGATTTGAATGTGTGGAAGAGGTTGAAAGAGATTAGTTTAATATTTTAAATTGCTTGGTTGAGAGGGTTTTAAGGAAAAGAGGGGTTTGACTTTGGATTTCTCTTTCTTCCTTCTTCTTTCTTTCTCATTGCCGTGGATCACTTTCGCCTTCTCCTTCCTTTGCTTTGTTTGGCCGGTTAACACAAGAAACAAGAGAGCAAAGAAGAGATTTGAACCTCTAACTCAAGATCTAAGGAAGCTTTCAAGAGTTCAAGTGGAAAGTTAAGAGATTTCTTCATCTTTGGTAAGTTCTTCACTTGACTCTTTGATTTCTTTGAGTTTTTGAGTTGAGTTGTGATTGGTATGTGATTATGTTGTTTAAGATGGGTTTAAGAGTGTTTGGGTAACTGATTTCTTGTTTTTGGGGATGGATTGGAGGAAAGAGTAAGTTGTTGGAAGTGATTGTTTTGAGGTTGTGTTTTAGGTTTGTGTTGATGATTTTTGATTTGAGATTTGAGGAATGCTTTAGTTGTTTTGGTGTTTTTGTGAGTTTGTTATGGTTTTTGGGTATGTTGAGATGACTTTGGTTGAAGTGGTTTTTGGTGAAAGAAAGAGTTATGTTGGTTGTGTTGTTGTTTTGGCCGGAATCTGGGTTGTTGGCCTGACACGCCCTAGGGCACGTCCAGGATTTTAGGCGTGTTGATAGCTCTGTATTTTGGGTTGAGTGGCACGACCAGTGACAAGCCCATGTCACTGAGCGTGTTGTAGCTTCTGTGTGGCAGTAGGATTGACACGACCAGTAACACGCCCGTGTTATTGAGCGTGTCATAGCCACTGTGTTTTTGGGGAATTGACACGGTCATGAGCATGTTCTTGATGTTGGACGTGTCATTATTGTTGTGAGGCAGAAGGTATTACATGCCCAGTAACACGCCCGTGTCATTGAGCGTGTAAAAGCTTCTGTGTTGTGGAGTTAGGGCACGGTCAGGGACACGCCCGTGTGGGTGAGCGTGTCATGGTTAGAGTTTGCCCTAGTTGGTCCTTAGCCTTATGTTCTTATAAGGGTTTCATCTTCCTTTGGATTAGGTTGTGAAGAAGGTGAATTACTCTAATTCAAGAAGTGAAAGATTGTTGGAAAGAGAGGTGTTAATATTGTGTGGGTTGCATTTAAGGTAAGTATAACTACATTATTGCATACATCCATATGATGTTGAAATTTAACATACATTTCATGATATTGATGATGCTTATGAATAATGTTATGTTGTGTATAATGTGGAATATGATGTGAACATTTATAATGATGTGAAAGATATGATAATGTGATGAATTGTATTTATGTGATGAGAAGCCATGATTGTTGGCTATGATGATAAAATAAATTACAATTGAGGCAAGGTTGCCTATTGCGAAAATGAGAATGAAATGAGAATGAAATGATTTTGTGTAAAGTGTGTTATTCAACCTTCAGAGTTCTGATTTTGGCAGGCATGCCTATTGTAGTAACAGTCTAGCCAGGTTGAGGATCTCCTCAAGTTGTTGAGTTGATGGTCCAAGAGACTGGGTCTGTTACTTTATAAATGTGAAATGATAGATATAAATTGAAGTAACAGTCTAGCCGGGTTGAGGATCTCCTCGATTTAGTCGGGTTGATGGTCCAAGAGACTGGGTCTGTTACAGGTAACATTCTAGCCGGGTTGAGGATCTCCTCAAGTTGTTGAGTTGATGGTCCAAGAGACTGGGTCTGTTACCCTATCCATGGATAGAGAGATATGTATATTGCCTACGGGCTTGATTATTGTGATATTGGACCGAAACAACAACTCTGAACATTGAATAACAAATTAGTGTCTTGTGGGCCCATAGGTGTCTTTGTTGAATGAGTATAATGGATGATGATATGATTATTGAAATTATGAAATGTAACCTTCATATATATATATATGATTATTATTGATTGAATGTATGATATTGATATTGACATTTCATATTATCATGATGGTTTGTACTACTGAGTTTTGGCTCAGCGCGATTGTGGTTCATCGCGCAGGTGGTAGAGTTGATAGGGTTGAGACTGAGGATTCCTCTAGACCTAGTTGAGCTTTACTTGAAGAGTTGGATTAGAGCTTAAAGATCAGAGAGTCAAGCTGCCAATCATGTATCTATTCTATGTTGTATATATTTTTGACGTTTATGTATTTGAACTTGTAAAAATTTGTAATAACTTCCGCTGTGAATTTATAAATGTTTTTATACATAGTGTCTTTTGAATTTCCTTTAAACATTCGAGTTATGAGTTGTGTATTTTAAACAGTGGCATGTTCTATATTCAGTATACGTATTATACGATCGTATAAGCATGCTTGGTACATATACGGGATATAGGGGTGTTACACGTAGGTTCGGAGCAGTAAATAAATCTTGGGGAAGCAACGACCAGACCACAGCAAATCTCAGGGGTAGATCTTTTAGTTTCCATTATGAGTTAGCTAGTTGTGGCATGTATATGTATATATAAGATTGAGAGTCAGTATGTGATACTGTACGTTATTGGTATGTAATAATAATACATCTCTATTTTGTTCTGGATTAGAAGTGTGAATTTTTCTTGCAGGTTGTAGTTGAGGGTATAAGGTGGATTCATTGGGAGTGTATTGGAAACTGATTGTATTCACATTGGTCTGTGTAAAATGTTTTCAAATATCAGAAAAATCAGTTTTGTCGACACTTGGGACTACCATTTTTAGGGGAGGTTATGGAAAATTTTTTTTTTAAATCTGCACTTAAAATTGGCTAAGTAAAATATTAAGACACAACTACCAGGAGATAACAGTCCATCTTGGTCTATAAACGTAGGCTAAGATGGGGTGTTACAATTAGTGGTATCAGAGCGCTGGTTTAGCCGGTTCTGGGTAGTTAGTTGAACTAAACCTTAAATGTAGGACACATAGGGTTAGAATAGGGGTTTTAATTATATAACTATACATATGTGTGTTATTGTTAGTTATGTTATTCAAATTATACAAGAGTAATAATGGGTGATCTAAACGAGGTGAGGGAGCTGAGGATAGAAGTAGAGAGGTTAAAACAGCTAGTGCGGGAGCAAGATGAGACTATAGAAATTTTGGCCGATCAAAGTATACAAGATCGTGAAGACTTGAGAATAAAAGATGAGATGATTACCGCCTTGATAGATGACGTGCAGATGTTAAAAGAAGACAGGCTTAGTTATAGAGCGGAGTTGGATAGTGTCGGTAGAAGCCTCGGGGTAGCACATCAAGAGATTTGAGCTTTACAGGAGAGGGTTCAAGAGCTAGGCCAGTACTTACCTAGTGAAGCATCACATGACCCATATTTTGATCCCGAGATAGAAGAGTATTTTTCAGACAGTGCCACTTCACCTAGGGCACCTACTCACTGAGTCTTGAGATGTATTGCTGTTTGGCAATTCTCTTAGTTATATACATATGTGATATAGAGGTATCATGTAAATATTTTATGGTAGTATAATATGATGATATAATAGTAAGGAGTCCTAAATTTTGGAATGTACATAAGGACTTCCTAGTATTGTAAAACTTTGTGTTTGGAAACAAATAAAAGTTGTGTTATATATGTGTTATTTAAGAATTTTATAATTATATACGTGCCACCTAGGATAAGATAATGCTGTTGGTCTGGGTCGTTACGTATGATGGGATTGTATACGTTTTGCTCTGTTCTTTAGATGTCGCAAGAAGCGCTAGACGTGATTGCAGGTCAGTTGTATTTGTTTGGAGTTCTGCTTTACGTTTTAATAGATTTGGGTTCTTCACACTCATATATATGCACGAAAAAAAAATTGAGAAATATATGCAATAAAGGTTAAGGCAATTATGAGAGTTAAGTAGTAAAAGCACCGAAAGAATAATAACGAATAGAATACCGACCATAATACAAGAGTCTAAAATTGAAAGAGTGAAAAATAATAGTACGGCAAGAAAAAAAAACAAATCATAGAAAATAAAATTGAGAACTAAGAAAAGGAAACAAAACTAGTTAGATTCTCCAGGATTAATGCTTTACCTGGTTGAAATCATGTGTTCCTTATATAATGAACTATTTAAACTTGTGTTGGAAATGTTTGGTAATGTGTTCTGACAACTTGAGAATTTTTATGCCTATGTGTGCATTGATATGAATGAAGGAAAGAGAAAAAAATATTAGAAAGATATGCTTACCTTGGTAATTCAGATTGAATCAGAGTTGGGATGAGTGTATTTATATGGCATTAACATTATACTCAATGGTGAGGGCCATTGGGGCTAGTGGTGAGGGCCACTGGTTTGATATTTATCTGGCACCGATATATATACTCAGTGGTGAGGGCCACTGGGGGCCAATGGTGAGGGCCATTGGTTTGATGAAAAAGGTGGTGAGGGCCACCTGTGTCATGGAAATGAAACGGTGGTGAGGGCCACCCATGCCATGCTGGTTCCATATGGTATTGTCTCATCCCACTTTGATTCTACTGTTATTACCTTGAGGAGCTAAGTAAGAAAAATATGTGATAATATACAGATGAAAAAAAAAGTATATATGAAAATAAACAGAAAGTGAAGTGAAACATATTGGAAAAAGAAAGGAAAGAAAGAGTTTTAAATGTAATAAAAAAAAGATGTTCTCATCTTATGTTGGGATCGGCCGTAACCAACATAGAGCGAGACACGTAATGAAATAAATAGTACTTCGAGAATAATGGTATCATGGACTGATCACCCATGAGCTATTATTTGAGATGTATATATGACAACACAAGGAAAGTCAAATGAGTCGATACTTAAGGAATGCCACCACACTGCACGAATATACATAGGACATACAAATTCAGTAAGAAGTAAATAAAGAATAACCACAATGCAAAGAGAAGGAAGCTTAGAAATGAATACATTAGAAAGTGAAACACGTACAAGAAGGAATGAGAAAGAACAAACATGAATCAAAGTTGAAGGAAATACAAGAGAGTAATAGTGATGTTTCAAATGAGAAATCGTGACAAAAGTCAAAGCATGTTGAACCACATAATAGTCTATTGGATAATCTTGTAGAATAATAAACAGCAAGTGAACAGATATGGGAAGAAAACAGAATACAAAAGGTAAAACATGTTGAATCTTAAAATAGTTAATCTCAGTCAAAATAAGGCAATACGTAAACAATATAGAAAGATGACAGAGAGCAATCAAATGAATAAGGTGAAAGAGTGGCAAAAGCAATAGACAGTAGTTAAAGAACATCAAGTATATAGAATGAGTAAGTTTCGGGATGAAACTTAAATTAAGGGGGATAGAATTGTAACATCCCGAATTCCAGATTGGTAAGAAACAGACATTGAGGATATGAATTAGGCTTAGAGCAAAGGAGTTTAGAACATGACCTATAAATTGAACTCGAATTTCATCCAAGTCAATGACAGAATTAGAGAGTCTCAAAGAAGACTTAATTGTTTAATTGTGTCTTAGCTAGACGTATAACTTAAAATTACTCAATTTGGAGTTGTACAGAATAAGATATGATGGATTTACTAGACAATGTGCAAGCTGCCTCAGGACAGCATAGTAGGCTTGAATTCAAAGGACAGTCAAAAATCAGATATAGCTCGGATCGACCAAAAATTTTGATACAATATATCCCCGGATGTATAGTTTCGGTGGGAATAAGAATTACTTAATTTGGAGTTGTGAGTAAAAAGATATTAATAAAGAAAGACAGCAAGGTCAAGAAGGGATATCAAAAGGACCTAAGTGGAAATTTCTCAAAAGTTAGGGGCAACTATGTAAACTTAAAAATTAAGTGTCGGAAGTTCTTAATAGTTCCCATATCTGACCCCGAAAGAATATTCTCGAGATTAATCGGGTCATAATCGTGGGTTTCAATTTTTCCTGAAAACGCACGGTTTGTAAGTTACGGGCGATTTTCCGATAAGGACATTTTGGACATTTCCACTGGAGGGGCGATTTTGTAATTAAATATAACTTTGGGGGCAAAATATTAAAAGAACAAAAAACCACTTTCAAATGGCCAAATCCTAGCCATTAAATCCAAATGTGTTGGACAAATCATGACCATTGAAAATAAACCAAATCCTAGCCATTAAATCCAAATGTGTTGGACAAATCATGGCCATTGAAAATAAACCAAATCCTAGCCATTAAATCCAAATGTGTTGGACAAATCATGGCCATTGAAAATAAACCAAATCCTAGTCATTAAATCCAAATGTGTTGGACAAATCATGGCCATTGAAAATAAACCAAATCCTAGCCATTAAATCCAAATGTGTTGGACAAATCATGGCCATTGAAAATAAATAAATTAATTAAATGGAAATTAAATTATAAATAACTAATTATGGTCTTCCAAACACAAGTAAGGATCAAAAAGACACCACCATCACCACTTTTATTCTTCTTTAAGTCGTGCTCCCCCTCCCTTCCATTTTCAAGGAGACAAGTTTCAAGTCCAAGCCATTTCTCAAGTGAAATTCAATAGGAAATAAGGTAAGATATCATCCTAAGTCTTATTCTTTCATTAGAATTAGGTATTAGGCTATGTTTAGGAAGATTTGATATTATGTTCATGTTGGGAAAGAATTAGTAAGTTGATGATTATGGTGAAAAATGATAAACTACTTAAAGGAAATGATGAAAATGGTGATTATTAGTAAGAATAAGTAAAGGATTGTTAGAAAATCATAAGGTAGCATCATGTTCATATCTAGGGTTTGTTCTTACATATGTGACATATTAAATTCATAGGAAATCAAGGAGATTAGAGAGGAAAGGAAGTGAAATAGATAAGAAGAGCAAGGAAAAGCAAGGTTTGGTACTTTACCTTTGAATAATTACTTTTGATTTGGTGCTTTACCATAAAAGAAATTCTATTTGCTTACAAACTTTGGTTTATGGAAGTTTTGAAATTGATGTTTAAATATATTGATTGAGTTTAAATTAAATATTTGAGTTATGTTCTTGTTTTCTTATGGCAATTGGGTTGTTAAATTTAATTGAAACCAAATGTTTTGAGAAAATTTGGCAAGTTGATTTAGTAAGTTGTTTGGACTTTAATTAGTTTGATTTGAGTTAAACATGCAAAATTTGTCAAAGGGAGGTGTTTGAATCTTCACTTTACCATTAAAGAAGCCTTAATATTGATTTGCAAAATAAAAATAAACTATCCTATGCATTTCATGTGTTTGGGCCGAAATGGTCCCAAAAAGACAGCTTTCTGGATCTTTTTGTGGCAATCGTTTGAGGCAGCAAATGAATGAATTTTTCAACGAAATTTTACATGAAATTAGTCAACATATGAAATAAGTTTTCTTTAAAATTCCAGCTAAAAATAAGATCATTTACTTGGTCAAATGCATAACTGAAGTGGACTGAAATTTTGACGAAAACCCAGATTTTACTATTCATTTAGTCATGCCATTTTGCATTGCCGATTTTTCATGCCGCGACACTATTCAATTGGTCAATTTGTGATCTTTTGAGGAATGCTTTGAAATGTTAAATATGTTTATTGTGGATATTAAATATGTGAAAAAGGGGAATGGTTTGACTAAAGAATGTGTTGCGCGGCATAAATGGCAAAGTGTGATGGGAATTAAAATGATTTCTCGAATTATTCTAAAATGAAGTTTGAGACTTAAAGTGAATCATTTTAAATCTTTTTGCTCTACTGGATAGTGGAGTGGTAGATAAGGGTATGGTGCACTATACTAACGCATGCAGTACTGCTCATCATTGTGATATGATATTTTATTCAGTGGTGAGGCCACTGAAGCCAATGGGGAGGCGCATTGGTTAACCAGGATGGGGAGGCCCATTCCTGTGATCTGATATCGGTGGCCACTAAAGCCAATGGGGAGGCCCATTGGTTAACCAGGATGGGGAGGCCCATTCCTGTGATTTGATATCGGTGGGGAGGCCCACCTATGTTACAGTGGGGAGGCCCACTGCCTTATCACTATGGTTCCCTATATACCAGTAGAGCTTGATCCAAAGTCTTGTTTCTTTTAAACCACGTAATGCAGTATGAGTTTGAATTATGGTTTTTACATTTGTTGGAAGCATATCTACATTGAATGTACAGAAACTTCCATTGGTTTAAGGTTGGTTGATTTATGATTTAATTATTTCGTTTTGTTTCAAAGGCTTTCATATTTTACTTATATTTTCATCGGTAAAGTACCCACTGAGCGACAACGCTCAGCGAGTTAAGTTTTTCTTGACTCGTAGGTTCGGAGCAGTAAATAAATCTTGGGGAAGCAACGACCAGACCATAGCAAATCTCAGGGGTAGATCTTTTAGTTTCCATTATGAGTTAGCTAGTTGTGGCATGTATATGTATATATAAGATTGAGAGTCAGTATGTGATATTGTACGTTATTGGTATGTAATAATAATACATCTCTATTTTGTTCTGGATTAGAAGTGTGAATTTTTCTTGCAGGTTGTAGTTGAGGGTATAAGGTGGATTCATTGGGAGTGTATTGGAAACTGATTGTATTCACATTGGTCTGTGTAAAATGTTTTCAAATATCAGAAAAATCAGTTTTGTCGACACTTGGGACCACCATTTTTAGGGGAGGTTATGGCAAATTTTTTTTTTTAAAATCTGCACTTAAAATTGGCTAAGTAAAATATTAAGACACAACTACCAGGAGATAACAGTCCATCTTGGTCTATAAACGTAGGCTAAGATGGGGTGTTACACTTACTTTACCCATGGAAGATAAACCATATGTGATTTACAGTGATGCTTCACATAATGGTTTAGGATGTGTCTTGATGCAAGAGGGTAAAGTTGTAGCTTATGCTTCTCGGCAGTTGAAGCCGCATGAGCTTAATTATCTGACACATGATCTGGAATTGGCAGCTATAGTATTTGCTTTGAAGATTTGGCGACACTACTTGTATGGGGAGAAATGTTTTATCTATACGGATCATAAAAGTTTGAAATATTTGGGTGTCCAGAGAGAGCTGAATCTTCGGCAAAGGCGATGGTTAGAGTTGATCAAAGACTATGACTGTTTGATTGATTATCATCCTGGTAAGGCAAATGTAGTTGCTGACGCCTTGAGTCGGAAGTCTCTGCAGGTTTGGCTGTTTATTCGCTCTCGTTGCTTGTTGAGTTGAGAGCATTACATGCTAGTTTTGAAGCATGTGATGATGGTGCATTGTTGACTCAGTTGCAATTGAGACCAGTATTATTGGATCAGATTAAGGAGGCTCAATTGACAGATGAGAAAATTCAGAAGATTGTTTCAGATTGCCAAAATGGGGAGAGCCGAGATTTCTTTGTGAGAAGTGATGGTAGCCTTTGGTTTAAGGATAGATTGTGTGTTCCTAATAATGATAGTTTGAAAAAGGTTATTTTGGAGGAAGCACACCAATCGGTTTTTGCTATGCATCCGGGAAGTACAAAGATGTACCATGAATTGAGACAGCATTATTGGTGGTCTGGTATTAAGAGAGACATAGCAGAATTTGTGTCCAAATGTCTCACATGTCAGAGGGTGAAAGCTGAACATCAAGTTCCAACAGGGTTGCTTCAACCTTTAACGGTGCCTGAATGGAAATGGGAGAGAATCACAATGGATTTTGTGTCTGGTTTGCCTATGACACAGAGGAAGCATGATGCCATTTGGGTGATTGTTGATAGGTTGACAAAGACTGCTCATTTTCTTCCGGTTCGGATGGACTTTTCACTTGAGAAGTTAGCTGAATTGTACATCAATAAGATAGTAAAGTTGCATGGAGTCCCAATTTCTTTAGTGTCTGATCGAGATCCTAGATTTACTTCAAGATTTTGGAAGAGTTTACATGGTGCTTTGGGTTCTCGATTGCATTTTAGCACTGCTTTTCATCCGCAGACAGATGGGCAGTCAGAGAGAGTGATACAGATTATTGAGGATATGTTGAGAAGCTGTGTCATTGATTTCTCTGGAAGTTGGGACAGATTTTTGCCACTTGTAGAATTTGCTTACAACAACAGTCATCAATCCAGTATTAGAATGGCACCATTTGAGGCATCGTATGGAAGAGATGTAGAACGCCTTTATGTTGGAATGAAATTGGGGAAGGCAAATTGGTTGGTCCTGATCTGATTAAAGAGACTGAAGAAAAAGTGAAGATGATTCGGGATAGGTTGAAAGCCGCTTCAGACCGACAGAAGTCTTATTCAGATTTGAAGAGGAGAGACATAGAGTTTGATGTTGGAGATAAAGTATTTTTGAAAGTGTCTCCTTGGAAAAAGATATTGAGATTTGGTCGAAAAGGGAAGCTGAGTCCTTGATTCATTGGACTGTATGAGATATTAGAAAGAGTGGGACCAGTTGCTTATCATCTTGCTTTGCCGCCTGAGTTGGATAGAATCCATAATGTCTTCCATGTTTCTATGTTGCTGTTGCGCTCAAATTAACTCTACCACAAAGCGTCACTCGCAAGTATACGAGGTAGCTGTAGCAAAGGTGATCGCCCCAAGGTCGTCTCACAAGGAAGCCAAAGTAGGTAATTGATTATCAAAGTAAAAGTAACAAGTAATTGAAGTAATTTAAATTGCAAGGTAATGAAGAAGATTGATTTAAGTTGAAAACGATAAAAATAAACAAAAGTTGATGTTTTGATTCACTTGATAGAATGGTCTAAGGTTTGCACTTCTCTACTATTGATATGTATGATCGGTTATTCCAATTAACTAATTTAATTTCTAAGATTAAATCTCAAACAACTTAATTAATTGAGTCAAGGAAATAAGCTCTCGCATTCAAACCTCTTACAACTAATCTTGTTATAATTGAAACAATCTTTTTAATAGGTTATATCTCTAATTCACCTAAGTCCTTAATTGAATTGTTCCAGCATTAGATTTCATCTCTCAATTCATCATCTAATACCTAAAACACACAATTGGTGGCCAATCAATTATATGTTAACAATATTTCATTCAATAAAGGCTAAAGAAATCATTAGTTAAGAGAATAACCAATTCATACAATCATAGCAAACCCATACAAACCCTAGACTAGATTAAATTAGTTCATGATGTTATCAAGCATACTCATCTCATTAATAATCAAAGAAATCAATTTAGACATGATAATGTTCATAAACACAATTTCAATGAAACTAAAGAGACAAAGTTTAAGAATAAAACCAAGTTACAAACTCCTTGAAGTTTTTGATGAATCTCTTGATCGAATCTTGCAAGAAGGATGAAACAATGGCATGAACAATCTAATCTAAACTAGTTTAATCCAAAGTAAAGTCAAAATCCAAGAAAACAAATGTTTAAACCCTAAGATCTCTCTCAGACGGCTTAATTTTGCTCTCTAAAATCGTCCACACCCAAACCCTAACTTTCCTTTCCTTTTATATGAATCGTACGCGTTAAAAATCCGATGCAGGCTTGGAACATGAGGGACACGACCAAGTCAGAAGTGACTTGGCCGTGTGAGTGTCTTTTGGAGGGACACGGCCAGGTGACACGGCCGTTTCCCTTGGCAGTGTTCGCTACTGCCTGCCCTTTGATCTTCTTTTCTTCTTGTTGAGTGACACGGCCAAGTGGAGCTTGACTTGGCTATGTTGCACCATGTTTGAGGGACACGGCCACATGACTTGGCTGAGTCCCTTGCCTGTGTCTGCCTCTGTGAAATTTGCTTTGTCTTTGCCTTTGGAATCAAGTGAGACACGGCCAAGTCAAGGTGACTTGGCCGTGTTGGGCTTCTTTGGAGGGACACGGCCAGGTGACTTGGCCGTGTCCCTTGCATGTGTCTGCTACTGGGACTTGGTCTTCAATTTAATCTTGGTATGGGACACGGCCAGTGACTTGGCCGTGTCCTCTGCCTGTGTCAGCTACTGCCCATTTCATCTTCAATTCATTTCCTTGCCTGTTTTAACCTAACACAAAACTCAAAACAAACTTAAAACACGAAGTAAATAAACAATAACCGATAAAATATAAACACAAACTACAAACTAGATCAAAAACGACATAAAACTAAAAATAAACTAAAACTACACAATTAAAGAAACACTAGACAAACCGATAAAAACTAACGAAATACCTAAATAAAACAATAATTAACATAATAAACAAGACACAAAACTATAACAAAAACTAATAAAACAACTACCCCACACTTAAAACTTTGCTTGTCCTCAATCAAAATCACATGGCATAAATTAAAAACTCAAACAACCTTAACTAAAATTCCAGCATATAGACAAAATACTTAAAGAGACAGCATAAATAATCACACTTTCCTTCAATCAAGAATTTCTTAACTCATTCATTAATCCCGACATACAAATCTTATCTCTCATCTAAGTGTTTCACTCGATTTCAAAGGTTAATCACTCATACCACTCATGAGTGCATACTGCCATAAACTTGCTTAATTATCCAATCTCCCTCACTGATTTTTCTCAAGAAATAATCCGAAGGTCTTTTATTTGGATGTAATGGGGCTAAGGTAAGGTGTGAGAAAAGACATTTAAGCTGGAGCATCAAGAAATGGAGTATCTAAATTAGACACTACTCTTGCTAAGAAATTCATAACTCCTACAAATAGCATACTCACCAACCCTTAATAATCTTACATACTTGCACACTAAAAGAAAAGTACATGAGTCAAAATTCCTCTAAGGCTAGAAAATATATGAACTTTGTATATATAAATTTTTTTTTATTTTCACTTTTTCTTTTTCCTCTTTTTTTAGTTTATTTTATTTTTTTATTTTATTTTTTTTAATATATATATACAAAGTATAAATTACATGGAACATCTAGCTTAAAATGTAGAGGAAAAGAATAATGACTCTTAATCAAATACAATATGCAAAGTATGCATTTCAACCCTCAATTAGGAATTCCATATATTTTTAGTAGTTTTTTTTTTATTTATTATTTTTTTACTTACTTACCCCACACTTGAAATAAACTACCCTATTGTCAAATCATAAAACTCCATTCCTTAATGCATAGGTATGATGATAATAAGAACATGTTAAGTTGAGAATTGTGTTAATCAAACAAGAAACGGTCAATGGCTCAACTTGGCTCACTAAGGAAATCAATATAAAGGGAAGTCTCTTTAAGCTAAAGGGGATAACCTAATTTACCTTCATCATCTTAAAACTTGAGATTAAATCATAATGTGAGTTCAATAAGTATGCAAAAGCAAACTCTAGAGATGCAACATCATGAAGGTGCACACTTAAGAAAAGAAAATCAATTGACAAAAATATCAAATTTTCTGAGGCTCAAAACTCATACAGGTGGGTTCACAAAGATCTATATGTCATGAATTGCAGAATGCGAAAATTAATCCCGAATGAATTCAAATGCTCATTTCTATGCTGATACCAAAGTCTCAACTACAAAGCTAGAATCAAAGAAAAGATCGATAAATTTTCAACAATTATGCCATGCATAACACAATACAACACACAGCGACAAACAAAACACGAATAAAAGAAAAGCTTAAAAAGTACCCCACACTTAAAATTGACATTGTCCTCAATGGAAAACAAGTATAATAAATAAAATAAAATAAAAAAAATAAAGGACCACCTGTCTTCCATGTACCTGGTGAGGCAAAAACCCTAGCTTTCCATCACAAACACAAAAGTTTTATAACAAAAATACAATAAAAATATCCAAATATAAAGGTTAACATTGAAACAAAAAAAACGAACAATAAGAACAAAAATACATTAAACAAAATAAAGCAAGGAACACAAAGTCTAAGGAAAAGGCGGGCGGGAAGATGATGCAGCCGAGGGATGAAGACTCAGGATTTTGGCAAGGTTACTGTTAATCTGATCCATCTGTTGCAACATCTCAATATGATTGCGATCTACCGTGCCTCCCAGTCCATCTACCTTTTCCTCTAATCGATATACCTTGCCCTCCAGGGCTTCAATCTTCCGAAGTATCTCTTGATGTTCCGAGACCGGAGCATCCTCATCTAGACCTAAAGATTCCGAGTCGGACTCCTCTTCAACCCGGGCTCTCTTTTGCCTATCCCCCGGTGCTTCAGGCTCAGCTGCAGGCATCACAAAAGTCCCTCTCCTATGCACCACCATGTGCATCTTCTCAAGGGTAGCTAAATCCAAGGAATCATTACCCAAAATTCGGGTCATCCGAGTAGTACTCGGGTCAAAATCCTCAACCAGGGCTACTGCTAATGTAGTGATCAATCCCCCAACACAAATAGCCCCCCTCCTTTTATTAGCTACAGTGTCAAAAATATCGGCTAACCAATAGCCGACACTAATATTCATTTCATTCAAAACACAGTCCAAGAAAAATAACTCACTCGACTCAACCACACCCGGTCTCTCTTTCAGAGCAAAGAACCCACATGACATAAACCTGTGCAAATATCTCAAAGTAGGGTTCCGTAATTTTGATGCTTTGGCCGATTTGGCCACATAAGTACCCGAGCCTAAGGCACCCCAAGCAAATTGTTGTCTAAAATCTTTGGGTATCGATCTTTCCCCATGCTGATGAAATCCATAGATATCATTCAACTGATCAATAGTAAGCACAAATGAATGACCCATTAATTTAAACATCAATCTCCTGCAAATTTTGTTATCATCTCGTTCCACTTTAAGAGTTGTCAAAAATTCTAGGGTGAGCTCCTCAAACTGCAAGGGTCTCAATGAGACAAAAGTCTCCCACCCAAGATATTGCACATATCTATAAAAAGCAGTTCTCATTTGCAAGGCATCTAAAGATTCCTCATTCACATACCTTGTTGGGAAAAAACCTCGAGCCAAAAGACTTGCCCTCTTGTGAGATAAAATTGAGGAAGATGACGAAGCTCCTTCGGCTCCAGATTTCTTCTTCTTGCGGTGTGGTACAATTTTAGTTCTTGGCGACATGAAATCTGAGAAATTAACACCCAAAACTGAATTAAATCAAAATAATATGAGTAAAGAGCAAGTTTTAAGTGATAATCTCAAGTTTTGTTGGAGTAATTTGAAGTTTTAACGGAAGAGATGGAGTTTTGAAAATAAAAATCAAGGGTTTTGGTGTTGCAGAGAACGAGAGAGCGAGAGAGAAGATGATAGAAAAGTTAGGGATTTATGAAATAAAACTGGGCAAAATCGGGCTTTTAAAAGGCAAAAATTGGAGGACACGGCCGTGTGAGTGCTGACTTGGCCGTGTCTGTGTGTGAAAGTGAAGGACACGGCCAAGTGAAGAGCACATGGCCGTGTCTCATAGTTTTTGGGGGACACGGCCTGGTGACACGGCCGTGTCCCCTGGGTGTGTCCAAATCTGTATGGAATTGCAAAATCGTTCAAATATTTGAAGGAGTTTTGGCCGTGTCCAGTGTGTGACACGGCCAAGGGACACGGCCAAGTCCTATGGCCGTGTCACCTACTGCTTTTTTATAAACTTTAAACATTTTTTCCCTTTTTTTTATTGATTTTTGCAACCCTTCTTCGTTAAACACCCTGAAACACAAAGTAAAGAAAAACCGATCAAAGCACAGTCCATTTATTAAAACCGAACATAAATCAAAACTTGTTAAACTTAAAATTACAACTATGAAAAATAAATGCAAACCGATGGGTTGCCTCCCATTTAGCGCTTCTTTAATGTCATATAACTGGACATCATGCAAAGCCTAGGGATCATGAATCAAAGTGCTGTCAATGACCCTCACTTCCTGAAATCCTTCATTGTATGGCTTAACTCTCTGTCCATTCACTTTGAAAGTCTCACCTGTTCTAGAGTTAAGTAATTCAATTGCACCAGAAGGATATACCTGAGTTATCTTGAAAGGACCACTCCATCAAGACTTGAGTTTACCTGGAAACAGACGGAGTCGTGAGTTAAAAAGTAAAACCTTCATACCTGGACTCAATGTCTTTCGCACTATAATTTTATCATGAAGTGCTTTAGTGCGATCCTTGTAAATTCTCGAGCTTTCATAAGCCTCATTCTGCAGCTCATCTAACTCTGAAATTTGTAGAAATCTTTCTCTCTTCGCTTTGTCCAAATTAACTCTACCACAAAGCGTCACTCGCAAGTATACGAGGTAGCTGTAGCAAAGGTGATCGCCCCAAAGTCGTCTCACAAGGAAGCCAAAGTAGGTAATTGATTATCAAAGTAAAAGTAACAAGTAATTGAAGTAATTTAAATTGCAAGGTAATGAAGAAGATTGATTTAAGTTGAAAAAGATAAAAATAAACAAAAGCTGATGTTTTGATTCACTTGATAGAATGGTCTAGGGTTTGCACTTCTCTACTATTGATATGTATGATCAGTTATTCCACTTAACTAATTTAATTTCTAAGATTAAATCTCAAACAACTTAATTAATTGAGTCAAGGAAATAAGCTCTCGCATTCAAACCTCTTACAACTAATCTTGTTATAATTGAAACAATCTTTTTAATAGGTTATATCTCTAATTCACCTAAGTCCTTAATTGAATTGTTCCAGCATTAGATTTCATCTCTCAATTCATCATCTAATACCTAAAACACACAATTGGTGGCCAATCAATTATATGTTAACAATATTTCATTCAATAAAGGCTAAAGAAATCATTAGTTAAGAGAATAACCAATTCATACAATCATAGCAAACCCATACAAACCCTAGACTAGATTAAATTAGTTCATGATGTTATCAAGCATACTCATCTCATTAATAATCAAAGAAATCAATTTAGACATGATAATGTTCATAAACACAATTTCAATGAAACTAAAGAGACAAAGTTTAAGAATAAAACCAAGTTACAAACTCCTTGAAGTTTTTGATGAATCTCTTGATCGAATCTTGCAAGAAGGATGAAACAATGGCATGAACAATCTAATCTAAACTAGTTTAATCCAAAGTAAAGTCAAAATCTAAGAAAACAAATGTTTAAACCCTAAGATCTCTCTCAGACGGCTTAATTTTGCTCTCTAAAATCGTCCACACCCAAACCCTAACTTTCCTTTCCTTTTATATGAATCGTACGCGTTAAAAATCCGATGCGGGCTTGGAACATGAGGGACACGGCCAAGTCAGAAGTGACTTGGCCGTGTGAGTCTCTTTTGGAGGGACACGGCCAGGTGACACGGCCGTGTCCCTTGCCAGTGTTCGCTACTGCCTGCCCTTTGATCTTCTTTTCTTCTTGTTGAGTGACACGGCCAAGTGGAGCTTGACTTGGCCGTGTTGCACCATGTTTGAGGAACACGGCCACATGACTTGGCCGTGTCCCTTGCCTGTGTCTGTCTCTGTGAAATTTGCTTTGTCTTTGCCTTTGGAATCAAGTGAGACACGGACAAGTCAAGGTGACTTGGCCGTGTTGGGCTTCTTTGGAGGGACACGGCCAGGTGACTTGGCCGTGTCCCTTGCATGTGTCTGCTACTGGGACTTGGTCTTCAATTTAATCTTGGTATGGGACACGGCCAGTGACTTGGCCGTGTCCTCTGCCTATGTCAGCTACTGCCCATTTCATCTTCAATTCATTTCCTTGCCTGTTTTAACCTAACACAAAACTCAAAACAAACTTAAAACACGAAGTAAATAAACAATAACCGATAAAATATAAACACAAACTAAAAACTAGATCAAAAACGACATAAAACTAAAAATAAACTAAAACTACACAATTAAAGAAACACTAGACAAACCGATAAAAACTAACGAAATACCTAAATAAAACAATAATTAACATAATAAACAAGACACAAAACTATAACAAAAACTAATAAAACAGTTGCGAAGGTATAGATCTAACCCATCTCATGTTTTACCAGTTGAATCTATTGAGGTCAGTCCAGATCTAACTTTTGAAGAAGAACCAATTGCTATTTTGGCACATGAAGTGAAAGAGTTGAGAAATAAGAAAGTGCCACTTGTAAAAGTTCTTTGGAAGAATCATGGTAGAGAAGAGGCAACTTGGGAGAGTGAGCAAGCGATGCGAGATCAGTATCCTCAACTGTTTCAGACTTGATATCAGGTAATTTCGAGGACGAAATTTCTTTTTAGAGGGGGAGAATTGTAATATCCCAAAATGTGCCCTAGAAGTTTTAGTATAATTGTTGTTTTATTTGAATTAAAATGTATATGTTATTGGAAAGAGAAAATAATTTAAAGAGGAGTGTATATGTTGTATATATGGACATATATATAACATATACACAAGTCAAATGGATGGTCAAAGGAAGAGAATATTTATTTTGGTTATGTATGAAATTACTAAAAAGGGCAAGTAAGTGAAAGGGAGTTTAATTGTATAGAAGAGGGTATTTAGGTAATTTTCTTTTTAAATTGCTTGGTGGAGGTTTAAAGAGAGGGGAAATTTGACTTTGTCTCTTCACTTTGTCATTTTTTTCCTTTTCTCTTTGTGTTGGCCGGACCTCAAGGAAACAAGAGAGCAAGTGAGGGTTTTTGAAGTTTAAGAGCTAATTGAAAGAAGAAAACAAGTTAGAAATTCAAGAAGTTCATCATTTTTGGTAAGTTTTCTCTTGTTCTATTTGGAATTTTGTTTGAGTTTGATGGAGTGTTGTTGATGGTTGGAGTGTGTTTGTGTATGGTGTGTGTAAAAGTGTTGAAATGGAATTAAAGATAAGAAGTTAGGTTGGTGTTGGTGATGGAAGAGTAAGAGTTGTGTTTAGTGAAATTTTTTCGGTTTTACAATTAGTAAAGGCTGTGACTTGTATGATTTTTAATTAAATATAGAAAAATTTTCTTGAAGTGAATTTTTGATATGTTGTGCCTCTATGAGTCTAGAATGACTGAAAAATATGTTGATTCGATTTTGGAATGGTTATGATTTTGGAAAGATTATTTTTACTAAACCTGTTCCAGAAGGTACCTTAACTGAGACAGCTTTATTTCGGGATTTTTAATAAAATGTAGAAAAATCATATTCAATTGAATTGTGGATATGTTGTTGCTTAGTGAGTCTAGTATTTGAGAAAAATAATTTGGAACCACGTTGATTGAATTTAATTTATGGAATTCACAAAGTTCAGAACTGCTGCTAGGATGCAGGGCAATTGGGGCAGTCTGGTTGGGTGAACTATTTGACCAAGATTTTGTGTTCAGTTTGATCTGAAATTTTAAAGGAATGATTTTAAGATGTAAAATTTATTTCTGTAAAAATTTTAGAATTTTTAGTCAAGTAGATTATTTTATACAATTTTTCAAAATAAGGATAGAGTGGAGTCTAAAACCAGAATGTACTATTCATATGGTCATTTTGCTAATACTCCTTTTGGATTAGGTTGTGAAGAGGTTGAATTGCCCTAACCTAAGTGTTGAGGATTCTTGGAAGAGTAAGTGTATAGATTGGTGTGAGTTGGTTTTAAGGTAAGTACAAATTACATTATTTCATACATTCATATGATGTTGAGATTTAACATACATTTGATTGTAAATGTGTTAAGAAATCTAATACATTGTTAATGCATATTACTAAGGTATGTTTGGTATGATGTGAATGTTGTGATGAGTATGTAAAATATGTGTTAATGCCATTGATTATATCCATTTGAATGATGAAATGAAATATGGAATATGAAATGTAAAAGATGTGATGATGAAATGAAATGTGAAAGATATGATATTATGAAGAATTGCCCTATTGTGATATGAGATCATATGAGATATGAGGCCATGGTTGTTGGCTATGATAATGCAAATGAAATATATAATGGAGGCATGGTTGCCTAATTAGTTATGAGAAATGAAATGAAAAGAAATTGATAATGAGGTAAATGAATTCATTGTGTGCCTAATATGTTTATTCAATTTTCAGAGTTCTGGTTTTGGCAGCATGCCTATAAATCACTGGATAGGTGAAATGACCGGGTCGTAAGCCGATTCCAGTTGAAAAATGTGAAATGTGATGTTTTTGGGGTGAAATGACCGGGTCGTAAACCTCAAAAACAAATTATTCAAAACTAGATTGGGTGAAATGACTGGGTCGTAAACTCAAATCTAGTTGAATATCCATGGATAAATGTATTGATGATTATGATTATAGACCAAAACAGTAACTCTGAACTTTGAATAGCATATTAGATTATTTTTGGGCCCATGCTTGTGTTTGTTTAAATGTGACTATTGAATGGTGAAACAAATGAAAAATGAGATGACTACTATACATACATTATTGAAACCGGTAAGATTTGAAATATAATATTCTCTTGAATTGATCTTGAATCTTGATTGCGTGACATTAGCATGGCATTAAAGCATCATAGCACTGTAATTTGTACCACTAAGCTGTTGGCTTAGCGCGAATGTGATTCTTCGCGCAGGTGACAGGGAAGAACCAGAGAGTTCCTCTAGGCCGAGTCGAGTATAGATTTTGAGGTGTTGATAGTGGGCATAAAGATCAAAGACTGACTGCCAAAGAAATGTATAAATTTTATGGGTTGTAAAACTTGAGTTTGGATATATATGAATTTGTAAATATTGTTATTTTCCGCTGCATAGTGAACAAATATTTTATTTACTGTATTTCATAATAAACTTTTACTTTATGTTGTACTAGAAGTGTAAATCCTTTTTGCAGGTTGTAGTTGAGGTTATAAGGGGGATTTATTGGGAGTGTACTGAGAATGATTTTGTTTGCATTGGTTTTTGTAAATGTTTTAAAAATCAGAAAAAAACCAGTTTTGTCGACACTTGGGACTCAATTTTTAGGCAAAATTATGGCAAAATTTCTGTAAAAATCGGAACTAAAAAAAAATTGACTGAGTAAAATTGGTAGCAACATTAGGATAGTGTGGCACCTCTACTCGGCTTACATATGTAGGTCGGGAAGGGGTGTTACAAAAACAAAAATTATCTTTCGATTTATTCCCAGGATGCATGTGATCCATTCAGTTTGATAAAAGAGATTCGAAACTAACCTTTTGTGTAGCTTCAAATCGATTAACAGATGCTGCCTTCTGAAGACGAACACCCTCTAGCGAAGTCCACACGAACGTACGCCGGTCTGAGTGCTAGCTCACCAACGGCAGTGGCTGAACCTTTTCAAAAATGAAACTAGGGTTTTTTTAGGTTTTTCTCTTCTTCCGTTTTCTTTCAAAAATGAATAATGATCAGATCATTATCCCTCTAGCCCTTTTAAAACCGTTTAAAAGACTTTCCTTGTCAAAACCCTAACTGTCCATATCCTATATGGACCCACGTTTTTAATAATTATTATCTAATAATAATTATTATAACAATATTATTATTAATATCTAATAATAATAATAATAATACTAACAACAATAATAAAAATATAATTATTATTATTTAAGTACAGCTACGTTCTATGTGTGCGACCCGATAGGCTCATATTAACTGGTAGTGTATTTCAATCTCTATTGAAATGCACAAATCATAATTGGCCTCTAGCAAGACATTACGACTACCCAATTAATCATGAGAATCATTATAAATGAAAACCTGAAATAGTACATGCATTAATCCCTTTGTCACACGATATCTAGTTTGAACATAAGTCATAGTAAATGTCATACTTATATTGTCCAAACTTATGATTACTCAATCTCCAAGTTAACTGATAAACAAATAAGATTGATCTTATATCAACTTATTTGAGCACGGCCATGCATTTCTCAGTTACACTTATCGAGGGGCCCAGAAGATATCTCTCTCATAGAGAGGGACAAATTCCATCTTGATTGTTCATTTTCCTCTACATAATTTATACCATGTTCAAGCATAACCTTTATAATTATCTAGTTACAGATAACGTTTGATCATGTCAAAACATAATATTCCTTATGTTGGAAACTATGACAATCTCAAGTCAAAGGATTAAATGAAAACTATTATGAGATACACTTATGACATTAAACCATGAAGTGATATCTATGTGGGTCTATCCAATACACTGTTCTCTAACATGCATCCATAATATTGATTTGTATCTTCATACCTATAATCATCTTATGATTATCAAATCAATATTACACTAGTTATATTTATTATTATCTCCATAACAATAATAAACCAGGGATATAATCATTATTATATATAACATGCAAACATAACAATGATAATAAAAACTTCTTTATTAATAACAAAATGAATAACATTAAGGTCCAAATCAATGGCCTAGGGCATATACACTAACATGTTTAATTTTACACAGTAAGCTTGAAATCATCATTTAAAATCACAAATCAAAAGTATTTTAAAGTGTCCAAAACCCTAGTTTCATGATTTCACCATTCAAACCTTAATTTGTTTAATCAAAGTATCTTACCAACCTTTTAAAACATAAAATCCTTAATTTATTTTAATTCTTTAAAAAGTCACAGTAGCTTAAACTCATGAAAATCTAAAATCCTAAACACATGAAATAAAGAACCCTAAATGGAAGCAGTAGCTATAATTTGGATTTTTATTTTCTTTAATTAATTCTATATTTGATTATGCTTTGATTTATTTCTTATGCTTTAATTTATTTAAGTTAAATACTTGGTTTATCTAATTTATCATGGATGGATGTGTATTTTCCATTGATATTTAATACATTTATTGAATGATTTATTTACGATGAATGATTATTTACTTTTATCAATTTATTTAGGTTTCTAAATGTTGTAAGAGGTATGTTTCCACTTGGTGGGTACCTCATTAGTTAAATATTATGTAATTTAATTTGCTTTTCTATTTTAGAACCTATGTAAAGGACATGTTTCTATCTTTCGGTGGATGTCCTATTTAGGCATGAGATGTAAGGACATGTTTCCATCCTTCGGATGGGTGTCCATTTATTTATTTTGCTTGGACCTTACTTTGATTTTAATATATTGATGCTTTCTTTTAATTATTGTGTGTAATATGGATAATATTGTTATATTTAAGAATCTTATAATATTAAGACCTGTAAAGGAGGCCAGTTCCGATGAACCGGGCGTTGTGGGGGTGCTGGGCCATTTCTCACCTTCCCCACACGTACCCAACTTTCCGAACCCATTAAGGGGTTGGGGATTCCTTAGGAATTGAGTTATCCACACCTTTCTTTTTTTGGGCCCGTCTGGGTGGCGACTCCATTTTCTCCGGACTTAGGTCCGTGTTCTCTAAGGCTCCGAGCCTAAACAGTGCCGAAGTCGCAAGAACCATTCCACCGGGAGTGGGGGCAAAAATCCCTGCTCACACTTAGGGTTTATAATTCATGGTTACTGGATTGTGATTTTAGTTTTATTATATTATGGCTTTGGGGTTTAATAAAATAGTTTAGAGTTTTATAAAATAATTATGATTTTTAGAAAAAGTAAAGAGAACTAGGGTTTGGTGATTTAAGAAAACATTTGGAGATTTTGGACAAAAAGTTATGGTGTAGATGAAAATAGTTGGGAAAAACAATTTAGGGTTTTAAAGCATTTGGAAACTAATGAAACCCTTTAAGGTTTTTAAGGTTTTTGGAAATAGAAGAGTAATTTAGGGTTTGTGAAGTTTTTGATTAAATTGTATGTTGAAACAATTAATCTAATTTGAATGATTAAACTACTGTAAAGAAATAAATAAAGAAAATAGAGATTCAAACCTTCGTTCGTTGGTTCCACCAAAAATTGCTTTCTGGATGAACAATAACAAAGGCAGTGTTGCTACCTTTGATGAATTATTGATTGCTTGCTTGTTGCTAATGTCTCTTGCTAGGGTTTTCTGTCTTTTTTCCTCGGTCAGAAGTCCAATTTTTGATCGATCAAAGTCCCAAAGTTTAGCTCAGTAAAATAAATTTTCGATTCCTAAAAGTCTAATTTTTTTATCGATCAAAGTCCCAAAGTTTAGCTCAGTAAAACCAATTTTCGATCCTTTAATTCTGAGTTTTAATGTGGTATTTATAGGAAAAATCATAAACCTTCTTCTAATTGTTTAAGGAAATTAAAACCAATTAGGAAAAGAAACCAAAACCAAATAGAATTTGGTTTTCAAAAAAACTACGTTGGAAAATTTTGCTGGCAAAAAACTTGCTGTGGGCCAAGAACTGCGAGCTGCGAGGAAATTCCTGTGGGCGGGCACTGGACGGCCAGCCAATTGGCGGTCTGAAATGCATGTGGCAAAATTTTTCCTGCGGCGAATTGGACTGGCCAATTGGACATTTGGCGATGAAATCTTTTTCTTCGCCGATTTTTTCGTCGCCGTTTTTTATTTTTATTTTATTTATTTTATTAACTTCACCATTTTTATTTTTATTAAAAATTATAAATAATATATATTAAAATAAATATTATTTAATTAAAATACCATAAAAATTATTTTGGACTATATATAAAAAAAAATCGGACCGGACTAGGTCAAAAATTAAGGGTCTACAGAACCCACTACTCTGGAATCCACAACATGAGCAAGATAAGCCTCACATCCCTTCTGAATCAACCTTCTAGCTGAAACAAACATAGATGCAAATTGTCTCTGCTCACTAGATACCATCACACTCCTACCATCATTAGTTCTCAGGGTAACACACTTATTTTGACAGTCTACCACAGCCCCATGCTTAGACAACCAATCTATGCCTAAGATCATATCATACTCTTTAAAAGGCATTTCAATCAAATCACCCAAGAACTCCTCATCCTGCATCACAACTGAACTATCTCGATGCACCTTGCTAACTACCACACTATGCCCTAAAGGATTTGTCACCAGGATTTCTAAATGGTACTAGATTGTGCTCGCTGGCTCTCTTAAGTGGGAGGTCAGGTGTTCGATCCGGGGAGCGACTCCTTTGGGAGCCAAATAAACAAATCCTGCTGGAGGGCCTGCGAGGGCAGTCCAATACTGTGGCGGCCTATCGGGTTGAGGGCTGGGACTACGGTCCACCTATGGGAGAAAAGGCCCAATAGACCAGCTGTCGTAATACCGTGCAGGTGGGGTCGTTACACCATCACTACCTATATCTACAAAAACAGCAGAAATTACCTCATCAAAGATCAGAAACTGTCAGTGCCAAAGCATGTATCTTATTTAAAAACCATATTTTAAAAATCAAAATTTTTTTTTCTTACAGATCACCTAGGTTGAGAATCTCAAACCTAGGCTCTAATACCAAAACAATTGTAACACCCCTATACCCCATATACGTACACCACACATACTCTCAACATGTATTATACGTATACCGGATACAAGGATGTCACAATCTATTTGAAGCAAACCAATCTTTAAAACTTTAACATCAAATCATCATTATAAATAGTAATAGATAAAACATTCCTTGTTAAAATACATATACATATATCTTCATTATATCCAAAGTTTATCCAAAACATATGTTTAATAAGCAGCGGAATATGTAGCGGAATATACATATGTATACATCAAAATCAATATTTATAAAAATATAGAGTTTATACATGCTTGGCAGTTCCTCTCTGATCTTGAAGTCCAAAATCAACTCTTCACTAAGGATCACATGCCTAGACCCAACTCAGTCTAGCTAAACTTCTCGGTACAACCGGATCTACCCTGTCACCTGCGCGATGAACCACAATCGCGCTAAGCCAATGGCTTAGTGGTACAACCATGATAATAATATGACACAATGTAATGCCAATGTCAAACTTTCAAGAATTATAAACAATACATAAGGATATCATATTTCATAACATTACATTTCATTATATTATTCAATTGTTTCATCATTCATGATTCACATTTAAAGCAAAGACAAGCATGGGCCTAAAAGAAACTAATATGCCATTCAAATTCCAGAGTTACTCTTTTGGTCCAATAATCACATTTATCAAGCCCATAGGCAAATCATTATCACAATGTGAAACATCTCATATGTAACATCCCAACTAGGCTTCAAGGACTAGGCCCAACTAGGCTTCAAAGGGAGCTCAGCATCAACCCAACTTGGCTTCAAGGACCAAGCCCAACCCAGCTTCAAGGGATTGTTACTTTTAGGCATGCCACCAACAACAAAACTCTGAAAATTGAATAACATACTAGGCACACAATTCTTTCATTATTTCATTATCAATTTCATTCTCATTTTCTCATGATCATCAAGGCAACAAAGCCTCAAATATCCCATTTGTATCAATATAGCCATCAATAATGGCTTCACATATCATCATTAGGGTTTACATAACAAATTACAATATTTATATATTTTGTATCCTCAACATATATTTCACATTGTTCACATAATACAAATCATTGCACCATTCTCATAAATCAACAATATAATAGGTAACCTAACACATTTCCAACCAAATGTGTTAAGTCCCAAAATCTTGTGAATGTATGCAATCATGTAAGGTTTGTACTTACCTTAAGAGCAACAAACACCAATTCCAAACTCCTCTTTCTAGAATCCTTCAACACTTGGATTGGTACAACTCAATTCTCTTCAAAACCTAATCCAATGGTGATTATGCACACTCACTTAGTGAAACACATAAGAAAATAAGGATAAGAAATAACTAGGGCAAACTCTACACTTAACACGCTCAACAACATGGGCGTGTCCCTGGTCTTGCCCTAAACCCACAACACAGAAGCTTTGACACACTCAGTGACATGAGCGTGTCACTGCACGTGTCAATTCTTCTTCAACACAGAAGCAATGACACGCTCAGTGACATGGGTGTGTCACTGGATGTGTCAATACTACACCAACACAGAAACTGTGACATGCTCAGTGACATTGCGTGTCACTACTTATGTCACCCACACTGAAAATAGAACAATTGACATGCCCAAAGACATGGCCGTGCTCACGGGCGTGTCAGGCCAAAAACCTGATTTCGACACCAAAACACCACAACCAACAATCAACCTTCTTTTACCCTTTTTCACTCTAAACAAACTTACCCAAAACCATCAATAAACCATAATAAACTTGCATAACATCAAAACAACTCAATTTCATGCATCAAATATAAATCACAATCATATTCACAACTCAAGGTCACAACACCCATAACTCTTGTCTCTTTCACCAAACTTAAGCCTTTCTATTCAATCCAACCCCAAAAATCAAAGCCAATAAGTCCAAACAACCTCAAAAAATACCAAAATCAACCATACTCACATCTACAACAACCATTCACCAAACTCGAAACACATCTACATCAAACAATCCAACAAACTCAAAAGAAATCAAAGAAACAAGTTGGAAACTTACCAAAAGTGAAGAAAATCCTTAGAATTCCAACTTGATTACTTGAAACACTCTTTAATCTTGAGTTAGCAAGAAGCAAAATCTCTCCCTTTGAAGATGGTGGTGGCCGAACAAAGAAGAAGAAGAAGAAGAAGAAGATAGTTATCAACAAGTCAAACAAAACCACTTCTCTTAACCACACAAAACCCTCTTTAATCTCAACCAAGTAAATAAATATTATAATAATATAAATATCATCTTCCACTTATAATCAAATATCTCATTTGACCATCAATAAAGTTGACTTATATATGTTGTATATATCATCATATATACAACATACACACACTCCTCTTAATCATATATACACCTTAAATCATTTAATCTAATTACAACAATAAACATTTTTAAAATTTTAGGGTATAGTTTGGGATATTACACCTATAGCCTCAGTGGCTAGTGCTCTAACCCTAGCGACTTAGAGGCCTATTTCACCTACCTATGTTCATTGTGGTAGAGCACATTGAGGTGTCTGCTGGAGGACAAGTGCACCAGTAGTGTGTTATAGATGTGGATCACCAGACTATTTTTTCAGAGATTGTCTAGAGCCACCAGATGATAGACAGATAGATGTAATAGTTTCTAGACCCAGTGTCAGAAGGGGTCATAATGGCAGAGGTTTTGGTAGAAGTGGTCAATTAGAGTCTGGTTAGGGATGAGGTTCTACAGTAGGAAGTAGACCAGAGGATGCAGAGCCATCACAATGGGTTTATGTGATGTAGAAATAGCCAGATGCATCAGTTGTTATAGCCGGTACTTTTACTTTATTTGGTACTTTAGTTCTTGCATTGATAGACCCTAGGTCGACTCATTCATACATTAGCGCATCCATACTGCCTATGAGTGATTTGCATTCTGAGTCCCTAGGATTTGATGTTTTGGTTACAAATACTTTAGGGCATAGTGATGTGGTTAGTAGGGTGAACCGAGATAGTCCAGTTGTTGTTCAAGATGAGGGTTTTCTCGATGACCTAATTGAGATGCCTTTTAGGAGTATCATTTGATTCTGGGTATGGATTGGTTATCCAGGCATGGAGCTGTGGTAGACTATCAGCCGAAATGTGTTACCATGAGAACACATGATGGTAGAGATGTGGTGGTATCTAATGAGCATAGACATCTTTCATCCATATTTATTTCAACTGTTTCAACTAAGAGGATGATTCAGAAGGAATGTGAGGCTTATCTTGCTCATGTGGTAGATACCAGAGTAGTGGGGTCCTAGCTTGACACTATACCTACAGTTGTCAAGTTTTCAGATTTTTTTCTGATGAGTTGTCAGGGGTGCCTTCTGAGAGAGAAGTGAAGTTTAGTACTAATTTGTTGCCTGGTACCACTCCTATCACTATTACCCCTTATCAGATGGCACCTGCAGAATTAAAGGAGTTGAAGGTGCAGTTGAAAGAGTTGCTTGATAAAGGATTTATTCATCCTAGCGTGTCTCCGTGGGGAGCACCTGTTTTATTTGTGAAGAAGAAGGATGAAAATTTGAGATTATGTATTGATTATAGGCAGTTGAATAAGGTGACCATCAAGAATAAATATCCATTACCTCGGATAGATGATCTCTTTGATCAGTTGAAGGGAGCAGTAATATTCTTTAAGATTGATTTGAGATTACGATACCATCAGTTAAGAGTTAGAGATGTAGATGTACCTAAGACAGCTTTTCGTACGAGGTATTGGCATTATGAGTTTCCAGTTATGCCCTTTGGATTGACGAATACACTAACAACATTTATGGATTTGATGAATAGGGTGTTTAGACCGTACTTAGATCAGTTTGTGGTAGTTTTCATTGAAGATATTCTGGTGTATTCACGTAATAAGGAGGATCATATTAGGCATATGTGAATTGTATTTCAAACTTTGAGAGAGAAGCAATTATATGCTAAGTTGTCTAAGTGTGAATTATGGCTCAATAAGATAACTTTTCTCAGTCATGTGGTATCAGCAGAGGGTTTTAGAGTTGATTCGAGTAAAGTTGAGGCTATCTTGAATTTGAGTCCACCAAAGACTGTGACAAAAGTTAGAAGTTTTTTGGGTTTGACAGGCTATTATCATCAATTTGTGAAGTATTTTTCTATGGTAGCTATACCACTTACCAGATTACTTCGAAAAGGAGTTAGATTTTTATGGATAGATCAGTGTCAGGCGAGTTTTGAGTAGCTGAGGGAGATGTTGACTCAGGCTCCTATTCTTACCCTGCCTATGGAAGGTAAACCATATGTGATATACAACGATGCCTCACATAGTGGTTTAGGTTGTGTTCTGATGCAAGAGGGTAGAGTCATTGCTTATCCATCTCGACAGTTGAAGTCACATGAGCTGAATTATTCGACTCATGATTTTGGAGTTAGCAGCCATGGTTTTTGAATTGAAGATTTGGTGACATTACTTGTATGGGGAGATGTGCTTCATTTATACTAATCATAAGAGTTTGAAGTATCTGGGTGTTCAGAAAGAACTAAATCTTCTGCAGAGAAGTTGGTTAGAGTTGATTAATAACTATGATTATTTGGTTGATTGTCATCCTCGCAAGGTAAATGTTGTTGTTGATGCCTTGAGCCAGAAGTCTTTGGCAGGTTTGATTGCTTTCACTCTAATTGCTTGTTGAGTTAAGAGCATTGCATTCTAGATTTGAGCCTTGTGATGATGGTGCATTGATATCTCAATTGTAGTTGAGACCAGTGTTGATGGATCAGGTTAGAGAATGTAACACCCTTATACCCTATATACGTACAATACATATTTCTAGCATATGTAAAATATGCATATACGGTACAAAAATATCACAGACCGGTTTACTAAATTTTTTTTCACATTTCCAATTTAAAATTTCAAATTCTAAATATATAAAAATTAAATAGAATATAAATATTATTTACTTGTTATAAGAACAAAAAATAAATAATATATATAAAAATCTCTAGGAAAAATTCGCCAGAGTTTTGTCTGTAATTTGGATATCCCAAAATTTAGCAATTACTCAACCTGCAAAAAGAAAATACTCCCAAATAATTTCCAATCACCATCTCAACCATACTTCTCAATTTCACCAAGTTTCTCAAACATTTATATATATAGATATATATAATTTAAAACACACTTACTCTCCCATTTCAAATACATTGACCCAAACATTCTAAACAACCAAAATGTGTTAAGTCCAAATGTTATGCAAATATAAACAATAGATTCAATGTTTGTACATACTTCCACTAGCAACCAAAAGCAAGCTAAAAACAATCTTCAGTCCAATCTTTCCAACTTGCCCTTCACCACTTGGATGAAGCAAATCAACCTCCCTCAAAGCCTAAACCAAATGTGATAACAAATAATCATTTACTATCACATTTAATGGCATTTCCAACATTAAACCATAATTGCACATCACTCTTACAAATTTCCAAAAATTTAGCCTTTCCTTACTTCAACATTAGAATTCTATTCTACTACAATTAAATTAGTGTTTTAAGTTTATTTATATTATTAAAAACATATTTTAATACATTTAAATCATTGACATTATAAAAATACACTCTTATACACAAAATCTCAAAAATGGCCTAACCTTCCCCCATTGAAGGTTTTCCATTCCAACACAATCCATTACTCATTCCAAGCTTATATTCATCACTTTTAACACTAAACAACATGCTTAAACAAATAAAATCACACAATTCAACCACTTTGGAAAATCACTTTTCCAAAACCCTAAATCTCCACTTCCATTCTCAAACTCCAACCCAACACCACCAAATCCAATATTTGACTTTAAAATACTTGTTTATGAATAAAAAAAACTCATTTGGAATCAATTTGCACAATTAAAATTCATGTTTTCAAAACCCCAAAAATCCATAACCCTAAATTCTCTCTCTTCACCATTCTTTAACCAAACTCCATCATCTCTTCAATCTAACCTTAGAATCATTGTTAACTACCCAAAATAACTTCATACACACCAATTCCAACAATTATAACATACTACATAAAAATCCAAACTCTCACATAATCTAAATTTCCAAGGAATTCAAAGAAAAGAGATGGAAACATACTAATTTTGGTGGAAATCACCAAAAATCCATTTAAAACTTGTTAATTCCTTCAATTTATGGAGTATGGAAGAAGCAAAATCCTTGGTCTTCAATCATCCATGGAAGCCACGTTCTTGAGAAGAAGAAGAAGAAGAAGAATATTTTTAATATTTTGTCCTTTTCATTTTTTTTAACTACATATATATATTAAAATAATTTAATATTTAATTATTTAATTATTTTTTTAATAAATTAAAAAGTCCTAATTTCCCTCTTCCATTTAAAATTAATTTTTTTTGAATTATTTTATTAATTTTGAATTTATAAGATTTAATTATTAAAATACCCTTTTCTTTTAAAAAGTGTTGACTTTTATATGTTATGTATATTTTGCATATATATCATATATATATTCCACTTTTTCATTTAAAATCCCTTCATTTTTCATTTAAAACCATTAATTTAATTTATCCTTTTAAATTATAATTTATTTTATCAAATTTTTCTAAAAATTAGAAATTTTCAAAAAAATTTGGATGTTACAGAGAAGCCCAGTTGGCATATGAGAATATCTAGAAGATTGTGTTAGATTGACAAAAGGAGGAGAGTTGAGACTTTAATGTAAGAAATGATAGCATTCTATGGTATAGAGATAGATTGTTCATTCCTGAAGATACTAGATTGAAGAGGATGATATTAGAGGAAGCACATCAGTCAGTTTATGCTATGCACCCTGGTAGTACCAAGATGTATCAAGATTTGAAACAACATTATTAATGGTCAGGTGTGAAGAGGGACATAGTATAATTTGTGTCTAGATGTCTTAATTGCCAGAGAGTGAATGCTAAGCACTAAGTTCCTTTAGGGTTGTTTCAGCCATTGTTAGTGCTAGAGTGGAAATGGGAGCGAGTGACAATGGATTTTGAGAATGGATTGCGTTTGACCCAGAACAAGCATGATGCAATTTGGGTGATTGTTGATCGGATGATGAAGACAACTCATTTTCTTCCAGTTCGGATGAATTACTCACTTGAGAGGTTGGCTGAACTGTATATTAGTGAGATAGTGAGGATACATGGAGTCCCAGTTTCTTTATCCCTGGTTTCATCAAGATTTTGGAGGAGTTTGCAGGATGCTTTGGGTTCTCAATTGCATTTTAGTACTACTTTCAATCCTCAAATAGATGTGCAGTCAGAGAGAGTGATATAAATTTAAGAGGATATGTTGAGGAGTTGTATCATTGATTTCACAAGGAGCTGGATAGATTTTTGTCACTGATTGAGTTTACTTATAATAACAGTCATCAATCCAATATTGGGATGGCACCTTATGAGGCCTTATATGGCAGAAGGTGCAGAACACCTTTGTGTTGGGATGAGGTTGGAGAAGGTAAATTGGTTCGGGGTCATCTGAAAGCAGTTCTAGATTGATAGAAATCTTATATAGATTTGAAAAGGAAGGATATAGAGTTCAACATGGGAGATAAAGTGTTTCTGAAAGTGTCTTGTAGAAAAAGATTTTGAGATTTGGTTGTAAAGGGAACTTGAGTTCTTGTTTCATAGGACAATATGAGGTTCGGGAGAGAGTTGGTCCAGTAGCTTAAAGGTTAGCTTTGCCGCCTGAGTTAGACTGGATACATAATATTTTTAATGTCTCTATGCTTCGGAGGTATAGGTCAGGCCCATCTCATATTTTGCCAGTAGAATCCATTGAGGTGAGTCCAGATCTGACTCATGAAGAAGAACCAATGGCGATTTTAGCAAGAGAAATGAAAGAATTAAGAAATAAGAAAGTACCACTTGTGAAAGTCCTTTGGAAGAATAATACCACTGAGAATGCGACATGGGAGTGTGAGCAATTGATGTGGAGTCAGTATCCCCAGTTGTTCCAAAGTTGATAGCAAGAAATTTCGTGGACAAAATTTTCTTAAGGGGGGGTATTTGTAACACCCCTAATTTTTGGAAAAGTAAATAAAATTTAAATTAAATTTAAATTGGATAAATTAAATAAATGATTTAAATGAAAAATGAAAGGATTTTAAGTGATATAGTAGAAAGTATATTTGAAATATAATTGAAATAAACAAAACATATACATATACCTAACATATACAACACATATAAAAGGAGTAAAAGTTAAAATATAAAGTAGTTAATATATATATATATATATATATAGGGATGAATGGAAAGTGTAACACCCTTATAATCAATATACGTACACTACATATACCCAACATATGTAATATACATATAGAGGGCACAAGAATATCACAACCATTTTAAACAATCAATTCATCATTTATAAAATATGTATAACTTAAGACATTTAACCAATATCATATAAGTGACAAGTGAAATATTATTTTCTATAGCACATATATACTTTCAATACCAAATGTTTATCCAAAATATTTTTGATAGTTTGCGGAAGTGGAATATACATATTTATATACATCAAAGTTAATATGTACAAATATTCAAAATATATACATGCTGGCAGTTAGTCTCTGATCTTTATGTCCCAAAATAACACTGCTCACAAGATCTCAAGCCTAGACTCGACTCAGTCTAGACGAACTCTCTGGGTCAACCGGATCTACCCTGTCACTTGCGTGATGAACCACTATCACGCTAAGCCAAAGCTTAGTGGTACAAACTTTGATAATAATATATATATATATATATTGCAAATGCAATGCCAATGCACAACACATAAAAATATTATATCTCATAGCATTATATCACCATATCTTAATATATTGCTCAATTGTTTCCTCAATTCATAACTCACATAAAAGCAAACAAAAACATGGCCCAAAAGGATCTAAGATGCCATTCAAATTCTAGAGTTACTGCTTTGGTCTATAATGACATCTTGTGTCTAGCCCTGTAGGCAATATATATCCATGGATTAATCCAACTAGGACTGAGTTTATGACCTCGTCATTTCACCCAGCCTAGCTTTAAGGATTTGTGTATGAGGCTTACGGCCCAGCCATTTCACCTTAAAAACATTCTTTTCACAATGACACCCAGCGTCTAGCCCGTAGGCAATTTATAGGCATGCCGCCAAACCCAGAACTCTGAAAATTGAATAACATATTAGGCACACAATTTATTCTTATTTCTCTTTTATTTCCATATAAATTCATTGTATTATGTTTTCACATATTTCATTTCATTATCAAATCCTTTATCATTTTCTCATGTTCACATTAGGTACAATGTCTCAAATATCTCATTATATCATTATAGCCATTATAAAGGCTTTACATACCATCTTTGATATACACATCTCAATTTGCATTATCCATATGTTTTGAATCATTAACATATATTGCACATAGCTCACATTATCCATAATACATTTGTGACATCATATAAATCATAGCATATTATTTATGCACTAGCTATGTAGTAACTTAACACATTTCTAACCAAATGTGTTAAGTCCCAATGTCATGAAATATAATCAAATATTCAAAGTTTGTACTTACCTCGGAAAGCAATAAACACCACTTTAACCTCCTCTTCCAAGATATCCCTCAACACTTGGATTGGGGTAACTCAAGTCTCTTCAAAGCCTAAACCAAATGTGATTATAACTAATTACTTAGTGATACACAAAGGAAATAGAGGAAAAGAACTATCTAGAGCAACCTCTACACATGACACGCTCAACAACAATGCGTGTCCATGACCGTGCCCTAAGCTCACAACATAGAAGCTTTGACATGCTCAGTAACATGGGCGTGTCACTACACGTGTCAATTCTCCAACAACACAGTAGCTATGACACACTCAGTGACAAGGGCGTGTCACTTCACGTGTCAATTCAACAATAAGATAGTAGCTGTGGCACTCTTAGTGACATGGGCGTTTCACTGGTCATGTCAATTCTACAACAACACAGTAGCTACATCACTGAAAATAGAACCATCGATACTCCCAAAGGCATGGTTGTGTCACCGGGCGTGTCAGGCCAAAAACCTGATATAGACACAAAAATGCCACATCTGACTATTATCCTTCATTACCCTTTTCAACTCCATACAAACTCAGCCAAGTCCATCATTATTCCATCTAATAATTGTATAAACATCAACACAACTCAATTAAATGAAAACTTCATAATTCAAAAATTACACAACTCACAACTCTTATTCTTTTCACCAAACATAACACTTTTTTTCAATCCAACCCCAAATTCATAGTTTTCTAGACAAAAGAACTTCAAATATACCCATGAGCAACCATAGACACAAACCACATCAAACATCCAATTCACACATACAAAGTTCCAAAGTAAAACAAAGAAACAAGTTGGAAACTTACCAAATATGGAGGAAATCCTTAAAATTTCAACTTGAACACTTAAAATCCTTTAATTTCTTGAGTTAACAAAAAGAAAAATCTCTTTCCTTTTTGATGATGATGGTGGTCGGCCTCAAAGGAGAAGGAAGAAATAGAAGATAAACATCAAAATAACTACTTCACTTTTAACCACAAAAATCCCCACTTTTTCCTCTTTTAATCTCCACCAAGTAATATAGTATTGTAATAATTAATCCCAAATATGTCACCTTCCACTACCATTAATTAATTACTATTTTAATAATAAAAATATCTTTTGACCATATCAAGATATTGACTTATATATCTTGTATATATCTTCATATAAACAACATATACACACTTCCCTTTTTCCTTTCTCATTTCTATTCACTTAATTAAATATATACACTTTAAATCATTTAATTTATTTTCAACAATTAATATTTCCAAAATTTTAGGATATTACAGAAAGTGAAGAGAATTTTCTTTTCCCTTTTTCTTCCTTTGCCGTGAGCTAGAGAGAGAGAGTGAGCAAGGAGAGTTTCTTCTTCCATACATCAAAGATTGAAGGAATTTCAAGGATTAAGGTAGAATTTTTGAGGATTTTTCATCAATTGGTAAGTTTCTTTATTAATTTTGCAAGTTCTTTAGAATTCTATGGAAGAACATGATATGTGAATTTTAGGATTGTGAATTAGCATGCTTTAATAGCTTATTTGGGCATGTATGAAGTTGTTGTGAGTAGCTAATATTGATTTTAAGGTTGGATTGAAGAAGTGATTGAATTTGAGTTGAGTTTGGAAGTTATTGTGTTGAATGGTTAAGTGTATGAAATGCAGAAATTTTGCCTGACATGGCCAGTGGCACGGCTATGTCGTTGGGGATGTCAACGGTGCTGAGTTTCAAAGTTGATGACACAACCATTAACACAGCCATGTTTTTTAGCGTATTGTAGCTACTGTAACGCAAAATAATTGACACAGCCATTAACACGCCCGTGTTGTTGAGAGTATCAAAGTTTCTGTAATGCAGAATTAATGGCATGGGTAGTGACATGCCCATGTCGTTGGACGTGTCAAAGCTTTTATAAGAGTGGGTTAATGACACAATCATTAACACACTCATGTTTTTGGACGTGTTCCTAATTTAAGTGATTTGATGTTGAGAATGCCTTAGAATGTCATATTAAATGGTTTTTTATGATCACATTTGGCTTAGGCATTGAGAGAGAGTAGTTTGCCTAACCCTGGTGTTGAAGGGCAACTTGGAAGAGAAGGTTGGAGGGAGTTTTGAAGCTTGTTTTGGAGTACTTTCTAAGGTATGTACAAACTCTTGATAAATCGAATGTAATTGCATTACATTTGGCTTAACACATTTTGGATGGAAAATGCGTTAAGCTACTTGATATATGAATATTGTGTTGTGACATGTAAATTGTTATGTATGTAATATTATGCATTATGAAAAGCCATTGTTAATGGCTTGATTGAATAATATATGAATTATGTACAAAATGTGAAAAACCATTGTTAATGGCTAAATTGAATAAAATGTGAAAATGACCCAAAGTGTTTGGGTAATGCGGGTTTGTTATGAAATGTTGAAATGAAATGACATGAATGAGAAAATGGGAAAATGAGAAAAAAATTGATGATGGAAAAATTTGAATTAATTGTGTGCCTAGTATGTTATTCAATTTTTAGTGTTATGTGTGTGGCAGCATGCCTTTGAGGTTATCCTTAATATTTGCCTTCGGGGCTAGATACTTGGCGTCACTATGATATGATTTGCCTTTGGGGCTAGACACTTGGTGTCATTATGGACTAAAACAGTAACTCTGGCGTTTGAATAATGTATTAGTTATTTGGGCTCATGCTTGTGTACGTATTTGTGTGAATTTATTAAGTGATGGAAGAATATGTTTAAAAGTGAACTTGGAAGTCATATTATGACATAGAATATGAGCATTTTGCATTGGCATTATTTTTAAGTTTTATTATTGTCAAAGTTTGTACCACTAGGCTTTTGCCTTAGAACGATTGTAACTCATCGCACAGGTGACAGCGGTGATCCGGTAGAGCCGGAGAATTCTTCTAGACCAGGTCGAGTCTAGGCTTGTGTTGGTTGATATTGAAATGTGTTGCTACATCAAAAATAGAGCCATTTTGCCAGCATATATATATTTTATGTCATATTACTTTTTGAAATTATGTACTTTATATTATGTTTTTGGAGTATAAATATATTTATTGTATATTATAAGAATGTTTTGTATAGTTGAGTAAGATGAGATTTTATTAATTTTGAAATATGTAAATAGAAATATATATGTATAAATGTTTTGAGGACTGGGGAATATGAAAATTTTTATTAAATTGAATTGTGACATTCTTATACCGTATACACATATTTTACATATATTGGGCGTGTTTGTATTATGCGTATATGGGGTATAAGGGTGATACAATTCTTGATTGATATATTTCTAGAACTTGCTTAGATATGGATTTTGAAACCATAAGAAAATTTCAATTAGGCATCATTATGATTAAGGCAATTAGATGAACCCATTTAGCTAAAAGGCCAGCCTTGAATATAACCTTAGTTAGACAATTTTGAGCCTTTCATTTTCCCTCTCCTTTCTTTTACACAATAACATTAGCCGTAAATGATTTCTTTCCAATTCTTTTCCTTTCATTAAGATCAAGAGCATTTGAAGATGTTTAGCACATCAGTTGTTGTGTTAAATAAAGTGTTGGGTTGCATGTAATAGGTTGTATAGTGCAAATAAACAATTTATAATCATGATTTCAAAACATATATATATGTATTTCATCATTGCCCTTGTGGCTCAGGTTGGAAGGAATTGGTGGTGACTTTTGCAAGTGAAAATGAGTCTAATTTCTCTTGGGGGGGGTGTTTTAGCATTAAAAGGCCTAAGTGAGTCAAGATTGTTTATTTTTAGAGACTATTAGGTTACATACATATGTAATTATTTCATTCTTGAAATACTCTTTAACTTGATGAATAGCTCACAAATCCAAATACCACACCTTCACCTTAAGCCCTACTACAACCAAATTAAAGACCTTATGATTGATGCTTGATTGTAATTGAGTGGTGGAGATTTGATTGATAAGCAAGCTTATGGTTATGTTCTTTCATTGAATGCTAAGAGTGAAAACACTATCTTTGTAATGGTCAAGATTTTGAACATTGAACTTTTTAACTAATATTGATAATTAATAATGTATAGTGATAAAAATAATGTGGATAAATGCTATAAATAGAGAATAGTGAATAGTATATCTCAAAAATTTACTGAAGAGATTATTTTCAATTTTATGGGATTAAAAATCGAATTAGAATCAAAGGTTAAGAGTGAGGGTGCAACATAGTTAAAATGTGAGTGGCCACACTAGATTACATCATAAATATATATATATATATATACATATGTGGACAGGTGTGTGTATGTGTGGAATCTTCTCTTCCTTTCTTCTTGCTTCATCATCTACGCATATCATCATCTTCATCACCAAAACTCCTCATTTCACCTTCTTTTCAAAAAATTCAGCTAAAATTTAAGAGGAAATCACATCTAGTTATGGATTTTTAGAAGAATAAGCAAGAAAATGTGAGATTATCATCAAGTGATAAAAAAAAAAAGAGGGAAAAGAGAGAAGAAGAAAGATTTTGGAAGAGGTATGTGCTAGTGTATTTTAATTTGCAAATATTTGAATTTCTATGATTTTTAATGTTTGAATTAGTTGATTGAGTTATCTATAATGAATTATTACTGAAAAGTATTCGTTCAATGGATTGCTAAGTGAAAAATGAGTTAAAGGAACTTGTAGTGATAAATATGATTCTTGATTCAATCATTATAAGTGTTGAGTGGTTTGATATTGCTTTTAGCCATAAGTGATGATTGAAGACTTGATTACTTGAAGTGTGATTAAAGTATTTGGTATAGACTCTATCTATGTTAAAGAAACTAGTTTTGATCCCTTGTTATCATATATTTTGATATATGGAGTTTCAGTTAATAAGTGTTTGAAATACAGAACTTTGCTTGACATAATCAGTGACACCGCCATGTCACTAGGCATGTTAATGTTCATGTGTTTCAGTGTTGATGACAGGACCAAAAACACGTCCGTGTCATTAGGTATGTCATAGCTACTATGATGAAAATTAAATGACATGACTAGTAACATGCCCGTGTCATTAGACGTGCCATAGCTACTATAATGAAAATTAAATGACACGGCTAGTGAAATGGCCAACTCATTGGGCATGTCGTAGATACTTTAATGCAAGTTAAGTGACATGGCCAGTGACACGCCCATGTCGTTAGGGGTGTCAAAGCTTCTGTAAAATGAGCAAGTGACACGGTCATTGACACGCCCATGTCGTTGGGCGTGTCACTTGAAGAATTTGTCTAAAGTGATTATTTTCCTTATTTTTCATCTGTGATTTCAGCCTAAATGACTATATGGCCTTAAAGTGTAAAGGATTATTGAAATTAACCCTAACAAATAGTGCAATAAGTTTTAAATATATGATAAATATGTGTGATACTAAGTGTTGATCAAAGAATTGTTCCATTGAAGTGTTATAGATAATTTAATGTTAGTTCAAAACTAATGAATTGCCCAAAGCATGCTGATTTTAAATCTAGCTTTAGATTAAATGTCTAGCCAGAGGAAGGATAGTCATAGTGATAGTGGGCATCTCATGCCATTAATGGACAGATTGTGTCATCAGTGATAGCGGGCATAATTGCCATTATATATTCTTGAGATTTGGCATTAAAATTGCTACACTAACCTGTTATCCAAACCTATGATCTGAGTTCAGTATGTATGGGCATATTTAATGAAGTTATCTACATTGAAAATATATGTGAGTATGATGTTATGAATAATAGAAGAAATGCAAAAAAATAATATAAGTCAATTACTTAAAATTGACTTATTGTATTACAATGTGAAAGTGATTGGTAATATATATATAAATGTTTCCAAGTGAAAGTTCTAATGCACAAAATAGAAATGTTATGCTCAACTTATTGAATTGATCAATAACTTTCTAAGTATTATAATGATTGAAAGTGTATATAATGATTTAAGATACAAAGTGCTTCAAATTATAGTACTAAATTTAAGTGCCAAAAATTATAGATTGAATGAAATTATCCTATGTGTGAAACTGAAAAGTAAGACTTATTGAAAAATAAAATAAGCATATTATGAGCAATGTTAACAAATGAGAAATTACATCTTAAATAAAATGATTCATAAAAAGAAAAGTTGCAATACTGAAAATATAGTATAGCATGATGACTTTTATAAAATTAAAGTTATTATTTTGTGTAATCAAAATATTATGTTTGTTTGCTATTGAAAATAGTTAATATATTGAAATATTTCTTAAAACTGAGTGTTATTACTATATTTAGAGGATAAAGTTTGAGATTATAGTGAATGATCATCAAATAAAGAAATGTATTATATATTTATTTGATTTGACAAACTTATGATGGTTATACAATTTATAATTAGTATTTATATTATTAGACCTATTGGAGATTTATTTAAATGTTGGATTTATAAGTGTTATATTATACAGATTGTATTATTATTTGAAAACTTTTGTTAGTTGAAAGAGAACTTTGTAAATGAATTGATTAGAGCACTAACAGTATATCGAGTAACATCCTCTGATAGTTTTATGTAAGAATTATCATGGGATGTTACATTTAGTTGTCTTAGAGCCTAGTTTAGGTGTTTCTTACACGTGGAGTTACGAGAGAAGTGAAATGCAATTGTCTATGTTATGTGAAACGAATAAGTGGGTATGTGTCTGATATAATTGATATTTCATGTGTTTATGGTAGTAGAATTAAACATTTGATTAAACCAAATTGTAAATCCTAAGCATCCTTTTGAAAGTTCCAATTCATTTATGCAATTGTTATTTATTTACTTTAAATCATAGATTTCTTTTACCGTTTCAACAACATACACTCAAACTTTAATATTTTGTTTTAATCAAATTACTATGAACAAACACCTTCCTTATAAGATGACCTAGGGCGATCACCGTTGCTACAATAATCTCGTATGCTTGTGGAAGTCGCTTTGTAGTAGTATTAAATCGAGTGCAACAATGTGCTTTTCTGAAGTGCAACAGTTCTTACTTGAATGGAAATGATTCTGAAATTTAGTATGGCAACTAGGGTTATGATGTTATAGATGTGTTAATTTGAAAGACCAAGTCCTAAAGCATATCTACACTAATTTGGCAAAACCAACATTCGATTTCAAAATTAATATTAAATTTAAAAAAAAAATTAATTCTTGTCATATGAGCCTTCAAGCTTAGGGAAGTATGTTGCACTGTCAAACCTTAGAGGACTTATTGGGTAAAAATAGGCTAATGAAGAAATTTTTTGCAAGATTATGAAAAAGCTACCAACTAATGCGCTGAATCATGGTTTGAAATAGATGTATCATGAATCTCTGACTATCCTACTTGAGGCCCCACTACTCATGTTTTCTATGTCCTGAAGATGAAGCTATGGATGTGACATCCACTAATGACCTATTGTAAGGCCTACACGAATATCCTAAAGGTACCAATGGGAGTACTTTACCCTATCACCTCATTCTATGAGTCAATGAACCACTATAAGTACCACTTATGTATATCATGCATACATGTATATATAAGCATGTCACATTATATTTTTGTTATCTATTCTTTAAGCAACCAACACTCTTGAAGAAAATGATGAGAAGTAGACAAAGCGTCAGGGGGCATGAAAGGCCCATTACTTGAGAAAGATCCAATCACTTAGCAAAAATATAGACGCATGCTTATGCAAATGAAGAAGAAAAAAATATCAGTTCAAGCCTAATGGGCACAAAATCATCGGTTTGAGCCCATACAAGGGGCAAAGCTTCTCCTTTCAATTTTTGATGTTATGCATGTACAAAAAATTGTTAGACTCTCTTTAAATGTTTTACAATGCAGGGGGCAAAGAGAGGATATAAGGGCTAAAGGGCTAAAAAATAGCCTTTTTTTTTTGCAAAATGGAATCCATTAAAGAATGGAAAAAGTGGCTAAAAAGGAAGCCATAACTCTCAAATGAATGAAGATACAAATGGCATAAGGTTAGTCAAGCTAAAAGAGCTAAAGTTGATGGCTAGAGGAAAGCCAAAACTCTCAACTGACAGAAGGTCAATCAAGCTACAAGAGCTGAAGTTGATGGCTAGAAGAAAACAAGAACTCTCAAATGAAAAAAGGTCATTCAATCTAGAAGAATTGAAGTTGATGGCTAAAAGAAAGGCAAAACACTCAAATGAAAGAAGGTCAATCAAGCTAGAAGAGCTTAAGACAATGTAATTCATGGGTTCAGAACCCAAGCCAATTCATGAGTCCAAAACCCATATCAATTCACAGGTCCAAAACCAAACCAATTCACCTGTCTAGAACCCCAATCAATTCACTGGTCCAGAACCCAAACCAATTCATAGGTTCAGAACCCAAATCAATTCGGGAGTCCAGAACCAAAATCAATTCATAGGTCCAAAACCCAAACCAATTCACAGGTCCAAAACCTAAACCAATTCATATGTCCAGAACCCAAATTAATTCACAGGTCCAGAACCCAAATCAATTCATAGATCCAAAACCCAAATCAATTCACAGGTTCAAAACCCAAACCAATTCTCTTATCCAAAATCGAAAACAAGATATTGAGGTTCTAGAATCCAAACCAACTCATGAGTCCAAAACTCAAATCAACTAATGGGTCTAAAACCCAAACCAAGATATTGTGGGTCTAGAACCTAAAATAATCCGGGTCTAGAATCCAAACCAATTCATGGGTCTAGAACCTGAACCAAATTGTGGGTCAAGATTCCAAACTAAATCACAGGACTAAAACCCAAACCGGGATGTTGCAGATCCATAACCCAACCTATCAAAATAATTTTGAGCGGGAATTTCCGTCCCCTCTCCCATGTGGAATGGTTCTTGTGACTTCAGCACTATTAGGCTCAGGTCCTTAGAGAACAAGGGCCTAAACCCGTAGAAAATGGAGCAAAGCTTATGACAATCTGACCTATGCCAGTGACATTGAATCTAGTAACAACTCAGTCAGCTTCTCACCAAAAGCAATGGAAACTGAATAGATTCAGAATATGGTGGATGATGCAATTAGCTCCAAAATGGAAGAACTGAAGGAGGCCCTAGTTAAGACCATGAAAAGCCAACTAGTTACACTATTTGGGAACATTGTTGAAGCATCTGCTAGTACTAAGAAGTAGAAAGACAAAGGAAAGGCTAAGGTTGGAAAGGTAGCCTTTAATGATGACAAAGTAGTTGTTGATGATGATGATGATTGAGCTCAATACTTCCAATATCCTTAAGATAAGAAGAAAGAAGCGAAGGCTATGGAAAAACCAACTATGGAAAAGAATGAAACTTCAGATGTGTAGAAGATGATTGCTAATTTGGAGAAGAAGTTTGAAAATAAGTTGAAAACTGAAGAGATGTCAGAGGTGGACAAGTTGTTTGAATAAGATGAGGAAGTCTCATACAAATTCAAGATGCTTTCTTTTGCTAAGTTTGATGGAACTAGCAACCCTCATCTTCATGTCAAACTATACATCACTGTTATGCAATCTGCTCAGCTACTAAGGCTCAAACTCTAAGGTACTTTATGCTCTTATTAGATCTTGTTTTGCAAGATTAGTTCAACACCATAAAGGATAGTACTCAAAAGGATTGGGATTCATTGTATAAGGACTTCATCCAATATTATTGGCATAATTTTGAGTTGGAAGTTACTTTGATGGAGCTTGAGTCGATAAGGCAAAAACAGAATGAGAACTTTGTTGATTATGTGAAAAGGTGGAGAAACAAGGTTGTACTGCTCAAGTATAGTCCAGATGAGTCATACCAGATTAGGATAATTGTGAGAGGGGTGCTACAAAATCTTCATGAAAGGATGTCCCACAACCTTATTACAGATTTTAAACATCCCCTTCAAGTTGGCTTACAAATAGAAGAATGGGAAAGAGAGAAGAACCATTTTTCTACAAGAAGGAATGAAAAAGGGAATTATCAGTCTGGCAACCAAAACACGCAAAAGGCAGTAGATGTTAATGCAATTGGTCAAGGATGTGGGAGGCAATTTTTAGAGTTGGGAAAGCCACTGTCCTAGATTCTCAATAAGCTATAAAAGAAGGGACTGTTACAACCCGTGACTCCTTAATCATTGCCAAATCCTCTATCACCCAACTTTGATGCTAAGGCATTTTGCCAATTCCACCAAATGCAAGGGTACGAGATTGACAAATGTTTAAGATTGAGGCATTTGATCTAGCATTTGATTGATAGTGGGAAGTTGTCTGAACATAACAAGCCTATCACGAAGGATAATCTACTGCCAAGGTTCAACAGAGTACCACCACCTGCAACTTTCATGATCGGAGGAGGTTTGAATGAGAAGTTTGTGCTATCTTCTTTCAAAGATGTAGGTTACAATGCAACTAAAGAAGAAGAGGTACTTAGCAAGATGGAGTAAGTTATGGTTAAAATGGAGGTGGCCATCTGTGTCGTGAGTGAGTTTTAGGATTCAACCGATAGTGATGATGATTCTAAATCAAAAAAGGAGGAGTGGACCTAGTCTGAGCCTGAAGAGGATGAAGTAATGAACACCCGCTCTGGAAAGCCTTATTCAAGGCCTTCACCAAAAGAAGTGGTGGCTAACAAGGGGAAGGATGTTGAAAAAGAAGTGAAGGAAGATAAAGATGATACAGTCCTTAAACAATTGAAAAGGATTCAAGCAAGCGTCAGCATTTGGGATCCATTGGCCACGTCCAAGAAACATCACAAAACTATTGCCAAGGCTTTTACTAGCATGCCAATTTCTACTTTTATAGCACCAGAAGAGCTAGTTAATTTTGTGAAAGTTGAAGGAGTGATGAAGTGTGAGGATGTTTAGAAAAAGATCAAGGTTGATTTACCAGAAGCGGAAAGAGATCACATCCTCTCAGTTTATCAAAGTAGAAGTCAAATGAAAGAGAACTCCATATGTCATGGTTGATGATGGGTCTACCATAAATGTGTGCCCACTCAATCAAGCCCAATCAAAGCTATGTTAACAAAGCTACCAAAGTTTATCCTACCAAAGCTAGCTATGTTAACAAGGGATCTAAGCCCAATCAAGGTGACGATTAGGGCTTATGATCATACTAAAAGGCATGTCGAAGGAACTTTCAATGTTGTTGTTAAGGCTGACCCTATTGAATCCATGGTAGAGTTTGTGGTCATTGATATACCCATCACCTTCGCACTACTATTGGGACAACCTTGGTTTCATCCTCTTGGTGGAGTTCCTTCTATACTCCATTAGAAAATCAAGTTCCCAAATGGGGATGAGACAGTGGTTATCGAGGCTAAGGATAATGTGTCCACTTCTAATGATTGAGAGGCCTCTCAATGGATTTCAAGTGGCAGTTGTTTAGATCATTTTTGTACTAGTTTTTAGTATGATTTTTATGTATTTTTAGTTAATGTTTTGATTGATTTTTGTTTTAAGTGTGTTTAAAGTGTTGTTTTTAGGTTTATGTGTAAAAATACTCTTGGAAGATCAAAACAGTGCAAGAAAAGCATGAACCAAGCAAGACATGGCCAAGCCAAAACTAGCTTGGCCGTGTCCCTCAAAGAATGAAGTTGGCAGAGCTTGACACGGCCAAGCCACTGGCCGTGTCTCATCCAAGGAGCAAAACAAAGAAACCACAAAGAAAGAGCAAAAATGAAGAAGCAGGAAGAGACACACTCAGTGACACGCCCAAGCCACTAGCCGTGTCACATGACACGGCCAGTAAGCTTGGCCGTGACCCATCTTGAGCCAAAGAAGAGAAGGAAAAGAAGCAAACAGAAGTGGACACACTTAGTGACACGGCCAAGCCACTGGCCGTGTCACATGATACGGCCAGTAAGCTTGGTTGTATCCCATTTCATGCCAACAAGACTTGGAGCAAGCAAAGAAGGAAAGAAAAGAAGTAGAAGCAAACACACCCACATGACACGGCCAAGCCAGTGGCCATGTCACATGACACGGCCACAAGCTTGGCCGTGTCACTCCTTGAGACCAAATGAAAGAAAGAAAAGAAAGAAGAAAGAAAGGAAGCAGTGAAGGACACGGCCAGATGGCTTGGCCGTGTCCCAAAGAAAAACAAGAGACACGGCCAAGCCGCTCTTGGCTTGGCAGTGCCATACTAAAAAAATTTGATTTCTTTTGCACGAAGTGGGGAACAAAGTGGGAGACAATGCCTTATGCTTGCCAAAAGAAATACTAAACAAAGAATTAGTGGGGAACAAAGTGAAATGGTGTGAGTTGGAAGGCATGGGTTGTGTTTTTGAATGAATTAAAAAGAGAAGAGGAGGGAAATTAGAAGGAGTCTTGGCTTCTTGGAGCCAAATTTCTGCTACACATTTGGGAGAGGGAGAGAGTGACACTCTCCCTTGTCCCTTCATCTTCATCTCCATTTCCATCCTCTCCACCTTCTCCATCTTTCATTGACAAGTTCTTTGAGATTCTTTGGGATAAATTGGGTTAAACAAGCTCTTGAAGGTTGAAGAAGCTTCAATGAAAGGTTTGGTGACTTAAGAAAGCTCCATTTCATCTTCCAAAGGTATAATCAATTGAAGAGTTAGTGACTTGAGAAAGCTCCATCCAAAGGTTTGGTGACTTGAGAAAGCTCCATTCCACATTGCAAAGGGGAATCAACCATTGAAGAGGGCTTGAGTTCTTCATTATACTTCAAGTGGAGTTAGGAGGAAGACTAGTAATCCTACTCTTGGCATTTTCACAAGGGGTTTTTCTATTCTCTCTTTTAATTCATTTCTATTGTTGTTGTTGTATTAAGAGATTGATATTGCAATGATCAATTTATATTTGTTTTATATTGAGTTGAATGAATGTTATAAATTGATGATGTTGAGCTAAATACCCATGCCTAGGGTTTGTAGTATATTTGGTTGAATGTCTTGATTTAATATTTCCATTGATATTCCTTGTTGTTTGGTTGATTGTATTGTATTAAATGCTAGGTTGATAGATTAGCTACCTATTGATCTTTGAATATTGGATGATAGACCGAGAGGTGATATCCGATATCAGAACTATATAATTGACCACCTTACGAATGAATTAGAAATATAAGTTCTAGGGTTTCATTAATTTGGTAATGTAAAAGAATTGGTTATTGCTAATTCATGAATGTGAGAACTAATGGATTGGTAATTGACTAATTAACCTTAAGGAACAAATTAATTTACAAGGTTATGTTAATGGATAATTGAGAATTGGGCTTTGATTGAATGGACCTATGACCCTAGGCACCTTCCCAAGAATCGATTTGATCTTGCACACCCATCACACACACTAATCCCTACGCACATTAATTTTAGGTTTAAATTATTCTCACACCATCCCAAACAACAAACTCTCGCATTTAAATAATTTGTCAATCAAGCTATTACGAACCACACCTTCTTGGGGAAACGACCTTAGGGCGATCACCTTAGCTACATCTACCTCGTATACTTGCGAGTGACGCTTTGTAGTAGTACTTAATTCGAGCGCAACAGCAGTTATTTCTGATAATGAAATAGCGGGCTCCAGGGTTTTTGCTATGATGAAGAAGAAGAATTACCTACCTAACAGTAGCCTTGGGAAAGGAAAGATAGGTGTAGACCCTTAATTTTTGACCCAGTCCGGTTCAATATATTTTAATTAGTCCAAAATAATTTTTGTGTTGTCCAATATATTTTAATTAGTCTAAAATAATTTTTATGGTATCTTGATTAATTTTAATATTTATTTTGGTAAAAAATGGTGAAATGAATAAAAAATCAAAAAAATAAAAAAATAACAAAAAAACAGGAGACGGAAAAATCGGCGACGAAAAAATTGTCGCCGAAAGTCAGCACGGGCCCGTGGGCATTTTGCCCGTAGGAGTTTCCTGCGGGCGAAATGGCCCATAGGCCAATTCGCCCACCGCTGCTGCAGCCAGCTACGGCAGCTTTTTGCCAGCGCAATTTTTCCGTAGCAGTTTTTTTTCACTAGCGAAATTTTTCCGACGCAAATTTTTCAAAACCTAATACAATTAGGTTTCGTTTCCTTTTCTTAATGAATGTTATATGTCGTAAGTAACTAGAATTAATCAAGAATTCTTCTATAAATAAGGACTAAAACAACACAAAAAGGGGTGAAGAAATTGGGACAGAAATCTGAGGAAAAATTGAAACCGAAACTGAGTAGGAAAAGCGTTGAATCAATTTGATTTGAGAGAGCAAACAAACAATTCAAGGAATTCAAAGGCAGCAAAGCTTGTCTTTGTTTTTGTTCATCCAAGAATAAATTTTTGGTGGAACCAACAAACGGAGGTATGCATTAATTGTCTAAATTTCATTCTTCACAGTAGCTAAATCATCCCATTATTTATTTTAATTCAAAAACCCTAGAACCTCAATTCACTTTTTCTAAAGTTTAAAAATCTTAATTCGTTGCTTTGTTTTCCAAAAAGTTTAAAGTTGTTAGTTTTGTTTCTTTAAAACCCCAAAACCCTAATTTGCTTTCCAAATTTTCAAAACCCTAAATTGAGTTCTGTTTCTTTCCAAAAGCCTTAAAAATTTCTTTTTTGCTTCTATAAACTTTAAATTGTTTTGTTTACTTTCATAAAATTATCAATTGATTTTCAAATCCTAAAAATATAATGCATTTCGCGAAACCCTAAATCAAAAATCCTAAAACCCTAATTCAACTCTAAAAACCAAAACAGTGAACCCTAACCCTCCTTAAAACCTTAAACCCTAATTTTTTCTAAACCCTAATCCTTTAAAACTTTAAAATCTTATAAATTTAAATATTATAATTCAAACGCAGTAAGCTTAAAACCATAATTCAATGAGTAACTGTAAATCATAAATCTAAGTGTTTTAAAGTGTTCAAACCCTAATTTCATGATTTTAGCACTCAAATACTAATTTGGTTAATCAAAGAACTTTATCAACCTATTAAATTCTAAAACTTGGCTCCATCTCAATTCCTTTAAAACTCACAATAGCCTAATTCCATGAATTCCAAAACCCTAAACACATGAAACAAAGAAACTTAAATAGAAACAGTAGCCCTAATTTGAATCTTTATTTGCCTTATTCAATTTTATATTTGATTATGCTTTGATTTATTTTATATGTTTAATTTATTTAAGTTCAATGTTTGGTTTATCTAATTTATAATGGATGGATGTTTACTTTCTATTGATATTTGGTACTTTTGATGAATGATTTATTTATTATGAATGGTTATTTACTTATATTGTTTTATTTAGATTTCCAAATGTTGTAAAAGGTATGTTTCCACTTGATGGGTACCTCATTAGTTAAATATCATGTAATTTAAATTGCTTTTATATTTTAGAACCAATGTAAAGAGCATGTTTCTACTTTTTGGTGGGTTTCCTATTTAGGCTTGGGATGTAAGGAGATGTTTCCATCCTCGGATGGGTGTCCATTAATTTGTTTTGCTTGGACATTGTTTTGATTTTCAATATATCGATGCTTTATTTTAATTATTGTGTGTAATATGGATAATATTGTTATACTTAAGAATTCTATAATATTAGGACCTGAAAAGGAGGCCAGTTCCAATGAACCTGGCATTGTGGGGGTGCTGGGCTATTTCTCACCTTCCCCACACGTACCCAACTTTCCAAACCCATTAGGGGGCTGAGGATTCCTTAGGAATCAAGTCATCCACCCCTCTCTTTTTTTCTCGGCCCGTTCAAGTGGCGACTCCATTTTCTCCGGACTTAGGTCCGTGTTCTCAAAGGCCCCGAGCCTAAACAGTGCCGAAGTCGCAAGAACCATTCCACCGGGAGTGGGGGCAAAAATCCCTGCTCACAGTGATTTTAATAAACTAATTATTTATTCTTATGATTGCATGCAGTATGGATAATGTCATTATAGTTAAGAATTTTATAATATTAAGGCCTAAAAAGGAGGTCGGTTCCAATGAATCGGTCGTTGTGGGTGTGCTGGGTCATTCTCACATTCCCCATGCGTACGCAACTTTTTGAACCCAATAGGGGATTGGAGATTCCATAGGAATTGAGTCATCCACCCCTTTCTTTTCCCGGCCCATCCGGGTGGGGACTCCATTTTCTCTACGTTTAGGCCCGTGTTCTCTAAGGCCCTGAGCCTAACAATACCGAAGTTGTAAGAACCATTTCACATGGAAGTGGGGGCAAAAATCCCCGCTCATAGTGGCGACTTCACTAGGGATGAGAGAAGTTGATTCCGTTGGTCTTTATATTATTCTATTCTTTCTTATAATGATATTATCCATTGCATCATATTTGATTGCATTGTGTGACTGTGTTAGGACGCCCGTGTTACCCATGTTATGTTATGTAAGGGATACCATACTTTCACTCAAGGTATGGAGATCGAGCATGGCATAACCACTCATAGCCTCGTACCATTTGGTATATACTTGCTATGGGAAACTAAGCCTTTTTACCCAAAGACTAAAGCTCATGTAATTGGCCTAGTTACTTTCCTTAAGTTTTACCCCAAATGCATGTTGTTTGACTATGGTTAATTTATCTTGGCTTAAATCATGACTTATTTGGTTTGTTCTTTTTTCTAATATGACCTAAGTATATTGTAAGCTCAAAATAAATTTTTCTTTAAAGTCCAAAAGACCAAAGCTATTTTCAAAACTTTTCCAGATGGTCTTTAGATATAAAACTTTTCTAAAAACAAATCAAAAATTCTTTTGCTCATGGCCCAAATACTAAGCCCAAAATCCATTTTTTCTAAGATCTTTTTTATAATGGGCTTAGAAATAAAATTATTTTCATCCAACCTTTTCTTATAAAGAGCTTGCAAAATATTTAGGCCAATTACGAAATACCAAAAATCAATTGTGAGCTTAGTTTATACTAAGAATAATTAATCATGGGCTTGTTTTTGGCATGAACCATTAGTTACCTTTTTCAAGTGAGAAATCTATTTATAATAAATCTCTTAATTTCATTTTAATCCAATATATCATAAAAGCTACATTAGTTGATTAAATGGATTAGAGCATAATTAATGGGAATTATCATAAGTTGATTTCCATTTTTGAAAATATAACTATTGGTTGAAGCATCCGAGGGAATTATTCGAAAACAAGATACCCCATGTTGGTATTTTGTTAACCATATACCTAAGAAAAGAGACTAGCCATTCATGTATGGATGTTATAAGGTCGGAAGGAACGTCCTATTTGTCCTTGTTTATTAATTATTTGTGCATACATGCATGCAAGCATACATTTGCATCTCATATCATTGATCCTCTCTGGCTCACAACCCTGGATTATGAAAGTTCAAAAGCCTACAACAATCCGACCTACGCCAGAGATGAAGTATCTAGCAACGACTCAATCACTTGCTCACCAAAAGCAATGGAGCCCGAACAAATTCAAAGAATGGTGGATGAAGCCCTTAATGCCAAAATGGAAGAAATAAAAGAGGCCCTAGCTGAGACCATGAAGAACCAATTGACTACAATCTTAGAAAAATCATGCCGAGGCATCTGCTAGAACTAAGAAGCCAAAGGACAAAGGGAAGACCAAAGTTGGTAAAGTAGCTTTTGATGATGATAAGGTGATCATTGATGATGATGATTGGGCTCAATACTACTAAGATCTTCAAGACAAAAAGGAGCCAAAGGTTGTTGAGAAGGCAACAATTGAAAAGACCGAGACATCTGATATTAAGAAGATGATTGCTAATTTAGAAAAGAAATTTGAGAAGAAACTAAAAACCGAAGAAATGTCCGAGATCGACAAATTATTTGAGCTAGATGAAGAAGTTTCATACAAATTCAAGATGCCATCTTTTGCGAAGTTTGATGGAACCGGAAATCCTCATCTCCATGTGAAACAATATATCACTGCTATGCAGTCTGCCTGAGCTACTAAGTCTCAAACTCTAAGGTACTTTATGCTCTCATTGGATCCTGTTGTCCAAAATTGGTTCAACACCTTAGAGGAAAGTACACAAAAATAAGGAAAGTACACAAAAATATTGGGACATGTTGTACAAGACTTTCATTAAGCAATATGGGTATAATGTCGAGATGGAAGTTACCTTAATGGAAGTGGAGTCCATTAGGCAAAGGCCAAATGAGAATTTTGTGGACTATGTGAAGAGATGGAGAAACAAGGCCGCTTTGCTTAAGAAAAGGCCCGATGAATCCAATCAAATAAGGATGATTGTGAGAAGTGTCCAGACCAATCTCCGTGAAAGGATGTCCCACACCCTTATAAGGGATTTCAAAGATCTTCTCCAAGCTGGTCTACAAATTGAAGAGTGGGAAAGGGAGAAGAATCGCTTTTCAATAAAAAGAAATGAGAAAGGGAATTATCAGCCTAGCAATCAAAGTACACAAAAGGAAGCTGATATTAATGTCACTAGTCAAGGAGGAATGAGGCAGTTTTCAGAATTAGGGAAGCCACTGTCTTGGGTTCTCAATAAGCTGCAAAAGAAGGGATTGTTACAACCCTTGACTCCTTGTCCTTTGCCTAATCCTCTTCCACCTAACTTTGATACTAATGCATTTTTTCAATTCCATCAAAGGCTTGGACACGAAACTGACAATTGCATGAAGTTGAGGTATGAGATCCAGAATTTAATTGATAATGGCAAGTTGCCTGAGTCGGACAAGCCCAATACAAAAGGTAATCCATTTCCAAGGTTCAACAGGGTGCCACCACCAGCAACCTTCATGGTAGGAAAAGGATTAGAAGAAGATTTTGTATTATCATCCTTTCAAGATGGGGATATTGAAGATGTGAAAGGAAAAGAAGCCTAACTCAACAAACTTACCTTAGCTTGAATGCTGCTTTTCAATTTTACTTTCTTTAATATTTAATTGGAGCTATCGTGTTTTTCAAATTTAAATTTGTTTGAATAAATTACTTTTATCAAAAATTTTGTTGGTCTTTGTTCATTTTGGTGCTCAACCAATGAGGAATGTAGCTTGATAATTCATGAATTAATATATTTATGAATCATGACTTGAATGACTTTATTAGGTGAGGGAATTGCTCTATAGCATTGAGTTGTGTATGCTTGCTTAGAGAGGGCTCCTACATAATTACCTTTGTCTAGGTCCTAGTCAGTCTTAGAACATGCTTTGACAAACTTTCAAGGTGAAATTGAACTCTGCTTATTTAAGGGAGAGATGATCTAGGCATTGTTTGATGAACCAACAACTAGTATTCGCTCTATTAAATATTAATCCCTAGTTGTCCCTTTGAGTCTTCATAAAATTTTAGCTTTCTTTTCATTTGCATATAACCCTAACAACCTACCTTGAGTTATTGTGATACTTTTGACAAGTCTTATGATCACTAAGATGAAGAGACAAGAAGATCAAAGAAAGAAATGAATACCATGAAGATAGTTGAAGTTCTCAAGACCAAGGAGATAGTTAAAGTTCTCAAGACCATATGGGTAGTTGATGTTCTCAAGACCATAAGGGTAGTTGATGTTTTCAAGACCATAAAGATAGTTGATGTTCTCAAAACCATAAGGGTAGTTAAAGTTCCCTTAATATCTCAAATATATCAAGACAACATCAACATCAGAGTAATAAAAGATTTATCCCTATTAAAGAAGATTTATGTTACTCCACTCATCCATTATTGGAAGCCCAAGTTAGTACAAACAAGACAACTCTTTTAGAGCTAGAACAAAAAAAAAACAACAAAACAAAACAAAAAAAAGAGAGAAGAAAAAGAAGAAAAGAAAAAAAAAGAAAAGAAAAAGAAGAAGAAAATAAAAAGGAAAAAAAGATAAAACCTAAAAAGGCGGTTCAAAAAGCCAACTGAGTTCTCTTTTACCTAAAGCAGCCAAAGGCTTCCATTTGGGTTATAAGGACATTTTGACTTGAATTGGTGCAACCCAAAGATTCAATCAAAATAAAAGAAAAAGGAGAAAGACCATTTAGTTCTTAAAAGTTATGTACTTGATAGTCCTATAAGAAAGAAGGACAAAATGATAAACGAAAGGGAAGAGTAAGGAAAGAGAAAGAAAAGGGAAGAGCAAGAAAAATAAAGAGGAAAGAAAAGGGCAAAGAAGAAAAGAAACGAATTTGGGTCTTAAACTTTTTGCAAGGGCAAAGACTATCCTAATCAAGATCCAGATTAATGCCAAGAAGACAGAAAGAATTTAGAGTCTAGCAAGATTGCTCCCAACTACCTAAAGTTCAAATAAGAAATTTGTAGGGTGAGGGTTTGTCCATTGTGTCACACGAGCTCCAATCTCAAAATGGCCTTCACTTAACCCATGTCCCTTATAGACCACATTTCAAGGCTATCAAACACCTGTTGATCTCTCTTTGTATGTAGAGTCTATTAGTGGAGATAGTTTGGATAAGCATGCATATGAGATAGACAATATTTAAACTCATTGAGACCTTTGGCCAAGTAATGTGTATGTGCCTATCTGAAGTGCAACAATTCTTGCTTGAATAGAAATGATTCCCGAGTTTAGTACGGTAACTAGGGTTGTCATGTTATAGATATGTTAATTTGGAAAAATCAAGTCCTGAGGTACATTGACATTAATTTGGCAAAGTCAACATTTGATTTCAAAATTAAAATTCAAAAAATCAAAAAATCAAAAAAAAAGTTTTGTCATACAAAGCCTTCAAGTTAAGGGAAGTATGTTAAAGCCTTCATCCAAAGGACACATTGGGCAAAGAAAATGATTATTGGCAAGGTCATGAAGAAGCTATCAACTGACATACTGAAACATAATTTAAAAAGGATGTATCCCTGACTCTGCAACTTGGGATCTCCACCACTCATGTTTTCAACATCTTAAAGATAAAAGCCACAAATGCAAAGCTTTCTATCATTCCAATGCAAGACTTGAACGAGCGTCAAAAAGGAACCAATGAGAGCACTTCTGCTGATCACCTCGGTCTGTGAGTCGATGGAACGACTGTAAGTATTATTCATGCATATCATGCATACATGAGCATATCACATCGCACTTTCTTGTCTTGTATTGTCTATTCCATTTCAAAGTGAACAGCAAAGACCTTGCGAACTAAAGAATCAAAAGAAGATATTGAATCAAGGGGGTATGGAAAGCCTATTGGCTTGTGGAAGCTCCAGTCATTTTGCAAAACAAGAAATACGTGCTTGTGCGAAGAACTAGATGGCAAAAACATCAATCAGAGCCCGAATAGAAAAATCATGGGTTTCAGCCTACACAAGGGACAAAGTTTCTCTTTTTCAATTTTTTGAGTTTATATACCAAATATTTTCAAACTCACTTGCAAATATTTTGCCACGCAGGGGGTAGGAGAAGATATGAGAGCCAACTAAAAATAGATGAATTTTTGCAAAAAGGAAGAATAAAAGAATGGAACATTAGAACTATCAAAAGAATTAAGATGCAAGAGACAAAAGATCAGTTCAGCTAAAAGAGCTGAAGCTAGGTAAAGACCCGACCTTCAATGGATAAAGATCCATGTTCCAAGGGTGAAGACCCAATCTCAAAGGATGAAGATCCATGTCTCAAGGGTGAAGACCCAATCTCAAAGGATGAAGATCCATTTGCAAGGGTGAAGACCCGATCTCAAAGGATGAAGATCCATGTCTCAAGAGTGAAGACCCAATCTCAAAGGATGAAGATCCATTTTCAAGGGTGAAGACCCGACCTCCAAAGGATGAAGATCCATTTTCAAGGGTGAAGACCCGATCTCAAAGGATGAAGATCCATGTCTCAACGGTGAAGACCCAATCTCAAAGGATGAAGATCCATTTGCAAGGGTGAAGACCCAATCTCAAAGGATGAAGATCCATTTTCAAGGTTGAAGACCCAATTTCCAAAGGATGAAAGTCCATTTTCAAGGGTGAAGACCCAATCTCAAAGGATGAAGATCCATTTTGAGGGTGAAGAACCACAATGCATACAATAACCGGAGTAGTCAGACTTCTCAAATGATAAAAGGTCAGTCAAACTCAGTCTCGGGTCCAAGCACCCAAATTAAATTCAATATTGAGTCCAGAACCAAAATTACCCTTAGGTCTAGAACCTAGAATCTTTTCTAAGTCTAGAACTTATCTCGGGTCCAGAACCCAAATTTTGATTAGGTCCAGAACCTAGAATCTCTTCTAAGTCCAAAACTTAGCTCGGGTCTAGCACCAAAATTCAATCCAAGCTTGGGTCCAAGTACCCAAATCCAATTCAATCTCGGGTCCAAGCACCCAAATTCAATTCAATCTTCGGTCCAAGTACCCAAATTAAATTCAATATCGGGTCCAAGCACCCAAATTCAATTCAGTCTCGGGTCCAAGCACCCATTCTCGGGTCCAAGTACCCAAATCAAATAAATTTTGGATCCAAGTACCCAAATCAAATCAATCTCGGGTCCAAGCACCCATTCTCAGGACCAAGTACCCAAATCAAATCAATTTCAGGTCCAAGTACCCAAATCAAATCTAATCTCGGGTCCAAGTACCCAAATTAAAATAATCTCGGGTCCAAGTACCTAATCCTAGGTCTAAGTACCCAAATTCAATCCAATTTCGGGTCCAAGTACCCAAATCCAATTCAAGCTCGGGTCCAAGTACCCAATCTCATGTCCAAGCACTCATTCTCTGGTCCAAGTACCCAAATCAATTCAAGTTCGGGTCTAAGTACCCAATCTTGGGTCCAAGTACCCATTCTCGGGTCCAAGTACCCAAATCAATTCAAGCTCGGGTCTAATCTAAAGTCCAAGTACCCAATCTCGGGTCCAAGTACCCAAATCCAATTCAAGCTCGGGTCCAAGTACCTAATCTCCGGTCCAAGCACTCATTCTCTGGTCCAAGTACCCAAATCAATTCAAGCTCGGGTCTAAGTACCCAATCTCGGGTCCAAGTACCCATTCTCAGATCTAAGTACCCAAATTAATTCAAGCTCGGGTCTAATCTCGGGTCCAAGTATCCAAATCAATTCAAGCTCGGGTCTAAGTACCCAAATTACAACCAGGCACCCTCATAAGGTTGTGCTCGTATGCCCATGCCTACAACAATAATAAAAATCAAATTCATATAAGAAAAGAATGGAATTGACATTGGTGAAAGAAGAATACCTCGACAACCGCCATAAAGCTGACAAAAGACTTCTTATTTCGACAAATTTTGTCAAGACCATGGTAAAGACAGGCGAGACCAGCTTTCCCCCAGCCATAAAGTGGTACTGTCCTAAAATAAGAAAGGGCCCTCAACACTGACAAATGGATGGCGGATTCAGTGCTGCCTAAGATGGTCGACCCAAGAAAATATAATAAAAATCCTTGAGCATACTGTTGGGCTGTGTCTCTGTGAACCCATCCTTCGTAGTTCATCCAATAACTACGAACTGGCTCAATTTTTATCTTAAAAGGCCCTTTATATGATGGTTCCATACCAATTAATTGTTGAATTTCTTCAAATGTCAAAATATCGTTGGTAAGAGGAACCGAAAACCATGATACCGAATGCCGGTTATAGCAGCAAAGTCGATCGGGCCAATTATCTTCTCTCCAATGGGCAAGTGAAAAGTATGAGTTGTGTCGAACCATCATTTTACAACTGCCTGGACTATGCTCCGGTCTATCAGATACTCCTCAGATGGTAATTGTAAGATGAAGCTCTCAAAGGCGCAATCTCGAATAATTTGTCTTACCCTAGAATGCGCTACATCATGCCATTGTCGGGCTTTGTAGATACACCCTCCGGCCCGAATAACGCAACGATCACGCTAACACGGAGCCAGGTAAGTTAATACCAAGTAAGTATATCATTAGTTTATCTACTTAAATTCTTAAATTAATATATTTTTCCTAAATTTTCTAAAAAAACAAAAATATAAATAAAAAATAAAGACAAACAAATAAAAATAAAAGGAAAAAATAAAAATAAGAACAAAAGAAAGTAAAATAAAAAAACAAAATAAATCAAAAAGAAAAAATAACAGAAAAAATGAAGAAAAAAGAAAAGAAAAGAAGAAAAAATAATTACCTTGCTCTTTTGATTTGAACTACGATGAAGCGGCATCCCGACTAGTAGACCTATATTTCCATCTTCATGATGCCGAATAAACTCCAATAACTCAGCATTAGAATGAGTTCCTAGCCTTGAAGAATGCATTTTTTTTAAAAAAATTGTATGCTAAATTTGAGAGAATTATAGCTATTAACGAAAGGAATGAAATTTTGCTGTAAATGAAATGAAGAAATTTGTTCATTTATATAGAGGAACGGCAAAGGAAAAAACAAAATTCAAAAAGTAAATTTTACTATTGATGAATAGTAAATTACTATTTACAAATAGTAGGTTACTATTTACAATAGTAGGTTACTATTTACGAATAGTAAATAGTGCATGAACAGTAACTACAAAATAAATAAACAGTAAACTCAATCATTCAATTTAATTATTCAAATACTTGCATGTATATAAATATTTTTGTACTTTTAAAAATATTTTTACACGCAGGGGGCAAGGAGAAGCTATGTGCATAAAAAATTAGCTAAATTTTTTGCAAACAAAATTTATATGTTATTGACTATAATTATATTTTACGGATAATTAAATCTCTATTAGCTCGGGTCTAGAACCCAAATTACCATTAGGTCCATAACCTAAAATCTCTTTTAAGTCCAGAACTTAGCTCGGGTCCATAACCCAAATTTTCCTTAGATCCAAAACATAAAATCTCTTTTAAGTCCAGAACTTAGCTCGGGTCCAGAACCCAAATTTTCCATAAGTCCAGAACCTAAAATCTCTTTTAAGTCCAGAACTTAGATCAGGTCCAGAACCCAAATTGCCATTAGGTCCAAAACCTAAAATCTCTTTTAAGTCTAGAACTTAGCTCGAGTCCAGAACCCAAATTTTCCTTAGGTCCAGAACCTAAAATCTCGTTTAAGTCCAGATCTTAGCTCGGGTCCAGAACCTAAATTATCCTTAGGTCCAGAACCTAAAATCTCTTTTAAGTCCAGAACTTAGCTCGAGTTCAGAACCCAAATTTTCCTTAGGTCCAGAATCTAAAATCTCTTTTAAGTCCAGAACTTAGCTTGGGTCCAGAACCCAAATTATCCTCAGGTCCAGAACCTAAAATCTCTTTTAAGTCCAGAACTTAGTTCGGGTCTAGAACCCAAAATTACTCTTAGGTCCAAAACCTAAAATTATCCTTGACTCCAGAACTCAAACAGGTCCAGAACCCAAAACCTCAACCATCTCAAAAAAAAAAAATAAGTCTTATTGCTTTTCACTCTCTTTCACTAAAGTCTCAGATAGTTCAAGCAGGGGGCAAACTGTAGACCCTTAATTTTTGACTCAGTCAGGTCCAATATATTTTACATAGTCCAAAATATTTTTTGTGTTATTATAATTAAATAATATTTATTTTAGTATTTTTTTATTATAATTTTTTTAAAAAATAAAAATGATAATAATAATAATAAATAAATAAAAATCGGCGAAGAAAAAATTCGTCGCCGAAAGTAATTGGCCAAGGCCAATTTCGCCCGCAGGAAATTCCTGCTGCGAAATTGGCTGGCCGTGCCAATTCTCGCTCGCAACTCGCAATTTCCTCGCAGCCCATTGCAGTTTTTGCTAGCAAAATTTTTCCATCTCAATTTTTCCTGAAACCAAATTCTTTTTGGTTTCGATTTTCTTTTCCTAATTAATCTTAGTTTCGTTAAATAATTAGAATTAATCTTATAAATTTTCCTATAAATAACACTTTAAAACACAAAAAAAGGGAAAAGAAAAAAAAAACTTTGGAGAGAACTTTGGACTTGGATCGAATAGTGGAACTTCAGATTTGAAAGGAGCAAGAAGAAGCAATCAAGAATTCATCAAAGGCAGCAACCCTGCCTTTGTCTTTGTTCATCCAGAAAGCAAATTTTTGGTGGAACCAACTACGCAGTTTGATCCTTAATTATACATTGCTTATGATCACAGTAGCTTTGTTTCTTTGATTCATAAGAATATACACACAAAACCTTGATCTATAAAAATGTAGTAACATTGATCTTCATTTCAATAACATAAATGATTTCTTCTGTTTCCAAATACCTTAAAAAACCTAATTCATTTCTTTTGTTTCCAAAAATCTTAAATCATTTTGCCTGTTTCCAAACCCTAATTCGTTTCTTTTTTTCCAAAAACCTTAAATCATTTTGTCTATTTCCAAAAACATTAAAAAATCACCTAAACTATTTCCTCTAACTCTTTTCCAAAACATCCAAATGTTTTGTTAAATCTCCAAACCCTAACCTACTTTACAGTTTCTAAAAAATCATAATTACTTTACAAAACTCTAAACTATTTTCTTCAACTCCAAAACCAAAACAGGAAACCCCAAACCAGTTAATCTAAACCCTAAGTATTCCTAAACCTTAATTCCCTCAAAACTAATACGTAAATCCTAGTTTTTCTAAACCCTAATCCTTCAAACCTTAAAACCTTATAAACCTAAACATTCAAACTCAATACAATAAGTCCAAAACAACAATCCAGTAACCAAAAGCTATAAACCTAATGTTTTAATATTCTAAAACCCTAATTTCATAATGTCACCCCTAAACCCTAATTTGATTCATGAAACCCTAATCCATTCCAATTTTCTAAAACTTACAGTAGCCTAAACAAATAACAATAATAATATCTTAAGATTCTAAAACATTAAATATTAATTAAAGAACTTTAAATAGAAACAGTAAACCTCAATTTGTATCTTTACTTGCTTTATTTTTAGATTTGATTATGTAGTCTATTATATGCTTTGGTGGTTGATTTATTTAATTTCAATGCTTGATTTATTTAATTTATCATGGATGGATGTTTTCTTTATTGTTATTATTTACTTGTTTTAGTATTAAAAGTGTAAGAGGTATGTTTCCACTTTGTGGGTACCTCATTAGTTAAATATCATGTAATTTAAATGCTTTTATATTTTAGACCAATGTAAAGGACTTGTTTCTACCTTCTGGTGGGTGTCCTATTAGTTTAGACATGGATGATGTAAGGACATTTTTCCATCCTCGGATGGGTGTCCATTTATTTGTTTTGCTTGGACATTGCTTTGATTTTAATATAATGATGCTTTATTTTAATTGTTGCATGTAATATGGATAATATTGTTATATTTAAGAATTTTATAATATTAAGACTTGTAAAGGAGGCCGGTTCCAATGAACTGGGCATTGTGGGGGTGCTAGGCCATTTCTCACCTTCCCCACATGTACCCAACTTTCCGAACCCATTAGGGGTTGGGGATTCCTTAGGAATCGAGTCATCCACCCCTTTCTTTTTCCCGGTCTATCCGGGTGGCAACTCCATTTTCTCAAGATTTAGGTCCGTGTTCTCTAAGGCCCCAAGCCTAAACAGTGCCGAAGTCGCAAGAACCATTCCACCAAGAGTGGGGACGAAAATCCCCGCTCACATTCCTCTTCATCCTTCATTTAATATCTAAAGATCAATAAGTAGCTAATCTATCAACCTAACATTAAATCCAATACAATCAACTAATAACAAGGTATAATAATGGAAATATCAAATCAAGTCGCTTAATCAAATAACTACAAACTCTAGGCATGAGTAATTTAGCTCATCATTATCAATATAAATCAAATCACAATTGTCCATTGAAATATTAATGTTCTTAAAAAACAACAACATTCTAGAAATGAATTAAAAGAGAGAATATAAGATACTAAGAGTTGAACTTTTAGTCTTCCTCGTAGCTCCACTTTGAATATGATGAAGAACTAACAAGCCTACTTCAATCAATGGCTCTTCTCTTGAAAGATGGAATGGTAACTCTCTCAAGCCTCCAACTCCTCAATCAAGCTTTCTTCAAACTGTAACCTTCACAAGAGCTTGCTCACCCAATTTTATCCCAAAAATGTTAAGAATCTTGTCTATGGAAGAAATAGAAGGTGAAGATGAAGGTGATTTTCATGGTCTCTCCCAAGACCAAGAACAAGAAGATGAACCAAGAACCACCTTAGGACCAAGCCCCCAACGTGTATGTATATCTCCACTTTCAATTCTTTTTAATTTTTTAAGACACCAAGCATGTCTTGCCAACTCACACGCTCCTCTTTTTCTCCCTCTTTTTTCATTATTTAAATCTTCATCCCATGAATTAGGCAACCTTTTTCTTCTTTTATTGTTTCTTTTTAAAAGATAGCACTTGTCTTCTCCCACTTTGTCCCCCATCTCGTGTAATCAAATTGAAAGAATTCTCACAAGACACAGCTAAGTCATGAGCAACTTGGTCGTGTCACTCATTTCCCTATGGACATGGCCAAGCCATGTGGCCGTGCCCTTGGCTGCCATTCTGTCCTCTTTCTTCTCTAGGTGAGATATGGCCCAGCCTTGTCCGTGTCATGGGACACGGCTATTAGCTTGGTCGTGTCTCCTAAATGTGTTCTCCATTGTCTCTATGTTGTCTCTTCTCTTAGCTTTGGCCATGTCATGTGACACAACCATTGGATTGGCCATGTCTCTTGAATGTGTTTACTTCTGCCTATTCTCTTTGCTTCTTCTTTGTTTTGTTCTTTTGGTGAGACATGGCCAAGGTCTTGGCTGTGTCATGTCACACAGCTAGTGGCTTGGCCTTGTCTTTTGCTTGTGTCTATCTCTGCCAAATTTTTCTAAGGAACACGGCCAAGCTTGTAATATCCTTATTTATGCCCTAGTAGTCTTGGTGTTATTGTTGTTGCACTTGAGTTATGTTTATATTGTAATAAGTTGATAAGAAATTGGAAGAGAATGTTTATGTATGGTGATTGGGAAAGGAAATAGGGTTTAGAGACAAGTTTATATGTTGTGTATATGGTGATATATATAACATATAAAGTGGTCAAAATGGAAAGTCAAGGTGTTGGATAGTGGAGGAAGATATTTCTTTTATTATTGAGTAATTACATAATTGGGCACATAAGAGACAAAATGTTAGTTATATAGTTAAGGGTATTTTGGTAATTGTTTGAATTGGAATACTTGGTGGAGATTAAAGAAGAGTTGACTTTGTTTCTTGTGGTTGATATTTCTTCTTTCTTCTTGGTGTGGCCGGCTGAACAAAGGGACAAGGAGAGCAAGAGGATAATTGAAGGTTTTGATGATTTTAAGCTTGGATTGGTAGGAGTTTTCAAGTTTACAAGTTGGAATTTCAAGGAATTTCATTAATTGGTAAGTTTTCTCTTGTTTGCCTTTGTTATTTTTGAAGCTTGGTTTGAGTTGAGTTGTGTTTTGATGATGGTGTGATTTTAAGTGTTGATTTTGCTTGTTAGACGAGAAGTTGAGTTGGTGTTGGTATTGGAAGTGGTTGTGTTGAGTTTGTGTTAGGGTTTGAGTTTGTAAGTGTTGTCAATGTTATAGAAATTGATGTATTATATTATTGTTTGGATTAGGTTTTGGAAGAAGTGGTTTATCTTAATTGTAAAGTGAACAATCTTTGGAAGAGAAGATTTCTTGGAGTTTGTTTGAGTGTTTATAAGGTAAGTACAACTATTTGTTTACAAACATGCATATAATGTGTAAGCTTAACATTCTTTTGGTTGTAAATGTGTTGTGGTATCAAATGTGTTATTAATGTGTTTTGATGATGTAAATAAGTATTGAGGATGTTGATTGTGTCCATTTTAAATGAGGTTATGTTGTGTATAATGTGTTTGATGTTAAACAAAAGAAAGTTTGTTAAAGTTAGGGTTTATGCATGAGACACGTGAATTGGGGCGGTCGCGATTATTGAAGTGCGGTCGCGACTTAGATCGAACTTCTGACCGTGAAACCTACTGTGTTAAGGTTTCATCTTTGATTGTGAAGTGCGGTCGCGACTCAGATCGGATTTCTGACCGCGAAACCTACTGTGATAAATTTTATCTTTTGATTGTGTAGAACGGTCGCGACTTAGCTTAGTGCGACCGCGATAGTCGTTCTGTTCTGTTTTATTTGAAGTAAGTAAAGAATGTAAAGCATGTTGCTTATATGATAATGTAATGTGAATTGTGATTGATTATGATAATTAAGATGATATGTGAGGCCATTGTGCTTGGGCCAAGATGATTCAAATGAAATGGTTGAGGCATGATTGCCTAATAAATTATGAATTGTGAAATGAATTGAGAAAGAATAAATGAAATGTTAGTATGCCTAATGTGTTAATTCAACTTTCAGAGTCCTGTATTTGATGGCATGCCTATAACTCATTGGATAGGCGAAATGGGAGGCCCGTAAGCCGAGTCCAATTTGAGTAATGTTTATGAATCACTGGATAGGTGAAATGGGAGGCCCGTAAACCGATTCCAGTTGTAAAATGTGAATATGGAATGATGGTGAAATGGGAGACCCGTAAACCACTTCCATTTGAGAATTAGTAACAGTCTAGCCAGGTTGAGGATCTCCTCATGTTAATGGGTTGATGGTCCAAGAGACTGGGTCTGTTACGCTATCCATGGATAGAGTTATGATATATATTGCCTACGGGCTTGATGATTGTGATATTGAATCAAACACAGGGACTCTGAACTTTGAATAACATATTAGGGTGTTTCGGGCCAGGTATGTCTTAGGTTTAATGTAATTTAGGATTTATGAATCGTGACCATTGCCTAATGAAATTGATGAGTAATGATATATTATTATGTTCTGAAATGTAATTATGATATGATAATTTATGATGAATAAGTTATGACTTGCTATGTATTATTTACTTGATTGAGTGTCATGAGCATTGCATCAAGCATTTTGATAGTGTAGTTGTTTTACTAAGCCGTTGGCTTAGCGCGATTGTGTTCATCGCGCAGGTGTTAGAGAAGAACCCGAGAGATCCACTAGACCGAGTGAGTCTAGGAATTGAAGAGTTGTGTAGGACTTAAAGATCAAAGAGAAAGCTGCCAATCATGTATAGACTCTTTATGTTTTGTAAAGTATTGGATTTAATGTATATGTATATAATTTTGTAAACTTGTACTTGGATATATTTATATATGCAAATACATTTGATAAATTCCGCTGCGTATTAAATCAAATGTTTATACTTATTTTGTTTTATTTTAATAGTAAATACCATTATACTATATATATATATATTGCAAATTGTTTATGGAAAAATGTAGCATTCTTAGGTTCTATGTATGTTCATTACATGGTGGTGATATGTAGTGAACGTATTTGGAATTTAGGGGTGTTACAATTGTTTTGGTATCAGAGCCTAGGTTTGAGATTCTCAACCTAGGTAAAATGTAATAAAAAGAATATTTTGATTTTAAAAGTTGATTTTGAATAAAATATATGTTGGTATTGGCAGCCTTTGATCTTTAATAAGGTGTATTTGGTCGTGTTTGCAGAAATAGGTAGTAATGGATCCCCATTCACGGCAGTCTGTTGAGGGAAGTGCAGAGAGTATAGCTCCTGTTGAGAGTAGGGAGGGAGCTAGAGTTGAGGTAGCCAGTGCGGTACCTGCTTCAGTGTCGGGGAGACCAGCAGGTGATGAGGTTCCACCAGCCTGGTTTAGACATATGATGGAAGTTATGAGGCAAGCACCAGTGCAACCTCCACCACCACCTCAGCCTCAGGTACCAGTGAGACAATATGATAAACTGAGGAAGTTTGGGGCAGAGGATTTTCTGGGTACGATAGATCCAGCTGTGGCAGAACAGTGGCTTGATAAAGTTCAGAGAATTTTTATTCAGTTGCAAGCCACGTCAGAGGAGAAGTTTGATTATGCTAGGTCATTATTACAGAAGGACGCTTATGACTGGTGGAAGACCGTACCTCATGCCATGGATGATCCACCCACATTGACCTATGCTGATTTCCATAGAGAATTTGAATTGAAGTATACTCCTAGGGAGTATAAGGATGTGAAGAAAATGGAGTTCTTGAGTTTGAAACAAGATCATCGTACAGTAACTGAATATGAAGTGGAGTTTATTCGATTAAGTCATTATGCGGGAGGCATTATATCAGATGAAATTGACAGATGTAGGAGATTCGAAGAGGGGTTGAGGCCTTCTCTTGTATGTCATGTGGCTGGATCCAGATATACTGATTTCTCTCAGCTTGTGGCAGCAGCACGGAGTGTGGAAAGAGTTCAAAGCATTGCAGCTGCATCTGAGGAAGAGACTAGAGTGAGAAGACCCCAGTTTGAGGCAGGGTCTTCATCAGTGAAGAGGGGCAGAGGGAGCTTTGTTCCCAGAGTGGGAAGGAGTCAGAGGCCGATGAGTAGGTCAGGGCAGTTTCATAGACAGAGATCAAGACCTGCAGCTTCTGTGGCTAGTGCACCGACTTCCTTGATTCAGAGATCCACTCCGCTGGCATGTGAGCAATGTGGGAAGATTCATGTGGGTGCTTGTAGGAGGATTGGTGGACCGGGTGTGTGCTTCCATTGTGGGTCGCCTGACCATTTCATTAGAGAGTGTCCTGAGATGCAGGACCAGAGGTCATTGGAATCTACAGCTTCTCGGCAGAGTTTTAGCAGAGGAGGTCGAGGAAGCAGGGGTTTCAGCCGAGGGGGTAGATCTGGGTATAGTCAGAGAGGAGGATCTGCACCCAGGGATGGCAGACCAGATGAGGCTGGGCCTTCTCAGCGGGTTTATGTGATGCAAAGACAGCCTGATGCTTCTGCAGTCATAGCTGGTACTTTTTCTTTATTTGGCATATCTGTACTTGCTTTGATTGACCCTGGATCCACACATTCTTACATAAGTGCATCCGTATTGCTTGTGTCTGAAATGCATGCTGAGTCCCTAGGATTTGATGTGTTGGTGACAAATCCTTTAGGGCATAGCGTAATTGTTAGTAAGGTGCATAGAGATTGTGCGGTAGTGGTGCAGGGTGAGAAGTTTTGTGGTGATTTGATTGAGATGCCATTTAAAGAATTTGATTTGATTCTTGGCATGGATTGGCTGTCTAGGCATGGAGCTGTGGTAGATTGTAAGAAGAAGTGTGTTACTTTGAGAACTAGTGATGATAGAGTAGTGTTGGTATCTAGTGAGCAGAGACAGCTTGCATCTTTGTTTGTGTCAGCTGTTGCAGCTAGGAAGATGATCAGAAAAGGGTGTGAAGCTTATCTTACTCATGTGTTGGATACCAGAGTGGTAGGGTCTCAATTGGATAGCATTCCCACAGTTTCAGAATTCCCAGATGTTTTTCCAGAGGAGTTGCCAGGACTGCCTCCTGAGAGAGAGGTGGAGTTTGGTATTGAGTTGTTACCAGGTACCACTCCTATCTCTATTACTCCTTATAGAATGGCACCTGTCGAATTAAGAGAATTGAAGGTGCAGTTGCAAGAGTTGCTGGATAAGGGTTTTATTCGCCCTAGTGTGTCGCCATGGGGAGCTCCTGTTTTGTTTGTTAAGAAAAAGGATGGTACTATGAGGTTGTGTATCGATTATAGGCAATTGAACAAGATAACTATTAAGAATAAATACCCTTTGCCTAGAATCGATGATCTCTTTGATCAATTGAAGGGAGCAGCTGTGTTTTCTAAAATTGATTTGAGATCGGGGTACCATCAATTGCGGGTTAGAGCTGAGGATGTGCCAAAAACAGCTTTTCGAACCAGATATGGGCATTATGAGTTTTTGGTAATGCCATTTGGTTTGACGAATGCACCTGCCGCTTTTATGGACTTGATGAATAGGGTGTTTAGGCCCTATTTGGATTAGTTTGTGGTAGTGTTTATAGATGATATCTTGGTGTATTCGCGAAATGAAGAGGAGCATAGTGAGCATCTTCGGATTGTGTTACAAATCTTGAGAGAGAAGCAGTTGTTTGCCAAATTATCAAAGTGTGAGTTCTGGTTGAACCAAGTAGCTTTTCTCGGTCATATTGTGTCAGCAGATGGCATTAGGGTTGACCCGAGTAAAGTTGAAGCTATTCTAAATTGGAGTCCACCGCAGACTGTGACTGAAGTTAGAAGTTTTCTGGGATTGGCCGGCTATTATCGACGTTTTGTGAAAGGATTTTCTTTAATAGCTACTCCACTCACCAGATTGCTTCGGAAGGGAGTTAAATTTGTGTGGACTGATCAATGTCAGACCAGTTTTGAGCAGTTGAAAGAAATGTTGACTCAAGCACCTGTTCTCACTTTACCTGTGGAAGATAAACCATATGTGATCTACAGTGATGCTTCACATAATGGTTTGGGTTGTGTGTTGATGCAAGAGGGTAAAGTGATAGCTTATGCTTCTCGACAGTTGAAACCGCATGAGCTCAATTATCCAACTCATGATTTGGAGTTGGCAGCCATTGTGTTTGCTTTGAAGATTTGGCGTCATTATCTATTTGGAGAGAAATGTTTCATCTATACTGATCACAAAAGTTTGAAGTATTTGGGTGTTCAGAAGGAGCTAAATCTTCGGCAGAGGAGATGGTTGGAATTGATTAAAGACTACGACTGCTTGATTGACTATCATCCAGGTAAAGCAAATGTTGTTGCTGATGCCTTGAGTCGGAAGTCTTTAGCTGGTTTAACAGTTTACTCGCTCTCGTTGCTTGTTGAGTTGAGAGCATTGTGTGCTAGTTTTGTAGTTTGTGATGATGGTGCATTGTTGGCACAATTGCAAGTGAGACCAGTTTTGTTGGATCAGATCAAAGAAGCTCAGTTGACTGATGAGAAAATTCAGAGGATTGTGTCAGTTTGTCAACAGGGAGAGAGCCGAGATTTTGTTGTGAGAGATGATGGGAGCTTATGGTTTAAGAGTAGACTGTGTATGCCTGATGATGATAATTTAAGAAAAATTATTTTAGAAGAAGCACACCAATCAACTTTTGCTATGCATCCGGGTAGTACCAAGATGTATCATGATTTGAGACAACATTATTGGTGGTCCGGTATGAAGAGAGACATTGCAGAGTTTGTGTCTAAATGTCTCACTTGTCAGAGGGTGAAAGCCGAGCATCAAGTTCCAACTGGGTTGCTTCAACCTTTGTCAGTGCCTGAGTGGAAGTGGGATAGAGTAACTATGGACTTTGTGTCTGGTTTGCCTTTGACACAAAGGAAGCATGATGCCATATGGGTGATTGTGGATAGATTGACTAAGACAGCTCATTTCCTTCCGGTGCGGATGGATTACTCTTTGGAGAAGTTGGCTGAGCTGTATATCCATGAGATTGTGAAATTGCATGGTGTCCCAATTTCTTTAGTGTCTGATCGAGATCCTAGATTCACCTCGAGATTTTGGAAGAGTTTGCATGGAGCTTTAGGTTCTCGATTGCATTTCAGTACTGCTTTCCATCCCCAGACAGATGGACAGTCAGAGAGAGTGATACAGATCATTGAGGATATGTTGAGAAGCTGTGTCATTGATTTCTCTGGAAGTTGGGACGGATTTTTGCCACTTGTGGAATTTGCCTATAATAACAGTCATCAATCGAGCATTGGTATGGCACCATTTGAGGCACTGTATGGTAGACGGTGCAGAACACCTCTTTGTTGGAGTGAACTTGGTGAAGGTAAAATAATTGGCCCTGATTTGATTCAAGAAACGGAAGAGAAAGTGAAGTTGATTCGAGGCAGGTTAAAAGCAGCTTCAGACCGACAGAAGTCTTATGCAGATCTGAAAAGGAGAGACATAAAATTTGATGTTGGAGATAAGGTATTTTTGAAAGTATCTCCTTGGAAGAAGATTTTGAGGTTCGGTCGGAAAGGAAAATTGAGTCCTCGTTTCATTGGGCCGTATGAAGTGTTAGAAAGAGTTGGGCCAGTGGCGTATCGACTTGCTTTGCCACCTGAGTTGGATCGTATTCATAATGTGTTTCATGTTTCTATGTTGAGGAGATATAGGTCGGATCCATCTCATGTGTTGTCAGTTGAATCTATTGAGGTAAGTCCAGATCTGACATTTCAAGAGGAACCAGTTGCTATTTTGGCACATGAAGTGAAAGAGTTGAGGAACAAGAGAGTGCCACTTGTGAAAGTGTTATGGAAGAATCATGGAAGAGAAGAGGCAACTTGGGAAAGTGAACAATTCATGCAAGAACAATATCCTCAGTTGTTTCAGAGTTGATTTCAGGTAATTTCGAGGACGAAATTTCTTTTTAGAGGGGGAGAATTGTAATATCCTTATTTATGCCCTAGTAGTCTTGGTGTTATTGTTGTTGCACTTGAGTTATGTTTATATTGTAATAAGTTGATAAGAAATTGGAAGAGAATGTTTATGTATGGTGATTGGGAAAGGAAATAGGGTTTAGAGACAAGTTTATATGTTGTGTATATGGTGATATATATAACATATAAAGTGGTCAAAATGGAAAGTCAAGGTGTTGGATAGTGGAGGAAGATATTTCTTTTATTATTGAGTAATTACATAATTGGGCACATAAGAGACAAAATGTTAGTTATATAGTTAAGGGTATTTTGGTAATTGTTTGAATTGGAATACTTGGTGGAGATTAAAGAAGAGTTGACTTTGTTTCTTGTGGTTGATATTTCTTCTTTCTTCTTGGTGTGGCCGGCTGAACAAAGGGACAAGGAGAGCAAGAGGATAATTGAAGGTTTTGATGATTTTAAGCTTGGATTGGTAGGAGTTTTCAAGTTTACAAGTTGGAATTTCAAGGAATTTCATTAATTGGTAAGTTTTCTCTTGTTTGCCTTTGTTATTTTTGAAGCTTGGTTTGAGTTGAGTTGTGTTTTGATGATGGTGTGATTTTAAGTGTTGATTTTGCTTGTTAGACGAGAAGTTGAGTTGGTGTTGGTATTGGAAGTGGTTGTGTTGAGTTTGTGTTAGGGTTTGAGTTTGTAAGTGTTGTCAATGTTATAGAAATTGATGTATTATATTATTGTTTGGATTAGGTTTTGGAAGAAGTGGTTTATCTTAATTGTAAAGTGAACAATCTTTGGAAGAGAAGATTTCTTGGAGTTTGTTTGAGTGTTTATAAGGTAAGTACAACTATTTGTTTACAAACATGCATATAATGTGTAAGCTTAACATTCTTTTGGTTGTAAATGTGTTGTGGTATCAAATGTGTTATTAATGTGTTTTGATGATGTAAATAAGTATTGAGGATGTTGATTGTGTCCATTTTAAATGAGGTTATGTTGTGTATAATGTGTTTGATGTTAAACAAAAGAAAGTTTGTTAAAGTTAGGGTTTATGCATGAGACACGTGAATTGGGGCGGTCGCGATTATTGAAGTGCGGTCGCGACTTAGATCGAACTTCTGACCGTGAAACCTACTGTGTTAAGGTTTCATCTTTGATTGTGAAGTGCGGTCGCGACTCAGATCGGATTTCTGACCGCGAAACCTACTGTGATAAATTTTATCTTTTGATTGTGTAGAACGGTCGCGACTTAGCTTAGTGCGACCGCGATAGTCGTTCTGTTCTGTTTTATTTGAAGTAAGTAAAGAATGTAAAGCATGTTGCTTATATGATAATGTAATGTGAATTGTGATTGATTATGATAATTAAGATGATATGTGAGGCCATTGTGCTTGGGCCAAGATGATTCAAATGAAATGGTTGAGGCATGATTGCCTAATAAATTATGAATTGTGAAATGAATTGAGAAAGAATAAATGAAATGTTAGTATGCCTAATGTGTTAATTCAACTTTCAGAGTCCTGTATTTGATGGCATGCCTATAACTCATTGGATAGGCGAAATGGGAGGCCCGTAAGCCGAGTCCAATTTGAGTAATGTTTATGAATCACTGGATAGGTGAAATGGGAGGCCCGTAAACCGATTCCAGTTGTAAAATGTGAATATGGAATGATGGTGAAATGGGAGACCCGTAAACCACTTCCATTTGAGAATTAGTAACAGTCTAGCCAGGTTGAGGATCTCCTCATGTTAATGGGTTGATGGTCCAAGAGACTGGGTCTGTTACGCTATCCATGGATAGAGTTATGATATATATTGCCTACGGGCTTGATGATTGTGATATTGAATCAAACACAGGGACTCTGAACTTTGAATAACATATTAGGGTGTTTTGGGCCAGGTATGTCTTAGGTTTAATGTAATTTAGGATTTATGAATCGTGACCATTGCCTAATGAAATTGATGAGTAATGATATATTATTATGTTCTGAAATGTAATTATGATATGATAATTTATGATGAATAAGTTATGACTTGCTATGTATTATTTACTTGATTGAGTGTCATGAGCATTGCATCAAGCATTTTGATAGTGTAGTTGTTTTACTAAGCCGTTGGCTTAGCGCGATTGTGTTCATCGCGCAGGTGTTAGAGAAGAACCCGAGAGATCCACTAGACCGAGTGAGTCTAGGAATTGAAGAGTTGTGTAGGACTTAAAGATCAAAGAGAAAGCTGCCAATCATGTATAGACTCTTTATGTTTTGTAAAGTATTGGATTTAATGTATATGTATATAATTTTGTAAACTTGTACTTGGATATATTTATATATGCAAATACATTTGATAAATTCCGCTGCGTATTAAATCAAATGTTTATACTTATTTTGTTTTATTTTAATAGTAAATACCATTATACTATATATATATATATTGCAAATTGTTTATGGAAAAATGTAGCATTCTTAGGTTCTATGTATGTTCATTACATGGTGGTGATATGTAGTGAACGTATTTGGAATTTAGGGGTGTTACAATTGTTTTGGTATCAGAGCCTAGGTTTGAGATTCTCAACCTAGGTAAAATGTAATAAAAAGAATATTTTGATTTTAAAAGTTGATTTTGAATAAAATATATGTTGGTATTGGCAGCCTTTGATCTTTAATAAGGTGTATTTGGTCGTGTTTGCAGAAATAGGTAGTAATGGATCCCCATTCACGGCAGTCTGTTGAGGGAAGTGCAGAGAGTATAGCTCCTGTTGAGAGTAGGGAGGGAGCTAGAGTTGAGGTAGCCAGTGCGGTACCTGCTTCAGTGTCGGGGAGACCAGCAGGTGATGAGGTTCCACCAGCCTGGTTTAGACATATGATGGAAGTTATGAGGCAAGCACCAGTGCAACCTCCACCACCACCTCAGCCTCAGGTACCAGTGAGACAATATGATAAACTGAGGAAGTTTGGGGCAGAGGATTTTCTGGGTACGATAGATCCAGCTGTGGCAGAACAGTGGCTTGATAAAGTTCAGAGAATTTTTATTCAGTTGCAAGCCACGTCAGAGGAGAAGTTTGATTATGCTAGGTCATTATTACAGAAGGACGCTTATGACTGGTGGAAGACCGTACCTCATGCCATGGATGATCCACCCACATTGACCTATGCTGATTTCCATAGAGAATTTGAATTGAAGTATACTCCTAGGGAGTATAAGGATGTGAAGAAAATGGAGTTCTTGAGTTTGAAACAAGATCATCGTACAGTAACTGAATATGAAGTGGAGTTTATTCGATTAAGTCATTATGCGGGAGGCATTATATCAGATGAAATTGACAGATGTAGGAGATTCGAAGAGGGGTTGAGGCCTTCTCTTGTATGTCATGTGGCTGGATCCAGATATACTGATTTCTCTCAGCTTGTGGCAGCAGCACGGAGTGTGGAAAGAGTTCAAAGCATTGCAGCTGCATCTGAGGAAGAGACTAGAGTGAGAAGACCCCAGTTTGAGGCAGGGTCTTCATCAGTGAAGAGGGGCAGAGGGAGCTTTGTTCCCAGAGTGGGAAGGAGTCAGAGGCCGATGAGTAGGTCAGGGCAGTTTCATAGACAGAGATCAAGACCTGCAGCTTCTGTGGCTAGTGCACCGACTTCCTTGATTCAGAGATCCACTCCGCTGGCATGTGAGCAATGTGGGAAGATTCATGTGGGTGCTTGTAGGAGGATTGGTGGACCGGGTGTGTGCTTCCATTGTGGGTCGCCTGACCATTTCATTAGAGAGTGTCCTGAGATGCAGGACCAGAGGTCATTGGAATCTACAGCTTCTCGGCAGAGTTTTAGCAGAGGAGGTCGAGGAAGCAGGGGTTTCAGCCGAGGGGGTAGATCTGGGTATAGTCAGAGAGGAGGATCTGCACCCAGGGATGGCAGACCAGATGAGGCTGGGCCTTCTCAGCGGGTTTATGTGATGCAAAGACAGCCTGATGCTTCTGCAGTCATAGCTGGTACTTTTTCTTTATTTGGCATATCTGTACTTGCTTTGATTGACCCTGGATCCACACATTCTTACATAAGTGCATCCGTATTGCTTGTGTCTGAAATGCATGCTGAGTCCCTAGGATTTGATGTGTTGGTGACAAATCCTTTAGGGCATAGCGTAATTGTTAGTAAGGTGCATAGAGATTGTGCGGTAGTGGTGCAGGGTGAGAAGTTTTGTGGTGATTTGATTGAGATGCCATTTAAAGAATTTGATTTGATTCTTGGCATGGATTGGCTGTCTAGGCATGGAGCTGTGGTAGATTGTAAGAAGAAGTGTGTTACTTTGAGAACTAGTGATGATAGAGTAGTGTTGGTATCTAGTGAGCAGAGACAGCTTGCATCTTTGTTTGTGTCAGCTGTTGCAGCTAGGAAGATGATCAGAAAAGGGTGTGAAGCTTATCTTACTCATGTGTTGGATACCAGAGTGGTAGGGTCTCAATTGGATAGCATTCCCACAGTTTCAGAATTCCCAGATGTTTTTCCAGAGGAGTTGCCAGGACTGCCTCCTGAGAGAGAGGTGGAGTTTGGTATTGAGTTGTTACCAGGTACCACTCCTATCTCTATTACTCCTTATAGAATGGCACCTGTCGAATTAAGAGAATTGAAGGTGCAGTTGCAAGAGTTGCTGGATAAGGGTTTTATTCGCCCTAGTGTGTCGCCATGGGGAGCTCCTGTTTTGTTTGTTAAGAAAAAGGATGGTACTATGAGGTTGTGTATCGATTATAGGCAATTGAACAAGATAACTATTAAGAATAAATACCCTTTGCCTAGAATCGATGATCTCTTTGATCAATTGAAGGGAGCAGCTGTGTTTTCTAAAATTGATTTGAGATCGGGGTACCATCAATTGCGGGTTAGAGCTGAGGATGTGCCAAAAACAGCTTTTCGAACCAGATATGGGCATTATGAGTTTTTGGTAATGCCATTTGGTTTGACGAATGCACCTGCTGCTTTTATGGACTTGATGAATAGGGTGTTTAGGCCCTATTTGGATCAGTTTGTGGTAGTGTTTATAGATGATATCTTGGTGTATTCGCGAAATGAAGAGGAGCATAGTGAGCATCTTCGGATTGTGTTACAAATCTTGAGAGAGAAGCAGTTGTTTGCCAAATTATCAAAGTGTGAGTTCTGGTTGAACCAAGTAGCTTTTCTCGGTCATATTGTGTCAGCAGATGGCATTAGGGTTGACCCGAGTAAAGTTGAAGCTATTCTAAATTGGAGTCCACCGCAGACTGTGACTGAAGTTAGAAGTTTTCTGGGATTGGCCGGCTATTATCGACGTTTTGTGAAAGGATTTTCTTTAATAGCTACTCCACTCACCAGATTGCTTCGGAAGGGAGTTAAATTTGTGTGGACTGATCAATGTCAGACCAGTTTTGAGCAGTTGAAAGAAATGTTGACTCAAGCACCTGTTCTCACTTTACCTGTGGAAGATAAACCATATGTGATCTACAGTGATGCTTCACATAATGGTTTGGGTTGTGTGTTGATGCAAGAGGGTAAAGTGATAGCTTATGCTTCTCGACAGTTGAAACCGCATGAGCTCAATTATCCAACTCATGATTTGGAGTTGGCAGCCATTGTGTTTGCTTTGAAGATTTGGCGTCATTATCTATTTGGAGAGAAATGTTTCATCTATACTGATCACAAAAGTTTGAAGTATTTGGGTGTTCAGAAGGAGCTAAATCTTCGGCAGAGGAGATGGTTGGAATTGATTAAAGACTACGACTGCTTGATTGACTATCATCCAGGTAAAGCAAATGTTGTTGCTGATGCCTTGAGTCGGAAGTCTTTAGCTGGTTTAACAGTTTACTCGCTCTCGTTGCTTGTTGAGTTGAGAGCATTGTGTGCTAGTTTTGTAGTTTGTGATGATGGTGCATTGTTGGCACAATTGCAAGTGAGACCAGTTTTGTTGGATCAGATCAAAGAAGCTCAGTTGACTGATGAGAAAATTCAGAGGATTGTGTCAGTTTGTCAACAGGGAGAGAGCCGAGATTTTGTTGTGAGAGATGATGGGAGCTTATGGTTTAAGAGTAGACTGTGTATGCCTGATGATGATAATTTAAGAAAAATTATTTTAGAAGAAGCACACCAATCAACTTTTTCTATGCATCCGGGTAGTACCAAGATGTATCATGATTTGAGACAACATTATTGGTGGTCCGGTATGAAGAGAGACATTGCAGAGTTTGTGTCTAAATGTCTCACTTGTCAGAGGGTGAAAGCCGAGCATCAAGTTCCAACTGGGTTGCTTCAACCTTTGTCAGTGCCTGAGTGGAAGTGGGATAGAGTAACTATGGACTTTGTGTCTGGTTTGCCTTTGACACAAAGGAAGCATGATGCCATATGGGTGATTGTGGATAGATTGACTAAGACAGCTCATTTCCTTCCGGTGCGGATGGATTACTCTTTGGAGAAGTTGGCTGAGCTGTATATCCATGAGATTGTGAAATTGCATGGTGTCCCAATTTCTTTAGTGTCTGATCGAGATCCTAGATTCACCTCGAGATTTTGGAAGAGTTTGCATGGAGCTTTAGGTTCTCGATTGCATTTCAGTACTGCTTTCCATCCCCAGACAGATGGACAGTCAGAGAGAGTGATACAGATCATTGAGGATATGTTGAGAAGCTGTGTCATTGATTTCTCTGGAAGTTGGGACGGATTTTTGCCACTTGTGGAATTTGCCTATAATAACAGTCATCAATCGAGCATTGGTATGGCACCATTTGAGGCACTGTATGGTAGACGGTGCAGAACACCTCTTTGTTGGAGTGAACTTGGTGAAGGTAAAATAATTGGCCCTGATTTGATTCAAGAAACGGAAGAGAAAGTGAAGTTGATTCGAGGCAGGTTAAAAGCAGCTTCAGACCGACAGAAGTCTTATGCAGATCTGAAAAGGAGAGACATAAAATTTGATGTTGGAGATAAGGTATTTTTGAAAGTATCTCCTTGGAAGAAGATTTTGAGGTTCGGTCGGAAAGGAAAATTGAGTCCTCGTTTCATTGGGCCGTATGAAGTGTTAGAAAGAGTTGGGCCAGTGGCGTATCGACTTGCTTTGCCACCTGAGTTGGATCGTATTCATAATGTGTTTCATGTTTCTATGTTGAGGAGATATAGGTCGGATCCATCTCATGTGTTGTCAGTTGAATCTATTGAGGTAAGTCCAGATCTGACATTTCAAGAGGAACCAGTTGCTATTTTGGCACATGAAGTGAAAGAGTTGAGGAACAAGAGAGTGCCACTTGTGAAAGTGTTATGGAAGAATCATGGAAGAGAAGAGGCAACTTGGGAAAGTGAACAATTCATGCAAGAACAATATCCTCAGTTGTTTCAGAGTTGATTTCAGGTAATTTCGAGGACGAAATTTCTTTTTAGAGGGGGAGAATTGTAATATCCTTATTTATGCCCTAGTAGTCTTGGTGTTATTGTTGTTGCACTTGAGTTATGTTTATATTGTAATAAGTTGATAAGAAATTGGAAGAGAATGTTTATGTATGGTGATTGGGAAAGGAAATAGGGTTTAGAGACAAGTTTATATGTTGTGTATATGGTGATATATATAACATATAAAGTGGTCAAAATGGAAAGTCAAGGTGTTGGATAGTGGAGGAAGATATTTCTTTTATTATTGAGTAATTACATAATTGGGCACATAAGAGACAAAATGTTAGTTATATAGTTAAGGGTATTTTGGTAATTGTTTGAATTGGAATACTTGGTGGAGATTAAAGAAGAGTTGACTTTGTTTCTTGTGGTTGATATTTCTTCTTTCTTCTTGGTGTGGCCGGCTGAACAAAGGGACAAGGAGAGCAAGAGGATAATTGAAGGTTTTGATGATTTTAAGCTTGGATTGGTAGGAGTTTTCAAGTTTACAAGTTGGAATTTCAAGGAATTTCATTAATTGGTAAGTTTTCTCTTGTTTGCCTTTGTTATTTTTGAAGCTTGGTTTGAGTTGAGTTGTGTTTTGATGATGGTGTGATTTTAAGTGTTGATTTTGCTTGTTAGACGAGAAGTTGAGTTGGTGTTGGTATTGGAAGTGGTTGTGTTGAGTTTGTGTTAGGGTTTGAGTTTGTAAGTGTTGTCAATGTTATAGAAATTGATGTATTATATTATTGTTTGGATTAGGTTTTGGAAGAAGTGGTTTATCTTAATTGTAAAGTGAACAATCTTTGGAAGAGAAGATTTCTTGGAGTTTGTTTGAGTGTTTATAAGGTAAGTACAACTATTTGTTTACAAACATGCATATAATGTGTAAGCTTAACATTCTTTTGGTTGTAAATGTGTTGTGGTATCAAATGTGTTATTAATGTGTTTTGATGATGTAAATAAGTATTGAGGATGTTGATTGTGTCCATTTTAAATGAGGTTATGTTGTGTATAATGTGTTTGATGTTAAACAAAAGAAAGTTTGTTAAAGTTAGGGTTTATGCATGAGACACGTGAATTGGGGCGGTCGCGATTATTGAAGTGCGGTCGCGACTTAGATCGAACTTCTGACCGTGAAACCTACTGTGTTAAGGTTTCATCTTTGATTGTGAAGTGCGGTCGCGACTCAGATCGGATTTCTGACCGCGAAACCTACTGTGATAAATTTTATCTTTTGATTGTGTAGAACGGTCGCGACTTAGCTTAGTGCGACCGCGATAGTCGTTCTGTTCTGTTTTATTTGAAGTAAGTAAAGAATGTAAAGCATGTTGCTTATATGATAATGTAATGTGAATTGTGATTGATTATGATAATTAAGATGATATGTGAGGCCATTGTGCTTGGGCCAAGATGATTCAAATGAAATGGTTGAGGCATGATTGCCTAATAAATTATGAATTGTGAAATGAATTGAGAAAGAATAAATGAAATGTTAGTATGCCTAATGTGTTAATTCAACTTTCAGAGTCCTGTATTTGATGGCATGCCTATAACTCATTGGATAGGCGAAATGGGAGGCCCGTAAGCCGAGTCCAATTTGAGTAATGTTTATGAATCACTGGATAGGTGAAATGGGAGGCCCGTAAACCGATTCCAGTTGTAAAATGTGAATATGGAATGATGGTGAAATGGGAGACCCGTAAACCACTTCCATTTGAGAATTAGTAACAGTCTAGCCAGGTTGAGGATCTCCTCATGTTAATGGGTTGATGGTCCAAGAGACTGGGTCTGTTACGCTATCCATGGATAGAGTTATGATATATATTGCCTACGGGCTTGATGATTGTGATATTGAATCAAACACAGGGACTCTGAACTTTGAATAACATATTAGGGTGTTTTGGGCCAGGTATGTCTTAGGTTTAATGTAATTTAGGATTTATGAATCGTGACCATTGCCTAATGAAATTGATGAGTAATGATATATTATTATGTTCTGAAATGTAATTATGATATGATAATTTATGATGAATAAGTTATGACTTGCTATGTATTATTTACTTGATTGAGTGTCATGAGCATTGCATCAAGCATTTTGATAGTGTAGTTGTTTTACTAAGCCGTTGGCTTAGCGCGATTGTGTTCATCGCGCAGGTGTTAGAGAAGAACCCGAGAGATCCACTAGACCGAGTGAGTCTAGGAATTGAAGAGTTGTGTAGGACTTAAAGATCAAAGAGAAAGCTGCCAATCATGTATAGACTCTTTATGTTTTGTAAAGTATTGGATTTAATGTATATGTATATAATTTTGTAAACTTGTACTTGGATATATTTATATATGCAAATACATTTGATAAATTCCGCTGCGTATTAAATCAAATGTTTATACTTATTTTGTTTTATTTTAATAGTAAATACCATTATACTATATATATATATATTGCAAATTGTTTATGGAAAAATGTAGCATTCTTAGGTTCTATGTATGTTCATTACATGGTGGTGATATGTAGTGAACGTATTTGGAATTTAGGGGTGTTACAAAGCTGACTTGACCTGGTTGTGTCATGTGAGTGGTTCGTGCCTCTTTCCTTGGATGAGGGACACAGCCAAACCATGAAGTGTATTGGCCGTGTCTCATGTTTTTCACCATTTTTAATGCATCAAATTGAATTAAATCTCCATTGTTTTGTTCAACCTGGATCAAATCCTTCAAACAAACTTAAGTGCAAATTTAAAAACAATAAATCAAAAGCCAATAAATTACCCTAAAAATACATACACAAATGATCAAAACAAATACCCCACACTTAATTCTTTGCTTGTCCCCAAGCAAAGTTAAAAATCAAAACAAAATAAACAAGATAAATTTTGTCAAGTTCAAGAGTAATAAGGATGTATCAAGACTTCTATTTTCTTAAATATGCAATCAGTATCAAATCAAGAACAATAAGTACTCAAGCAATTTAATGGCCAATCCATGCATACCAAAATTGTCACTCCCTCACAACACCTGTTAAGTGTTTAATCAGGTAGTGTTTTAGCTCTCAACATTCAATTAAAGATTATCTCTATAGGCTTGCTTATCAATCAAATCTCCACCACCAAATTATAATCAAGCATCAAGTATAAGGTCTTTCATTGGGTTGTAATGGGGCTGAGGTAAAGGTATGACATTTAGGAATGTGAGTTTATTCAATAAGTTCAAAAGCACTTCATGTAACACCCCTTCCTAGCCTACATGTGCAAGCCGAGGAGAGGAGCCACACTATCTTAATGTTGCTACCAATTTTACTTAGTCAAATTTTAGTTCCGATTTTATAGAAATTTTGCCAGAGTTTCGCCTAGAAATTTGGGTCCCAAGTGTCGACAAAACTGGTTTTTTTGTTTTTTGAAAACATTTTTATACAAACCAGTGTGAGTACAATCAGTTCCAATACACTCCCAATGAATCCACCTTATACCCTCAACTACAAACCTGCAAGAAGAGTTCACACTTCTAATACAAAATAAAGTAGAGATTTATTATTATTACATACCAATAACATACAATATCATTTACTGATTCTCAATCTTATATATACATATACATGCCACAACTAGCTAACTCATAATGGGATCTAAAAGATCTACCCTAAGATATGCTGTGGGTCTGGTCGTCGCTTTTCAAGAATTTGATACTGCTCCGAACCTACGAGTCAAGGAAAACTTAACTCGCTGAGCGTTGTCGCTCAGTGGGTACTTTACCAATAAAAATAAAAGTAACATATGAAAGTATTTGAAATAAAAGGAAATGATTAAATCATAATTTAACCAACCTTAAACCAATAGAAATTATTGTACATTCAGTGTGATATGCTGCCAATAATGTAAAACCATAATTCAAACTTATTTTGCATTACATAGTTTAACAAAAAATATGACTTTGGCTGAGGCTCTACTGGTATATAGGGAACCATAGTGATAAGGCAGTGGCCCTCACCACTGTAACATAGGTGGCCCTCACCACCGATATCAGATCACAGGAATGCCCCTCACCATCCTGGTTATAACCAATGGGCCTCCCCATTGGCTTCAGTGGCCTCACCACTGAATAAAATATCATATCACAATAATGAGCAGTACTGCATGCGTTAGTATAGTGCACCATACCCTTATCTACCACTCCCACTATCCAGTAGAGCATAAAGATTAAAATAATTCACTTTAAGTCTCAAACTTCATTTAGAATGATTCGAGAAATCATTTTATTTCCCATCGCACTTTGCCATTTATGCCGCGCACCACATTCTTTAGTCAAACCATTACCCTTTTTCACATATTTAATATCCACAATAAACATATTAAACATTTCAAAGCATTCCTCAAAAGATCACAAATTGACCAAATGAATAGTGTCGCGGCACGAAAAATCGGCAACGCAAAATGGCATGACCAAATGAATAGTAAAATCTGGGTTTTCGTCAAAATTTCAGTCCACTTTAGTCATGTATTTGATCAAGTAAATGATCTTATTTTTTATTGAATTATTTCTTATGTTGACTAATTGCATGTAAAATTTCTTTGAAAAATTCATTCGTTTTCTGCCTCAAACAATTGCCACAAAAAAATCCAAAAAGCTGTCATTTTGGGACCATTTCGGCCCAAACATATGAAATACATAGGATAGTTTATTTTTCTTTTGCAAATCAATATGAAGGCTTCTTTAATGGTTAGGTGAAGATTCAAACACTTCCCTTTAATAAATTTTGCATGTTTAACTCAAATCAAACTAATTAAAGTTCATCAACATCAAAAATTCCATAAACCAAAGTTTTTAAGAAAAATAAAATTTCTTTTATGGTAAAGCACCAAACCTTATTATTTTACTTCCCCTTTTGCTTTTCCTCCTTCTCGTTCCTTAATCTTTGTTTTTCCTTCAAGAAATTTAAGAACACACCCTTAAACATAAACCTTAACAATTTATAATAATAAGCTATCCTCCATTTCTTTTCAAACTAAACCCTAATCTAACCTTATTAAACCTTAAAAACCTTGATTCTTTCATTTAATTGATTAATATCATAACTACTTAAAATTTTCCCAAATCCACCCTAAGAACCCTAATCTCCAATCTCCCAATAGTTATATAAATACCTAAAATTGATACTAGAATTGAATTCTACATACTTGAAAACCTTAAAACTTACCTTGAAAATCAAACTTGGCAAAACTTGGAAATCTTTTGATATTTTCCTATGGCGGCCGAATTTGGAAGTGGGAGAGAGAGAGAGAGTTTGTTCTTCATATCATTATATATATATAAGGAAAATGATGATCACTTTTGAATGAATGAGTGTTTTCAAACCAAATGTCCACACTTTTCTCTTTCTTCTTTATTATAACTTTTAAATGTCCACTTTTCATTAGCCCAAATGTCTCCTACTTTTATTTATTTAAAAACCCAAGTCCTTAAACTTTCTTTTAATTATATTTTAGCCCCTCCACCATCTTGTGTTGAAATATCTATGGTCTAATGTGTGAAAAGACCAAAATACCCTCTGGCGATTACTTGTTCATAACTTTTAACCCGTACAATTCCACGAGGCAAACTATGTATAGTTTTGATCCTCTTGACCTCTACTTTCTATTTTTAAAGTCTATTTTAGGTTTTCAAGTCATTTTGAAAAATTACCAATAAGCCCTCGACTTTTTACATTATTCCCTTTAGGTCCTTTCTTTGCTCGGGTGTTGCCCGGGCCCCATTTTTACTGACGATCATTTCCTACTTCGAATTCATGTATAATGACCAAAATGTCCCTAGTCAAAATCCCCTATATCTTCCAAACCGTGCGTTTTCTGGAAAAATCGTTACGCGTCGTTGTGACCCGATTTTTCACTATTTTCCATTTTTGGAATCTGTTATGTGCACTATTAAGAATATCCAGTAAGACTTTTGGAAATTATATTTACCTCCCCAAAACTTTTAAAAATTACAGTCACCTCCCCAAAACTTTTTGAAATTACAATCACCTCCCTAACACTTTGCATTTTTCTTCAATTAGGTCCCAGTGGTCCTATAACCTTATCTGGGGCTGTCGTCAGGAATTATCTTCTCCTTTCCCCTTCTCTCACTGTGCACGTGACTACTATGCATAAATGCGGTAGGCGGATGTGACAGTTCCTCCCTCATTAATTTAGGCTTCGTCCCGAAGCCCATCAAATTGAAATAAATATGGGTACTGCTTCCTCATAGTTTCTTCGCGTTCCCATGTAGCTTCTTCTACTTTGTGATTCCTCTAAAGCACTTTTACCAATGGAATCTTCTTATTTCGCAACTCTTTGATTTCTCGTGCTAAGATTTCTACCGGCTCTTCCTCATATGTCAGGTCAGGCTGAATCTCGATGTCTTGAGCTTGTATGATGTGGGTTGGATCTGAACGATACCTCCTTAACATTGAAACGTGGAAAACATCATGTATTTTACTTAATTCGGGTGGTAACGCCAATTGGTAAGCTACCGGACCTACCCGTTTAATAATCTCATATGGTCCGATGAATCTAGGGCTTAGCTTGCCTTTTTGTTTAAATCGTAACACTTTCTTCCAAGGAGTGACTTTGAGGAATACTCTATCGCCGACCTTGAATTGTATGTCTTTCCTCTTTAGATCCGCATATGATTTTTGCCTATCCGCCGCTGCTTTTAATCGGTCTCGAATGATCTCTACCTTTTCCTCAGTTTCCTTAACTATATCTGGCCCCAACATCTTTTCTTCGCTCAATTCTGTCCAGCAAACTGGAGTTCTGCATTTTTGACCATACAGTGCTTCGTAAGGAGCCATTTGTATGCTGGATTGATAGCTGTTGTTATATGCGAATTCCATTAAGCTCAAGTTTTTGTCCCAGCTGCCTTTAAATTCTAAAATGCATGCCCTCAGCATATCTTCCAAAACTTGAATTACTCTTTCCGACTGTCCATCTGTCTGGGGATGGAATGCTGTACTGTGGTACGTTCGAGTCCCAAGGGCTGTTTGGAATTTTTGCCAAAATTTTGACGTAAAGCGTGGATCTCGATCTGATATGATTGAAGTTGGAACTCTGTGGAGACGTACGATCTCTTTGATGTACAAGTCTGCCAACTTGTCTAGTGAGTAATCCACACGTACTAGTACGAAATGAGCAGACTTAGTAAGCCGATCCACGATTACCCAGATCGCGTCATGTTTGTTCCTAGTCATAGGCTATCCTGTGACAAAATCCATAGTAATACGATCCCATTTCCAGGTTGGAATCGTGATATGTTGTAGTAGTCCTGAGGGTAGTTGATGTTCTGCTTTCACTTGCTGATAGGTTAGACACTTTGTTACATGATCAATGATATCTCTTTTCATTCCTGGCCACCAGTAATACTCCTTCAAGTCCCGATACATTTTCATTACTCCCGGATGCATTGTGTAAGGACTGTTATGAGCTTCTTGCAAAATTTGTTTCTTCAGTTCCTTGGACTTAGGTACCACCATTCTTTTTTTGTAGTATAGGATACCATCAAGATGAATTTGATAGTCTCCTGAAGAGTGTTCCTGCGCCTGTTGACTCCACTTCTTCACTTGTTCATCTTCCCTCTGAGCCTCACGTATTTGTTCATGTAAGTTAGGTCACACGTGCATTTCTGTAAAGATAGCTCCATCTTCTGTGGGCTTTAATTCTACCCTCATAGCACGTAGCGCTTGCATTGATTTCCTGCTAAGTGCATCTGCTACGACATTTTCTTTGCCCGGGTCATAGTTAATCATATAATCGTAGTTGGCTAGCAATTGCATCCATTTTCACTGTCGCAGGTTTAAATCTTTCTACGTGGGCAAATACTTCAGGCTTTGATGATCCATATAAATGTAACACTTTTCCCCGTATAAGTAGTGTCTCCACGTCTTGTAAGCCAAAATAATCGCTGCTAGTTCTAAGTCATGCGTGGGATAATTCTTTTCGTGTGGCTTGAGCTGTCGAGAGACATACGCAATGACTTTGCCCTCCTGCATCAATATGCAACCTAACCCGATATGGGAGGCATCGCTATAGATCACAAAATCTTTTCCTGATTCGGGTTGTGTAAGAATAGGCGCTTCAGTAAGTTTTTGCTTCAGCCTTTCAAAGCTCTGTTGGCAAGCATCGGTCCACTAAAATTTGGCATTCTTCTGAAGTAGCTTGGTCATAGGTACGGCGATCATGGAAAACCCTTTGACGAATCTCCGATAATATCCTGCTAATCCTAAGAAACTACAGACTTCCGTTACTGTCTTAGGCGGCTTCCATTCCAATACTGCTTCTATTTTCTTGGGATCGACCCTTATTCATTATGCTGATACAATATGTCCCAAGAAGGTTACTTCTTCCAATCAAAATTTGCATTTACTGAATTTAGCGTATAACTGCTTTTCTCGCAGGGTTTGCAAAACAATCCTAAGGTGATGATCATGGTCCTCTCGATTCTTTGAATACACCAATATGTCGTCAATGAATACAACCACGAACTGATCCAAATACGGTTGGAAGATTCTGTTCATCAAATCCATGAATACTGCAGGTGCGTTCGTTAATCCGAAAGGCATAACGATGAATTCATAATGTCCATAGCGAGTTCTGAATGCGGTTTTTGGTATGTCTTCGTCTTTGATCCCTAATTGATGATAACCTGATCGTAGATCGATTTTTGAAAAGACTCCAGCACCTTTGAGTTGATCAAACAGATTGTCTATGCGAGGTAGCAGATACTTGTTCTTGATGGTCAGCTTATTGAGTTGACGGTAATCTACACAGAACCTTAAGGATCCATCTTTCTTTTTCACGAACAATACTGGTGCTCCCCATGGTGACACGCTTGGCCTAATGAATCCCTTATCTAAAAGTTCCTGTAGCTGTACCTTTAGTTCTTTTAGCTCTGCTGGTGCCATTCGATAAGGTGCGATGGATACTGGTGCAGCTCCCGGGTACACGTCTATGGTGAAATCCTCCTCTCGTTTAGGTGGTAATCCAGGTAAATCATCAGGAAATATGTCGGGAAAATCACACACAGTAGGTATATCTTGTAACTTTGGTGCCTCTTCTTTCGCTCCTAACGCGCATACCAGGTATGCCTCGCAGCCTTTTTGCACTAACCTCTTAGCCGTCATGGCAGAAATGATATTAGTTAGATAATCCTTCCTCTTTTCCAGTAAGGTCACTTCATCGCCATCTGACGTATGTAGAGTAACTCTCTTACGTTTACAGTCAACTAGTGTATCGTGTTTGGCCAACCAATCCATCCCAAGAATAGCGTCGAATTCTTGAAATGGTAGTTCAAATAAGTCTCCCCGAAAGATATGTCTGTGTATCTCCACAGGGCAATCTTTCACTACGTTCCTCGTATTCACCTCACTCCCTAAAGGACTAGTCACTAATATTCCCTCTTCCTCTAGTTCTACCTTTAGGTTCCCAAGTTTTTCATTTTTCATGCACATATATGAATGGGAAGAACCTGGATCTATTAAAATGTAAAGCGAAACTCCAAATATAGACAACTGACCTGCAATCACGTCGAGCGCTTCTTCATCTTCTCGCCCCCTCATGGCATACATTCTAGCGGGAGCCCTCGCTTCTGGTCGATTCACCGTCTCAGATTGCATACGTGATGGATTTTCATTCCTGCCTCTGCCTCGGCCTCGCCCTGCTGCCGCTTGCGATCCCTCAGTATACCTAGGTCGATTCTGCATTCGCTGGGGACACTCTCGCATAAGGTGGTCTAAAGATCCACATATATAGCATGCAAATGTCTGACCCCAACATTCTCCTAGGTGACGGCGTCCGCATTGATCACAGCGTGGATTAGTATTTTCGCCTTCATTACCTCTCGGACCGGTTGAAAAGTTACCTCCGCTTTGGTTGAATCCTCTTCCTTGCCCTCTTCCGGATCGTCCGGTACTAGCGACTGAGGTGGCTTGACTTGGGCCATTGCGATTCGATCCCTGACTGTAAACTCGGCGTTGACTGCCTCCCGTGGAAGCACTGCCTCGAAATCGCTTCCTTAATGATTGGTAATTTCCCGAATAGTTTTGGGTACCTCTCTTCTGTTTCATCTTCTGTCTTCTATTCTGCTCATCATACTAACATTGCTCTACTTCCAGAGCCCTAGTGACCAACTCGGAAAATTCCTTGATATTAGCAGCAATTAGCTGCATCCTAATCTCATTATTCAAACCATCCTAGAACTGCTTACATCTATCATGTTCGTCTTCAATTGTCTTCTTGGCATACCTACTCAGCCTAGTAAATTCCCTCTCGTATTCGGCAACGGTCAGTCGACCTTGCTTTAAGTGTAAAAACTCCTTTTTCCTGGCATCTAGGTATGCCTCCGATATAAACTTCCTCTTGAACTCATTCACAAAGAAATCCCATGTCCTCTGTTCCAGTGGAACTCGTTGTTGAACTGTGTCCCACTATATATATGCTTCTTCCACTAATAAGGAAGTAGCACATACTACTCGCTCTTCTGGCGTACACCGTAACTGATCTAAGGCTCGTACCGTCCCTTCTAGCCAATACTCGGCTGTAGAAGAATCATCGTCCCTTCGAGCCCTAAACTCCTTCGCCCCGTACTTCCTTATCTTTTCGATCGGGGGTTTTCTTTCCCCTCCTACAGCAGGTACTAGTACGGGTGTTGGCGCTGGTGGTGGTGCTGGGGCGGCACCGGCTATCTGCCGTAATACGGTAGCCATTTGTTGTAACATTTTGTTGGGAATAGGAGCATCAGCTGGTGGTTGCTCCGACGCAGGTGTCTCCGATACATTCATTTCTACAGTTCGGGAGGCCTGAGACTCAACCTCCTCCTCTATATCACGCTGTGCTATTTGCGACATCTAAAGAACAGAGCAAACGTATACAATCCCATCATCAGTAACGACCCAGCCCAACAACATTATTACCCTAGGTGGCATGTATATACATATAAAATTCTTAAATAACACATATACAACACAAATTTTATTTATTTCCAAGCAAAAGTTTTTACATTACTAGGAAGCCCTTATGTACATTCCAAAATTTAGGACTCCTTACTACTATATCATCATGTCATACTACCATACAATGTCTACCCGATATCACATATATACATAACCAAAAGATCCTCCAAAACGCAACACATTCCGAAGCTCAGTGAGTAGGTGCCCTAGGTGAGGTGGCACTGTCAGAAGAATACTCTTCTATCTCAGGATCAAAGTCTGGGTCATGCGACGCTTCACCAGGTAAGTACTGGCCTAGCTCCTGACCCTCTCCTGTAAAGCACGGATCTCTCTATGTGCTACTCCGAGGCTCCTACAGGCACTATCAAACTCCACAATATAACTAAGCCTGTCCTCCTTTAACATCTGCACGTCCCTCATCAAGGTGGTAATCATCTCATGTTTTTCTCTCAGGTCTTTACGATCCTGTATACTTCGATCTGCCAGAATTTCTATGGTTTCATCTTGCTCTTGTACTATTTGCTTTAGCCTCTCTACTTCCATCCTCAGCTCCCTCATCTCATCGTTTTGATCACCCATAATTACTCCTGTTATAATTAGAATAACATAACTAACAATACTCCACACATGTATAGTTACATAATTAAAACCCCTATCCTAACCCTATGTGTCATACATTTAACGTTTAGTTCAACTAACTACCCAGAATCGGCTAAACTTGGGCTTTGATACCACAATTGTAACACCCCTTCCCGGCCTACATGTGTAAGCCGAGTAGAGGCGCCACACTATCTTAATGTTGCTACCAATTTTACTTAGTCAAATTTTAGTTCCGATTTTATAGAAATTTTGCCAGAGTTTCGCCTAGAAATTTGGGTCCCAAGTGTCGACAAAACTGGTTTTTTTGTTTTTTGAAAACATTTTTATACAAACCAGTGTGAGTACAATCAGTTCCAATACACTCCCAATGAATCCACCTTATACCCTCAACTACAAACCTGCAAGAAGAGTTCACACTTCTAATACAAAATAAAGTAGAGATTTATTATTATTACATACCAATAACATACAATATCATTTACTGATTCTCAATCTTATATATACATATACATGCCACAACTAGCTAACTCATAATGGGATCTAAAAGATCTACCCTAAGATATGTTGTGGGTCTGGTCGTCGCTTTTCAAGAATTTGATACTGCTCCGAACCTACGAGTCAAGGAAAACTTAACTCGCTGAGCGTTGTCGCTCAGTGGGTACTTTACCAATAAAAATAAAAGTAACATATGAAAGTATTTGAAATAAAAGGAAATGATTAAATCATAATTTAACCAACCTTAAACCAATAGAAATTATTGTACATTCAGTGTGATATGCTGCCAATAATGTAAAACCATAATTCAAACTTATTTTGCATTACATAGTTTAACAAAAAATATGACTTTGGCTGAGGCTCTACTGGTATATAGGGAACCATAGTGATAAGGCAGTGGGCCTCACCACTGTAACATAGGTGGCCCTCACCACCGATATCAGATCACAGGAATGCCCCTCACCATCCTGGTTATAACCAATGGGCCTCCCCATTGGCTTCAGTGGCCTCACCACTGAATAAAATATCATATCACAATAATGAGCAGTACTGCATGCGTTAGTATAGTGCACCATACCCTTATCTACCACTCTCACTATCCAGTAGAGCATAAAGATTAAAATAATTCACTTTAAGTCTCAAACTTCATTTAGAATGATTCGAGAAATCATTTTATTTCCCATCGCACTTTGCCATTTATGCCGCGCACCACATTCTTTAGTCAAACCATTACCCTTTTTCACATATTTAATATCCACAATAAACATATTAAACATTTCAAAGCATTCCTCAAAAGATCACAAATTGACCAAATGAATAGTGTCGCGGCACGAAAAATCGGCAACGCAAAATGGCATGACCAAATGAACAGTAAAATCTGGGTTTTCGTCAAAATTTCAATCTACTTTAGTCATGTATTTGATCAAGTAAATGATCTTATTTTTGACTGAATTATTTCTTATGTTGACTAATTGCATGTAAAATTTCGTTGAAAAATTCATTCGTTTTCTGCCTCAAACAATTGCCACAAAAAGATCCAGAAAGCTATCATTTTGGGACCATTTCGGCCAAAACATATGAAATACATAGGATAGTTTATTTTTCTTTTACAAATCAATATGAAGGCTTCTTTAATGGTTAGGTGAAGATTCAAACACTTCCCTTTAATAACTTTTGCATGTTTAACTCAAATCAAACTAATTAAAGTTCATCAACATCAAAAATTCCATAAAACAAAGTTTGTAAGAAAAATAAAATTTCTTTTATGGTGAAGCACCAAACCTTATTCTTTTACTTCCCCTTTTGCTTTTCCTCCTTCTCCTTCCTTAATCTTTGTTTTTCCTTCAAGAAATTTAAGAACACACCCTTAAACATAAACCTTAACAATTTAGAATAATAAGCTATCCTCCATTTCTTTTCAAACTAAACCCTAATCTAACCTTATTAAACCTTAAAAACCTTGATTCTTTCATTTAATAGATTAATATCATAACTACTTAAAATTTTCCCAAATCCACCCTAAGAACCCTAATCTCCAATCTCCCAATAGTTATATAAATACCTAAAATTGATACTAGAATTGAATTCTACATACTTGAAAACCTTAAAACTTACCTTGAAAATCAAACTTGGCAAAACTTGGAAATCTTTTGATATTTTCCTATGGCGGCCGAATTTGGCAGTGGGAGAGAGAGAGAGAGTTTGTTCTTCATATCATTATATATATATATAAGGAAAATGATGATCACTTTTGAATGAATGAGTGTTTTCAAACCAAATGTCCACACTTTTCTCTTTCTTCTTTATTATAACTTTTAAATGTCCACTTTTCATTAGCCCAAATGTCTCCTACTTTTATTTATTTAAAAACCCAAGTCCTTAAACTTTCTTTTAATTATATTTTAGCCCCTCCACCATCTTGTGTTGAAATATCTATGGTCTAAGGTGTGAAAAGACCAAAATACCCTCTAGCGATTATTTGTTCGTAACTTTTAACCCGTACAATTCCACGAGGCAAACTATGTATAGTTTTGATCCTCTTGACCTCTACTTTCTATTTTTAAAGTCTATTTTAGGTTTCCAAGTCATTTTGAAAAATTACCAATAAGCCCTCGACTTTTTACAAAATTCCCTTTAGGTTCTTTCTTTGCTCGGGTGTTGCCCGGGCCCCGTTTCTACTGACGATCATTTCATATTTACCCCCTTAACGTCCTCTACTCACTCTTGTGTTTATTTCCTACTTCGGATTCATGTATAATGACCAAAATGTCCCTAGTCAAAATCCCCTATATCTTCCAAACCGTGCATTTTCTAGAAAAACCATTACGCGTCGTTGTGACACGATTTTTCTCTATTTGCCATTTTTGGAATCTGTTATATGCACTATTAAGAACATCCAGTAAGACTTTTGGAAATTTTATTTACCTCCCCAAAACTTTTGAAAATTACAGTCACCTCCCCAAAACTTTTTGAAATTACAATCACCTCCCTAACACTTTGCATTTTTCTTCAATTAGGTCCCAGTGGTCCTATAACCTTATCTGGGGCCGTCGTCAGGAATTATCTTCTCCTTTCCCCTTCTCTCACTGTGCACGTGACTACTATGCATAAATGCGGTAGGCGGATGTGACACTTCAAGAACGAAGTAAACAACATAATACAACCGAACAATCCCAAGACACCTTCCACTCACATACCACTTGACATTAAAGACCTTTCCAAGGGAACTCACTCATTAAATTTTGCAATGATCATTTCCAAATTTATTCCAACCCTACGAAAAAGAATAACAACTTCTTTTATTTTGATTCTTCTCTCTTTTTTTATTTTTTATTTTTTTTATTTTTTGATTTATTTTTTAATCAAAATAGGGTTTGCAGCTAAAGAACACAATACTTTGCAATTTTAAACCCACTGTAGTGTTAGTGTATATGCCCTAGGCCATTGATTTGGACCTTAATGTTATTTTTTTTATTTTTCCACTGCGGCAAAAGAGTTGCAGATTCTTCTCGATTTACTAACAGTGGTATCAGAGCCCCTTGTTGATTCCATTTAATTCGAAATATGCCATGTTGATGTGTTGATGTGATCTATTGTTTTTCGAATGGCATGATTGGATTCGTTTTATCATTTGATGATGATTCGAATCTGTTATATGAGATATAACCTAAATCGTTGTTGATATATGATGTCAAAGATGACCAATTGTATAAGATACAATTCTGTGAAGTCGAATTAGGGTTGGTATACAATCTGTTATGGTTTTGAATTAGGGTTAATATGATTAATTCAATTCGTTTATTCATATTGAATGTATACATAGATTTCGATTTTGATTAATATGATTATTCAGTAAATCATTTTCTAAGGTTTCTTGTAATAGTTCTCTGTTAATATGATTAATAGATTGCTATTATATTCTGTTTAATATGATTGACAGAATAAGGGTTTTGACAGAAAATAATTAATTGGATTAATGATTCTGTTTAGCTTCGAGGGGCGCTACCCCTTCGGAACCCCGCCCGCTGACCGGCCAGCGGGACCGCCGTGTGCGCAGCGCCTTATAGTTCGTTCTGGTGACATTATGAATGTCAACCTATTTGGTTATTTTAAGATGTTTATATGAAATATGCTATGATTATTTGATGTCTTGGCATGGTGCATAGTATGGCCTTATGACCTATGTGATTGGTTTATTTATATCTTAATTTTGGGTAAATATGGCATGCGTGTCGTTTATTTTGTTGTAATTTATTTTACTAGTAGTTAGATTTTCTTTTATTGTAATAAATGAAGATTCAAGCTACAATGTTTATGATAGAGATTCATACCAAGGAGAAGATGATTCCATGGTGATGGAAGCACAAGCTCAAGTTTTGAAGATATGTAACATTGCAAGTGTTGTAATAGATAGGTTTTTCACCTAGGGTTGCCTATATGATCTTCATTTGGTCTCATGAAGATCATATCTAGTTTGGCCATACTATGTCACGTTTATTTTTATCGAATATGTATGAGATGTCATGTTTGATAGTTTATATATGCATATAGGATGTGATATATAAATGTTAATTTTAACATGTTTTCAAAATTAAATGGAATGAACCCTCACTATTAATCTAAGTTTTAATGCCATCCATATCTTAAACACTTATCAAGGCTAAGATCACCTAAATGTAGATTTTGCCAAAGCAAAGTACTTTAGGTTATCCTAGTAAGATATGATGAGTAATGGTGCTGCTCATGCGTTTAAAATTTGTTAGACTTAATTAGGCTATCAAAATGGTTTTGGGCCTAAGGCATTAGATGGGGTATAACATGCTATGACATATGATGTCATGATCCCATATTATCTAAGAGTTACATGTGATGTAATTGGTAAGGGGTTACCTACCATAATAACTTGATTTTAAGTGTCATGCCAAAGCTGACTTAATATTAAGTAAAAATTGGATCTTAGCCCACTAAAATGTCATTGTGATGATTGAGGGTTATATTTTAGTGGGATTTTAATTACTTATCACCTTTTATTAATTAAAATTTGCATATTTTGTAGATTGAAATGGCTACCAACAATAACTCCACTTTATCACTGCGATCCATCCTTGAGAAGGAAAAACTGAAAGAGAATGGGACTAATTTTGTTGATTGGTTTAGGAACCTGAGAATTGTTCTCAAACAAGAAAAGAAGTCCTATGTGCTTGATGAAGCTGTCCCTGAGTCACCTCCTGCTAATGCTTCTAATGCTGATAAGAACAAGCATAAGAAGCATATGGATGATTCCAATGACATTGGATGTCTTATGCTTGCTACTATGTGTCCAGAACTTCAGAAGGATCTGGAACACTTGGAGGCTTATGAGATGAGTGTCCATCTCAAACAAGCTTTCCAACAGCAAGCTAGGCAGGATAGATTCGACACTGCTGTTGCATTATTTGACTGCAAGATGTCAGAGGGCGAATCGGTTAGCGCTCATGTTTTGAAAATGAAGGGCTACATTGATCACCTTGCCCGACTTGGATATCCCTTGAGTTTAGAACTCTCCACGGATTTGATCCTTCATTCTTTGCCCAGCAGTTTTTCACATTTTGTTATGAACTATAATATGAACAACATGGAAAAGTCCATTCCTGAGCTACATGGTATGCTCAAAACTGCTGAAGGGAATATCAAAAAGCCCACTAAGGCTACCCATGTATTGAATGTCAATAAGGGTAAGCCTATGAAGAAGAAAGGCAAGGCAAAGGGTAAAAGCAACAGTTGCTACAAAGCCTAAGGGACAGCCCAAGCCAAAAGTACCCAAGGCACCTGCTCCTAAGGAAGGAACTTGTCACCATTGCAAGGAGCCTGGGCATTGGAAAAGAAATTGCCCACTTTATTTGGCTGAATTGAAGAAATCGAAGGGTAGTGCGACTACATCTTTAGGTATATATGTTATAGAAATTAACTTATCTGCTTCTACTTCATGGGTATTGGATACTGCATGTGGTTCTCACATTTGTACAAATGTGCAGGGACTCAAAAGGAGTAGATCACTGAAAAGGGGCGAAGTTGATCTACGAGTTGGGAATAAAGCAAGAGTTGCTGCACTAGCTGTAGGATCTTATGAACTTCATATGCCTAATGGCTTTTTGTTAAATTTGAACAATTGCTATTATGTTCCTACTCTGAGTAGGAATCTTATTTCAGTTTCAGTTTTGGATGATGAAGGTTTTTCATTTTTAATTAAAAATAAGACCTGTTCTATTTTTTATAAAGATGATTTGCTTTATGGTATTGCAAGATCTTTTAATGGCCTTTATGTCCTTGACTTAGATGATTCTAGGGAGAATCATATTTATAACATAAACTCTAAGAGAATTAAGCCAAATGACCTAAACCCTACATTTTTATGGCATTGTCGTCTTAGCCATATAAATGAGAAATGCATTTCTAAACTCCATCAAGATGGATTATTAGATTCATTTGATTTTGAATCATTTGATAAATGTGAATCTTGTTTGCTTGGCAAAATGACAAAGAATCCTTTCATCGGACAAGGTAAAAGGGCTAATGACTTGCTAGGACTAGTACATACAGATGTATGTGGCCCGTTAAGCATTAGTGCCAGAGGAGGATATAATTACTTCATTACTTTTACTGATGATTTCAGTAGGTATGGCTATGTCTACCTAATGAAACATAAGCATGAGGCTTTTGAAATGTTCAAAACTTTTCAAAATGAAGTACAAAATCAACTTGGTAAAACTATTAAGGTGCTTCGATCTGATCGAGGTGGTGAATTTTTGAGCCAAGAGTTTGACGAACATCTAAGAAATTATGGAATTGTTTCACAATTAACTCCTCCAGGAACTCCACAGTGGAATGGTGTTTCTGAAAGAAGAAATCAAACTTTATTAGATATGGTTCGATCTATGATGAGTCAAGCAGATCTTCCATTATCGTTTTGGGGTTATGCCTTGGAGACAGCTGCTTTTGTTTTAAACCGTGTACCATCTAAAGCGGTTGAAAAGACACCATATGAGATATGGACTGGCAAAACACCTAGTTTGTCTTTTCTTAAGATTTGGGGTTGTGAAGCTTATGTGAAAAGACCAGTTTCAGATAAGTTAGCTCCAAAATCTGCTAAATGTATCTTTGTGGGATATCCTAAGGAAACTAAAGGATATTATTTCTATATTCCATCTGAGAACAAAGTGTTTGTTGCTCGAAATGGAACCTTTTTGGAAAAGGAATTCATTTCTAAAAGAACTAGTGGGAGTACAGTTCAATTAGATGAATTTATAGAACCACAAGAAGATATTGAAACCGCCTGTAGAAACAGTTTCAGAACCACAAGCCATTGTGGAAACTGAAAATGTTACACAAGTTCTGCACAGATCTGATAGACCACGTCATCAGCCTGAGAGATATGGATTTCTCATGACTGAAAGTCATGAAGTTTTGCTCATAGATCAAGATGAGCCAACTACCTATCTTGAAGCTGTGTCAGGTCCAGATTCAGAGAAATGGCTTGGAGCCATGAACTCTGAGATGCAGTCCATGTTTGACAACCAAGTTTGGGCCTTAATTGATCCTCCCGAAGGTATTAAGACTATTGGTTGCAAATGGGTTTTCAAGAAGAAAATTGACATGGATTGAAATGTGCAAACCTATAAAGCAAGGTTGGTTGCTAAAGGTTTCAAACAAACTCATGGTATAGACTATGATGAAACCTTTTCTCCAGTTGCTATGATTAAATCTATTAGGATTCTCCTTGCCATTGCTGCATACTATGATTATGTGATATGGCAAATGGATGTCAAAACCGCTTTCCTTAATGGAAATTTACTCGAGGATGTGTACATGACACAACCTGAGGGTTTTGTAAATCCTGAGAATTCTGGGAAGGTTTGCAAGCTTCAAAGGTCCATTTATGGATTGAAACAAGCATCTCGAAGCTGGAATCTTTGTTTTGATGAAACAGTTAAGAACTTTGGTTTCATTCAAAATGAAGATGAACCATGTGTTTACAAGATGGTTAGTGGGAGTGCTAACGTGTTCTTAGTCCTATATGCAGATGACATATTGATCATTGGAATTGATGTCTCCACTTTACAAAAGGTTAAAGATTGGTTAGGGAATTCTTTTTCAATGAAGGACTTGGGTGAGGCTGCATATATCCTTGGTATAAGGATCTATAGAGATAGATCTAGAAGGATAATTGGCTTAAGTCAAAGTACATACATTGACAAAGTGTTGAAGAGGTTCAACATGCAAGATTCCAAGAAGGGATTTTTGCCTATGTCACATGGAATTCATCTTAGCAAGAATCAATGTCCTAAGACATCTGATGAGCGAGCTAGAATGAATAAGATCCCTTATGCTTCTACTATTGGATCTATTATGTATGCCATGCTATGTACTAGACCTGATGTCTCATATTCTTTGAGCACAACAAGTAGATATCAAGCTGATCCTGGTAAGGGTCACTGGACAGCTGTTAAGAACATTCTTAAGTATCTAAGAAGAACTAAGGATGCTTTCTTGGTTTATGGAGGTTTGGAAGATGAGCTAGTTGTAAATGGTTACACAGATGCTAGTTTCCAAACTGATATAGATGATTACAAATCGCAGTCAGGTTTTGTATTCAAATTGAATGGTGGAGCCATTACTTGGAAAAGTTCCAAGCAGAGCACAGTAGCAGATTCTACAACAGAAGCTGAGTATATAGCAGCATCAGATGCAGCTAAGGAAGCAGTTTGGCTGAATAAATTCATCACTGAGTTTGGAGTGGTGCCTAGCATTGCTAATCCTATGGCTATCTATTGTGACAACAATGGTGCCATAGCGCAAGCAAAAGAGCCAAGGTCCCATCAGAAATCTAAGCATATACTCAGGCGATTTCACCTCATTCGAGACATCATTGATAGAGGTGATATCAAGATATGCAAAGTTGACACAAATGACAACATAGCAGATCCATTGACAAAGCCTCTCTCGCGGGTCAAGCATGATCAGTACACTAGGTCTATGGGTATGAGATATTTGTTAGACTAGGCCTAGTGCAAGTGGGACTGTTAGTGTATATGCCCTAGGCCATTGATTTGGACCTTAATGTTATTCATTTTTGTTATTAATAAAGAAGTTTTTATTATCATTGTTATGTTTGCATGTTATATATAATAATGATTATTTCCCTGGTTTATTATTGTTATGGAGATAATAATAAATATAACTAGTGTAATATTGATTTGATAATCATAAGATGATTATAGGTATGAAGATACAAATCAATATTATGGATACATGTTAGAGAACAGTGTATTGGATAGACCCACATAGATATCACTTCATGGTTTAATGTCATAAGTGTATCTCATAATAGTTTTCATTTAATCCTTTGACTTGAGATTGTCATAGTTTCCAACACAAGGAATATTATGTTTTGACATGATCAAACGTTATCTGTAACTAGATAATTATAAAGGTTATGCTTGAACATGGTATAAATTATGTAGAGGAAAATGAACAATCAAGATGGAATTTGTCCCTCTCTATGAGAGAGATATCTTCTGGGCCCCTCGATAAGTGTAACTGAGAAATGCATGGCCGTGCTCAAATAAGTTGATACAAGATCAATCTTATTTGTTTATCAGTTAACTTGGAGATCGAGGAATATTATGCATTTCATTCCTCCTCCCAATGTTACCTACTCTTTGGCAACGATCACAGTGCTTACAATAATCTTGAGCATCTTTAAATAAAGTGGGCCAGTAAAAACCACTTTGAAGCACCTTTTCTGCAGTTTTTCTGTAATATCCCAATATATGACCTAGAAGTTTTAATACAATTGTTGTGTGATTTGAATTAAAGGTATATATGTTTTTACAAAGGAAATGATTGTGTTAATGAAATGTATATGTTGTATATATGTTAATATATTAAACATATAAGTTGGTCAAAGGATAGTCAAGAGAAGAGAAAGGTGTGGTGGAGGATTTTTGGTAATTATTATTATTATTATTATTATTATTATATATATATGTATATGTGGCTAACGTGAGAAGAGAAAAGGATATTTTCTTTCTTCTTCTTCTCCTTTTGGTTCTTGCATGAGAGAGAGAGAGAGAAGGATGATAGAGAGGTGATGATCTTCATTAAAACCTTAGGGTTTTAAGAGAATTGAAGATAGAGATTGAAGATTTGTCAAGATATTCAAGTAAGTATTTTCTTGTTTTCTTTTGTTGTTGTTGAAGTTTTGTTTGAAGTGAATTTTGATTTGTTGGGATTTTAATTTGGTGTGGTTAAGATGTGTTTATAAGTGGTGAAAGTGATTATAAGTTAAATTGGTGTTGGTTTTGGTTTGGAAATGGTAAGTTGAGTGGATATTGAAATTGAAAGAATAAGAATGATGTTGGTTTAGGGTTTTGAGATGGTATGTGTTTAAATGTGTTGTTAATGATTTGTTAATAAGAATATTGTGATGAATAGGTAAAATAAGTGTTAATAATATTGATTATGTCTATTTGAATGAGGTGGTGTTGTGTATAATGTGTTTAAATGCAGTTGGAAGAGTTTTGTTCATTTTAGGGTTTTTGTTCATGTGAGACACGGGCAAATCAAAGAAGAGACACGGCCAAGACTTAATATTTTTGGGTGACACGGCCAATTTGAGGGAAGTTTGGCCGTGTTGGATGAGATTAGGGAGAGACACGGCCACTGGCTTGGCCGTGTCCCTTGCCCGTGTTTGCCACTGCCTGATGTTGGTTGAGAGACACGGCCGTGTCCCCTGCCCGTGTCTGCCTCGGCTTGAATTGGTGTTGAGAGACACGGCCACAAGCTTGGCCGTGTCCCTTAAGTGTGTTGGCTACTGTGATTTTTCCTTGCTCCTCTTACATGGTTGAGTTTGAACTTACATTTAGTAATGCATATGCTACTATATGAACAAGGTTATGTATTATGTGCATTGTGAATCTTGTGAATGGTAATGTGTATATGAATAATGTATTTTGTAATGTTACATCAATGATGCTATAGGTAAAATGTGAAGGATATGATGAGGTAATTGATTATGTATAGCTTGATGGGAGTAGCTCTTGAGGTAAGTACAAATTTACCTAGAAGCATTCTTTTATATGATTTTGAAACTTAAAACAATGTTAAGTAAATTATATTATTGTTAATACAATGTGATTAATGTTGTCAATTGGATAGTGTGAAAGTTATAATGATGATTCAAAAAGGTATGTGCAATGTGATTTGTTGTGATAAATGTTTTAATAATGCATGGTGTAAATGTGCCTTGAGAAATGATGTAATGTGATATTATCATGGTTGATAATAATGATCAAAATGAAATAAATGGATATATGGTTTATATGACAATGAATCTAAGATACATATGCAATGTAATTGATTATGTATGCTTGGATGATAAAGTGTATATGGTGGATTGAGATGAAAGGTGATATGAAGCCATTGTGTTTGGCTATGATGATTCAAATGTGATGTGAAGCCATTGTGTTTGGCTATGACGTTTCAATTGAGATAAATGAGGCATGTTTGCCTAAATGATGATGAGAATTGAGAATGAAAGTGCTAATGAAATAATGAATGAATTGTGTGGCTAATGTGTTATTCCATTTTCAGAGTTTGTTGTTGGTGGCATGCCTAATATTAGTAACAATCTCTTGAAGTTAGGTTGGATTGATCCTTGAAGCCAAGTTGGGTTGAAGTTTAACATGTTTTACTCCCCTTGAAGCTTGGTTGGGTCAAATCCTTGAAGCCTAATTGAGATGTTACAACCCTTGAAGCTAGGTTGGATTGGTTCTTGAAGCCAAGTTGGGTTGATGCTTAGCATGCTTTGCTCCCTTTGAAGCTTGGTTGAACCTAATCCTTGAAGCCTAGTTGGGATTATGATAATGATAAATGTGATAACAAAACCAAAGCATTAACTCTGAAAATTGAATGGCATAGTAGCGGTTGTTGGGCCCGAGTCTGTCTTTGTTGTCAATATGATATACTAATGTTGAAATAAATGAGTAATGAGATCTATGGTTGACTTTGTTGGCAATGTGACTTATGATTGGTGAATTGTAAAAAAAATAATGCTATGAAGTATGTTGTGTAATGTGTGTATTGATGTGTTAATTGTGAGTGTTATTAATGTATTATGGTTGGTGAATTGTGAATTAAACAATGTTATGAAGTATGATGTGTAATGTGTAATGTGTATATTGATATACTAATTGTGAGTATTAATGATGGATTGCGGATAATGATGCAATTGAATGATGTAATGATTGCCTTTGTTGAAAATGTGATTCATGAATGTTGAATTGTGGATAATGATTTAATTGAATGGTGTAATGAGATGTAAGGTTATGTAGTATGGCATGATAATATTGTATAAATGAGTTATTGAAAAGAGATTTGATTTTGAGAAGTTATGTTGAAAATATCTGATTCTGGAAGTATAATGTTCTATGTGAATATGTATATAATCTATGAGATTAGTGGGAGTACATGAAAAATACAATAAGAAAGGAAAAACAGGATAAGAAAACAATAAAACATGATACTAAAAATATGAGGTACGATTCTTTTGTATAGTATATTTTAATATTTATTTGTACTACTAAGCTCTCGAGCTTAGCGCGGATGTGTAATCGCGCAGGTAGCTTGGTGGAAGATGTGAAGTCTTTCGTTATACCACGAGAAGAGTAAGAGTTTGTCGAGACCAACTAGAGGGTAATGCATACATGTTTAATTTTAATTATGATGTATTTCTGATGAGAGAGTATTTATATGTATAAATGAAGTTTTAATTAAGACAATGATTTTGTAAAATGATATTTAAATTAACGTAATATGGTTTGAACTCTGTTGCAGGTTTTTAAAAGGTAACAACAAGTGGCATCCTTATACTTTATATACTTACTGTATGAATACTAGGTATATGTACAGTACTTATATAGGGTATCGGGGTGTTACATTTTCTACCTCCAAAATGACCCCCACAGTGAAGGTCATGACAAAATTGAAGAACACTCAGTTGTTCTTCCTCAGAAACACACCTGCGAACTATCTCATCTTTGCAAATCCGGAATAGATAAGGTTCATCCCAAAAATAAAACTTACTCAAGTGTAGAAACCTTTTCTTTTCCTGAAAAGACATGTTAGATCGCAAAATACCACAAGAAAGATAGTTAGCAATATCTGCAAACCACGGTGCATCAATTACCACAAACAAATGCTCATCAGGAAATGCTTCTAAATTTTTATGAATGCTATCAGATGCAAGATTTTCATTAAAGTAGGGTAATCTGGATAAATGATCAGCAACAACATTCTCACTACCCTTAGTATCCCTGATCTGGAAATCAAACTCTTGCAATAACAACACCCATCTAATTAAGCGCGGTTTAGCATGCTGTTTTGTTAAAAGATATTTAAGAGCTGTATGGTCAGAATGAACAATAATTTTTGACCCTATTAAATATGCTCTAAATTTGTCTAAAGCAAAAACAACAGCTAACATTTCCTTCTCAGTTGTGGTGTAGTTCATTTGTGCACTGTTCAGGGTTAAACTAGCATAATAAATTACCCTCAAATATTTGTCAACCCTTTGCCCAAGAACAGCTCCTACTGCATAATTAGAAGCATCACACATGATTTCAAAAGGTAAAGACTAGACAGGAGCTACAATCACAGGTGCACTAGTCAATTTTTCCTTAAGAGAATTAAAAGCTTGCATGCATTGTGCTGTAAATTCAAATGGAACATATTTCCCCAATAAATGGCACAATGGTTGGCTTATTTTGGAAAAATCCTTAATAAACCTCCTGTAAAATCCTGCATGCCCTAAAAAACTTCTTATTCCCTTAACAGAGGTAGGTGGGGGTAACTTAGCAATCAATTCAATTTTAGCCTTATCCACCTCAATCCCTTTACTCGACACCACATGACCTAAGACAATGCCCTGAGTAACCATAAAATGACTCTTTTCCCAACTTAAAGTGAGGTTACATTCAATGCATCTCTCAAGCACACGAACAAGTTTATCGAGGCAATTATCAAAAGAATTACCAAAAACAGAAAAATCATCCATAAATACCTCAATAAAATCGTCGATCATATCTGAGAAGACAGACATCATGCATCTCTGAAAAGTTGCAGGTGCATTGCACAAGCCAAAGGGCATACGTCAAAATGCATAAGTCCCAAAAGGGCAAGTAAAGGTTGTCTTTGACTGATCCTCTGGAGCTATTGGCACCTGATAGTAACCTGAAAGGCCATCCAGAAAACAATAATGTGAGTGTCCAGAAAGTTTATCTAACATCTGATCAATAAAAGGAAGAGGAAAATGATCTTTCTTTGTAGCATTGTTCAACTTCCTATAATCAATGCACATTCTCCACCCAGTAGTAGTCCTAGTAGGAACCAACTCATTATTCTCATTTTTCACCACAGTGATTCCAGATTTCTTAGGAACTACATGTACTGGACTCACCCACTCACTATTAGCAATTGGATAAATTACTCCTTCATCCAGCAATTTGAGCACTTCCTTCTTAACCACTTCACTCATATTCGGATTAAGTCGCCTTTGGGTCTCCCTCACAGGTTTAGCTCCCTCTTCTAAAGTGATTCTATGCATGCACATGGAAGGGCTAATACCCTTGATGTCACTCAATCCCCATCCTATTGCTCTCTTTAATCTTTTAAGCTCACTCACCAGCCTCATCTCCTCCCCTTCACTAAGTTCACTAGATATTATCACAGGTAAAGTGTTATTATCCCCTAAAAACACATATTTCAGGTTCTTAGGTAACTCTTTCAGCTCTAACTCTAGTGAGGGGTTCTTCTCTTCTTTTTCAATGGGGGAAGGTTCAAATTTTGGGTCATCCTTAAACTCCTCTATTTCAACATCCTCTAAGGTCTCAAGGCAACTAGCTATTTCTGCATCAAAAATTTCCAAATCACTATCCAAAGTCAATGCCAGCTCCAATTTGTCAGAGGAACCTGTCTGCAAGAAAACATCTGAAACAACTGCATCAACACAATCAATGAAAGAACAATCCTCATATAAAGCAGTTGTAGGAATAGGAGAAGTGTTAAAAATAGAAAATTCCACAGTTTGTCCCAAAACAGTCATTGATAATTTTCCATTCTTAACATCTATCAAAGTATTGGTAGTCGCCATAAAAGGCCTACCCAGCAGAATGGTGTGTGCAGATGGTGAAGAATTACTTACCTCCATGTCAAGAACAATGAAATCCATAGGTACTATCAAACCACCTACTTTAACTAACACATCTTCTATAACCCCTTTCGGGAATCTAAGAGATCTATCAGCTAATTGCAACACCATTTTTGTTGGCTTAAGTTCCCCTAATTCTAAGTCAAGGTACATAGAGTAAGGCATTAAATTCACACTAGCTCCCAAATCACACATGCCATCAGTACATTTTCCATTCCCCATAGCAATTTGAATAATAAAGCTTCCAGGATCCTTTAGCTTAGGGGGTAGTTTATGCTGCAAAACAGCACTAGCTACCTCAGAAACTATCACCTTTTCATTCGGCTCATACCTTTTTTTCTTGGTATTCAGTTCTTTGAAGAATTTAGCATAAGCCGGCATGTTCTTAATTGCTTCAAGTAATGGTAAGTTGATACTTACCTTAGATAGCATGTTGAAGATATCTGAAAACTGCTTATCTTTTTTATCATCCTTCAACCTGCTAGGGAATGGTATAGGTGGCCTGTATGGATTGCTTGCCCTGTGCAAATCTGGTGTAGGGGTCTTCTCCATTGATCTTTCTTCAGCACTTTTGTTCTCTACTTCTCCTTCCTTTTTCTTCTCTTGCTCACCTGCATTCACAGAATTATTTTCAACATTGTTATTAATTACCTTGCCACTCCTAAGAACAGTCACTGCTTGTGCCTGCTCAGGTTGACTTGGAAACTTCCCCTTTTGTTGAATCTGCATCTGTTGTGCAAGTTGCCCCACTTGGGTCTCCACCTTCTTAAAAGATGCTTCTAAGGAATCCAGTCTCTTGTTGTTCATCTCTTGGTTTTGTGCACTGACTTTGATGAAGGCTTGTAAACTTTCCTCCAAACTATCTCTCTTAGGATGCATTTGATTTGAGGATTGACCCTGCTGCTGGTTCTGTCTCTGGAGCAAATGGAAAGGCTGTTGAGCATTATTTGTCGTCCAAGAAAAATTGGGGTGACTCCTCCAACCAGGATTGTAAGTGTTAGAGTAAGGATCATTCCTAGCTTTTGGTTGAAATCCCCCCATAGCATTAACTTGCTCAGCTTCATTCCCAAAAGTCTCATATGCAGAGGGACATATATTTGCTCCATGCCCAAATGTCCCACAGATTCCACACACTTCTTGAGTAGATGAAGAAATATTGTTCTTCATGTTTAGCATCTGAACCTGCCTTGTCAACTCAGCTATTTGACTAACCATTTCAGTATTGGCTTCCAGTTGATTTACCCCCTTGTTTCTTCCCCTTACACTCTTTTGTTGAGAATTAGCTCCCAATATCTCAAAAATCTCATAAGTCTCATCAGCTGTCTTTTCTCCCATGGCTCCCCCAGCTGCATTATCAACAGTATTCTGAAATTGCTGGGTGAGACCATCATAGAAAAACTGATTAAGGAGTTGAAGTGGGTAGTGATGATGTGGACACTGGATCAATAGCATCTTGAATCTGTCCCAAGCCTCATGAAATGGCTCTCCTTCAAACTGAGAGAATGTAGCAATCTTCCCTCTCAACTCAGCTATCTTTTGGTGTGAATAGAACTTACCCATGAATTTATTGTAAACTTGCTCCCAAGTTGTCAGTGAGTTCTCAGGCAACATCATGAGCCAGCTCTTTGCCCTATCCTTCAAAGTATAAGGGAAACATCTCATCCTCAACTGATCTTCTGTTAGTCCTCCCAAAGGAAAAGTGTTGAGGGTGGAGTAAAAATCCCGAATAAAGTTCAAAGGATCTTCATTTGGAACTCCATAGAATGATGGCAGCATGTTGTAGTGAATGTTCTTCAACTCATAGTTCCTTGCTGCATCTGTCAGTCTTATGCAAGAAGTGGAAGTCCCAATTACAGGTCTAGCAAAATCTCTCATGGTTCTTTGCCTTTCTTCAGCCATCTTTACAGATTTTTCAGATTCTAACTCAAAATCCGAAATATCTTCCTCTGAAGTATCAAATCCTGTGAAAAACTCAAACTCCTCTCTGCTCCTTTTTACTCTCTGAATTTCTGGAATGAATGGATGCAGTTCTCCTTCAAGTGATCTCCTGCCTTGCATAAACAAAAATTTCTAGAAAAAGAAATATCAAAAGCAAAAGACAAATTAAATAAAATGAAAACAATGAAAATAATCTGAAATGTAATTTTTTTTTAAATAAACAATTACGCCAATTAGCTTCCCCGGCAGCGGCGCCAAAAACTTGTTGCGCTCAAATTAACTCTACCACAAAGCGTCACTCGCAAGTATACGAGGTAGCTGTAGCAAAGGTGATCGCCCCAAGGTCGTTCTCTCAAGGAAGCCAAAGTGAGTAATTGATTATCAAATTTAAAGTAACAAATAATTAAAGAAATTTAATTTGCAAAGTAATGAAAAAGAATGATTTAATTTGAAAACAATAAAAATAAACAATAGCTTATGTTTTGATTCACTTGATAAAAAGAGTCTAGGGTTTGCACTTCTTTACTACTCATAAGTATGAACGGTTATTCCACTTAACTAATTTAATTTCTAAGATTAAATCTCAAGCAACTTAATTAATTGAGTCAAGGAAATAAGCTCTCGCATTCAAACCTCTTACAACTAATCTTGTTATAATTGAAACAATCTTTTTAATAGGTTATATCTCTAATTCACCTAAGTCCTTAATTGAATTGTTCCAGCATTAGATTTCATCTCTCAATCCATCATCTAATACCTAAAACACACAATTGGTGGCCAATCAATTATATGTAACAATTTTTCATTCAATAAAGGTTAAAGAAATCAATAGTTAAGAGAATAACCAATTCATACAATTCATAGCAAATCCATACAAACCCTAGACTAGATTAAATTAGTTCATGATGTTATCAAGCATACTCATCTCATTAATAATCAAAGAAATCAATTTAGACATGATAATGTTCATAAACACAATTTCAATGAAACTAAAGAGACAAAGTTTAAGAATAAAACCAAGTTACAAACTCCTTGTAGCTTTTGATGAACTCTTGATCGAATCTTGCAAGAAGGATGAAACAATGGCATGAACAATCTAATCTAAACTAGTGTAATCCAAAGTAGAATCAAAATCCAAGAAAACAAATGTTTAAACCCTAATATCTCTCTCAGACGGCTAAACTTGCTCTCAAAATCGTCCACCCCCTAAACCCTAACTTTCTTTTCGCTTTTATACGAAGCGTCGGCTTTAAAATTCGGTGCGCGTTGATTCATGAGGGACACGGCCAGGTGATGAGGGACACGGCCGTGTGACAGCTTGATAGAGGGACACGGCCAAGTGACACGGCCGTGTCCATTGCCAGTGTTCGCTACTGCCTGCCTTTGATCTTCTTTTCTTCTTGTTCTTTTCTTCTTGTTGAGTGACACGACCAAGTGGAGCTTGACTTGGCCGTGTTGCATCATATTTGAGGGACACGGCCAGGTGACACGGCTGTGTCCCTTCCCAGTGTCTGCCTCTGTCTGCTTTACTCTTCCTTTCCTTTGGTAATAGGTGAGACATGGCCAAGTCAAGGTGACTTGGCCGTGTTGCTCTTCTTTGGAGGGACACGGCCACATGACTTGGCCGTGTCCCTTGCTTGTGTCTGCTACTGGGACTTGTTCTTCCTTTAACTTGGTATGGGACACGGCCAGTGACTTGGCCGTGTCCTCTGCCTGTGTCAGCTACTGCCCATTTCATCTTCAATTCGTTTCCTTGCCTGTTTTAACCTAACACAAAACTCAAAACAAACTTAAAACACGAAGTAAATAAACAATAACCGACAAAACATAAACATAAACTAAAAACTAGATCAAAAACGACATAAAACTAAAAAATAAACTAAAACTATACAATTAAAGAAAACACTAGACAAACCGATAAAAACTAACAAAATACCTAAATAAAACAATAATTAACCTAATAAACAAGACACAAAACTTATAACAAAAACTAATAAAACAGCCTACTCAAATGATTTTTGGGCCTTGAACTTGGGTCATAAGAAAAAAGATTTTTGACCCATCTTAAAAGGTTTTCATGTCCACAGACCTTCTTAAAAATTTTGAAGATTGAAATTTAGTCTTTTGGATTTAAAGAAAAATATATTTGGAGCTTAAAATATAATTAGGTCATATTATAAAAAGAACAAACCAAATTGGCCATGGTTCAAACCAAGATATTATCAATCATAGTCTAACAACAAGCATTCAGGGTAAAAACCTAAGGAAAGTAGATAGGTCAATTACATGAGCTTTAGTCTTTGGGTTGAAAGGCTTAGGTTTCCATAGTAAGTATATACCAAATGGTACAAGGCTATGAGTAGTTATGCCATACTCAACTCCATACCTTGAGTGAAAGTATGGTATCCCTTACATAACACAACACGGGTTAAACTAGTGTCCTAACTCACGCACACCATGCAATCTAAATTATGTAATGAATAATATCATAATAAGAAAGAATAAAATAATATAAAGACCAACAAAATCAACTTCTCTTGTCCCTAGTGGAGTCACCACTGTGAGCGGAGATTTTTGCCCCCACTCTCATGTGGAATGGTTCTTGTGACTTTGGCACTATTAGGGTCAGGGCCTTAGAGAACACGGGCCTAAACCTGGAGAAAATAGAGTCACTACTTGAACGGGCTGGGAAAACAGAAAAGGGTAGATGACTCAATTCCTAAGGAATCCCCAAGCCCCTAATGGGTTCAAAAAGTTGGATACATATGGGAAAGGTGAGAATGACCCAACACCCCTATAACGCCTGGTTCATTGGAACCGGCCTCTTTTTCAGGTCTAAATATTATGGAATCCTTAAATATTATAATATCATCCATAACACATTCAATTATCAAAAGAAATAAACTTCCATCACTTTATTAAATTGAAACTGTAACACCCCCACATTCAATACATGCACACTACAAACACCACAATGTAGTATACATGCACTAAACATAGGGATGCTACGGATTTTCTTAATATTAAAAAAAACATTTTTATATAATACCATCATCTTTCTCAATATACATTATAGATAATAAGTAATCAATTTGTAATACATTATAAAAAAATTAGGTAGTTATTTGTAATACAAAACAAAATAGATATATAGATACATTTAGTTAATACGCAGTGGAATTTATAAAATATTTACATATAAGAAACATTTAAATCCATATTTACAAATGTGCATATATTTACATTATAAATATTACTTTTCAAAATATAAAGAAGTAGTACATGATTGGCAAATCTCTTCTGATCTTTAAGTTCCCAAAATCAACTCTTCAAGGTCTACTCTCACTCGGTCTCGATGAACTCTCGGGTTCAACTCTATTACCTGCGCGATCAAACACTATCGCGCTAAGCCAACGGCTTAGTAAGACAAATCATGCTAATGTTATGCATTAGTGCAATGCAATGCCACACAATTTATTAATAAGAATAACATCATAGATGTAAAGCTAGCAACATACTTTTATATATCTCATTAGTTAATCATTTTACCATTCATGAATCATATTAAACAAAGACAAGCATGGGCCCAAAACACACTAATATGCCATTCAATTTTCAGAGTTAATGTTTTGGTTTTGTTATCACATTTATCAATATCATATACCCAACTAGGCTTCAAGGATTAGGTTCAACCAAGCTTCAAGGGGAGCAAAGCATGCTAAGCTTCAACCCAACTTGGCTTCAAGAACCAACCCAACCTAGCTTCAAGGGTGGTAACATCTCAATTAGGCTTCAAGGATTCAATCCAACCTAACTTCAAGAGATTGTTACACTTATTTCGCATGCCACCAACAACAAACTCTGAAAATGGAATAACACATTAGCCACACAATTCATTTATTATTTAATTATCATTTCCATTCTCAATTCTCATCAACATTTAGGCAAACATGCCTTATTTCTTTCAATTGCATCTTCATAGCCAATCACAATGGCTTTACATCACATTTCACATCTCAATTCATATTTTGCATATAGCATCATTGATATAGCATTTCAAAATACATTATCCATATCACACATTATCATTTACAAGATTCACATTGCATAGTACAAACCCTAGTTCATGTAGTATCATATGCATTATCAATTGTAAAATCAAACTCAACCATGTATGAAGAACAAAAACCAAACACAGTAACCAACACACCCATGGGACACGGCCAAGCTTGTGGCCATGTCTCCCAAAACAAATTGGCAGTGGCAGACACTGGCATGAGACACGGCCGTGTCCTCTCCAAAAACTCACACACACGGCCAAATTTCCATGGACTTGGCCGTGTCTCTCCAAAACATTAAGTCTTGGCCATGTCTCTTCTTTGGTTTTGGCCGTGTCACTCATGAACAAACCCTAACCAAAGCCAACACTCTTCTAAATGCATTCTAACACCTTATGCACAACACAAACTCATTCAAATGGATGCAATCAATGACATACACACATATCTTACATAATCATCACAATAATCACTTAAACAACACATTAACATCACATTTAAACACAAGCCATCTCAAAACCCTAATTCCAACATCCTTCATAATCTTTCACTATCAACCTCTACATAACTTACCATATTCAAAACCAAACCCACACCAATTAAATCTTTTAACTTGCAATCAATTTAAACACTTGTAAACACATCTCAAACACACCAAATCAAGATTCCAACCAATCAAACCTCACATCAAACATAACTTCAAAAATAACCAAAGCAACAAGAGAATACTTACCTTAAATGAAGAAATTCCACAAATCTCTAGCCAAATCCTTTGATTCCTTCTTCAATTTGGTTCTAGCATCAAGCACACCTCTCTTGCTCTCTCTTTTCTTCAATGGCCGGCACACACATGAGAAGAGAAGAAGAATGAATACAAATCAACCATTTCTTCTTCTTTAAATCTCCACCACAAAATTTAACAAAACAATTACCAAAACACCCCTCATCACTTAATTTAGCTTTTGTCCCTTGCATGCCCAAATATGTAATTTCACAAATCTCAAATAAAATATCTTCTTGCATTGACTCTCTATTTGACTTATGTATATGTTAGTTATATCATCATATAAACAACATATAAACTTGTCTCTAAACCCTCTTTCTTTCCCAAAACACATATACATACACATTCTCTTCTCAATTTCTTTTCTTAACACATAACATATACATTCAATCCAATTTACAACAACAACATAACCAATACTTCTAGGGCAAACATGAGGATATTACAAAAACAAACAAAATAGGCACCCATCCATAGATGGAAACATGCCTTTTACAATGTCCAATGTCTAAAACTAAATAAAATAGGACACACACCGTTTGGTGGAAACATGCCATTTACATTAATCTAAAACTCAAAATAAATTAAATTACATTAAACTTAACTAATGAGGTACCCACAAAGTGAAAACATACCTCTCACATTTTTGAAGCACTAAATGATTAACTAAATGAAATTAAATCAATCAAACACTCTCCATAAACAAAAATAAAATAAATCATCCATAACAAATAAAACATTAATAAATCGTTCATCATAAACATGAAATAATTGAATCCCACAAAGTGAAAACATACCTCTCACATTTTTGAAGCACTAAATGATTAACTAAATGAAATTAAATCAATCAAACACTCTCCATAAACAAAAATAAAATAAATCATCCATAACAAATAAAACATTAATAAATCATTCATCATAAACATGAAATAATTGAATCTAGGTTTTAATATTTAAATTAAGCATCAAATATACAAATTTAGGGTTTACATCTTAAATTGGGGTTTATAGATGTAAAATTATGGTTTATATCCTAAAAATAGGGTTTTATGATACCATTAGGGTTTTTATTTGGAGAGTGTGGTTTAGGTTGGGAATTAGAATTTTAGTTTTATAATTTTGGGTTTTGTAAATTAGGGTTTAGGATTAGGTTTTAAAAACTAACCTAGTTAAATTAGGATTTTGGATGTACAAATCTAGATTAAAATATATAGATTGAAGGTTAATGTATAATTATAGGATTTTAGATCAAAATATGCAAAATAAGATTAAAGACATGAAAAGTTACAGTTTAATCCTAGATTAAAGATGAAAAGCTAGGGTTTAATATCGATTATTTGAGATAAAGGTTCTTAGAAATAAGCTACTTGAAATTAAATATAGAACAACTGCTTAGCATTGTTTGAGTAAGCTACTGCATGATGAATAAGCTACTGGATGAAATAATTTTATTAAAAGAATGAGAGTAGTTACTGAATCAAAATTGAACCTTCATTTGTTGGCTCCACCAAGTTAAGTGTATTTGAATCAAGCCTCTTGTCTTTCTTACAACCTAAGTCAATCTTTTTTGGCTGGAGGTTTAAGTGCAATCAAGGAAAACTCTTCTTCCTACCTCCTAGTTGCTGTGTATGTTTAAATTGTTGCTTTGTTTTCATGTTAATTACTTCCAATAAGAATTGTTGCTCCCTATATGTTAATTAAGATCTCTTGATAGTTTCTTGTTTATTTTGTGTTAATTGCTCCTCCTCTTCCTTCTCTGCCTTTAAACCCATCTTTATAGAAAATAATTAGTACTTCCCCTTAAATCTAAATTCTTAATTCGAGTTTTCAACGAATTGCTGCATGATTAGGAAATAAAATTGGCTGGTCAAAATATTTTTAGGACTTAGATTAGTCAAATTAGAGGCCAAAATTTGACATGAGGCCTTCCTCGTATCGATTTGGGCTAACAAAATCGATATGAGGCAAAGCTCATGTCTATTTGGCCATCCAAATCAATATGAGCTGCCTCATATCGATTTAGCATGCTCAAATCGATATGAGGCAATGCACATATCGATTTGGCATGCCCAAATCGATATGAGTAATGTCCGTATCAATTTGGCTCTCCCAAATCGATATGGACTCATATCAATTTGGGAGGTTCAAATGAACCAACTTGACTCAAATCGATAAAAAATAATTAATTTTTTAGCACTGACTATTTTGCAATTTTAATATAAAATTAGACCAATTGAATTCTAATCTTTAAAATTAGGTTTAAGAAATTTAGATTTATAATGGATCAAGATAAGATTTTTAAATCGGTCCAAATTTAAGGATCTATAGATATGGAGCCCCTCCCATATCGAATTGGCGAATTGGCCTTGCCCAATTTGATATGGAGCTTACCATATGGAATTGGCCAAGGCCAATTCTATATGGAGCCCCACTCATATTGAATTGGCTTGGACTGGACTATATTGTACCAATTTAAACTAAACTAAATCAATTAGATTTGATTTAATTTGGGCTTCTAAAATTAAACTGGACTTAATTCAAATTGTTTAAGCTTTTAAGATTATATCGGACTAGGTTTAAGCTTCTAAAAATTTACCGGGCCCTTTTAATTGGGACAGAATTTAATCCATTCCAAAATTAAGGCTCTATAGTTTTATCCCCTACTTGAACTAACTAAGCCTTCAGAAGAAGAGAGTGAAAAGAAATATGACTTTAAGCTGAACTTGGATGAGGTAAGGTTCTGGACTCTAGATTGAATTTGGGTTCTATGCCTGAAATTGGATTTGGGTTCTATGCCTGAAATTGGATTTGGGTTTTTGACCCAGCATTGGATTTGGCTTCTTGACCCGAGACTTGTATTTGAGTTCTCAACCCGATATAGGATTTGGATTCTCAACTCGAGACTTAATTTTGGATTTTTGACCCAAGACCTAGATTTGGGTTCTCGCCCCAAGGCTAGATTCAAGTATTCGAGTTCTCGACATTAGATTGGATTTTGGATTCTCGACCTAAGACTTGGATTTTTGTTTTGGACCAGAGACTTGGTTTGGGTTCTTGACCTAAGGCTGGATTCTAGTTCTCAACTTGAGACTAGATTAGATTCTAGACCTATGGTTGTTTTTGGGTTCTGGACCTGAGATTGGATTTGATTTGGATACTCGACCCGAGACTAGATTTGATTTGGGCACTCGACCCAAGACTAGATGCTTTAGAGAAAAAAGAGATCAAATTCAGCTCTTCTAGCTTGGTTGACCATTTGTCATATGAGAATTTTGGCTTTCTTTTATCCAATCAATTTCAGCTATTCTAGCTGACTGACCTTCTATCAGTTAAGAATTCTGGCTTTCTTCTAGCCGGTTGTTCTATTCTTCAATGGATTGTGGGTCTTCACCCTTCAAATTTCATCTTCATCCTTTGGACATTGGATCTTCACCTTTCAAAATGGATTTTCATCCTTGGATATCGGGTCTTCACCCTTCAAAATGGATCTTCATCCTTGGACATCTGTCCTGCATTAACTTTAGCTCTTTTAGCTAGACTGAGCTTTTATCTTTTGCATCTTCATTCTTTTGGGGTTCTTACTTTATTCTTGTTTTATTCTTTTTTTTCTTCCTTTTGCAAATAATTCAGCAATTTTTTAGCTAGTCCTCATATCCTCTCTTTGCCCTTTGCATGAAAAAATATTGAAAGTGAGTTTGGAAATGTTTTGTATGCACATAAACTCAAAAAAAATTGAAAGGAAAAGCTTTGCCTCTGTGTTCGCTCTAACCACTGATTTCTTTTTCCATGTAGGTTCTTATTGATGTTTGTGTTGTTTAGTTCCTAGCATAAGCATGCATCTCTTCTTTCTTTTACAATAGCCCTTTCATGCCCCCTAATTCCATGTTTGCTTTTGACTATTTACTTCACAGGGTGTTTGTTATTTACTTTGACAAAGAATAGGTAACACAAGACAACAACATACAGTGTGATATGCTCATGTATACGTATATGCATGATATGCATAGATGATACTTACAGTGGTTCCATTGACTCACAGTCTGAGGTAATAAACCAAAGCACTCCAATTGGTTCTTTCCATATGCTCATTCAGTTTTTGCATTAGAATATTAGAAGACTTCACATTTATGGCTTCTATCTTGAAAATGTTGAAAACATGAGTGGTGAGGCCCAAGTTGCATAGTTAGAGACACATTCATTTTAAACTATAATTCAACACATCAGTTGGTAACTTCTTCATAACCTTGCCAATAATCATTTTATTTTGCCTAATGTGTCCTTCGAGGTTCGACGATGCAACATACTTCCCTTAACTTGAAGGTTTATGCAATAAGAAAAAAATTTTATTTTTATATTTTGAAATCAAATGTTGGCTTTGCCAAATCACTATCATTGTACCTCAGGACTCAATTTTCCAAATTAATGTATTTATAACATAACAGCCCTAGTTACCATACTAAACTTGAGAACCATTTCCATTTAAGCAAGAATTGTTGCACTTCAGATGGGCATATACACATTACTTGGCCAAAGGTCTTGTTGAGTTTAAATATTGTCTATCTCATATGCATGCTTATTCAAACTATCTCCACTAATAGACTCTACCTATCAAGAGAGATCAATAGGTCTTTAATAAGCTTGAAATGAGGTCTATAAGGGACATGGGTTAAATGAAGGCCATTTTTAGATTAGAGTCGATGTGACACTACTGGCAAACCTTCACACTATAATCTTCTTATTAGAATTGTCTACTGTTAAAGGTTCCATTTTGACCTTCTGGGCATCACTTTTATCTTCTAACTTCATGAAAATATCAGGCTTGAATGTCCTTCCATCTTCTTGGCAGAAATCTAGATCCAATCAGTACTATCTTGATCTTTAGACCATTCTTTTTCTTCCTCTTTCTTTTTGTCCTTTTCCCTTTTGGAATATCAAATCTAAGACTTTCAAGATTGCGGACCTAGAGCTATGTTGGATAAAATCCCTTATGTATTTGAGTCTTTGGCTGGGCTAAACTAATTTAAGTCAATCTGTTCTTATAAATTGAGTGAAAGTCTTTTGCTGCTTAAAGAAATCTATTAGCTTTTTGGACTGCCCTTGTTAGGTTTTATTTCTTTTTCCTTTTTTTCTTTTCTTTTTTACATCTTTCTTTTTTTTCTTTTCTTTTTCCTTTTTTTTTACTTTTTTTTCCTTTTTAGGTCCTAACTCTAAAAGAGTTATCTTGTTTGTACCAACTTGTGTTTTTGATAAGTCTACTTCAGTCCTGACTTTATCTCAATAAGTTTGTGATATTAGGTCTAATTTAGGTGTCCTTCAACTATCTCTATAGTCTTAACTATATATCCTTCTCTTTGATCTTGTTTGTCTTTTGTTCCTTAGTGATCATTAGACTTGCCATAAATATCATAATAGCTCAAGGTAGGTTATCGGGGTTTACAAGCCAATAAAAGCAAGTTAAGAATTTTAAGAAGGCTCAAGGGGACAAACTAGGGATTGATGTTAATAGGGCAGATAATAGTTGTTGGCTTACCAAACAATGCCTAGATCATCTCTCTCTTAAATAAATAGAGTTCAATTTCACCTCCAAAGTTCATCAAAGCATGTTCTAAGATTGATTAGGACCTAGACAAAGGTAATTATACAGGAGTCCTCTCTAAGTAAGCATACACAGTTCAATGCCATAGAATAATTCCCTCACATAGTAAAGGCATTCAAATCATGATGCATAGATATACTAATTTATGAACATCAAGCTAGATTCATCATTGGTTGAGCACTAAAAAGAATAAAGACCAACATAAACAAAAATTTAATGAAAGTAATTTATTCAAACATAATTGTGCAAGAAAGCATCAAAGAAAGAAAATCAAACAAAAATCAAACAAGTCAAGGGAAGTTTGTTGAATGGAGTTTCTCCTTCATTCTCATCTTGAAAAGAGGATAAAACAAAATCTTCCTTCAATCCTCCCCCTATCATGATGGTTCCTGGGAGTGGCACTCTTCCAAATTTAGGTAAAGGATTGTTCTTGGCATTGGGCTTATCCAGCTCAGGTAGCTTACCACTGTCAATAAGATCTTGAATTTCATGTCTTAATTAAGCATATTTATCTGTCTCATGCCCTTACATTTGATGGAATTAATAGAAGGCCTTGGTATCAAAGTTTGATGGCAGAGAATCATGTAGCGGTCGAGGAGCCAGTGGCTATAATAACCCCTATTTCTGTAGCTTGTTGAAAACTCAAGACAAAGGTTTTCCCAAATGAAAATTGTCTTCTATTTCCTTGACCTTTCATTTCATTGACATCTACTACATTCTATGCACTCTTGCTACCAAATTGATAATTCGCCCTCTCATTCTTTCTTTAAAAAAATTGCTCTTCTCCCATTCCCATTCTTCTATCTATAAGCCATCTTGGAGAAGATCTTTGAAATCCCTTGTGAGAGTGTGAAACATCCATTCACGCAGACTAGGTAGAACACCCCTTACTATCATTCGAATCTGGTCAGACTCATCTGGTCTCTTCTTAAGCAGTGCAGCTTTGTTTCTTCACCTCTTCACATAGTCAATAAAATTCTCATTTTGCTTTTGTCTGATAGTTTCCACCTCCATTAGGGTCACTTCCAATTTGACATTGTACCATATTATTGAATGAAGGCTTTATATAGCATATCCCAATTTTTTTGGGTACTTTACTCTAAGGTGTTGAACTAGTTTTACACAATAGGGCCCAATGAGAGCATAAAATGCCTTAGAGTTTTAGCCTTAGTAGCTCGAGCAGGCTGCATGACAGTGATGTATTACTTGACATTTACATGAGGATTGCTAGGTTCATCAAATTTGGCAAAAGAAGGCATCTTGAACTTATAAGGGACTTCCTCATCTTGTTCAAATAGCTTGTCCACCTCTAACATCTCATCAACCTTCAGCTTCTTTTTGAACTTCTTTGCTAAATCAGTAATCATCTTTTCCACATCTAAAGTTTTAGTCTTTTCCTTGGTTACCTTCTCTATAGTCTTTGCTTCTTTCTTCGTATCTTGAGAATCTTGGAATTACTAAGCCCAATCATCATCATCCATCATCACTTTTTCATCACCCACAACCACTCCACCATCCTTGGCCTTTCTGTAGACCCTTCATTTTTAACCCAGTCCAATATGATATTTTTAACAGTCCAAAATAATTTTTTGGCATTTTAATATTTAATATTTATTTTAATAATATTTATTACTTATAATATTTATTTTTAATGAAAATAAAAATAAAAATAATAATAATAAATAAATAAAAATCGGCGAAGGAATTTTTTGTCGCTAGAGACGAATTGGCTTGGGCCAATTCACAGCAGGAAAAACCTACGATGAATTGGCCCCAAAATCCTAAGGCAAAATGGCATGTGGTCCTCACCCAAGCTAGTAGCACCCGCAGTAATTTTTTTTGCCAACGCGCTTTCGCACGCCAATAGCCTAGCCCGCGCGATTTTGCCAAAACCCTATTCTACTTGGTTTTTAATTTTATTTCCTAAAAGTTTTTGTTTCCTTAGCCAATTAGTATTAGGTTTTTATTTTTTTCCTATAAATACTACATTACAACACACAGAAAGGGACTTGGATCTTTAAAAAAGAGGATCTGGGAATTTTATTGGGACTAATTATTCATACTCTTTTTTGGAATTTTTTTAAAAGCTTGGAATTGAAGAAGCAGCAAGCAACAAGATCCATCAAAGGCAGCCCACACTGTCTTTGTTATTGTTCAACCAGAATTCAAGATTGTGGTGGAACCAACAATGGAGGTTTGAATTTCTATTGACTTATTTATGTTCACAGTAGCTTCATTGTTCAAATTAATCAAAATTTTAAACATACAATAGATGATATCTTCGTTATTTGATCACTTATTCTATTTAACATCTAAAACTCTACTTAAAACCCTAAAAAGTATTTTTTCAAAACCCTAATGCCTTAGTACCTGTAAAACATATTTTTGAAATCTAAAACCCTAATTACACTTTTCTAAAACCACAAAACAATAATTTGTTTTCTTAAAACCCTAACCAAACCTATTTTTTTGAAATCACAGTAGCTTATTTTTTCCAATTACCTAATCTAAAATCTTATTTTCATGATCTTCAATCTTATTTTTTAAACCTTAAATTTTAATATTATTTTCACACAACTTCAGAAACCCTAAATCCAAAACATCCATTCCTTAGAATCAAACCCTAATTTATTTCAAACTTAATCTTTAAAATATCCAGTAGCCATATTATTCCTTTTATATTAAATGTTTCTCAACTAATTGGTCCAGTATATACAAACCCCTAATTGTTAAACATAAAACCCAAAAAACCCTAATAGATACGTAAACCCTAAATTTATGTACTTACTATTTTATTCAAATTAGATGAATGTTTATTATACATTTTGATTTATGTTTGATGTGTTTGATGAATGATTTATTTATGATGACTGGTTATTTACTTTTATTGATTTGCTTTGATTTCAAAACATTGTGAGAGGTATGTTTCCATTTTTTTTGGGTACCTCAGGTTGTGAACATCATGCAATTTATTTTATTTTAATATTTTTGGACCAATGTAAAGGACACATTTCAACCTTTCGTTGGGTGTCCTATTAAGTTTTAGACATGGACGATGTAAGGACATGTTTCCATCCTCAGATGGATGTTCATTTATTTTCTTTGTTTGTATATTACTTTTGATTTTAATATGATGATGCTTTATTTTAATTATCGTATGTAGTATGGATAATATTGTTATATTTAAGAATTTTATAATATTAAGACCTACAAAGGAGGCCGGTTCTAATGAACTGGGCGTTGTGGGGGTGCTGGGCCATTTCTCAACTTCCCCACACATACCCAACTTTTGATCCCATTAGGGGGTTGAGGATTCCTTAGGAATTGAGTCATCCACCCCTTTCTTTTTCCCGGGCCGTCCGGGTGGCGACTTCATTTTCTCTGGGCTGAGGCCAATGTTCTCTAAGGTCCCAAGCCTAAACAGTGCCGAAGTAGCAAGAACCATTCCACTGGGAGTGGGGGCAAAAATCCCCGCTCACTATGGAGACTCCACTGGGGATAAGAGAAGTTGATTCCATTGGTCTTTATATTATTCTATTCTTTCTTATCATGATATTATCCACTGCATCATATTAGATTGCATTGTGTGCGTGAGTTAGGACACCCGTGTTGTGTTATGTAAGGGATACCATACTTTCACTCAAGGTATGGAGATCGAGCATGGCATAACCACTCATAGCCTCGTACCTTTTGGTATATACTTGCTATGGGAACCTAAGCCTTTTAACCCAAAGACTAAAGCTCATTTAATTGGCCTAGTTACTTTCCTTAGGTTTTTACCCCAAATGCTTGTTGTTTGACTATGGTTAGTTTATCTTTGTTTAAATCATGGCTTATTTGGTTTGTTCTTTTTCTAATATGACCTAAGTACATTGTAAGCTCAAAATAAATTTTTTCTTTAAACTCCAAAAAACCAAAGCAATTTTCAAAAACTTTTCAAGATGACCTTTGGACATAAAACTTTTCTAAAAACAAATCAAAAATTATTTTCTTATGACTCAAATACAAAGCCCAAAATCCATTTTTTTCTAAAACCTTTTTACAATGGGCTTAGAAACAAAATAAATTTCATCCAACCTTTAAAAAAGCTTAAAAATTATTTAGGCCAATTATGAAAATACCAAAAATCAATTGTGAACCTAGTTTATACTAAGAATAATTAGTCATGGGCTTGTTTTTGGCATGAATCATTAGTTACTTTTTCAAGTGAGAAATCTATTTATAATAAACCTCTTAATTTAGTTTTAATGCAATATAGCATAAAAGCTACTTTAGTTGGTTGAATGGATTAAAACCTAATTAATGGAAATTATCATGAACTGATTTCCATTTTTAAAAATATAACTATTGGTTGAAGCGTCTGAGGGAATTATTCGAAAGCAAGATACCCCATGTTGGTATTTTGTTAACCATATTACCTAGGAAAAGAGACTCGCCATTCGTGTGTGGATGTTATAAGACAGCTGCTTCCCTAATTCAAAAAACTGCCTTCTTCCTCCTTGGCCAGTAGAATTAACACCAACTGTCTTTTGCATGCATTGGTTACCAGACTGGTAGTTTCCTTTCTCGTTCATTCTTGTTGAAAACCCTCTCCCACCTAATTTTGACACTAAGGCATTTTGTTAATTTCATCAAATGCAAGGGCACGACACAGATAGATGTGTGAGGTTGAGGCATGAGATCCAAAATTTTATTGATAATGGGAAGCTACCCGAGCCCAATAAGGCAAACACTAAAGACAATCCATTGCCAAGGTTCAATAGAGTGCCACCGCCGGCAACCTTCATGATTGGAGGATGTTTGCATGGAAGTTTTGTCATGTCTTCTTTCCAACATGTGGATGAAGAAGCAACCAAAGAAGAAGTGGTATTTAGCAAAGTTAAACAAGCTATGATTGGAAAAGAAGTAGCAATCTATGTTTTGAATGAGTTTTGGAATTCAAGCGATAGTGATGACGATCTTGTTCCCAAGAAGGAGGAACGGACCTGGTCCAAGGCCAAAGAAGATGAAATAATGAACACTAGATCTGTTAAGCCTTATGCAAGGCCACCGTTTAAGGAGGTAGAAGCTAATAAAGGAAAAGAAGTCAAAGTAGGAAACAAAGAAGAGGAAGATGATACTGTGCTTAAGTAGTTAAAAAGAACCCAAGCAAGTGTCAGCATTTAGGACTTATTGGCCACTTCTAAAAAGCACCGTGAAACTATGGCCAAGGCCTTGGCAAGCATGCTAATTTCCACCTCTATAACACCGGAGGAACTGATTTACTTCATAAAAGTGGAAGAAGTAATGAAGTGTGAAGAGGTTCAAAAGAAGAGTGAAGTTAATATGGGAATGGTATGTTTCTCATATGCAGATTTAGCGAAAGAGGGGAGAGATCACATCTGCCCTTTCTTTATCAAAGTAGAAATCAAAGGAAAAAGGACTCCATGTGTGATGGTTGATGATTGGTACACCATAAATATTTGTCAACTTAAAATATTGCCAAAGCTAGCTATGTCAACGAGGGATCTAAGCCCAACCGAGGTACCCATTCGGGCTTATGACAACACCAAGAGGCATGCCGAAGGAACTTTCAAAGCTGCTGTGAAGGTTGGTCCAATTGAATTTATTATTGAATTTGTTGTTTTGGACAAACCTATTACCTTTGCTCTACTTTTGGGATAACCATGGTTTCATCCTCTCGGTGGAGTTCCTTCCACCCTTCATCAAAAGATCAAGTTCCCTAATGGAGATGAGACGGTGGTCATCGAGGCCAAAGATAATGAGGTTGTTAATGCTTTAATGGTAGAGAGGCCTCTCACTGGTTTCCAAGTAGCTGCAATTTCTGATGATGAAGTAGTGGACTCTAAGGTCTTGAACATGATGAAGAATATGATCTACCTTCCCGGAGCTGGTTTTGGAAAGGGCAAGGCCGGTGTGACAAAGCTTCCAGATTTTAAGACTCAAACTTCCAAGAAAGGGTTGGGGTATGAAGAAGCTAGCAAGGATGTTCATCCAAAGAAAAATGAGAAGATGAGCTTCCCACCACTTGAAGAGATCTTTGTCAAAGCTCTAGACATGGGACCACTCCAAGGAAAGCCTGAGCCAATCATGTTCATGGGAAAGTTGATCCCAGGTTTTGAAACTTTTGCCGATGTTGCCGAGCTAGTGGAACAAGTGAAGAAAGAGCTCACCCTGCCAGTCGACAAGGAGCCTAATCTGAAAAGGGAGAAGGAAGTTGTCCTGAAAACTGAGAAAACTCCAGAGGACATTGCTGCCCTGGTTGAAGAAAAGTTTGAAGATGTCCTTGAGAACAATGACAATGATTTTGATTTTGATTTTAATTTTTCTACTTTGTATGAGGATGATGATGTTTTCTTTTCTAAAATGAATGCAATAAAGTCTAATTTTGCTTACTTGTGTGATGTTTCTCCTGATGGTTGCATACATTCAAATAGTGGTTATATGAGCATCTTTAATATTAATTCTGTTGATACACAATCATTAAATTTGGAAACAATCGAAAATTCTAAAAATATTAGCATAGCATCTAAGCTTACTCCTGATGAGAGAGAGAGATTTGAAAAAATATTTAAAAACATATGAAGTATTTGCTGGTCTTATAAGGATATGCTTGGAATAGATAGAGACATAGCCGAACATCTGATTCCTACTTACACTCACATAAAACCTATCAAACAAAAGCTTAGGCATTTGAGGCCGGAATGGGCTGAATTGGTTAAAGAAGAGGTCAATAAAAAACTACAAGTAAAGTTCCTTGAAGAGTGTTAAAAGAAAGATGGAGAATGTGTGCCAAAGAAAGATGCTATGGATTGTGTGCCAAAGGAAAATATTAATTATAGATTATCCAGATTGGCTAACCAACATAGTACCCGTGCCAAAGAAAGATGGAAGAATTAGGGTCTGTATGAATTATAGAGACTTAAATAAGGCTTCCCCTAAAGATGATTTTCCTTTACCCCATATAGATATTCTCATTGATAGTGTAGCCTCTAGCATGCTACACTCTTTTGTGGATGGATTTTTCGAATACAACCAAGTGTTAATGGCCCAAGAGGATAAAGCCAAAATTGCTTTCATTACTACATGGGGTATATTTGTTTATAGGGTAATGCCATTTGGGTTAAAGAATGCTGGAGCAACCTACCAAAGGATGGCTACCACATTATTTCATGACATGATGCACAAAGAAGTTGAAGTATATGTTGATGATATGATGGTGAAGTCGGATACAAGGGAACAACACTTCCAAAACTTAGAATTATTCTTCGAAAGAGCAGTGAAGTATAAGCTAAGATTAAATCCAAAGAAGTGTGTATTTGGGGTTACCTCAGAAAAATTGTTGGGACATGTGATTTGTCCAAATGGCATTGAGATTGACCCTGACAAAGTTAAAGCAATCAGGGATATGCCAGCCCCTAAGACGAAGAGAGAAGTTCAAGGATTCATAGGCAAATTGCAATACATTAGTAGGTTTATAGCAAAGCTCATGACAATATGTGAACCTATCTTTAAATTGCTTAAAAAGAATCAGCCAATCCCGTGGAATGAAGAGTGTTAAAAGGCCTTTAAGCGTATAAAGGAGTATCTGCTAAATCCACCTGTTTTGAAACCACCTAAACCCGGTAAACCCTTGTTACTATACTTAGCAGTAGAAGAAGAGTCAATAGGAGCTATGCTAGCCTAAGCAGATGAGTCAGGGATTGAGCACACAGTTTACTATTTTAGTAGAAAGCTCCTACCCTATGAAATTAAGTATAGTATCATTGAAAAGACTTGTATATATGTGGTTTGGTCTTCTAAGAAGTTACGGCATTATTTTCAATCTTATAGTGTACAAGTAATTTTCAGGTTGGATCCGATGAATTACTTAAGGGAGACACCTTCTTTGATTGGGAAGTATGGGCGATGGTTGATATTATTGGAAGAATTTGAGATTGAGTATGTAACCAGGAAAACAATCAAAGGTAGAGCAGTGGTAGAATTCTTGGCCCAACAACCATTACTGGATAACAAAGAGGTAGTCTTGGAATTTCCTGATGAACATTTAGAGCCATAGAAGTATAAGGATGAAAAATGTATTTTGACAGAGTAATGAATAGGAAAGGAGCAGGTTTGGGAGTCATACTAGAATCACCCGAAGGGGGGTTTATCCCCTTAGCCAAAAAGTTGAAATTTAGGGGAACCAATAATATGGTGGAGTATGAAGCATGTATCTTTAGTTTGGAAACCCTGATGATTATGAAGGTGGATAAGGTGGAAGTCTTTAGAGATTCATTGCTAGTAGTATTGTGGACCCTTAATTTTTTATCTAGTCCGGTCCGTTATTTTTTTATAGTCCAAAATAATTTTGTGGTATTTTAATCTTTATTTTAGTTAAAAATGGTGAAGTGAATAAAAATAAAATCAATAAAAAATAAAAAATAATAATAATAAACAAATAAATAAAAATAAAAATGGAAAAATCGGCGACGAAAAAATTTGTCGCCGAAAAGTTGGACGAAATGGCCTTGGGCCATTTTGCCCGCTGGAGTTTCCTGTGGGAGAAATGGCCTGGTAGCCCGTGCCCCGCAAGTTCGCTCGCCAGTCCCTGTAGCCAGCCATAGTAGTTTTTTTGCCAGCAAAATTTTTCCACAGCAGTTTTTTTCTCCAACAAATATTTTCGACGCAATTTTTTCCAAAACCAAATTCTATTTAGTTTCGGTTTCGTTTTCTTAATTAATGTTAGTTTCTGTAAACAAGTTGAATTAATCATCTAAATTTCATATAAATAAGACTAAAAATAACACAGAATAGAGGATTTGTAGAGGAAAAACTTTGGACTGAGGAATCAAGAAAAATTAGGAGATTAACTATCGGACTTTTGAGAGAAGCAAACAAGCAATTCAATCCATCAAAGGCAACCATCTTGCCTTTGTTCTTGTTCATCCAAGAAGCAATTTTTGGTGGAACCAACAAATGAAGGTATGAATATCAAATTCTTTTTCTTTATAGTAGCTTGAATCATTAAATTATTTCTTTTGATTTTAAAAAGCCTTAGAACCCTAATTTACTTTTTCTAAAGCTTAGAACATTAAATCGTCTCCTTTATTTCCAAAAATCTTAAAATTGTTGTTTTTGTTTCTTCTAAAACCTAAGAACCCTAATCTATTTCTTCAAAATCTTAAAACCGTAATCTACTTTCCAATTTTTCAAAACCTTAAAACCCTAAATTTAATTTACAGTTTCTAAAGATCACATAAAGCTTCATAAAACTATAAATTGTTTTTCCAAATTCTAAAATCAAATACATTCTCCGAAACACTAAAAACCCTAATTCAACTTCAAAACCAAGACAGTAACCCCAAACTAGCTAACCTTAAACCCTAGTTTTCTTAAACCCTAATTCCCTTAAAACCTTAAACCCTAATTTTTCTATATCTAATCTTTAAAACCTTAAAACCTTATAAATCTAAATATTAAAACCCAATATAGTAAATCCAAAATAATAATCCAGTAACCGTAAATCATAAACCTAATGTTTTAATATCCAAACCCTAATTTCATGATTTTACTCCACAAACCCTAATTTGGTTAATCAAAGAACCTTATCAATCTCTTAAATTATAAAACCTTAATCCATTTCAATTCCCTTAAAAACTTATAGTAGCCTAAACCAATAAATTCCAAAATCCTAAATATTAATTAAAGAGCTTTAAATGAGAAACAGTAAACTTCAATTTGTATCTTTACTTACATTATTTGATTATGTAGTTTATTATATGCTTCGATTTATTTAATTTCAATACTTGATTTATTTAATTTATCATGGATGGATATTTACTTTATATTTTGATTGATGTTTAAAATCTTTGATGAATGATTTATTTATGATGAATGATTATTTACTTTTATTGATTTATTTTGATTTCCAAATGTTGTAAGAGGTATGTTTCCACTTCGTGGGTACCTCATTAATTAAGTTCTATGTAATTTAAATTGCTTTCATATTTTAGACCAATGTAAAGGGCATGTTTCTACCTCATGGTGGGTGTCCTATTTAGCTTAGACATGGATGATGTAAGGGCATGTTTCCATCTTCGGATGGGTGTCTATTTATTTATTTTACTTGGACTTTGTTTTGATTTTTATTATAACGATGCTTTATTTCAATTATTGTGTGTAATATGGATAATATTATTACACTTAAGAATTTTATAATATTAAGAACTGTAAAGGAGGCCGGTTCCAATGAACCAGGTATTGTGGGGGTGCTGGGCCATTTCTCACCTTCCCCACATGTACCCAACTTTCCAAACCCATTAGGGGGTTGGGGATTCCTTAGGGATCGAGTCATCCACCCCTTTCTTTTTTCCGGCCCATCCGGGTGGCTACTCCATTTTCTCCGGACTTAGATCCGTGTTCTCTAAGGCCCCGAGCCTAAATAGTGCCGAAGTCATAAGAACCATTCCACCGGGAGTGGGGGCAAAAATCCCCGCTCAAAAGTATCCTAAGTAAATGGAGAGTGGGAGTTGAAAAAAGAGAAGTTAAAACCATATCACCATTACTTGACCATGATGAAGAAGAACTTTAAGGAGTGCAGGTTTATACACCTGCCAAGAGAAGAAAACCAAAAGGTTGATGCCTTAGCCACATTGGCTTCGGTATGGGAAAATCCTATCAACTTATTCCTTAAGCCTCTGATTTTGACCAGTTCATCAACTCCTTTCTATGACTATGAGACAATCATGGAAACTAATACAAACCATGATGCATGGTATGATACTATAAGACGGTTTTTGGAGGAGAAGGAATACATATTGGGGGCAACAAAGAAAGAAAGAAGAGCCATAAGGCTGTGGTCCTTATAATACATCACCTTCCATGGAGAGTTGTATCAAAGATGGTCTGATGGGGTGCACTTGAGATGCTTGAGGAAGCTTGAAGTGGAGCATATCATGTCAGAAATACACACGGGAAGTTGCGGTCCATACATGAGTGGTTTAGCCCTAGTTAAAAAGATAATTCGACATGGTTACTACTGGTTGACCATGGAGAGAGATTGTATTGAGTTTGTAAAGAAGTGCCAGCAATGTCAAATGTATGGTAATTTGAATCACATGCCTCCTGAAGAATTGAATTCTATGTCTTCACCTTGGCCCTTCACAACTTGGGGGATTGACGTTATAGGAGAGATACATCCGACAACCTCAAACAGTCACTGTTTCATTGTAGTAGCGATAGATTATTTTTCAAAATGGGTTGAAGCCGAATGTTTCAAAAAACTGGAGGCAACACAAATGGCTAAATTTATTGAAAAGAATCTCATCTGCAAGTATGGGGTCCCACACAGTGTGATATTAGACAATGGGGTACAGTTCCAAGATGCAGTGAAGGACTTATTCTCAAAGTACCAAATCCATCATCATCGATCCTCTCCTTATAGACCAAAGGCTAATGGTGCAATAGAAGCAACAAACAAGATAATTAAGCAAATTCTATCCAAGATGACCAAGACATATAGGGATTGGTCAGAAATGCTTCCTTTTGCTTTGTAGGGATACAAAATAAGTGTGCAAACACCGACTGAAATGACACCATTCTCTTTGGTTTAGGGGATGGAAGCAGTATTGCCAATTGAAATTGAGATCAAGTCATTGAGAGTTGTCTTGGAAGCTGAACTGCTTGAGATGGAGTGGGTATTAACCAGATATATACAATTAGCTTTACTAGAGGAGAGAAGATTAAAAGCATTGTATCATCATCAACTGTATCAAAAGAAGATAGCTCAAGCCTATAATAGAAGGGTTAAGATCAGAAAACTCAAAGTTGATGATTTAGTGTTGAAACAATGTAAGCCTAATGTATCTGATCCAAGAGGGAAATTTAGGCCTAGCTGGGAAGGACCATATATTGTGAAACAAGTCATGAACAAGGGTGCAGTCAAGTTATCAGATATGAATGAAAATGAGTTTAGTGAGCCAGTGAACATCGACAGGTTGAAGAGGTTTTATGTATAAAAAAAAGAGCTCACTAGGTTAAAAACCCAAAAAGGGCAGCCTAGGCAAAAGTTAGAGCAGTCCTCTAGTTCTGAAAACCCCAAAGGGCAGGCTAGGCAACAATTAGGGCTAAGCAAGAGAAAATCATCAATTAGAAAACTCGAAAGGGCTAGTTGGCAACATGAGTGATCTTGTGTATGCTAGCTTTATGTTTGGTTGTTCCCTAATTTAATAAAGCATAATTAATATTAAAATTATTCTATGTACACTATTTTATGTATTTGACCAGATATGGATAAAATAAATAAATGCAATAGCAAAAGGTGATGACAAATTATAAAAGAAAAAGAAACATCTCTTATTATTACTTTCATTATGTTTTCATCCTAACAATATTTTTTCTAGAGAAATTGACAAATGTAAAATCTATGATAGATGATAAGTGTAGCGTGCAGGCCAACTTTGCTTCAGTCAATCCAAGTAGGCTTCAATCAGATGAGGCTTGTCCAAATCAGGAGTAAAATTAGAATCTCAAGGCTCAGCTCCATACTGACAGTCAAGCCGGCGAGGATCATAGCAAGTGCCTCAACGAAGAGCAGCAAGAGGAACATACATCAAGTACGTTCGAATGGTGATACGAGAAATCTTCCACCAAGGTACTAACCAACGGATATTGACTTCAGTGCATGAGTGGATCCAGTCAGCATATGAAGAAGCAGGATGGAGTAGTTTCCTAGCAGAATGATGTCATGGCAGATATTTGGCAAAATCCATAGTTGGAGTGTTGAGCAAGTAGAGATGCTCCTGAAGCCAAATCAATAATAAAAAAAGGGGTCTGTTAGGCCAAAAATCTGTAAGGATAGCCTAAGAAAAAACTAGAACAACTCGCTAGTTCTGAAAAAACTAGAGCAATATAAAAAATATAAATAAAAGAAGACCTAAATCAAAAACCCGAAAGGGTAGTTTAGGAAATTACTTAAAGCAGCAATGAACTCCCGGCCAATCTCTTTGACAATCCCAATTTAAGTTAGTCTAGTCCAACTAAAGTCTTAGCTAAGATCACAGGTATCGACGACAAGCCTCTTTCCATTTGGTCCATGATATCCAATATTCGTGGGTCAATATTGCTGTCAAAAGAAACAAGCAAAAATTGGCTAAGCAAGCATAGACAAAGCATACGTCCCCATGCCTTGGTAGGAGCCAAGTGAGAAATGCAAAAGTCAATTACGGGACCAAGCAGAATCTTCTCACCTCTCATCAATTGTAGAACTTAAAGCTTTGAAAGTTGAAATAACATTTGCATCTTTCGTTGAGTCTTGGAAATTAATATAGGTAACACCATTGGTTGATTGCTTAGATATCCAAGGATGGCCTCAAACTCTTCAATCATGGGACATATCTCAAAACTATTAATCTTAAATGTCCTAGAATTCACATTCCAAAAAGAAGTCATGGCATGTAAAAAAGAATGGTCCAATTTAATATTTTGAAAACACTTCAAAGTATTGATTTTAGACTAAGATATTTGTTTCCAATGAATGGAATTCATATTCTTAAATAGTCCTTTTATTTTCTTCAAATTGACTTCAGTCATTATTAACAATTGAAGGAAATTTTGAATTGTTAAAAAGAATTTTGAAGGAAAAGTTGAAAATTTGTGGAAAACTTCCTAGCTTTTGTATGAGGCTATGGCATGGAAAGAGATTTATATATAGGATGATTGTCTATTCCAAAGTTGACAAGGATTAGCTTGAGACCGTGACGCGCAAGGATAGGAAATTAGCAATGAAATGGTTTTAAGTTGCCGCGTTGCTTTTGGTTTTGTGAATCAGTGCTACTGTGGAGATTTTGAATGTGAAGAGGAAAGACCAATAATTATAGCGTAGAAATAATAATTATGATAACAAAGAAAAGAGAAAAGATAATATAAAAAAATTAAAAGTCAAAAGTTGCAGTAAAAGTGCAAATTATATACCATCATTATTATTTTTATCATTGATGATAATACAATATTTTCTCAATTAATACAATAATGGTAGATCACTGAGCAGGAGGTGGTGGATCATGGTCAAACAAAGCCCTGAAAAAGTCATCGCTTGTTGGAGAAGGAGGCATATCATCTATCTCGGGTCCGCCCGAAGCAGGAGCACCTAAACCTCTATTACCTTAGAATTCAAATCTGTAACGGTCCTCATTCGAAGTAGATGAAAGAATCTCTTGGTCATCAGTTTGGAGTCGCCTAGATGATGAAGCACCAGGATCTCTCATCCCCTGAAATGGAGAGTCTCAAAAGTTTTGCTCTGACTAGTGATATAATTTTTCAAAATGGGTAACCTGTTGACAACTAGCAACTAACTCTTCTTGAAGTTTCTTGTTTTATTCCTCAAGCATTTGTTGTGAGTCAAAAGGGAAAAATTAAGTGCATACATAATCATGTATACATGTAGCATAAATTATCATGGAACAGGAAACCTACCAAGTAATTCATATCAATGCCCTGTGGATGAGATGGCATCTCTGGTTGATTAGAATGAGAAAATGGAGGAGCGGTAAAGGAAGGTCTGACCTCATGGCCAAATGAGCTAGTAGCATGCAATAATCATTAAAACACCCAAAACAAGTTAAGAAAGAAGTAATTACAATAGCAAATGGTAAAAGTTTACCTCAAAGGTGCTAGCCCCGGGATGCAGGACGGACCCTCCTCCCTCTCCATGATATTCCTCTTCATCGGTATCTTCCTTTTCCTCAGGAAGTTCTCGGATGCCAATAGGAGATACATCAAAGTTCAAGGGTTCTACTCAAATAAACTGGGCATATGATGCACCCGATGGATAGAGAAAGGTTTCAACATTATAACCATGTCAAGCTAACCACCACACATTCTCCAGCATTGATGCAATATTTGAAGTATACTCCGGGAAACTCATCAGAATCCTCCATCGCTCAAGAACAAGGAACCACTCATACACTCTCTCCCCGAGAAACCAGCCACTAGACACAGGGCCGGCAATGACTCGGCCGGTATGTTGAAAAGGCAGTGCGGCATTCATGGAAGAAGTCCAGTTCTTCCGCTCTTCTGTGTTCCACCAAGCCAAATTGACCTACAAAATGACATAGGGTAAGTGAACTTTTATATAAATTTTAAAGCATACTAATACTATTTTACCTGGCCCCAGGTTAAGCAACTCAAGTGATAGAGTTGGGTATTAACATGGTGAGAGCCGGGAACTGCTACACGATCTGACAACCAAAAATTCAATCTCAGATACCCGACTCTCTCTCAAAAAATGCCAAGCACACTCATAAGATTATGCTCATATGCCCAAACCTATAACAATAATGAAAATCAAATTCATGCAAGTATAAGAATGGAATTGACATTGGTGGAAGAAGAGTACCTTGATAACCACCATGAAACCAACAAAAGACTTCTTATTTCTGTAAATCTTATCTAGTCCATTATATAGACAGGCAAGGCCAGCTTCACCCCAGCCGTAAAGTAATACCATACTCATATCAGTAAGGGCCCTCAACACCGACAAATGGATAGCAGATTCAATGCTACATAAAATGGTCGACCCAAGAAAATATAGTAAAAATCCTGGAGCATATTGTTTGTTTGTTTCCCTATGAACCCATCCTTTGTAGTTCATCCAATAACTCCGAATCAGCTCAATTTTTATCTTGATAGTCCCTTTTAATGATGGTTCTATACCAATTAATTGTTGGACTTCTTTGTATGTCAGAATATCATTGGTAAGAGGGACCGAAAGGATATAGTACCGAACAACAGTTATGGTTCTATAATCGACTGGGCCAATGGTCATCTCTCCTATAGGTAAGTGAAAAGTATGGGTCATGTCCATCCACCACTCCGACAATGCTTGAACTACACTCTTGTCTATCGGACACTCCTCAAATGGTAATTGCAAGATAAAGCTTTCAAAACCATAATCTCAGACAATCCATTTTACCCAAGAAGGTGCTATATCATACCATTGTCGGGCTTTACAGACACACCCTCCGCTCTGGATAACATAACGATCATGCTAACACGGAGCCAGTTAAGTTAACACGAGGTAAGTATATCATCATACCAATACCACTGATTCATAGACTACACTTACTCATTATGTTCTATTTTAATCTATCTATCTATTTGTTTATTAAATTCTTAAATATAGTCTTCTAATTAATTTATTTTTCCTAATTTCTAAAAAAAACAAAAAAGATAATAAAATAATAAATATATATTTGTGCTGTTAAAATATTAAATTGATTGTTTTTTGACTTGAACTGCGATGAAGCTGCATCCCAGCTAGTAGACTTACAGTTCCCCTTTCATGCCGTCGAATAAATTCCAATAACTCAGCATTGGATCGAGGTCTTGATCTTGAAGCATGTATTTTCTCCTTAACTCTCTACTAAAACTCTCTGCTTTAAATATAAAAATATGTAAGTATGGATGAGTATTGAAGAAATGCATCATTTATATAGAAAAATTGCAAAGCAAAAAGACAAGAATAAAAAAAAAGGAAAAATAGTACTCTCATGAAAAAGAAAAAAATCAAAAGTAAATTCACTATTGATAAATAGTAAATGAATAGTGATTAAAAAGTGACTACACAGTGAATAAATAGTAAACTCAATTATTCAATTCAATTATTCAAATATTTGCATGTATACAAATATTTTTTCAATTTAAAATACTTTTACACGCAGGGGGCAAGATGATATAGGTATGATAAAAAATTGCTAAATTTTTCACAAATTACTTTTAAGTCAAAAACTTAGATTGGGTCCAGAATCCAAATTATTTTTAAGTCCAGAACTTACCTCGAGACCAGAACCCAAATTTTTTTTAAGTCTAGAACTTACCTCGGGTCCAGAACCCAAATTACTTTTAAGTCTAGAACTTACCTCGAGTCCAGAATCCAAATTACTTTTAAGTCCTGAACTTAACTCGGGTCCACAACCCAAATTAATTTTAAGTCCAGAACTTACCGCGGGTCCAGAACCCAAACTATTTTTAAGTCTAGAACTTACCTCGAGTCCAGAACCTAAATTATTTTTAAGTCTATAACTTACCTCGGGTCTAGAACCCAAATTATTTTTAAGTCCAGAACTTACCTCGGGTCCAGAACCTAAATTACTCTTAAGCCCCGAACTTACCTCGGGTCTAGAACCCAAATTATTTTTAAGTCCAAAACTTACCTCGGGTCCAAAACCCAAATTCTAAATTCATCTTGGGTCTAGAACCCAAATTATTTTTTTCTGAACTCAAACCAAACTTGGGTAAGGAGTCCAGTACGACTCTAAACCCAGTCAAAAATCACATTGCTTTTTGCTCTCTTTTGTTGTAGTCTTAGATCGTTCAAGCAGGGGGCAAATTGTAGATCTTTAATTTTTGATCCAGTCTAGTCCGATATTTTTAACAGTCCAAAATAATTTTTGTAGTATTTTAATATTTAATATTTATTTTAATAATATTTATTAGTTATATTATTGATTTTTAATGAAAATAAATAATAATAATAATAATAAAAGATAATAAATAAATAAATAAAAATCAGCGACAGGCAAAATCGACGATGAAATTTTTCGTCGCTGGAGACGAATTGGCTTGGGCCAATTCGCCACAGGAAAAACCTACGATGAATTGGCCACTAGCCAATTTACCGAAGATTTTACCAGCAACGAAATAGCCACAGGCCAATTCACCGCAGGATTTTCCTGCGGCGAATTGGCCTGTGGCCCACGCCCAAGCCAGTAGCACCAGTAGTAATTTTTTTTATCAGCGCGCTTTCGCACGCTAATAGCCTAGCCCGCATGCGATTTTGCCAAAATCCTATTTTACTTAGTTTTTAATTTTATTTCCTAAAAGATTTTTATTTCCTTAGCCAATTAGTATTAGTTTTTATTTTTTTTTCCTATAAAAACCACATTAAAACACACAGAAAGGGACTTGGATCTTTAAAAAAGAGGATCTGGGAATTTTTATTGGGACTAATTATTCAGACTCTTTTTTGAAATTTTATTAAAAGCTTGGACTTGAAGAAGCAGCAAGCAACAACAATCCATCAAAGGCAGCCCACACTATCTTTGTTATTGTTCAACCATAATTTAAGATTTTGATGGAACCAACAATGGAGTTTTGAATTTCTATTGACTTATTTATGTTCACAGTAGCTTCATCATTCAAATTAATCAAATTTTGAAACATACAATAGATAATGTTATTGTTATTTGATCACTTATTCTGTTTACCATCTAAAACTCTACTTAAAACCCTAAAAAGTATTTTTTTTCTAAACCCTAATACCTTAATACCCGTAAAACATATTTTTGAAACCTAAAACCCTAATTACACTTTTCAAAAACCATGGAACAATAATCTATTTTCTTAAAACCCTAACTAGAGCCTATTTTTTTGAAATCACAGTAGCTTATTTTTTCCAATTACCTAATCTAAAATCTTATTTTCATGATCTTCAATCTTATTTATTTAACCTTAAATTTTAATATTATTTTCACACAACTTCCAAAACCCTAAATCCAAAACATCCATTCCTTAGAATCAAACCCTAATTTATTTCAAACTTAATCTTTAAAACATCCAGTAGCCATATTATTCCTTTTATATTAAATGTTTCTCAACTAATTAATCCAGTATATACAAAACCCTAATTGTTAAACATAAAACCCAAGAAACCCTAACTGATACATAAACCTTAAATTTATATACTCACTGTTTTATTCAAATTAGATGAATGTTTATTATACATTTTGATTGATGTTTGATGTGTTTGATGAATGATTTATTTATGATGAATGGTTGTTTATTTTTATTGATTTTCTTTCATTTCAAAACATTATGAGATGTATGTTTTCATTTTTTGGGTACCTCATGTTGTGAACATCATGTAATTTATTTTATTTTAAAGTTTTTGGACCAATGTAAAGGACATGTTTCCACCTTTTGGAGGGTGTCCTATTTAGTTTTAGACATGGATGATGTAAGGACATGTTTCCATCCTCAGATGGGTGTCCATTTATTTTTTTTGTTTGGATATTGCTTTAATTTTAATATAATGATGCTTTATTTTAATTGTCGTATGTAGCATGGATAATATTGTTATATTTAAGAATTTTATAATATTAAGACCTACAAAGGAGGCCGGTTCCAATGAACCGGGTGTTGTGGGGGTGCTGGGCCATTTCTCACCTTCCCCACACATAGCTAACTTTCCAAACCCATTAGGGAGATTTGTAACATCCTAAAATTTTTGAAAATTTCTAATTTTTAGAAACTTTGATAAAATAAATTATAATTTAAAAGGATAAATTAAATTAATGGTTTTAAATGGAAAATGAAGAGATTTTAAAAGAAAAAGTGGAATATATATGTGATATATATGCAAAATATACATAACATATATAAAAGTCAACACTTTTTAAAAGAAAAAGGTATTTTGGTAATTAAATTTTATAAATTCAAAATTAATAAAATCATTCAAAAAGAAATTATTTTTGAATGGAAAAGGGAAATTAGGACTTTTAATTTATTAAGAAAATAATTAAATAATTAAATATTAAATTATTTTAATATATATATATATATGTGGTTAAAAAAAGATGAAAGGACAAGAAAATAAAAGTCTTCATCTTCTTCTTCTTCAAGGACGTGTTCCATGGTAGCTTGAAGACCAAGGATTTTGCTTCTTCCATACTCCATAAATTGAAGGAATTAACAAGTTTCAAGTGGATTTTTGGTGATTTCCACCAAAATTAGTAAGTTTCCATCTCTTTTCTTTGAATTCCTTGGAAATTTGGATTATGTGAGAATTTGGATTTTTTTGTAGTATGTTATAATTGTTGGAATTGGTGTGTATGGTGTTATTTTGGGTAGTTAGCAATGATTCTAAGGTTAGATTGAAGAGATGATGGAGTTTGGTTAAAGAATGGTGAAGAGAGAAAATTTAGGGTTATGGATTTTTGGGGTTTTGAAAACATAAACTGTAACACACCGATACCCTATATAAGTACTATGCGTATACCTAGTATACATACAGTAAATATATAAAGTATAAGGATGTCACTTTTCGTTACCTTTTAAAAACCTGTAACAGAGTTCAAACCATAATACCTTAATTTAAATAACATTTACAAAATCATTATCTTTATTAAAACTTCATTTATACATATAAATACTCTCTCGTCAGAAATACATCATAATTAAAATTTATACATGTATGCATTACCCTCTAGTTGGTCTCGACAAACTTTACTCTTCTTGTGGCATAACAAAAGACTTCATATCTTCCATCTATATACCTGCGCGAATAAACACCCGCGCTAAGCCCGAGAGCTTAGTAGTCCAAATATAAAATATAAACATATAGTATAGAAGTATTGATATATAATGATACATCGATTCAATATATAATTAGTTCTTATCATATCTTCTTTTCTTTTTAATTTTATCTTTAATATATCCTAGCTAATTTCATATATGATGTATATATATACATAATATTATCACCAACCCCAATGCATCACCAATACTCAAAACCAATATATTAATACCCCTACATTATATATATACCACACCAACCATTATTGCAATACACACTTTACATATCATACCAATTATTATTGCAATACACACATTACATATCATACACTCATTATTGCAATACACACATTACACATCATATCACTCATTATTGCAATACACAATTTACATATCATACAAATCATAAATCATATTTCCAATAAAGACAACCTTTATCATCAACCACAATTCATTTACATATTACACTTAATAACATTATATTATTCACAATTCACCAAGCATAATTCATTATTAATACTCACAATCAATATTTCAATACTTACATTTCACATTGACAATAAAGACAGACTCGGGCCCAAAACACTAATATGTTATTCAAAGTTCAGAGTTACTGCTTTGGTTCATAGTCACAATCATCACGCCCGTAGGCAATGTATATACATGTATCTCTATCCATGGATAGTGTAACAGACCCAGTCTCTTGGACCATCAACTCAACACATATGAGGAGATCCTCAACCCGGCAAGACTGTTACAAATCATATATCTCATATTCACAATTCTCATAGTGTAACAGACCCAGTCTCTTGGACCATCAACTCAACACATATGAGGAGATCCTCAACCCGGCAAGACTGTTACCTTTCATCATTTCTTAGGCATGCCACCCAAATCCAGAACTCTGAAACTGAATAACATATTAAACAAACAATTCATTTATTATTTCATTATCAATCTCATCATCAATTAGGCCAACATGCCTTATCTCTTTCAATTGAATTATCATAGCCAATCACAATGGCTTCATATCATATCATATCTCAATCCATATGATACATATAGCATCATTGATATCACATTTCAAAGTATATTATTCATATAATACATTGCCATACACAAGATTCACAATGCATATAACATAACATTTTCTCACTTCTCAAAACACATTAACATCATTCATTACTAGAGCATTTATCATAACAAATTGCACATACCTTAAGAATGATCCTCATTTCTTCCTACCTTTCCCATTTCATATTTCATCCTTTATATATACTCTTCATTTACATTCACAATATAATAGCTTATTTAACACTTTCATCCCAATGTGTTAATGTTCAAAGACATATAAGGATATACAATCAAATAGGGTTTATGCTTACCTTGTTAATGATCTTCACATCCTTCACATCATTCAATCATCACCTTAGTCCAATTATGTTAACAATATAATAGATCACTTAACACATTTGCAAACAAATGTGTTAAGCCTCAAATTATGTAATTAAATACAATCATATGTATTGGTACTTACCTCAAGAACTAGTCCCATCAATCTATACATTTCTTTTCTTTCCAAGAATTCTCCACATTTAGGTTAATGCAACCCAATCTCTTCAAAACCTAATCCAAAGGAATATTAGCAAAATGACCATATGAATAGTACATTCTGGTTTAAGACTCCATTTTATCCTTATTTTGAAAAATTGTATAAAATAATCTACTTGACTAAAAATTCTAAAATTTTTACAGAATTTAGTTTTGTATCTTAAAATCATTCCTTTAAAATTTCAGATCAAACTGAACACAAAATCTTGGTCAAATAGTTCACCTAACCAGACTGCCCCAATTGCCCTGCATCCTGGCAGCAGTTCTGAACTTTGTGAATTCCATAAATCAAATTCAATCAACGTGGTTCCAAATTATTTTTCTCAAATACTAGACTCACTAAGAAACAACATATCCAAAATTCAATTGGATATGATTTTTCTACATTTTATTAAAAATCCCGAAATATAGCTGTCTCAGTTAAGGTACCTGCTGGAACAGGTCTAATAAAAATAATCTTTCTAAACTCATAACCATTCCAAAATCGAATCAATATTTTTCAGTCATTCTAGACTCATAGAGGCACAACATATCAAAAATTCACTTCAAGAACATTTTTCTATAATTAATTAAAAATCATACAAGTCACAGCCTTTACTAATTGTAAAACAGAAAAAAATTCACTAAACACAACTCTTACTCTTCCATCACCAACACCAACCTAGCTTCTTATCTTTAATTCCATTTCAACACTTTTACACACACCATACACAAACACACTCCATCAAACTCAAACAAAATTCCAAATAGAACAAGAGAAATCAAGAGAAAACTTACCTTAAATGAAGAAATTCCACAAATCTCTAACCAAAACCCTTGATTCCTTCTTCAATTTGATTATAGAACTTCAAACACCTCCCTAGCTCTTTCTCTTCTTCAATGGCCGGCCTCTTCAAGAAAGAAAGAAGAAAATACCAACAAGTCAACCACTTTTCTTCTTTTAATCTCCACCATGCAACTTAACCAAAGAAAATTACGTCCATGCCCTTCATCCATTTAATTAATCTTTTGTCTCATATATACCCATATATATAATTTCACATGCCACAAATAAATATCATCTTGTATTGACCAACCCTTTTGACCAATGTATATGTTAGTTATACAACCATATAAACAACATATACACTTCTCTCTACACCCTCTTTTCTTCTCAAAACACAAATACCTATACATTCTTTTCCCAACTTCTTTTCTCTTGTAATTTAACACATATATTCAATCCAATATATAACAATAACATAATCAAAACTTTTAAGGTATACATGAGGATATTACAATTCTCTCCCCCTTAAATAATTTCGTCCTCGAAATTATCTAGCATAATTGTAATTCATTCATAATACTATACCATCTTAACTTCCATATGAAGTTAATTATACGCTTAAGTCATTATATCATCAAATTATATAGCTTCAACTCTCCTCTTTAGAATCAACCACCTTCTTTAAATTCCATAACTCATCATTCTATATGTTTATACATCTTGTTATTTCCTTAATCAACCATTCAAAAGAACTCATTACATTTCTTGTTAATGTCTTTATATAAGAATCAGATCATTCTATAGTACACTTATACTCCATCTAATCTTTATATTTAATATATTTTGTTATTTCACTTCTGTATAATTACTCTCTTAACTTTAACATTAAAAATCATTGACTTATATCTGAACATTAATTATCCCTTCATTACAATCACTGTCTAAATAGACATTTATCACCCTCAATAGATAACAAAATCCTGATTTTTCATAAATGGAGTTATTTCTTTAGCATGCTTTTCACTTAACTTACATATTAATACATTATCTTTCAACTTATTTTATAAATAACCAATCTTTTTCTCTTCTTATCATGATTAACAACTACTATACTCCACTCATTCATGTCCAATCATACTTTAAAATTTACATCATATACATTATCATGTAAATACCTATTTTCTTAATACAACTATACACATTAAATTTTATTAATGATCCATAATCTTAGCCAAATCCAGATCAATTAATCTATCTGTCACAATATACCCACGTTCCAATCTTGTTCAATTCCAACCAACGATTAAGTAATCTAACTTATCATGAAATTTCAAAATTTTCATATAAGTATAAATATAACTTAATTCCATAAGAGCAAACTTATATTCAATTTCTGCTCTCTTTCAATCTATTTTCAGTCAAATCATCATGATAACAAATCACTTCTAATATCTTTTAATATACACATAGTTTATTCTTTATTATCTTAGTATAATTTCCACCAATTCTCATAAAAATGTTATATCATACTTAATATCTATAATTCATTCACTCAAACTTTGAGTTCATTCCCTTAAACCTCAAGTTACATACCATAAACATATTCAGTATAACTTTCATTCATATAATATAATTTCTCCCTTTTACTAACTCTTCACATTTCCTATCATTGGTATATTTATTTTGATTACCTTTTTGTCATATTATCCATAACTCAACACATTTCAATTTTTTTTTCACAGTTATAACCAAATTCTTAACATAAAAAAAAATAATAAGGTACAACTTTAACCATCATAATTTTTAACTATACTTCTCAAACAAAATTGTCAACCTCACCAAATCCGTATTACAATCATTATATCTAAGATCCAAATCCATGGATAACAAATTAACCGATCCAAAATACTGAACAAAACACATGACTTTAAGAGATTAATATTCAAACCTAGAACTTTCAATTCAATACTGTTCTTTTATAATTCTATTCTCAATCTTAACATTTTTAGTATAACAGAAGTTAACACATTCCAACTTCGTTTCAACCAATTTGTATTCGCTTATATGATCCTTATCAACTTAACTCATGCTTTAACAATATTACTATATACATATTCAATCATATACAGTTCTTATACAATTTCTATTCATCACTTCATTTCTAATCCATCTACAATCTCTTATAATATAATTACATATAACTTTTCATATGTGAATACTTTGAAACTCTAAATATAATATAATCATCAAGTTCAATACTCATTATAACAATTTCCACTATCCAATATTACTCAAGTTCTTTCCATTCTCACTTCCATCACATAATCCATCTAGCTTTACACAGTTCAAGACCTAATCTCTCTTAGGTCCACTAATACATATAACATTGTTTTTCCATATCACTAATTCTATAATTATACCACATATATCTTCATAAGCCATCCTCATAATGTGATTCACAAATGTGTTTATATATCATAATTTCATTCATATTGGAAAACTCAATTCACATATCATATACATGTATACACTTAATTATATGCTCTTATAGTATTTTCCTTTTTCATACATTCAATACAAATTTAGTGTTTATCATTTTCTTTTAAACACTATCCTTCTCATTCTTCCAATATGATATAAAGTATTTATTCACACTACAAACATATATATTCCGACTATAGTAACACTTCATATTCATCTCAGTCACATTCCCAATGTGACATCTCTTTCACTTTCGTCTTTAAAAAATATTTAATACACTCCCATATTCATTCTTACCCTGTTCAGTAAAATGACTTAAAATAACTCATTTCTATTTACTTATCCACTTCCTTGATTATTTCAAAACAAATTCTCATACTATCAATCACATTACTCAATTCATAATACTTCCATATGCAATACTAGTCATTTCACTTAGCTTATGCATTGCATATACAGTTAACTATCAATATCCCAATAATCTTTATCAAATTCCACTAAAACTTTAACTTCTCAATTTACTACTTCGTTTAAGCTTCAATTTGCCAAACTCATCTTTTCTATCATCACTTTAAAAACATCTTACAAATATATATCACAAAGCAATATTAAAACATATAATTTCCACAATCATAAAGCTCACTTCAAAAATCTCAAATATCACATATTATCACCATTACCATGAGCTTTCACAATATCCAAGCATCTCACATTTCTAACATTGAATTTACCATGTTCGCATTAAAATAACACTATCAACTTATTTTCTTACTTAACCAATATCATCTCTTTTTCCTTTAAACAAAACCTTAATTTTATATACATATATCCCAACTTTAAAAAATCACACTTTGTCTATACTAACTAACTCATTCACTATTCCACCATTCTTTCCTCATTTTAGTAACATATCTTTCAATAATAACAATCCAGCAATATTTTCTCTGTCTAACAACCTCAACATAAACATTATTATAAAGAGGTTCAAAGTATAAAGGAAAGAATACATATTTTAATCTTGATTTTGATTGCTACTTATTTTCAACTTTATTCTCCTTTTTATTTCTTTATGTTTCAATTCACATTATGCCCTACATAATATTGCTCATAAATATCAACATTACATTTCATGTTGCACACAACATGACATTCTTCATATGCATCATTAATATACAAATATCACATTACATTTCACAATGCGTTTCTCATAATCAATTAGGCACTATGCCTCAATTATAATTCATTTCCAACATCATTGTCAACAATCATAATTTCTCATCACATCAAAATAGTATACACATATATCATCAACTATATTGAACATCTCATATAACACAAATATTCTACAATTTATATTATGCCACATCCGAGACCAACCTAGATGTCAATGCATATGCACGTATTACAAATTTCATTTCAAAACTTTTCCTTTTTATTTCTATTTAAACTTTTCAAAAAAAAAAATTTTTTTAAATCTCACTTAGGCCGAGAATCTCGAACCTAAGCTCTGATACCAAAACAATTGTAACACCCCGATACCCTATATAAGTACTATGCATATACCTAGTATACATACAGTAAATATATAAAGTATAAGGATGTCACTTTTCGTTACCTTTTAAAAACCTGTAACAGAGTTCAAACCATAATACCTTAATTTAAATAACATTTACAAAATCATTATCTTTATTAAAACTTCATTTATACATATAAATACTCTCTCGTCAGAAATACATCATAATTAAAATTTATACATGTATGCATTACCCTCTAGTTGGTCTCGACAAACTTTACTCTTCTTGTGGCATAACAAAAGACTTCATATCTTCCATCTATATACCTGCGCGAATAAACACCCGCGCTAAGCCCAAGAGCTTAGTAGTCCAAATATAAAATATAAACATATAGTATAGAAGTATTGATATATAATGATACATCGATTCAATATATAATTAGTTCTTATCATATCTTCTTTTCTTTTTAATTTTATCTTTAATATATCCTAGCTAATTTCATATATGATGTATATATATACATAATATTATCACCAACCCCAATGCATCACCAATACTCAAAACCAATATATTAATACCCCTACATTATATATATACCACACCAACCATTATTGCAATACACACTTTACATATCATACCAATTATTATTGCAATACACACATTACATATCATACACTCATTATTGCAATACACACATTACACATCATATCACTCATTATTGCAATACACAATTTACATATCATACAAATCATAAATCATATTTCCAATAAAGACAACCTTTATCATCAACCACAATTCATTTACATATTACACTTAATAACATTATATTATTCACAATTCACCAAGCATAATTCATTATTAATACTCACAATCAATATTTCAATACTTGCATTTCACATTGACAATAAAGACAGACTCGGGCCCAAAACACTAATATGTTATTCAAAGTTCAGAGTTACTGCTTTGGTTCATAGTCACAATCATCACGCCCGTAGGCAATGTATATACATTTATCTCTATCCATGGATAGTGTAACAGACCCAGTCTCTTGGACCATCAACTCAACACATATGAGGAGATCCTCAACCCGGCAAGACTGTTACAAATCATATATCTCATATTCACAATTCTCATAGTGTAACAGACCCAGTCTCTTGGACCATCAACTCAACACATATGAGGAGATCCTCAACCCGGTAAGACTGTTACCTTTCATCATTTCTTAGGCATGCCACCCAAATCCAGAACTCTGAAACTGAATAACATATTAAACAAACAATTCATTTATTATTTCATTATCAATCTCATCATCAATTAGGCCAACATGCCTTATCTCTTTCAATCGAATTATCATAGCCAATCACAATGGCTTCATATCATATCATATCTCAATCCATATGATACATATAGCATCATTGATATCACATTTCAATGTATATTATTCATATAATACATTGCCATACACAAGATTCACAATGCATATAACATAACATTTTCTCACTTCTCAAAACACATTAACATCATTCATTACTAGAGCATTTATCATAACAAATTGCACATACCTTAAGAATGATCCTCATTTCTTCCTACCTTTCCCATTTCATATTTCATCCTTTATATATACTCTTCATTTACATTCACAATATAATAGCTTATTTAACACTTTCATCCCAATGTGTTAATGTTCAAAGACATATAAGGATATACAATCAAATAGGGTTTATGCTTACCTTGTTAATGATCTTCACATCCTTCACATCATTCAATCATCACCTTAGTCCAATTATGTTAACAATATAATAGATCACTTAACACATTTGCAAACAAATGTGTTAAGCCTCAAATTATGTAATTAAATATAATCATTTGTATTGGTACTTACCTCAAGAACTAGTCCCATCAATCTATACATTTCTTTTCTTTCCAAGAATTCTCCACATTTAGGTTAATGCAACCCAATCTCTTCAAAACCTAATCCAAAGGAATATTAGCAAAATGACCATATGAATAGTACATTCTGGTTTAAGACTCCATTTTATCCTTATTTTGAAAAATTGTATAAAATAATCTACTTGACTAAAAATTCTAAAAATTTTACAGAATTTAGTTTTGTATCTTAAAATCATTCCTTTAAAATTTCAGATCAAACTGAACACAAAATCTTGGTCAAATAGTTCACCTAACCAGACTGCCCCAATTGCCCTGCATCCTGGCAGCAGTTCTGAACTTTGTGAATTCCATAAATCAAATTCAATCAACGTGGTTCCAAATTATTTTTTTCAAATACTAGACTCACTAAGAAACAACATATCCAAAATTCAATTGGATATGATTTTTCTACATTTTATTAAAAATCCCGAAATATAGCTGTCTCAGTTAAGGTACCTGCTGGAACAGGTCTAATAAAAATAATCTTTCTAAACTCATAACCATTCCAAAATCGAATCAACATATTTTTCAGTCATTCTAGACTCATAGAGGCACAACATATCAAAAATTCACTTCAAGAACATTTTTCTATAATTAATTAAAAATCATACAAGTCACAGCCTTTACTAATTGTAAAACAGAAAAAAATTCACTAAACACAACTCTTACTCTTCCATCACCAACACCAACCTAGCTTCTTATCTTTAATTCCATTTCAACACTTTTACACACACCATACACAAACACACTCCATCAAACTCAAACAAAATTCCAAATAGAACAAGAGAAATCAAGAGAAAACTTACCTTAAATGAAAAATTCCACAAATCTCTAACCAAAACCCTTGATTCCTTCTTCAATTTGATTATAGAACTTCAAACACCTCCCTAGCTCTTTCTCTTCTTCAATGGCCGGCCTCTTCAAGAAAGAAAGAAGAAAATACCAACAAGTCAACCACTTTTCTTCTTTTAATCTCCACCATGCAACTTAACCAAAGAAAATTACCTCCATGCCCTTCATCCATTTATATAATCTTTTGTCTCATATATACCCATATATATAATTTCACATGCCACAAATAAATATCATCTTGTATTGACCAACCCTTTTGACCAATGTATATGTTAGTTATACAACCATATAAACAACATATACACTTCTCTCTACACCCTCTTTTCCTCTCAAAACACAAATACCTATACATTCTTTTCCCAACTTCTTTTCTCTTGTAATTTAACACATATATTCAATCCAATATATAACAATAACATAATCAAAACTTTTAAGGTATACATGAGGATATTACATAAACTTTAATTGTGCAAATTGTTTCTAAATGAGTTTGTTTTGATTCATAAACAAGTATTTTAAAGTCGAATATTGGATTTGGTGGTGTTGGGTTGGAGTTTGAGAATGGAATTGGAGATTTAGGGTTTTGGAAAAGTGATTTTCCAAAGTGGTTGAATTGTGTGATTTTATTTTTTTAAGCATGTTGTTTAGTTTTAAAAGTGATGAATATAAGCTTGGAAAGAGAAATGGATTGTGCTGGAATGGAAAATCTTCAATGGGGGAAGGTTATGCAATTTTTGAAATATAAGAGTGTATAAGAGTGCATTTTTATAATGTAAATGATTTAAATGTATTAAAATATGTTTTTAATAATATAAATAAACTTAAAATACTAATTTAATTGTAGTAGAATGGAATTCTAATGTTGAAGTAAGGAAAGGCTAAATTTTTAGAATTTTATAGGAGTGATGTGTAATTATGGTTTAATGCTAGAAATGACATTAAATGTGACACTAAATAATGATTTGTTATCACATTTGGTTTAGGCATTGAGGGAGGTTGATTTGCTTCATCCAAATGGTGAAGGGCAAGTTGGAAAGATTGGATTGAAGGTTCTTTTTAGCTTGCTTTGGGTTGTTAGTGGAGGTATGTACAAACTTTGAATATAATGTCTATATTTGCATAACATTTGGACTTAACACATTTTGGTTGAAAAATGTGTTAAGCTACTTGGTTCATTGATTGTGTACGAATAATATGCTATGACAGTTGTAATGTCATAAATGTGTTAAATGCATTGTGAAAAGCCATTGATAATGGCTAATTTGTGTAACATGTGAAATATGCATATTATGTGAAAATACCCAAAGTAATTGGGTAATGTGTTGTGAATGCAAAAATGACATATGTGTAATAATGAAATGAATTGATATTGATAATAATGAGAAAAGTGAGAAAAGTGAGAAAAATGAGAAAGATGAGAAAGATGTGAAAAATGAGAAAAGTGAGAAAAAAATGTGAAAATAAGGCAATGTGCCTACATTGAATATGTAAAAATGAGAAAGAAATTAATAATGAGATATATGAATAAATTGTGTGCCTAGTATGTTATTCAATTTTCAGAGTTCTGGGTTTGGTGGCATGCCTATGATAGCCTACGGGCTACATACTGGAATGGTGAAAAGACTGGGTCGTAAGCCAGGCTAGCTGATAAATATGAAGTTTTTGGGGTGAAAAGACTGGGTCGTAAGCCTCAAAACTATAGCAGTCTAGCAGGGTTGAGGACCAAGATACTGGGGCCTAAGGGTCTAGCCGGGTTGAGGTCCAAGAGACTGGGGCTGTTACATTATCCATGGATATATTGCCTACGGGACTAGACACATGGTGTCATTATGGACCAAAGCAGTAACTCTGAAATTTGAATAGCTTATTAGATCCTTTTTGGGCCCATGCTTGTCTTTGTTTTAATGTGAGTTATGAATTATGATACAATTGAGCAATATAATGTTATACGCTGTGCTTATGAAATATTTGAAAAATATAAGAAAGTGGATTGATGTGACATCTACATGCATTGTGCATTTGGTATTGCATTGAGTTATATTGTTATTATTAAAGTTTGTACCACTAGGCTTCGGCTTAGCGTGATTGTTTCCATCGCATAGGTGACAGGATAAGCTAGAGAGTTCTTCTAGACCAGGTTGGGTCTAAACTTCAAGTTGAGCTTATTGAGTTGCTATCGAGATCAGAAACACTACCAGCAGCATGTATATATTTTTATGTTATTGTACACTTTGAGTATTATGCATAATATATTATGTTTTGAATTTTATGTATTGTATATTAAAAAGAATGTTTGGGTCAATGTATTTGAAATGGGAGAGTAAGTGTAATTTTAATTATATATATATATATATATCTATATATATACATGTTTGAGAAACTTGGTGAAATTGAGAAGTATGGTTGAGATGGTGATTGGAAATTATTTGGGAGTATTTTCTTTTTGCAGGTTGAGTAATTGCTAAATTTTAGGATATCCAAATTACAGATAAAACTCTTTGGAATTCTCAGGGTCTTTTAACTTCCCTCTCCCGCCTCATTAATTTATGTAGAGAACATTCTTTTCATTTTATAGTTATTATAGAACCAATGGTCAGTGTTACAAAGAATAAATGGTATGCCTCTCGTTTGGGTTTTTCAGATATTTTTTCTTCAGCTGATAACAAGATTTGGATTCTTTGGAAGGACAATCTTGTTTCTTTATCTCAGTTTTGTGGTGGAAATAATATTGTTACTTGCACTGTTCAGTATCATGTGTTGGCAATTAAATTTAACTTTACAGCTATCTATGGTCCACATACTAGAGCTGCTCGGATGTGTTTATGGGATGAGCTCCGTTCTCTAACATCACATATTTCTAATCCTTGGTTAATTGGAGGAGATTTTAACATCATTAAGTGTCCCACTGAATACAAAGGCAATTCCTTGCCTTGTTTAAATAGTATCCAGGACTTTGTGTCTTGTTTAAATGATTGTGGCTTTCTTGATATTCCATTTTATGGTTCTTCTTTCACTTGGACTGGTATGAGATCGACAGGACAGGTTTGGGAAAGATTAGACAGGGTGATGTCTACTGTTTCTTTTATGAATTTGTTTGGAGAAATCAATGTGCGCCATCTTAGTCGCACATCATCTGATCATTCCCCGATGCTGCTTAAATGTATTTTGGAAGACATTAAGGCTCCCAGGCCTTTCCGCTTTCAACACATGTGGTGCACTAATGAAGGTTTTTTGCCAATGGTGAGAGAGCAATGGAGCAAAAACTTCTTTGGGGGTGGAATGTCTGGTTTTTTCAAAAAGCTTCATCTTCTAAAATGGGTTATACAATCTTGGAATAGAGAGCATTTTGGTCATGTTTTTCAGGAGATAACTCGGCTCGAAGAAGAGGTGAATTCTTTGGAGTCTAATTATATGCTTGATCCGTCCTCTAGTAATCGGTCATTATGGCAGGGTAAGTAGGCTCAACTCATTCAGAGGTATAAGCAAGCGGAGATTTTTTGGAGACAAAAGGCGCATATTAAATGGTTAAAGGATGGTGATGCTAATACATCCTTTTATCATAACTTTGTGAGTGTGAAGAGAAAGTATCAACGTATTTCGGCTATCAAGAAGGATGATGGGTCCTAGAGTGAAGAAATTAGCAGTATTGGAGAGGATGCAATTTCTTTTTATAAGAAATTATTTACTACTGAGTCGCAGGATGATGGTGAGTTGTTATGTGACGATATTGATCTTTTGGTGACGGACATACAAAATCAGACTCTTGTGGTAGTACCTGTGGATTCTGAAATCAAACAAGCAGTCTGGCAATTGGACCCTAATAGTGCTGCTGGTCATGATGGATTCGATGGCCATTTCTTTAGGACCTGTTGGGACATAATTCAGTGGGATGTATGTAGCGCAGTAAAAGAATTTTTCTTGGGTATCCCGCCTCCTAAGGAATTTGGAAAAGCTTTAATTATTCTGCTTCCTAAAGTAGACAACCCCTCCTCCTTTAGCCAGTTTCGCCCTATTTGCCTGGCAACTTTTTTGAGCAAAGTTTGTACCCAGATTTTAGCAAACAGATTATCTCCCATTTTGGATCAAATTATTTCATCAGAGCAAGCGGGTTTCATGAAAAGTAGATCCATTCATGACCAAATTCTAATTGCCAATGAGCTTATACAGGATATTGATAAAAAGACAAGAGGACATAATTTAGCCATAAAGCTTGATATGGCTAAGGCTTTTGATCGGGTATCTTGGAGCTTTCTCCAATATATTTTGCTTAATTTTGGGTTCTCTATGCGATTTATTTCCCTCATCATTTCCCACCTCAAGTCTACCAACTTTGCAGTGATGGTTAATGGCAGGAGTTTTGGTAATTTCAAACCATCAAGAAGGGTTAAGCAGGGCGATCCTTTATCACCTCTTTTGTTTATTATTGCAGCTGAAGGCTTTTCGCGTGGTTTCAATAAAAGAATGGTTGATGGTCATATTTCTCCTTACAAAACGGGCAGAAATTGTGGAATAATTACACATCTTGCTTTTGCGGATGATCTCCTTGTGTTCGTAAATGGTGATGCTAAAAGTGCTAAAGGATTTATTGATTTCTTATAGAAATATCAAAACAATTCCGGGCAGCTGGTTAATCTTAGCAAAAGCTCTTGTTATTGCTCGCCTAAGTGCTCTCAAGGCTACAAGAGCAGGATCCAATCCATTCTTGGCATACCCTACAAGAACTTGCCTTTCATGTACTTAGGAGCTCCTATCTATAAAGGTATTAATCGGGCAAGCTATTGTTCTTATCTATTGTAGAACATTGACATGAAATTGCAGGGCTGGACAAAGAAATTTCTCACTCCGGGGGGTCGTTTGCTTTTGATCAAACACGTTCTTAGTGCTATTCCCATGCATACTTTAGGAGCCATGGTTCTTCCTCAAAGTATCACCAAGATTATTGAGCATAAAATGGCTGATTTCTTTTGGGATTCAAATTCTAACAATCGGCATTATCATTGGGTTAGTTATGCGAAGATGTGTTATCCTTATGAAGAAGGGGGTCTCGGATTGCGATCTCTTTTGTCCTTGCAAGAAACTTTTTCACTTAAGCTATGGTGGAGATACCATGAAGCAAAATCTGATTGGGCCATTTATATGAGAGCAAAATACTCTAGAGGTGGTAGTATGAGAGCTAAAAGCTATGATTCACCCACCTGGAAAAGAATATGCAATATCCAAGATACTGCGTTGGCCTTGATTAAAGTGGAAGATACTGTGTTGCGATGGATAAAGGATGGTTCAACGAGTTTCACAATTAAAAAAGCTTATAATGAGATTCGGAACAGGCGATCGGAGACATTGTATGCTCGTTCTATATGGCATACAAGGATCCCAGCAAAAAATCTATATTCACATGGCGGATAATGCAAAATGCAGTACCTGTTCCGGTACGGTTGCAATGAATGGGGATACAAATGGCTTCTCATTGCCCTTTTTGCTTGAATGCTAAGGGATCAATCAACCACTTATTTTATCTTTGCTCTCGTGTACAGCAGGTTTGGCATTTTTTCAGAGCATCTTTCCTCAGAAAAAATTCCACATCTCCTACACTTAGACAGGAGCTCCTTCAATGGTGGATTTCTGCCTCGACAACATCGCCTGCTGGCATTGTTCTTAGGTGTGTTTCTCAAACAATTCTTTATTTCATATGGAAAGCCTATTGTGGTATGATTTGGGGAAATGAGAATCACCATCCTGCTGCTATAGTTGAGAGTATTCGCAATTGGATTTTTAAGTGGGGGGTCGCTACTTCGGATGCAGAACTAGGCAAAGTCTTTAATCGTTTCCCAGAATTTCTCCCATCTTTTCACAGGAAAAAAATAAAAATCACACCGGTTCGTTGGTATAAGCCTCCACATGGGTACTACAAAGTTAATGTGGATGCCTCTTTTTCCTCATCTTCAGCAGCTGGCGGAGCAGTGGTGATGGACTCAAATGGAAATTTTGTCGCAGCGTGCTGTTTTCCGATCATGGCAGCCGTTATTCATACAGCTGAAACTAAAGCAATCCAATTCAGTGTTCTTTGGTGTACTCAGCTGCAAGTGTTCCCTCTAATCCTAGAGACTGATTCACAAGTGGCACTAGATGCTATTATTGGTAGAAATCATGGGTGGCTTTCTCAGCTCAATGGTCTTACAGCAACATCAAATATATCTTTCCGCCATACCTTTCGTGAAGGCAACCAGGGAGTAGATTTTTTGGCGCGTTACGGCCGTTTCAACTCCATTAATTGTAGTTTTAATTCATTTACTTCTTTGCCTCATATTCTTAGAGGTATTGTAATCTCGGACTCTCTTACTTCTCCATATATAAGATTTAATAAAATATGATCGCTCTGGTTCTCCTAATAGGTCCGTATGCAGCCTATTAGGAATCCCGGAGTTGGTCGCCTTTATTTAAAAAAAAATTATTTTGGATTTTTATAACAAGTAAAGAATATTTATATTTTATTTAATTTTTATATATTTAGAATTTAAAATTCGAAATTTGAAATGTGAAAATTTTTTATTAAACATGTCTGTGACATTTTTGTACCGTATATGCGTATTTTACATATGCTAAAAATATGTATTGTACGTATATAGGGCATAAGGGTGTTACAGGATTCCTTAGGAATCGAGTCATCCACCCCTTTCTTTTTCTCTGCCCGTCCAGGTGGCAACTCCATTTTCTCAGAGTTTAGGCCCGTGTTCTCTAAGGCCCCGAGCCTAAATAGTGCCAAAGTTGCAAGAACCATTCCACCGGGAGTGGGGGCAAAAATCCCTACTCACACTTTCCCTTATCTTTCTATTTTTTACTACTGGTAGATACTTCAATAGTGTTCCCCAAGAGTGCAGCTAGTTGGCATTTCATGGTCTCAGCCAAGTCTTCCTTTAGTTCTTCCATGTTGGAGCTAATTGCATCATCCACCATCTTCTGAATCTATTCAGGTTCCACTGATTTTGTTGAGTAGCTGACTGAGTCGTTACTGGATTTTATGTCACTGGCGTAGGTCAATTGGTCTTGCAATGTTGAACTACTGTGCTCCAAGTCTATGGCTAGAAAGGATCAATGCCATGTAATGTAATGTGTGCATGCATGTATGCATGTATGCACAAGTAACAAACAAACAAAGATAATTAGGATGTTTCTTCCAACCTTATATCACCCACACATGAATGGCAAGTCTCTTTTTCTAGGCATATGGTTAACAAAATACCACCATGGGATATCTTGTTTTTGATAAATTCACTTGAACGATTTAACCATTAATTGTATTTTCAAACGTAGAAGTCAGTCCATGATAATTCCGTTTAATTAAGTTGTAATCCATTGGTCAAATAAAAGATAGCTTTTATACTATATTGGATTAAAACTAAATAAAAAGGTTTATCATAAATAGATTTCCTATTTGGAAAAATAACTAATGATTCATACCAAAAACAAGCCCATGATTAACAATTCTTGGTATAAATTAGGCCCACAATTGATTTTTGATATTCCATATTTGACCTAAATAGTTGTAAGCTTTTTAAGAAAAAGTTATAATTTTGGATGAAGTGACAAATAATTTTTTTTCAAAGCCCATTGTAAAAGGTTTGTTTAAAAATGAATTTTTGGCTTTGTAGTTTGCGCCATAAGGTGGAAAAAGATTTTTGACCCATCTTAAAAGTTTTATGTCCAAAAGATCATCTTGAAAATTTTGAAAATAGTTTTGGTCTTTTTAGGCTTAAAGGAAAAATTATTTTGGGCTTACAATATAATTAGGTCATACTAGAAAAAGAACAAACCAAATAAGCCATGGTTCAAACTAAGATATAGTAATCATAGTCAAACAAAAAACATTTGCGGTACAAACCTAAGAAAAGTAACTAGGCCAATTACATGAGCTTTAGTCATTGGGTTGAAAAGCTTAGGTTCCCATAGGAAGTATATACGAAAAGGTACAAGGCTATGAGTGGTTATGCCACGCTTGATCTCCATACCTTGAGTGAAATTATGGTATCCCTTACATAACACAACATGGGTTACACAGGCATCCTAACTCACGAACGAAATGCAATCTAAATGATGCAATGGACAATATCATAATAAGAATGAATAAAATAATATAAATACTAATGGAATCAACTTATCTTATCCCCAATGAGTAGCCACTATGAGCGGGGATTTTCACCCCCACGCCCATGTGGAATGGTTCTTGTGACTTCGGCATTGTTAGGCTCAGGGCCTTAGAGAACATGGGCCTAAACACAGAGAAAATGGAGTTGCCACCCATATGGTCTAAAAAAATAGAAAGGAAAAGATGACTTGATTCCTAAGGAATCCCTAACCCCCTATTGAGTTTGAAAAGTTGGGTATGCATGGGGAAGATGAGAAATGGCCCAGCATCACCATAGCTCCTGGTTCATTGGAATCGGCCTCCTTTTCAGGTCTAAATATTATTGAATTCCTAAGTATTATAATATTATCCATACTACATACAATTATTAATAAAATGGATTCAATCATTAAAATACGATAAAATAGTACATCACAAAATAACATAGGTACCATCGTTAGATGGAAACATACCCTTACAATCCTTAAATGTTCACAAAGAAAATAAATAAAATAGGACACCCACCAAAAGGTGGAAACATATCCTTTACAATTACCCTAAAGTCATTAAATAAATTAAATTATAGAAAATAAATAAATTAAACAAATAAAACACCTACGAGTGAAAATATGCCTTTTACATTCTTAAAATCCAAAATGATAAAATTAACATGATTCAACTATTCATAGCAAAATAAATAATCCAAACATGTAGTTTAATCATCATAAAAATGATAATAAATTAGAGTTTAATAAAAGGAAATTAAGGTTTAACCACAAAGAATTACAATCCATAAATAAATAAGGTTTAACCATTGATGAGGGATCGCGTACGGTGGTCCCACTAGCTGGTTAGCAAGCGGAGGTCAAGGAGGCAGCTCCCTTTGCAGGAGATCGAGGGCAGTGCCCCCGAAAGGTAAACGATTTATAGAATATGGTTTTGGATTTTTGAAAGCTAAGGTTCTGGATATTTAAGGAAAAAGGATTAGGGTTCAGAACTAGGGTTTTGATTTATAGGTTACTAGATATTAGGGTTTCGATTAAGGCTTGGAACTAAGTTTCTAGATATTAAGGGTTTTAAGGTTTTACAAATTGGGGTCAAGTATTTAATAATTGAATTAGAGGTTTTAAATTAAATCTTAGGCTACTGTGAAGTTGAAACAAATAAATATGAAGTGAGCTACTAGATTAGACAAATAGATTAGGTTTTCATTTTATAAATATGTAACTAGGGTTTTAGTAATTTAAGCTACTGGACAAAATAAAACAACTTGGATAAATAAGATACTATGATGATTATTTTGAAAGGTAATTACAACTATTGATTGAACAAATTGAATTAGAAAACTAAACCTGCATTTGAAGATTCCACCAAAGTTGAATGTTGAACCAATCTTCCTGGATCAATTGTAGTTTTGGTTGAGTGAAACAATTGCCCGAACAATTATTGAGTGTTGATTTTCTCCTTGCTTAATTGTTGCTACTGCCTCTCTTTTATTAATTGCTTTGTCTCCCTTTTCCTTTCTTTTCTTTCTCCTTTTGATCATCCATGATTTTCTATTTATAAATATCAACTAGGGCAACTAGCTATCCCTCCGAATTTGAATCAAACATGTTTTACCACTTATCCTAGTCTTTTTTGGAGTTTACCATAGTTTGACCCACTCTTGGTTAAAACTTTCCCAGTGCTCACCCCATATTGAATTGGCCTTGGCCAATTCGATATGGAGGCATTCCATATCGAATTTGCTTGGACTGGACCATATTGTACCGATTTAAACTGAACCAAATAGATTTGATTTGATTTGATTTGGGATTCTAAAATTAAATTGGACTTAATTCAAACTGTTTAAGCTTTTAAGATTATTCTGGACTAGGTTTAAGCTTCTAAAATTGTATCTAGCCCTTTTAATTTGGATTGAATTTAATCCATGCCAAAATTAAGGGTCTACACCAAGCAAGATCTTCTCACCTCTAGTCAATTGTAGAACTTCAGGTTTTGAGAGTTGGAATAGCATTTGCTTTTTTTGATGAGTGTTTGAAGTCATGATGGGTAATGCCAATGGATGATGCTTTGGATATCTGAGAATAGCTTCAGATTCTTCAATAATAGGACATATCTCAAAATTGTTTATCTTGAAAGTCCTAGTTTTCACATCCCAAAAGGAGGATATGGCATGTGAGAAGGAATTGTCCAACTTGACATTTTGGAAGCACTTTAAAGCATTAATTTGAGACCAGGATATTTGTTCCCAATGTGTAGCTTTAATGGTCTTAAATAAACCTTTTATTTTCTTTAAATTAAGCTTAGTCATTGATAGGGTTTAAGAAAAAGTCAAAACTATTTGAGCTGATTATGGAGAATTGACTTCTGTTGTTGTGACAAAATTGTTGAGAAAAGGTAGTGTTTGGAATGGGTGATGAATTTAATTGTCTTGAGTTTAAGAGCTGTAGTGAGCGGGTGGCTAGAATTGTTGTGGATTGAGAATTGCAACTCATTTAAATAGATGCAATGTTAGGAACCAAAGTGTACAAGGAAAATGGTTTATGCATCGAATGTGCCGAATCCATCATTGTTTGTGTATCCTAATCCTTGTCCATGATGAATTTGGAATTGTGAATTCCTCATGGACACCGTGCCATTCATGTTTAAAAAAAGATACATAAAAGTAAAAAAAAAGAGAGCATGAAATTAAACATTATTATTGTTGTTGTTATAAGTTTTATGTACATACATAATGCATTAGATGTAAGTTTAACTTAAGTTGATCATTGAGAAGGGGGAGGCGGTCTATAAGCAAATAAATCTCTAAGAAATTCATAGCTTGTCGAAGGTAGAGACACATCATCTGCCCAGTTTCTTCCCGAGGAGGAAGCACCCAGATCCCGATTATCCTAAAAATTAGTCCTATCATAGTCAATGCCTGAGAAGGGAGGAGGTATATCATGGTCATAAGTCCTCGAAGAAGAAGCATTAGGATCCCTCATGCATTGAAATCGAAAGTCCCGGAAGTCCCATTCCTACTGACGGTATAACCCTTTAAAATGTGCAGCATGTACACGACTAGCAGTTAATTCTTCCTACAGCTTTCTATTTTGTTCCTCAAGCATCCATTGTGAGCCAGACAAGGAAAAGATAAGCTCATACATTTTCATGCATATATATAGCATATATCATTATGGAACAGGATGATAGACCAGGTAACTCAGATCGAAGCCCTAAGGATAAGATGGCATATCTGGATGAGAAGAAGAAGCAAACAGAGAGAATTTTTTTATTGTATTAGAGTAGGAACGGGTGGGACAGTTTCATGACTAAAAGAACCAATAGCCTATAATAATCATAAAGAAAGTCAGAAAAATTACAAATGAACAGTTATGACGGGATGCATGATGGCTTTTACCTGAGAAGTGTCAACATCAGAATCACCACGAGGAGGGGCAGATGACTCCTTACCAACAATTCATGCCTCCTCTCTTTCTTCTTCCTCTTCTTCTCCTTCAGGAAGTCCTCGAACATCAACAGGAGAAACTTTAAAATTCTAAAGCCGCTCTTGGATAAATTGGGTATATGACTCAGTGGGTAAGAGAAGATATCGTTCAACATCATATACAACCAAAGCACATATCTAGAAGTTTTTTGGGTTGGACATTGTAATATCCCGGAATAGACCCTAAGAGTTTTGGAGTTATTGTTGTTGTATTTGGATTTAATGTATATGTGTATATGTGAAATATAAGGATAATATATGTAAGACATATACATATACATCACATATACATGGGATATATATAATGGTGAAGGATAAGTGAGTTGTATATATATTTGTATAACTAAATAATAATAATAATAATAAAGACAAAAAGAAAAGAGAAGAAGAAAATCAAAGAAAGAATATGTGGTGGATATTTAAAGTATTATTATTATTATTACTATTGTTATTGTTATTGTTATTATTATTATTATTATTATTATTATATATATATATGGATAAGGACAAAGGAAAGAAGTAGAAACTTCTTCTTCCTTCTACTCCTTCTTCGTCTTCTTCGTTCTTCTTGGCCGAGAGAGAGAGAGAGAGAGAGAGAGAGAGAGAGAGATAGAGAAAAAGATGTGATTTTCTTACCAAATTTCTTAAGGAATTCAAGAGATTTGATGATAGAGATGAAGATTTGATAAAGGATTCAAGTAAGTATTTATTTCTTTAAATTGATTTTCATTGTTTGAGTTGGGTTTGGTATGGTTGATGTGTGATGATGATGATATTGAAAGATTTAAGTATATATATGTGTTGATTTGGTAATTGGATGATGATAATATGATTATTTGTGAAGATGATGATGAATTGTTGAATAAGGGTTGAGTTTAATGAAATTTGGGGATTTGATAAATTGGTATATGAATGAAGTTTATAATGATGATTGGTGTGTGTTTTGAGTGTTGTTGATGTTTTGGTAAGTTTGTTATGGTTTTTGGGTGTGTTTGATGAAGATTGTTTGAAGTGAGTAATGATAAAAAGATGGGTATTGTTGGATGTTGTTGTGTGTTGACCGGAATCTGGGTTTTTAGTCGGGCACGCCCAGAGACACGGCCAGTTTGTTAGGCGTGTCGTTGGTTCTGTTTTCTGGAGTTGGTAGCACGAGCAGTGACACGCCCATGTTATTGAGCGTGTCATAAGTTCTGTGTGGCAGTAGAATTGACACGACCAGTAACACGCCCGTGTTATTGAGCATGTCATAGCTACTGTGAGTTTGGAGAATTGACACGGCCATGAGCACGCTCTTGTTGATTGGACGTGTTGATGTTTTTGAGATACAGAATGTATTACACGCCCAGTGACACGCCCGTGGTTATGAGCGTGTCAATGTTTCTGTGTTGTGGAGTTAGGGCACGATCAGGAACATGCCCGTGTTGATGAGCGTGTCATGTGTTGAGTTTGCCCTAATTGATTCTTATTTGTATTACCTCATGTGTATTTCTAAGTGAGTGTGTATGATTACTTTTGGATTAGGTTTTAAGAGATGGATTGCCCTAATCCAAGTATTGAAAGATCTATGGAAGAGAAGTTATATGGGAGTGAGTTCTTTAGAGGTAAGTACAAAACCCTATTGGATTGCATATAAGTATATTGTTAAAATAAATATTAATACTGTATACGCAATGAAAAGATAAGAGATATGATAATACATTAATACATATAAGATGTGAAGGCATTCAATATATATATGTTATGAAATGTGAAAGATGTGAGGATATGATTTGTATGATGTGTATTCCAATTTATATGGTAATGCAATTGATTGTGCATACTTGAGTAATGAATGATTATGTATATAAATATCAAAGATGAACTATGAAATGTGATAATGTGATATTGTGATGAACTATGAAATGTGATAATGTGATATTGTGATGAACTATGAAATGTGATAATGTGATATTTTGGTGAACTATGAAATGTGATATTGTGATGGAATATGAAATGTAAATTGAGAGGTGATGATGTATAAAGCCATTGTGGTTGGCTATGATATTGAGAATGAGATAAATGAGGCATGTGTTGCCTAAATGATGCCATTGTGGTTGGCTATGATGATGTAAATGATGATGAGAATGAGAATGAAATTGATAATGAAATAATAAATGAATTGTGTGACTAATGTGTTATTCATTTTCAGAGTTTTGTTGTTGGTGGCATGCCTAATAAGTGTAACAATCTCTTGAAGTTAGGTTGGATTGAATCCTTGAAGCCTAATTGAGATGTTACCACCCTTGAAGCTAGGTTGGGTTAGTTCTTGAAGCCAAGTTGGGTAGAAGCTTAGCATGCTTTGCTCCCCTTGAAGCTTGGTTGAACTTAATCCTTGAAGCCTAGTTGGGTATATGATATTGATAAATGTGATAACAAAACCAAAGCATTAACTCTGAACTTTGAATGACATATTAGTGTCTTTTGGGCCCGAGTCTGTCTTTGTTGTTAATGTGATGTATATACAAGTTGAAATAAATGAGTAATGGGATTTATGTTGCCTTTGTTGGAAATGTGAGTTGTGAATGATGAATTGTGGTTAGTGATATGATTATATAACATACATGAATTATTGAAAGGAGATATGGTTTGTGAAGTTATATGCAATATGCGATTATAAAGTATAAAATGATATATATGATATGTATGAGGTGAAATTGGTAAGTATCATAATATGAAGGTTCTATCAATTTATTGAATTATGTTTGATGGTTATGTTATATGTGTATATGTATATCCTCTATAAGGTTAATAGGATTATATGAAGAATGCATTGAAAAAGGGGAAAACAGAGTAAGAAAATGTTAAAACATGAGACTAAACATATGAGGTATGTTTCCTTTATATTGTATATTTTAATGGTTACTTGTACTACTAAGCTTTCGAGCTTAGCGCGGTTATCTTAATCGCGCAGGTATATAGGTGATGAAGCTGAAGATAAGCTACTATGTCACAACGAGGACAAGTGTAGTTCGAGACCAACTAGATGGTGGTGCATGCATGTAATTATACTGTATTTTCATAAGAATGTATTCATTTGTATAAATGAATCTTTGGAAGAAACAATGTAACTTATATTTATGTATTACCATGATAAGAATAACCATTTTGTAAATACTTTCATATGATTTAAATGTATTATGGTTTTTAAAAATTAAAGTAAAGAGTTATAATGGTGATGAAAAGTGACATTCTTATACTCTATATACATATTGTATGTGTACCTGGTATATGTACAGTATTTATATGGGGTAACGGGGTGTTACAAATATTTTGGTATCAGAGCTTAGGTTTCGAGATTCTCGGCCTAAGTAAATTTACAAAGAAAAGTTTTAAAAAAAAAATGATGATAAATGAAAATAAAAAGAATGAAAATTTTGATACATGCACATGCATTAACACCTAGGTTGGTCTCGGATGTGGCATAATATGATTTGTAAAATATTTGTGTTACATGAGATGTTTAATATAGTTGATGATATATGTGTATACTATGTTGATGTGAGAAGAAACCATGATTGTTGGCAATGATATTGGAAATGAATTATAATTGAGGCATAGTGCCTAATTATTTATGAGAAACGAATTACGAAATGTAATGTGAAATATGCATGTTGATGAGACATATGAAAAATGTTATGTCATGTGCAACATGGAATGTAATATTAATGTTTATGAGTAATATTATGTATGACATAATATGAATTGAAAAATAAAGAAATGGAAAGGAAAATAAAGTTGGAAATGAGTTGAAAATCAAATTAAGATAAGAGTATGTACTCTTTCTTCTATACTTTAAACCTCTTTATAAGAAAGTTTATGTTGAGTTTGCTAGACAGAGGAAATAATGTCGAATTGTGAATATTGAAAGTTATGTTATTTAAATGAAGAGAGTATGGTGGTATATTGAATGAGTTGATGGGTATAGACAAAGTTTGACCATTTATGATTTGAATATGTAAAGTTAAAGTTTTTAAAAGAAAAAGAGATGATGTTGGTTAAATAAGGAAATATAATGGTGTTGTTGCATTGCTGTTTTAAATGCAAACATTGTGATTTTAATGTTAGAAATGTGATACGCTTGAGTGTTGTTAAAGCTCATATTAATGGTGGAAAGATGTGATAATTAGATTTTTGGAAATGAGCTTTAATATTTGTGAAAAGAATATACTTTGAGGTTGTTTTGTAATGTGTATATATAAGATGTTTTTTTTTAAGTTGATATTAAGAACATAAGATGAGTGAATGGAAGTTTAAGTAAAGTAGTAAGTTGTGAAATTATAGTGTTAATGGAATTTGGGTAAAGACTATTTGAGTATTGATAATCTTAATGTAAGTTAAACCCATGAGCTTGTGGAATGAATATTACTGTATATGAGAGTACTATTAAATTGAATAATGTGATTGATAGTATGAGAATGATTATGCTTGCATTGACAAACCTGAGTAAAGCTAGGTCATGGGATAATATTGACAGTAAGAAATGGGATGGATCAATGTGGATTTAAGAAATTGAGATTTGTCATAATTAGACTTGGAGAGTATAAAGAGATTATTGAGCCCAATGTATATATGAGTGGATGTAATGTACATGTGTATAGATATGTGAGTAATATATATATATATATCTATGTGTTGAAGAATAAACAAATGGATGTATAGATGGTATACTAATGCATTTAAAAATATATGTGAGAGAGATGTCACCTTAGTAGCGTGACTAAGATTTTGTGAAGTAATATCATGGTGATAATGTATATGTGTTGGGTTGATAAACAACTTAAGTCATGTCAAAAAGGGATAAAAATGATGTTGTTCACGGAATAGTAAAATGTTAAATTGTGTTGAAAATATGTAAAAGAGGAATTAAATATCATTGTATGATTATGTGTATACATGTATAGAAAATGTGGAATGAGTTTTTGATATGAATGTAATTGTAAAATGTAAGAAATGTGGAAAGTAAATCACATTGTGAATGTGATCTATGGATGTGTTATATAATTGCATATTTGATGTATATTGGAAATGACATTGCATGTAGTAGTGGACCTAAGAGAGATTAGGCCTTGATTGACGTAAAGAGTATGTGATGAAATGAAAATAAGAATAAACTTAAGAAATGTTGGATAGTGAAATGGTTATGGAAATAAGGATTAATTTGGGAAATGGTGGACAGTAATATTGTTATGATAATAACTGAATTTGGCTATCATAAATGTTATGAGCCAAAGTATTTGTGTGAGGAAATGTTCTGTGTATATAAATTTAATAAGAAATTATAAGGGAAAAAGAAAGTATAAAGAATGAAATTTATGTAAGATCTGTATAAGATTGAATGATGTGTGAAGGAGAGGTTAAGGATAATATTGTTGTATATGAGACATGCAAATGGTGATCAAATAATTAAGAGTAAATTGTGTTGAGATAGAGTTGACATATGTTAATTTTGGATGTAGTAAAGTTTGGAGAATGGAGATATTATATTTGTGATGCAACTTAGTAGTATAATTGGAAAGTTGGAAATAAAATAATAGAGGAACAGTATTGATTTATAAGTTTCAGATGTGATCATTAATCTCCTATGGCCATATAGTGTATTTATGGTATTTGGCCGATTAACTTTGTTATCCACAGAATTGAGACTAAGAAAGTATAACTGTAATACTACTTTGGTAAGATTGATAATTATGTTTCTAGAAACATGATTAACGGTTATGATTGATGAAGTGTATTTTATGGTTTTTGTGTTAGCAATTTGGTTATAATTCTGGAAAAGAAAAGACAGAAAGAGAATTGTGGAAATACTTTAAGTTATGAGTAATGTGAGAAAAAGGTAATTATTGTTAATATAGTAATGATATGATAAGTGAGAAGATGATAATGAAAGAAGATTGCAGAATGTGTTTGAGAGCTATATTGATTATGTTTATGGTATACGGTGAATAAGTGGATGGGTTTAATATTTGAGTGAGTAAACTATGAATGATAAGCATGGTATGAGATAATTATGAATTTTGGTGGAATTGTATTGAGATAATGAAAGATAAACTATGTGTATATTGAAAGATAAATTAAAGTGGATGGTTATTCATGATAAATTTAGATAAGTGAACTATTGATTTGAATCAAACAAGATTATGATGTTAAGATATTGTGGAGAATAAATCAATTGATCTGGATTTTTGCTATAATTGTGAATTATTATTGAGATTTAATATGTATGGTTGTGCTAAAGGCATAAGAGATAAATAATGATGTATACAATGTAAAATTTTGATAGATGAACGGACATGAATTAATTGAATTATATCAATTTTAATGATGAGAAAAGGGAAGAAGTTGATTTCCTGTAAAGTAAGTTCAAAAGCATTGTATTAATATTGATGTTAAGTGAGAAAATACTAGAGAAGGAATGAAGTGTATGAGAAATAAGAATATTATTATCAATGAAGGTTTGATAAATGTTTGTTTGTAAGGATAATTGTAATGATGGGATAATTAATATTAAGATATAAGTTTATGATCTTGAAAGTTAAAGTTAAAAGAATAGTTATAAAGAGATGAAGTGATAAAATATTTTGAATGTAATAATGGAATGTAACATAAGTATGTTAAAGGATGATTGAATTTTTGCATATAGATAAGGTATTTGAGAGTATAATGAGTTATTTTGAATATTGGATGAGAATGTAATAAGGTATAAAGATTTTTATCGTGACAAGTTGTGGAATTGAATAATATAATTGACTCTAAGGGGGAGAGTGCAAACTATGTGATTTGATGAAAATTTTAAATGGTGTATTGGTAAGAATGGAATGTTATTGTACTGAGTAATTTCGAGGACGAAATTTTTTTTTTAGGGGGAGAGAATTGTAATATCCCGGAATAGACCCTAAGAGTTTTGGAGTTATTGTTGTTGTATTTGGATTTAATGTATATGTGTATATGTGAAATATAAGGATAATATATGTAAGACATATACATATACATCACATATACATGGGATATATATAATGGTGAAGGATAAGTGAGTTGTATATATATTTGTATAACTAAATAATAATAATAATAATAAAGACAAAAAGAAAAGAGAAGAAGAAAATCAAAGAAAGAATATGTGGTGGAGATTTAAAGTATTATTATTATTATTACTATTGTTATTGTTATTGTTATTATTATTATTATTATTATTATTATTATTATTATATATATATATATATATGGATAAGGACAAAGGAAAGAAGTAGAAACTTCTTCTTCCTTCTACTCCTTCTTCGTCTTCTTCGTTCTTCTTGGCCGAGAGAGAGAGAGAGAGAGAGAGAGAGAGAGAGAGAGAGAGAAAGAGAGAAGATGTGATTTTCTTACCAAATTTCTTAAGGAATTCAAGAGATTTGATGATAGAGATGAAGATTTGATAAAGGATTCAAGTAAGTATTTATTTCTTTAAATTGATTTTCATTGTTTGAGTTGGGTTTGGTATGGTTGATGTGTGATGATGATGATATTGAAAGATTTAAGTATATATATGTGTTGATTTGGTAATTGGATGATTATAATATGATTATTTGTGAAGATGATGATGAATTGTTGAATAAGGGTTGAGTTTAATGAAATTTGGGGATTTGATAAATTGGTATATGAATGAAGTTTATAATGATGATTGGTGTGTGTTTTGAGTGTTGTTGATGTTTTGGTAAGTTTGTTATGGTTTTTGGGTGTGTTTGATGAAGATTGTTTGAAGTGAGTAATGATAAAAAGATGGGTATTGTTGGATGTTGTTGTGTGTTGACCGGAATCTGGGTTTTTAGTCGGGCACGCCCAGAGACACGGCCAGTTTGTTAGGCGTGTCGTTGGTTCTGTTTTCTGGAGTTGGTAGCACGAGCAGTGACACGCCCATGTTATTGAGCGTGTCATAAGTTCTGTGTGGCAGTAGAATTGACACGACCAGTAACACGCCCGTGTTATTGAGCGTGTCATAGCTACTGTGAGTTTGGAGAATTGACACGGCCATGAGCACGCTCTTGTTGATTGGACGTGTTGATGTTTTTGAGATACAGAATGTATTACACGCCCAGTGACACGCCCGTGGTTATGAGCGTGTGTAATATCCCCACATATGCCCTAGAAGTTTTGAATGTTGTTGTTGTTGTTGTTGTTGTTGTTGGTTAATGGGTTAGAATGTATGTGTTAATTGGCAAGAGAAAAGAAATTGGAAAGTGAATGCTTGTGTATATGTGTTTTGGGGAAATTTAGGGTTTAGAGACAAATGTATATGTTGTGTATATGATGATATATATAACATATAAATTGGTCAAATGAAGAGTCAAAGTGATGGTTAAGTGGAAGAAGATATTTTTGGTTGAGTGTGAAATTACATGAATGGGCATATAAGAGACAAAGGTTTAGTTAAATGGTTAAAGGGTGTTTTGGTAATTTTCTTTTGGAAAACTTGTGGTGGAGATTAAAAAGGAAAGTTTGACTTTGCTTCTTCATCTTTTCCTCTTCTCTTCATGTGTGGCCGGCTTCTTCATAGAAAAAGAGAAACAAAGAGACAAGAGAGGTGTTCTTGATTCTTGAAGCAAATTGAAGGAAAAATCAAAGGTTTTGGTTGAAGATTTGTGGAATTTCATCAAATTAGGTAAGTACTCTCTTGTTTTCCCTTGTTAATTTTTGAAGGGGTGTTTGAGATAAGTTGTGATTGGTTAATATCATGATTTAGAATGTTTGAGATGTGTTTATAAGTAGTGAAAGTGATTGTGAATAAATAAGGGTTAAATTGGTGGTGGTTTTGTTTGAAAATGGCAAATTAAGTGGAAGTTGTTTTTGAAAGAAGAAGATTGATGTTGGTTTTTAGGATTTGATGTGGTAAGTGATTGAATATATAATTGATATAGTGTTAATATGAATATTGTGATGAATAAGTATTAATAATATTGATTATGTCCATTTTGATGAGATTATGTTGTGTATAATGTGTTTGAATGCAATTGAAAGAGTTTTGGCTATTTTAGGGTTTATGCATTAGAGATACGTAATTTGGAGCGGTCGCTATTATTCATGTGCGGTCGCTATTATTCATGTGCGGTCGCGACTTAGGTCGGGCTTCTGGCCGCGAAACCTACTGTAATAAGGTTTCATTGTGTAATGGTATGGGGCGGTCGTACTCAGGTGAGGCGCGACCGCTAGAAAGGTTCTGTTCACCTTATTGGAAGCAATCTAATTCTACAACAAGATTCTCAAATACATGTTAAATAGATATCATTTGTCTAACATCATTGTTGAATAATGAAATGTGAGATGATATGGAATTGATAATACATATGATACTATATGAACCGAGCTATGTATTATGCATTGTGAATCTTGTGAATGGCAATTTGTTATATGAATAATGTACTTTGTAATGTTACATCAATGATGCTATATGTAAAATGTGAAGAAGAGGATGAAGTAATTGATTATAGATAGCTTGGTGGGAGTAACTTTAAAGAGTGAAAGAGATGAGGATCATCCAAAAAGGTATGTACAATACAATTTATAATTATGTGAATAATATGATTGAAGCATGTCTAAATGATATGATTGAATAATGACATGTTTGCCTAGTTAATGTAATTAATGTGGTATATATAAATGATGGAATATGACATGTAAAGGATATGATGAGGTAAATGATTATGTATGTAAAAGATGAATTGCTATAATGTGGATTGAAATGTGATATGATGCCATTGTGATTGGCTATGATGATTTAAATGTGATATGATGCCATTGTGATTGGCTATGATGATTTAAACGTGATATGATGCCATTGTGATTGGCTATGATGATTTAAATGTGATATGATGCCATTGTGATTGGTTATGATGATTTAAATGTGATATGATGCCATTGTGATTGGCTATGATGATTTAAATGTGATATGATGCCATTGTGATTGGCTATGATGATTTAAAGGTGATATGATGCTATTGTGATTGGCTATGATGATTCAATTGAAAGAAACAAGGCATATTTGCCTAGATGATGATGAGAAGTGATAATGGAATTGATAAATGAATTGTGTGTCTAATATGTTATTCATTTTCAGAGTTTTGTTGTTGGTGGCATGCCTAATAATAGTAACAATCTCTTGAAGTTAGGTTGGATATGATCCTTGAAGCCTAATTGAGATGTTACAACCCTTGAAGCTAGGTTGGATTGGTTCTTGAAGCCAAGTTGGGTTGAAGTTTAACATGTTTTACTCCCCTTGAAGCTTGGTTGAATCTAAATCCTTGAAGCCTAGTTGGGTCAATGATAATGATAATGTGATAATTAAACCAAAGCATTAACTCTGAAAGTTGAATGGCATATTAGTGTTTGTTGGGCCCGAGTCTGTCTTTGTTGTCCATGTGATATACAAATGTTGAATTAAATGAATAATGAGATTTATGATTGACTTTGCTGACAATGTGACTTATGATTGGTGAATTGTGAATTGAACAATGTTATGAAGTATGATATTTAATGTGTATGTATTGATATGTTGATTATGAAGTATGTTATGGAATGTGTGTTTATGAAATATGATTTAGTTGAAATATATGAAAGTTATAATCTAAAAGAAAAGATATGATAGAAGCTAAGGTTACATGGAATTGATATATCATTATATGTTAGTATTTTTATAATGTATGTGTATATTTTATATTTGTACTACTAAGCTCTCGGGCTTAGCGCGGTTATATGATCGCGCAGGTGACCAGGTGGAAGATATGAAGTCTTTCGTTATGCCACGAGAAGAGTAAGAGTTTATCGAGACCAACTAGAGGGTGATGCATACATGTATAATTTAATTATGATGTATTCTATCAAAAATGTATTCATTTGTATAAATGATGTTTTGAGAAAGATAAGATTATGGTATATTTATAAGATCATTAAAAGTATATCAAATTTGTAAATGTTCTTTAAATTAATTTATTGTGGTTTGAAATAAATTAAAGGTTTTTAAATTGTAACGAAAAACGACATCCTTATACTTTATATACTTACTGTACGTATACCAGGTATATGTATAGTACTTATATGGAGTATCGGGGTGTTACAATTATTTTGGTATCAGAGCTTAGGTTTCGAGATTCTCGGCCTAAGTGAAATTAAAAAGAAAAAGTTTTGAAACGCATAAAATGAATTAAAAAGAAGAGTTTTGAAATGCAATTGGTAATGCATGCATATGCATTGACACCTAGGTTGGTCTCGGATGTGGCATTATAGGAATTGTAGAAAAATTTGTGTTATATGAGATGTTTAACATAATTAATGATATATGTGTATATCATTTTGATGTGATGAGAAACCATGATTGTTGGCAATGATGTTGGAAATGAATTATAATTGAGGCATAGTGCCTAATTGATTATGAGAAACTAATTGTGAAATGTAATGTGATATATGTATATTGATGATGCATATGAAAATGTCATGTTGTGTGCAACATGGAGTGTAATGTTGATGTTTATGAGCAATATTATGTGGGACATAATATGAATTCAAACATAAAGTGAATATGAGTTGAAATTCAAATTTAGATAAGAGTATGTATTCTTTCCTCTATACCTGAAATCTCTTTATTATAAAGTTTATGTTGGGTTTGCGAGATAGAGGAAATATTGTTCAAGTGTTAATATTGAAAGATATGTTACTAAAATGAGGAAAGAATGGTGGGATATTGAATGAGTTGGTTATTATAGACAAAGTGTGACTTTTTAAAGTTGGGATATACATATATAAAGTTAAGGTTTTGTTTAAAGGAAAAGAGATGATGTTGGTTAAGTAAGAATAAGTTGATATTGTTATTTTAATGTAAACATTGTGAATGCAATGTTAGAAATGTAAGATGCTTGAATATTGTGAAAGCTCCTGGTTATGATGGTAATATATAATATTTGAGATTTCTGAAATGAGCTTAATAATTGGAGAAATTATATGTTTTGACTTTGCTTTGTGATATATATACATAAGATGTTTCTAAGGTGATATTAAGAAAAGATGAGTTTGGTAAATTGAAGTTTAAGCAAAGTAGTAAATTGGAAAGTTAAAGTTCTAGTGGAATTTGATAAAGATTATTTGGATATTGATAGTTAAATGTATATTCAATACATGAGTTAGGTGAAATGACTAATATTGCATATGGAAGTATTATGAATTGAGTAATGCGATTGATAGTATGAGAATTTGTTTTGAAGCAAAAAGGAAAGTGGATAAGCAAATGAAAATGAACTATTTTAAATCATTTTATTGCAAAGGGTGAAAATAGATATGGAAGCATATTAAATGTATTAAAGATGAAAGTGAAAGAGATGTCACATTGGGAATGTGACTAAGATGGATATGAAGTGCTATTATAGTCAGAACATATATATATGTGTGCTATATGAATAAATACTTTATATCATATTGGAAGAATGAAAATGATAGTGTTTAAAAGAAAGTGATAAATATTAAATTTGTATTGAATGTGTGAATCATATTATGAAGGTGACCTATGAATATATATGTGGTATAATTATGGAATAAGTGATATGGAAATGATTTTGTATATATTAGTAGACCTAAGAGAGATTAGATCTTGAATTGTATAAAGCTAAATGGATTATGTGATGGAAGTGAGCCTGGAATGGACTTGAATAATAGTGAACAGTGGAAATTGTCATCGTGAGCATTGAACTTGATGATTATGTGATATTTAGAGTTTCAAAGTATTCATTTATGAAAAGTTCTATGTAAATATATTATAAGAGATTGTAAATGGACTAGAAATGAAGTGACAAATAGAAATTGTATGGGAACTGAATATGATTGAATATGTATATAGTAATATTGTTGAAACCTGAATTAAGTTGATAAGGAATATGTTATTCTTGAGAAACACCTTAGCTTTGTGTTGGTAAAGACTAAGAATAAAATTATATAAGAACAGTATTGATTTGAAAGTTTCAAGCTTGAATATTAATCTTTTGAAGCTATGTGTTTTGTTCAGTATATTTGATCTGTTAATTCGTTATCCATGGATTTGGGTCTTGGATAAAATGATTGTAATACAAGTTTGGTGAGATTGAAAATTATGTTGGAAAAGTATAGTTAAAAGTTATGATGGATAAAGTTGTACCTTCTCATTTTATGTTAAGAATTTGGTTATAATTATGAAGGTAATAAGAGAAAAAGGAAATTATGGTAGTGTGTTAAGTTATGGGTAATATGACTGAAGTTATACTGAATATGTATATGGTATGTACTGAATAAATGGGTGGACTTGAGATATAAGTGAAAGAACTATTGGTAGTGAGTATGATATAAAATTATTATGAGAATTGATGAGAATTATATTAAGTTAATTTGAAATGATTGGTTATCGTGATAGTTTGATTGAATATGGAGCGAAAGAGATCAGGAATTGTATATAAGTTTGCCCTAATGGAATTAGGTTATATATATATATACATATATAAATATTGTGAACTTTCATGATGAATTTGGATAAATTAATGGATGATTAGAATTGAACAAGATTGGAATGTGAGTATATTGTGATAGATAGATCAATTGATCTGGTTTCGGTTAAGATTATGAATCGTTATTGAGATTTAATGTGTATAATTGTATCAAAAGTGTAATTATTTTCATGATAATGTATATGATGTAAATTTTAAAGTGTGAGTGGACATGAATAGATGGAGTTATAGTAGTTATAAATCATGATAAAAAGGGGAAAGATTAGTTATTTATGAAATAAGTTGAAAAGTAATGTATTAATATGCAATTTAAATGAAAAAAATGCTAAGGAAATAACTCCATTTGTGAAAAATGAGGATTTTGTTATCCATTGAGGTTTGATAAATGTCTATTTAGACAGTGAATGTAATGACGGGATAATTAATGCTAAGATTTAAACCAATGATTTTTAAGGTTAAAGTTAAGAGAGTAATTACAAAGAAGTGAAGGAATAGAATATATTGAATATAAAGATTGGATGAAGTATAAGTGTATTATAGAATGATGAGTTATGAAATTTAAAGAAGGTGGTTAATTTTAAAGGGAAGAGTTGAAGTTATATGACTTGATGACACTATGACTTGAGCATATAATTAACTTCATATGAAAGTTGAGATGGTATTTTGTTAAGTATGAATCGTTACGGTACTGATAATTTCGAGGACGAAATTATTTAAGGGGGAGAGAATTGTAATATCCCCACATATGCCCTAGAAGTTTTGAATGTTGTTGTTGTTGTTGTTGTTGTTGTTGGTTAATGGGTTAGAATGTATGTGTTAATTGGCAAGAGAAAAGAAATTGGAAAGTGAATGCTTGTGTATATGTGTTTTGGGGAAATTTAGGGTTTAGAGACAAATGTATATGTTGTGTATATGATGATATATATAACATATAAATTGGTCAAATGAAGAGTCAAAGTGATGGTTAAGTGGAAGAAGATATTTTTGGTTGAGTGTGAAATTACATGAATGGGCATATAAGAGACAAAGGTTTAGTTAAATGGTTAAAGGGTGTTTTGGTAATTTTCTTTTGGAAAACTTGTGGTGGAGATTAAAAAGGAAAGTTTGACTTTGCTTCTTCATCTTTTCCTCTTCTCTTCATGTGTGGCCGGCTTCTTCATAGAAAAAGAGAAACAAAGAGACAAGAGAGGTGTTCTTGATTCTTGAAGCAAATTGAAGGAAAAATCAAAGGTTTTGGTTGAAGATTTGTGGAATTTCATCAAATTAGGTAAGTACTCTCTTGTTTTCCCTTGTTAATTTTTGAAGGGGTGTTTGAGATAAGTTGTGATTGGTTAATATCATGATTTAGAATGTTTGAGATGTGTTTATAAGTAGTGAAAGTGATTGTGAATAAATAAGGGTTAAATTGGTGGTGGTTTTGTTTGAAAATGGCAAATTAAGTGGAAGTTGTTTTTGAAAGAAGAAGATTGATGTTGGTTTTTAGGATTTGATGTGGTAAGTGATTGAATATATAATTGATATAGTGTTAATATGAATATTGTGATGAATAAGTATTAATAATATTGATTATGTCCATTTTGATGAGATTATGTTGTGTATAATGTGTTTGAATGCAATTGAAAGAGTTTTGGCTATTTTAGGGTTTATGCATTAGAGATACGTAATTTGGAGCGGTCGCTATTATTCATGTGCGGTCGCTATTATTCATGTGCGGTCGCGACTTAGGTCGGGCTTCTGGCCGCGAAACCTACTGTAATAAGGTTTCATTGTGTAATGGTATGGGGCGGTCGTACTCAGGTGAGGCGCGACCGCTAGAAAGGTTCTGTTCACCTTATTGGAAGCAATCTAATTCTACAACAAGATTCTCAAATACATGTTAAATAGATATCATTTGTCTAACATCATTGTTGAATAATGAAATGTGAGATGATATGGAATTGATAATACATATGATACTATATGAACCGAGCTATGTATTATGCATTGTGAATCTTGTGAATGGCAATTTGTTATATGAATAATGTACTTTGTAATGTTACATCAATGATGCTATATGTAAAATGTGAAGAAGAGGATGAAGTAATTGATTATAGATAGCTTGGTGGGAGTAACTTTAAAGAGTGAAAGAGATGAGGATCATCCAAAAAGGTATGTACAATACAATTTATAATTATGTGAATAATATGATTGAAGCATGTCTAAATGATATGATTGAATAATGACATGTTTGCCTAGTTAATGTAATTAATGTGGTATATATAAATGATGGAATATGACATGTAAAGGATATGATGAGGTAAATGATTATGTATGTAAAAGATGAATTGCTATAATGTGGATTGAAATGTGATATGATGCCATTGTGATTGGCTATGATGATTTAAATGTGATATGATGCCATTGTGATTGGCTATGATGATTTAAACGTGATATGATGCCATTGTGATTGGCTATGATGATTTAAATGTGATATGATGCCATTGTGATTGGCTATGATGATTTAAATGTGATATGATGCCATTGTGATTGGCTATGATGATTTAAATGTGATATGATGCCATTGTGATTGGCTATGATGATTTAAAGGTGATATGATGCTATTGTGATTGGCTATGATGATTCAATTGAAAGAAACAAGGCATATTTGCCTAGATGATGATGAGAAGTGATAATGGAATTGATAAATGAATTGTGTGTCTAATATGTTATTCATTTTCAGAGTTTTGTTGTTGGTGGCATGCCTAATAATAGTAACAATCTCTTGAAGTTAGGTTGGATATGATCCTTGAAGCCTAATTGAGATGTTACAACCCTTGAAGCTAGGTTGGATTGGTTCTTGAAGCCAAGTTGGGTTGAACTTTAACATGTTTTACTCCCCTTGAAGCTTGGTTGAATCTAAATCCTTGAAGCCTAGTTGGGTCAATGATAATGATAATGTGATAATTAAACCAAAGCATTAACTCTGAAAGTTGAATGGCATATTAGTGTTTGTTGGGCCCGAGTCTGTCTTTGTTGTCCATGTGATATACAAATGTTGAATTAAATGAATAATGAGATTTATGATTGACTTTGCTGACAATGTGACTTATGATTGGTGAATTGTGAATTGAACAATGTTATGAAGTATGATATTTAATGTGTATGTATTGATATGTTGATTATGAAGTATGTTATGGAATGTGTGTTTATGAAATATGATTTAGTTGAAATATATGAAAGTTATAATCTAAAAGAAAAGATATGATAGAAGCTAAGGTTACATGGAATTGATATATCATTATATGTTAGTATTTTTATAATGTATGTGTATATTTTATATTTGTACTACTAAGCTCTCGGGCTTAGCGCGGTTATATGATCGCGCAGGTGACCAGGTGGAAGATATGAAGTCTTTCGTTATGCCACGAGAAGAGTAAGAGTTTATCGAGACCAACTAGAGGGTGATGCATACATGTATAATTTAATTATGATGTATTCTATCAAAAATGTATTCATTTGTATAAATGATGTTTTGAGAAAGATAAGATTATGGTATATTTATAAGATCATTAAAAGTATATCAAATTTGTAAATGTTCTTTAAATTAATTTATTGTGGTTTGAAATAAATTAAAGGTTTTTAAATTGTAACGAAAAACGACATCCTTATACTTTATATACTTACTGTACGTATACCAGGTATATGTATAGTACTTATATGGAGTATCGGGGTGTTACAGCGTGTCAATGTTTCTGTGTTGTGGAGTTAGGGCACGATCAGGAACACGCCCGTGTTGATGAGCGTGTCATGTGTTGAGTTTGCCCTAATTGATTCTTATTTGTATTACCTCATGTGTATTTCTAAGTGAGTGTGTATGATTACTTTTGGATTAGGTTTTAAGAGATGGATTGCGCTAATCCAAGTATTGAAAGATCTATGGAAGAGAAGTTATATGGGAGTGAGTTCTTTAGAGGTAAGTACAAAACCCTATTGGATTGCATATAAGTATATTGTTAAAATAAATATTAATACTGTATACGCAATGAAAAGATAAGAGATATGATAATACATTAATACATATAAGATGTGAAGGCATTCAATATATATATGTTATGAAATGTGAAAGATGTGAGGATATGATTTGTATGATGTGTATTCCAATTTATATGGTAATGCAATTGATTGTGCATACTTGAGTAATGAATGATTATGTATATAAATATCAAAGATGAACTATGAAATGTGATAATGTGATATTGTGATGAACTATGAAATGTGATAATGTGATATTGTGATGAACTATGAAATGTGATAATGTGATATTGTGGTGAACTATGAAATGTGATATTGTGATGGAATATGAAATGTAAATTGAGAGGTGATGATGTATAAAGCCATTGTGGTTGGCTATGATATTGAGAATGAGATAAATGAGGCATGTGTTGCCTAAATGATGCCATTGTGGTTGGCTATGATGATGTAAATGATGATGAGAATGAGAATGAAATTGATAATGAAATAATAAATGAATTGTGTGACTAATGTGTTATTCATTTTCAGAGTTTTGTTGTTGGTGGCATGCCTAATAAGTGTAACAATCTCTTGAAGTTAGGTTGGATTGAATCCTTGAAGCCTAATTGAGATGTTACCACCCTTGAAGCTAGGTTGGGTTAGTTCTTGAAGCCAAGTTGGGTAGAAGCTTAGCATGCTTTGCTCCCCTTGAAGCTTGGTTGAACTTAATCCTTGAAGCCTAGTTGTGTATATGATATTGATAAATGTGATAACAAAACCAAAGCATTAACTCTGAACTTTGAATGACATATTAGTGTCTTTTGGGCCCGAGTCTGTCTTTGTTGTTAATGTGATGTATATACAAGTTGAAATAAATGAGTAATGGGATTTATGTTGCCTTTGTTGGAAATGTGAGTTGTGAATGATGAATTGTGGTTAGTGATATGATTATATAACATACATGAATTATTGAAAGGAGATATGGTTTGTGAAGTTATATGCAATATGCGATTATAAAGTATAAAATGATATATATGATATGTATGAGGTGAAATTGGTAAGTATCATAATATGAAGGTTCTATCAATTTATTGAATTATGTTTGATGGTTATGTTATATGTGTATATGTATATCCTCTATAAGGTTAATAGGATTATATGAAGAATGCATTGAAAAAGGGGAAAACAGAGTAAGAAAATGTTAAAACATGAGACTAAACATATGAGGTATGTTTCCTTTATATTGTATATTTTAATGGTTACTTGTACTACTAAGCTTTCGAGCTTAGCGCGGTTATCTTAATCGCGCAGGTATATAGGTGATGAAGCTGAAGATAAGCTACTATGTCACAACGAGGACAAGTGTAGTTCGAGACCAACTAGATGGTGGTGCATGCATGTAATTATACTGTATTTTCATAAGAATGTATTCATTTGTATAAATGACTCTTTGGAAGAAACAATGTAACTTATATTTATGTATTACCATGATAAGAATAACCATTTTGTAAATACTTTCATATGATTTAAATGTATTATGGTTTTTAAAAATTAAAGTAAAGAGTTATAATGGTGATGAAAAGTGACATTCTTATACTCTATATACATATTGTTGTGTACCTGGTATATGTACAGTATTTATATGGGGTAACGGGGTGTTACAGACATAATGTCTAATGTATATGCCAGGATATCTTTAGGAACTCTCCATTCCTCAGGGCCAAGAAACCAATTGTGCACTCTTTCACTGAGGAACCATCCGCTCGATACTTGACCATCAATAACTCAGTGGAAATTTTGAAGAGGCAAGGTGGCATTCATGGAAGGATTCCAATTGGCTCGCTCGCCATCCCCCCACTAAGTGATATCTACCTGCAGAACCAAGAGGATAAGTTAAGTTATTTTCTTCACAAATTTTAATAGTTACTAATTCTTTTTTACATGATCCCAGGTTAACCGACTCAAGTGATAGCGGTTAGAATGCATGTGATGAGAACCATATGTCATTGTGCAGCCCATTAACCAAAGGCTCAGTCTTGGATACCCGACTCTTTGTTGGGAAATGCCTGGTACTTGCATGATATTATGTTCATATGCCCAAACCTATATGAATAATGAAGGTAAGACTCAAGTAAATCCTTTAATTGACTCAATAAATGGTGAGAATTAATACCTCGGCAGCTACCATAAAGCCAGAAAATGATCTTTTTCTCCCTTAAAGTTTGTCAAAACCATGATACAAGCAGGCCAGGCTAGCCTCTCCCCAGTTGTATAATGATAAAAGATCAATATCAGCAAGAGCCCGTAATACTAATAAGTGAATGACAGACTTAGTGCTGCAAAAATGTTCATCCCCAGCAAGTAGATCAATAATCCTCAAGCATATTGCTCAACCATTTCTCCATGAATTGATCTAGTATAATTCATGTAGTATTCCCAAATAGGTTCATACTTGATCTTGAATTGCTCTTTTAAGGAAGGTTCCATGCCTATTAATCGCCGAATTTCATTGCGCGTCAAGATGTTGTCAGTAAAGGGGACTTTGATTCCATGGCATGAGATACCGGTTATAGTAGTAAAATTAACCAGGCAAATTATCATTTCTCCCACTGGCAAGTGGAAGGTATAGGTGGTATCCATCCACCTTTCTACGAGCACTTGGATTACGCTCGTATCTATCTAATATCCTTTTGACTGTAACTACATGATAAAGTCCTTGAAGCCACACCGTCAAATCATCCGCTTTACTCAAGACGGAGCGTGATTATACCATTGGCGGGCTTTGTGGATATTCCAATTACCATGAACAACACAACCATCATACTGCCACAATACAGGTAAGTCATAAAAAGGTATGTAAACATCAAAATTTTAAAATATTTTTCACTTTTACTCACATATAACAAATAAATATATAATAAATATAAAAATATATTTTTTATATTGTGCAATTAAATAACTAGATACAGATAAAAATAATAATGATACTCATATTTTGTGCAATAGTTAAATGTAATAATGATACCCATTTTTTGTACAATAATTAAAATAATAATGATACTCATATTTTTTGTGCAATTAAATAACTTTTACTCATATTTTTTGAGCAATTAAATAACTTTTACTCATATTTTTGTGTGCAATAATAAGTATAACAACAAACAATAAATATGAAAATGTAAATAAATATATAAAAATAAATAATAAAAATAATAAGATACAGATACAAATTTTAACATATATATAACACTAAATATAAATTGATAGCACATCACTTATCATATTTAATTTTTTTTTGTGTCATTAAATAATTAATTTGTAATAAAAATTATATTTATCTCAGTTTTCTCATTTGAACTATGATGTAGCTCCATGCCAGCTAATGATGTTACTCTTTCATGCTCATGCATCCAAATATGATTAAGTAATTCGGCATTTGAACAGGGACTTGCCCTAAAAGAATGTTGATTCACTGCCATTTATAAGACAAGTTATTGTTTTTATGAGTTTACAATATTAAAAGAGCTTTGAAAGATAGATAGTTTTGAAGAAGCTCTGAATGCATAATGTTCATATATTAACTCATATTTATAGGAGGAGGGCATGGCTTGAATGGTAAGGAAAAGTAAAGTCACAAACATCAATTATGCACTCTGATAAACAACGAATAAATTATATAATAATAATAAATAAAAAGTAAAGTCACATGCACAAATCAATTATTCATTACTTTTTCATATCAATAATTCAAAAGTTTGCTTTCCTTTCAAATAATTTATTTTTTGCTTGTATATAGCACACGTACACATAGCAAATTGATAATTATTATTGTTATATATATTTTTTACATGTCTAAAAATATTTGTTTATACTTATAAATATTTTTTCCAGGCAGTGGGCAAGAGTACATAGGTACAACAAAAAATAGACAAGTTTTTTCAAAACTGACTATTGAAATTAATTTTTTGCCAATATCTTGGGTCCAGAAACCAAAATTATTTTTTGCATCTAGAACTCAATCTGGGTCCAGAACTTAAAATCATTTTTCAAGTCCAGAACTCAATTTGGGTCCGGAATCTAAAATCATTTTTCGAGTCTAGAACTCAATCTGGGTCCAAAATTCAAACCATCTTTGGTCCAAAACCCAAACCAGTCTCGGGTTTAGAATCTAATTTGGCCTTGGGTCCAAAACCCGAGCCAATTCTTGAGTTTGAAACTCGAACCAACCTGATCTTTTCAAATTAAATTGCTTTTCACTCTCTGAATAAATTTATGAACATTCAAGTAGGGGTAAGACTGTAGACCCTTAATTTTGGTACTGGTCCAAATATAATTTTCATTAGAAGGCTAAATCAAGTCTGAGTCTAATGACAAGGCCCAAAACTAAATAATTCTAATTATTTAATATGTGATTGTGTCAATTCAATTTTATTATGACTAATGTAATTAAAATGTGATTCGGTCTAGTTAGTTTTATTTTGGAATAGGCAATCGGACCATTTGGCTTGGCCCATGCAAATTCGACATGAGTAAGCTCATATCGAATTGGCCCATTCCAATTCGAGATGAGCAATTGCTCATGCTAAATTGGTAGGAGCCAATTCAACGTGGGCTGGCATTAGCCTGATTGTGTGGTATTTCACACTCGAACTCTCCAAAGTCAAGTAGGTTTGATCTATCCGTAGTCATGAGGGATTATGAAGATGCCCTAATGTTGCCTATAAAAAGCCAATTATCTATCAAAGGAGGGGAGGTTTTTCAATACAAAGCAGCAACACAATAGAGGAAGAACCATTAATAAGAGAACATAAACACATCAACAAAAACAAATAAGGCAGTCTCCAGCCAAAACGAAAATTAGTGCAGGCAAGTTAGAAAGCTTGGATCAATATATTCTACTTTGGTGGAACCAAAAAAATGGAGGTTTGGCTTTATCATTTAATTTATTTAAATTCACGGTAGTTTCAATCCATTAATTTTCAATTATTTAAACATCCATTAGATTTTTTTTTCTTTTAAAAATATCATTGAAAGATTTGAAGGTTGTCAAAATTATTTTAGTCCAATAGTTAACTTAATTCCAGTATCTTTAAATACTTTGATCACTTAATTTAAACATTGTAATTTCAACTCAATAGGTCAAGTAATCCAGTAGAAAATATCATCATATTAGAAGACAAACTAAAACATCAAAACTTTAAATCTTGTTTCTAAAACCCTAAACCTATTTTTAAAATCATAAAAATGTTAGTTTTGTTTTAAAAACCCTAATTTTATTTTCAAAACACCAAAACTCTAAATTCTCATCTTAAAAAACCTAATTTTGTTTTCAAAAATCCCAAAACCCTAATTCCCATCTTAAAAACCCTAATTCAAAACCAAAGCCTTAATTTTCATCTTAAAACCCTAATTTTGTTTTTAAAACACCAAAACCCTAATTTTCACATTAAACACCTTAAAAACCCAAATTTCTAAACTAAAACCTTAATTTTTAAATTGAAACCCTAAAACCCTAATTTTGCCCTAAAATTCTAAAGTTCCATCCCAAAATCCTAAAAGCCTTAAATTATACTTTATTTAAAATTAAAATTTAGATTTGATTATTTTATGCTTGTGATGAATGATTTGTTGATGTTTCATTATGGATAATTTGTTCTTTTCTTTTTATCGTGAATGTTTGAATGACTTGATTTTATTTGGTTAATTATTTAAACTTCAAGGATGTAAGAGGTATGTTTCCACTTTGCAGGTACCTTATATATTAGGTTCAATGTAATTTTATATATTTCAAGATTTGGGATTAATGTAAAGGGCATGTTTCTACCAAATGGTGGGTGTCCTATTTTGGTTAATTTTGGACATTGGACATTATTGTAAGGGCATGTTTCCATCATGTAAGGATGCCCATTTTTATTTGTTTGTTCATTTAGACCTTCTTTGATTTTAATACAATGAATATTTATTTACTTTAATGTATATGTAGTATGGACGATATTTCAATAAGTTAAGAATTTAATAATATTTAGACCTGAAAGGGAGGCCGATTCTAATGAATTGCACGTTATGGAAGTGTTGGGTCATTCTCATTTTTCCCATACGTACCTAGCTTTTTGAACCCAATAGGAGGTTGGAGATTTCTTAGTAATCGAATTATCCACTTCTTTTTTTTTCCAGGCCTGTCCGAGTGGCGACTCCATTTTCTCCGGGTTTAGGTATGTTTTCTCTAAGGCCCTGAGCTTAACAATACCGAAGTCGCAAAAACCATTCCACATGGAAGTGGGGGCAAAAATCCCTGCTCACAATCACAGTACCATATTCTTTAATTTTTCTTTTATTAGAAAGGATGTCTTTATGAAACTCAGCATATTGTGCTCAAAGCCTCAAAAAAAGGAATATTAATCTGTAATTTTTTAAAGATTTCTAAAAATCTAGCAAACTTTGCATCATTCTTATCCTTTATAATTCTATCAAGGAAAGGAAATTTTTTTACATCGATATTTGAGTCAGAATTAAAAGTTGTAGGAGTAATATTTTTCTTACCTTTTTCCTTTGAACTTAACTCAACTTGGCTTGAATCAATTACCTTGTTAGTTTTAACTTTTGATTTTGGCTTCTCTAGTACCTTTGCATCTCTAAGTGTTATGGCCTTAACATACTCTTTTGGGTTTATCTCTAAATTACTTAGCAATGGCCCTTGAGTTCTACCCATAATAGCATTGGCAAGTTTTCCAATTTGTGTCTTAAGATTCTTTAGAGAAGATTTATGATTCTTCAGAGAAGCCTCATGATTTTGCAACCTTGCTTTAGTAGAGGTAACAAACTTTTTCATTAACTCCTCCAAGTTAGATTTCTTTTCTTATGGTGGAGGATGAGATTGTGTCTGAAATCCTAGTGGTTGTTGTCTTCATTGATTGTTGTTATTGTTGTTCCATAAAAAATTCGGGTGATTCCGCCAACTAGGATTATAAGTGTTGCTGAAAGGATCATTTTGCATGTGATAATTATTAACAAAGTTAGATTGCTCAGACATGGTATTTACAACAACCATATTACCTGCTTGTCACCCTTGATTTAAGTGCCCTCCTCCATAGAAATCACAAATGGATGCCACTATAGTTGGTTTTGCAATTGCAACCCTTATATGCTTTTGTTTAATGCTTCCATCTGAGCTGCTAATGTTGTAATAGCATCAACATTGTGCATCTCAACTATCTTCTTTGTTGATTCCCTATTAGTGGGCCATTCACTTGAGTTAGCAGCCATCTCCTCAATCAATTCATAGGCTTCTGACATTTTCATATGTAATGATCCTCCAGCTACAGCATCTATCCTGCTTCTGATTTGGTTATTAATTCCATTGTAGAATTTATGCACTGTCTACCATGTAGAAAACTCTTCTTGACACTTTCTCAACATATCCTTATATCTCTTCCATGCCTCATATAGAGTCTTTGATTCTTCCTGCAAAAATCTAGCAATCTCATTAATTCATTATACAATTTTATATGGAGGAAAATACTTACAAAGAAAATTTTGAGCCAATCAAATCCAAGTGGTTATGGAGTTTGTTAGTAGGGATTATAGCCAATTTTGTGCTTTATCCTTTAAAGAGAAGGGAAAAAGAATTAGCCTCTTTGCATCTTTTGAAACTCCATTGTACTTAAAAGTGTCACAAATTTGAAGGAAGCTTGCAATATGTTGGTGTGGATCCTCATTGGGAAAATCTCCAAATTGACAAGTTTGTTTATTAAGTTGTACTACAGCTGGGTTGATTTGAAAGTTGTTGGCTTGAACCATAGGTCTAAGAATGGTCAATTTTTTACCCTCCAATGATGGCATAACATAGTCTCTCATAGTTCAAATATGTTGTTGAGCATCTCTAACACCATCATTATTTTTTCCTAGTGGAGAAATTCATCGATTATCACCCATGTCGAGTTGAAACTAGAAAGAACTATTAAAAAGAAACGAAACTAAAAAAATTAAAAATAAAATCTCAAATTAATTCCTAATAACAATATAATAACTTTTAGATAAATCTTTGGTCCTAGGTAATGGATCCAAAAACTTAATGCGTCCAAGTTAACCCTATCAAGTGCACTAGTCGTATCAATAATATAGATTCGTGAATTTAGATATCGTCTCACGAAGACTTAAGTTTAAAAGCCAATTATTATATTATGTTGACTATTATTTCAAAAACAATATTTAAATAAAGAAGAATTGAAGAAAAATCTAAAATTAAACTAAATTGCTGGAAATTAAATATTTTAGTGAATTAAGAATAAATCAATCAATAAAATATGTTAGAGTCCACAATCCCCCTAAACTTGCATAGATATTAAAATTGGTTAAGAAATTTGAGTTAAGATTGGTGGGTTATCCTTAAGCCTAGCTAACCTTATTCAGAGACATAGTGTGAGCAGGGATTTTCGCCCCCACTCTCGGTGGAATGGTTCTTGTGACTTCGGCACTGTTTAGGCTCGGGGCCTTAGAGAACATAGACCTAAGTCAGCAGAAAATGAAGTCGCCACCCAGACGGGCCGGGAAAAAAAAAGGGGTGGATGACTCGATTCCTACGGAATCCCCAGCCCCCTAATGGGTTCGGAAAGTTAGGTACATGTGGGGAAGGTGAGAAATGGCCCAGCACCCCCACAACGCCTGGTTCATTGGAACCGGCCTCCTTTACATGTCTTAATATTATAAAATTCTTAAGTATAATAATATTTTCCACATTACACAATAATTGAAAGAAAGCATCATTATATTAAAATCAAAGCAATGTCAAAACAAAGCAAATAAATGGACACCCATCCAAAGATGGAAACATGTCCTTACATCCCATGCCTAAATACGACACCCACCGAAAGGTAGAAACATGCCCTTTACATTGGTTCTAAAATAGAAAAGTAATTCAAATTACATGATATTTAACTAATGAGGTACCCACCAAGTGGAAACATACCTTTTACAACATTTGAAAACCTAAATAAAATGATAAAAGTAAATAACTATTCAAAATAAATAAATCATTCATCAAAGTTATTAAATATCAATAGAAAGTAAACTCCATCCATGATAAATAAAATAAACCAAGCATTGAACTTAAATAAATTAAGGCATATAAAATAAATCAAAGCATATCAAATATAGAATTGAATAAAGCAAATAAAAATCTAAATTATAGCTACTGTGAGTTTTTTTAAGAAATTAAAATAGATTAAGGTTTTATGTTTTAAAAGATTGGTAAAGTTCTTTGATTAACCAAATTAAGGTTTGAATGGTGAAATCATGAAACTTAGGTTTGGACACTTTAAAATATTAAGTTTTGTGGTTTGCGGCTATATATTGAATTATGGTTTCAAACTTACTGTGCAAAATTGAATATTTATGTTTATGTTGTTTCTTAAAGTTTTAAAGGATTAGGGTTTAGAAAAAATTAGGGTTTAAGGTTTTAAAGGGGTTAGGGTTTACTATTTTGTGTTTTGGAATTGAATTAGGGTTTTAAAACTTTTGAATTAGGGTTTCGGGTAATGAGTTATTTTAGGATTTGGAAAAAACAATTGATAATTTTATGAATTTAAACAACATGATTTAAAATTTATAAAAGCAAAAAAAGATGTTTTTAAGTCTTTTAGAAGGAAACAAAATACAATTTAGAGTTTTGAAAATTTGAAAAACAAATTTTGGTTTTGGGGTTTTGAAGAAACAAAACTAATATCTTTAAACTTTTAGAAAATAAAGCTACAATTTAAGATTTTTAAGCCTTAGAAAAAGTGAATTGAGGTCCTAAAGTTTTTGAATTAAAAGAAACAAAGTGATGATTAAGCTACTGTGAAAAAAAAAAGAAATTAAGAATTCAAATCTTATTTTGTAAGTTTTACCAAAAATTGCTTCTTGGATGAACAATGTCAAAGACAAGTCTTTTTGTCTTTGAATTGCTTGAATTCTTTTTCTGCTCCCTCAAAAAATTGAATTGAATTACTGCCTTTCCTTCATAGAATCGATTTCACTTTTGTTCCAACTTCCGTCCAATTTTCTTCTTCTTTCGGCCTCCCTCCTTTTATGTTGTTTAGTCCATATTTATAGAAGAATTCTATGGGTAATTCTAATTATTCACGACATACAATATTCAATAAGAAAAGGAAACCGAAACCTAATTGCATTAGGTTTCGAAAAATTTGCATCGGAAAAATTTTGCTGGCGAAAAAAAATTGCGCTGGCAAAAAAAACTGCCGCAGCTTGCGCTGAACGGGCCAGTAGGCCATTTCGCCCGCAGGAGTTTCCTACGGGCTAGCGCTGACTTTCGGCCACGATTTTTTCGTCACCAATTTTTCCGTCGCCGATTTTTTTTGTTGTTTTTTATTTTTTGTTATTTTTGAATTTTTATTCATTTCACCATTTTTTACTAAAATAAATATTAAAATTAATTAAGATGCCATAAAAATTATTTTGGACTAACTAAAATATATCAGACAACACAAAAATTATTATAGACTAATTAAAATATTTTGGACCGGACCGGGTCAAAAATTAAGGATCTACACATAGCTTTTCAAATTAACTTCAAACTCTTATTCATACACTTTAATATTAATTTGCATGTGATCAAACCAGTTATTCGACCTTATTTAGGAACATAAATAGTGCCACATGCTAATATCATATCATCTATTTGAATAAATCATCAATCAAACCTATTATGCAAAATCACCTATATAAATCAAGTATTCAAATCCCATCGAATAAAAACCCTAACTTCTCTATTTGACACATCATTAAGGAATTCAATCAATGAAATATTGAATACAAGTATTAGGAACAAGAAATTTGTATAAATCAACTCAAATTTAATTAACCCAAATCAATATCCGTTTAAAGCTTAGGTTCATGTTTCCCCTAACAAAAAGAAAGCTACTCCATAATTAAATCTAAGAAACTAAAACTGAAATTGAAAGTAAACATGATAAGAATAAGCAAACTCTTGATAATTGTCTTTGTCTTGAGCTTGAACCCTTTAAATTGAGTTGTCGGGTTGAGGATCTCTTCAAATTGAGTTGCATTGAGGTCCAAGAGACTGGGTCTGTTACACTATATGAATTATTGATATGAAATATATGAAAAGTAACAGTCTTGCCGGGTTGAGGATCTCCTCGATTTCAATCGGGTTGATGGTCCAAGAGACTGGGTCTGTTACTAGTAACAGTCTTGCCGGGTTGAGGATCTCCTCAAGCTTGTTGAGTTGATGATCCAAGAGACTGGGTCTGTTACACTATCCATGGATAGAGATATGAGATATATTGCCTACGGGCTTGATCATTGTGATTATAGACCAAAGCAGTAACTCTGAACTTTGAATATCATATTAAATACTTGTTGGGCCCATGTGTGTCTATGTTATCATTATTGAATGTATGACATTGATATTGACATTGCATAATATCATTATGGTTTGTACCACTAAGCCATTGGCTTAGCACCATTGTGATTTATCGCGCAGGTGATAGGGTTGAGACGGAAGATTCCTCTAGACCTAGTTGAGTTTATGCTTGAAGAGTTGGCCTAGAGCTTAAAGATCAGAGAGTCAAACTATCAATCATGTATATATTTCATGTTTTGTAAATTTTGATTTTTAATGTATTTGTACTTATTTGTTATAATTTCCGCTGCGTATTAATAAACATTTTTATCTATTATGTTTTATGAATTTCTTCTAAACCTTTGATATTTGTTTTATTTCTTTTTGAGTTATGACTTGTGTATTTTATAAACTGTGGCATTTTCTATATTCAGTATACATATATTACGATCGTATAAGCATGCTGTGTATGTATACGGGGTATAGAGTGTTGCGCTCGAATTAACTCTACCACAAAGCGTCACTCGCAAGTATACGAGGTAGCTGTAGTAAAGGTGATCGCCCCAAGGTCGTTCTCTCAAGGAAGCTAAAGTGGCTAATTGTTTATAGAATAAAAGTAACAAGTAGTAAAGAATTTAAATTGCAAAGTAATTAAGAAGATTGATTGAAGTTGAAAACAATAAAAATAAACAAAAGCTGATGTTTAGATTCACTTGATAAAAGGGTCTAGGGTTTGCACTTTTCTACTACTGATATGTATGAACGGTTATTCCTCTTAACTAATTTAATTTCAAAGATTCAATCTCAAATAACTTCATTAATTGATTCAAGGAAATAAGCTCTCGCATTCAAACCTCTTACAACTAATCTTGTTACCATTGAAACAATCTTTTTAATAGGTTATATCTCTAATTCACCTAAGTCCTTAATTGAATTGTTCCAGCATTAGACTTCATCTCTCAATCCATCATCTAATACCTAAAACACACAATTGGTGGCCAATCAATTATATGTAACAATATTTCATTCAATAAAGGCAAAAGAAATTATTAGCTAAGAGAATAACCAATTCATACAATCATAGCAAATCCATACAAACCCTAGACTAGATCAAATTAGTTCATAATGCAATCAAACATATTCATCTCATTAATGTTCAAAGAAATCGAAATAGACATGATAATATCCATTCAATAAAAATAAAGAGAATAAGTTCAAGAACAAAACCAAGTTACAACTCCTTGAAGCTTCTGAAGAATCTCTTGTTCAAATCTTGCAAGAAGGATATAACAATGGCTAGAACAATCTAATCTAAGCTAAAGTAATCAAAAGTGAAATCAAAATCAAGAAAGAAAAACTAAACCCTAACTTCACTCTCTCTGACGGCTGAAAAAATTCTTCCAATCGTCAACAACCCTTTAACCTAGCTTCCCTCTTTTCTTTTATACAAAACGTCCGCTTTAAAAATCAGTGCGCGTTTGTTTCATGAGGGACACGGCCAAGTCAGATGTGACTTGGCCGTGTGAGTGACTTTTGGAGGGACATGGCCACAAGACTTGGCCGTGTCCCTTGCATGTGTCCACCACTGAATGCTTTTGATCTTCTTTTCTTCTTTGTTGAGTGACACGGCCAAGTGGAGCTTGACTTGGCCGTGTTGCACCTTGTTGGAGGGACACGGCCAGGTGACTTGGCCGTGTCCCTTGCCTGTGTCTGCCTCTGTGGAATTTGCTTCTCTTTGCCCTTTGGAATTGGTGAGACATGGCCAAGTCAAGGTGACTTGGCTGTGTTGGGCTTCTTTGGAGGGACACGGCCACAAGACTTGGCCGTGTCCCTTGCATGTGTCTTCTACTGGGACTTGTTCTTCTTTTTAACTTGGTATGGGACACGGCCAGGTGACTTGGCCATGTCCTCTGCCTGTGTCAGCCACTGCCCCTTTCTCCTTCAATGTAATATCCTCATGTATGCCTTAGAAGTTTTGATTATGTTGTTGTTGTCAATTGGATTGAATGTATATGTTGTGTGATAAGAAAAGAAATTGGAAAAGAATGTTTATGCATATGTGTTTGGGAAAGAAAAGAGGGTTTAGAGAAAAGTGTATATGTTGATTATATTGTGATATATATAACATATAAATTGGTCAAATGAAGAGTCAAGGGGGAAGAGATATTTATCTTGTTGAGTATGAAATTACATATTTGGGCATGCAAGTGACAAAAGATAAGTTAAGTGATGAGGGGTGTTTTGGTAATTGTTTAGTTAAAATCACTTGGTGGAGATTTAAGGAGAAATTGACTTTGTTTCTTCATCATTTTCTCTTCTTCTTGTTGGTAGTGGCCGGCTCCTCCAAAGACAAAAGAAAACTAGAGAGCTAGAGAGGTGTTTGAAGTTCTAAACTCAAATTGAAGGAAGATTAAGTGATTAAGTGTTGATTCAAGAAGTTTTTAACTAAGGTAAGTTCTTTTCTTTGATTTCTTTAATCTTTTGAAGTGAATTAGGGTTTGTTGATTAGTTGATGATAGGTGTTTGTGATGTGTTTTCAAGTGTTAAAATTGGTGTTAAGTTAAGAGTTTAAAAAGGTATTGATGTTGGAAGTGGTGGATGTTGATTTTGAAGGATGGAGAAGGATGTTGGTTTTTTTGTTTTGGAATGGTTTGTATGTAAATGTGTTGTTAAAGTGATTATTGTGATGTTTATGTAAGATATGTGTTTATGTCATTGATTGTGTTCATTTGAATGAGATGATTGTTGTACAAAAAGTATGGAAATGCAATTCAAAGAGTGTTGGTTTTTGGTTAGGGTTTTGATCATGAGTGACACGACCAAAAGCAAAGAGAGACACGGCCAAGTCATGGAAATTTTGGCCGTGTTGGGTTGATTTTTAAGAGACACGGCCATGTCCCATACCAGTGTCTGTCACTGCCAAAAATTAAGTTGAGAGACACGGCCACAAGCTTGGCCGTGTCCCTCAAATGTGTTGGCTACTGTTTTTATTTTTGTTCTTTTTGTATGGTTTTGATTCTTCAAAGATATCATTGATACTTAAACCTAAACATAAACACTTTAAATATACTTCAAAGATAAGAATGACCTAATCAAATATATGTGGAACATACATTCATTGATGTTGAGATTGTAGTACACATTTGTTGATATTGAGGATACATATGAACAATGTTAGGCTATATGCATTGTGAATGGTAATGTGGTATGTACTTTGAAATGTTGTATCAATGATGTTATATGAATAATATGAATTGAGATATTGTTTGATTTGAGGCCATTGTGATTGGCTATGATGATTTAATTGAAAGATATATGGCATGTTTGCCTAATTGATGAGAATTGAGAATGAAATGTAAATGAATTGTGTGGCTAATGTGTTATTCCATTTTCAGAGTTTGTTATTGGCGGCATGCCTAATGATAGTAACAATCTCTTGAAGTTAGGTTGGATTGAATCCTTGAAGCCTAATTGAGATGTTACAACCCTTGAAGCTAGGTTGGGTTGGTTCTTGAAGCCAAGTTGGGTTGAAGCTTAGCATGCTTTGCTCCCCTTGAAGCTTGGTTGAACCTAATCCTTGAAGCCTAGTTGGGTATATGATATTGATAAATGTGATAACAAAACCAAAACATTAACTCTGAAAATTGAATGGCATATTAGTGTGTTTTGGGCCCATGCTTGTCTATGTTTAATGTAAGTCATGAATGATAATTTGATTGATTAATGAAGGATGTGGAAATATGTTGAATTGTGGTATGCTTATATGATTTGTGATAGGCAAAAGGGTTGATGTTAACTTTTCACCTATGTTGTTGCTTTTATTAATAAGGTGTGTTGCATTGCATTGCACTTAAGCATAACATTAGCATGATTGGACTTACTAAGCCCTTGGCTTAGCGCGATAGTGTTTAATCGCGCAGGTGATAGAGTTGATAGAGTTGAACCAGAGAGCTCTTCGAGACCGAGTGAGAGTAGACGTTGAAGAGTTGATTTTGGGATCTTAAAGATTAGAGAAGATTTGCCAATCATGTATAACTCTCTTATATTTTGTAAAGTTTTGTTTATAATGTGAATATATGTATATTTGTAAATATGGATTTAAATGCTTTCATATATGTAAATATTTTCTATATTCCGCTGCGTAGTAAGTAAATATATATATATATATCTATTTGTTTTATATTACAAGTTAATGACTTATTTTCTATAATGTATAATGAGAAAGATTATAGTATTATTTAAAACCATTTGAATGTTAAGAAAAATCCGTAGCATTCCTACATTCGATACATGTATACTACATTGTGGTGTATATAGTGTGTATGTATTGGGTGTTGGGGTGTTACAATTGTTTTGGTATCAGAGCCTAGGTTTGAGATTTTCAACCTAGGTAAAATGTAAGAAAAAGAAATGTTTTTGATTTTAAAAATTTGGTTTTGAAATAAAATACATGTTTGGGATTGGCAATCTCTGATCTTTAATAAGGTATAATCTGCTGTGTTTGCAGACATAGGTTGTGATGGACTCTCACTTACGTCAGTTAGTTGAGGGTAGTGAGGAGAGTGTAGCTCCGGAGGATAGAGCTAGAGTTGATAGTGCTGAGGAGGCACCTTCTTCGGTGTCGGGTAGACCAGTTGGTGAGGAGGTTCCACCAGCTTGGCTTAGGCATGTGGTAGAGGCTTTGAGGCAAGCACCAGTGTAACCACAGCCACCACCCCCTCAGCCTGTGGTACCAGTGAGGCACTATGATAAACTAAGGAAGTATGGAGCGGAGGATTTCCTTGGTACAGTTGATCCAGCTGTAGCGGAGCAATGGCTTGATAAAGTACAGAGGATCTTTATTCAGTTGCAAGCCACCTCAGAGGAAAAGTTTGATTATGCAAGATCTTTGCTACAGAAGGATGCATACGACTGGTGGAGGACAGTGCCCCATTCTATGGATGATCCACCAACCTTGTCATATGTGGATTTTCTGAGAGAATTTGAATTGAAGTATACTCCTAGGGAGTACAAAGACATGAAGAAGATGGAGTTCTTGAGCTTGAAGCAAGACAGCAAGACTGTAACTGAATATGAGGTTGAGTTTATTCGATTGAGCCAGTATGCTGGGGGCATTATAGCTGATGAGATAGATAGATGCATGAGATTTGAGGAGGGATTGAGGCCCTCTATCATGTGCTTAGTGGCTGGATCTCGATATCACGATTTCTCCCAGCTAGTGGCAGCAGCTCGAAGTGTAGAGCGAGTTCAAGTTATTGCAGCTGCTTCAGAGGAAGAGGTTAGGGTTAGGAGGCCCCAGTTGGAGGCAGGGTCTTCTTCTGTGAAGAGAGGTAAAGGAAGCTTTGTTCCTAGAGTTAGTAGGAGTCAGAGGCCAGCTGGTAGGTCAGTGCAGTTTCAGAGGCAGAGATTTAGACCTGCAGCTTCAGTGGCGAGTGCTCCGACCCCAATGATTCAGAGATCCACTCTTCCCATCTGCATTCATTGTGGTAGGCCGCATGGTGGTCCTTGCTGGAAGACTGGTGTAGCAGGGGTTTGTTTCAGATGTGGATCACCAGATCACTTTGTTAGAGATTGTCCTGAGAGGCAAGAACAGATGTCAGTTGATACTGCAGCTTCTCGACCTAGTGTGAGGGGAGGTCGAGCAGGTAGAGGTAGCAGCCGGGGAGGCAGATCTGGGTTCAGTGCTAGAGGAGGTTCTACATCCAGAGAGAGTAGACCAGAGGAGGTTGGGTCTTCCCAGAGGATATATGTTATGCAGAGGCAGCCAGATGCTTCGGCAGTCATAGCTGGTACTTTTTCTTTATTTGATACTTCAGTACTTGCTTTGATTGATCTGGGTTCCACACATTCCTATATTAGTGCATCTGTTTTGCCTGTATCTGATATGTATGATGAGTCCCTAGGATTTGATGTGTTGGTGACAAATCCGTTATGGCATAGTGTGATTGTGAGCAAGGTGCACCGAGATAGTGCAGTGAGGGTGCAAGGTGAGGAGTTCCTTGGAGATTTGATTGAGATGCCATTTAAGGAATATGATGTGATTCTAGGCATGGACTGGCTATCTAGACATGGAGTTGTGGTAGACTGTAAAAGGAAAATTGTTTCTTTGAGAACTGCTGATGGTAGAGAGGTGATAGTATCTAATGAGCAGGAACAGCTAGCCTCCTTATTTGTTTTAGCTGTTGCAGCTAGGAGATTGATTAGAAAGGGGTGTGAAGCCTATCTTACTCATGTGGTAGATACTAGAGTGAAGGGTTCCCCTATTGATAGTATTACCACAGTTGCAGAGTTCCCAGATGTGTTTCCAGAGGAGTTGCCAGGGTTACCTCCTGAGAGAGAGGTGGAGTTCGGTATTGAATTGTTGCCTGGTACCACTCCTATCTCTAGTACTCCTTACAGAATGGCACCTGTTGAATTGAGAGAATTGAAAGTGCAATTACAGGAGTTGTTGGATAAAGGATTTATTCGCCCCAGTGTTTCTCCTTGGGGAGCTCCTGTGCTATTTGTGAAGAAGAAAGATGGTACTATGAGGTTGTGTATCAATTATAGGCAATTGAACAAGGTGACTATAAAAAATAAATATCCTTTGCCTAGAATCGATGATCTCTTTGATCAATTGAAGGGTGCAGCTGTGTTTTCTAAAATTGATTTGAGATCAGGGTACCATCAGCTGAGAGTCAGAGCTGAAGATGTTCCTAAGACCGCCTTTCGGACCAGGTATGGGCATTATGAGTTTCTAGTTATGCCTTTTGGTCTGACGAATGCACCGACAGCTTTTATGGAATTGATGAATAGGGTGTTTAGGCCCTATTTGGATCAGTTTGTGGTAGTGTTTATTGATGATATTCTGGTGTATTCGCGGAATAAAGAGGAACATGACAAGCACCTGCGAATTGTGTTGCAGATTTTGAGAGAGAAGCAGTTGTTTGCTAAACTGTCGAAGTGTGAGTTCTGGCTTGATCAAGTAGCTTTTCTTGGTCATATAGTTTCAGCAGAGGGTATTAGAGTTGATCCAAGTAAAGTTGAAGCTATTTTGAATTGGAGTCCACTAAAGTCAGTGACTGAAGTTAGAAGTTTTCTGGGTTTGGCAGGCTATTACCGACGGTTTGTGAAAGGATTTTCTTTGATAGCTACTCCACTCACCAGATTGCTTCGAAAGGGAGTTAGATTTCTGTGGATAGATCAGTGTCAAGCTAGCTTTGAGCAGTTGAGAGAAATGTTGACTCAAGCGCCTGTTCTTACTTTACCTGTGGAAGGCAAACCATATGTGATTTACAGTGATGCCTCACATAGTGGTTTGGGGTGTGTGATAATGCAAGAAGGTAAAGTGATAGCTTATGCATCTCGACAGTTGAAACCGCATGAGCTTAATTATCCGACCCATGATTTGGAGCTAGCAGCAATTGTGTTTGCATTGAAGATTTGGCGACACTATTTTTTTGGGGAGAAATGTTTCATCTACACTGATCACAAAAGCTTGAAATATTTGGGTGTCCAGAAAGAGCTCAATCTTCGGCAGAGGAGATGGTTGGAATTGATTAAAGACTACGACTGTTTGATTGATTATCATCCGGGTAAAGCAAATGTTGTTGCTGATGCTTTGAGTCGGAAGTCTTTGGCAGGTTTGACTGTTTATTCGCTCTCGTTGCTTGTTGAGTTGAGAGCATTGCATGCCAGTTTTGTATCTTGTGATGATGGTGCATTGTTGGCACAGTTGCAATTGAAACCAGTTTTGTTGGATCAGATTAAAGAGGCTCAGTTGGTTGATGAGAAGGTTCAAAAGATTGTTTCAGGTTGCCAGAGTGGAAAGAGTAGAGATTTTAATGTAAGAAATGATGGGAGTCTCTAGTTTAAGAACAGATTATGTGTACCCGATGATGCTAATTTGAAAAGGATCATTTTGGAAGAAGCACATCAGTCAGTGTTTGCTATGCATCCGGGCAATACCAAGATGTATCATGATTTGAGACAATATTACTGGTGGTCCGGTATGAAGAGAGACATTGCAGATTTTGTGTCCAAATGTCTCACATGTCAAAAGGTAAAATCAGAGCATCAAGTTCCAACCGGGTTACTTCAGCCGTTGTCAGTGCCTGAATGGAAGTGGGAAAGAGTGACAATGGATTTTGTGTCTAGTTTGCCATTGACACCAAGGAAACACGATGCCATATGGGTGATTGTTGATAGGTTGACTAAGACAGCTCATTTCCTTCCGGTTCGGATGGATTACTCTTTGGAGAGGTTAGCTGAGCTGTATATCCATGAGATTGTAAAGTTGCATGGGGTTCCAACTTCTTTAGTGTCTGATCGAGATCCCCGGTTTACTTCAAGGTTTTGGAAGAGTTTGCATAGTGCTTTGGGTTCTCGACTGCACTTCAGCACTGCTTTTCATCCGCAGACAGATGGGCAGTCAGAGAGGGTGATACAGATTATTGAGGATATGTTGAGAAGTTGTGTCATCGATTTTTCTGGAAGTTGGGACAGATTTCTACCGCTTGTGGAGTTGGCTTATAATAACAGTCACCAATCCAGCATTGGTATGGCCCCATTCGAAGCATTGTATGGTAGACGGTGTCGGACACCTCTTTGTTGGAGTGAACTTGGTGAAAGTAAGTTAATTGGGCCTGATTTGATTCAAGAAACTGAAAAGAAAGTGAAATTGATTAGAGGCAGGTTGAAAGCAGCTTCAGACCGACAGAAGTCTTATGCAGATCTAAAGAGGAGAGACATAGAGTTTGATGTTGGAGATAAGGTATTTTTGAAAGTGTCTCCTTGGAAGAAGATATTGAGGTTCGGTCGGAAAGGGAAATTGAGTCCTCGTTTCATTGGACCGTATGAAGTTTTGGAAAGAGTTGGGCCAGTTGCTTATCGACTCGCTTTGCCACCTGAGTTGGATCGTATTCATAACATATTCCATGTTTCTATGTTAAGGAGGTACAGATCGGATCCATCTCATGTGTTGCCAATTGAATCTATCGAAGTGAGCCCAGATTTGACATTTGAAGAGGAACCAGTTGCTATTTTGGCACGTGAAGTGAAAGAGTTGAGAAACAAGAGTGTGCCATTGGTGAAAGTTCTATGGAAGAATCATGGAAAGGAAGAGGCAACTTGGGAAAGTGAACAAATCATGCGAGAGCAATATCCTCAATTATTTCGGACTTGATATCAGGTAATTTCGAGGACGAAATTTCTTTTTAGAGGGGGAGAATTGTAATATCCTCATGTATGCCTTAGAAGTTTTGATTATGTTGTTGTTGTCAATTGGATTGAATGTATATGTTGTGTGATAAGAAAAGAAATTGGAAAAGAATGTTTATGCATATGTGTTTGGGAAAGAAAAGAGGGTTTAGAGAAAAGTGTATATGTTGATTATATTGTGATATATATAACATATAAATTGGTCAAATGAAGAGTCAAGGGGGAAGAGATATTTATCTTGTTGAGTATGAAATTACATATTTGGGCATGCAAGTGACAAAAGATAAGTTAAGTGATGAGGGGTGTTTTGGTAATTGTTTAGTTAAAATCACTTGGTGGAGATTTAAGGAGAAATTGACTTTGTTTCTTCATCATTTTCTCTTCTTCTTGTTGGTAGTGGCCAGCTCCTCCAAAGACAAAAGAAAACTAGAGAGCTAGAGAGGTGTTTGAAGTTCTAAACTCAAATTGAAGGAAGATTAAGTGATCCAGTGTTGATTCAAGAAGTTTTTAACTAAGGTAAGTTCTTTTCTTTGATTTCTTTATTCTTTTGAAGTGAATTAGGGTTTGTTGATTAGTTGATGATAGGTGTTTGTGATGTGTTTTCAAGTGTTAAAATTGGTGTTAAGTTAAGAGTTTAAAAAGGTATTGATGTTGGAAGTGGTGGATGTTGATTTTGAAGGATGGAGAAGGATGTTGGTTTTTGGGTTTTGGAATGGTTTGTATGTAAATGTGTTGTTAAAGTGATTATTGTGATGTTTATGTAAGATATGTGTTTATGTCATTGATTGTGTTCATTTGAATGAGATGATTGTTGTACAAAAAGTATGGAAATGCAATTGAAAGAGTGTTGGTTTTTGGTTAGGGTTTTGATCATGAGTGACAAGGCCAAAAGCAAAGAGAGACACGGCCAAGTCATGGAAATTTTGGCCGTGTTGGGTTGATTTTTAAGAGACACGGCCGTGTCCCATACCAGTGTCTGTCACTGCCAAAAATTAAGTTGAGAGACACGGCCACAAGCTTGGCCGTGTCCCTCAAATGTGTTGGCTACTGTTTTTATTTTTGTTCTTTTTGTATGGTTTTGATTCTTCAAAGATATCATTGATACTTAAACCTAAACATAAACACTTTAAATATACTTCAAAGATAAGAATGACCTAATCAAATATATGTGGAACATACATTCATTGATGTTGAGATTGTAGTACACATTTGTTGATATTGAGGATACATATGAACAATGTTAGGCTATATGCATTGTGAATGGTAATGTGGTATGTACTTTGAAATGTTGTATCAATGATGTTATATGAATAATATGAATTGAGATATTGTTTGATTTGAGGCCATTGTGATTGGCTATGATGATTCAATTGAAAGATATATGGCATGTTTGCCTAATTGATGAGAATTGAGAATTAAATGTAAATGAATTGTGTGGCTAATGTGTTATTCCATTTTCAGAGTTTGTTATTGGCGGCATGCCTAATGATAGTAACAATCTCTTGAAGTTAGGTTGGATTGAATCCTTGAAGCCTAATTGAGATGTTACAACCCTTGAAGCTAGGTTGGGTTGGTTCTTGAAGCCAAGTTGGGTTGAAGCTTAGCATGCTTTGCTCCCCTTGAAGCTTGGTTGAACCTAATTCTTGAAGCCTAGTTGGGTATATGATATTGATAAATGTGATAACAAAACCAAAACATTAACTCTGAAAATTGAATGGCATATTAGTGTGTTTTGGGCCCATGCTTGTCTATGTTTAATGTAAGTCATGAATGATAATTTGATTGATTAATGAAGGATGTGGAAATATGTTGAATTGTGGTATGCTTATATGATTTGTGATAGGCAAAAGGGTTGATGTTAACTTTTCACCTATGTTGTTGCTTTTATTAATAAGGTGTGTTGCATTGCATTGCACTTAAGCATAACATTAGCATGATTGGACTTACTAAGCCCTTGGCTTAGCGCGATAGTGTTTAATCGCGCAGGTGATAGAGTTGATAGAGTTGAACCAGAGAGCTCTTCGAGACCGAGTGAGAGTAGACGTTGAAGAGTTGATTTTGGGAACTTAAAGATCAGAGAAGATTTGCCAATCATGTATAACTCTCTTATATTTTGTAAACTTTTGTTTATAATGTGAATATATGTATATTTGTAAATATGGATTTAAATGCTTTCATATATGTAAATATTTTCTATATTCCGCTGCGTAGTAAGTAAATATATATATATATCTATTTGTTTTATATTACAAGTTAATGACTTATGTTCTATAATGTATAATGAGAAAGATTATAGTATTATTTAAAACCATTTGAATGTTAAGAAAAATCCGTAGCATTCCTACATTCGATACATGTATACTACATTGTGGTGTATATAGTGTGTATGTATTGGGTGTGGGGGTGTTACATTCAAATTGTTTCCTTGCCTGTTTAACCTAACACAAAACTTGCAAACAAAACTTAAACAAGCAATAAATAAACATTAACAATCAAAACATAAACACATACTAAAAACTATATCAAAAACGACATAAACACTAAAACTACCACAATTAAAGAAAACACAAAACAAACCGATTAAAACTAACAAAATACCTAAATAAAACAATAATTAACATAACAAACAAGACACAAAACTTTAACAAAAACTAATAAAACAACTACCCCACACTTAAAACTTTGCTTGTCCTCAAGCAAATTCACATGGCATAATTAAAAATTCAAACAATCTTAACTATAATTCCAGCATATAGATGAAATCCTTAAAAACACAGCATAAATAATTGCACTTTACTTCAATCCAGGATTTTCTTAACGCATTCATTAATCCAGGCATACAAATCTCATCTCTCATCTAAGTATTTCACTCGATTTCATAGGTTAATTCACTCAAACCACTCATGACTGCATGCTACCATAAACTTGCTTAATTATCCAATCTCCCTCACTGATTTTCTCAAGAAATAATCCGAAGGTCTTTCATTTGGATATAATGGGGCTAAGGTAAACGAGTGAGAAAAGATATTTAAGCTGGAGCATCAAGAAATGGAGTATCTAAATTAGAAAATACTCTTGCTAAGAAATTCATAACTCCCTCAAATGGCATACTCACAATCCATTAATACTTCACATACTTGAATACTTCAAGAAAAATAACGAGTCAACATTCCTCTAAAGCTAGAAAACATATGGATTTTGTATATATATATATATATATCTTTTTTTTATCATTCATTTATATATATATATACAAAATATAAACTTGCATGAAACATCTAGCTTAAAATGTAGAGGAAAAGAATAATCAACTTTTAATACAATGTGCAAAGTATGTATTTCAACCCCAAATAGCAATACCATTTTTTTTCTTTTTTTTTCTTACCCCACACTTTGAAATAAACCACCCTATTGACATATCATAAAAACTCCATTCCTTAATGCAGGTATGATGATAATAAGAGAAAATTGAGCTGTGAATTGTGTTGATCAAACAAGAAAAAGTCAAAGGCTCAACTTGGCTCACTAAGGAATTCAATATTAAGGGAGGTCTTTTTAAGCTAAAGGGCTAACCTAATTTGCCTTCATCATTTTAAAACCTGAGATTAAATCATAATGTGAGTTCAATTAGTATGCAAAAGCAAACTCTAGAGATGCAAAAATCATGAAGGTACACACTTAAGAAAAGAAAATCAACTGAAAATAATATCAAACATGAGGCTCAAAACTCAACAGGTGGGTTCACAAAGATTTATATGTCATGAATTGCAGAATGTGAAAATCAATCCTGAATGAATTCAACTGCTAATATCTATGCTGATACTAAAGTCTCAACTACAAAGCTAGAATCAAAGAAAAGATCGATAAATTTTCAACAATTATGCCATGCATAACACAATACAACACAAAGCGACAAACAAAACACGAATTAAAGAAAAGCTTAAAGAATACCCCACACTTAAAATTGACATTGTCCTCAATGGAAAACAAGAATAATAAATAAAAAGAGTTAGAGGACAACCTGTCTTCCATGTACCTGGTGAGGCAAAAACCCTAGCTTTCCATCACAAACACAAAAGTTTATAACAAAAGTACAATAAAATATCCAAACACAAAAGTTTTAACATGAAAAACAAAAACGAAAAATAAAACAAAAATACACTAAATAAAATAAAGCAAGGACTGAAAATCTATGGAAAATGTGGGCGGGAAGATGATGCAGCTGAGGGATGGAGACTCAAGATCGTCGCAAGGTTACTGTTAATCTGTTCCATCTGCTGTAAGATCTCAGCATGGTTATGGTCCACCTTGCTATCCAGTCAATCCACTTTGCCCTCCAGGGCCTCAATCCTCAGAAGTACCTCTTGATGTTCCGAGACCGGAGCATCCTCATCTACACCTAAAGAATCCGAGTCTGACTCCTCTTTAACCCGGGCTCTCTTCTGTCTGTCCCCCGGTGCTTCAGGCTCAGCTGAAGGCATCACAAAAGTCCCTCTCCTATGCACCACCATCTGCATCTTCTCAAGGGTAGCTAAATCCAAGGAATCATTACCCAAAATTCGAGTCATCCGAGTAGTACTCGGGTCAAAATCCTCAACAAGGGCTACTGCTAATGTAGTGATCAATCCTCCAACACAAATTGCCCCCCTCCTTTTATTAGCTACAGTATCAAAAATATCGGCTAACCAATAGCCGGCACTAATAGTCATTTCATTCAAAACACAATCCAAGAAAAATAGCTAGCTCGACTCAACCACACCCGGGCTCTCCTTCCGAGCAAAGAACCCACATGACATAAACCTGTGCAAATACCTCAAAGTAGGGTTCCGTAATTTAGATGCTTTGGCCGATTTGGCCACATAAGTACCCGAGCCTAAGGCCCCCCAAGCAAATTGTTGTCTAAAGTCTTTGGGTACCGACCTTTCCCCATGCTGATGAAAACCATAGATATCATTTTATACAATGTGAACTTTGTGAAATGCAATATGATGTATGTATATTGATTATGAGTATTTGAATATGAATTGAAATATAATGAAATGTGAAGCCATTGTGGTTGGCTATGATATTGTAAATGATGTTGAAGACATGAATTGAGAAAGAGAATGGTAAAGAGGTAAATGAATTGATTGTATGCCTAATATGTTATTCAATTTTCAGAGTGCTGGGTTTGGTGGCATGCCTATGAAAGGTAACAGTCTTGCCGGGTTGAGGATCTCTTCAAATTGAGTTAAATTGAGGTCCAAGAGACTGGGTCTGTTACACTATATGAATTATTGATATGAAATATATGAAAAGTAACAGTCTTGCCTGGTTGAGGATCTCCTCGATTTCAATCGGGTTGATGGTCCAAGAGACTGGGTCTATTACTAGTAACAGTCTTGCCGGGTTGAGGATCTCCTCAAGCTTGTTGAGTTGATGGTCCAAGAGACTGGGTCTGTTACACTATCCATGGATAGAGATATGAGATATATTGCCTACGGGCTTGATCATTGTGATTATAGACCAAAGCAGTAACTCTGAACTTTGAATATCATATTAAATACTTGTTGGGCCCATGTGTGTCTATGTTATCATTATTGAATGTATGACATTGATATTGACATTGCATAATATCATTATGGTTTGTACCACTAAGTCGTTGGCTTAGCGCGATTGTGATTTATCGCGTAGGTGATAGGGTTGAGACGGAAGGTTCCTCTAGACCTAGTTGAGTTTATGCTTGAAGAGTTGGCCTAGAGCTTAAAGATCAGAGAGTCAAGCTATCAATCATGTATATATTTCATGTTTTGTAAATTTTGATTTTTAATGTATTTGTACTTATTTGTTATAATTTCCGTTGCGTATTAATTAACGTTTTTATCTATTATGTTTTATGAATTTCTTCTAAACCTTTAATATTTGTTTTATTTCTTTTCGAGTTATGACTTGTGTATTTTATAAACTGTGGCATTTTCTATATTCAGTATACGTATATTACGATCGTATAAGCATGCTGTGTACGTATACGGGGTATATGGGTGTTACATGCTTTCTATAAAATTTTTCAATTTCAGGATTATAGGGTACAAGTTGAGTGTGTGGATTGCTACGCATGTAACCCTTAAAAATTTAAAGAAATAATAAAAATCCAAAGTAATAACAGTTTAATATTATCAATATCAGAATGATTGCCTTCCTGGAAACGGGGCCAAAAATTTGTCGCGGACTTAGCCTAGCTATCTGCAAGTGCACATATCGTTAACAAGTAATATATGATGAGTAGAGTATTGTTCCCATGAGGAGGTTAATTCTAAGTACCAAACAATTAAACTGATTAATATTTGGATAATCAAATTTAATTTTATGATTTAACTAAAATGACAATGAATCAAGAATAAATTTATAATAATTTAAGACTTAGGGTTTAGTCACCTTTATTGATTTATCATGGATTTTCTTAGGTATCGATTTAATTCAGTCTTCCTTTTGATTAATGGTTAGATTCTCCTAAATTAAGCCTAAGTCTCTCTCAAGTACTAGAACTAATATCGACTTTAATCCTTACGTCTACTCTTGTGATCATAAGTAATTAAATTAATTCATTAAGTTTTATGAGAATCTTGAATCAACCTCTTAAGGGTTTAACCTTATCTCTAAGTGAGAAACTTACTTAAGATTGTTATCTCCTTAGACTAATGTCATGATTCCACTCTCACTCCATCACACAACATCTCAATTCAATTAATCATTGGCCAGATAATCAAAGCATTAAGATTAAAGACAACAAAATAATCAAAGGATAACTATATTTAACCAAATAGACATTTATAACTCCATAATAAATTCAATTAAAGGGACCAACCCTAAAAAGGATTAGTTCTTCATTATTGAAAAAAAAACATTACAAATATTAAAAATGGTAATTGAAGACATAATTAAAAGGAATAAGAAAGATCAAACTCTATTTCTTTAAAGAAGATCTTGACTTGGATCTTGAACTCCTCCTTGAAGTAGAATTTCACACTTCTAAACTAAATTTATTTAGATGAATCTAATCTAATCTATTACATATCCTATTAATTCCTGCTCTCGAATCCTTGGAGGAAATGTGTTTATATAGAGTGCTTGGAGACTTCTTTAGTGGAAAAAGTTGAAAAAGGTTTAAACAAGACTTGATTGGTGAGTTCATCTTCAACATTTTCAGCTCACAAATCATAAAATAAGGGCCACGGTCGTGGCTTTTGAAGTGCCACGGTCTTGGCATGTGTGAACTATGACTGTTTCGTCAAACTTTTCAGCTGCTAAGGTCGGTCTGGTGGACCACAGTCTTGGCCTTTGGATTTCCACAGTCGTGGCTTAGAAAATGAGGCTGCCAAACTTATTTTCTTCTTTTTCTTGGCTCGGCCAGTGGGGAAATGGAACCCACGGCCATGGCATTTGGGATGCCACGATCGTGGCATGTGTTTTGCCTCCATTTTTGCTTGCTTTTCTTGAGTTTTGCCTCACTAATCATCAAAAACCTTTAATCTTGTCTTCCATGATTAAAAAGTGTAATTCTATCTCAATTAATCAAACTCATCAAATTTAATTGGAGATTAGTTAAAAATCAGAGTTAAAATTGCATAAAATAATGATTATAATTTCACTCTATCAATATACAAGCACTGACCTCTTTCAAGTTGCTCTTTGTAATATCCATAATCTTGGAGAAATTAGATAAGTATTCGGAGGTAAAGATTTGTATATTTCTAATGTATACCTAATGTATATTTAGTATATCCATATTATATATATAAGTATGTTGGTTAAATGTATATATATTATCTACTTGATATATATATAATATAGGGTATATTTGATGTGTATATAAGGTACACATGATATATAAATATATGGGTAAATATATATATTAAATATACATTACATATACATAGTATATACATTACATAAATATATAAATAAAAGTATATGTAACATATAAGTAAAATATATGTGACATATACATCTACATAAAATTTACACAACATATAAATGTGATATAAAGTGGTGTTGGGAAGAAAGTAATTAAAATAAATAAATAAATAATAAAGAAGAGAAAAATCAAAAAGTATGTGCGAGCGGAGATTTTTTTCCCCCACTCCCGGTGGAATGGTTCTTGCAACTTTGGCACTGTTAGGCTCGGGGCCTCAGAGAACACGGGCCTAAACCCGGAGAAAATGGAGTCGCCACCCGGATGGGCCGAAAAAAAAAGGGTGGATGACTCGATTCCTAAGGAATCCCCAACCCCCTAATGGGTTCGAAAAGTTGGGTATGTGTGGGGAAGGTGAGAAAAGGCCCAACAACCCCACAATGCCCAGTTCATTAGAACCGGCCTCCTTTTAGGTCTTAATATTATAAAATTCTTAAATATAACGATATTATCCACACTATATGCGATCATAAGAATAAATAAATACTTTATTAAAATCACAACAATGTCCAACATAAAATAAATAAATGGACACCCATCCTAGGATGGAAACATGTCCTTACATCATCCATATCTAAAACTAAATAGGACACCCACCAAAAGGTGGAAACATGTCCTTTACATTAATCCCAAAATATAAAAACAATTTAAGTTATATGAAAATTAATTAATGAGGTACCCAATTATGGAAACATACCTCTTACAATTTTAATACCAAAATAATCAAATAATAATAATAATAAAGAAACCATCCATCCATGATAAATTAAACAAATTAAACATTGAAATTAACTAAATCAATCTTCAAAAAATATAATAAACTGCATAATCAAATCTAAAACTTAAATAAAACAAATAAAGATACAAGTTCAGGTTTATGTCTTAATTTAGGGTTCTTTAATTAACATTTAGGGTTTTGGGATTTTGGAATTAATACAATTATTATAATTATTTAAGCTACTATGAGGGTTTTTGGAAAAATGAAATTGATTAGGGTTTTATAATTTTAAGAAAGTAGTAGTGTAATATCCCATATAGTACCCTAAAATTTTGGAATGTTTATTTGTGAGAATTCGATTAAATAATTTAAAGTGTATATATGACTAATGGAATAAGAGGAGATGTGTATATGTTGTATATATGAGGATATATACAATATAAATACAAGTCAACGGGTTTATTTTGGTCAAAAGATATTTTAGTTATTTAAATGGAATTTATAAGAGTTAGTGGAAGATGATGTAAGTGGGTTGATTATTATTTTGGTATAATACTTGGTGGAGAGGATTTTGAGGAAAGTGTTTGGTTTAAGAGGTTGACTTTCCTTTCTTTCTTTTTCTTTCTTTTTCATCTTCTTCTTTCTTCTTGGTCGGCCATCACCACCATCTTCAAGAGGGAGAGATTTTGTTGCTTCCAAACTCAAGAGATTGAAGGTTTTCAAGAGATCAAGTTGGAGTTTTAAGGATTTTCTTCACTTTTGGTAAGTTTCCAACTTGTTTCTTTGTTTTCTTTTAAGTTGTGTTTTTGGGTTTGTTGGATTGGTTGTTGTAGATGTGTTTATGGTTGTTTTGGTATATTTGAGGATTGTGTTGTTTTGTTAACTTTTATTTTGGGGTTGTATTGAAGAGAAAAAGGTTAAGTTTGGTGAAAGAGACAAGTGTGTGGATGGTATAAGTTTGAGTTGTGATATATGGCTGTGATTGTGTTTTGATGTTTGTAATTGAGTTATTTTAAGGTTTACTCAAGTATTATATGGGTTGTTGATGGTTTTGATTGAGTTTGTGTGTTGTTGATATGGTTATTGGAAGGTGATTGTTGGATGTGGTATTGTGGTGTCGATTTCAGGGTTTTTGGCCTGACACGCCCATTAACACAGCCATGTCTTTGGGCATGTCGTTGGTTCTATTTTCTGGGTTGTTGATACGAGCAGTGATACGCCTATGTCACTGAGCATGTCACAACTTCTATATTGTAGTAACATTGACAGGGCCAGTGACACGCCCATGTCACTGAGTGTGTCATAGCTACTGTGTTGTTGGTTTATTGACACGTCCAGTGACACACCCATGTCATTGATCGTGTCATAGCTTCTGTGTTGGAGGAGAATTGACACGTGCAGTGACACGCCCATGTCACTGAGTGTGTCAAAGCTTCTGTGTTGTGGGTTTAGGGCACGGTCAGGGACACGCCCGTGTTGTTGAGCGTGTCAAGTGTCTCTTCCTTATGCTCTTATGTGTGTCACTAAGTGAGTGTTGTTAATCACATTTTGATTAGGTTCTAAAGAGATTTGAGCTACCTTAATTCAAGTGTTGAGAGTTATCTTGGAAGAGGAGTTTGTTAGAGTGGTGTTGTTGCTCTTAAGGTAAGTACAAACTTTGAATGATTGCATACATTTACATGACATTGGGACTTAACAAATCTAGTTGAGAAATGTGTTAAGTTACTTGATAAATATTGTTGATGAATGAGTTATATGTTATAATATGCATAATGTGAATTATGCTGATGTATCAAAGCAATTGAGTAATGTATTTTATATGAAAAGAAATATGGAATAATGTGGTAAGACATGTGAAATTATAATTTAACAAATTGATATTGATACAAAAGAGAAGAATGAGAAAAAAAAAAGAGAAAATGAGGATATAATAAGGCATTGAGCCTAGTTTGATTATGAGAGATGAAATGAGAAATGAATTGTGAAAGTATTTGATAATAAGATAAATGAATTAATTGTATGCCTAGTATGTTATTCAATTTTCAAATTTCTGGGTTTGGCGGCATGCCTATGAATTGCTAGGCAGGTGAAAAGACCGGGTCGTAAGCTGAGCCCAGCTGATAAATGATAAATATGATGTTTTTGGGGTGAAAAGACTAGGTCATAAGCCTCAAAAACTGTAACAGTCTAGCCGGGTTGAGGACCAAGATAATGGGGCCTAAGGGCCTAGCCCGGTTGAGGTCCAAGAGACTGGGTCTGTTACATTATCCGTGGATATATATTGCCTACAGGGCTAGACACAAGGTGTCAATATGGACCAAAGCAGTAACTCATAACTTTGAATAGCATATTAGATCCTTTTTGGGCCCATGTTTGTCTTTGCTTAAATGTGAATTATGAAATGTGATGCAAATGATTAATATGTTGAGATATAATGTAATGAGTTGATATATTCATATGTATTGTGCATTAGCATCGCATTGATCTATATTGAATCAAAGTTTGTACCACTAAGCTTTCTGCTTAGCGAGATTGTGCTTCATCACGCAGGTGAGAGGGTAGATCCGGTTGTGCTGGAGAGCTTCTAGACCGAGTCGAGTCTAGGCTTGAGTTTGTGAGAGCAATGTTGAGTTGTGGACATCAAGATTAGAGACAAACTGCCAGCATGTATAAATTCTATAATTCTGTAAACATTGATTTTGATATATATACATATGTATTTTTCGCTGCTTATTTAACAAATGTTTTGAACAGACTGTTTTGGATAAACTTTTGGGTACTAATGTTGTATATATATATGTATTTTAACGAAGGAATATTTTATCTATTACTATTTATAATATAGGTTAAATGTTTTAAGTTTACTCGAACTGACTTATGATAATTATATGTTAAAGATTAAAGTTTGGTTTGTTTAAAATGTACTGACACCCTTATATCCTCTATACGTATATCACATAGTGTGTGGATGTACGTGGTGTGCGTATATGGGGTACGGGGGTGTTACAAGTAGGGTTTTTGGTTAATCAAACTAGGGTTTAGGGCTAACATCATGAAATTAGAGTTTTTAGAAAGAATAAATTAGAGTTTGGTATTTATAAAAAATAATATTTGTAGCTTAAGGTTTTAAATGAATTAGGGTTTAGTGTTTTTGAAAAACCAATCAAAGTGTATAGATTATGTGAACTGCGAATATTTTTTAAAAGATTTAAAGACTACTATGAGTTTTTATATAAAAAACCCTAATGTGATTTCTGAGTAAAGCATTGATTAAATAACTATGAGATAAGAAAAATAAATAAATATTCTAAGCAAACAAGTTTACTAGTTCTAAATGTTATGATTTAGTAAAACAACAATATGCACTCCATGCAAACTATCATACACTGATTCAATAAGAATTTACATAATGTAACTTTTAATTAGATGAAGAACAAATTTATTCAATGTTTAAAACAATCAAAGCATATGGTATTTATTTAATTTAAACCATACCATCATTTGTTGGCTCCACCAAAATTGTATAAACGAGATTCTGGATGAGCTTTGGCAAACAGTGAGTGCACTGCTTTTGTAGGTTTTTGTGTTGTTGATCTTCTTCGTCTATCCTTGTTGTCTCTTTTGTTTCTCAAGCTTGCTAGGGTTTGTTCATTGATTGATTACTAGATTTTTTAGAGTTCCAGCAGCCAACCAAAAGCCAAAGATAAAAAAAGATCCCTCCCCTGATCCTCTCTTTAGGTTTTTGAAACCTATATTTATAATCACTCTCTTAGGTTAAACATAAAAATTTTCTTGATTTAGAACGGTTTATTCTGATGCATGTCAAATTCATGGGTTTGACACAAACTCATTCCATATCAAATTACAATTACTTGAATTCGATCCAGACTGAGTCCATCTCGAATTAAAATGACTTCATTTCTATAGAAAACTGAACCCATATCGAAGTGGGTATCTAGATTCAACATGGAATTAAAAAGCAATTACCCATATCTGTGAGCAGGGATTTTCACCCCACTCTCGGTGAAATAGTTATTGTAACTTCAGCATCATTTAGGCTCGAGGCCTTACAGAACACTGGCCTAAGCTCGAAGAAAATGGAGTCGCCACCCGGATGGGCCGGGAAAAAGAAAGGGGTGGATGACTCGATTTCTAAGGAATTCCCAACCCCTTAATGGGTTCAGAAGTTGGGTATGTGTGGGGAAGGTGAGAAATGGCCAGCACCCCTACAACGCCCGATTCATTAGAACCGGCCTCCTTTTCAGGTCTTAATATTATAAAATTCTTAAATATAATGATATTATCCATACTACGTGCAACAATTAAAATAAAGCATCATTATATTAAAATCAAAGTAATGTTCAAACAAAATAAATAAATGAACACCCATTCGAGGATGGAAACGTGTCCTTACATCGTCCAATGTCTAAAACTAAATAAGACACCCACCAAAAGTTGGAAACGTGTCCTTTACATTAATCCCAAAATATAAAAACAATTAAAATTACATGAAAATTAATTAATGAGGTATCCAATAATGGAAACATACCTCTTACAATTTTAATATCAAAATAAACAAATAATAATGATAATAAAGAAATCATCCATCCATGATAAACAAAATAAATATCAAAATTAAATAAATCACATAAAAACATATAATAAACTACATAATTAAATTTAAAATTAAATAAAGAAATAAATGTATAAATTTAGGGTTTTAGAATTTTAATAACCAAATTAGGGTTTTTAAATAAAGGGAGTTAAACACAAAGGCTTATAATATACAAATAAATATTGACCCTTTCGAAGAGCCCATAAGACGGTCTCGCTAGTCGGTTAGCGGGGTGGGGGTCAAGGGGGCAGTGCCCCTTGCGGGTTGAAAGATTTTGAAAATTGGCTTTTGGGGTTGTAGGTTTTGGTGTTGAAAATTAAGATTTTAGGGTTTAAGATTTAAAAAATAGGGTTTTGAGATTTTTAAAAATTAGTTTACTGGATATTAAGATATTAGGGTTTTAGTTTTAAAAACATGAAAATAGGGCTTTGGATGCACTGGTTAGGGTTTAACGCTTAAATTTAGTATCTGGACATGTTTAAACAAAACTACAATAAATATGAATTAATTGCACAACTCTTTGTAAATTTAATAAGTTTAAAACCAAACCTGCGTTTGTTGGCTCCACCAATTTTGACCATTGAACCAAACTCTCTACCTTAATGCTTGAAACAACTTGATTTTTGGTTGAGCTTTGGCAATTTGGCAATTGCCTTGATTGTGGTTACTATCTCTTTAGATTACTTGTTCTGAGTTTATTGCTTTTCTCTTAATAATTGTTAAAGTTTTACTAATGGTTGCCTTTCATCCCAAAAGTCTCCCCAAAAATCTAGATCCAAAAAAATCTGATCCCCTAAAAAAGTCCTAAAAACAAGTCCAAAAGTCCCTTTCTGTGTGTTTTAATATGGTATTTATAGGCAAAAATAAAAAACCTAATACTAATTGGTTAAGGAAATAAAAATTATTTAGGAAATAAAATAAAAAACCAAGTAAAATAGGGTTTCAGAAAAACTGCACGCGGGCCAGGCTACTGGCATACGAAACTGGGCTGGCAAAAAAAAAACTGCAGAGCGTTGCAGGCTGGACATGGGGCGCAGGCCAATTCGTCGTCAACAATTTTCATCGCCGATTTGTCATCACAGATTTTTTTTATTTTTTATCTTTTTTTATTTTTATTTTCATTATTAAAAATAAATATTATTAAAATAATAATAATTTAATTAAAATACCACAAAAATTATTTTGGACTGTTTAAAAATATCAAACTAGACTGAGTCAAAAATTAAGGGTCTACAATATCAAATTAGGAGAGCCCCATTTTGATATGGGACTATCCCATATCAAAATGGAACTCCATTTCGATATGGGGCAGCCCTATATCAAATTGGGGCAGTCCTAATTTGATATAGGGCTAATTCGATATGGGGCAGCCCCATATCAAATTGAGAGGCCCCCAATTTGATATGGGGCTTCCCTATGTCAGATTGGATGCCCTAATTCGAGATGAGACACCCCTACTACCCAAAAACCATCCGGATTAAGTGAAAAAGCAACCAAACCTTCGAATCAAACCCATTTTAGGGTTTAGTGCACTGGTATCATGTAAAAACCAACCAAATCTTCTAAAATAGATTTAATTAGGGTTTTAAAAGTTTAATTGGCTTATTTTAAGCCCTATTGTAATATATTAGTCCAATCAAAGGTTTGGAATAACAAACTAGCCAGGGCCAAAATTAAGGGTCTACAGTTTGCCTCCTGCATAAATGATCTTGAATTTATTCAAAGAGTGAAAAAGCAACATGGTTTTGAATTGATATTGGGCAAGGATGATTCTGGACTCGAATTGATTTGGATTCTGGATCCATGGTGAGTTTTTGACTCAAAAATAATTTGGGTTCTGGATCCGGAGTGAGTTCTGGACTCTAGAATAATTTGTGTTCTGGATCTAAAGTGAGTTCTAGACTCTAGAATAATTTAGGTTCTGGATCTGAAGTGAGTTTTAGACTCTAGAATAATTTGGGTTCTGGACCTAAAGTAAGTTTTGGACTTAAAAAATAATTTGAATTTTGAACCAGAGATAAGTTCTGGACTTAAAAAATAATTTGAGTTCTATACCCGAGATAAGTTCTGGACTTAAAAATAATTTTGGTTCTAAAGCGGGATAAGTTCTGGACTTAAAAATAATTTGGATTCTATACCCGGGATAAGTTCTGAACTTAAAAATAATTTAGGTTTTGGACTTGGGATAAGTTCTGGACTTAAAAATATATGGGTTCTGGACCCAAGGTAAGTTTTGGACTTAAAAATAATTTGGGTTCTAGATCCGAGGTAAGTTCTGGACTTAAAAAATAATTTGGGTTCTGGACCCGAGGTAAGTTCTGGACTTAAAAATAATTTGGGTTCTGGACCCAAGGTAGGTTCTGGACTTAAAAATAATTTGGGTTCTGGACCCAAGGTAAGTTCTAGAATTAAAAAATAATTTGGGTTATGGACCCGAGGTAAGTTTTGGACTTAAAAAATAATTTGGGTTCTAGACCTTAGGTAAGTTCTAGACTTAAAAATAATTTGAGTTCTGGATCCGGGATAAGTTCTGGACTTAAAAATAATTTAGGTTCTAGACTCAAGATAAGTTAATAATTTGGTTTCTGGACCCGAGATAAATTTTGGACTTAAAAATAATTTGGGTTCTGGACCCGAGATAGACGATATGACTCCTCCTCCAACTGGTGATGACTTTTTGAGTGCTTTATTTGACTATAGACCGCCGCCTCCATCACAGTGATTACCTTGTATGAAATTAATTGTACTAGCTTGTATGAAATTAATTATACATAAATAAACAAAGTGGTTGTAATCAATTCGTGAATAGTAAACTATAATTAATATAATACTTTGACTCTTTTTTTATTTTTTTTTTATTTTTTATCTTGCCTTCATATCTTCTCCTTGCCCCCTGCGTGGCAAAATATTGGAAGTGAGTCTCAAAATATTTTGTACATACATAAACTTAAAAAATTGAAAGGAGAAACTTTGCCCCCTGTGTAAGCTCAAACCCATGATTTTTTCTATGCGGCTTTAGTTGATGTTTTTATATTGTCTAGCTCATCGAACAAGCATACATTTCTTCTTTCTTTTGCAAAATTACTGGAGCTTCCTCACGTAATGGGCTTTTCATGCCCCCTGATTTCATATCCGCTTTATGATTACTTCATAGAATATTACTGTTTATTTTTTACAAAGAAAAATGGAGTGTGATATGCTCATGTATGCATGATATGCATGAATAATACTTACAGTGGTTCCATCGACTCATAGATCGAGGTGATCAGCTGAAGTGTTCTCATTGACTCCTTCCATATGCCTATTCAGGTCTTGCATTAGAATGATAGAAGGCTTTGTATTTATTGCTTTTATCTTTAAGATGTTGAAAATATAAGTGGTGAGGCCCAAGTAGCATAGTCAGGGATTCATCCATTTCGAACTATGATTCAGCATGTCAGTTGGTAGCTTCTTCATAACCTTGCAAATAATTCTTTACTTTGCCCAATGTGTCCTTCGAGGTTCAACTATTCAACATATTTCCCTTAACTTAAAGGTTTTTATAATAAGAAAATAGTTTTTTAAATCAAATGTTGACTTTGTTAAATCAATGACATTATACCTCAGGACTCGATTTTTATAATTAACATATCTATAACATGACAACCCTAGTTACCATACTAAACTCGAGAATCATTTCTATTTAAGCAAGAATTGTTGCACTTCAGATAGGCACATACACATTACTTGGCCAAAGGTCTTATTGAGTTTGAATATTATCTATGTCATATGCATTCTTATTCAAACTATCTCCACTAATAGACTCTACCTACCAAGAGAGATCAACAGGTCTTTGATAGGCTTGAAATGGGGTCTATAAGGGACATGGGTTAAATGAAGGCCATTTATAATTTGGAACTGTTGTGACACTAAGGATAAATCCTCACATTATAAATTTCTTGTTTAAACTTTTAAGCAGTTGGGAACATAAAAAGATAGAGCTTTGAATGTTCTCCAATCTTCTTGGCATTAACCTAGATCTTAATTAGGACAGTCTTTGCTTTTACAAAAAGTTTGGTACCCATATTCATCATCATTTTCATTTTCTTTTCTCTTTTCTTTCTCTTTCTTTTTCTTACTCTTCCCTTTCTTTGAGCATTTTATCATTTTGTCCTTCTTCCTTGTAGAATTGTTAAGAACTGTATGACCTTTCTTCTATCTCTCTAATTTTGATTGAATCTTTGGTTAAGTTGGACCAATTCAAGTCAAACTGTCCTTATGGAAGTTTTTTGCTGCTTTAGGTAAAAGAGAACTTTGTTGGCTTTCTGAACCGTTTTGGGTTTTATTTTTATTTTTTTCTTTTTCTTTTCTTTCTTTTTTCTTTTCTTTCTTTTGTTTCTTCTTTTTTCTTCATCCTTTTTTCTTCTTTTTTTTTTTTGGTCCTAGCTCTAAAAGAGCTGTCTCATTTGTTCCAGCTTGTATTTCTAGTAATGGATGAGTGGAGTGGTATTAATCTGCTTCAGTCCTGACTTTATCTATGATTTTTGGTCTAATTTAGGTGAATTTCAACTACCCTTATGGTTTTGAGAACATCAACTATCCTTACGGTCTTGGCTATGCAATCCTTTCTTTTTGATCTTCTTGCTTCTTTACCTTAGTGATCATAAGACTTGCCAAAAGCATCACAATTGCTCAGGGTAGGTGTTCGTGTAACACCCCTATACCCCGTATACGTATACAGCATGCTATTACGATCGTAATATATGTATACGGAATATAGGAATGCCACGGTTTACTAAACAAACGACTCACTTCTTTTACAATAATATGAACAAATTTAAAACATTTAAGTTATATTATAAAACACAATAGATAAAATGTTTATTCAAAACGCAGCGGAAAATATAACAAATATTTTCAAATACATATACATCAAAACTCAAGTTTTACAAAACTTAAAATATATACATGTTCGGCAGTATGTCTTTGATCTTTAAGTTCCACTATCAACCCCTCAAAATCTAGACTCTACTCGGCCTAGAGGAACTCTCTGGTTCTTCCCTGTCACCTGCGCGATGAATCACACTCGCGCTAAGCCAACGGCTTAGTGGTACAAACTACAATAATATTATGTTTCAATGCAATGCCAATATCACGCAATCAAGTTTCATACACAATTCATAAGAATATTATATTTCATTGCCGTACATTGATCAATAACATATCAACACATCATGTTATATTATCATAGTTTCATTGCTCAACATAGCTTTTCAAACCACATTCATTTTCAATAAGTTACTTATGTATTATAATCATTTCATAACATTATTTCTCACTCCATAGTTCATATTAAAGCAAAGACAAACATGTATCTCATTATTCAGTTGTTTCACCATTCAAGAATCACATTTAAACAAACACAAGCATGGGCCCAAAAAGAATCTAATATGTTATTCAAAGTTCAGAGTTATTGTTTTGGTCCATAATCACAATCATCAAGCCCGTAGGCGATATATATATATATATCTCTATCCATGGATAGTGTAACAGACCCAGTCTCTTGGACCTCAACCCGGTTAAACCCGAGGAAATCCTCAACCCGGCAAGACTGTTACTATTTTGAGGCTTACGACCCAGTCTTTTCACCCCAAAAACATCACATTTCACATTTATCATTTCACAATTTTCAATTGGAATCGGCTTAGGACCCGGTCTTTTCACCTATCCAGTGATTCATAGGCATGCCGCCAAACCCAGAACTCTGAAACTTGAATAACACATTAGGCACCCAATCCTTTTGTTTATCTCTTTTCATTTCATTCCCATAATCAAATAGGCAACTATGCCTCCATTATATTTCATTTGCATTATCATAGCCAACAACCATGGCCTCATATCTCATTAATAGAGTATACATAATTATTTGCATTGAATATCATTATCTAAGCAAACATACCCACTTAATTCATTTGAATCATCATAACCAATCACATTGGCTTCACATTTCATTATATCTCAATTCATCATTCAAAGGTACACAACCAATCGCATTAACATACATTTTAAATACTCATTAATCATTCACATTATACAAATCATAACATTCATCAATGTATTTACAATATAATCACTTAATTAACATATGTACAACCAAATATGTTAAGTATCAAATCATGTAAGTGTATGCAACAATGTAGTTTGTACTTACCTTAAGAACAACTCATACCAATCTATAACCTTCCTCTTCCAAGAATTCTTCACCACTTAGGTTAGGGCAATTCAACTTCTCACAACCTAATCCAAAAAGGAACATATACACATTTAATACCAATTCACAAGAATTCCAATGCAATTATTCACTTATTAACCTCAAACTAGACCTATAAATCACAAATTACAAATCAACATCTCTCTCTAGGACCCCACGGTCGTGGCCTCCCAACCCCCATGGGCGTGGGCTAAGAAATGGTTCTGCCTCCCTTGCTCAAAACCCCACGGCCATGGCTTCCAATGGCCACGGTCGTGGCAGCCAAGGGCCACGGGCATGGCATCCAAGATGCTTCTGTTTCGGACCAAATCCAAGAATTCTATGCTTCTAACCCAAAAACAATTAACCAAACTCAACATCAACAACAAAAATCATCAATATACAACCCTAACACAATACAACTCATACACTTCCAACACCAACATCAACCTAACTTCTTATCTTTCATTCAATTCCAACACATACAAACACACCTCCATCAAACCTAATCATACTATCACATAACAACAATCAACTCAAACACAACTTCAATTAAAACAAGAGAAATCAAGAGAGAACTTACCAAGGTTGATGAAACATCACAATTTTCCAACTTAATCACTTGATTCTTCCTTCAATTTGCTCTTAAAACTCAAAACCTCTCTTGCTCTCTTGTGTCTTTGTGATGTCCGGCCACCCAAATAGAAAAGAAGAAAATGAAGAGTAAAAAGAAGTAAAGTCAAATATTTGTTCTTCCATTAAATCTCCACCAAGCATTTATAATAAAATAATAATCCAATTTCTCTCTTCCACTAATAATTTCTCTTTAATTACTTAATTAAAAATAAAAATAACAAAATATCTTCTTTGACCAACCTATTTTGACTTGTGTATATGTTGTATATATATTCATATATACAACATATACATTATCTTCACTCCTTTTCTCTTCCCAATAAATCATATACATTTAATCCAAATAAAACAACAATTATATCAAAACTTCTAGGGCACATTTTGGGATATTACAGTTGGGGTTTGTAAGCCAATGAAAACAAAGCTAAAATTTTATGAAGGCTCAAAGGAACAACTAGGGATTGATATTTAATTGGGTAGATACAAGTTGTTGGCTCGTTAAACAATGCCTAGATCATCTCTCCCTTAAATAAGCAGAGTTCAATTTTGCCTCGAAAGTTTTTCAAAGCATATTCTAAGACTGACTAGGACCTAGACAAATGTCATTATGCAGAAGCCCTCTCTAAGTAAGCATACATAGCTCAATGCTATAGAATAATTTTCTCACCTAGTAAAGTCATTCAAATCATGGTGCATAGAAAATGTTAATTTATAAATATCAAGCTAGATTCGCCATCGGTTGAGCACCAAAATGAACAAAGACCATGAAAAATTTGATGAAAATAATTTATTCAAACAATCTTAATTTAAAAGAAATGCAATTGTTCTAATTAAATATTAAAGAAAGCAAAATAAATAGAGCAACACTCCAAGCTAAGGGAAGTTCATTGAGTTGGAGTCGAAGATACTCCATTTATTTAGGCATATCAAGGGCAAGGATTTTTTCGTCATTAAGGATCATTGCTTCATCATAAAATAGTTAGTCCAAGCTTGCTTAGTAGCACATAATCTTTAGTAGCTTCTCTATCCATATCATCATAGGATGACAAGATAAAACTCTTCATGAAGGTTGTAAGTGGTGGCGCCCTTCCAAATTTAGGCAGAGGATTATTCTTAATGTTGGGCTCATCAGGCTCAGGCAGCTTTCCACTATCAATTAAATTTTGGATCTCATGCCTTAAATGTAACACCCCTATACCCAATATACGTACACCACATATACTCATAATATGTAATATACGTATAGAAGATATAAGAATGTCACAGACCATTTTCAACAAACAAATCTTTCGACTTAAACATCAAATCATTATAGAAAGTAATAAATGAAACATCCCTTGTTAAAATACATTTACATATATCTTCATTACCTTAAAAGTTTATCTAAAATATTTTTTTAATAAGCAACGGAAAATGTAGCGGAATATACATGTGTATACATCAAAATCAATATTTACAAAAACAAAATAAAGTTTATGCATGTTGGTAGTTCGTCTCTGATCTTGAAGTCCAAAAATCAACACTTCATAAGGGATCACAAGCCTAGACTCGACTCAGTCTAGCTGAACTCTCCGGCTCAACCGGATCTACCCTGTCACCTGCGCGATAAATCACAATCGTGCTAAGAAAAAAGTTTAGTGGTAGAAACTATGATAACAATATGATTCAAATGTAATGCCAATGTCAAACTTTAAAGAATTAGAAGTAATATACAAGGATATCATATTTCATAACATTAAATCCCATTAAATCTTTTAATTGTTTCATCATATATAATCCACATTAAAGCAAAGACAAGCATGGGCCCAAAAGAAACTAATATGCCATTCAAATTCCAAAGTTACTGTTTTGGTCCAATAATCACATTTATCTAGCCCGAAGGCGAATCATTATCATAATGAGGATTACCTTATATGTAACATCCCAACTAGGCTTCAAGGACTAGGCCCAACCAAGCTTCAAGGGGAGCTCAGCATTAACCCAACCTGGCTTCAAGGACCAAGCCCAACCTAGCTTCAAGGGACTATTACTTTTAGGCATGCCACCAACAACAAAACTCTGAAAAATGAATAACATACTAGGCACACAATTCTTTCATAATTTCATTATCAAATCCATTCTCATTTTCTCATGATCATCTAGGCACGATGCCCCAAATATTTCATTTATATCATTATAGCCATCACTAATGGCTTTACATATCATCATCAGGGTATACATAACAAATTGCATTATTCATATATTTTAAATTTTCAACATATATTTCACATATTTCACATAATGCAAATTATAGCGTCATTCTCATATGTCAACAATGTAATAGGTAACTTAACACATTTTCCAACCAAATGTGTTAAGTCCCTTAGTCATGTAAATGTATGCAATGATGTAAGGTTTGTACTTATCTCTAAAAGCAACAACACCACACTATCAACTTTCTCTTTCAAGATGTCCCTCAATCCTTGAATTGGGTAACTCAATTCTCTTCAAAACCTAATCCAAAGGTGATTATACATTCTCACTTAGTGATACACATAAGAAAATATGGAAAAGCACTATCTAGGGCAAACTCTACACATGACACGATCAACAACACGGGCGTGTCCCTAGTCGTGCCCTAAACCCACAACACAGAAGCTTTGACACGCTCAATGACATGGGCGTGTCACTGCACGTGTCAATTCTCCTTCAACATAGTGGCTATGACATGCTCAGTGACATGGGCGTGTCACTGGACATGTCAATTCTCTAACAACACAGTAGCTATGACACGCTCAGTGACATGGGCATGTCACTGGACGTGTCAATACTACTACTGCACAGAAGTTGTGACATGCTCAGTGACATGGGTGTGTCACTGCTAGTGTCAGTCATACTGAAAACAAAATCAACGACACACCCAAAGACATGGCCGTGTTACTGGGCGTGTCAGGTCAAAAACCTGAAATCAACACCAAAAATACCACATCCAACTATTATCTTTCAATAACTTTATTATCACCACACAAACTCAACCAAATCCATCAACATACCATAATAAACTTGCATAAGATCAAAACAACTCAAATACATACATAAAAACACAATCACACACAACTCTTGTTTTCTTCACCAAACTTAACCCTTTTTCTCTTCAATCCAACCCCAAAATCAAAGTCAATTAAACAAAACAACTTCAAACACACCAAAATCAACCATACACATAACTACACCAACCATCCACAAAACTCAAATACACAAACTCAAAAGAAATCAAAGAAACAAGTTGGAAACTTACCAAAAGTGAAGAAAATCCTTAAAACTCCAACTTGATCTCTTGAAATCCTTCAATTGCTTGAGTTAGGAATCAACAAAACCTCTCTTTCCTTTTGACAATGGTGATGGCTGGCTCTTGGAGAAGAAAGAAGAAGATGATTAAAGGTCAATAACCACTCCACTACATTAACCATATAAATCCTCACTAAATCTCCACCAAGCAAAAATATATTATTATAATATAAATATCAAATATCATCTTCCACTCACATTTAATTTCTATTCTATATAATTAAATATATCAATTGACCATAAATAAAATGTTGACTTGTATATGTTGTATATATCTTCATATATACAACATATACACACTTCCCTTTTTCTTTCTTTCCACTTAATCATATATACTCTTTAAAATCCTTTAATTCAATTTCAACAATTAACATTTCCAAAATTTTAGGGTATCATTTGGGATATTACATTAACTTCATATAGTTGTCCGTTTCGTGTCCAAGCCTTTGATGGAGTTGGCAAAATCCCTTAGTATAAAAGTTAGGTGGAAGAGGATTAGGCAAAGGACGAGGAGTCAAGGGTTGTAACAATCCTTTTTTTGTAGCTTATTGAGAACCCAAGATAGCGGCTTCCCCAATTTCGAAAACTACCTCATTCCTCCTTGACCACTGGCATTAACATTAGCTTCCTTTTGTGTATTTTGATTGCTAGGTTGACAATTCCATTTTGCAGAAAAATGGTTGTTCTCTCTTTCCCTTTGACTTTGCCTACTGGGGTGGTAGCCGCCCTTATTGTTCCACTTAGACAGCACATGGTTTGACTGGTCTTGTAGAATAGGGATTGATCCCTCATTTTTTATTTGATCTCTATTAGTAGACATGTTTCTTATTAATGTTACCTTTCTCTTCTTCTTTACATCAATGGAAGATGTCTCATTAGCATTGTTGATGATCCCCAGAATTTTAATTAACTAGGTCCTCATAATTTCAACCAATTGATCTTGTAGTTCGGCCATCCTATCTTTGACAACTTCATCGATTATATCCCTTAGCTGGTTTGCATCCATCCTTCCAATGAAGCACTTGAATCAAGATCACTATTGTAGGTGGTGTCATTGAATGCTCTTAAATTGCCGTACTCTAGGCCTGTGAGCCAGAATAGACCAATGATATGAGATGCAAATGTATGTATGTATGTATACATGGATGCATGAACAACAAACAAACTAAGATAATTAAGACATCCCTTCCAACCTTATAGCGTTCACACACAAATGGTGAGTCTCTTTTCCTAGATATATGGTTAACAAAATGCCAACATGGGATATTTTGTTCTTGAAAAATTCTCTCAGACGTTTTAACCAATAGTTATATTTTCAGAAGTGGAAATCAGTTCATGATAATTCTCATTAATTAGGTTTTAATCTATTCATCCAACTAAAGCTGCTTTTATGCTATATTAGATTAAAACTAAATTAAGAGGTTTATTATAAATAGATTTCTCACTTGAAAAAGTAACTAATGATTCATGCCAAAAACAAGACCATGATTAATAATTCTTAGTATAAACTAGGCTCAGAATTGATTTTTGGTATTCCATAATTGACCTAAATAGTTTGTAAGCTCTTTGAAAAGGTTGTGATGCAAAAATAGTTTTGTTTGAAAAACCCATTGCAAAAAGATTTTAGAAAAAATGGATTTTTGACTTTGTATTTGAGTCATGAGAAAAGAATTTTTTATTTGTTTTAGAAAAGTTTTATGTCCAAAGATCATCTTGAAAAGTTTTAAAAATAGCTTTGGTCTTTTGGACTTTAAAGAAAAATTTATTTTGAGCTCACAATGTACTTAGGTAATATTAGAAAAAGAACAAACCAAATAGGTCATGATTTAAACCAAGATAAATTAACCATAGTCAAACAACAAGCATTTGGGGTAAACACCTAAGGAAAGTAACTAGGCCAATTACATGAGCTTTAGTCTTTGGGTTAAAAGGCTTAGGTTCCTATAGCAAGTATATACCAAAAGGTACAAGGCTATGAGTGGTTATGCCATGCTCGATCTCCATACCTTGAGGGAAAGTATGGTATCCCTTACATAACACAACATGGGTAACACGAGCATCCTAACTCATGCACACAATGCAATCTAAATGATGCAATGCATAATATCATGATAAGAAAGAATAGAATAATATAAAGGCCAACGAAATCAACTTCTCTTATCCCTAGTGGAGTCACCACTGTGAGTGGGGATTTTTGCCCCCACTCCTAGTGGAATTATTCTTGCAACGTCGGCACTGTTAGGCTCGGGGCCTTACAGAACACGGGCCTAAACCGAGAGAAAATGGAGTCGCCACCCGAATGGACTGGAAAAAAGAAAGGGGTGGATGACTCAATTCCTAAGGAATCCCCAACCCTCTAATGGGTTCGAAAAGTTGGGTACATGTGGCGAAGGTGAGAAATGGCCCAGTACCCCCACAACGCCCGGTTCATTAGAACCGGCCTCCTTTTCAGGTCTTAATATTATAAAATTCTTAAATATAATGATATTATCCATACTACATGCAATCATAAGAATAAATAAATACTTTATTAAACTCACAACAATGTCCAAACAAAACAAATAAACGGATACCCATCCGAGGATGGAAACATGTCCTAACATCATCCATATCTAAAACTAAATAGAACACCCACCGAAAGGTGAAAATATGTCCTTTACATTAATCCCAAAATATAATAATAATTTAAGTTACATGAAAATTAATTAATGAGTTACTCAATCATGGAAATATACCTCTTACAATTTTAATACCAAAATCAAATAATAATAATAATAATAACAAAGAAACCATCCATCCAAGATAAATTAAACAAATTAAACATTGAAATTAACTAAATCAATCATCAAAATATATAATAAACTACATAATCAAATCTAAAACTTAAATAAAACAAATACAAATACAAATACAAATTCAAGTTTATGTCTTAATTTAGGGTTCTTTAATTAATATTTAGGGTTTTGGGATTTTGGAATTAATACAATTATTATTATTATTTAGGCTACTGTGAAGGATTTTAGAAAAATGAAATTGATTAGGGTTTTATAATTTTAAGAAAGTAGTAGGGTTTTTAGTTATTCAAATTAGGGTTTAGGGTTAACATCATGAAATTAGGATTTTTAGAAAGAATAAATTAGAGTTTGGTATTTATAAAAAATAATAATTGTAGCGTAAGGTTTTAAATGAATTAGGATTTAATGTTTCTGAAAAACCATTCAAAGTGTATAGATTATGTGAACTGTGAATATTTTTTAAAAATATTTAAAGACTACTGTGCGTTTTTATATAAAAAAAACCCTAATGTGATTTCGAGTAAAGCATTTATTAAATAGCTTTGAGATAAGAAAAATAAATAAATATCCTAAGCCAAACAAGTTTGCTGGTTCTAAAGGTTATGATTTAGTAAACAACAATATGCACTCCATGCAAACTACCATACCTTGATTCAATAAGAAATTGCATACTGTGACTTTTAATTAGATGAAGAATAAATTTATTCTATGTTTAAAATAATCAAAGCATATGGTATTTATTTAATTTAAACCATGCCGTCGTTTGTTGGCTCCACCAAAATTGTTTGAATGAGATTTTGGATGAGCTTTGGCAAAGACAGTGAGTACACTACTTTTGTAGGGTTTTGTGTTGCTGATCTTCTTCGTCTATCCTTGTTGTCTTTTTTGTTTCTCAAGCTTGTTAGGGTTTGTTCGTTGATTGATTACTGGATTTTTCAAAGTTCCAGTAGCCAACCAAAAGCCAAAGGTCTAAAAAGATCCCTCCCCCGATCCCCTCTTCTAGTTTTTAAAACCTATATTTATAATCACTCTCTTAGGTTATACCTAAAAATTTTCTTATTTTAGAACGGTTTATTCTGATGGATGTCGAAGTCACAGGTTTGACACAAACTCATTCCATATCAAATTATAATTACTCGAATTTGATATAGACCGAGTCCATCTTGAATTAAAATGACTTTATTTCGACAGAAAACTGAACCCATATCGAAGTAGGTATCCGGATTCGACATGGAATTGAAAAACAATTGCCCATATCAAAATAGGGCTACCTCATATCGAAATGGGGCTTCCCCATTTCGATACGAGGCTGTCCCATATCAAATTGGAGTCCCATATCAAAATGGGAGTCCATTTTGATATGGGACAGCCCCATATCGAATTGGGGCAGTCCCAATTTGATATGGGGCTGCCTCATATAGAATTGGGGCTTCCAATTTGATATGGGGAGCCCCATATCGAATTGGGAGGCTTCCAATTCAATATAGGGCTTCCCTATGTCAAACTGGTTGCCTCAACTCGAGATGAGACACCCCTATTACCCAAAAACCATTTGGATTACGTGAAAAAGCAACTAAACCTTCGAATAGAACCCATTTTAGGGTTTAGTGCACTGGTATCTTGTAAAAACCAACCAAATCTTCTAAAATAAATTTAATTAGGGTCTTAAAAGTTTAATTGGCTTATTTTAAGTCCTATTGTAATATATTAGTCTAATTAAAGGTTTGGAATTGGCACAGGACTAGCCAGGGCCAAAATCAAGGGTCTACAATATGACAAATAATGTATGGATGGTAATTAAAGGAAATTAAATAAATAATAATTAATTAATATATTAATATTTATGGATGGTAATTAAGAAGAAACGAAAGGAAACTCTTCTTCTTCATTTTCCATGGATGGTCGTAGTGGAGAGGGAGAGAGAGAAAGAGAGAGAGAGAGATAGTTGTTTCTGTATACTTCAATTTTCACCAAAATTCTTAAGATTTCAAGTTGATTTTGAAGAAAGAATTAAGTATCAAGGTTGAGAAAATGGAAGTTACAAAATTAAAGAGAGAAAGGGCAATTAGTGAAGAAAGAATTGGGAGTTGTATTGGCATAATTGAGGTATGTATATACTTTGATGAATTCAAATATATTTGCACTTAATTTGGCTTTGCACATTTTAATAGTGAATGTGCCAAGCTACTTAGTGTTTAGATCATTTTTTTACTTGTTTTTAGTATGATTTTTTTTTGTGTTTTTAGTTAATGTTTTGATTGATTTTTGTTTTAAGTTTGTTTAAAGTGTTTGTTTTAGGTTTTGGTGCAAAAACACCCTTGGAAGATCAAAACAGTGTAGGAAAAGCATGAATCAAGCAAGACATGGCCAAGCCAAATCAAGCTTGGCCGTGTCCCTCAAAGAATGGTGATGGCAGAGCTTGACACGGCCAAGAGACACGGCCAAGCCATTGGCCGTGTCTCATCCAAAGAGCAAAACCAAAGAAACAAAGAAAAGAAGAAAAAGAAAGAGGCAGGAAGAGACACACTCAAGTGACACGGCCAAGCCACTGGCCGTGTCATGTAAGCTTGGCTGTGTCCCATTTGAGCCAAAGAACAAGAGAAAAAGAAGCAAAAAAGAAGAAGACACACTCAATGACACGGCCAGCAAGCTTGGCCGTGTCCCATTTCTTGCCAAAGTCATTTGGAGCAAGCAAAGAAGGAAAGAAAAGAACCAGAAGTGGACACACCCACATGACACGGCCAAGCTTGTGGCTGTGTCACCCCTTGAGACCAAATGAAAGAAAGAAAAGAAAGAAGAAAGAAAGGAAGCAGTGAAGGACACGGCCAGATGGCTTGGCTGTGTCCCAAAGGAAAACAAGAGACACGGCCAAGCCACTCTTGGCTTGGCCATGTCACACTGAATATATTTGAATTTTTCTACACGAAGTGGGGGACAAAGTGGGGAACAAGGCCTTGTGCTTGCCAAAAGAAATATTAAACAAATAAAAAGTGGGGAACAAGGTGAAGTGGTGTGAGTTGGAAGGCATGGGTGTGTATTTTGAATGAATTAAAAGGAGAAGAAGAGGGAAATTGGAGGGTTGTTGGTTCTTGGAGCCAAATTTCTGCTACATGTTTGGGAGAGGGAGAGAGTGACGCTCTCCCTTATCCATTCATCTTCATCTCCATTTCCATTCTCTCCACCTTCTCCATCTTCCATTGATAAGATCTTTGAGGTTCTTTGGGATAAATTGGGTTAACAAGCTCTTAAAGGTTGAAGAAGCTTCATTAAAGGATTGGTGACTTGAGAAAGCTCCATTCCATCTTCCAAAGGCACGATCAATTGAAGGGTTGGTGACTTGAGAAAGGTCCATTCCACATTGCAAAGGGGAATTAACCATTGAAGAGGTCTTGAGTTCTTCATCATACATCAAGTGGAGCTAGGAGGAAGATTAGTAATCCTACTCTTGGCATCTTCACAAGGGGTTTTTCTATTCTCTCTTTTAATTCATTTCTTATTGTTGTTGTTGTATTAAGAGAATTGATATTGCAATGAACAATTTGTATTTGATTTATATTGAGTTGAATGGTTGTTTTAAATTTATGATGTTGAGCTAAATACCCATGCCTAGGGTTTGTAGTATATTTGATTGAATGTCTTGATTTGATATTTCCATTGATGTCCCTTGTTGTTGGTTGATTGCATTGGATTGTACGCTAGGTTGATAGATTAGCTACCTATTAATCTTTGAATATTGGATGACGGACCGAGAGGTGAAATTCGATATCAGAACTATATAATCGACCACCCTATGAATGAATTAGAAATATAAGTTCTAGGGTTTTATTAATTTGGTAATGTAAAAGAATTTGTTATTACTAATTCATGAATGTGAGAACTAATGGATTGGTAATTGACTAATTAACCTTAAGGAACAAATTAATTACAAGGTTATGTTAATGGATAATTGAGAATTGAGCTTTGATTGAATGGACCTATATCCCTAGGAACCTTCCCAAGAATCGATTTGATCTTGTACAACCTTCAAACATCAACCCTACACACGTTAATTTTAGGTTTAAATTATTCTCGTACCATCCCGACAAAACAAACTCTCGCATTTAAATAACTTGTCAATCAAGTTATTACGAACCACACCTACTTGGGTAAACGACCTTGGGGCGATCACCTTTGCTACAGCTACCTCGTATACTTGCGAGTGACGCTTTGTATTAGTACTTAATTGGAGCGCAACAAGTTTTTGGCGCCGCTGCCGGGGAAGGCTGTTTAAGTAGTGATAGTTTGATTTTTTTTCTTTACAATTTAATTGTTTGTTTGTTTTCTTTTAATTGTTTGTTTGTTTTGTTTGAATTTTTTGTTATTTGTTTTCATTAAGTTGCTGAGTGCTTTTTATAAAGATGCAGTTTTCAAGGCACGGAGGAGTTTATGATAGGAACAATGATTCTGAAATGGCATGGCAATTAGCAGAATTAAAGAATCAACTTAAGGTGCTAAATGCAAGAGGAAGAGCACCTATGCCACGCCAAGAGATATGTGCAGCATGTGGCAATGCAGGACACAGTGCAAATATATGCTCATTCGGTTTCTCACGATACCAAGAATGGCAAGTGGAAGAAGATGACTTTGACAGTTTCCGGCAAATGGGTAGAGATGACCAATATTCCAATCCTTACAACCCAAGCTAGGGAAGCCAACCAAATTTTTCATGGGAAAATCAGCAGCACATTCCACCGTAGAATTTTTTCAACCTTACCAAGGAGGTCCTTACTTTCAAGGACAATTTTCAAACCAAGATTACCTTAAGACACCCACATTTGAATATAGTTTGAATGCCTTCATTCAAACTAGCGCACAAAATCAGGATAAACTTAAGGAACCCACTGTGGAAGATAGTTTGAATTTCTTCATTCAAATTAGCGCACAAAATCAAGCTCAATGCATGAAACCCATAGTGGAGGATAATTTAAATGCTTACCTTCAAATTAGTGCACAAAATCAGGAAGGGAGCAATAAGAGGTTTGATTCTTTGGAGGAATCATTGAAGAAGGTGGAAACTCAAGTTGATCAACTGGCACATCAACTCCAAGCACACCAAGAAGAGGAATTTCCTAGCCAATTGGAGCAAGTCAAGGTAATCACAAATTTGAGGAGTGAACAGGTAATATATAACAAATTTTGTGATTCTTTGGATGCAGGCACTAATCAAGAAGATATTGGCGAGGAAATACAATCCAACATTGAGGAGTTGAGCCAATCAAATGAGAAGAAGAATTTGGAGGCATCAACCTCACCAAAGTTGCATGAATCATCCAATCCTGATAGGCCACCAAATCCATTTCCATGTAGCTTGAAGGATGAGGAGCAAGGTAAGCAACTTCCTGACATCTATAAAATGCACTCCCAAGGAGATAGTGAAAATAAGATTGGGATGACTATGACCTTAGGAGAAGAACATGAAATGCCCAATTTAGAAATTTAGGAGTGTAAGCTAATTTTAGATGCCGAGGTTGTTGAGATGGGACTTGACATTGTTAAATTGGATGAAGAAGTGATTCAACCAAACTTGGTTGAACTTAAAGAGTCCCCAAAAATCATCTCTTCTACTCTTGGTGGTAAGGAAGAGCAGAAAACTAATATACCCATGTTGCATAATGAAAACGGGTTTTATAAAGTTCCTACTGCACTGGAGGATTACCCTAAGATGACCTTCACATGTTTTCAAATAATGTTACTTAGGCTTAGTAATACATCGGGTATCCTTCGGAATTGTATGCTATCCATCCTTGCAGACATGAGCGACAATTGCATTATGGATGGAAGGAGCATTGTACATCGCATATGGGAATGATGGAAACCCTCTCTGTAGTATGCATGCTCACATTGACGACAATGTGAATCTTTAAGTGTGGGGTGCATTTTGTGTTTTGTGTTTTTACTTTTAATTGCATTTTGTGTTTTTGTGTTTTTACTTTTAACTTGTTTTTGTTTAAGTTAGTTAATGTTTTTCTTGTTTTTCATTGAATAAATGAGTTTTAGAAAGTTCAATTGTTATAAAAATTGTTGATAGATGACCTTTGAATTTTTAAGCATGAATTTGAGAATTGAGTAGAATTGGTGCTTATTGTCAATTTTGTTCGTTTTTCCTAGCATTGCCCTTTAACCTAGTAAGGAATTGAGCCGTCAACTTATTATTCTTTTTTGTGGGTGAACATCTTTGATTGATGATTTGCTAGAACTTGCTTTGACATACATTTTAAGATTACATAAAAATTTCAATTAGGCATCAAGATGATTAAGGCAATTAGGTGAACCCACTTTGGCTTAAAAAGACCAACCCTATATTCAACCTTAGTTAGCCAATTTTGAGCCTATTTTAGTTTTCCTTTCCTTTCTTTTTCACAACACCATTAGCTAAACCTTGTTGTGTTAACTCTTACTCTTTCATTAGGTCAAGAGCATTTTAAGAGCGTTTATGACCGAGTGTTGTGTTGAATTAAGTGTGGGGTTAAATTTAGTAGGTTTAAGATTGCAAAGTAAAATAATAAAAATAAAAAGAAAAAGAAAAAGAGAAAAATAAAAAATATATATATAATAATTATAATAATAATTATAATTATAATTGTTATTCTTGTTGAAAGGGTTGGAATGTATCATTACAAGATTTAATAAGTGAGTTCCCTTGAAAAGCTCTTTAACGTCAAGAGATAGATGAGAGGAAGGTGTTTCAGGATTGATGGGTTATGTATATGATCGGATACTTCATTCTTAAAGTGCTCTTGAACTTAATGATTAAGCTCACATTTCATAAATGCCATGCCTTTACCTTAGCCCCATTACAACCTAATAAAGACCTTTTGATTGATGCTTGATTGTTATTTTGTGGTGGAGATTTGATTGATAAGAAAGCCTATGGTAATAATCTTTCATTTATTGTTATGAGTGTAAACACCACCACGATCAAACACTTGTAAGAGTTGGTGAGGGAGCGACAACATAGGTTATGCATGGAAAACCACTTAATTGCATGGGTGCCAATTTTGTTTGATTCGATATTGATTGTGAATTGAGGGATAGGGAAGTCTTGATGCATCTTTATAACTCTTGAACATAACAAAATTTATCTTGTTAGTGTGTTTTGATTTTAGCCTTGCTTGGGGACAAGCAAGGAATTAAGTGTGGGGTATTTGTTTAGATCATTTTTGTACTTGTTTTTAGTATGATTTTTATGTGTTTTTAGTTAATGTTTTGATTGATTTTTGTTTTAAGTTTGTTTAAAGAGTTTGTTTTAGGTTTAGGTGCAAAAACACCCTTGGAAGATCAAAACAGTGTACGAAAAGTATGAACCAAGCAAGACATGGCCAAGCCAAATCAAGCTTGGCCGTGTCCCTCAAATAATGGTGATGGCAGAGCTTGACACGGCCAAGCCACAAGCTGTGTCTCATCCAAAGAGCAAAACCAAAGAAACCAAGAAAAGAAGAAAAAGAAAGAGGCAGGAAGAGACACACTCAAGTGACACGGCCAAGCCACTGGTCGTGTCACATGACATGGCCAGCAAGCTTGGCCGTGTCCCATTTCATGCCAAAGTCACTTGGAGCAAGCAAAGAAGGAAAGAAAAGAACCAGAAGTGGACACACCCATATGACACGGCCAAGCTTGTGGCCGAGTCACATGACACTGCCAAGCTTGTGGCCGTGTCACATGACACGGCCGCAAGCTTGGCCGTGTCACCCCTTGAGACCAAATGAAAGAAAGAAAAGAAAGAAGAAAGAAAGGAAGCAGTGAAGGACACGACCAGATGGCTTGACTGTGTCCCAAAGGAAAACAAGAGACACAGCCAAGCCACTCTTGGCTTGGCTGTGTCACACTGAATATATTTGAATTTTTCTACACGAAGTGGGGGACGAAGTGGGGGACAAGGCCCTGTGCTTGCCAAAAGAAATATTAAACAAATAAAAAGTGGGGAACAAGGTGAAGTGGTGTGAGTTGGAAGGCATGGGTGTGTATTTTGAATGAATTAAAAGGAGAAGAAGAGGGAAATTGAAGGGTTGTTAGTTCTTGGAGCCAAAATTTTGCTACACGTTTGGGAGAGGGAGAGAGTGACACTCTCCCTTATCCCTTCATCTTTATCTCCATTTCCATTCTCTCCACCTTCTCCATCTTCTATTGATAAGTTCTTTAAGGTTCTTTGGGATAAATTGGGTTAACAAGCTCTTGAAGGTTGAAGAAGCTTCATTAAAGGATTGGTGACTTGAGATAGCTCCATTCCATCTTCCAAAGGCACAATCAATTGAAGGGTTGGTGACTTGAGAAATCTCCATTCCACATTGCAAACGGGAATCACCCATTGAAGAGGGCTTGAGTTCTTCATCATACATCAAGTGGAGCTAGGAGGAAGATAAGTAATCCTACTCTTGGCATCTTCACAAGGGGTTTTTCTATTCTCTCTTTTAATTCATTTCTTATTGTTGTTGTTGTATTAAGAGAATTGATATTGCAATGAACAATTTGTATTTGATTTATATTGAGTTGAATGGTTGTTTTAAATTTATGATGTTGAGCTAAATACCCATGCCTAGGGTTTGTAGTATATTTGATTGAATGTCTTGATTTGATATTTCCATTGATGTCCCTTGTTGTTGGTTGATTGCATTGGATTGTATGCTAGGTTGATAGATTAGCTACCTATTAATCTTTGAATATTGGATGACGGACCGAGAGGTGAAATCCGATATCGGAACTATATAATCGACCACCCTATGAATGAATTAGAAATATAAGTTCTAGGTTTTTATTAATTTGGTAATGTAAAAGAATTTGTTATTGCTAATTCATGAATGTGAGAACTAATGGATTGGTAATTGACTAATTAACCTTAAGGAACAAATTAATTACAAGGTTATGTTAATGGATAATTGAGAATTGAGCTTTGATTGAATGGACCTATATCCCTAGGCACCATCCCAAGAATCGATTTGATCTTGTGCAACCTTCAAACATCAACCCTACGCACGTTAATTTTAGGTTTAAATTATTCTCGTACCATCCCGACAAAACAAACTCTCGCATTTAAATAACTTGTCAATCAAGCTATTACGAACCACACCTTCTTGGGGAAACGACCTTGGGGCGATCACCTTTGCTACAGGTACCTCGTATACTTGCGAGTGACGCTTTGTAGTAGTACTTAATTCTAGCGCAACAATCATTTGAATTGTAAAATGCGTTGATATGTTGGTTGTGGAATGGTGTAAATGTATGATGTTCATTATGTTAAGCCATTACAAATGGCTAAAATGAGTAATATGCTATAAAAGAGAAAAATATGAAAATAGCGCAAAGTTTTTGGGAAATGTAGGCACATTGAAAAGGTGATGTATATTAATGAAAATTGATGAATTATATTAAACTAAGGCAATTATGCATGGTTATGGAAAGAAATGAGCAAATGAGACAATGTGAAAGAAAATTAACCATGGAAATGTGTTTAATATGTTTGTTGCCTTATATAGTATTCTGTTCTAGAGTTTTATGCTTGGCGGCATGCCTATGATTTACCTTCGAGGCAAGATGTTGGGCATCACCATTTTATGATTTTCCTTCAAGCTAGAAGCTGGCCGTCACTTGTATTACCTTCAGGCTAGACACTGGGTGTCAATAGGCCAAAATATTAACTCTGAAATTTGAATATTATATAGGGTCATTTAGGCCCAAGGCATGTGAACATGACACATGATGGTTTCTAATAAATGAAATATATAAGTTTTATCATGTATTTGATGGTCATATTGTGAATTGAAAAGTAATTGCTCTTTTAATTTTCTTTTTATATCAAAGTACGTACTACTAAGCTTTCGAGTATAGCGCTATAGTTTATATCTCGCAGGTGTTAAAAGTGTAGACTAGAATGATTCGGACTGTGTGTAGGATTTAAAGTTTGAGTTATGCCATGAGACCTGACCTTGGTGTTGGATTGCATATCATGCAGATATATATATGTAGAGATATACATATATATACAAGCATTTGTCAATTGTGTTATATGTATTTGTATATAAGGGTTTATGAACATGATTATACAATTATAGTTTGCAAATGTAAACAATTTACATTTTTATATATTTGTAAATTACTTAGAAATAAAGGAATAAATGTTTGAAGAAATTATTGAGTATTATGATGATAAAGAATCTAGAAGTGCTTTTCAATGTCTAGGTTGTGTGATTTTGGTTTTGGATTTATTGAAATTACAAATAAAACTCTGGTGAATTTTTTCTAGAGATTTTCTTATAAGGATTTTCTAAAACACTAAATATAAATGTATTTATTTAATAAGTTAGTCTATTAAAAATGTAATTACTTTAATAATTGAGTGTGTAAGGTTTCCATAGGCAATTATGGTGGTATTCTTGTATCTTGTATATGTACTTTACATATACGGAGTATATGTATTGTATGCACATAGGGTATAAGGGTGTTATATCTATTTTGGTATCAGAACTTAGGTTTGAGATTCTCAATCTAGGTAGATTTTGAAAATGTGGAAGGAGAGTTTTGAAATAATGATTAGTGATTTAATACATACATATGCATTGGCACCTGTGTTGATCTCTGATGTGGCAATGTCCGTACAATGTAATGGATATAAGTTGAGATGGCGTCTGGGAAGTGCATATCAGAGTGGCATAGTGGAAGCATCATTCTGGAGATTATAGATTAAGAATTGTTGAAACTTTTATTTGAAATTAAAATTTATATTGATTCAGTTGGTGAATAAGTGACAATAAAGAAATTATTTAAATATGAAATTAAAAGCATAAGAGATGAGAATTACAGTTGCTAGAAATTCTGCATTGGTGCTGCAAAGTGATATTGTCCAAATTTTTGCACTAATCTAGGGATGTTAAATAAGATTGAAATTTTAATGGGACGTTTTTCTATATGTTAGAATGTAATGTGTGAAACTTCATAATTTTTAAATATGAATTACTATTTAAAAAAATATAAGAACACATATTGTTGGAGCAGTTTTAGCAACTCAAAATCTATAGAAGTTAAGAAACATATTTAAAAACTATAGCAAACCACCCCAGAAAAATATGAAATTTTACATAAAATATCATATGTATTTAGAGAACATATGTTTAAATTTCATAAATTTTTATCAAGGTTTGATACTTGAAAAAAATGGATAAACAGGTACTGTCAGAGAAATTATTAAAGAGACAGAATCTGTGAGTTTGGGAAATTTAATTTTTAAAAATAGTAAATCAGCTGAGAAAAATTTAAAATTTTAAAATATAAGTCCATATATGTGTCAAGTGCACATGATTAAAAATTTATAATCTTTTGTGAAGATTTGGTGATGAATAAAAAGTTGAAAATTGGGATTGACATTAAAGTTAGGAAGTTATACAGATTTGTAGAATTGAGTATCAAATTAATTTTACGTGACAAATGATTGAAGAAATTTATGCACATTTACATATGGATTGTTAGATGTATAAAAAAAGGATGTGGATTTTTTAATAAATTAGAACAAAGAGTTCAAAATTAAAATTAAAGAGAGAATTGGTATATATCAACAAATATTTTTGTTATGGCAGTATATAAAGAATTTATTAAAGCAATAAATAGTATTGATTTAGTCAAGATTTACTCTGAGTGAATAAAAGTTTACACATCATTCCTTATTATGATCAATTAAAAAGTGAAGTTATATAAATGTTTGGATGGATATAAATAATTTGTTATGTAATAATGTGTGAATACAAAGATTGATTTGAATTGGGGAGTGCAAGGTATTTGATGGTGTTCCTTAAGAATTTATCTATAAGATGATGAAAATATGAATGATATTTTTTATTCAAAGGAATCATAAGTAAAGTCAATTATGTTAATAAAAGCTAATTTATAATATTGAAATACGTATGTTTATGATGCTTGTAAGAGAAAAGAAACATTAGAATAAGTATGTAGAAATTATGTTGGTGACTATTTGATTTGAGGTGCAAAGCATTTTGGAGGAAATTATTGAAAAATGTAATTAGGAAATCAAAATGAGTATATAATTAGAGTGTAATAAAAAAAATGCAGGTGATTAGAAAATATTGGAAATTTTTTTTTTGGAGAATAAATAATTTAAGAATCAAAGTAAGAAAATGGATAGGATAACAATTGTTTGAGACTTCAAATAGTTTGGAAAAGAAGATAAATAAATAAAGAGGAGAAGAGAAGAAATAATAAAATGATGGTAGTTAAATATTGGAAATAGTGGGTATGTATATATATACATATTGTATTCTTATTGTATACCTAATGACAATGCCATGTGATGACTTATATTAATTTGAAATTATATATAAAGGTATTTGAATAGTTAAAATAAATTGATTGTTAGAGTTAAGAAGAAGAAATTATTATATGTAGAGAGAACATGATGAGAATCAAGATTGGTATATTGGATTATTATTGGAGTTGAAGGAAAAGATATTTATGGATTGAATTTAGTGAATAATGAGGTCTAGCAAGGAAAATTGATGAAAAAATAACTTATTGAATGGAGAAATCTAGATAAAGGCAAAGACTTGATAAGATATTTCATAAATGTATTTAAACATTTAAGTAGGTAAATGTATTAAAAGAGTAAACAAATATTACTTGAATAAGATTAGTAAACCAGTATGATATACATAGGGAAAATTAAGAGAGGATAATTGATTAAATGAGTGATCATTAATTTTTTAGACTGGTAGTAAGAGAGTGAGTGAAAAGCTAGTAAAAGGAAAATAAAAGAATTGAATAAATGGTATGAGTAAATGACGGTGAATAAAGTCTAAATATAAAGGTTGTATATCTAATATACACTTAACATTAATATCATTTGATGATTTCAAATAATTAGTTATACATGTATAGAAATGCGAGGTAATTTAAATCATATTAATTTTAATGCTTAAAAAGAAGGAAGCCATTGTTTGTAAAGAAAATTTGGTGAAGACCACATCATAGTATAATGTGTTAATATTAATAATGAGGAAAAAGACAATTGAAGGATTAATTTAAGTGCATAAAGAGACTGGACAGTATGTTTAAAGGAGATAATAAAGTTTTGGTGAAAAATGTAAGTTTGTACAATAAGACTTAGTGTTCGGTATTTGTGGTTTTTGTTATTATGTTGTATTATAAATATCTATTAGTGAATATAGAAAGGAAATAAATAAACAGGTGTATATTTTAAAAATGATTATAGTGAATGGTAGACAGGAAATTAGATTGATATTCTTTAATTTTTAAATTTAGATTGATATTCTTTAATTTAAAGGTTATGAAATTATTTGAATCAAAAAGAAAAATATGTATTAGTTGGTAGACAGGAAGAAAATATAATTCCATAAAAAATTTATGTGATACACAGGAATTACTATATTACAAGTGTGAATGATGGCAAAGACTCTTTACTTAGTATTATGGTTTATATTAATTAATCTTTGATGGGTGTATATGCTATTGATATAAATTTCAAGTCTTTAGAGTAAGGTGTGATAGTTATTTATGGAAAGGTGAATAGTAAACAAATAATAAGGTTTGAAAAAAATAATAATAAATGTGTTTTTGGATATTTAAAAGACTAAAATTTAATAATGGACGTATAATTATTTCATAATAAATGGATTTTAATTTATTTTATGAATAGTATTTGGTGATTAATCAAGACATGAATCGTTTGATTTAAGTGGATGGAAATAAACAAAACATGATGAATAAACTACAGGAGTACTTGTAATTTATATTGGATTATCAAAGAAAGTAATGAGATCAATTCATTGGGTGAGTGTGAAAAGTAGGATTTATAAGAAGAGAATTTGACCATTATATATATATATATATATATATAGCTGCGAATTAAAGAATTTGAAAGATAATGATAGAAATGTTCTGAAATGCATGGGTGTATTGTTATATTGAACAGCTGAGTTTGTGGCTAGAGTTCTGAGTTAAAATGTAAAATATAAATGTTTAGTTAATGTTACATGAATACTTAATGATATGTATTTATCTGTAATTGATTAATGAAGAGAAGTATGAATTTAGAATCTAATTGTATTTTTGGAGAACTAGAAACAATATGTACATTGGATATAAATAAGTGGATGATTTATATTTATTAATGATCTTTATGATAGACATTATAAAAAAAAATAGTTAAGACTATCTATAAGGGGGAGAGTAAAAGATTATATGGTTAGTAATGATGATAAATTATGACAATAATTTGGTAGTTAATTATGTAGTAAGTGAAGATTAATATTTAATTTTAGTGGAATTTAATTAATATAGTAGGTAATTTTGAGAACGAAATTATTTAAGGGGGAGAGAATTGTAATATCCATAATCTTAGAGAAATTAGATAAGTATTCAGAGGTAAAGATGTTATATATTTCTAATATATACCTAATGTATATATAGTATATACATATTATATATATAAGTATGTTATTTATATGTATATATATTATCGACTTGATATATATATATATATATATACAATATAGGGTATTTTTGATGTGTACATAGGGTACACATGATATATAAATATATGGGTAAATCTATATATTAAATATAGATTACATATACATAGTATATAGATTACATAAACATATACATAAAAGTATATGTAATATATAAGTAAAATATATGTGACATATACATGTACATAAAATATACACAACATATAAATGTAATATAAAATGATGTTGGGAAGATAGTAATTAAAATAAATAAATAGACAAATAGTAAACAAGAGAAAAATCAAAAAGTATGTTAAATAATGTATGGATGGTAATTAAAAGAAATTAATTAATTAATTAATACTTATTAATATTTATGGATGGGAATTAAGAAGAAACAAAAGGAAACTCTTCTTCCTCTTCATTTTCCATGGATGGCCGTAGTGGAGAGGGAGAGAGAGAGAAAGAAAGAGAGTTGTTTCTACATACATCAAATTTCACCAAAATTCTTAAGATTTCAAGTTGGTTTTGAAGAAAGATTAAAGTATCAAGGTTGAGTAAATTGTAATATCCCAATGTATACCCTAGATGTTTTGGGTTTTACTATTTTTTTTTAATTGGATTTATTGTATATGTTCTATTGGAAGAGAAAAGGGTTTTTAAAGAAGAGTGTATATGTGATGTATATTAGAATATATATAACATATACCTAGGTCAATGGAAAGTCAAAGAATGGAGATAGTGGAAGAAGATATTTGTTTGTATTTGAATTTGTTTTAATTAATGTATGGAGGAGGATTATTTGTATTATTTAATATTTTAAGTGCTTGGATGAGAGAGTTTTAAGGAAAGGGAGGTTGACTTTGGGTTTATCTTTCTTCTTTCCTTCTCTTTGCCGTGGATCATCTTCTTCTTCCTTTCTTTGCATTGTTTGGCCGGCTATCAAAGAGACAAGAGAACAAGAGGGAGATTGATGGTTCTAAGATCAAAATCTAAGGAGTTTTGAAGTGATTGAGGAATTTCATCAAATTTGGTAGGTACTCTCTTGCTATTCTTTATTTTTCTTTGGAATTGTGTTTAAAGTGAATTTTGATTTGTTAGTGATATGATTAGTTGTGTTTGTGGTGTGTTTTTAAGTGTTGAAAGTGATGGTAAGTTAAGAAGCTATATGGTTGTTATTATTGAAATGTGTTGTTGATGTGTTGTTAATGTGCAATATTGTGATTAACATGTTAAATAAGTGTTAATGACATGGTTTATATGCATTTGAATGAGGTTGTGTTGTGTATAATGTGTTTAAATGAAATTGAAAGAGGTTTGGCCACATTTAGGGTTTTGTTTATGTGAGACACGGCCAAATCAAAGAAAGAACACGGCCAAGACTTAATATTTTTGGGAGACACGGCCAAGTTGAGAGAAGTTTGGCCGTGTTGGATGAGTTTTGGAGAGACACGGCCACTGGCTTGGCCGTGTCCCTTGAGTGTGTCTGCCACTGCCTATTTTTTTTATGAGAGACACGGCTGTGTCCCTTGCCCGTGTCTGCCTCGGGAAGTTTTGGTGTTGAGAGACATGGCCACAAGCTTGGTCGTGTCCCTTGAGTGTGTTGGCTACTGGATGTTTATATTGAGAGACACGGCCACAAGCTTGGCCGTGTCCCTTGAGGGTGTTAACTTTGATGATTGTCCTTTGTTCTTCTTGTATTGTTTTGATTCTTCAAAAGTTTTTCTTGTACCTAAGCATTAAAGTAAACCTTTTGAAAACACTCAAAACAATAATGATCATTGAAAAAGTATGTGCAATGCCATTGTTTATGTATACTTGAGTAATGAATTGATCAATGTGACTTGATGATAATGATGATGCATATGAACAATGTTATGTTTTGCACATTGTGAATCTTATGAAATGTATTATATGTATATAGTGAAATGACATAATTGAGACATGATGATTTAAAAGTGATGAGAAGCCATTGTGAATGGCTATGATTATATAAATAAGATTGTTGAGGCATGTTTGTCTAATTGATAATGATGGGAATGAATTGAGAAAACAATGTTAAAAGATAGAAATGAACGAACCTGTCTGCCTCCTGCGGAACCATGCGGACCCTGTGGTTTGGGCAACCGATCTTGGACTACCGACCTGGTTGGGGGAAGGTTTAGTACAGTCAGTATTACGTACCTATCTGCCTCCTGTGGAACCATGCGGACCCTGTGGTTTGGGCAACCGAACTTGGACCACCGACCTAGTTGGGGGAAGGTTCGTTACTGATAGTTTTATACGTGCTTATCTACCTCCTACGGACCCCTGGGATTGGCAGTGGCCTGAGACTCAGTGGGCAACCGACCTGGTTGGGGGAAAGTTCGTATATGAAGCCATTGTTGTTGGATATGATAATGAACATTGAATGAGTAGAATGGATAATGACATAATTATTGAAATGTAATATTTACAAACATGATCTCTACGGGTTGAATGTATGACATTGATATTAATATTGCATATTATCATTATGGTTTGTACTACTGAGCTGTGGCTCAGCGCGATAGTGTTTGATCGCACAGGTGACAGAGTTGAACCTGAAAGCTCCTCGAGACCAAGTGAGACTAGACATTGAGGATTTTTCTTTTGGGACTTAAAGATCAGAGAAGAGCTGCCAATCATGTATTTATTCAGTATTCTATGTTTTGTAAACTTTGTTTTTAATATATTTGTAATAACTTCCGTTGTGAATTAATAAACGTATATATATATATATATATGATATCTTTTGGATTTCTTTTAAATGTGTGAGGTTGGTTTCACTTATTTACAAAGATATTTGTTGTGTCCTTTTTAAACTGTGGCATTTTCTATATTATTTTACGATCGTTTAAGCATGCTTGGTACGTATACGAGATATAGGGGTGTTACAATTGTTTTGGTATCAGAGCCTAGGTTTGAGATTCTCAACCTAGGTCAAGTGTAAGAAAAAGAGTGTTTTAATTTTTAAAAAAATGGATTTTTGAATAACGTACATGTTGGTATTGGCAGTCTCTAATATTTAATAAGAGGTATTCTGCTGTGTTTGCAGATATAGGTTGTGATGGATCCTCATTTGCATCAGTCAGCTGAGGGTAGTGAGGAGAGTGTTGCTCCTAATGATGGAGCTAGAGTGGATAGTGCTGGAGAGGCACCTGCTTCTGTGTTGGGGGGGACCAGCTGGTGAGGAGGTTCCACCAGTTTGGCTTAGGCATGTGATAGAGGCTTTGAGGCAAGCACCAGTGCAAACACCGCCGCCACCCCCACAGCCTTTGGTATCAGTAAGGCATTATGACAAATTACGGAAGTATGGAGCAGAAGATTTCTTGGGTACTATTGACCCAGCTGTAGCTGAGCAGTGGCTAGATAAAGTACAGAGAATATTTGTTCAGTTACAAGCCACTCCAGAAGAAAGATTTGATTATGCAAGATCCTTGTTGCAGAAGGACGCATATGATTGGTGGAAGACAGTGCCCCATGCTATGGATGATCCACCAATATTGTCCTATGCTGATTTTCTAAGAGAGTTTGAATTGAAATATACTCCAAGGGAGTACAAAGATGTGAAGAAAATGGAGTTTCTAAGCTTGAAACAAGACAACTGGTCAGTAACTAAATATGAGGTTGAGTTTATACGGTTGAGCCATTATGCTGGGGGTATTATATCTGATGAGATAGATAGGTGCAAGAGATTTGAGGAGGGATTGAGGCCCTCTATCTTGTGCTTGGTAGCTGGATCTAGATATCATGATTTTTCCCAGCTTGTGGCAGCAGCTCGGAGTGTGGAGAGAGCACAGGTTATTGCAGCTGCTTCAGAAGATGAGATCAGGGTTAGAAGGCCCCAGCTTGAGGCAGGGTCTTCATCTGTGAAGAGAGGTAAAGGAAGTTTTATTCCTCGGGTTAGTAGGAGTCAGAGGCCAGTTGGTAGGTCAGTACAGTTTCAGAGGCAGAGATCTAGACCTACAGCTTCAGTAGCGAGTGCTCCTGCTCCAGTAGTTCAGAGATCCTCTCCACCTATATGTGCTCAGTGTGGGGGTTATCATAGAGGTGTTTGTTGGAAGAATAGTGGACCAGCTGTATGCTTCAGATGTGGATCTCCCGATCATTTTGTTAGAGATTGTCCTGAGAGACAGGAGCGGATGTCAGTAGATACTGCAGCTTCTCGACCTAGTATGAGGGGAGGTCGAGGAGGCAGGGGTTTTAGCAGAGGAGGCAGACCTGGGTTCAGTTCTAGAGGAGGTTCTACATCCAGGGAGAGTAGACCAGAGGGGGCTGGATCTTCTCAGAGGATTTATGTGATGCAGAGGCAACCAGATGCTTCGACAGTCATTGCTGGTACTTTCTCTTTATTTGATACTTCAGTACTTGCTTTGATTGATCCTGGTTCCACTCATTCATATATTAGTGCCTCTGTTTTACCTGTGTCTGATGTGCATGCTGAATCCCTAGGATTTGATGTATTGGTGACAAATCCGTTAGGGCATAGTGTGGTTGTTAGTAAAGTGCACCGAGATAGTGCAGTAGTGGTTCAAGGTGAGGAGTTCCTTGGAGATTTAATCGAAATGCCTTTTAAGGAATATGATGTGATCCTAGGCATGGACTGGTTATCTAGACATGGAGCTGTGGTTGACTGTCAAAAGAAAGTTGTTACTTTGAGAACTAGTGATGATAGAGAGGTGATAGTATCTAATGAGCAGGGACAGCTGGCATCTTTATTTGTTTCAGCTGTTGCAGCTAGGAGATTGATTAGAAAAGGGTGTGAGGCTTACCTTGCTTATGTTGTGGATACTAGAGTAAAGAGTTCTCAACTTGATATTATACCCACAGTTGCAGAGTTTCCAGATGTGTTTCCAGAGGAGTTGCCAGGGTTGCCTCCTGAGAGAGAGGTGGAGTTTAGTATTGAATTGTTGCCTGGTATCACTCCTATCTCTATTACTCCTTACAGGATGGCACCTGCTGAGCTGAGAGAATTGAAAGTGCAGTTACAAGAGTTGTTGGATAGAGGGTTTGTTCACCCTAGTGTTTCACCGTGGGGAGCTCCTGTTCTGTTTGTAAAGAAGAAGGATGGTACTATGAGATTGTGTATCGATTATAGGCAATTGAATAAGGTGACTATTAAAAATAAATATCCTTTGCCTAGAATTGATGATCTCTTTGATCAATTGAAGGGTGCAGCAGTGTTTTCTAAGATTGATTTGAGATCCGGGTACCATCAGTTGAAGGTCAGAGCTGAAGATGTTCCTAAGACTGCATTTCAAACCAGGTATGGGCATTATGAGTTTCTAGTTATGCCTTTTGGTTTGACGAATGCACCGGCAGTTTTTATGGATTTAATGAATAGGGTGTTTAAGCCCTATCTGGATCAGTTTGTAGTGGTCTTTATTGATGATATTATGGTGTATTCGCGAAATGAGGAGGAACATGACAAGCATCTGCGGATTGTGTTGCAAATTTTGAGAGAGAAGCAATTATTTGCTAAACTGTCGAAGTGTGAGTTTTGGCTTGATCAAGTAACCTTTCTCGGTCATATAGTTTCAGCAGAAGGTATTAGAGTTGATCCGAACAAAGTTGAAGCTATTTTGAATTGGAGTCCACCAAAGTCTGTGACTGAAGTTAGAAGTTTTTTGGGTTTGGCAGGCTATTACCGACGGTTTGTAAAAGGATTTTCTTTGATAGCTACTCCACTTACCAGATTACTTCGAAAGGGGATTAGATTTGTGTGGACAGATCAATGTCAGGCTAGCTTTGATCAGTTGAAGGAAATGTTAACCCAAGCACCTGTTCTTACTTTACCTGTGGAAGGCAAACCATATGTGATTTATAGTGATGCTTCACATAATGGTTTGGGTTGTGTGCTGATGCAAGAAGGTAAAGTTATAGCTTATGCTTCCCGACAGTTGAAACCGCATGAGCTCAATTATCCGACTCATGATTTAGAGCTAGAAGCCATTGTGTTTGCATTGAAGATTTGGCGACACTATTTGTATGGGGAGAAATGTTTTATCTATACTGATCATAAGAGTTTGAAATATTTGGGTGTCCAGAGAGAGCTAAATCTTCGACAGAGAAGATGGTTAGAGTTGATTAAAGACTACGACTGTTTGATTGATTATCATCCCGGTAAGGCAAATGTTGTTGCTGATGCCTTGAGTCGGAAGTCTTTAGCAGGTTTGACTGTTTATTCGCTCTCGTTGCTTGTTGAGTTGAGAGCGTTGTGTGTTAGTTTTGTATCTTGTGATGATGGTGCATTGTTGGCACAGTTACAGTTGAAACCAGTGTTGTTGGATCAGATTAAAGAAGCTCAAGTGGCTGATGAAAAGATTCAAAAGATTATTTCAAATTGTCAGAATGGAAAGAGTCGAGATTTCATTGTGAGAAATGATGGGAGTCTTTGGTTTAAGAACAGATTGTGTGTACCTAATGATGCTATTTTGAGAGAGATCATTTTAGAAGAAGCACATCAGTCGGTGTTTGCTATGCATCCGGGTAATACAAAGATGTATCATGATCTGAAACAGCATTACTGGTGGTCTGGTATGAAGAGAGACATAGCGGAGTTTGTATCCAGATGTCTCACATGTCAGAGGGTAAAAGCTGAGCATCAAGTTCCAACAGGGTTGCTTCAGCCTTTGTCAGTGCCTGAATGGAAATGGGAAAGAGTGACAATGGATTTTGTGTCTGGTTTACCATTGACACAAAGGAAGCATGATGCTATTTGGGTAATTATTGATAGGTTGACTAAGACAGCTCATTTTCTTCCGGTTCGGATGGATTACTCTTTGGAGAGGTTAGCTGAGCTGTATGTCCATGAAATTGTGAAGTTACATGGTATCCCAATTTCTATAGTGTCTGATCGAGATCCCCGGTTTACTTCTAGGTTTTGGAAGAGTTTACATGGTGCTTTGGGTTCTCGACTACATTTCAGCACTGCTTTCCATCCGCAGACAGATGGGCAGTCTGAGAGGGTGATACAGATTATTGAGCACATGTTGAGAAGCTGTGTCATTGATTTCTCTGGAAGTTGGGATGGATTCTTACCACTTGTTGAATTTGCTTACAATAACAGTTATCAATCCAGCATTGGTATGGCACCATTTGAAGCGTTATATGGTAGACGGTGTAGAACACCTCTATGTTGGAATGAGCTCGGAGAAGGTAAGTTAGTTGGCCTTGATTTAGTTAGAGAAACTGAAGAGAAAGTGAAAATGATTCGAGATAGATTGAAAGCAGCTTCAGATCGACAGAAGTCTTATTCAGATTTGAAGAGGAAAGACATTGAGTATAATGTTGGAGATAAGGTGTTTTTGAAAGTGTCTCCTTGGAAGAAGATCTTGAGGTTCGGTCGAAAAGGGAAATTGAGTCCTCGCTTCATTGGACCGTATGAAATTTTGGAAAGAGTTGGGCCAGTTGCTTATCGGCTTGCTTTGCCACCTGAGTTGGATAGGATTCATAATGTATTCCATGTTTCTATGTTGAGGAAGTACAGGTCGGATCCATCTCATGTGTTGCCAATTGAATCCATCGAAGTGTGTCCAGATTTGACATTTGAAGAGGAACCAGTTGCTATTTTGGCACGGGATGTGAAAGAGTTGAGAAATAAGAAAGTGCCTTTGGTGAAGGTTCTATGGAAGAATCATGAAAGAGAAGAAGCAACTTGGGAGAATGAGCAATCAATGCGAGATCAATATCCTCAACTATTTCAGATTTGATATCAGGTAATTTTGAGGACGAAATTTTTTTTTTAGAGGGGGAGAATTGTAATATCCCAATGTATACCCTAGATGTTTTGGGTTTTACTATTTTTTTTAATTGGATTTATTGTATATGTTCTATTGGAAGAGAAAAGGGTTTTTAAAGAAAAGTTGTGATGTATATTAGAATATATATAACATATACCTAGGTCAATGGAAAGTCAAAGAATGGAGATAGTGGAAGAAGATATTTGTTTGTATTTGAATTTGTTTTAATTAATGTATGGAGGAGGATTATTTGTATTATTTAATATTTTAAGTGCTTGGATGAGAGAGTTTTAAGGAAAGGGAGGTTGACTTTGGGTTTATCTTTCTTCTTTCCTTCTCTTTGCCGTGGATCATCTTCTTCTTCCTTTCTTTGCATTGTTTGGCCGGCTATCAAAGAGACAAGAGAACAAGAGGGAGATTGATGGTTCTAAGATCAAAATCTAAGGAGTTTTGAAGTGATTGAGTTGAAGATTGAGGAATTTCATCAAATTTGGTAGGTACTCTCTTGCTATTCTTTGTTTTTCTTTGGAATTGTGTTTAAAGTGAATTTTGATTTGTTAGTGATATGATTAGTTGTGTTTGTGGTGTGTTTTTAAGTGTCGAAAGTGATGGTAAGTTAAGAAGCTATATGGTTGTTAGTATTGAAATGTGTTGTTGATGTGTTGTTAATGTGCAATATTATGATTAACATGTTAAATAAGTGTTAATGACATGGTTTATATGCATTTGAATGAGGTTGTGTTGTGTATAATGTGTTTAAATGCAATTGAAAGAGGTTTGGCCACATTTAGGGTTTTGTTTATGTGAGACACGGCCAAATCAAAGAAAGAACACGGCCAAGACTTAATATTTTTGGGAGACACGGCCAAGTTGAGAGAAGTTTGGCCGTGTTGGATGAGTTTTGGAGAGACACGGCCACTGGCTTGGCCGTGTCCCTTGAGTGTGTCTGCCACTGCCTATTTTTTTTATGAGAGACACGGCCGTGTCCCTTGCCCGTGTCTGCCTCGGGAAGTTTTGGTGTTGAGAGACACGGCCACAAGCTTGGCCGTGTCCCTTGAGTGTGTTGGCTACTGGATGTTTATATTGAGAGACACGGCCACAAGCTTGGCCGTGTCCCTTGAGGGTGTTAGCTTTGATGATTGACCTTTGTTCTTCTTGTATTGTTTTGATTCTTCAAAAGTTTTTTTTGTACCTAAGCATTAAAGTAAACCTTTTGAAAACACTCAAAACAATAATGATCATTGAAAAAGTATGTGCAATGCCATTGTTTATGTATACTTGAGTAATGAATTGATCAATGTGACTTGATGATAATGATGATGCATATGAACAATGTTATGTTTTGCACATTGTGAATCTTGTGAAATGTATTATATGTATATAGTGAAATGACATAATTGAGACATGATGATTTAAAAGTGATGAGAAGCCATTGTGAATGGCTATGATTATATAAATAAGATTGTTGAGGCATGTTTGTCTAATTGATAATGATGGGAATGAATTGAGAAAACAATGTTAAAAGATAGAAATGAACGAACCTGTCTGCCTCCTGCGGAACCATGCGGACCCTGTGGTTTGGGCAACCGATCTTGTACAACCGACCTGGTTGGGGGAAGGTTCAGTACAGTCAGTATTACGTACCTATCTGCCTCCTGCGGAACCATGCGGACCCTGTGGTTTGGGCAATCGAACTTGGACCACCGACCTGGTTGGGGGAAGGTTCGTTACTGATAGTTTTATACGTGCTTATCTGCCTCCTGCGGACCCCTGGGATTGGCAGTGGCCTGAGACTCAGTGGGCAACCGACCTGGTTGGGGGAAAGTTCGTATATTAAGCCATTGTTGTTGGATATGATAATGAACATTGAATGAGTAGAATGGATAATGACATAATTATTGAAATGTAATATTTACAAACATGATCTTTACGGGTTGAATGTATGACATTGATATTAGTATTGCATATTATCATTATGGTTTGTACTACTGAGCTGTGGCTCAGCGCGATAGTGTTTGATCATGCAGGTGACAGAGTTGAACCTGAAAGCTCCTCGAGACCAAGTGAGACTAGACATTGAGGATTTTTCTTTTGGGACTTAAAGATCAGAGAAGAGCTGCCAATCATGTATTTATTCAGTATTCTATGTTTTGTAAACTTTGTTTTTAATATATTTGTAATAACTTCCGTTGTGAATTAATAAACGTATATATATATATATGATATCTTTTGGATTTCTTTTAAATGTGTGAGGTTGGTTTCACTTATTTACAAAGATATTTGTTGTGTCCTTTTTAAACTGTGGCATTTTCTATATTCAGTATACGTATTTTACGATCGTTTAAGCATGCTTGGTACGTATATGGGATATAGGGGTGTTACAAAATGGAAGTTACAAAATTAAAGAGAGAAAGGGAAATTGGTGAAGAAAGACTTAAGAGGTGTATTGGCATAATGAAGGTATGTACATACTTTGATGAATTAAAATATATTTGCACTTAATTTGGCTTTTCACATTTTAATAGTGAATGTGCCAAGCTACTTTGTCATTTGAGTTGTAAAGTGCATTGACATGTTGGTTGTGAAGTGGTGTAAATGCATGATGTGCATTATGTTAAGCCATTACAAATGGCTAAAATGAGTAATATGTTATAAATGAGAAAAATATGAAAAAAGCCCAAAGTGTTTGGGAAATGTAGGCACATTGAAAAGGTGACGTACATTAATGAAAATTGATGAATTATATTGAACTAAGGCAATTATGCATGGTTATGGAAAGAAATGAGTAAATGAGACAATGTGAAAGAAAATGGACCATGGAAATGTGTTTGATATGTGTGTTGCCTTATATAGTATTCTGTTCCAAAGTTTTGTGCTTGGCGGCATGCCTATGATTTGCCTTCGGGCCAGAAACTGGGTGTCACCATTTTATGATTTGCCTTTGGGCTAGATGTTGGCCATTACTTATATTGCCTTCAGGCTAGACACTGGGTGTCAATAGGCCTAAACATTAACTTTGGAATTTGAATATTATATAGGGCCATTTGGGCCCAATGCATATGAACATGACACATGATGGTTTCTAATAAATAAAATATATAAGTGTTATCATGTATTTGATTGTCATATTGTGAATTGAAAATTAAAGGTATTTTGCATTGCTCTTTTAATTTTCCTTTTATATCAAAGTACATACTACTAAGCTTTCAAGCTTAGCGCAATAGTTTGTATCGCACAGGTGTTAGAAGTGCATACCAGAATGATTCGGATAGTGAGTGGAATTTGAAGTTTAAGTTATACCACGAGACCTAACCTTGGTGTTGGATTGCATATCATGTAGATATATATATATATGTAGAGATACACATATTTATATAAGTATTTGTCAACGGTATTATATGTATTTGTATATACAAAGGGTTATGAACATGATTATGCAATTATAGTTTGTAAATGTAAATAATTTACATTTTCATATATTTGTAAATTACTCAGAAATGAAGGAATAAATGTTTGGAGAAATTATTGAGTATTGTGATGATAAAGAATCTGGAAGTGCTTTTCAATGGCCAGGTTGTGTGATTTTGGTTTTGGATTTAATGAAATTACAGATAAAATTATGGCGAATTTTTTCCATATATTTTCTCATAAAGATTTTTTGAAACACTAAATATAAATGTATTTATTTAATAAGTTAGTCTATTAAAAATGTAATTGTTTTAATAATTAAGTATATAAGGTTTCCACAGGTAATTATGGTGGTACTCTTGTATCTTATATATGTACTTTACATATACAGAGTATATATACTGTACGTACATGAGGTATAAGGGTGTTATGCTCTTCCATCATTTTCTCCTTCAATCTTTTGATTTGATGATATTTTTCTTGATAAATCAAGCATAAAGTAGTTAAAATCCACCAAAACTTTATCTTTCTCTAAAATTTCCATGATTTCTAGGGTAAGAAATGAAAGAAGAAAGAAAAAGAGATGAAGATGGTGATGGAGGATGAAAGTGGTTGTTTTGGAAGGGTTTAGAAGACACTAGAACCCCTTTTATATAGATTTTAGGATTTTTATTATATGTACTCACTCACACCATTATTTTGGTACACCCACTTTCTTTATTTGTCCCTTAATTCAACTTTTTTAATTCTATACAATTATATAAACCATTATTTTAATTATTTTAAAGGTTTATTATTCACATATACCATTTACATCAGATAGATAGCATTCAAAACTCGATTTCCATATTCGAATCACCATACACGCCCATGCCACTTTAAAGCCACGCCCACGAGGGTTAAACCTATATTGCCACACTGAAAATTTTTCCTTCAAAACAGAATCATCCATCAAGGCACGCTTGTATATTCTCATACACACACCTATATGTACCAATAGCCTCTGCCAGATTTGGAAAATTTCCCTCGAAACAATTCTAATACCCATGTCTTGGTCATGACACTCCAAAGCCATGCATGTGGAAATCAAATAGCCACTACATATATACTTTAAACAAATATAACACTCTAAACAATCATGTATACACACTTAATGCAGAAAATCCGTACTTAAAATTTCTAGACATTACAGCAGGTCCGACACTGGGGATCTAAGGTCATCCCCTTTTGACACCAGAGGTCAAATGTGATATAAAGGCTGCCTCCTAAGGACACCGAAGGTCAAGTGTCATATAATATTGCCCGAAGGCAACCTCCTAGCCACCGTAGTATTCCACACCGATGTGTCTAGGCCAAAGGTGTATAGAACATCATGACATATTGTTCGCATGCCAACTCGACAGTACCAAATGAAATTTTTTGGAATAAGATATTGTATAAGGAAAACATATATCACACATCTCTCACATTCTACTCAATCTTATCACATTTGTCTTTTTTCTGCATTTAACATATTCCATATTCATTTCCCACATTTTTCAATCACATTACGTATAATTCTTAGTCACATTCACATTGTGACTCTTCTCTCATATTTCTAATGCATATTTCACATTTTCAATACTTTATACTTAACGTTATCATTTATCATAAAACCATAGTTTTTGGTCACAAAGCAATGCATAATTCACAACTTTGAAAAGAATGACCACACTCATACATAATGTCACTTTAAAGGAAACACAAAGTCCTTTAAAGTGTGTCAATGAGGATGATGTCAACCATGAATGTTCAATTTAAATGTTAACAAAGTATGTAGTAATCTTTAAAAGCTCCAAAATCCACCTAATTTACTCACCACCTCTTACTTCTCCAAAACCCCTAAATACCTCATTTAGGGCAACTTTGGCCTAAACACACCTAAACCATGCAATAAGAAAAATTATTTAATCAAAACTATTTGCATGCTTAATTTATACCAAACTACCACTAATTACTAAAACTCTATCGAACTTCTGACAAAAATCCTAATTTCTCCTTACTACCTTTCTCAAACTCCACCCTAACTAACTCATTTCCTTAGTCCAACCATAAAATCAATATATATACACCAAAATAACCTCAAAACAACCCATTATAGCAATTGTAGGCTTCTCCCTCAAAATCCCAAAATCCATATATATTTATAAAAATCATAAACATTAAGCTTAAAGCAAAGATTACTTACCTAAACCTTGATTACTCTTCAAAAACACCTTGAATCCTTTGGAATTCTTGAGGAATTTGAAGTATTTGATGAAGAGAACTCCTCCCTCTCTTCCTTTAAAATTTTGGCCACTTTCAAGAAGAAGAAGAAGATGATCACTTTATATAATTTCAACTTCCAACTTTACCCCTCATATTTATATATAATTATAAAATAAATAATTATTTAAATATTAAGATATTTTCTTCTTCTTCCTATCAAAAATTCAATTTTCACCTCTTTTACCTTTTTTTATTATTTATGTGTATATATTTAAACTTTTTGACTTTTTACCATACTTTGTTTTTTAGTGAAAAATATATATGTGAGGTATGTACCATGTATATACTATCTATCCAATGTATATTTTATGTTTAACTTGTATATATACCATGCTTATCTCTTTTTCCAACACATTAACTAACCCTCTAAATTAATTTTTTAATTATATCTAAAATTATGAATGTTACATAAGTGGCTGAGGAGTCTAAACCTCGAATGGTTCTTGTCGTGTTTTGGTTTTTATCCCAAGTGGTTTAAGTCGTGACCCTAAGTGGTCAACTTTGGTTAGAAGCTTGAATGGTTGACTAGCCAAGTGATCCCGGTTGAAAGTCCTTGGTAATCCCTAGTGAATGCCAAGATCATGCATTGTATCTTGCCTTGCATTATACTTTAACGAAATTTTATAATCCCTAGTGGTTAGTAAGAGTTGTGATAATTGTTTGGTCGAAATTTGTTTTATTCAAATTTGTGTTGTGTGTGTCCTTCATATACTGTTGTCCCAAACTAGCAACCGAGAGGGGGGTGAATTGGTTGACATGAAGAATGATGGTAAATTTGAAAAATCAAAAACAAGAGATGAATATGTAGATGAAGATGGAGTAGAGTAGAAAAGAAAGAATATAAAGAGTTATAGTGATTTGGATTTACCTCAATCCTACATCCACTTCCTTAACAACTTGTTAAGGTTCCACTAGTCATGAGTTTTTATAAGCTTAACTCTAACTTGGTATTTTTCTAACTCAAACCAAACTATTATAATGGTTTGAGATCAATCCTCACAACTCTTACAAGAATTTTCCCAGGCTTACTCTCACAACCTAAGTGTTGTTTCTAAGCTCACACTCAAACATTTTTGGTGTCTAATGCTCACACCCAACACTCCAAGATATTAGATGTTGATCTTCAAACAAGATAATGAAAATGTTGTTTAATGAAATTACAATAACAATCAAAGTATTTTCTAACCACAAAAATGAAGTTTAATGTGGTATTTAGAGCCATTTGGCTTAAAGTAGCCATTTGAAGTGGTTCCCACATGTTTAGTACTTGTCTTCCACTAATTCTATGTCTGGAGTTCAGTGTCCGATTGCTCAGCTCGGCGGGCAGTTGCACGGGTTGAAAGCTCTGTGTAACGGCTAGTTCCAATAGTCGGATCTTGGTGTCTAATAGAATCTCATTTGCCCATACCATCGTGTGGTCACTCGGTACAAAGTTACCATTAAAATCAAATTTCTTCATCCATATATTTGGTTATCATTGGTCCAAGGTATTTGGTGCTAAGATTTAAATTTGCTGGACTTTGTATAGTCACTCGATTCTTCAGAGTGGGCACATAAGGTTTTGAGCATTAAGGAAGCACCGCGAGAGCTAACCGCTATCTCTTCTGTTCTTTTTAGTATTTTAGCTCTTTGTTCAAGGTGGTTGCTCAAGTTTCTTATGCAGTCACCCAAAGTTCTAGCATCCTGACTTCACCGCGCACTGAGACTGCTATCCTTTCTATGAGTTTATGAATTTTTACCTTGACTTGGTGCAGTCACTCGGTGCACATGTACTTTTGCATGCCTACCGGATGTCCTTACTTCACCACACGCTGACAATGCGAACTCTTCTGTGGAAATTATAAACTTAGCTTAGTTGCCATAGTTGGCTTGTCTAGCTCGGTGTAGAGCTGCATTATTTGCTTAGCTCAATTGTTCCAATGGACTGCTTTTAGCTCAACAGTTCAGTTCTCTTAGCTCAGGAGTTCTATATCTAGCTCGGCACTCTATGTGTCCATTCAGTTCTCTGCTCGGTAAGTATGTAAGTCAGATCAGTTTTCTTCTCAATACATGTGTATATCTGTTTATTTCTCTTGGCTCGGTCAAATCTGTATGACAGTTTGATTATGTGCTAGTGTTGCATTTGTGCGGTTACTAGGTCATCAGTTCGAGTAGTTGCACAAAGCAGCTCGGATCCTAACTCTACAATGTAGACTTGTTTGAAATCATTAGTTATTTTATCAATTTGATTGTCAATGATCAAAATAGAGTTTTATTATCCATCAATCTCATTGATCTCCCCCTTTTTGACTTTGGCAATCAAATTGAATTTAAGTAAAACATAATCAAATGCATGAAGCAATTGGTGCAATGATAATAAATGTTCTCTCTCTATGTTAGATAATTTCATAATGCATGCAATTCTTGATACCAATTGATGTATGCTTTTCTTGATACAAATTTGTTTGCTTTTCTTGTTTAAATCAAGTTTATCTTCCCTTTGACAATTAAATCATTTAAATTCAATTACATATATGTTTCTCCCCCTTTGACAAAGGCAAAAAAAAAATGAAAGCAAAAGAGAAATGAAATTCATTGGTACCAATAAATGAGAATACAAGAGAAAAAATAAATTTGATACCAATAGAAAGGAAATATAAGAAAGTGATTAATCTAAAACTTTTTCTTTTCCTTTTCTTGGTGGTAGAAGAGGAGTTGGTGTTCTTTCATCATCATCACCAAGAGAAGGAGCTGGAGAGGATTTATGTGAGGATGGTGAGGATCCTTCAAAAGGACTTTCAACATGGTCACTCATATCCCATTCACTTAACTCACATTGAGGAAGATCAAATTTCCCTTAGAAGTCATATATGTCATGATGAATATGGGAAAGGAGATCAACCTTTTTGTTGAGCTTTGTGATTCTCTTTGTGACATCCTTCTTAAAATGTTTAAATTGCTTTTGGAGAGAAGATATGGCCTAGAGGATAAGTTTGAGAGTTTTGGATGATTCACCTTTTTATTTGGTGGAAGGTCTAGGAGGGTGCTCAACTTGAACATGGATAGGTTCACCTTCTTCTTCCATAATATGGTACCTAGGTCTCTTCCTTTCCCTTTGGATAACTCCCTTTCTACCAAATGTGTACTTATAGTGATTATCAACCTTTTGGATACATATAGCATGTTCAAGGTAGTCTAGGTTTATGGAGTTGTAGCCGGATCAAGGGGGTCACTTAGGATTGAAAGATTTTTAGGGGTTGGAAGTCCTAAGTGTCTAACAAGTTGAGTAGTTTAGGAGGATAGAAAGAAGGTTACCGCCTTAAATTTCCCATTATGAATAAAGATGTCTATGAGAAACCTAGCACTTTGGATTGGCTCATTATGCACAATAGCATACAAGAAAAATAAGTCATGTTGAGTAACCTTTTCATTTCCATCACTTCTTTGGTGAAAGGTGTAAGTGATGATTCTATGTAAGACCCAAAAGAGAAGGGTCCTAAAATGGATGGCTTTTGATGACCTATTATTGCATTGGATTTCAATGGATAGTTCACTCCAAAATGATGAATAATTCTTTGAAGGAAAATCCACATCATTATAGGAGAAAGCTCCATGAGTTTGGAATCCCAAAACTTCTCCAAATTCTTCTAAAGAAAGAATAAGATCTTGGTCAAAAAGCCTAAAATAAACTCCATAGAATCCTATAGGTGCATTATAGTTTTTTTCTACACTTAGAGACATTAAGAATTCCCTTGAGAGGCTAGAGTAACCTAGCTCATTAGGAAATGCAAATTGTCTCCACCCAATCCTATCTAGGTAGCTATAGATTTCACCTTGGTTATTTAAGATTAGGAGCATCCCTTCCGCAAGCATTTTGGTTGGTTCTGTAATATCCCAAAATGTGCCTAGAAGTTTTAGTATAATTGTTGTTTTATTTGAATTAAAATGTATATGTTATTGGAAAGAGAAAATAATTTAAAAAGGAGTGTATATGTTGTATATATGGATATATATAACATATACACAAGTCAAATGGATGGTCAAAGGAAGAATATATTTATTTTGGTTATTTATGAAATTACTAAAAAGGGCATGTAAGTGAAAGGAAGTTAAAACAAATAGATGGGGGTATTTAAGTAATTTTCTTTTTGGATTGCTTGGTGGAGGTTTAAAGAGATGAAAAGTTTGATTTTGTTTCTTCATTTTCTTTTCTTCTCCTTTGGTGGCCGGCCATTATCAAGACAAGAGAGCAAGAAGAAGGTTTTGAGTTCTAAGATCAAATTGAAGGAGATTTCAAATAAACAAGTTGGAATTTCAAGAAATTTCATTATTTTGGTAAGTTCTCTCTTGATTGCTCTTGTTGTTTCTGAAGTTATTTTTGAGTTTGATGAAGTGTTGTTGATAATATGGTTAGGATTGCTTGTGGTGTGTTTGTATGTGTTGGAAATGGAATTAAAGATAAGAAGTTAGGTTGGTGTTGGTGATGGAAGAGTAAGAGTTGTGTTTAGTGAAATTTCTTTCTGTTTTACAATTAGTAAAGGCTGTGACTTGTACGATTTTTAATTAAATATAGAAAAATGTTCTTGAAGTGAATTTTTGATATGTTGTGCCTCTATGAGTCTAGAATGACTGAAAAATATGTTGATTCTATTTTGGAATGGTTATGATTTTGGAAAGATTATTTTTATTAGACCTGTTCCAGCAGGTACCTTAACTGAGACAACTATCTTTCGGGATTTTTAATAAAATATAGAAACATAATATCCAATTGAATTTTGGATATGTTGTGTCTTAGTGAGTCTAGTATTTGATAAAAATAATTTGGAACCACGTTGATTGAATTTGATTTATGGAATTCACAAAGTTCAGAACTGCTGCCAGGATACAGGGCAATTGGGGCAGTCTGGTTGGGTGAACTATTTGACCAGGATTTTGTGTTCAGTTTGATCTGAAATTTTAAAGGAATGATTTTAAGATGTAAAACTAAATTCTGTAAAAATTTTAGAGTTTTTAGTCTAGTAGATTATTTTATACAATTTTTCAAAATAAGGATAAAGTGGAGTCTAAAACCAGAATTTACTATTCATATGATCATTTTGCTAATATTCCTTTTGGATTAGGTTGTGAAGAGGTTGAATTGCCCTAACCTAAGTGTTGAGGATTCTTGGAAGAGTAGGTGTATAGATTGGTGTGAGTTGGTTTTAAGGTAAGTACAAACTACATTATTGCATACATTCATATGATATTGAGACTTGAGACATATTTGGTTATAATGTGAATGTTGTGATGAGCATGTAAAATATGTGTTAATGCCATTGATTATATCCATTTGAATAATGAATTGATTAATGTGATTTGAAATATAACGAAATGTGAAATGTGCAAGATGTGATGATGAAATGAAATGTGAAAGATATGATGTTATGAAGAGTTGCTTTATTGTGATTTGAGATCATATGAGATATGAGGCCATGATTGTTGGCTATGATGATGCAAATGAGATGATTGAGACATGGTTGCCTAATTTGCTTATGAAATATAAAATGAATTGAGAAAGAGATTATGAAGAGATGAATGAAATGTTTGTGTGCTTAATATGTTATTCAGATTTCAGAGTTCTGGGTTTGGCGGCATGCCTATGAAATATATGAATAATAGTAACAGTCTTGCCGGGTTGAGGATCTCCTCGAGATTAGTCGGGTTGAGGTCCAAGAGACTGGGTCTGTTACACTTGTTTTGGTAACAGTCTTGCCGGGTTGAGGATCTCCTTGAATCTAGCCAAGTAGAGGTCCAAGAGACTGGGGATGTTACCCTATCCATGGATAGATATATATATATGTGTATATCGCCTACGGGCTTGATGATTATGATTATGGACCAAAGCAGTAACTCTGAACTTTGAATAACATATTAGTGTATTTTGGGCCCATGCTTGTCTTTGTTTTCAATGTGAATCATGAATGTTTTGATTAATTATTAAATAATGTAAAATTGTGAAATATAATATTCTCTTGAATTGATCTTGAATCTTGATTGTGTGACATTAGCATGGCATTAAAGCATCAAAGCACTGTAGTTTGTACCACTAAGCCGTTGGCTTAGCGCGAATATGATTCTTCGCGCAGGTGACAGGGAAGAACCAGAGAGTTCCTCTAGGCCGAGTCGAGCCTAGATTTTGAAGAGTGAATAGTAGGCTTTAAGATCGAAGACTGACTGCCAAACATGTATAAATTTTATGTGTTGTAAAACTTGAGTTTTGATGTATATGAATTTGTAAATATTGTTACTTTCCGTTGCATAGTGAACAAATATTTTATCTACTGTATGTCATAATAAACCTTTACTTTATTTTGTACTAGAAGTGTAAATCCTTTTTGCAGGTTGTAGTTAAGGTTATAAGGGGGATTTATTGGAAGTGTACTGAGAATGATTTTGTTTGCATTGGTTTGTGTAAAAATATTTTCAAAAAAATCAGAAAAAAACCAGTTTTGTCGACACTTGGGATTAAATTTTTAGGCAAAACTATGGCAAAATTTCTGTAAAAATCGGAACTAAAATTTGACTAAGTAAAAGTGGTAGCAACATTAGGATAGTGTGGCGCCTCTACTCAGCTTACACACGTAGGTCGGGAAGGGGTGTTACAATTTTTGGTATCAGAGCCTAGGTTTAAGATTCTCAACCTAGGTGAATTGTAAGGAAAAGAATATTTTGATTTTAAAAGTTGGTTTTTGAATAAAATACATGTTTTGGTATGGCAGTCTTTGATCTTTAATGAGGAATATTCTGCTGTCTTTGCAGATATAGGTAGTAATGGAGTCCCATTCACGTCAGACTGTAAAAGGAAGTGCTGAGAGTGTAGCTCTAGGAGAGAGTAGAGATGGAGCTAGAGTTGACAGAGTTAGTGAGGCACCTGTTTCTGTGCCAGAGAGACCAGCTGCAGAGGAGGGTCCACCGGGTTGGTTGAGGCATGTGGTAGAACTATTTAGACAAGTTCCAGTGCAACCACCACCACAGCCTCAGATGCCGGTAAGACATTATGACAAGTTGAGGAAATATGGGGCTGAAGATTTCTTAGGCACTACCGACCCTGCAGTGGCTGAGCAGTGGTTGGATAGGGTACAGAGGATATTCATTCAGTTGCAAGCCACTTCGGATGAGAAGTTTGACTATGCCAGATCCCTCCTTCAGAAAGATGCCTATGATTGGTGGAAGACTGTCCCTCATGCTATGGATGATCCACCTACACTATCTTATAGTTATTTTCTGAGGGAGTTCGAACAAAAATATACTCCGAGGGAGTATAAAGATTTAAAGAAGATGGAATTCCTGAGTTTGAGGCAAGACAACCGGACGGTGACGGAATATGAGATTGAATACATCCGGTTGAGTGTTTTGTTAGTTTTTGTTATAGATTTGTGTCTTTTTTATTATAATAATTATTGTTTTATTTAGGTATTTTATTAGTTTAAATTGGTTTATTTAGTGTTTTTGTTAATTTTGTAGTTTTAGTTTATTTCAGTGTTTATGTCGTTTTTGATCTAGTTTTTAGTATGGTGTTTATGTTTTGTTGGTTATTGTTTATTTACTTTTTGTTTAAAGTTTGTTTGAGTTTTGATTTAGGTTAAAAAAGCCAAGGAACCAAGACTGAAGAAGAAGAAATCATCACAGTAGGCGACACATGCAAGCAACACGGCCAAGTCACCTCAAACATGGCCATGTCCCTCCAAATATGCTCAAACACGGCCAAGTCATCATAGTAGGCGACACATGCAAGCGACATGGCCATGTCACTTGGCCATGTCTCTCCAAAATGAAGCAACATGGCCAAGTCACCTCAAACATGGCCATGTCCCTCCAAAAATGCTCCAACACGGCCAAATCACTTCTGACTTGGCCGTGTCTCACCAATTCCAAAGGCAAAGAAGACTAAAGAATCACAGTGGTGGACACAGGCAAGGGACACGGCCAAGTCATGTGGCCGTGTCCCTCAATCATAGTGCAACACGGCCAAGTCACTCATGACTTGGCCGTGTCACTCAACTAAAGAAGAAAGAAGAGAGAAACAAGCAGAGGCGGACACTGGCAAGGGACACGGCCGTGTCTTGTGGCTGTGTCCCTCCAACAAGCCCTCACACGGCCGTGTCCCTCATCACCTGGCCGTGTCCCTCATGAACCAAACGCGCACCGAATTTTAAAGCCGACGTTTCGTATAAAAACAAAAAGAAAAGTTAGGGTTGGAGAGTTGACGATTTAGAACGGATTTGGAGCAAAGTTTTCAGCCGTCAAGAGCAAAGTTAGGGTTTTAAACATTTGTTTTCTTGATTTTTATTTCACTTTGGATTAAAACTAGTTTAGATTAAATTGTTCTAGCCATCAAGACATCCTTCTTGCAAGATTGAACAAGAGATTCTTCAAAAGCTTCAAGGAGTTTGTAACTTGGTTTTGTTCTTGAACTTATTCTCTTTATTTTCATTGAATGGATATTATCATGTCTATTTTGATTTCTTTGAACATTAATAAGATGAATATGTTTGATTGCATTATGAACTAATTTGATCTAGTCTAGGGTTTGTATGGATCTGCTATGATTGTATGAATTGGTTATTCTCTTAGCTAACAATTTCTTTAGCCTTGATTGAATGGAATATTGTTAATATATAATTGATTGATCACCAATTATGTGTTTTAAGGTATTAGATGATAGATCGAGAGATGAAGTTTAATACTTGAACAATTCAATAAAGGACTTAGGTGAATTAGAAATATAACCTATTAAAAAGATTATTTCACTTATAACAAGATTAGTTGAAAGAGGTTTGAATGCGAGAGCTTATTTCCTTGACTCGATTAGTTGAGTTGTTTGAGATTTATTCTTTGAAATTGAATTAGTTAAGAGGAATAACCGTTCATACATATAAGTAGTAGAGAAGTGCAAACCCTAGACCATTTTATTAAGTGAATCAAAACACAGCTCAATTTACTTTTATTGTTTTAAACTTTAATCAATCTTCTTCATTATTTAGCAATTTATAAATCTCTTTATTACTTGTTAAACATAATCTGATAAGCAATTAACCACTTTAGCTTCCTTGAGAGAACGACTTTGGGGCGATCACCTTTGCTACAGCTACCTCGTATACTTGCGAGTGACGCTTTGTGGTAGAGTTAATTTGAGCGCAACAAGTTTTTGGCGCCGTTGCCGGGGAGGCTAATTGGCGTAATTGTTTATTAAAAAAAAATTATTTTAGATTATTTTTCATTGTTTTCATTTTATTTTATTTTGTCTTTTGCTTTTAATTGTTTCTTTTTCTAGACAATTCTGTTTATGCAAGGCAGGAGATCACTCGAAGGAGAGCTACATCCATTCATTCCAGAAATTCAGAGAGTGAAAAGGAGCAGGGAATAGTTTGAGCTATACACAGGATTTGATACTTCAGAGGAGGACACTTCTGATTTTGAGTTGGAATCTGCACAATCTGTTAAAATGGCTGAAGAAAGACAAAGGACGATGAGAGATTTTGCTAGACCTGTCATTGGAACTTCCACTTCTTGCATAAGACTGACAGATGCAGCAAGGAATTATGAGTTGAAGAACATTCACTACAATATGCTGCCATCATTTTATGGAGTTCCAAATGAAGATCCTTTGAACTTTATTCGGGATTTCTACTCCACCCTCAACACTTTTCCATTGGGAGGATTAACAGAGGATCAGTTGAGGATGAGATGTTTCCCTTATACTTTGAAGGATAGGGCAAAGAGCTGGCTCATGATGTTGCCTGAAAATTCACTGACAACTTGGGAGCAAGTTTATAATAAATTCATGGGCAAGTTCTATTCACATCAGAAGACAGCTGAGTTGAGAGGGAAGATTGCTACATTCTCTCAAATTGAAGGAGAGCCATTTCATGAGGCTTGGGACAGATTTAAAATGTTATTGATCCAGTGTCCACATCATCACTATCCACTTCAACTTCTGAACCAGTTTTTCTATGATGGTTTAACCCAGCAATTTCAGAACACTGTTGATAATGCAGCTGGGGGAGCCATGGGAGAAAAGACAGCAGCTGAAACTTATGATATATTTGAGATGTTGGGAGCTAATTCTCAACAGAAGAGTGTCAGGGGAAGAAGTAAAGGGTTGAATCAGCTAGAAGCCAATAGTGAGATGGTCACTCAGATAGCTGAGTTGACAAAGCAAGTGCAGATGCTGAATATGAAGAACAATATTTCTTCATCCACTCAAGAAATTTGTGGAATTTGTGGAAACTTAGGGCATGGAGCAAATATTTGCCCCTCTGCATTTGATTCCTATGGGAATGAAGCTGAGCAGGTCAATGTTACGGGAGGATTCCAACCTAGGGCCAGAAATGATCCTTACTCCAACACTTACAACCCTGGTTGGAGGAATCACCCAAATTTTTCTTGGGCAAGGAATAATTCTCAGCAGCCTTTCCATTTGCTTCAAGGACAGAATCAAGAGTTGGGCCAATCCTCAAATCAAGGGAAGTCTAGGATAGAGAGCTTGGAGGAAAGTTTACAAGCTTTTATTCAAGTCAGTGCTAAAAATCAAGAGGTGACCAACAAGAGACTGGATTCACTAGAAGCATCTTTTAAGAAGGTGGAGACACAAGTTGGACAACTTGCACAACAGATGAAGATTCAATAAAAGGGGAAATTCCCAAGTCAAACTGAGCAGGCACAATCAGTGACTGTTCTTAGAAGTGGTAAGGAAATTTATAACAATGTTGAAAATGATTCTGTGAATGCAGGTAATAAAGAGAACAAGGAGGAAGGAGAACCAAAGAACAAAGGTGCTGGAGAAAGATCAGTGGAGAAGTCCCCTACAGCAGATCTACATAAGGCAAGCAACCCATACCGGCCACCTGTACCATTCCCTAGCAGGTTGAAGGATGATAAAACAGATAAGTAATTTTCTAACATCTTCAACATGCTGTCTAAGGTAAGTATTAACTTACCCTTACTTGAGGCAATAAAGAATATGTCGGCTTATACCAAGTTCTTCAAAGAGTTGATCACTAAGAAAAAGAGGTATGAGATGAATGAAAAGGTGATAGTTTCAGAGGTAGCTAGTGCTGTTCTGCAGCATAAACTACCTCCCAAACTAAAGGATCCTGGAAGCTTTATAATTCAAATTTCTGTGGGGAATGGCAAAGGAACTGAGGGTATGTGTGATCTAGGAGCTAGTGTGAATTTGATGCCTTATTCTGTGTTTAAAGAATTAGAACTAGGGGAGCTTAAACCGTCAAAAATGGTTTTGCAATTAGCTGATAGGTCTTTTAGATTCCCGAAAGGGGTTATAGAAGATGTGTTAGTTAAAGTTGGTGGTTTGATAGTACCTGTGGATTTCATTGTTCTTGACATGGAAGTAGGTAATTCTTCACCATCTGCACACACCATTCTGCTGGGTAGGCCTTTTATGGCGACTACCAACACTTTGATAGATGTTAAAAATGGAAAATTATCAATGACTGTTTTGGGACAAACTGTGGAATTTTCTATTTTTAACACTTCTCCTATTCCTACAACTGCTTTATATGAGGATTGTTCTTTCATTGATTGTGTTGAAGCAGTTGTTTCAGATGTTGTGTTGCAGACAGACTCCCCAGATAAATTGGAGCTGAAACTGACTTTAGAAGAGGGAGCTAAACCAGTGGGGAAGACCCAAGGGTGCCCTAACCCAGAAGCATTCGAGAGCTCGAGGAACTTTAAGGATCGTACTAAAATATTTCATGACAGATTTACTGTGCGACAGACATTGAGTCCAGGTATGAAAGTTTTACTTTTTAATTATCAACTCAGTCTGTTTCTAGGTAAACCCAAATCTAGATGGAGTGGTCCTTTCGAGGTAACTAAGGTATGTCCTTCTGGTGCCATTGAATTATTTAACTCTAGAACCAATAAGATTTTTAAGACAAATAGAAATAGAGTTAAGCCATATAAAGAAGGATTTCAGGAATTGAGGATCATTGACAGCACTTTGATCCATGATCCCTAGACCTTGCATGATGTCCAGCTTAATGACATTAAAGAAGCGCTTAATGGGAGGCAACCCATCGGTTTGCATTTCTTTTTCTTAGTTATAATTTTATATTTTGCAATTTTGATTTTATGTTTAGTTTAAATAAATAGAAACCCTAAAGCTCTCTTGCATCTTGTTTTTGAACATCTGTGTTAGTGATGGATAGTTAGGTTTTGCCTCACCAGGATATGATGGAAGACAGGTTGTTCTTAATTCTTTCTCTTTATTATTCTTGTTTTCCATTGAGGGCAATGTAAATTCTAAGTATGGGTAAGCTTTGAGCTTTTCTTTAATTTTTGTTTTGGTTGCCTTGGTATGTTTTATTGTGTTGTGCATGGTATAATTGTTGAAAATTTATTGATCTTTTCTGTGATTCTAGCATTATAGTTGAGACTTTAGTATCAGCATAGAAATGAGCATTTGAATTCATTCAGGATCAATTTTCACATTCTGCGGTTCATGACATATAAATCTTTGAGAACCCACCTTTGTGAGTTTTGAGCCTTATAGATTAAATGATTGATTTTCTTTTCTTAAGTGTGCACCTTCATGATTTTGCATCTCTAGAGTTTGCTTTTGCATACTGATTGAACTCACATTATGATTTAATCTCAAGTTTTAAAATGATGAAGGCAAATTAGGTTAGCCCCTTTAGCTTAAAAAGACTTCCCTTAATATTGATTTTCTTAGTGAGCCAAGTTGAGCCATTACCTTTTCTCATTTGATCAACACAATTCTCAACTTAACATGTTCTTATTATCATCATACCTATGCATTAAGGAATGGAGTTTTTATGTTTTGACAATAGGGTGGTTTATTTTAAAGTGTGGGGTAAGCAAGTAAAAAAAAAATGGTATTGCTATTTGGGGTTGAAATGCATACTTTGCATACTGTACTTGATTAAGAGTTGATTATTCTTTTCCTCTACATTTTAAGCTAGATGTTCCATGCAATTCTTAATTTTGTATATATACATATATAAAAAAATGATAAAAGTAAAAAAAAAAGAAAGAGAGAAAATAAAATTCTTAATTTTGTATATATACATATATAAAAAAATGATAAAAGTAAAAAATAAAAAGAAAGAGAGAAAATAAAAGAAAAGTTACATATATATATATATACAAAATTCATATATGTTCTAGCATTGGTTATCAAAAGAAGAATGTTGACTCATGTATTTTTATGCAAGTATGTAAGATTATCAAGGGTTGGTGAGTATGCCATTTGAGGGAGTTATGAGTTCCTTAGCAAGAGTAGTGTTTAAATTAGATACTCCATTTCTTGATGCTCCAGCCTAAATGTCTTTCTCACACCTTTACCTTAGCCCCATTACATCCAAATGAAAGACCTTCGGATTATTTCTTGAGAAAATCAGTGAGGGAGATTGGATAATTAAGCAAGTTTATGGTAGTATGCAGTCATGAATGGTTTGAGTGATTAACTTTTGAAATTGAGTGAAACACTTAGATGAGAGATAAGATTTGTATGTCTGGATTAATGAATGAGTTAAGAAAATCTTGATTGAAGGATATTGCAATTATTTATGTCTGATGTCTTAAAGGATTTCATCTTACATGTTGGAATTATAGTTAAGGTTGTTTGAGTTTTTAATTTATGCCATGTGAATTTGCTTGAGGACAAGCAAAGTTGTAAGTGTGGGGTAGTTGTTTTGTTAGTTTTTGTTATAGATTTGTGTCTTGTTTATTATAATAATTATTGTTTTATTTAGGTATTTTATTAGTTTAAATCGGTTTATTTAGTGTTTTTGTTAATTTTGTAATTTTAGTTTATTTCAGTGTTTATGTCATTTTTGATCTAGTTTTTAGTATGGTGTTTATGTTTTGTTGGTTATTGTTTATTTACTTTTTGTTTAAAGTTTGTTTGAGTTTTGTTTTAGGTTAAAAAAGCCAAGGAACCAAGACTGAAGAAGAAGAAATCATCACAGTAGGCGACACATGCAAGCAACACGGCCAAGTCACCTCAAACATGGCCATGTCCCTCCAAATATGCTCAAACACGGCCAAGTCATCATAGTAGGCGACACATGCAAGTGACATGGCCATGTCACTTGGCCATGTCTCTCCAAAATGAAGCAACACGGCCAAGTCACCTCAAACATGGCCATGTCCCTCCAAAAATGCTCCAACACGGCCAAATCACTTCTGACTTGGCCGCAGGCAAGAGACACGGCCAAGTCATGTGGCCGTGTCCCTCAATCATAGTGCAACACGGCCAAGTCACTCATGACTTGGCCGTGTCACTCAACTAAAGAAGAAAGAAGAGAGAAACAAGCAGAGGCGGACACTGGCAAGGGACACGGCCGTGTCTTATGGCCGTGTCCCTCCAACAAGCCCTCACACGGCCGTGTCCCTCATCACCTGGCCGTGTCCCTCATGAACCAAACGCGCACCGAATTTTAAAGCCGACGTTTCGTATAAAAACAAAAAGAAAAGTTAGGGTTGGAGAGTTGACGATTTAGAACGGATTTGGAGCAAAGTTTTCAGCCGTCAAGAGCAAAGTTAGGGTTTTAAACATTTGTTTTCTTGATTTTTATTTCACTTTGGATTAAAACTAGTTTAGATTAAATTGTTCTAGCCATCAAGACATCCTTCTTGCAAGATTGAACAAGAGATTCTTCAAAAGCTTCAAGGAGTTTGTAACTTGGTTTTGTTCTTGAACTTATTCTCTTTATTTTCATTGAATGGATATTATCATGTCTATTTTGATTTCTTTGAACATTAATAAGATGAATATGTTTGATTGCATTATGAACTAATTTGATCTAGTCTAGGGTTTGTATGGATCTGCTATGATTGTATGAATTGGTTATTCTCTTAGCTAACAATTTCTTTATCCTTGATTGAATGGAATATTGTTAATATATAATTGATTGATCACCAATTATGTGTTTTAAGGTATTAGATGATAGATCGAGAGATGAAGTTTAATACTTGAACAATTCAATAAAGGACTTAGGTGAATTAGAAATATAACCTATTAAAAAGATTATTTCACTTATAACAAGATTAGTTGAAAGAGGTTTGAATGCGAGAGCTTATTTCCTTGACTCGATTAGTTGAGTTGTTTGAGATTTAATCTTTGAAATTGAATTAGTTAAGAGGAATAATCGTTCATACATATAAGTAGTAGAGAAGTGCAAACCCTAGACCATTCTATTAAGTGAATCAAAACACAGCTCAATTTACTTTTATTGTTTTAAACTTTAATCAATCTTCTTCATTATTTAGCAATTTATAAATCTCTTTATTACTTGTTAAACATAATCTGATAAGCAATTAACCACTTTAGCTTCCTTGAGAGAACGACCTTGGGGCGATCACCTTTGCTACAGCTACCTCGTATACTTGCGAGTGACGCTTTGTGGTAGAGTTAATTTGAGCGCAACATTGAGTCGTTATGCGGGGGGAATTATTTCTGATGAAATAGATAGGTGCAGAAGGTTTGAGGAGGGATTGAGGCCCTCTATTATGTGCATCATGGCTGGTTCTCTGTACCAAGATTTCTCTCAGCTTGTTGCAGCAGCTAGGAGCGTTGAGAGAGCGCAGAGCATTGCACCAGCTGCTTCTGAGGAGGAGACCAGGGTTAGGAGACCCCAGTTTGAGGCAGGGTCTTCATCTGTGAAGAGGGGGAGAGGAAGTTTTGTTTCGAGAATCAGTAGGAGTCAGTATCAGAGATAGAGATCGAGACCTACACCTTCTATAGCTAGTGCTCCAACTCCGATGGTTCAAAGATCCATTCCCCCTATATGTGTTCATTGTGGTGGAAGACATGGGGGTGTTTGTTGGAAATATAGTGGATCAGCTGTGTGTTTTCGATGTGGATCGCCTGATCATTTTATTAGGGAGTGTCCTGAGATGTAGGAGCACAGGCAGGCTGAGTCTACAGCCTCTCGACCCAGTGTCAGCAAAGGTGGTCGAGGAGGTAGAGGTTTCAGTAGGGGTGGTCGATCCGGGTATAGTCAGAGAGGAGGATCATCATCCGGAGGCAGTAGGCCAGATGAAGCCGGATCTTCTCAGAGGGTGTATGTGATGCAGAGGCAGCCAAATGCTTCAGCAGTTATAGCTGGTACATTTTCTTTATTTGGCATTTCAGTACTTGCTTTGATTGATCCAGGATCTACTCATTCATATATTAGTGCATCTATCTTGCCTGTGTCTGAATTGCATTATGAGTCCTTAGGATTTGATGTCTTGGTGACAAATCCTTTAGGACATAGTGTGGTTGTTAGTAAGGTGCAAACGTGATAATGCAGTTGGGGTGCAAGGTGAGAAGTTTCTTGGTGATCTGATTGAAATGCCTTTTAAAGAATACGATTTGATTTTAGGCATGGATTGGCTGTCTAAGCATGGAGCTGTGGTAGATTGTCAAAAGAAATGTGTTACTTTGAGAACTGGTGATGGTAGAAGTATATTAGTATCTAGTGAGCAAAGACAACTTGCATCTTTGTTGGTTTCAGCTGTAACAGCTAGAAGGTTGATTAGAAAGGGGTGTGATGCTTTTCTTGCTCATGTGGTGGATACTAGAGTAGCGGGTTCTCAACTTAATAATATAACCACAGTTGTAGATTTTCTGGATGTGTTTCCTGAGGAGTTGCCAGGGTTACCCCCTAAGAGAGAGGTTGAGTTTGGTATCGATTTGTTGCCTGGTACCACTCCCATCTCTATCACTCCATATCGAATGGCACCTGCTGAATTGAGAGAGTTGAAGGTGCAGTTGCAGGAGTTGTTGGATAAAGGGTTTATTCGCCTTAGTATTTCTCCGTGGGGAGCTCCTGTGTTGTTTGTGAAGAAAAAGGATGGTACTTTGAGATTGTGCATCGATTATAGGCAATTGAACAAAGTAACTATCAAGAATAAGTATCCTTTTCCTCGAATTGATGATCTCTTTGATCAGTTGAAGGGAGCAGCGGTGTTTTCCAAAATTGATTTGAGATCAGGGTACCATCAATTGAGGGTTAGAGCTGAAGATATTTCTAAGACAGCTTTCCGCACAAGATATGGGCATTATGAGTTCTTGGTAATGCCTTTTGGATTGACGAATGCACCTGCAGCTTTCATGGATTTAATGAATAGGGTGTTTAGGCCCTATCTGGATCAGTTTGTGGTGGTTTTCATTGATGATATTTTGGTGTATTCGCATAATGAGGAGGAGCATGACAAGCATCTACGAATGGTATTACAGATCTTGAGAGAGAAGCAGTTGTATGCTAAGTTGTCAAAGTGTGAGTTTTGGCTTGACCAAGTAACTTTTCTCGGTCATATAGTTTTAGCAGATGGTATAAGAGTTGATCTGAGTAAAGTTGAGGCCATTTTGAATTGGAGTCCACCAAAGTCAGTGACTGAAGTTAGAAGTTTTCTGGGTTTAGCAGGCTATTATCGAAGGTTTGTGAAAGGTTTTTCTTTGATAGCTACTCCACTCACCATATTACTTCGAAAGGGAGTTAGATTTGTGTGGACAGATCAGTGTCAAGCTAGTTTTGATCAGTTGAAAGAAATGTTGACTCAAGCACCTGTTCTTACTTTACCCGTGGAAGATAAACCTTATGTAATTTATAGCGATGCTTCACATAATGGTTTAGGATGTGTCTTGATGCAAGAGGGTAAAGTTGTAGATTATGCTTCTCGGCAGTTGAAGTCGTATGAGCTCAATTATCCAACACATGATCTGGAATTGGCAGCTATAGTATTTGCTTTGAAGATTTGGCGACACTACTTGTACGGAGAGAAATGTTTTATTTATACAGATCACAAAAGTTTGAAATATTTGGGTGTTCAGAAGGAGCTGAATCTTCGGCAAAGGCAATGATTAGAACTGATTAAAGACTATGATTGTTTGATTGATTACCATCCTGGTAAGGCGAATGTAGTTGCTGATGCCTTGAGTCGGAAGTCTCTGGCAGGTTTGGCTGTTTATTCGCTCTCGTTTCTTATTGAGTTGAGAGCGTTACATGCTAGTTTTGAAGCATGTGATGATGGTGCATTGTTGGCTCAGTTGCAATTGAGACCAGTATTGTTAGATCAGATTAAGGAGGCTCAATTGACAGATGAGAAAATTCAGAAGATTGTTTCAGATTGCCAAAACGGGGAGAGCCGAGATTTCTTTGTGAGAAGTGATGGTAGCCTTTGGTTTAAGGATAGATTGTGTGTTCCTAATGATGCTAAATTAAGAAAGATTATTTTAGAAGAAGCACATCAGTCGGTTTTTGCTATACATCCAGGAAATACAAAGATGTACCATGATTTGAAACAGCATTATTGGTGGTCAGGTATGAAAAGAGACATAGCGGAGTTTGTATCCAAGTGTCTCACTTGTCAGAGGGTGAAAGCTGAGCATCAAGTTCCAACAAGGTTGCTTCAACCTTTATCAGTGCCTGAATGGAAATGGGAGAGAGTGACAATGGATTTTGTGTCTGGTTTACCTTTGACACAGAGGAAGCATGATGCTATTTGGGTGATTGTTGATAGGTTGACAAAGACAGCTCATTTTCTTTCGGTTCGGATGGACTATTCACTTGAGAAGTTGGCTGAGCTGTATATTAGTGAGATAGTGAAGTTGCATTGAGTTCCAATTTCTTTAGTGTCTGATCGAGATACTAGATTTACTTCAAGATTTTGGAAGAGTTTACATGGTGCTTTGGGTTCTCGATTGCATTTTAGCACTGCTTTTCATCCGCAGACAGATGGGCAGTCAGAGAGAGTGATACAGATTATTGAGGATATGTTGAGAAGCTGTGTCATTGATTTCTCTAGAAGTTGGCACAGATTTTTGCCACTTGTAGAATTTGCTTACAACAACAGTCATCAAACCAGTATTGGCATGACACCATTTGAGGCATTGTATGGAAGAAGATGTAGAATGCCTCTATGTTGGAATGAAATTGGAGAGGGCAAATTAATTGGTCCTGATTTGGTTAAAGAAACTGAAGAGAAAGTGAAGATAATTCGGGATCGGTTAAAGACAGCTTCAGATCGACAGAAATCTTATTCAGATTTGAAGAGAAGAGACATAGAATTCGATGTTGGAGATAAAGTATTTTTGAAAGTGTCTCCTTGGAAAAGGATATTGAGATTTGGTCATAGAGGGAAGCTGAGTCCTCATTTTATTGGACCATATGAAATTCTAGAAAGAGTTGGGCCAGTTGCTTATCGTCTTGCTTTGCCACCTGAGTTGGATAGAATCCATAATGTATTCCATGTTTCTATGTTGCGGAGGTATAGATCGGATCCATCTCATATCTTGCCAATTGAATACATTGAAGTGAGTTTGGATCTGACATTTGAAGAAGAACCAGTTGCTATTTTGGCACATGAAGTGAAAGAATTGAGAAATAAGAAAGTGCCATTGGTGAAAGTTCTATGGAAGAATCATGGGAGAGAAGAGGCAACTTGGGAGAGCGAGCAAGCAATGCAAGATCAGTATCCTCAACTGTTTTAGACATAATATCAGGTAATTTCGAGGATGAAATTTCTTTTTAGAGGGGGAGAATTGTAATATCCCAAAATGTGCCTAGAAGTTTTAGTATAATTATTGTTTTATTTGAATTAAAATGTATATGTTATTGGAAAGAGAAAATAATTTAAAAAGGAGTGTATATGTTGTATATATGGATATATATAACATATACACAAGTCAAATGGATGGTCAAAGGAAGAAGATATTTATTTTGGTTATTTATGAAATTACTAAAAAGGGCATGTAAGTGAAAGGAAGTTAAAACAAATAGATGGGGGTATTTAAGTAATTTTCTTTTTGGATTGCTTGGTGGAGGTTTAAAGAGATGAACAGTTTGACTTTGTTTCTTCATTTTCTTTTCTTCTCCTTTGGTGGCCGGCCATTATCAAGACAAGAGAGTAAGAAGAAGGTTTTGAGTTCTAAGATCAAATTGAAGGAGATTTCAAATAAACAAGTTGGAATTTCAAGAAATTTCATTATTTTAGTAAGTTCTCTCTTGATTGCTCTTGTTGTTTTTGAAGTTATTTTTGAGTTTGATGAAGTGTTGATGATAATATGGTTAGGATTTCTTGTGGTGTGTTTGTATGTGTTGGAAATGGAATTAAAGATAAGAAGTTAGGTTGGTGTTGGTGATGGAAGAGTAAGAGTTGTGTTTAGTGAAATTTCTTTCTGTTTTACAATTAGTAAAGGCTGTGACTTGTACGATTTTTAATTAAATATAGAAAAATGTTCTTGAAGTGAATTTTTGATATGTTGTGCCTCTATGAGTCTAGAATGACTGAAAAATATGTTGATTCGATTTTGGAATTGTTATGATTTTGGAAAGATTATTTTTATTAGACCTGTTCCAGCAGGTACCTTAACTGAGCAGCTATCTTTCGGGATTTTTAATAAAATATAGAAACATAAGATCCAATTGAATTTTGGATATGTTGTGGCTTAGGGAGTCTAGTATTTGAGAAAAATAATTTGGAACCACGTTGATTGAATTTGATTTATGGAATTCACAAAGTTCAGAACTGCTGCCAGGATGCAGGGCAATTGGGGCAGTCTGGTTGGGTGAACTATTTGACCAGGATTTGTGTTCAGTTTGATCTGAAATTTTAAAGGAATGATTTTAAGATGTAAAACTAAATTCTGTAAAAATTTTAGAGTTTTTAGTCTAGTAAATTATTTTATACAATTTTTCAAAATAAGGATAAAGTGGAGTCTAAAACCAGAATTTACTATTCATATGATCATTTTGCTAATATTCCTTTTGGATTAGGTTGTGAAGAGGTTGAATTGCCCTAACCTAAGTGTTGAGGATTCTTGGAAGAGTAGGTGTATAGATTGGTGTGAGTTGGTTTTAAGGTAAGTACAAACTACATTATTGCATACATTCATATGATATTGAGACTTGAGACATATTTGGTTATAATGTGAATGTTGTGATGAGCATGTAAAATATGTGTTAATGCCATTGATTATATCCATTTGAATAATGAATTGATTTGTAATATCCTCATTTATGCCCTAGAAGTTTTGCATATTGTTGTTGTTGTTATTGTTATATATTGGATTGAATATATGTGTTAAATTGTAAGAGAAAAGAAATTGAGAAGAGAAAGTATATGTATATGTATTTTGGGAAGAAATAGGGTTTAGAGACAAATTTATATGTTGTGTATATGTTAATATATATGACATATAAAGTGGTCAAAAGGCTTGGTCAATGCAAGAGAAGATATTTATTTGAGATTGGTAAATTACTTAATTGGGCACATATAAGACAAAAAGATAATTATGTGAATAAGGGCACTTTGGTAATTGCTTGGATAAAATCACATGGTGGATATTTAAAGAAGGTTTGACTTGTGTTTTCTTCATCATTTCTTCTTCTTCTTCTTGTTGATGGCCGGCCCTCCATAGCCAAAGAGAAAGAAAGAGACAAGTGATGGTTTTGATGATTTCAAGCTTAAATTGAAGAAAGATTAAGTGTTCAAGTGTTGATTTAAGAAGTTTTTAACTAAGGTAAGATCTTTTCTCTAATTTCTTCAATTCTTTTGAAGTGGTATGATTAAGTTGCTTATGGTATGATTGTAAGTATTGATTTTTCTTGATAGATGAGAAGTTGGGTTGGTGTGGGTGATGGAAGAGTAAGATTGGTGTTTAGTGAAATTGTTTCTGTTTTAGGATTAGTAAAGGCTGTGACTTGTATGATTTTTAATTAATTTTAGAAACATTTTCTTGAAGTGAATTTTTGATATGTTGTGCCTCTATGAGTCTAGAATGACTGAAAAATATGTTGATTCGATTTTGGAATGGTTATGAGTTTAGAAAGATTATTTTTATTTGACCTGTTCCAGCAGGTACCTTAATTGAGACAGCTCTATTTCGGGATTTTTAATAAAATGTAGAAAAATCATATTCAATTGAATTTTGGATATGTTGTTGCTTAGTGAGTCTAGTATTTGAGAAAAATAATTTGGAACCACGTTGATTGAATTTGATTTATGGAATTCACAAAGTTCAGAACTGCTGCCAGGATGCAGGGCAATTGGGGCAGTCTGGTTAGGTGAACTATTTGACCAAGATTTTGTGTTCAGTTTGATCTGAAATTTTAAAGGGATGATTTAAGATACAAAACTAAATTCTGTAAAAAATTTAGAATTTTTAGTCAAGTAGATTATTTTATACAATTTTTCAAAATAAGGATAAAATGGAGTCTAAAACCAGAATGTATTATTTATATGAATCATATCAATTGTTCTTTGCCCTAATTGCATTGTTGAGATTGAGCAATGTTATGTTATGCATTGTGAATGGTTATGTATTTCATGAATGATATACATTGAAATTGAAATGATAATTCAAATAAGACATGATATGAGACAATGCCATTGTGATTGGCTATGATGATGATATTGAAAGAAAGAAGGCATGTTTGCCTAAATGTGATGAGAATTTGAGAATGGAAATGGTAAGTATATAATAAATGAATTGTTTGTTTAATATGTTATTCAGTTTCAGAGTTCTGGATTTGGGTGGCATGCCTAAGAAATGATGAAAGGTAACAGTCTTGCCGGGTTGAGGATCTCCTCAAATGTGTTGAGTTGATGGTCCAAGAGACTGGGTCTGTTACACTATGAGAATTGTGAATATGAAATATATGATTTATAACAGTCTTGCCGGGTTGAGGATCTCCTCAAATGTGTTGAGTTGATGGTCCAAGAGACTGGGTCTGTTACACTATGAGAATTGTGACTATGAACCAAAGCAGTAACTCTGAACTCTGAATATCGTATTAAATACTTGTTGGGCCCATAGGTGTCAAGGTTATATGAATGTCCTAAATAATGTTATGAGTTAATGAAATAAGATGTTGGTTGTTGAGTAATGTTGAATGTGGAAAGATGTTGAAATGTGGTATGCTCATATGACTATGATTTGTGAAATGCATAATTATGTGTTAACTTTATATTTATAATGTTGATCTTATCAATAGCATATGTGGCATTGTATTGCATTAAGGCATACTATTAGCATGTTTTATCTTACTAAGCCGTTGGCTTAGCGCGATAGTGTTTAATCGCGCAGGTAATAGAGTGGACAGAGTTGAACCCGAGAGTTCTTCAAGACCAAGTGAGAGTAGACCTTGTTGAATCCATTTTGGGAGCTTAAAGATCAGAGCAAACTTGCCAATCATGTATATTTCTTTATATTTTGTAAAGAAATGTTTAATATGTAAATATGTAAATATTTTATAACTTTCGCTGTGTAATATTTAAAAATGGGGGATTGTCACAAAACCTTTATTTTATGTTGTACTAGAAGTGTAAATTCTTTTTGCAGGTTGTAGTTGAGGTTACAAGAGGGATTTATTGGGAGTGTACTGAGAATGATTTTGTTTGCATTGGTTTGTGTAAAATGTTTTTAAAAATAAGAAAAAAACCGGTTTTGTCGACACTTGGACTCAATTTTTAGGCGAAACTATGGCAAAATTTTTGAAAAAAAAATCGAAACTAAAATTTGACTAAGTAAAATTGGTAGCAACATTAGGTTAGTGTGGCGCCTCTTCTCAGCTTACATATGTAGGTCGGGAAGGGGTGTTACAATTTTTGGTATCAGAGCCTAGGTATGAGATTCTCAACCTAGGTAAAATGTAATAAAAAGAATATTTTTACTTAAAAAGTGGTTTTGAATAACATATACGTTTGAGATTGGCAGTCTCTGATCTTTAATAAGATATAATCTGCTGTGTTTGCAGTGTTAGGTTGTGATGGATTCTCACTCACGTCAGTCGATTGATGGTAGTGCCGAGAGTATTGCTCCTGCTGAGGGAGCTAGGGTTGATAGTGTTGAGGAGGCACCTGCTTCGGTGTCGGGTAGACCAGCTGGGGAGGAGGTTCCGCCAGCCTGGTTTAGGCCTATGATGGAAGCTATGAGACAAGCACCTGTGCAACCACAGCCACCGCCACCACCCCCTCAGCCTTCAGTACCAGTAAGGCACTATGATAAGCTAAGGAAATATGGAGCAGAGGATTTCTTTGGTACAGTTGATCCGGCTGTAGCAGAACAGTGGCTTGATAGAGTTCAGAGGGTATTTGTGCAGTTGCAAGCCACTTCAGAGGAGAAGTTTGACTATGCAAGATCTTTGCTACAGAAGGATGCCTACGACTGGTGGAAGACAGTGCCCCATTCTATGGATGATCCACCAACCTTGTCTTATGCGGATTTTCTGAGAGAATTTGAGTTGAAGTATACTCCTAGGGAGTATAAAGATGGGAAGAAAAGAGAGTTTCTAGATTTGAAGCAAGATCATCGGACCGTAACTGAGTATGAAGTGGAGTTTATTCGACTGAGCCAGTATGCTGGGGGCATCATTGCTGATGAGATTGATAGATGTCGGCGATTTGAGGAGGGATTGAGGCCCTCGATCATGTGCTTAGTGGCTGGATCTAGATATCAGGATTTCTCACAGCTTGTGGCAGCAGCTCGAAGTGTAGAGCGAGCTCAAGTTATTGCAGCTGCTTCAGAGGAAGAGGTTAGGGTTAGGAGGCCCCAGTTTGAGGCAGGGTCTTCTTCTGCAAAGAGGGGTAGAGGAAGTTTTGTTCCTCGGAGTAGTAGGAGCCAGAGACCAGCGGGTAGGTCAGTGCAGTTCCAGAGGCAGAGATTTAGACCTGCAGCTTCGGTAGCGAGTGCTCCTACTCATGGAATTCAGAGATCCACCTTACCTGTGTGTGACCAGTGTGGTGGAAGACATGGGGGCGTTTGTTGGAGGTACAGTAGATCAGCTGTATGCTTCAGGTGTGGATCACCTGACCACTTTGTGAGAGACTGTCCTGAGAGGCAGGAGCTGATGCCAGTGGATTCTGCTGCTTCTCGAGCTAGTGTGAGGGGAGGCAGAGGAGGCAGAGGTGCCAGCCGGGGAGGTAGACCAGGATTCAGTTCTAGAGGAGGTGCTACATCCAGGGAGGGTAGACCAGAGGAGGTTGGATCTTCCCAGAGGATGTATGTTATGCAGAGGCAGCCAGATACATCGGCAGTCATAGCTGGTACTTTTTCTTTATTTAATACTCCAGTACTTGCTTTGATTGATCTGGGTTCCACGCATTCATATGTTAGTGTATCTGTTTTGCCTGTCTCTGATTTGAATGCTGAGTCCCTAGGATTTGATGTGTTGGTGACAAATCCGTTAGGGCATAGTGTGGTTGTGAGTAAGGTGCATAGAGATAGTGCAGTAGTGGTGCAGGGTGAGGAGTTCTTAGGGGATTTGATTGAGATGCCATTTAAGGAATATGATGTGATCTTAGGTATGGATTGGCTATCTCGACATGGAGCTGTGGTAGATTGTAAGAAGAAAATTGTTTCTTTGAAAACTGTTGATGGTAGAGAGGTGATAGTATCTAATGAGCAGGAACAGCTAGCCTCCTTATTTGTTTCAGCTGTTGCAGCCAGGAGGTTGATTAGAAAGGGATGTGAAGCCTATCTTGCTCATGTGGTAGATACTAGAGTAAGAAGTTCTCCCATTGATAGCATTGCCACAGTTGCAGAGTTCCCAGATGTGTTTCCAGAGGAGTTGCCAGGATTGCCTCCTGAGAGAGAGGTGGAGTTCGGTATTGAATTGTTGCCTGGTACCACTCCTATCTCTATTACTCCTTATAGAATGGCACTAGCAGAATTGAGGGAGTTGAAAGTGCAATTACAGGAGTTGTTGGACAAAGGATTTATTCGCCCTAGTGTTTCTCCTTGGGGAGCTCCTGTTCTATTTGTGAAAAAGAAAGATGGTACTATGAGGTTGTGTATCGATTATAGGCAATTGAATAAAGTGACTATTAAAAATAAATATCCTTTGCCTAGAATCGATGATCTCTTTGATCAGTTGAAGGGAGCGTCAGTGTTCTCCAAAATTGATTTGAGATCTGGGTATCATCAGTTGAGAGTCAAAGCTGAAGATGTTCCTAAGACCGCCTTTCGGACCAGGTATGGGCATTATGAATTTTTAGTTATGCCTTTTGGTCTGACGAATGCACCTGCAGCTTTCATGGATTTGATGAATAGGGTGTTTAGGCCCTATTTGGATCAGTTTGTAGTGGTCTTCATTGATGATATACTGGTGTATTCGCGGAATGAGGAGGAACATGATATGCATCTGCGGATTGTGTTGCAGATTTTGAGAGAGAGGCAGTTGTTTGCTAAATTGTCGAAGTGTGAGTTCTGGTTGGATCAGGTAGCTTTTCTCGGACATGTTGTTTCAGCAGAAGGCATTAAAGTTGATCCGAGCAAAGTTAAAGCTGTATTGAATTGGAATCCACCTAAATCAGTGACAGAGATTAGAAGTTTTCTGGGTTTGGCAGGCTATTACCGGCGGTTTGTGAAAGGGTTTTCTTTGATAGCTACTCCACTCACCAGATTGCTTCGTAAGGGAGTGAGATTTGTGTGGACGGATCAGTGTCAGGCTAGCTTTGAGCAGTTGAGAGAAATGTTGACTCAAGCGCCTGTTTTAACTTTACCTGTTGAAGGCAAACCATATGTGATCTACAGTGATGCTTCACATAGAGGTTTGGGGTGTGTATTGATGCAGGAAGGGAAAGTTATAGCTTATGCATCTCGACAGTTGAAACCGCATGAGCTTAACTATCCGACCCATGATTTGGAATTGGCTGCCATTGTTTTTGCATTGAAGATTTGGCGCCATTATCTGTTTGGGGAGAAATGTTTCATCTACACTGATCACAAGAGTTTGAAGTATTTGGGTGTCCAGAAAGAACTCAATCTTCGTCAGAGGAGATGGTTAGAATTGATTAAAGACTACGATTGCTTGATTGACTATCATCCAGGTAAAGCAAATGTTGTTGCTGATGCCTTGAGTCGGAAGTCTTTAGCTGGTTTAACAGTTTACTCGCTCTCGTTGCTTGTTGAGTTGAGAGCATTGCATGCCAATTTTGTACCTTGTGTTGATGGTGCATTATTGGCACAGTTGCAATTGAAGCCGATTTTGTTGGATCAGATCAAAGAGGCTCAATTGGCTGATAAGAAAATTCAGAAGATTATTTCAGATTGTCAGAATGGGAAGACTAGAGATTTTGTTGTGAAAGATGATGGGAGTCTCTGGTTTAAGAACCGATTGTGTGTACCCGATGATGCTGATTTGAAAAGAGTCATTTTAGAAGAAGCTCATCAGTCAATGTTTGCTATGCATCCGGGTAATACGAAGATGTATCATGATTTGAGACAGCATTATTGGTGGATTGGTTTGAAGAGAGACATTGCAGATTTTGTGTCGAAATGTCTCACTTGTCAGAAGGTTAAAGCAGAGCATCAAGTTCCAACCGGGTTGCTTCAACCATTGTCAGTGCCAGAATGGAAGTGGGAAAGAGTGACAATGGATTTTGTGTCTGGTTTGCCATTGACACAAAAGAAGCATGATGCCATATGGGTGATTGTGGATAGATTGACTAAAACAGCTCATTTCCTTCCGGTTCGAATGGATTACTCTTTGGAGAGATTGGCTGAGTTGTATATCCATGAGATTGTGAAACTGCATGGTGTTCCAACTTCTTTAGTGTCTGATCGAGATCCCAGGTTTACTTCCAGATTTTGGAAGAGTTTGCATAGTGCTTTGGGTTCTCGACTGCACTTCAGCACTGCTTTTCATCCACAGACGGATGGACAGTCAGAGAGGGTGATACAGATTATTGAGGACATGTTGAGAAGCTGTGTCATCGATTTCTCTGGAAGTTGGGATAGGTTTTTACCTCTTGTGGAGTTTGCTTACAACAACAGTCACCAATCCAGCATTGGTATGGCACCGTTTGAAGCATTGTATGGCAGACGGTGTAGGACACCTCTTTGTTGGAATGAGCTTGGAGATAATAAGTTGGTTGGTCCTGATTTGATTCAAGAAACTGAAGAAAAAGTAAAGTTGATTCGAGGCAGGTTAAAAGCAGCTTCAGACCGACAGAAGTCTTATGCAGATCTGAAGAGGAGAGATATAGAGTTTGATGTTGGAGATAAGGTATTTTTGAAAGTGTCTCCTTGGAAGAAGATTTTGAGGTTCGGTCGGAAAGGAAAATTGAGTCCTCGTTTCATTGGGCCGTATGAAGTGTTAGAAAGAGTTGGGCCAGTGGCGTATCGACTTGCTTTGCCACCTGAGTTGGATCGTATTCATAATGTATTCCATGTTTCTATGTTGAGGAGATATAGGTCGGATCCATCTCATGTGTTGCCATTTGAATCTATTGAAGTGAGCCCAGACTTGACATTTGAAGAGGAACCAGTTGCTATCTTGGCACGGGAAGTGAAAGAGTTGAGAAACAAGAGAGTGCCATTGGTGAAGATTTTGTGGAAAAATCAGGGAAAAGAAGAAGCAACTTGGGAAAGTGAACAATCCATGCGAGAACAGTATCCGCAGTTGTTTCAGAGTTGATATCAGGTAATTTCGATGACGAAATTTTCTTTTTAGAGGGGGAGAATTGTAATATCCTCATTTATGCCCTAGAAGTTTTGCATATTGTTGTTGTTGTTATTGTTATATATTGGATTGAATATATGTGTTAAATTGTAAGAGAAAAGAAATTGAGAAGAGAAAGTATATGTATATATATTTTGGGAAGAAATAGGGTTTAGAGACAAATTTATAAGTTGTGTATATGTTAATATATATGACATATAAAGTGGTCAAAAGGCTTGGTCAATGCAAGAGAAGATATTTATTTGAGATTGGTAAATTACTTAATTGGGCACATATAAGACAAAAAGATAATTATGTGAATAAGGGCACTTTGGTAATTGCTTGGATAAAATCACATGGTGGATATTTAAAGAAGGTTTGACTTGTGTTTTCTTCATCATTTCTTCTTCTTCTTCTTGTTGATGGCCGGCCCTCCATAGCCAAAGAGAAAGAAAGAGACAAGTGATGGTTTTGATGATTTCAAGCTTAAATTGAAGAAAGATTAAGTGTTCAAGTGTTGATTTAAGAAGTTTTTAACTAAGGTAAGATCTTTTCTCTAATTTCTTCAATTCTTTTGAAGTGGTATGATTAAGTTGCTTATGGTATGATTGTAAGTATTGATTTTGCTTGATAGATGAGAAGTTGGGTTGGTGTGGGTGATGGAAGAGTAAGATTGGTGTTTAGTGAAATTGTTTCTGTTTTAGGATTAGTAAAGGCTGTGACTTGTATGATTTTTAATTAATTTTAGAAAAATGTTCTTGAAGTGAATTTTTGTTATGTTGTGCCTCTATGAGTCTAGAATGACTGAAAAATATGTTGATTCGATTTTGGAATGGTTATGAGTTTAGAAAGATTATTTTTACTAGACCTGTTCCAGCAGGTACCTTAATTGAGACAGCTCTATTTCGGGATTTTTAATAAAATGTAGAAAAATCATATTCAATTGAATTTTGGATATGTTGTTGCTTAGTGAGTCTAGTATTTGAGAAAAATAATTTGGAACCACGTTGATTGAATTTGATTTATGGAATTCACAAAGTTCAGAACTGCTGCCAGGATGCAGGGCAATTGGGGCAGTCTGGTTAGGTGAACTATTTGACCAAGATTTTGTGTTCAGTTTGATCTGAAATTTTAAAGGGATGATTTAAGATACAAAACTAAATTCTGTAAAAAATTTAGAATTTTTAGTCATGTAGATTATTTTATACAATTTTTCAAAATAAGGATAAAATGGAGTCTAAAACCAGAATGTATTATTTATATGAATCATATCAATTGTTCTTTGCCCTAATTGCATTGTTGAGATTGAGCAATGTTATGTTATGCATTGTGAATGGTTATGTATTTCATGAATGATATACATTGAAATTGAAATGATAATTCAAATAAGACATGATATGAGACAATGCCATTGTGATTGGCTATGATGATGATATTGAAAGAAAGAAGGCATGTTTGCCTAAATGTGATGAGAATTTGAGAATGGAAATGGTAAGTATATAATAAATGAATTGTTTGTTTAATATGTTATTCAGTTTCAGAGTTCTGGATTTGGGTGGCATGCCTAAGAAATGATGAAAGGTAACAGTCTTGCCGGGTTGAGGATCTCCTCAAATGTGTTGAGTTGATGGTCCAAGAGACTGGGTCTGTTACACTATGAGAATTGTGAATATGAAATATATGATTTGTAACAGTCTTGCCGGGTTGAGGATCTCCTCAAATGTGTTGAGTTGATGGTCCAAGAGACTGGGTCTGTTACACTATGAGAATTGTGACTATGAACCAAAGCAGTAACTCTGAACTCTGAATATCGTATTAAATACTTGTTGGGCCCATAGGTGTCAAGGTTATATGAATGTCCTAAATAATGTTATGAGTTAATGAAATAAGATGTTGGTTGTTGAGTAATGTTGAATGTGGAAAGATGTTGAAATGTGGTATGCTCATATGACTATGATTTGTGAAATGCATAATTATGTGTTAACTTTATATTTATAATGTTGATCTTATCAATAGCATATGTGGCATTGTATTGCATTAAGGCATACTATTAGCATGTTTTATCTTACTAAGCCATTGGCTTAGCGCGATAGTGTTTAATCGCGCAGGTAATAGAGTGGATAGAGTTGAACCCGAGAGTTCTTCAAGACCAAGTGAGAGTAGACCTTGTTGAATCCATTTTGGGAGCTTAAAGATCATAGCAAACTTGCCAATCATGTATATTTCTTTATATTTTGTAAAGAAATGTTTAATATGTAAATATGTAAATATTTTATAACTTCCGCTGTGTAATATTTAAAAATGGGGGATTGTCACAAAACCTTTATTTTATGTTGTACTAGAAGTGTAAATTCTTTTTGCAGGTTGTAGTTGAGGTTACAAGAGGGATTTATTGGGAGTGTACTGAGAATGATTTTGTTTGCATTGGTTTGTGTAAAATGTTTTTAAAAATAAGAAAAAAACCGGTTTTGTCGACACTTGGGACTCAATTTTTAGGCGAAACTATGGCAAAATTTTTGAAAAAAAAATCGAAACTAAAATTTGACTAAGTAAAATTGGTAGCAACATTAGGTTAGTGTGGCGCCTCTACTCAGCTTACATATGTAGGTCGGGAAGGGGTGTTACATGATTAATGTGATTTGAAATATAACGAAATGTGAAATGTGCAAGATGTGATGATGAAATGAAATGTGAAAGATATGATGTTATGAAGAGTTGCTTTATTGTGATTTGAGATCATATGAGATATGAGGCCATGATTGTTGGCTATGATGATGCAAATGAGATGATTGAGACATGGTTGCCTAATTTGCTTATGAAATATAAAATGAATTGAGAAAGAGATTATGAAGAGATGAATGAAATGTTTGTGTGCTTAATATGTTATTCAGATTTCAGAGTTCTGGGTTTGGCGGCATGCCTATGAAATATATGAATAATAGTAACAGTCTTGCCGGGTTGAGGATCTCCTCGAGATTAGTCGGGTTGAGGTCCAAGAGACTGGGTCTGTTACACTTGTTTTGGTAACAGTCTTGCCGGGTTGAGCATCTCCTTGAGTCTAGCCAAGTAGAGGTCCAAGAGACTGGGTCTGTTACCCTATCCATGGATAGATATATATATATATATGTGTATATCGCCTACGGGCTTGATGATTATGATTATGGACCAAAGCAGTAACTCTGAACTTTGAATAACATATTAGTGTATTTTGGGCCCATGCTTGTCTTTGTTTTCAATGTGAATCATGAATGTTTTGATTAATTATTAAATAATGTAAAATTGTGAAATATAATATTCTCTTGAATTGATCTTGAATCTTGATTGTGTGACATTAGCATGGCATTAAAGCATCATAGCACTGTAGTTTGTACCACTAAGCCGTTGGCTTAGCGCGAATATGATTCTTTGCACAGGTGACAGGGAAGAACCAGAGAGTTCCTCTAGGCCGAGTCGAGCCTAGATTTTGAAGAGTGAATAGTAGGCTTTAAGATCGAAGACTGACTGCCAAACATGTATAAATTTTATGTGTTGTAAACCTTGAGTTTTGATGTATATGAATTTGTAAATATTGTTACTTTCTGTTGCATAGTGAACAAATATTTTATCTACTGTATTTCATAATAAACCTTTACTTTATTTTGTATTAGAAGTGTAAATCCTTTTTGCAGGTTGTCATTGAGGTTATAAGGGGGATTTATTGGAAGTGTACTGAGAATGATTTTGTTTGCATTGGTTTGTGTGAAAATGTTTTCAAAAAAATCAGAAAAAAACCAGTTTTGTCGACACTTGGGATTAAATTTTTAGGCGAAACTATGGCAAAATTTCTGTAAAAATCGGAACTAAAATTTGACTAAGTAAAAGTGGTAGCAACATTAGGATAGTGTGGCGCCTCTACTCAGCTTACACACGTAGGTCGGGAAGGGGTGTTACAGGTTCAAGGGTCTTTTTCTTGACCATATAGCAATTGGTTTTCTCTTCCTCATTTTTGTACTTGGGTTTATGTGGTTGGACACTTTTTCTAGTGAAGTGTTTAGGTTTGGATTGAGGTTGAGGTTCACTAATGACAATCCCTTTACACTTGGTTGTGGTTTTCTTTTTAGTGATTTTGGTTTTGGGTTCCATCCTCAATCAAAAATAAAAGTAAAAGAAAATAGAAATGTAGATTATTGAAAGAAATGTAGAAATAAATAGATTGTTGGTGATTCTTTGAACAAGCAACTTTAAATTGATGAAAAAGCTTTAAAATCTTCTTCTTGAAGAGTAAATTCTTGGAAGATTGTTTGAATATGTGTTTTTGAGTTTGTAAAGATATATTTTCATGCAAAATAGGGATATTTATGGACAAAAATTTGAAACCAGCCATTTTTTACTGTTTGGCGACAAAAAATTTTGAATTTTTTGAAAGTTCCAACGTTTAAAAAAAATCAGTTACACATGTTGTGTGATCGCTCGATTTGTTGGGTGATCACAATCTCAGTTTGGCAAGCTTTCATGGAAGTGCGTGCTCGTACTAGCTTGAGAAAAGTGTATCGGTCGAAAAAATTTTAAAATTCTTAAATATGACCAACTGCACGAGCTATTGTGAGCTCACTGAAGAGAGATGCTTTGAAGCTCGGACTTAGTAGAAATATAAAAGCTCGGGAGAAATGTATTAAGGCCAGGGATAAGATGACTTTTTTGGCTTAAGCTTAGGAAGAACAGACGATGTGCTACCGCTAGGTATATTGGGCCCCAGCACAAACTGCGCCATTTTGGATTTTGAAAAAAAAATTAAGTGCATATGATCAAAATACATTTTGAGATAAATAAAGAATGATTATGCAAGAGATTTTCCATTAATCGTGCCAATATTTTGTTTTATAAAATTCATTCTTTCTTCATTTAAGGGTTTTGTAAAAATATCCTCAAGTTGATTTTGAGTTTCAACAAATTCTAACACTATGTTGTGATTTTGAACATTATCCCTCAAGAAATAATGTTTGATGTCTATATGCTTAGACCTAGAATGATGAATGGGGTTCTTGAATAAATTGATTGAACTAGTGTTATCACATTTAATAGGAATGTGATCAAATGTTTTCCATAGTCAAGCAATTATTGTTTCATCCAAAGAACTTGTGTGCAATAAAAACATACAACATATTCAGCTTCTACGGTAGATAGAGCAACCGACACTTATTTCTTGCTAAACCAAGAAACTAAGCATTCATAAGAAAATGGCATGCTCCGATGGTGTTTTTCCCATCTAGTACGCTACCAAAAAAATCCACATCGAAAAAGCCTAATATGTCAAATGATGTGTTTATAGGATACCATAGACCTAAATATAATGTACCACTCAAGTATTTTAAAATTCTTTTACTTGCATTCAAATATGATTCCCTAGGACAAGATTGAAATCTAGCACACAAATATGCACTATACATTATATCCGGTCTAGATGCAGTTAAGTAAAGTAGTGATCCAATAATACCTCGATATTTCTTCTTATCTACTGCCTTACCACTTTCATCTTTGTCAAGTTTCAAGGATGTTCTCATCGGAGTCTTACTTGATTTGCAACTGTCCATTTCAAACTTTTTTAGAAGTTCCTTTATGTACTTGGATTGATTGATGAAGATCCCATTCTTGCATTTCTTGATTTGTAGTCCAAGGAAGAATTTGAGTTCGCCCATCATGCTCATTTCAAATTTCCTAGTCATATAAGAAGCAAATAACTTGCACAAAGATTCATTAGTAGCAGCAAATATAATGTTATCAACATAAATGTGCACAATTAAAATGGTATGTATTTTCTTTTTAACAAAAAGAGTTGAGTCAACTTTATCTTTTGAAAATCCATTTTCAAGCAAGTATGCACTAAGTCTATCATACCAAGCTCTTGGATCTTGTTTCAATCCATAGAGTGCTTTAGTAAGTTTAAAAACATGATTTGGAAATTTATAATCTTCAAAACTAGAAGGTTGTTCAACATAAACTTCCTCACTTATATGAAATGCACTTTTAACATTCATTTGGAAAAGTTTAAAATTCATGTGACATGCAAATGTAAGTAATATTCTAATGGCTTCTAGTCTAGCAACGGGAGCAAATGTCTCATCATAATCAATGTCTTCCTCTTGGTTATAGCCTTTGGCTACCAATCTATCTTTGTTTATAGTAATGAGACCATTTTCATCAAGCTCATTCCTATATACCCATTTACATCCTATAATTGGATAGTCTTTAGGTTTAGGAACAAGTTCTCATACCTTGTTTCTCTCAAATTGGTTAAGTTCATCTTGCATAGCAATCACCCAACACTCATCACTAAGAGCCTCCTCAATGGTCTTTGGCTCAATTTGAGAAACAAAAGCAATATTAGAACCTAAGTATTTAAATTGAGGTCTAGTAGTTACTCCTTTATAGGTGTCACCAATGAGTAGTTCTTTTGGATGATCCTTCTTGTATTGTCAATCTTTGGGTAGCTCTTGAGACTCTTCTTCTTGTTTATCATGATTGCTCTTTGGAACATTAGTTGTTTCTTGTAGTTCAAATATACCTACAAAATCATTAACAACACTACCTTTCCTTTGATCAAGTTTAGAGTATTCATCAAAACAACATGCATTGATTCTTTAACTACTAGTGTTCTCTTATTAAATACTCTATATGTGTTTAAATCATTTTTGTACTTATTTTTAGTATGATTTTATGTGTGTTTTAGTTAATGTTTTGATTAATTTTTGTTTTAAGTGTGTTTAAAGTGTTTATTTTAGGTTTAGGTGCAAAAAGACCCTTGGAGGATCAAAACAATGCAAGAAAGCATGAACCAAGCAAGACATGGCCAAGCCAAATCAGGCTTGGCCGTGTCCCTCAAAGATTGAAGAGGGCAGAGAGAGACACACCTAGAGACACGGCCAAGCCTCTGGCCATGTCTCACTCAAAGAGCAAATCAAAGAACAAGCCAAAGAAGAGAAGGAAAAGAAGGAAAATGAGCAACCAAGCATGTCAAACACGGCCAAGCTCACTTAAGCTTGGCCGTGTCACTTACCATTCCAAAGAAAGAAAGAAAGAAGAAGCCACAGTGAGGGACACGGCCAACTGTCTTGGCCGTGTCCCATGGAAATCAAGAGACACGGCCAAGCCAACCTTGGCTTGGCCGTGTCACCTCATGGAAAGGAAGAAAAGAAGAAGAGACACGGCCAAGCCACTCTTGGCTTGGCCATGTCACACCAAAAAACGTATAAATTCTTTCGCACGACAGAAAAAAAAAAAGGAGGATGGCTAGGGTTTGAGAAAGAAAGAAAAGAAAAGAGAAGAGGGAGCAAACACACAAGGGGATGAGGAGAGAGTGACACTCTCCTTGTCCCTCATCTTCATCCTCCATCTTCATCTTCTCCATCTTCCATTGATAAGATCTTTGAGGTTCTTTGGGATAAGTTGGGTTAACAAGCTCTTGAAGGTTGAAGAAGCTTCATTGAAAGGATTGGTGACTTGAGAAAGCTCCATTCCATCTTCCAAAGGCACAATCAATTGAAGGGTTGGTGACTTGAGAAAGCTCCATTCCATATTGCAAAAGGGAAATCAACCATTGAAGAGGGCTTGAGTTCTTCCTCAAACATCAAAGTGGAGCTAGGAGGAAGTCTAGTAATCCTACTCTTGGCATCTTCACAAGGGGTTTTTCTATTCTCTCTTTTAATTCATTTCAATATTGTTTTTGCTGTATTAAGAGATTGATATTGCAATGAACAACTTGTATTTGATTTATATTGAGTTGAATGAATGTTTTAATTTGATGATGTTGAGCTAAATACCCATGCCTAGGGTTTGTAGTATATTTGGTTGAATGTTTTGATTTGATATTTACATTGATGTTCCTTGTTGATTGGTTGATTGTATTGTATTAAATGCTAGGTTGATAGATTAGCTACCTATTAATCTTTGAATATTGGATGATGGACAGAGAGGTGAAATTCGATATCGGAACTATATAATCGACCACCCTATGAATGAATTAGAAATATAAGTTATAGGGTTTCATTAATTTGGTAATGTAAAATAATTGGTTATTGCTAATTCATGAATGTGAGAACTAATGAATTGGTAATTGACTAATTAACCTTAAGGAACAAATTAATTACAAGGTTATGTTTATGGATAATTGAGAATTGAGCTTTGATTGAATGGACCTATAACCCTAGGCACTTGCCCAAGAACTGAATTGATCTTGTGCACCCATCACACACATCAATCTCTACGCACGTTACTTTTAGGTTTAAATTAATCTTGCACATTTCATACAACAAACTTCTGCATTTAAATACTTGTCAATCAAGCTATTATGAACCACACCTTCTTGGGGAAACGACCTTGGGGTGATCACCTTTGCTACAGCTACCTCGTATACTTGCGAGTGACGCTTTGTAGTAGTACTTAATTCGAGCGCGACAATATGCTTTGCTAGATGATGAATATCCTAAAAACATGCCTTCATCCGAATTGGATGAGAATTTTCCAAGATTGTCCTTGGTATTCAATATAAATCATTTGATCCAAACACTCTATGTATGAAATTTTGGGTATTCTTCCATTCCATGGCTCATAAGAATTTTTGTTTATCAAAGGCCTTTTGTAAACATGATTTAAAATATAACATGCGGTATTAATGGCTTCTGCTCAAAAGTAAGATGGTAAATCATGCTCATTGAGCATTGTCCTAGCCATTTAAATTAATGTTCTATTTTTTCTTTCAACCACACCATTTTGTTATGGTGTTCTAGGAGTTGAAAAGTTATGTAAAATACTAAACTCGTTGCAAAAGTTTTCAAAGTACACATTTTCAAATTCTTTGCCAAGATCAATTCTAATAGATGTGATTACATAGCCTTTTTTCATTTTGAACTCTTTTTGCAAATATTTTAAAACGATTGAAAGCTTCATTCTTTTGAGCTAAGAAATTAACCCTTATAACCTTGAGTAATGATCAATAAGTTTAAATGCATATAACTTGCCACCTATGGGCGGAGATTTTTGCCCCCACTTCCGATGGAATGATTCTTGCGACTTCGGCATTGTTTAGGCTCAGGGCCTTAGAGAACACAGGCCTAAGCTCGGAGAAAATGGAGTCACCACCCAAATGGGCCGGGAAAAAGAAAGGGGTAGATGACTCAATTCCTAAGGAATTCCCAACCCCCTAATGGGTTTGAAAAGTTGGGTATGTGTGGGGAAGGTGAGAAACGGCCCAGCACCCTTGCAATGCCATATTCATTGGAACCGGCCTCCTTTGCAGGTCTTAATATTATAAAATTCTTAAATATAATGATATTATTCATACTACATGCGATCATATGAATAAATAAATACTTTATTAAAATCACAACAATGTCCAAACAAAATAAATAAATGGACACCCATCCGAGGATGGAAACATGTCCTTACATCGTCTAATATCTAAAACTAGATAGGACACCCGCCGAAAGATGAAAATGTATCCCTTACATTGATTCAAAAATTTTAAAATAAATTAAATTACATGATGCTCACAATACGAGGTACCCAAAAATGGAAACATAACTCTTACAATGTTTTGAAACCAAGGCAAATCAATAAAAGTAACCAACCATTCATCATAAATAAATCATTCATAAAAGACATGAAATATCAATCAAAATATATAATAATCATTCATCTAATTTAAATAAAACAATAACTATATAAATTTAGGGTTTATGCATCAATTAGGATTTTTTGGGTTTTATGTTTAACAATTACGGTTTTGTATTTTAAATACTAGATTAGTCAACTAAGATATATTTAATATGGCTACTGGATGTTTGAATTAAAGATCAGGTTTGAAATAAATTAGGGTTTGAATCTAAAGAATGGAGGTTTTGGATTTAGGGTTTTGGAAGTTGTATGAAACTAATATTAAAGTTTAGAATTTAAATAAAGAAAATTGAAGATCATGAAAATAGGATTTTAAGTTAGGTATTTGGAAAGAATAAGCTATCGTGAATCTTAGAAAAATACAATTGATTATGGTTTTGAGAAAATAGATTATTGTTTTATGGTTTTAGAAAAGTGCAATAGGGTTTTAGACTTCAAAAATTAATTTAATGAGTATTAAGATATTAGGGTTTTGGTTCTTAAAACATATAATTTGGTTTCAACAATTTCATGCTTCTGGAAAATTAATATCAAAATACATTAACAAACATTAAAAAGGAAGAATGTTATGGCTGCTGTGAATACAAGAATTTATTGGTTAAGCTCAAACCTCCGCTGTTGGTTCCACCACAATTTGAATTTTGGTTAAACAATAACAAAGACAGTATGTGTTGCCTTTTGATGGATAGTATGTTGTTTGCTACTTCTTGATCCTTCAAGTCTCAGATTATAAATAATTTGCCAAAAAGAATTTCAATAGTTCCAATTCCAAAAGTCCCCAAAAAATTCAGATCCCTTTTCAGTGTGTTTTAATGTGGTATTTATAGGCAACTAAAATCAAATACCTAGTATATTAAGGAAATTAAAAACTATTTTGGAAATAAAATCAAAAACCAAGTAAAATAGGATTTTGAAAAAAACTACTGCGGGCCCGGATTGGGCGCGGGCTGGGCGCGATTTTATCGCAAGTCTTGCTTGCGGCAAATTAGCCCATGGCTAATTCATCACAGGTGTTCCTATAGTGAATTGGCCCAAGCCAATTCGTCGCTAGCAACTTTCGTCTCCGATTTTTATTTTTTTTATTATTTTATTTATATATTATTATTATTTTTTAAAAATAAATAAATAAATAAAAAGTAAAATAAATATTATATTAAAATAAATAATAAATAAATAATATAAATAAATAATAAGTAAAATAAATTAAAATAAATAATAAGTATTAAAATAAATAATATATACCACAAAAATTATTTTGAACTGTTTTAAAATCTTTTGACTGGACTGGATCAAAAATTAAGAGTCTACAGTTTACCCCCTGCTTGAGCAATCTGAGACTACAGCAAAAGAGAGCGAAAAGTAATGTGATTTTTGACTGGGTTTAGAGCCAAACTAGACTACATACCCAAAGTTGGTTTGAGTTCTGGACTCAAAAATAATTTGAATTCTGGACCCGGGGTGAGTTTTGGACTCAAAAATAATTTTGGTTCTGGACCCGAGGTAAGTTCTGGACTTAAAAATAATTTGAGTTCTAGACCCGGGGTGAGTTTTAGGCTCAAAAATAATTTGGGTTCTGGACCCGAGGTGAGTTTTGGATTCAAAAATAATTTGTGTTCTGGACTCAAGGTAAGTTCTGGACTTAAAAATAATTTGGGTTCTGGATCTAGGGTGAGTTTTGGACTCAAAAAACAATTTGGATTCTGGACCCGAACGAGTTTTGGACTCGAAAATGATTTGGGTTCTGGACCCGGAATGAGTTCTTGACTCTAGAATAATTTGGGTTCTGGACCCGAGCGAGTTCTGGACTAAAAAATGATTTGGATTCTGGACCCAAAATTGGATTTTGTGTACTCGACGCGATACTAGATTTGGGTTTGGGTTCTCAACCCGAAACTAGATTTTGGGTGCTCGACACAAAACTAAATTTGGATTGGATTCTTGATCCGAAACTAGATTTTGGGTACTTGACCCGAAATTGAATTTGGGGTTCTCGACCCAAGGTTAATTTGAATGCTAAAACCAAGACTAGATTATGGGTGCTCGACCTAAAATTAGATTTTGAGTACTCGACCCGAAACTGAATTTTGGATTCTCGACCCTAGGCTAATTTGGATGCTCAATCCAAGACTGAATTATGAGTGCTTGACCCAAAACTAAATTTTGAGTACTCGACCTGAAACTGAATTTGGGGTTCTCAACCCGAGGCTAATTTGGATGCTCGATCCAAGATTGGATTATGGGTGCTCTACCCAAAACTGGATTTTGAGTACTCGACCTGAAACTGAATTTGGGGTTCTCGATCCTAAACTGGATTTTGGATGCTCAACCCGAAACTAAATTTAGGGTTCTCGACCCGAGGCTAATTTGGATGCTCGATCCAAGACTGGATTCTGAGTGCTTGACCCAAAATTGGATTTTGAGTACTCATCCCGAAACTGAATTCGGGGTTCTCGACCCAAAACTGGATTTGGGTTCTCGACCCAAAACTGGATTCTTGATCCTAAACTAGATTTGAGTGCTCGACCCGAAATTGAATTTAGATGGTCGATCCTAAACTGGATTTGCATGCTCGATCCTAAACTGGATTTGGGTCTCAACCCAAAACTAGATTTGGGTTCTCAACCCAAAATTGGATTCTAGATCCTTTTGAGAGTTCTAATGTTCCACTCTTTTGTTCTTCCTTCTGCAAAAAATTCAGCTATCTGTTAGCTAACCCTTATATCTTCTCCTTGCCCCCTTCATGGTAAAATATTGAAAGTGAGTTTGAAAATATTTTGTACACGCATGAACTCAAAATTTTAGAAGGAGAAACTTTGCCCCCTGTGTGGGCTCAAACTGATTTTTTTCTCATGCAGGCTCATATTGATGTTTGTGTTGTCTAGTTCTTTGCACAAGCATTCGTTTCTTCTTTTGTAAAATGACAAGAGCTGCCTTAAGCAATGGGCCCTCCATGCCCCCTGATTCTATACCCTCTTCATCTTTGCTTCATAGAGTATCTATTGTTCACTTTGACAAAGAATAGACAATGCAATACAAGAAAATGTAAAGTGATATGCTCATGTATGCATGGTATGCATGGATAATACTTACAGTGGTTCTGTTGATTCACAGACTGAGGTGATCAGCTGAAGTGTTCTCATCGGTTCCTTTCAGATGCTCATTCAGGTCTTGCATTGGAATGACAGAAGGCTTCGCATTTATGGCTTTTATTTTTGAGATATTAAAAACATGAATGGTGAGGACCAAGCAGCATAGTCAGGTACACATCTATTTCAAACTATGATTCAGCACGTCAATTGGTAGCTTCTTTATAACCTGTCCAATAATCATTTACTTTGCCCAATGTGTCCTTTAAGGTTCGATGGTTCAACATACTTCCCTTAACTTGAAGGCTTTGTACGAATTTTTTCTTTTTTTTTCTTTTTTCCTTCTTTTTTTTATTTTGAAATCAAATGTCAGCTTTACCAAATCAATGTCAATTTACTTCAGGACTTTATTTTCTAAATTAACATATCTATAACATGACAACCCTAGTTATCGTACTAAACTCGGGAATCATTTCTATTTAAGCAAGAATTGTTGCACTTCAGATAAGCACATACACATTACTTGGTTAAAGATCTCATTTGAGTTTGAATATTGTCTATCTCATATGCATGCTTATTCAAACTATCTCCACTAATAGACTCTACCTACCAAGAGAGATCAATAGGTCTTTGATAGGCTTGAAATGGGGTCTATAAGGGACATGGTTTAAATGAAGGTCACTTTGAGGTTGGCGCTGATTCACGTGATACTATGGACAAGCCTTCACACTACAACCTTCTTGTTGGAACTTTAGGTAGTTAGGAGAATTAAAATATAGAGCTTTGAATGTTCTCCCATCTTCTTGGAGTTAATCTAGATCTTGATTGGGACAATATTTGCCTTTGCAAAAAGTTTGGTACCCATATTCATTTCTTTTCTTCTTTTCCCTTTTCTTTCTCTTTCTTTTTCTTATTCCTTCTTTTCTGTGAGCATTTTATCATTTTTCCTTCTTCCCTTTAGGATTGTCGAGTACAGGACTTTCAAGAACTGGATGACCTTTCTTCTGTCTCTCTAATTTTTTATTGAATCTTTGGTTAGGTTAGACCAATTCAAGTCAAATTGTCCTTATAGAAGTCTTTTGCTACTTTAGGTGAAAGAGAACTTGGTTGGCTTTCTGAACCATTTTGGATTTTATTTTCTTTTCTTTTTCTTTTTTTTTGTCTTTTTTCTTTTCTTTTTTTTCTTCTTTTCTTTTCTTCTTTTTTTTGGTTCTAGCTCTAATAGAGTTGTCTTGCTTGTAGTAACTTGGGTTTCTAATAATGGATGAGTGGAGTAACATAAATCTTCTTTAATAGGGATAAATCATTTGTTACTCTGATGTTATCTTGATAGATTGGAGATATTAGGTGAATTTCAACTACCCTTATGGTCTTGAGAACATCAACCATCCTTATAGTTTTGGCTATGCATTCCATTCTTTGATCTTCTTATCTCTTCACCTTACTGATCATAAGACTTGTCAAAAGTGTAACAATAGCTTAGGGCAGGTCATTATGCTTATAAGTCAATGTAAAGAAAGCTAAAATTCTATGAAGGCTCAAAGGGACAACTAGAGATTGATATTTAATTGGGTGGATACTAGTTGTTGGCTAACCAAACAATGCCTAGATCATCTCTCCCTTAAATAAGCAAAGTTCAATTTTGCCTTGAAAGTTTGTCAAAGCATGTTTTAAGATTGACTAAGACCTAGACACTCATAATTATATAGGAGCCCTCTCTAAGTAAGCATACACAACTCAATGATATAGAAAAATTCCCTCACCTAGTAAAGTCATTCGAATTATAATGCATAGATATAATAATTCATGAATTATCAAGCTAGACTCGTCATTGGTTAAGCACCAAAATAAACAAAGACCAACAAAAATTTTGACAAAAATAATTTATTTCAAGCAACTTTAAATTTGAAAAACACGATTGTTCCATAAAACACCAAATAAAGAAAATAAAACAAAACAAACAAACAAACCAAGGGAAGTTTGTTAAGTTAAGCTTCTTCTCCCTTCACATCTTCAATATTCCCATCATGAAAAGAGGATAAGACAAGATCTTCCTCCAATCCTCCTCCTACAATGAAAGTTGCTGGTGGCGGCACTCTGTTGAAAATAGGCAGAGGATTGCTTTTGGTATTGGGCTTATTCGGCTCAGGTAGCTTACCACTGTCAATCAAATCTTGGATCTCGTGCCTTAGACAAGCACATTTATTCATCTCATGCCCTTGCATTTACTAAAAGTTGACAAAAGTCCTCAACATTAAAGTTTGGTGGCAAAGGATTATGTAGTGGTCGAGGAGCCAACGGTTGTAATAACCTCTTATTCTGTAGCATGTTGAAAACCCAATATAGAGGTTTTCCTAATTCTAAGAATTGTCTTCTATTTCCTTGACCAGTCGCATTAACATCAACTTCCTTTTCTGTGGTTTGATTACCCGTAGTTCCCTTTCTCATTCCTTTTTGTCAAAAAGCGGTTCTTCTCCCTTTTCCACTCTTCAATTTGCAGACCAGCTTAGAGAAGATCTTTAAAATTTCGGATGAGTGTAGGAGACATCTTTTCATGAAGACTAGGCAACACCCCTCTCACAATCATCCTAATATGATCTGACTCATCAGGCCTCTTCTTGAGCAAAGTAGCCTTATTTCTCCATCTCTTTACATAATCAACAAAGTTCTCATTTGGTCTTTGCCTAATGATCCCCACCTCCATCAAGGTAACTTTCAACTCGACATTGTATCCATACTGTTGAACCAAGTCTTTGTACAACATGTCCCAATCTTTTTGGGTACTTTCTTCCAAGGTATTGAACCAATTTTGCACAATAGGATCTAATGAGAGCATAAAATACCTCAGAGTTTGAGCTTTAGTAGCTCTAGCAAATTGCATGGCAGTGATGTATTGTTTAACATGCAAGTGAGGATTTCTTGTACCATTGTACCTAGCGAAGGAGGGCATCTTGAACTTGTAAGGGGCCTCCTCATCTTGTTCGAACAACTTGTCGACCTCTGACATTTCTTCAATTTTTAGCTTTTTTTCAAATTTCTTCTCCAAATCAGCATCAGTTTCTTAACATCAAAAGTTTTAGTCTTTTCCACAGTTACTCTTTCCAAAACCCTTGCTCTTTCTTCTTATCTTGAGGATCTTGGAAGTATTGAGCTCAGTCATTATCATCATCAATGACTACTTTGTCATCCTCAAAAGCCACTTTACCAACCTTAGCCTTCCCTTTGTCCTTCAGCTTCTTGGTGCTAGCAGATGCCTCGGCATTATTTCCCAAAATTATAGCCAATTGGTTCTTCATGGTCTCAGCCAGGGCCTCCTTTAATTCTTCCATCTTGGCGTTGAGGGAGTCATCCACCATTCTTTGAATTTGTTCGGGCTCCATTATTCTTGGTGAGAAGGTAATTCAGTCGTTGCTGGATTCTATGTCACTGGCATAAGTGAGATTGTCATAAGCTCTTGAGATACTATACTCCAGGTCTGTGAACCAGAAAGGATTAATGATATATTATGCAATGCGTGTATGCATGTATGCATAAACAATAAACAAACAAAGATAATTAGGATGTTCCTTCCAACCTTATAACTTCCACACACGAATGGCGAGTCTCTTTTCCTAGGTTTATGGTTAACAAAATGCCAACATGGGATATTTTATTTTCGAAAAGTTTCCTCGGATGGTTCAACCAATAGTTATATTTTAAAAAATGAAAATAAGATCATGATAATTCCCATTAACTAGGCTTTAATCCATTCAACCAACTAAAGCAACTTTTATGCTATATTGAATTAAAACTAAATTAAGAGGTTTATTATAAATAGATTTCTCACTTGAAAAATTAACTAAAGATTCATGCCAAAAAAAGCCCATGATTAATAATTCTTAATATAAACTAGGCTCACAATTGACCTAAATATTCGTAAGCTCTTTGGAAAAGGTTGTGAAAATAATTTTGTTTCTAAGCCCATTATAAAAAGATTTTAGAAAAAATGAATTTTGGGCTTTGTATTTGGGTCATGAGAAAATAATTTTTGACTTGTTTATAGAAAAATTTTATGTCCAAAGACCATTTTGAAAATTTTAAAAATAGCTTTGGCCTTTTGGATTTAGAGGAAAAAATTATTTAAGCTCACAATGTAATTAGGTCATATTAGAAAAAGAACAAACCAAATAAGTCATGATTTAAACTAAGATAAATTAACTATAGCCAAACACTAAGCATTTGGGGTAAAACCTTAGGAAAGTAACTATGCCAATTACATGAGTTTTAGTCTTTGGGTTATATGAGCAGGGATTTTTGCCCCCACTCCCGGTGGAATGGTTCTTGAGACTTCTGCACTGTTTAGGCTCGGGGCCTTAGAGAACACGGACCTAGGTTCAGAGAAAATGGAGTTGCCACCCGAACGGGCCGGGAAAAAGAAAGGGGTGGATGACTCAATTCCTAAAGAATCCCTAACCCCCTAATGGGTTCGGAAAGTTGGGTACGTGTGGGGAAGGTGAGAAATGGCCCAGCACCCCCACAACGCCCGGTTCATTGGAACCGGCCTCCTTTACAGGTCTTAATATTATAGAATTCTTAAGTATAACAATATTATCCATATTACATGCAACAATTGAAATAAACCATCATTATATTAAAATCAAAGCAATGTCCAAACAAAGCAAATGAATGGACACCCATCCGAGGATGAAAACATGTCCTTACATCATCCATGTCTAAACTAATAGGACACCAAGCGAAAGGTAGAAACATGTCCTTTACATTGGTCCAAAATATAAAGGCAATTTAAATTACATGATATTTAACTAATGAGGTACCCACAAAGTGGAAACATACCTCTTACAACATTTGGAAATCAAAATAAATTGATAAAAGTAAATAACCGCTCATTATAAATAAATCATTCATCAAAGATATTAAACATCAATAGAAAGTAAACATCCATCCATGATAAATTAAATAAATCAATCATTGAACTTAAATAAATCAAAGCATATAATAAACTACATAATCAAATAAGGTAAGCAAAGATACAAAGTGAAGTTTACTGTTTCTCATTTAAAGTTCTTTAATTAATATTTAGGGTTTTGGAATTTATTGGCTTAGGCTACTGTAAGTTTTAAGGAAATTGAAATAGATTAAAGTTTTATATTTTAAGAGATTGATAAGGTTCTTTGATTAACGAAATTAGGGTTTGAGGGGTAAAATTATGAAATTAAGGTTTGAATATTAAAATATTAGGTTTATGATTATTAGCTACTGGATTGTTGTTTTTAGGCTTGCTGTGTTGAATTTTAATATTTAGATTTATAAGGTTTTAAGATTTTAAGGATTAGGGTTTAGGAAAATTATGGTTTAGGTTTACTAGTTTGGGATTTACTGTTTTTGATTTTGAAGTTGAATTAGGGTTTTTAGTGTTTCGAAAAATATATTTGGTTTTATGATTTGAGAAAACAGTTTATAGCTTTTTAAAAGCTTTTGGATTTTTAGAAACTGTAAGGTAAATTTAGGGTTTTAAGGTTTTGGAAAACAAATTAGGATTTTGGGAATAAAACAATTTAATGTTCTAGAAAGTTAGAAAGTATATTAGGGTTTTAAGATTTTGAAGAAATAGAATAGGGTTCTTAGGTTTTAGAAGAAACAGAAAAGTAATTCTAGGGTTTTTGAAAATAGAAGAGATGATTTAATGTTCTAAGGTTTAGAAGAAGTAAATTAGGGCTCTAAGATTTTTAAAATCAAAAGAAACAATTTAATGATTCAAACTACTGTAAGGAAAAAAGAGATTAGATATTCAAACCTTCGTTTGTTGGTTCCACCAAAAATTGCTTCTTGGATGAACAAGGACAAAGGCAAGATGGATGCCTTTGATGGATTGATTGCTTGCTTGCTTATTCTTCTCTCAAAAAGTCTGATTGTTTTCACTGCCTAAAAAGAATTTTCAAGGTCCTATCTCCTTTCAAAAATTCCTCCCCCAAAGTCCTTTCCCCCCTTAATCTATGTCTTTCTAGTCTTATTTATAAGAAATTTCGATAATTAATTTTAATTGTTTAAGGAAACTGTATTTAATTAGGAAAAGGAAACCAAAACCAAATTCTATTTGGTTTAGGAAAAAATTGCGTCGAAAAAATTTTGCTGGCGAAAAAACTGTTGCAGGTCGCTGTGGAAATTTGCGAGGGCGTGCGAGCGAAATGGCCCAAGGCCATTTCGTCCAACGCTTTCGGTGATGAATTTTTTTCATCGCTGATTTTTTCGTTGTCGATTTTTATTTTTATTTTTATTTATTTGTATATTATTATTATTATTTATTTTTTATTATTTTTATTTTTATTCACTTCGCCATTTTTAACTAAAATAAAGATTAAAATACCACAAAATTATTTTGGACTATAAAAAATAACGAACCGGACTGGGTCAAAAATTAAGGGTCTACAGTTTGCTCCCTCCTTGAACGATCTGAGACATTAGTAAAAGAGAGTGAAAAGCAATAAGACTTAATTTTGATGAAATGGTTACTTGAATTTGTTTTGGATACTTGGACCCGAAACTGAACTTGACTTGGGTACTTGGACCCGAGACTAGATTGAATTTGGGTACTTGGACCCGAGATTGGGTACTTGACCCGAGATTGATTTGATTTGGGTACTTGGACCCAAGATTGGGTACCTGGACCCGAGATTGGGTACTTGGACCCAAGCTTGAATTTGATTTGGGTACTTAGACTCGAGATTAGGTACTTGGACCCGAGATTGATTTGATTTGGGTACTTGGACTCGAGACTGAATTTGATTTGGGTACTTGGACCCGAGATTGATTTGATTTGGGTACTTGGACCCGAGATTGGGTACTTAGACCTGAGACTGAATTTGATTTGGGTACTTGGATCCGAGATTGAGTACTTGGACTCGAGATTGGGCCTTGATTTAGGTGCATGGACCCGAGATTAAATTTGATTTGGGTACTTGGACCCGAGATTGGGTATTTGGACCCCAGACTAGATTGAATTTGGGTACTTGGACCCGAGATTGATTTAATTTGGGTATTTGGACCCGAGATTGGATTGAATTTGGGTGCTTGGACCCGAGACTAGATTGAATTTGGGTACATGGACCTGAGATTGGGTGCTTGGACCCGAGATTGATTTGATTTGGGTACTTGGACTCGAGAATGGGTACTTGGACCTGAGATTGGGTTCTTGGACCTAAGTCTGAATTGATTTGGGTACTTGGACCTGAAATTGGGTCCTTGGATCCGAGTCTGATTTGATTTGGGTACTTGGACCTAAAAATGGGTATTTAGACCTGAGACTGATTTGATTTGGGTACTTGGACCCGAGATTGAACTTGATTTGGGTACTTAGACCCAAGATTGAATTGGATTTGGGTACTTGGACCCGAGATTGGGTACTTGGACCCGAGATTGATTTAATTTGGGTACTTGGACCCGAGATAGGATACTTGAACCCGAGACTGAATTTAATTTGGGTACTTGGACCCGAGACTAAATTTGATTTGACTAACCTCATATCAGTTGAGGATTCTGGCTTAACTGGTTTTTCCATTCTTTAGTTGGCCCTCACATCTTCTCCTTGCCCCCTGCATGGCAAAATATTTGCAAGTGTATATAAACTTAAAAAAAATGAAAAGGAGAAACCTTGCCCCCTGTGTAGGCTCAAACCAAAGATTTTTTCCATGCAAGCTTTGATTGATGTTTTTGTTGTCTAGTTCTTCGCACAAGTACGCATTTCTTCTCTCTGCAAAATACTGGAACTTTCTCTGGTAATGGGCCTTATATGCCCCCATGATTTGATATCTTCTTTTGATTGTTTACTTCACAGGGTGTTTGTTGTTCACTTTGATAAAGAATAGATAATACAAGATAAGAAAGTGCGATGTGATATGCTCATGTATGCATGATATGCATGAATAATACTTACAGTCGTTCTATCTACTCACAGTCCGAGGTGATCAACAGAAGTATTCTCATTGGTTCCTTTGAGATGCCCATTCAGGTCTTGCACTGGAATGACAGGATGCTTAACATTTATGGCTTTTATCTTTAAGATGTTGAAAATATGAATAATGGAGGCCCCAAGCAACAGAGTCAGGGATTCATCTATTTCGAACTATGTTTCAGCAGCTTCTTCATAACCTTGCCAGTAATCATTTCCTTTGGCCAATGTGTCCTTTGAGATTCGATAGTTCAACATACTCCCCTTAACTTGAAGTCTTTGTAATTTTTTTTTTTTGAATTTGAAATCAAATGTTGGCTTTGCCAAATTAATGTCAATGTATCTCAGGACTTGATTTTCCAAATTAACATATCTATAACATGACAACCCTAGTTACCATACTAAACTCAGGAATCATTTCTATTTAAGCAAGAACTGTTGCACTTCAGATAGGCACATGCACATTACTTGGCCAAAGGTCTCATTGAGTTTAAATATCATCTATCTCATATGCATGCTTATTCAAACTATCTCCACTAATAGACTCTGCCTACCAAGAGAGGTCAACAGGTCTTTGATAGGCTTGAAATGGGGTCTATAAGGGACACAGGTTTAAGTAAAAGCCATTTTTAAGATTGGAGCTGGTGTGACACAATGGGCAAACCCTCACACTACAAATTTCTTGTTGAAACTTTAGACAGTTGGGAGCAATCTTTCTAGACTCCAAATTCTTTCTATCTTCTTATCATTAATCTGGATCTTGATTAGGAAAATTTTTGCCTTTGCAAAAAGTTAAAAGTTTGGTACCCAAATTCGCTTCTTTCCTTTTATTTTTCTTACTCTTCCCTTTCTTTGAGCATTTTATCATTTTGTCCTTCTTTCTTATAGGACTGTCAAGTACAGAACTTTCAAGAACTGGATGGTCTTCCTCCTTTCTTCTCCAATTTTGATTGAATCTTTGGTTGGGTTGGACCAATTCAAGTCAAAATGTCCTTATAAACCAAATGGAAGCCTTTTGCTGCTTTAGGTAAAAGAGAACTCAGTTGGCTTTCTGAACCGCCTTTTTAGGTTTTATCTTTCTTCTCTTTTCTTTTTTTCTTTTCTTCTTCTTTTTTTTTTGTTTTGTCCCCTTTTTTTCTTCTTTTTTTTCTTCTTTTTTTTCTTTTCTTTTTTTCTTTCCTTTTTTTTTGGGTTCTAGCTCTAACAGAGTTGTCTTGTTTGTACCAACTTGGGTTTCTAATAATGGTTGAGTGGAGTGACATAAATCTTCTTTAATAGGGATAAATCATTTGTTACTCTGATGTTGTCTTGATATATTGGAGATACTAGGTGAACTTCAACTATCCTTATGGTCTTGAGAACATCAACTACCTTTATGGTCTTGAAAACATCAACTACACTTATGATCTTGACTAATCATTGCTTTCTTTGATCTTCTTGCCTCTTCATCTTAGTGATCATAAGACTTGTCAAAAGTATCACAACAGCTCAGGGTAGGTTTTTAGGGTTTGTAAGCCAGTGAAAAGAAAGCTAAAATTTTATGAAGGCTCAAAGGGACAACTAGGGATTGATATCTAATTGGGTGGATATTAGTTGTTGGCTAACCAAACAATGCCTAGATCATCTCTCCCTTAAATAAGTAGAATTCAATTTTGCCTCGAAAGTTTGCCTAAGCATGTTCTAAGACTGACTAGGACCTAGACAAAGGTAATTATGCAGGAGCCCTCTCTAAGTAAGCATACACAACTCAATGCTATTGAGCAATTCCCTTATCTAGTAAAGTCATTCAAGTCATTATGCCTAGACATGTTAATTTATGAACATCAAGCTAGATTCCTCATTGGTTGAGCACCAAAATGAACAAAGACCAACAAAAATTTTGATGAAAGTAATTTATTCAAACAACTTTAAACTTGAAAAACAAGATTGTTCCAATTAAATATTAAAGAAAGTAAAATTGAAAAGAAACATTCAAGCTAAGGAAAGTTTGTTGAGTTTAAGCTTCTTTTTCTTTCACATCTTCAATATTTCCATCTTGAAAGGATGATAAGACAAAATCTTCTTTTAATCCTTTTCCTACCATGAAGGTTGCTGGCGGTGGCACCCTGTTGAACCTTGGAAATGGATTACCTTTTGTATTGGGCTTATCCAGCTCAGGCAACTTGCTATTATCAATTAAATTCTGGATCTCATGCCTCAACTTCATACAATTATCCATTTCGTGTTCAGGCCTTTGATGGAATTGGCAAAATGCATTAGTATCAAAGTTAGCTGGAAGAGGATTATGCAAAGGATGAGGAGTCAAGGGTTGTAACAATCCCTTCTTTTGTAGCTTATTGAGAACCCAAGACAAAGGCTTCCCTAATTCTAAAAACTGTCTCATTCCTCCTTGACTAGTGGCATTAACATCAACTTCTTTTTATGTACTTTGATTGCCCGACCAGTAGTTCCCTTTCTCATTCCTTTTTATTGAAAAGCGATTTTTCTCCCTTTCCCACTCTTCAATTTGTAGACCAGCTTGGAGAAGATCTTTGAAGTCCCTTATAAGGGTGTGAGACAGCCTTTCACGGAGATTGGGCAGGACGCCTCTCACTATCATCCTTATTTGATTAGATTCATCAGGCCTTTTCTTGAGCAAAGTAGCCTTATTTCTCCACCTTTTCACATAGTCCACAAAAATTATCATTTGGCCTTTGTCTAATGGATTCAACTTCCATTAAGGTAACTTCCAACTTGACATTATATCCATATTGCTGAATGAAAGCCTTGTATAACATGTCCCAATCTTTTTGAGTACTTTCCTCTAAGGTGTTAAACCAATTTTGGACAATAGGGTCCAATGAGAGCATGAAGTACCTTAGAGTTTGAGCCTTAGTAGCTCGGGCAGATTGCATTGCAGTGATGTACTGCTTCACATGGAGATGAGGATTTCCAGTACCATTGTACTTTGCAAAGGACGGCATCTTGAATTTGTATGGAACTTCTTCATCCAGCTCAAATAATTTGTCGACTTCGGACATTTCTTCGATTTTCAGTTTCTTCTCAAATTTCTTTTCTAAATCAGCAATCATCTTCGCAACATCGGAATTTTCAGTCTTTTTAAAGGTTGCCTTCTCAAGAACCTTCGGCTCCTTTTTGTCTTGAGGATCTTGATAGTATTGAGCCTAATCATCATCATCAATGATCACCTTATCATCATCAAAAGCTACTTCACCAACCTTAGTCTTCCTTTTGTCCTTTGGCTTCTTAGTGCTAGTAGATGCTTCGGCATGATTTTCTAAAATTGCAGTCAATTGGTTCTTCATGGTCTCACCTAGGGCCTCTTTTATTTCTTTCATCTTGGCATTGAGGGCTTCATCCACCATTCTTTGAATTTGTTCTGGCTCCATTGCTTTTAGTGAGCAAGTGATTGAGTCGTTGCTAGATTCTTCATCTCCGGCATAGGTCGGATTGTTGTAAGCTTTTGAACTATCAAAATCCAGGGCTGTGAGCCAGAAAGGATTAATGAGATGCAAATGTATGCATGTATGCATGTATGCACAAACAATCAACAACGAAAGATAATTAGGACGTTCCTTCCAACCTTATAACATCCACACACGAATGGCAAGTCACTTTTCCTAGGTAATATGGTTAACAAAATACCAACATGGGGTACCTTGTTTTCGGATATTTCCCTCGGACATTTCAACCAATAGTTATATTTTCAAAATGGAAATCAATTTATGATAATTCCCATTAATTAGATTTTAATCATTTATCCAACTAAAGTAACTTTTATGCTATATTGGATTAAAACTAAATTAAGAGGTTTATTAAAAATAGATTTCTCACTTGAAAAAGCAACTAATGATTCATGCCAAAAATAAGCCCATGATTAATTATTCTTAGTATCAACTAGGCTCACAATTGATTTTTGGTATTTCGTAATTGACCTAAATAATTTCCAAGCTCTTTGTAAGAAAAGGTTGGATAAAAATAATTTTTTTTCTAAGCCCATTGTAAAAAGATTTTAGAAAAAATGGATTTTGGGTTTAGTATTTGGGCCATAAGAAAAAGAATTTTTGACACGTTTTGGAAAAGTTTTATATCCAATGACCATTTTGAAAAAAATTTGAAAATTGCTTTGGTCTTTTGGATTTTAAAGAAAAATTTATTTTGAGCTCACAATGTATTTAGGTCATATTAGAAAAAGGACAACCAAATAAGCCATGATTTAAGCTAAGATAAATTAACCACAGTCAAACAACATGCATTTGAGGTAAAACCTAAGGAAAGTAACTAGGCCAATTGCATGAGCTTTAGTCTTTGGGTTAAAAGGCTTAGGTTCCCATAGCAAGTATATACCAAAAGGTACGAGGCTATGAGTGGTTATGCCATGCTCGATCTCCATACCTTGAGTGAAAGTATGGTATCTCTTACATAACATAACACGGGTAACACGGGCGTCCTAACTCACGCACACGATGCAATCTAATATGATGCAATGGATAATATCATTATAAGAAAGAATAGAATGATATAAAGACCAGCGGAATCAACTTCTCTTATCCCCAGTGGAGTCGCCACTGTGAGCAGGGATTTTCACCCCCACTCCCGGTGGAATGGTTCTTGTGACTTCGGCACTGTTTAGGCTCGGGGCCTTAGAGAACACGGACCTAAATCCAGAGAAAATGGAGTCGCCACCTGGACAGGCCGGGAAAAAGAAAGGGGTCTATGACTCGATTCCTAAGGAATCCCCAACCCCTTAATAGGTTCAGAAAGTTGGGTATAAGTGGGGAAGGTGAGAAATGGCCCAGCACCCCCACAATGCCCGGTTCATTGGAACCGACCTCCTTTACAGGTTTTAATATTATAGAATTCTTAAGTATAACAATATTATCCATATTACATGCAACAATTGAAATAAAGCATTGTTATATTAAAATCAAAGCAATGTCCAAAAAAAACAAATAAATGGACACCCATCCGAGGATGGAAACATGTCCTTACATCATCCATGTCTAAACTAATAGGACACCCACCGAAAGGTAGAAACATGATATTTAACTAATGAGGTACCCACAAAGTGGAAACATACCTCTTACAACATTTGGAAATCAAAATAAATTAATAAAAGTAAATAACCACTCATTATAAATAAATCAATCATCAAAGATATTAAATATCAATAGAAAGTAAACATCCATCCATGATAAATTAAATAAATCAATCATTGAACTTAAATAAATCAAAGCATATAATAAACTACATAATCAAATAAGGTAAGTAAAGATACAAAGTGAAGTTTACTGTTTCTAGTTTAAAGTTCTTTAATTAATATTTAGGGTTTTGGAATTTATTGGTTTAGGCTACTGTAAGTTTTAAGGAAATTGAAATAGATTAAGGTTTTATATTTTAAGAGATTGATAAGGTTCTTTGATTAACGAAATTAGGGTTTGAGGGGTAAAATTATGAAATTAAGGTTTGAATATTAAAACATTAGGTTTATGATTATTAGCTACTGGATTGTTGTTTTTAGGCTTTAATATTTAGATTTATAAGGTTTTAAGATTTTAAGGATTAGGGTTTAGGAAAATTAGGGTTTAGGTTTACTAGTTTGGGATTTACTGTTTTTGGTTTTAAAGTTGAATTAGGGTTTTTAGTGTTTCGAAAAATATATTTGGTTTTATGATTTGAGAAAACAGTTTATAGCTTTTTAAAAGCTTTTGGATTTTTAGAAACTGCAAGGTAAATTTAGGGTTTTAAGGTTTTGGAAAAAAGATTAGGGTTTTGGGAATAAAACGATTTAAGGTTCTAGAAATTTAGAAAGTAAATTAGGGTTTTAAGATTTTGAAGAAATAAAATAAGGTTCTTAGGTTTTAGAAGAAACATAAAAGTAATTCTAGGGTTTTTGAAAATAGAAGAGATGATTTAAGGTTCTAAGGTTTAGAAGAAGTAAATTAGGGCTCTAAGGTTTTTAAAATCAAAAGAAACAATTTAATGATTCAAGCTACTGTAAGGAAAAAGAGATTAGATATTCAAACCTTCATTTGTTGGTTCCCCAAAATTACTTCTTGGATGAACAAGGACAAAGGCAAGATGGCTGCCTTTGATGGATTGATTGCTTGCTTGCTTATTCTTCTCTCAAAAAGTCCGATTGTTTTCAATACCTAAAAAGAATTTTCAAGGTCCGATCTCCTTTCAAAAATTCCTCCCCTAAAGTCCTTTCCCCCCTTAATCTGTGTCTTTCTAGTCTTATTTATAAGAAATTTTGATGATTAATTTTAATTGTTTAAGGAAACTGTATTTAATTAGGAAAAGGAAACCGAAACCAAATTCTATTTGGTTTCAGAAAAAATTACGTCGGAAAAATTTTGCTGGTGAAAAAACTGTTGCTGGCCACTGTGGAAATTTGCGAAGGCGTGCGAGCAAAATTGGATGTGGGCCATTTCACCCACAGGATTTTCCTGCGAGCGAAATGGCCCAAGGCCATTTCGTCCAACGCTTTCGGCGATGAATTTTTTCTTTGCCAATTTTTTCGTCTCCGATTTTTATTTGTATTTATTTATTTTTTATTATTTTTATTTTTATTCACTTCACCATTTTTAACTAAAATAAAGATTAAAATACCACAAAAATTATTTTGGACTATAAAAAATAACGGACCAGACTGGGTCAAAAATTAAGGGTCTACAGGTTAAAAGGCTTAGGTTCCCATAGCAAGTATATACCAAAAGGTAAAAGGATATGAGTGGTTATGCCATGCTCAATCTCTATACCTTGAATGAAAGTATGGTATCCCTTACATAACACAACACGGGAAACACGGGCGTCCTAACTCACGCACACAATGCAATCTAAATGATGCAATAGATAATATCATGATAAGAATGAATAGAATAATATAAAGATCAACAGAATCAACTTCTCTTATCCCCAGTGGAGTCGCCATTGTGGGCAGGGATTTTCACCCCCATTCCCGGTAGAATGGTTCTTGCGACTTCGGCACTGTTTAGACTCAAGGCCTTAGAGAACACGGGCCTAAGCCTGTAGAAGATTGAGTCGCCACCCGGACGAGCTAGGAAAAAGAAAGGGGTGGATGACTCAATTCTAAGGAATCCCCAGCCCCCTAATGTGTTCAAAAGTTGGGTACTTGTGAGGAATGTGAGAAATGGCCCAGCACCCCCACAACGCCTGGTTCATTGGAATCGGCCTCCTTTGTAGGTCTTAATATTATAAAATTCTTAAATATATGATATTATCCATACTACATGCGATCATATGATAAATAAATACTTATTAAAATCACAACAATGTCCAAATGTTAGCGGGGATTTCACCCCCACTCCTGGTGGAATGGTTTTTGTGACTTTGGCACTGTTTAGGCTCGGGGCCTTAGAGAACACAGGCCTAAGCCTGGAGAAAATGGAGTTTCCACCCGACGGGCCAAAAAAAATAAAGGGGTGGATGACTCAATTCCTAAGGAATCTCCAACCCCTTAATGGGTTCGGAAAGTTAGGTATGTGTGGGGAAGGTGAGAAATGGCCCAACACCCCCCACAACGGCCGATTCCTTTGCAGGTCTTAATATTATAAAATTCTTAAATATAATAATATTATCCATACTACATTCAACAATTAAAATAAAGTATCATATATTAAATTCAAAGCAATGTCCAAACAAAGCAAATAAATGGACACCCATCCCAGGATGGAAACATGTCCTTACATCGTCCATGTCTAAAACTAAATAGGACACCCACCGAAAGGTGGAAACATGTCCTTTACATTAATTCCAAAATATAAAAATAATTTAAATTACATGAAAATTAATTAATGAGGTACTCAATAATGGAAACATACCTCTTATAATTTTAATACCAAAATAAACAAATAATGATTATAATAATAAAGAAAATATCCATCCATGATAAATTAAATAAATCAAGCATTGAAATTAAATAAATCAACCACCAAACATATAATAAACTACATAATCAAATCTAACATTAAATAAAGTAATAATATATAAATTTAGGGTTCGCATCTTAAAATAGGGTTTTAGAATTTTAATTACTAAATTAAGGCATTGGAAAAAGGAAAGTTAAATACATGACTCATAATACACAAATGAATATTGACTCTTTCTACGAGCTCATACGGCAGGGCTCAAGGGGTCAGCGCTCCAGAAAATTTTAGAAATTGGCTTTTAGGATGTAGGTTTTGGTGTTGAAAATTAAGATTTTAGGGTTAAGGATTTAGAAAATAGGGTTTTGGGATTTTGAGGAACTAATATTATTTTTAAAGAATAATGCTACTAGATGTTTTAAAGATTTAGGGTTCGGATATTTTATGAAAATAATGCTATTGTTATTTAAAAAAATAGGTTTGGTTAGGGTTTTATGCAAACAGATTGTTGTTTGGTTTTTAGAAAGGTGTAATTAGGTTTAGATTTGAAAAATATATTTAAGGCTATTAAGGGTTTAGGGTTTTAACTTACTGCCTTTGAAAAATAATTTTGGATTTGGAGAAATAAATTAAAGTTTTGGAAAACAATTAGGATTTTGAGATTTAATGGAATAATTTAGGGTTTAAAGTTTTGGGAAAAATAGTTTAGGGTTTTGATAATTTAATTAATGACTTAGGCTACTGGATGAATGGAAAATCTGATTTATAAAACATACGATTAGGGTTTAATAATTTAGGTTACTGAAAGACTCAATATCAAAGCAAATATTAGAAACGTTTAAAAGAAAATATAGCAATACTATCATATGCTTAAACAATTAATGAAACAAAACATAAGAATGCTGTAAATATAAACAAATCAAAGATTTATAATCAAATCTGCGTCGCTTGGTTTCCACCACAATTGACTCTGGCTGAATAAGAACAAAGACAACGTTGCTGCCTTTGACGGATTGATGATTGATGAGTGCTACTTATTGCTAATTTATTTTTTATTGTCTTCAACTTTGCTGTTTAATCTCTCTTAATGTTAATTGCTGACCCTTATTAAAGTCTAAAACCTTATTATTTATAGGCCAAAATCTCACTCAAAAACCCTAACCTGAATATTAATTCGTCCTTAACAAAAATTCTAGTTTAATTCGAAAACAAAAAACAATTGAAGACCATGTCGATTTGGTGTGCCAAGATCGACATGGACCAAGGCCATGTCGACCTGGGCAACCAGGTCGACATGGCCTTTGGCTCATGTCGACCTGAGCATCCAGGTGGACATGAGCCAATGCTCATGTCGATCTGGAGCCAGATCGACATGAGCTAGGCTCATGTCACGGCCCTTTGAAATGATTTTGCATTTTTCAATTTTTTTTGGACCGGACTGTCTAAAAAACTTGGTTTAGGGTTTTATAGTTGAGTTTGTGCCTTTTAAAATCAGACCGACTTATTAGAAGTTGTAAATCGGATCGAATTTATTTTGGCATTCTTTAATTAAGACCGTACCAACTTAGGGTCAAAATTAAGGGTCTACACTAAATAAAATAAATAAATGGACACCCATCCGAGGATGAAAACATGTCCTTACATCGTCTAATATCTAAAAGTAGATAGGACACCCACCGAAAGGTGAAAACGTGTCCCTTACATTGATCCAAAAATTGTAAACTAAATTAAATTACATGATGCTCACAATATGAGGTACCCAAAAAATGGATACATACCTCTTACAATGTTTTAAAACCAAAGAAAATCAATAAAAGTAACCAACCATTCATCATAAATAAATCATTCATCAAAGACATGAAACATCAATCAAAATATACAATAAACATTCATCTAATTTAAATAAAACAATAAGTATATAAATTTAGGGTTTATGCATCAATTAGGGTTTCTTGGGTTTTATGTTTAACAATTAGGATTTTGTATTTTAATCAATAGATTAGTCAACTAAGAAATATTTAATATAAAGGAAATAATATGGCTACTAGATGTTTGAATTAAAGATCAGGTTTGAAATAAATTAGGGTTTGAATCTAAAGAATGGAGGTTTAGGATTTAGGATTTCAGAAGTTGTATGAACCTAATATTAAAGTTTAGGGTTTAAATAAATAAAATTAAAGATCATGAAAATAGGATTTTAAGTTAGGTATTTGGAAAGAATAAGCTACTGTGAATCTTAGAAAAATAGAATTGATTATGGTTTTGAGAAAATATATTATTGTTTTGTAGTTTTAGAAAAGTGCAATTAGGGTTTTAGACTTCAAAAATTAATTTAACGAGTATTAAGATATTAGGGTTTTGATTCATAAAACATATAATTTGGTTTCAAAAATTTCATGCTACTAAAAACTAATATCAAAATACTTTAACAAACATTAAAAAGGAAGCATGTTATGGTTGTTGTGAATACAAGAATATATTGGTTAAGCTCAAACCTCCATTGTTGATTCCACCACAATTTGAATTCTGGTTGAATAATAACAAAGACAGTGTATGCTGCCTTTTGATGGATTGTATGTTGTTTGTTGCTTCTTGATCCTTCAAGTCCGAGATTATGAATAATTTGCCAAAAACAATTTCAATAGTTCCAATCCCAAAAGTCCCCAAAAAATTCAGATCCCTTTCTAGTGTGTTTTAATGTGGTATTTATAGGCAACTAAAATCAAATACCTAGTATATTAAGGAAATTAAAAATTATTTTGGAAATAAAATAAAAAACCAAGTAAAATAGGATTTTGGAAAAAACTACGCGTGGGCAAGGGCTGGGTGCGGGCTGCGCATGATTTTATAGCAAATTGGCCTATGGCCAATTCATCGCAGGTGTTCCTGTAGTGAATTGGCCCAAGCCAATTCGTTGCCAGTAACTTTCGTCGCCAATTTTAATTTTTTTATTATTTTTTATTTAAATTTAATGAACCATGCACACAATTGCAAGTGTGTATTGAATGAGATTGCTTTTGTGCATTTTTGTGTTTATGTATATGCTTTGTGTACATGAATGCATGATTTGCTCTTAGAACTTTAGTTCTAGAGCCTTGGGAACCCAATGTAATCCTTTTAGGATTTTAGGCTTAGTTTTTGCATTAGTGTTCTTCACAACATTAATACTAGAGGTTTGAGTTATAGATGCTTTTAAAAATGTTGGTGCATTAGATGAGGTTTTAGATGAGCCAATGAATCCTAAACGGTGTTTCAAGGAGGATGGTCTTTGATTATTGATCAATGTATCTAAAGCCTCTTTTCCCTTGTGAAATTTTGAAATTGAATCTTTTAACTCATTTATTTCATCCTTCAACATTTATTTTCCTTAATCACATTTTCTACACTATGTGAATTTTTAGTTATTTCATCAATTGATTTCTGATAAGTGTATAATTGATGATATTTTTGTCCCTATTTTTTATTATATTTATTATCAAATTGAGTTTAATTTATTTGTTCAAGTGTTTATTTGGGTTGATTCCAGGAACTTTTGACGCGTTGGGACCTTAAGGTTATTTAGTCTGGAATCACGGATGAAAGACAAGGAAAGAAGTTATTTTGGGCAAATTCTTCAAGTGACACGCCCAGTGACATGGGCATGTCAGTGGTCGTGTCATTCAACTACTTTACAGAAGCTTCAACATGCCCAGAGACATGGGCGTGTCACTGAATGTGCCATTACTCCTGACTTACAGAAGCAGTGACATGCCCAATGACACGGGCGTGTCCCTGACCATGTCCCTAACTCAACATTGCAGTAGCAACAACACGCCTAAGGACATGGGTATGTCACTGCCCATGTCATTAAAGTTCAAAATAGCACTGTTGACACACCCACAGACACAGGCGTGTCCATGGGCGTGTCAGGAAAAATATATGGGCTATAAAATCTGAGATAAAGAGCGAACTAGATAGAGAGTTTTATTTTCGAAGCCGACTTTTGAAGAAAAAAGAGACTTTTTGGCAGCCAAGAGTGAAGGTGAAGATCCGATTCATGCGAGATTTAATCCAAGATTTGAGGATTGAATTGAAGAAACACAAATCGTTCATTATGGATTGTTTGAATTCTTTTACTTATTTCCTCTATTTTGGTTTTCTGGTTATGAACATGAGCTAAACATTTTATTTATCTAGATATCAATGAACCCTAGCTTTATTGTATGGATTGAATAATTCTTATTAAATTAAATCATTTGATTGAGTTGTTTTATCCTTTTGATTCTTAATTTCTTATTTCCAATTGATAATAGCATGCTTATTGATTGGTTGCAATTTTCATATTATTCACTTGAGAAAGCTTGATATGAACAGAATGCTCATTAGGATTGAGGGTTGATTGGAGTGCTAGAGATAGGCTTACAAGACCCTTTGGTTTAAAGTTCCTTGTTCTTATTGCAAGATTTATTTAATTATGCTTGAGAACATTCCTAGTATTCTACTTAGTGATTAGGGATTAATTCACTTGAGAGAGGTTTTAATCTAATTTAGGGGAATGCCAATTCAACTCTATTATTTGATTTAATTGAATTGATATTCATAAATGCTTTTTATGGCTAGGGAGATTCAATATCTGGATAGTATTTTTATCATCAACTTTTGTTGCACAATATTCAATTTTTCTTCACTTTACTTTATTAAGTAATTCGTCTTTTATTTTAATCATCACAAAAACTATTGATTCGCTAAACAACAGTTGAAATTTGCACTAATATTTGACCTTATCCCCAATAGAATGATAACTTACTCAATATTTTATTACTTGAGCGACCCGTGCACTTGTGGTATCACTGTGATAGCATAAACTTGCCATCAAGTTTTTGGCGCCACTGTCGGGGACAACGATTTTCAATATTAGTAATATAATCAAGACTGTTGATTTAGTTTTTATTTTATTTGTTTTAACATTAGTTCTTGCTTGTTGATTGCCATTCTAGGTACTTCTTCCTGTTTATGACCCGAGCTAGCTCTTCCCAATTACTTGAATTAGATCAAGAGCTAGTGTGAACGTTGAGGAGAAAGCGAAAGGAAGAAGGGGAAGCAGTTCTTGTAGAAATGAAACCAAACTTTGAAGATCTCAACTCAGAAGAAGAACTGGAAGTGATGGCAGGAAATAAGCCAAGGACAATGCAGGAATTTGCTAGGCCCACTCTTAATGGGGCCGATTCGAGCATACAGAGACTGGTAGTTGCTGCAAACAAATTCAAGATAAGAACAAATGTAATTCAAATGGTGCAGCAGACTTGTCAGTTTAATGGGTTCCCAGATGAAGATCCTAATGCACATATTGAGACTTTTCTGGAAATATGTGACACATTCAAGATACAGAATGTCTCCAAAGATGCAATTAGGTTGAGGTTGTTCCCATTCACGCTTAGAGATCGACCAAAGAAATGGCTAAAATCTTTCCCCCCAAACACTTTCACCACATGGGGTCAATTGGCAGAAAAATTCTTAGAGAAATATTTTCCACCGTCCAAGACTGCCAAGTTGAGGAATGATATTTCATCTTTTCTCCTGATAGATGGTAAAACTCTTTGTGATGCTTGGGAAAGATTCAAAGATTTATTGAGAAGGTATCCTCATCATGGGCTTTCATTGTGGCTACATATTCAAACTTTCTACAATGGATTGAATTATGCAAGTAAGCAGTCCATTCATATAGCCGGCGGAGGTACCATAAATAATAAGACACCTGAACAAGCAAGGGATTTGATTGAAGATATGGCCCTTACCAATTATCAGTGGCAAACCCCGAGGAAACAATGAAAATTAAGGGTCACTGGTGCACATCAATTGGATCTCATGGTTGCTTTGACAGCACAGTTGGAATCAATGAATAAAAAGATTGATTCTTTAGCTTCAACTTCGGGGAAATCAATGCAAGTGATGTCTTGTGAATGGTGTGGGGGTGGGCATCAAAGTCAAGATTGCCAAAGTGGCAATATGTTTGCTAGACAAGAGCAGGTGGATTATGTTAGAAACATGCCTAGGCAACAGCAGAACAACCCCTATAGCATCACATATAATCCAGGGTGGAGAAATCATCCTAATTTCTCCTGGAATAATTAGAATAATCCAAGGTCTCCCCCTAGATTTCAGCAACCTCAACATCAACAAGTTTCCCCTCCAAGAAAGAGTAATTTGGAGGAAATGATGGAGAAGTTTATAACAGCTTTGGAAACCAGATTTCTATCAACAGAAACTACCTTTAGAAATCAGCAAGCCTCCATTCACAATTTGGAAAATCAAGTGGGGTAAATTGCAAAGTTACTCAGTGAATGACCACAAGGAAGTTTACCTAGCAATACTGAGGCAAACTCGAAGGAGCAGCTAAAGGCGATTACTCTAAGGAGTGGAAAGAAAATTAAAGGTGGTGTGATTGAAAAAGAAGCTGGGTCACAAGCAAAAGAGGTTGAGACATAGAAAGAAAAAGAAGATAACTCTATTGTCCCTTCGGGAGAGAAGGCTGCAGTGGGAAAAGAGAAAGAAAATCAACCTCATGAACCCAGTCCAGTAGTGAAGGAATACAGAACTCGAGTGCCATATCCAATAAGGTTGAATAAGGACAAGATGGATGCTCAGTTTGGTAAGTTCCATTTGCTGAAGTGAATGAATACAAACCTTGAGTGCCATTCCATTTGCTGAAGCTTTATCGCAGATGCCCAAATATGCTAAATTTTTGAAAGATATCCTTTCTAACAAAAGGAAACTTGAGGAAGTATCTTTGGTGCAATTTTCAGAAAAGAGTTTAGCGATTTTGCAGAAGAGATTGCCTAAGAAATTAAAAGATCCTGGTAGTTTTACTATTCCATGTTTGATAGGTAATCTTAAAGTTCAAAGTGCATTGGCTAACTTGGGGGCTAGCATAAGTGTTATACCCTACAAGATGTTTAAAGAGTTAGGTGTCAGAGAACCTAAACCAACACTCATTACCATTCAACTTGCTGATAAGTCAGTAATTCACCCTCGTGGCATTATAGAGGATGTGTTGGTAAAAGTCGGGTATTTCATTTTCCCCAATGATTTTGTTGTCATTGATGTAGATGAGGATGTGGATGTTTCTCTTATCCTTGGTAGGCCATTTTTAATACAAACCGTGCCCTTATTGATGTCCATGATGGCACATTGACGTTAAGAGTGGGAAATGAGAAAGTTGTTTTTAATATACATTATGCTATGAAGCACCCACTTACACTCAATGAGGTGGATTCATGCAATGATATCATTGAGCATGAAACATTAAATTATGTTACTAGCATTGTTTCCAAGGATCCCCTTGAGTTGTGTTTATTACAAGATAATGTTGAGGATTAGGAAGCACTGGAGCAGCTTGCTTATCTTTAAGTAAGCAAATCATTTAAGAGTCGGGCATATGAAACCATTAAAATCCAAAAGAACAAAAGTCATGACCATCTATGATTGATCCACCCAATTTAAAACTCAAGATTCTTCCGAATCATCTTGAGTTTGGATTCCTGGGAGAGGAGAATAAATTTCCAACTATTTTGAGTTCCCACCTATCTTTTGAGAAGAAGGTAAAACTCATTGAGCTATTACAAAAACATAAGCAGGTTATAGCTTGGAAGATAGCAGACATCAAGGGTATTAGTCCATCCTATTGCACTCACAAAATACTGATGGAGGATGAGTTTAAGCCAGTGGTGCAACCACAATGAAGACTAAACCCTAAGATGAAAGAAGTAGTTAAAGCTAAAGTAATTAAGCTACTTGATGCTGGAGTTATATATCCAATTTTAAGGATGTTATGGAGATGTTCATGGATGATTTCTTGGTTTATGGCAGCTCATTCAAAGGTTGTTTGGAAAATCTTAAGAGGGTCTTGATAAGTGTGAGGAAACAAACTTGGTACTTAATTGGGAAAAATGTCATTTCATGGTTCAAGAAGGAATCGTGTTGGGACACAAGATTTCAAGCAAGGGTATTGAGGTAGACTGGGCTAAGGTGGAAACCATTGAAAAAATACCACCCCCCACATCAGTCAAGGCTATCAAAAGGATTTTGGGACATGCAAGCTTCTATCGGAGGTTTATACACAACTTTTCTAAGATAGCTCATCCTCTAACAAGACTCCTTGAGAATGATGTTGATTTTGTGTTTGACGAAGAATGTTTAAGGTCTTTCACAACTCTTAAGGAGAAATTGACCCATGCTCTAATTATGGTAGCTCCCGATTGGAATTTACCATTCGAGCTGATGTGTGATGCAAGTGATATTGCAATGGGGGCAGTTTTGGATCAAAGCAAAGAGAAGCATTTTTATCCCATTTATTATGCAAGCTAGACATTGAACGCATCCCAGGCCAAATACACAACTATAGAGAAAGAACTTCTAGCTGTGTTTTTTGCTTTTGACAAGTTTAGATCATATCTAATCTTATCCGAAGTGATTGTGTATACGGATCACTCGGCTTTGAGGTATTTATTTTCCAAAATAGATGCAAAGCCTAGGCTAATTCATTGGGTTTTGTTATTCCAGGAATTTTATTTGAAGATTCAAGAAAAAAAGAGAAAAATCTAGCAGCAGATCACCTTTCACGCTTAGAGAGTCCAACCTTGGAGAAGTTCGATGAAGGGAACATTGATTATCATTTCCCTGATGAGCAGCTTCATGCCATGGTAAGTGAGGTAAGTGCTTAAACTTTTAATGTACCTTAGTTTGCAGATTTGGCTAATTACTTGGCTGTTAGGGAACTCCCTAAAGATATGACTTATCAAGAAAAGAAGAAATTCTTTTCTAACTTGAAATATTACTTCTGGAAGGATCCTTTCTTGTTTAGGTTATGTAAGGACCACATGATCTGGTGTTATGTGGCATGGCCCAAAATGATGAATATTCTTCGCCATTGTCATGCTAGACCAGTTGTTGGACATATGGGAGCCAATAGGACTGCTCAAAAAGTGCTCGAATTAGGATTTTATTGGCCCACGCTGTTTAGGGATTGCTATGATTTTGTGAAATGTTGTGATCGTTGTCAAAGAACTGGAAACATCTCCTCTCGTGATGAGATGCCCCAAAATGGAATTCTAGTGTGTGAAGCCTTTGATGTATGGGGAATCGACTTTATGGGACTATTTCATAGTTCTTTTGGTAACAAATATATTCTTATAGCTATAGACTATGTTTCCAAATGACCTGAAGCCCAAGCTTTAGCAACGAATGATGCTAGGGTAGTGATGAGATTTTTGAAGAAGTTGTTTTCTCGATTTGATACACCAAAAGCGATCATAAGTGATAGGGGTACTCACTTTTGTAACGTTCAGCTTGAGAAAGTTTTCAAGAGGCTAGGTGTTACACATAGGTTTTCTACTCCTTACCATCCTCAAATTAGTGGCCAAGTTGTGAACACAAATAGAGAAATAAAAAGGATCCTTGAAAAAACTGTAGAGTAATCCCGAAAGGATTGGTATGAGAAATTAGACAATGCTCTATAGGCCTTTAGGACTGCATTCAAAACTCCATTGGGTACTATGCCATTTAGGCTAGTATACGGAAAGGCTTGTCACTTACCTATGGAGATTGAACATAATGCTTATTGGGCTATAAAATAGATTAAACTTGATCTAGCTAGTGCAGGTGATAGGAGGAAATTACAGATCAATGAGCTGGTTGAATGGAGATTACAAGCTTATGACAATGCAAGGATGTATAAGGAACGGACAAAATGATGGCATGATGCTCACATTAAGGAATGGAAAGAGTTTGAAGTTGGCGATAAGGTATTATTGTATAATTTGAGACTTTGACTTTTTCCAGGTAAGTTGAAATTAAGATGGTCTAGTCCATTTATAGTCAAAGAAGTTTTTCCTATGGGATAATTGAAATTAGTCACCTAGAGAAAGGGAATTTTAAGGTTAATGGGCAAAGGCTTAAACTCTATTTAGGGGGGACTTGAGTGAGTTGAAGGAGGTTTTATACCTCCAAGACTAAAGATGAACCAATCTGGAATGTCCAACTAATACGACGTTAAAGAAGTGATGGGTGGGAGGCAACCCACTATTTTATTTATTTTGATATTTGTTTCTTTAATTTTCTTTTTTTTAGTTTTTTTGTTGGTTTTTGATTCTTCTATCATTGGTTGGTAGTGTGTTTGCCTCGAATTCATTTGAATTTGTAGAAGAAAATTTTCTTTTGAGGGGTAACTTGAGCTTATTTAGGGACACGCCCGTATGAGTGGGCATGTCATTAATTTTAATGAGACAGTAGCTATGACACGACCAGTGACATGCCAATGTCACTAGACGTGTCATTTAGATGGCACCACAGTAGCTACAACACACCCAATGACACACCCGTGTCATTGGTCATGTCATTTTGGCTAAATTTGATATTCACAATAGCAACCACATGCCCAGTGACATGCCCGTGTCACTGGCTGTGCTAATTTAAATGAGTCATAGTAGCTACAACACACCCACTGACATACCCGTGTTAGTGAGAGTGTCATTTTGTTCAAGAAACGGTTGACACGGCCGTGTCAATCGGCGTGTCCAAGGTTTTTTAAGTCGTGTCGATTTTAATTAAAACATAATTTCCTCTCTCCTCTTCCCCTCTTTTACGATTTTCTCTCAAAGTTTCATACTCTCACCATCGAAATCATATACCCATTCATCATAGAAGGGATTTTGACTCCCATTTCATGATTTGGAGGGGATTTACTCATTTTTCCTTCAATTTGCTCGCATTCTTCATGCTATTCGGATCATGGGTCCTCGCAAACAAATGCCATCTAAATTACCAACTAAGCGGACTAGAGGTGAAGGTAGCTCAAGCCGACCTGCTACCACTCCTATCTTAAAATTCATTACTAGCCACAAGTGCCTTCATTTCTCAACTACGGAGGAGTGAAGACGGTTTGAATTGTTAGGGAACAAGGATTGGTCACCGCATAGGGTTTTGGATTGGGGTGCCATGGAGCTAGCCAACATACTGACTGAGGTTCGGGAATTGATCAACCAGCTAGGATGAGAACAACTCTTCTCTATCAATGAACCTTCCTACATCAATGGAGCTAGTTCATCCAAGAAGAATTGTTTTTGGAGAAATCATCAAAAGAAGGTATGTGTTAATTAATTTTCTTTAATTGTTTTTTTTACATAGTAGCAAATTTATGAAATCAAATTAAAAACCTTTGAACTTTAATTTAGTTTTTCTAAAGCCAAAAAAACCTTATTTCATTAGTTTATCTTCCAAAAGGCTTAAAATTGTTATTTTTTCTTCTTAAAAATCTTAAAACTCTAATTGAACATATTCTTCAACAAAACCAAAATCAAATTATGTTTCTTTCAAAACTTTAAACTTGGTACTTTTTCATTCAAAAAGCCTTAAAAAACATCTTTTCTTCTTATAAAAACTTTAATTTATTTGTTTAAATTCATAAAATATCATAAAATATCAAATTGATTTCCAAATTCCTAAAAATTACTCACCACCCGTGACCCTACTTCCAAAATATCAAATCCAAATTCAACTTCCAAAATTCAGAATAATGAACACTAACCCTTTTAAAACCTTAAACCCTAATTTTTATGAACCCTAATCCTTTTAAAACATTAAAAAACATAAAAACATAAAAACCTAAATTTTACACAGTAGCTTAGGAACCCAATAACCAAAAATCACAAATTAAAGTATTTTAAAGTGTTTAAAACCCTAGTTTCATGATATTATCATTCAAACCTTAATTTTGTTAATCGAAGAGTCTTCCCAATCCTTTAAAACATAAAACCCTAATTTATTTTAATTCCATAAAAAGTCACAATAGCCATAATTGGACTTTTATTTGCTTTATTCAATTCCATACTTGATTATGCTTTGATTTATTTCTTATGCTTTAATTTATTTAATTTCAATGCTTGATTTATTTAATTTATCATGGATGGATATTTATTTTATATTTTGATTAATAGCTTTGATGAATGATTTATTTATGATGAATGATTATTTACTTTTATCAATTAATTTAGATTTCCAAAAGTTGTAAGAGGTATGTTTCCACTTGGTGGGTACCTCATTAGTTAAACATCATGTAATTTAATTTGATTTTCTATTTTAACACCTATGTAAAGGGCATGTTTCTACCTTTTGGTGGGTGTCCTATTTAGGCATGTGATGTAAGGACATGTTTCCATCCTTGGATGGGTGTCCATTTATTTGCTTTGTTTGGACATTGCTTTGATTTTAATATATTGATGCTTTCTTTTAATTATTGTGTGTAATATGGATAATATTATTATATTTAAGAATTTTATAATATTAAGACCTGTAAAGGAGGCTGGTTCCAATGAACCGGGCGTTGTGGGGGTGCTGGGCCATTTCTCACCTTCCCCACACGTACCCAACTTTCCGAACCCATTAGGGGGTTGGGGATTCCTTAAGAATCGAGTCATCCACCCCTTTCTTTTTCCCAGCCCGTCCAAGTGGCGACTCCATTTTCTTCGGACTTAGGTCCGTGTTCTCTAAGGCCCCGAGCCTAAACAGTGCCGAAGTCGCAAGAACCATTCCACCGGGAGTAGGGGCGAAAATCCCCGCTCACAGTGGCGACTCCACTAGGGATAAGAGAAGTTGATTCTGTTGGTCTTTATATTATTCTATTCTTTCTTATAATGATATTATCCATTGCATTATCTTAGATTGCATCATGTGCGTGAGTTAGGATGCCCGTGTTACCCGTGTTATGTTATGTAAGGGATACCATACTTTCACTCAAGGTATGGAGATCGAGCATGGCATAACCACTTATAGCCTCGTACCTTTTGGTATATACTTGCTATGGGAACCTAAGCCTTTTTACCCAAAGACTAAAGCTCATGTAATTGGCCTAGTTACTTTCCTTAGGTTTTACCCCAACTGCATGTTGTTTGACTATGGTTAATTTATTTTGGCTTAAATCATGGCTTATTTGGTTTGTTCTTTTTCTAATATGATCTAAGTATATTGTAAGCTCAAAATAAACTTTTCTTTAAAGTTCGAAAGACCAAAGCTATTTTCAAAAAAATTTTCAAGTTGGTCTTTGGACATAAGACTTTTCTAAAAACAAATCAAAGATTCTTTGGCCAATGGCCCAAATGCTAAGCCCAAAATCCATTTTTCTAAAATCTTTTACAATGGGCTTAGAAACAAAACTATTTTTCACCCAATCTTTTCTTACAAAGAGCTTGCAAAAATATTTAGGTCAATTATGAAATATCAAAAATCAATTGTGGACCTAGTTTACACTAAGAATAAATTAACCATGAGCTTGTTTTTGGCATGAACCATTAGTTACTTTTTTCACGTGAGAAATCTATTTATAATAAACCTCTTAATTTCGTTTTAATCCAATATAGTACAAAAGCTACTATAGTTGGTTAAATGGATTAAAACCTAATTAATGGAAATTATTATGGATTGATTTCCATTTTTGAAAATATAACTATTAGTTGAAACGTCAGAGGGAATTATTCAAAAGCAAGATACCCCATGTTGGTGTTTTTGTTGACCATATACCTAGGAAAAGGGACTCGCCATTCGTGTGTGGATGTTATAAGGTTGGAAGAAACGTCCTATTTATCCTTATTTGTTGATTGTTCGTGCATACATGCATACTTGCATACATTTGCATCTCATATCATTGATCCTCTCTGGCTCACAGCCCTGGATTATGATAATTCTAAAGCTTACAACAATCCGACCTATGCCAGAGACGAAGTATCTAGCAATGACTCAATCACTTGCTCACCTAAAACAATGGAGCCCAAACAAATTCAAAGGATAGTGGATGAAGCCCTCAATGCCAAAATGGAAGAAATCAAAGAGGCCCTAGCTGAGACCATGAAGAACCAATTGACTGCAATCTTAGAGAACCATACCGAGGCATCTGCTAGCACTAAGAAACCAAAGGACAAAGGGAAGACCAAATTTAGTGAAGTGGTTTTTGATGATGAAAAGGTGATCATTGATGATGATGATGATTAGGCTTAATACTACCAAGAGGTTCAAGAAAAGAAGAAAGAACCGAAGGCTGTTGAGAAGGCAACTATTGAAAAGATCGAGACATCCGATGATGAAAAGATGATTGCAGATTTAGAAAAGAAATTTGAGAAGAAGTTGAAAACCGAAGAGATGTCTGAGATCGACAAACTATTTGAACAAGATGAAGAAGTCCCTTATAAATTCAAGATGCCTTCCTTTGCTAAGTACAATGGCACCGGAAATCCCCATCTTCATGTGAAGTAGTATATCACAGCCATGCAATCATCCTGAGCTAGTAAGGCTCAAAACCTAAGGTACTTTATACTCTCATTGGACCCTATTGTCCAAAATTGGTTCAATACCTTAGATGATGGAACACAAAAGAGTTGGGATCTACTTTACAAAGCCTTCATCCAACAATATGGATATAATGTTGAGTTAGAAGTTACTTTAATGGAAGTGGAGTCCATAAGGCAAAGGCCAAATGAGAATTTTGTGGACTATGTGAAGCGATGGAGAAACAAGGCCGCTTTACTCAAGAAGAGGCCCGATGAATCCGATCAAATAAGGATGATTGTGAGAGGGGTGTTGCCTAGTCTTCATGAGAGGATGTCTCATACCTCATCCATGATTTCAAAGATCTTCTCCAAGCTGGTTTGCAAATTGAAGAATGGGAAAGGGAGAAGAGCCGCTTTGCAACAAAAAGGAACGAGAAAGGGAGCTATCAACCTGGTAGCCAAAGCATGCAAAAGGCTATAGGTGTTAATGCTACTAACCAAGGGATAAGGAGACAATTTTTGGAATTGGGAAATCCGATGTCTTGGGTTCTCAACAAACTTCAAAGAAAAGGATTACTACAACCCTTAAATCCTCGTCCTTTGCCTAACCCTCTCCCACCTAATTTTGACACCAAAGCATTTTGTCAATTTCATTAAATGCAAGGACATGACACGGATAGATGTGTGAGGTTGAGACATGAGATTCAAAATCTAATTGATAATGGGAAGCTATCTGAGCCCAACAAGCCAAACACCAAAGATAACCCATTACCAAAATTCAATAGGATACCACCACCAGCGACCTTCATGATTGGAGGAGGTTTACATGAGGACTTTGTCATGTCTTCTTTTCAAGATGTGGATGAGAAAGCAACCAAAGAAGAAGAGGCATTTGTCAAAATTGAACAAGCTATAATGGGTGGAGAAGTAGCAATTTGTGTTGTCAATGGGTTTTGGGATTCAAGTGACAGTGATGATGATATTGTATCCAAGAAGGAGGAGTGGACTTGGTCCGAGCCCGAAGAAGATGAGGTGATGAATACTAGATCCGGTAAGCCTTAAGCAAGGCCACCACCAAAGGAGATAGAAACAAATAAGGGGAAGGAAGTTGAAATAGAAGAAGCTGATGTTGTGCTCAAGCAATTGAAAAGAACCCAAGCAAGTGTTAGCATTTGGGACTTATAAGCTACTTCTAAAAGGCACTGAGAAACTATGGCCAAAACCTTAGCTAGCATGCCAATTTCTACCTCCACAACACCGGAGGAGTTGATCAACTTCATAAAAATTGGGGAAGTAATGAAATGTGAAGAGGTCCAAGAAAAGAATGAAGTTAATATGGGAGCAGTTTCTTTTTCTGATGCAGACTTACCGGAGGAGGGAAGAGACCACATCCGCCCTCTCTTTATCAAAATAGAAGTCAAGGGGAAGAGGACTCCATGTGTAATGGTCGATGATGGGTTCGCCATAAATGTTTGTCCACTTAAGATATTGCCAAAGCTAGCCATGTCAACAAGAGATCTAAACCCAACCGAGGTGACAATTCGTGCTTATGACAACACTAAGAGGCATGCCGAAGGGACTTTCAAAGCAGTCATCATGGTTGGTCCAATTGAATCTATTGTTGAGTTTGTTGTTTTAGATATACTAGTTACCTTCGCCTTGCTCTTGGGCGACCATGGTTTCACCCTCTTGGTGGAGTTCCTTCCACCCTTCATCAAAAGATCAAATTCCCCAATGGAAATGAAACAGTGGTCATTGAAGCTGAAGATAATGAGATTGTTATCGCTCTAATGGTTGAGAGACCTCTCAATGGTTTTCAAGTAGCTGTAATTTCTGATGATGAAGTAGTGGACTCCAAAGTCTTGAATATGATGAAGAACATGAACTACCTTCCCGGAGCTAGTCTTGGAAAGGGTAAGGCCGGTTTAACAAAGTTGCCAGATTTTAGAACTCAAGCTTCCAAGAAGGGGTTGGGATATGATGAAGCCAATGATGTTCAACCAAAGAAGAATGAGAAGATGAGCTTCCCACCACTTGAAGAGATCTTTGTCAAAACTCTAGATATGGGACCACTCCAAGGAAAGCCCGAGCCGATCATGTTCATGGGTAAGTTAATTCCAGGTTTTGAAATTTTTGCAGATGTTGCTGAGCTAGTGGAGCAAGAGAAGAAAGAGCTCATCCTATCAATCAACAAAGAGAAGAATGAAGCTGCCCTGAAAGTCGAGTAGACTCCGGAAGAGATTGCTGCCTTGGTTGAAGAAAAGTTTGAAGACATCCTGCTTTATGATTCTGAGAACAATGATTTTGATTTTAATTTTAATTTGTTTGCTTTGTATGAGGATGATGATGTTTTCTTTTCCAAAATGAATGCAATAAAGTCTGATTTTGCTTACTTGTGTGATGTTTCTCCTGATGGTTGCATACATTCAAATAGCAGTTACATGGGCATCTTTAATATTAATTTTGTTAACACACAATCATTAAATTTGGGAACAACTAAAAATCCTAAAAACATTAGCATAGCATCCGACCTTACTCCTGATGAGAGAGAGAGATTTGAAAAAATATTCAAAAAATATGAAGTGTTTGCTTGGTCTTATGAGGATATGCCTGGGATAGATTGAGACATAGCCGAGCATCATATTCCTACTTACACTCACATTAAGCCTGTCAAACAAAAGCTTAGGCGATTAAGACTTGAGTGGACTGAATTGGTTAAAGAAGAGGTCACTAAGCAAATAAAAGTGAAGTTCCTTGAAGCGATAGAATATCCAGATTGGTTAGCCAATATAGTACCCGTGCCAAAGAAAGATGGAAGGATAAGGGTCTGCATGGACTATAGAGATTTAAACAAAGCTTCCCCTAAGGATGATTTTCCTTTACCTCATATAGATGTTCTCATTGATAGTGCGGCCTCTAGCGTGCTACACTCATTTGTAGATGGATTTTTTGGATACAATCAAGTGTTAATGGCCCAAGAGGATAAAGCCAAAACTGCCTTCACTACTACATGGGGTATATTTTGTTATAGGGTGATGTATTTCGGCTTAAAGAATGCTGGAGCAACCTACCAAAGGATGGCCACCACACTATTTCATGACATGATGCACAAAGAAGTTGAAGTATATGTTGATGATATGATGGTGAAGTCAGATACGAGGGAGCAGCACTTCCAGAATTTATAATTATTCTTCGATAGAGCTTTAAAGTATAAGCTGAGATTAAACCCGAAGAAGTGTGTATTCGGTGTTACTTCAGGCAAATTATTAGGACATGTAATTGGTCCGAATGGTATTGAGATTGATCCTGACAAAGTCAAAGCAATCAGGGATATGCCAGCCCCAAAGACGGAGAGAGAAGTTCAAGGATTCATTGGTAAACTGCAGTACATTAGCAGATTTATAGCAAAGCTCAAAACAATCTGTGAGCCTATCTTCAAATTGCTTAGAAAGAATCAGCCGGTCGTATGGAACGAAGAATGTCAAAAGGCCTTTGACCGAATAAAAGAGTATTTGTTGAATCCACCTGTTTTGAAACCACCTAAACCCGAAAAACCTCTATTACTATACTTAGCAGTAGAATAAGAGTCGATATGAGCCATGCTAGCCCAAGCAGATGAGTCGGGGATTGAGCATGCCGTTTACTATTTGAGTAGAAAGCTCATACCTTACGAAATTAAGTATAGTATCATTGAAAAGACATGTATAGTCGTGGTTTGGTCTTCTAAGAAGTTACGGCATTACTTTCAATCGTATAGTGTGCAAGCAATTTCCAGGTTGGATCCAATGAAGTACTTAAGGGAGACACCCTCTTTAATTGGGAAATATGGTCGATGGTTGATAATATTAGAAGAATTTGAGATCGAGTATGTAACCAGGAAAATAATCAAGGTTAGAACGATGGCAAAATTCCTGGCTCAACAACCATTACCAGAAAGTAAAGAGGTAATCTTGGAATTTTTAGATGAACATTTAGAAGCAATTGAAGTACAAGGGTGGAAAATGTATTTTGATGGAGTAGTAAACAGGAAAGGAGCAGGTTTGGGAGTTATACTAGAATCGCCCGAAGGGGAACTTATCCCTTTAGCCAAGAAGTTGAAATTTAGGGCAACCAATAACATGGTGGAGTATGAAGCTTGTATTTTTGGTTTGGAAACCTTAATGATTATGAAGGTGGATAAGGTGGAAGTTTATAGTGATTCGTTGCTAGTAGTATCCCAAGTAAATGGAGAGTGGGAGTTGAAAGAGGAAAAATTAAAACCATACCACCATTATTTGACCATGATGAAGATGAATTTTAAGGAGTGTAGGTTTATACACCTGTCAAGAGAAGAAAATCAGATGGCTGATGCCCTAGCCACATTGGCTTCGGTATGGGAAAATTCTGCCAACCTATTCCTTAAGCCTCTAATCTTGACCAGTTCATCAACTCCTTGCTATGAATATGAGACAATCATGGAAGTTGATATGGACCATGATGCATGGTATGATACTATAAGGCGATTTTTGGAGGAAAGAGAATACCCGCCGGGGGCAACAAAGAAAGAGAGAAGAGCCATAAGGAGGTGGTCATTGAAATACATCACCTTCCATGGAGTGTTATACCGAAGATGGCCTGATGGAGTGCTTTTGAGATGTTTAAGAAAGCTTGAAGTGGAGAGCATCATGTCTGAAATACATGCAGGAAGTTGCGGTCCACACATGAGTGGTTTAGCCCTAGTTAAGAAGATTATCCGACAAGGTTACTATTGGTTGACCATGGAGAAAGACTGTATTGAATTTGTAAAGAAGTGCCAGCAATGTCAGATGTATGGTAACTTGAATCATATGCCTCCTGAAGAACTGCATTCAATGACTTCACCCTGGCCATTTGCCACCTGGGGTATCGACATTATAGGAGAAATACATCCGACAGCCTCAAACGGTCACCGTTTCATTATAGTAGCAGTTGATTATTTTTCAAAATGGGTCGAAGCCAAATCCTTCAACAAGTTGGGTGTAAGTCAAATGGCTAGGTTTATCGAAAAGAATCTCATCTGCAGATATGGGATCCCGCACAGTGTGATATCAGACAATGGGGTACAGTTTCAAGGAGCAATTAAGGATTTATTCTCCAAGTACCAAATCCATCATCATCGATCCTCTCCTTATAGACCAAAGGCTAATGGTGCCGTGGAAGCAACAAACAAGACAATTAAGCAAATTCTGTCCAAGATGACCAAGACTTACAGGGACTGGACGAAAATGCTTCCCTTTGCTTTATGGGGATATAGGACGAGTGTGCAAACACCTACTAGGATGACAACATTCTCTTTGGTTTATGGGATGGAAGCGGTATTGCCAATTGAAATTGAGATCAAGTCATTGAGAGTAGTCTTGGAAGCGGAGCTACCTAAAATGGAATGGGTAATAAGCAGATACACACAATTAGCTCTATTATAAGAGAGAAGGTTAAAGGTGTTGTATCATCACCAACTGTATCAAAAGAAGATAGATCGGGCCTACAATAGAAGGGTTAAAATAAAAAAAATTCATAGTTGGGGATTTGGTGTTGAAGCAATGTAAGCCTAATGTATCTGATCCAAGAGGGAAGTTCAGACCTAGCTGGGAAGGGCCATAAGTCGTGAAACAAGTCATGAGCAAAGGTGCGGTGAAGTTATCAAACATGGCTGGGAATGAATTTAGTGAGCCAGTAAATATTGACAGGTTGAAGAAGTTTTATGTATGAAAAATAAAAAAGAGAGAGCTCGCTAGGTTGAAAACCCAAAAAGGGTGGCCTAGGCAAAAGTTAGAGCTGTCCGCTAGTTTCGAAAACCCGAAAGGACAGGCTAGGCAACAATTAGGGCTAATGAGAGAAAATCGTCAATTAGAAAACCAGAAAGGACTAATTGGCAATAGGAGTGATCTTGTGTATGCTGGCTTTATGTTTGGTTGTTCCCCAATTTAATAAAATAGAATTAATGATTAAATTTGTTCTATGTGCACTGTTATAAGTATTTGACCAGATACGGATGAAATAAATAATCATAATTGCAAAAGATGATGACAAATTATAAATGGAAAAGAAACATCTTTTATTACTTTAGTTATTTTTCATCCTAGCAAAACACTTTCTGAATTAACAAATGTAAAATCTATGGTAGTCTATAATTGTAACGTGTAGGCCAGCTTTGCCTTAACCGATCCAAGTAGGCTTCAGTCAAGCAAGGCATGTCTAGGTCAGGAGCAAAGTCAGAATCACGAAGCTCAGCTCCATACTGACGCCCAAGTTAGCGAGGATCATAGCATGTACCTTGACGAAGAGCAGCAAAGGGAACGTACATCAAGTATGTCCGCATGGTGATACGAGAAATCTTCCACCAAGGTACCAACCAACGAACATTGACTTCAGAGTGTGAGTGGATCCAGTCGACCCAGTCAACATATGAAGAAGCAGGATGGAGTAGCTTTCTAGCAGAATGATGATGTGGCAGGTATCTGGCAAAGTCCATGGAGGGAGTATCAAGCAAACAAAGACGCTCCTGAAGCCAAATCTGTGAAGAAAGAATTAAGTTAAAAAAAAAGAGTCCGCTATGTTGAAAACCGGCAAGGACAGCTTACGCAAAAATTAGGACAGCTCGCTAGTTCCGAAAACCCACATGGGCAGACTAGGCAAAAGTTAGAGCAATATAAAAAAAACCTAAATTGAAAACCCGAAGAGGGCAATTTAGGTAATTACCTGAAGCAGCAACGGGCTCCCAGTCAGTCTCTTTGACAATCCTAATTTAAATCGGTCTAATCCAACTAAGGTCTCGGCTAAAATCACAGGTACCGGTGACAAGCCTCCTTCCATTTGATCCATGATATCCAATACTTATGGGTCAATATCGCCGTCAGAAGAAACAAGCAAGAATTGGTCGAGCAAGCAAAGACAAAGCATGCGTCCCCATGCCTTAGTAGGAGCCAAATAAGAGAAACAAAAGTCAATCAAAGGAGCAAGTAGAAGTTTTTCACCTCTCATCAACTGAAGAACTCCAGGTTTTGGAATTTGAAATAACATCTGCATTTTCTGTTGAGTTTTGGAAATCGATGTGGGTAATGCCATTTGTTGATTATTGGGATGTCCAAGGATGGCCTCAAATTCTTCAATCAAGGGACACATTTCAAAGCCATTAATTCTAAATACCCTAGAATCCGTATCGCATATGGAAGCCACGACATGTAAGTAGGAGTGGTCCAATTTGACATTTTGAAAGCATTTTAAAACATCAAGCTTTGACCATGAAATTTGCTTCCAATGGTTGGTATCCATATTCTTAAATAGAATTTTTATTTTCTTTAAATGGTGCTCGGTCATGGTTGATGAATAACAGGGAACCAAAATTGCTAAAGGGAGTCTTCACGTTGAAAGAGAGAGATTTTTGGTTTATGAATTGAAATATGGCATGCAAGGTGATTTATATAGAAGAAAATAAACCTTTTCCAAAAGTGAAATGGAAAATATGATGGGAAAGGATAAGACCATATGGCATAAGGAAAGGAAGTGGCAATAAATTTCCTTTACCATATTGGATTTGGTTTAACAAAAGAAGTAGATATTAATTATGATGTACTATATATATAAATATATATATATATGTGTGTGAATACTCAAATTTTGAGGCTCGAAAAGCCAATTTTCTCAGACTGCAAAAGACCAAGCCAGACCAGACGACCATAGTAAAGTTCACCGAAAGTATGTCTTCATGGTACTTGAAATGTCCGGAGAGATGCAAGTTTCACGGATATGGTCCTGGGATAATTTTTAAAGGTCCGTAGCTCCCGAAAAATCAGTTTGAGCGAAAATCGTGCATGCTTTTTTTGGAGGGCTCGAACACCGAGGTCAGCGGCCTGCCCGCCGGGATTAGCGGTCCCACCACCACCGACAGCGGCGGTCCGACCGCCGACCGGTTTGTTTTTTTCTATTTTCTCGGGCTGTCACTTCCACGGCGGTCCGACCGCCTTCCAGTCCGAATTTCGTCTATAAAAGCCTCCAAATTTTCAGAAAAAGGGTTGGGCTTTTGGTTCGGTCTTTTCGGGTTTTTCGGGCGGACGAATTCTTCATTTTCCATACGCTTAAGAACTTCTCTTGGGCTTTTCTTTGCATAAATCTAACCTTGTGCTGCAGGAATTAATCCGTAATCAAGAATCATAATCCAAGGTCCAAGAAAACGAGATCTGGAACTTCAAAGTGGGAAAATCCTAAGCAAGGTAATATCCTAATTCATCCTTTGTCAATTCAAGCATGTCATAAGCATTCCATCTTCTTCTTAATTTCTTTGGTCAAAGACCCAATCCTTTTAGGTCTAAGGCCTAGTTAAGTAATCAATCAATCTTTCGGCATTAAGCCCTGAATCAATCAATCTTTTTTGTCAAAGACCTAATCCTTTTAGGTCTAAGGCCTAATTAAGTAATCAATCAATTTTTGGCATGAAGCTGATCTCAATTAAAATTAACCTTTTGGCACGGAGCCTAAATTGCATTCTTTTGGTACCAAGTACCCTAATTTCATCAAAATTAGCACTAAGTGCTCAAAATCTCACAATTTTGGCAAAAAGCCTGACAATGCACGAAGCATACACACACATGCATAAATGCATAATTGCCTTTAAACAGGCTTTTCAGAACTACATGGGCTTTGATCTCTCATAAAAAATGAGAGTATGTAGGCATATTTGGGATTCACCCCAAATGGCAAGTCCACAATCTACTAACAATCTATTTGTTTTCCTTTCTATGTTCCTTTTCGGTTCATTTCTTCTTTGGCAAGTTAATCAAATACATGACATAGTCCCCGAATCCTCCTTGGCTTCGTAGATTAGAAACCTTTACATTGGATGCATTATTGGAGTCAAACAAGGGTTTTCTTAGTTTTTCCCTTTGAACAGAAAAAACTGAGTGGCGACTCCTAACAACAAGTGAACGTTCATCCGAATCCTTTTCGGGTGGAAACTGAGGTTCACAATTTGGCGACTCCACTGGGGACCATAAAAATGATTTATGGGATCTTAGTGGACTACAATTGTTTATTTAACTAACTTGCCCTTCTTTAGGGTACTTTTATTTATTTTACAGGGTACCTTAGCAATATATATCCTTTCCTTAAGGATATGGGAATAAAATTGACAAAAGGAATCTTTTTCCTTTGATGGACCCATTGTTTGATTAATTGTGCAGTTGTTTTGTCATTTAGAGAATCTTTTTCTCTTGCATTATATGGGGGAATCATTTTCCTCCATTGCATAAAAAATTGTTTTCAAATGAATTTCTTCTCTCTCTGTTCAAAATTCTGAGTCTGGATAGCAAGTAGTGCTGACTGGCAGGTCTCCTTGATTATGCCGGCGGACAGCCAAAGCGTCCTCCCTGTTGTCGCAAACCATTCCAATCCTTTTGGAGTGGCCCATGAGTAAACGTACTGTTGGACCCACGCGAAACTCTTTGTTTCACATGTGGTTAGGTATATCTTACTCAAGACTCAAGGGTCCCTATTATAAGCCTATTCTCTATTTTTCATGTAACAATAGAACCCTCCCTTAGGTTGTATGTACCCAATAATAGTGCCACATTCCATTAAAATGAATTATGATGTGATGAGGTGCATTCATGCAACATAACAACATTGTTTTAGGGAAAACCTTTTGATATACGCAAGTGGAACAAGAGTCTTCCTATCCTACACACTACCCTGATCCTTTACCCTTAACCTTTGCAGGTACCCGCTATCCGTGTGCCTTCACCTACACAAGCTACACCAACTCCAACTGTGCAATCACCCACAAGTCCTACTACCCCAACTTCACCAACTACTCCAATTACTGAAATGGCTACTATTGAACAGATTAAGCCCTTGCTAGATGGACAAGTTAAGGAGATTGAAGCTAGTATGCAAGAAAGAATTGATGAAGCCTTGACCGCCCAAAGGGTAGCCATCTTGGCCGAATTGGGAGGGGCACCAAAGACAGCCACTACTCTTGGAAATCTAGGGAAGGAACCCATTGTGGGACAAACTAGTACCCCCATGACTGCTCAATTTGGAGGATTCACCCTCTAAGAATGCTACTGAAACTGATGAACTGAAAAAGAAACTTGAATTGCTTGAAAGGTCAATCACTGCCTTGAAAACTCATAAAGAGGTGGTAGACATGGATTCCTTATCCTTGTTTCCCCAAGCTAGATTGCCTCCAAAATTCAAAATGCCTGGGATGGACAGATTTGATGGGACTACTTGCCCTAAAACTCACCTGAAGATGTATGTGGGGGCCTTAAGCCCTTGGGGTTTAAATGATGAGCTCTTTGCTCAACTATTCCAACAATCATTGACTGGTGCTGCCCTTAAGTGGTTTGTAAGCCTGGACCGTGCCAAGATTAAGACCTGGGAAGACATCTGCAATGCATTTAACACTCAATACCACTACAATATTGAGGAAGATGTCACTAGAAGGGAGCTTGAGACTACCAAGCAAAACAACAATGAACCCTTCTCCTCATTCCTTACGAGGTGGAGGACGAAGGCTGCCCAAATGATCAATCGCCCTTCAGAACAGGAGCAGATTGATATTATAATCAAGAATTTAAGGCCTACATATCAAGCTCAACTGCAAACCCAATACCTACCTACTTTCAAATCGCCCATTGCGACTGCAACCAAAGTAGAAGACCTGATACAATTGGGTAAGATAGTAGATGAGGGAGCTACTTCGAAGTATAAGAAACAGGGCCAAGCTGCTTCCCTAAGCAAGGTCAATGAAGTGGCCAATATTGCCCCTGCGAATCCTTTACGTGTGGGCAATCTTGGGCAGAGAAATCAGCCAAAAAGGCAATATACCGACCTTGGGATGCCCCTTCATTTGGTATTTAAAAAGGCCGTGGAAGGAAAGTACTTGAAGCCTTTGGACCCAAGGCCTCCTCCAAACCCATTACCCTCCAATTATAGGGCCAATGAGTACTATGAATACCACAAGGAAATGGGCATAGAACAGATGCTTGCTGGACTCTGAAAAATCGCATCCAGGATTTGGTGGATAGTGGTGACATCATTCCTCTCAGAAGTCAACCAAACATTAGTACTAACCCTTTGCCCAATCATTCCATCCATGCCATCACTGTAGAAGAAGAGTTGTTTGATCCTTTCAAACTTCTCTTGGAAATGAATGAAGTATGTGTGCTAGATCTGAATGACCTTGCTGAAGAGGTCGATGCTTTGACAAGGAGTGGAAGGCAATATCAGCCACTCAACTTGGGAAAAGCCCCTAAAACCCCAAATCACCCATATATGAAGACGTCATAACCAAAAGAAGACCCTGTCCTCTCTCAGCTTAAATAAACTCAAGCTAAGGTGTCAATTTGGGAGCTCCTTGCTTCCTCATTCCCACACCGTCAGGCTCTCAGTAAAGCTTTGAGTCAACTTGATACATCAGTAGACACAAGCCCAGAAGCTTTGGTGGCCACTTTGACCCAATCAACCAAGGCATTGAGTATCAGGTTTTCTGATGTAGATTTACCAGAAGATGGCATGAAACACAATGATGCTCTATACATCACCATACAAACTGGGGGAAAGACTGTGCCCATGGTTCTCATTGATAATGGGTCAGCCTTAAATGTATGTCCCTTGAAAGTAGCAACCTGTCTGGGATTGGAGGCTACAGATCTTACACCTTCTGATCAAATTGTTAGAGCATATGATAACACTCGAAGAGAAATTTTGGGTGTTGCTACTCTGGAAGTTGCTATTGGATCGGTGAAAATGAGAGTGCCTTTCCAGGACATTGATGTACCCGCGAGCTTTAATCTCCTCCTTGGAAGGCCGTGGATTCATCAGAATAATGTTGTACCTTCTTCATTACATCAAAAACTTAAGTTCCCTTTTGAAGGAAAAATCATCACTATTAAAGGAGACACATGCGAAATCAACAAGAAAACCACGGATCAGTCTCTCTTTGAGGTTGTTCCGGGTGAAACTGCTATGGCCTTGACTGGGTTCCATTATGACACTGTTCAATGCATTGAAGGAGAAAGGCCCAAAGGGCCATTTATCTTATATGACTTTGGGGAGGTCCAAGTCAATTGCCTGGTGGGAATGATGCTAAGGGTAGTTCTGCTACCCGGGATGGAAATGATAAGGTCTGGGAGGAAATCATCCATAGTGCGGCCATGGGAAGAACCTGAGAATAAAGGAACTTTTGGCTTGGTGTACAAACCCACAGACGAGGAGATAGAAGAGTTTGAGAATGGGAAGAAGAAAAAGAAGATTTGGTGGGAAAAAAGCCTCGAAATGCGCCCTTACTTTAGAACTATGAACGGTCACTTTTGCAAACCTGGGAAAGCAATTCCTTACTGTGGTTTCCAGGAGCCATTCTATTCTCCTATGACTGGGAAGAGGTTACCGGGTTTTGAGATGTTCACTGATGTTTTTGCCATAAAGGAAGAAGAGCCATAACCTATAACTGACCCACAAGTGGAAGATTTCATGCGGCCTAGTCTCTTTGATGAGGTTGCTATGATAACCAATTGTGAAGACAAAAGGGACTTCACGAAGCTGATCAAGACCACAGATGGACCACTGATGAACTGGTATGCCGAGGAGGGACAAGTGGCTATGGTCAAACCTAGTCTTGTGTCATACCCTGAACCTGAATCTTGTACCGAGTCAAATCTTGAGTCAAACACCGAGTCAGAGTTTAGTTCTGAGTCTTCCTTAGCTTTAGGAATAGAAAACCTTGATGTCGAATGTAATGTAACTCTGGAGGATGACTCCACCATTATTAATGAAACTGTTCAAGTTCTTGGTTACCCTGTGTCTTTTTCTTTCCAAGTATTATCTAGCAAAAATGAAATAAATGAAATAAAAGAAATGAATGAAAAGATAATAATTGGCAAAGAAAATGAATATACATACATTGCATATGATTGTGTGAATAAGGAATAGGTTGTTGAGTGTATCAAAAGATATGTCGACTACTTCATGTGGAAGACAAGTGATGTCACGGGAATAGACCCAGCAATAGCAGTTCATAAGATTCCGCTATACCCCGATGCAAAGCCGGTTAAGCAGAAGTTGAGAAGAATGAAGCCAGAATGGTCTTTAAAAATTAAAGATGAGATTGCCAAGCAACTGGATAATAAGTTCATAGAACCAATTGTCTACCCTTCCTGGTTAGCAAATATTGTGCCAGTTCCAAAGAAAGACGGAAAGGTCAGGATGTGTGTTGACTATAGAGATTTGAATAAGGCTTGTCCCAAGGATGATTTCCCGCTACCACACATCAATTTGCTAATCGACAGGATGGCTGGGCATATGATGGTTTCCATGACTGACCTTGCGGTTGGGTACAATCAGATCATGGTGCATCCACCGGACAAAGAAAAGACAGCTTTCATTACAGAATGGGGCACTTTCTGCTACAGGGTTATGCCTTTTGGATTGATAAATGCAGGGGCTACCTACCAAAGGATGGCGACAACAGTCTTTCATGACATGATACATAAAGAAGTAGAAGTGTATGTTGATGATATGATTGTCAAGTCAAAATCTCCAGAAGAGCACGTCGAAGCACTTGAGAAGTTCTTCCTTAGACTTCGCAAGTATAATTTGAAGCTTAATCCTACAAAGTGACTATTTGGAGCAACATTAGGCTTATTTTTGGGATATTTGGTCAGCAAGAAAGGAATAGAAGTTGATCCAGTAAAGTCAAAGGCTATTCTGAAAATGCCTCCACCAAGAACAGAAAAGGAGATTCGAGGCCTCCTAAGTAGATTACAATATATCAGTCGATTCATATCGCAGTTGGCAGAGACTTGTGGTCCTATCTTTAAGCTACTAAGGAAAGGTGCTTCACAAGAATGGAATGAAGACTGCCAGAAGGCTTTCGACAAGATCAAAGAATACTTGTTAAGTCTGCCAATTCTGCAACCTCCCAGAATGGGAAAACCTCTGCTCTTGTATTTGTCTATAACAGATGAAGCCATGGGTGCAATGCTAGCTCAAGAGGCCGAAGGTACAAAGGTGGAAAATGCAATTTACTACCTCAGCAAAAGGATGCTGGACTATGAGTTAAAGTATAACAAGATTGAGAAGTTGTGTTTAGCATTGTATTGGACCTGCACGAAGTTACAACACTACTTGTCTTCTTACACTACTTGTGTCATCGCAGAACAGTCCCTTGAAATTCCTTATGGAGAGGCCTATTTTGGACAGCAAAATGGCAAAGTGGGTGTCAACATTGGCAGCTTTTGACTTAAAATTCATACAAAGGAAAGTTGTGAAAGGTGGGGCAATAGCTGACCAGTTAGCAGAATTACCCGTAAAAGACGAGATGCGAGAAATGAATTTCCCTGATGAAGACCTCTTGAATGTGGAAAGAAGTGTTTGGGAGAGGTATTTTGATGGGGCATCCAATTATCATGGAAATGGAATTGGGATTGTGTTCAAAACTCCTTGTGGAGAACACATTCCCTTTGCAATTAAACTTGACTTTAGCTGCACAAACAATGAAGCAGAATATGAAGCTTGCATCAATGGGCTTGAAGCCGCTCTGGAATTGGGGATTAAGAACCTAAAGGTCTACGGTGATTCTATTTTAATAGTATCACAAGCTTTAAGGAAATGGAAAATAAGAGAAGAGCGTTTGGTTCCTTACCTACAACGCCTTGATCATTTGGCACAACAATTCGATGATCTGTCCTTTGAATATCTCCCAAGAGCAAAGAATCAGTTTGCTGATGCCCTGGCTACTTTAGCTTCCATGATCAATATCAAGGAAGGGAAAGCCATTCGTCCATTAAAAGTTCAACTTCAGAAGCAACCTACCCACGTAATGCATTTGGTCGATGGTAAACCATGGTTTTGGGATATCAAGAGTGATCTCAAGGATGGAAGTTATCCGGAGGAATCATCAAGGGTTGATCAGAGAGCAATAAGGCAGCTAGCCATAGGTTACATTCTTAATGGAGACATCCTCTACAAAAGAAGTTGGAATGGAATGCACCTAAGGTCTGTGAATGAAGCAGAGGCTAAGCGGATGATGGAAATGGTACATGGTGGCGAATCAGGACCGCATAGGTATGGGATCACCTTGGCTCAAAAAATAGCCAATCTAGGATATTATTTGTCCACCATGAATACAGACTGTGAGGCATTTGTGCAAGAATGCCATCAGTGTCAGATATTTGCTAAGCTGCAGAAGCAACCTCCCGTTGCCCTGAATCCAATCACTTCTCCATGGCCCTTCGCTACTTGAGGAATAGATATAATTGGCAAAATACATCCAAAAGCCTTGAATGGACATCAGTTTATCTTGGTAGCGGTGTAATATCCTAAAGTATACCCTAAAAGTGTTGGGGTTATTGTTGTATTTGGATTCAATGTGTGTATTGAAGGAAAGAGAAAAGAAGAAGAAAGTCAAAAGGAATTGTGTGTGGTGGAGATTTAATGGTATAATTGTTATTATTATTATTATTATTGTTATTGTTATTATTATTATTATTATTATTATTATTATTATTATTATTACTATTACTATTATTATATATATGAGATAAGAACGAAGGAAGAGAGGAGAACCTTCTTTCTTTCTTCTTCTTCTGTTCTTCTTCTTCGTGGACAAGAGAGCACGAGAGAGAGAGAGAAATGTGATCTTCATCAAAATTTCTTAAGGATTTTAAGAGTATTGAAGATGAAAATGAAGATTTGGCAAGCTATACAAGTAAGTACATATTTCTTGAATGAATTTTATTGATTATATATATATATATAGGTATATATCTTCTTGTTTTGATTTCTTTTGGATTGAGGTTATGTTTGGTGTGATTGGTGGGTAAAAGGAGGATAACAAGAGATTTAAGTATGTAAATGTGTGAAATTGATATCTAAGTGATGATTAGTTGAGAAAATTGTGAGAAAAATGATGAAATGTTGATTTGGGGTTTGGTTTGGATAAATTTCGAGTGTTCGGTCTTTAAATTATTGTAGGACACGGCCAAGTTATGAGAGACACGGCCAAGTTAGGGCAAATTTGGCCGTGTTGGATGAGTTTTGGAGAGACACGGCCACTGGCTTGGCCGTGTCCCTTGCCTGTGTTTGCTACTGTCTAATTTGTGTTGAGAGACACGGCCGTGTCCCTTGCCCGTGTCTGGTACTGGATTGTTGTGTTGAGAGACACGGCCACTGGCTTGGCCGTGTCCATTGCCCGTGTTTGCTACTGCTTGAGTTGGTGTTGAGTGACACGGCCACAAGCTTGGCCGTGTCCCTTGGGCGTGTTTGCTACTGGATGATTGTATTGAGAGACACGGCCACAAGCTTGGCCGTGTCCCTTGAGGGTGTTTGCAAATGTGTTTGTTATTTGGTCTTCAAACATTGTTGGATCTTCAAATGTCTTTTGTACCTAAACACACTTAAAACGATAATGATCCAACCAAATGTATATGGAGGATTCTAAGTTCTTGAATAAGGTAAATTGTTATGTATGAATATATCAATGATAATATAGGAAATGTGGAAGATATAATGATCAATGAAAAAGTATGTGCAATGTCATTGATTATGTATACTTGAGTGATGAATTGAATTGATCAATATGATTTGATGATAACGTTGATATTATATGAACCATGTTAGGTTTTATGCATTGTCAATCTCATGAATTGTATTGTACTATATGTAGATTGATGATGCATATGAATAATGGCATGTTGTGTATAATGTGGAATATCATGAGATCATTGATGATGAATTACTCTAATTTTATGATTGAAGCATGCCTGTATGGTATGATTGATTCATGATATGTTTGTTTAGTAATGTAATTGATGTTGCATATATCAATGATGAAACTTGAAATGTGATTTGAGATATAATGTGATATGAAGCCATTGTGATTGGCTGTGATGATTCAATTGAATTAAGTGGGGCATGTTTGCCTAGATGATGATGAGAATTGATAATGAAATAATAGATGAATTGTGTGTCTGATATGTTATTCATTTTTAGAGTTCTGAGTTTGGAGGCATGCCTATAAAATTAAAGGTAACAGTCTTGCCGGGTTGAGGATCTCTTCAATTTGAGACGAATTGAGATCCAAGAGACTGGGTCTGTTACACTATGCTAATTGTGATTATGAGATATATGATTTGTAACAGTCTTGCCGGGTTGAGGATCTCCTCGATTTAGTCGGGTTGATGGTCTAAGAGACTGGGTCTGTTACTTGATAAATGTGACATGTGAAATGTGAATTATAGTAACAGTCTTGCCGGGTTGAGGATCTCCTCGAGATTTGCCGAGTTGATGGTCCAAGAGACTGGGTCTGTTACACTATCCATGGATAGAGATATATATAGATGATGCCTACGGGCTTGATGATTATGATTATGGACCAAAGCAGTAACTCTGAACTTGGAATAACATATTAGTGTGTCTTGGGCCCATGCTTGTTTTTGTGTAATGTGAGTCATGAATGGTAACATGATTGATAAATAAGGTATATGGAAACAATGTTGAAACAAATGAATAATGAGATCTATGAATGCTTTTGATGGAAATGTGTTTTATGATTAATGAATTGTGAATAAAATGATGTTATGAAGTATGAGTTTGTAATATGTGTATTGATATGTTGAAAGTGAATATGGCTTAAGGAGTTTTGTTAAGATATGAGGTTATGGAATTGTTGTATGAAGTGTAACATGTTTGTGAACGTGGAATTTGTGAGAATTGTTCTTATAAAGGTTTGAATGATGTTTTGTTGTAATAATGTATACATATATATGTGTATATGAAATAGAAAGGGTAAGTATTGTGTTGTGAATATGCTATGTAATGATGTATTTAATTTATGAGATTAGTGGCAATATATGAAGAATCCATTGAGAAAGGAAAACGTGGTAAGAGAACAATAAAACATGATGCTAAAATTATAAGGTATGATTATTTTGTAATGTATACTTTATTATTTATTTGTACTACTAAGCTCTCGGGCTTAGCGCGGTTGTGTAATCGCTCAGGTATTTATGCGGATGATCTGGATGCCTAGCTGCTATGCCACGAGAAAGGTAAGAGTGTCTTGAGACCAACTAGAAGGTGATGCATACATGTATATTTTTATTTAGGTTTTATTTTTTATAACAATAATGATTCTTATAAATGTTTCTTAATTTAATATAATATTGCTTGACCTTGGATAAAGATTGTTAAATAAAAAGCTAAAAGTGGCATTCTTATATTTTATATATGCATTGTATGTATAACAGGTATATGTATAGTGCTTATATGAAGTATAGGGGCGTTACAGTTATTTTGGTATCAGAGCTTAGGTTCGAGATTCTCGGCCTAAGTGAAATTAAAAAGAAAATTTTTGAAGAGTTTATATAAGAATTGAAAAAAAGATTTTGGAAATGCAATTGGTAAGACATGCATATGCATTCACATCTAAGTTGGTCTCGAACGTGGCATTGAGTGAATTGTGAATTGTGAATTGTGATGTATTTGAGTTACATGAGATGAGATAAATGATAGTGTGTAAATGAGGTTTCATATGAAAGCAAATCTAGAAATGTTGATAATTGAGAGATGAGTGTGATATAAAGAAATGATATGGAAAGTATAAGTAAAAAGTTTGAGTATTGGTATGTATTTGATTTATAAAGAAATGGCTAGAAGAATAAAGTTGGAAATGAGTTAGAAACAAAATTAAGAATTAAAGTATGTAATCTATCCTCTAATATTTGAATCTCTTTTTAATAAACTTTATGTTGGGATTTCTGGAAAGAGTAAATACTGTTGAATGGGTAATATGGAAAGATATATTGTTTAAACGATAATAGTATGGTGAAATATTGAATGAGTTGATTGATATAGATTAAGTGTGATAAATGAAGGTGTGGATAGGCAAATTTAAGTTTTTGTTTAAAGGAAAAAGAGATGATGTTGGTTAAGTACAAAGAGATATTGGTGTTGTTTGTATTGTTATTTTAATGCAAACATGGTGATTTCAATATTAGAAATGTGAGATGTTTGAATATTGTGGAAGCTCATGTTAATGGTGGTAATATGGGATATTTAGATTTTCTTTTGAATGAGCTTAATAATTGTGAAACATAGATGTTTTGATGTTACTTAGTGGTATGTATATATAAGATGTTTTAAAGTTGATATCAAGAGAATGAGATGAATAAATTGAAGTTTAAATAGAGTAGTAAGTTGGAAATTTATAGTTTTAGTGGAATGTGGATAAAGATCAATGAAATATTGATAGTTTAATGTATTTAATACATGAGATATATGAAATGGATATTAGTGCTCATGAAAGTATTATGAATTGGGAGATGTGATTGATAGTAGGAAAATTTGGTTTGAGATAAAAGAAAAAGGAATTGAGCAAAAGAAAATGAGTTACTTTAAGTAATTTGATTGGAAAGGATAAAAATGATTATGAAAGATGTGTTAAAGATATTTATAAACAAATGTGAAAGAGATATCACATTGGAAATGTGATTAAGCTCCTTGTGAAATAATATTATAAGTAGAATATGTATATTTATTGAAGTTAATGAATAATTTAAGTTATGATAAACAAATGAGAATGATAATAGTCAAAGGAAAGTGATAAATATTAAATTTGTATAAACTATATGTAAAAGGGAAATTTAATAAATTCCATAATTATGTGTTTATATAAAAAGGATTTGTGAAATGAACTTTTCGATATGAATGTGACCTATGAAGGTGTATATAATATGTTTATTATCTTATACCATTACATGTTTAATGGTATTAGAAGTGAGAATGGACCTAGGTAATATTGAACAGTGAAATTGTTATAGCAATAACTAAATGAGGCTATCATAAGATGTGTTGGAACTCAAAGTATTTGTGTGTGAAAGTGTTTTATGTATAAATGTATAATAAGAAATGGTAAGGAAAGAATTATGTACTTGAAATTTTTAAAAGAGATGGATTGGAAATGGAGTAATGAATGATACTTGTGTAAGATTTGTATCTAATTGAAGGTTGGGAGTAGAAAATGTTAAGGATAATATTATCGAACATGAGTTGGGTTAATGATGATCAGATAATCAAAAGCAAACTGTTTTGAGATGGAATTAAAATGTGTTAATTCTTGGTGTAATAAAAGTTTGGAGAATAAATATATAATTTATGTGATACCAGTTAGTATTATAATTGTAAAGGTTGGAAATTGAATAATAAAAGAACAATATTGATTTACAACCCCTAAGTGTGATTGTTAATATATCATTGTCACATGATTTGGTTAGTGTGATTAGTGATTAGTTTTATTATCTTCAGATTTAGAACTGAGATGGATAACTATGTTTTCAGAAACATGGTTAAAAGATATGATTGGTGAAGTTATATCTTATAATTTCGATATTAAAAATTTAATTGTAACTATGAGAAGTAAAGCAAGGGAAGAGAATTGTGATAATGTTTTAAGCTATGAATTGTGTGATAGAACAATAATTATATAAATATAGTAATATTAGGTGAAGTGAAGAAATAATAAAAAAGGAAGAAATTGTAATCATGACTGAAAGTTATATAGGATACATTTACAGTGTAAAGTGATTATGTGAATGAACTTAAAATTTATGGGAGTATGAATAATGTAAATTAATATGTATATATCAATAATGTTGGAAATGATATGATTGTATAATGAGATGTTAAATATAATTAATGATATACGTGTATACTATTTTGATGTAATGAGAAACCATAATTGTTGGCAATGATGTTAAAAATGAATTGTGAAAAGATAAATGAACGGACTTATCTGCCTCCTGTGGAACCATGCGGACCCAATGTGTTGGGCAACCAAACTTGGATTACCAACCTGGTTGGGGGAAAAAGCTCGTTTATGAAGTTATAGTTGTTGGCAATATTGATAAATTTTGAATGAGTATAAGAAATGATGATATAATTATTGAAATAAGGAAATGTATATGTATAAGCATGATTCATATTGATTGAATATATGAATTTGGAAAGATTAGAATTTGAATATAAGTTTGACCTAATGAACTTAGGTTATATATAAGTATATATAGTAAAAATCCAATGATAAATTTCAATAAGTTAATTGTTGGTTTGAATCAAATAAAGTTGAAATGTTAGTATATTGTGATAGATAAATCGATTGATCTAGGTTTCGTTAAAGTTGCAAGGCAATATTGAGATTTAATATGTGCAATTGTATTGGGAGTGTAAGATTTAATGGTAATGTGTATGATGTAATATTCTGATTTATGAATGAACATAAATAAATTGAGGTATATTAATTGTACATGGTGAGAAATAAACTCATGAGAGTAAGGATATAGTTATCCATTGATGTTTGGTAAATGTTTATTTTGAAAGTGATGGTAAGAATGGAATAAACAATGCTAAGATATTGATTAATGATTTTTGAGGTTAAAGTTAAAAGAATATCTATAAAGAGTTAAAGTGATAATCTGACTTTAGTACAAAGATAAAATGTATTGGAGATGTTATGAGATATCTTGATTGCTTTGTTGAGAAAGTAATAAGAGGTAAAGATATATATATATATACCTATACAATGATGAATTATGAATTTCAGAGAAGATGATTATCTCTAAGGGGGAGAGTAGAAGATATGAGATTTGATAAAACTATATTGTAAGATACGATTATCTTCATATGAAAATTAAGATGGTGAATTGTTCTAAATGGGTTGTTATTATACTGGATAATTTCGAGGACGAAATTATTTAAGGGGGAGAGAATTGTAATATCCTAAAGTATACCCTAAAAGTGTTGGGGTTATTGTTGTATTTGGATTCAATGTGTGTATTGAAGGAAAGAGAAAAGAAGAAGAAAGTCAAAAGGAATTGTGTGTGGTGGAGATTTAATGGTATAATTGTTATTATTATTATTATTATTATTATTATTATTATTGTTATTGTTATTATTATTATTATTATTATTATTATTATTATTATTATTACTATTATTATATATATGAGATAAGAACGAAGGAAGAGAGGAGAACCTTCTTTCTTTCTTCTTCTTCTGTTCTTCTTCTTCGTGGACAAGAGAGCACGAGAGAGAGAGAGAAATGTGATCTTCATCAAAATTTCTTAAGGATTTTAAGAGTATTGAAGATGAAAATGAAGATTTGGCAAGCTATACAAGTAAGTACATATTTCTTGAATGAATTTTATTGATTATATATATATATATAGGTATATATCTTCTTGTTTTGATTTCTTTTGGATTGAGGTTATGTTTGGTGTGATTGGTGGGTAAAAGGAGGATAACAAGAGATTTAAGTATGTAAATGTGTGAAATTGATATCTAAGTGATGATTAGTTGAGAAAATTGTGAGAAAAATGATGAAATGTTGATTTGGGGTTTGGTTTGGATAAATTTCGAGTGTTCGGTCTTTAAATTATTGTAGGACACGGCCAAGTTATGAGAGACACGGCCAAGTTAGGGCAAATTTGGCCGTGTTGGATGAGTTTTGGAGAGACACGGCCACTGGCTTGGCCGTGTCCCTTGCCTGTGTTTGCTACTGTCTAATTTGTGTTGAGAGACACGGCCGTGTCCCTTGCCCGTGTCTGGTACTGGATTGTTGTGTTGAGAGACACGGCCACTGGCTTGGCCGTGTCCATTGCCCGTGTTTGCTACTGCTTGAGTTGGTGTTGAGTGACACGGCCACAAGCTTGGCCGTGTCCCTTGGGCGTGTTTGCTACTGGATGATTGTATTGAGAGACACGGCCACAAGCTTGGCCGTGTCCCTTGAGGGTGTTTGCAAATGTGTTTGTTATTTGGTCTTCAAACATTGTTGGATCTTCAAATGTCTTTTGTACCTAAACACACTTAAAACGATAATGATCCAACCAAATGTATATGGAGGATTCTAAGTTCTTGAATAAGGTAAATTGTTATGTATGAATATATCAATGATAATATAGGAAATGTGGAAGATATAATGATCAATGAAAAAGTATGTGCAATGTCATTGATTATGTATACTTGAGTGATGAATTGAATTGATCAATATGATTTGATGATAACGTTGATATTATATGAACCATGTTAGGTTTTATGCATTGTCAATCTCATGAATTGTATTGTACTATATGTAGATTGATGATGCATATGAATAATGGCATGTTGTGTATAATGTGGAATATCATGAGATCATTGATGATGAATTACTCTAATTTTATGATTGAAGCATGCCTGTATGGTATGATTGATTCATGATATGTTTGTTTAGTAATGTAATTGATGTTGCATATATCAATGATGAAACTTGAAATGTGATTTGAGATATAATGTGATATGAAGCCATTGTGATTGGCTGTGATGATTCAATTGAATTAAGTGGGGCATGTTTGCCTAGATGATGATGAGAATTGATAATGAAATAATAGATGAATTGTGTGTCTGATATGTTATTCATTTTTAGAGTTCTGAGTTTGGAGGCATGCCTATAAAATTAAAGGTAACAGTCTTGCCGGGTTGAGGATCTCTTCAATTTGAGACGAATTGAGATCCAAGAGACTGGGTCTGTTACACTATGCTAATTGTGATTATGAGATATATGATTTGTAACAGTCTTGCCGGGTTGAGGATCTCCTCGATTTAGTCGGGTTGATGGTCCAAGAGACTGGGTCTGTTACTTGATAAATGTGACATGTGAAATGTGAATTATAGTAACAGTCTTGCCGGGTTGAGGATCTCCTCGAGATTTGCCGAGTTGATGGTCCAAGAGACTGGGTCTGTTACACTATCCATGGATAGAGATATATATAGATGATGCCTACGGGCTTGATGATTATGATTATGGACCAAAGCAGTAACTCTGAACTTGGAATAACATATTAGTGTGTCTTGGGCCCATGCTTGTTTTTGTGTAATGTGAGTCATGAATGGTAACATGATTGATAAATAAGGTATATGGAAACAATGTTGAAACAAATGAATAATGAGATCTATGAATGCTTTTGATGGAAATGTGTTTTATGATTAATGAATTGTGAATAAAATGATGTTATGAAGTATGAGTTTGTAATATGTGTATTGATATGTTGAAAGTGAATATGGCTTAAGGAGTTTTGTTAAGATATGAGGTTATGGAATTGTTGTATGATGTGTAACATGTTTGTGAATGTGGAATTTGTGAGAATTGTTCTTATAAAGGTTTGAATGATGTTTTGTTGTAATAATGTATACATATATATGTGTATATGAAATAGAAAGGGTAAGTATTGTGTTGTGAATATGCTATGTAATGATGTATTTAATTTATGAGATTAGTGGCAATATATGAAGAATCCATTGAGAAAGGAAAACGTGGTAAGAGAACAATAAAACATGATGCTAAAATTATAAGGTATGATTATTTTGTAATGTATACTTTATTATTTATTTGTACTACTAAGCTCTCGGGCTTAGCGCGGTTGTGTAATCGCGCAGGTATTTATGCGGATGATCTGGATGCCTAGCTGCTATGCCACGAGAAAGGTAAGAGTGTCTTGAGACCAACTAGAAGGTGATGCATACATGTATAATTTTATTTAGGTTTTATTTTTGATAACAATAATGATTCTTATAAATGTTTCTTAATTTAATATAATATTGCTTGACCTTGGATAAAGATTGTTAAATAAAAAGCTAAAAGTGACATTCTTATATTTTATATATGCATTGTATGTATACCAGGTATATGTATAGTGCTTATATGAAGTATAGGGGCGTTACAAGCGGTGGATTACTTCACAAAGTGGGTCGAAGCATCTTCTTATGCAGAATTAGACGCCAAAAAGGCAGCACAGTTTGTCCAAACCAACATCCTTTGTCGGTACGGAACACCATTCGAGATTATCACTGATAATGGAACTCATTTCCAAGCAGAATTTGCTAAACTCTTGAAGGATAAGAAGGTCCAACATCATAAGTCCTCTCCTTATAGACCTCAAACAAATGGAGCTGTAAAAGCAGCAAATAAGTCTATAAAGGTGATCATACAAAAAATGATCAAGGAACATAGGTGTTGGCATGAGAAGTTACCACTGGCTTTGTGGGGATATAGAACATCAATTAGAACTCCTACTGGGGCAACCCCATATTCACTGGTGTACGGAATGGAAGCGGTACTCCCCATTGAACTAGAAGTTCAATCGGGAAGGATAATTCAAGAAAGTCAGATAAGTGAAGCTGAATGAATTAGCAATTATCATCATCAGTTGTTGGGTTTGGATGAAAAAAGACTTCAAGCTCTACATCAGATTCAAGGGTATCAGAGGCGAATGGCCAGACATTTCAACAAAAAGGTCAAAGATCGAAAGTTGGAAGAAGGTTGTTTGGTTCTGAAAGAGATCAGAACACCTGTTATAGATCCTCGTGGGAAGTTTCGTCCTCATTGGGCTGGACCCTACATTGTAAAGAAAATACTTTCCGGCGGAGCCATCATCTTGTCTGATTTGGATGGTCTGGAGTTCACAAACCCATGCAATCTGGATCAATTAAAGAAATATTATGGATAATCATGCATTGTAAGGAACTACATTAGACCTGATTCTCGCAAACTAATTCGAGATATGTAGGAAGCTCTCCTTGAGCACGGTCTAAATTTTAATGAAAACCATTGATTCATTTTTCTTTTGCCAACATAAAAAAAATCCCGCTAAGTTGAAAACCCGCAAAGGGCGACTTAGGCAAGAATGGGTAAGAGCTCGCTAAGTTGAAAATCCGAAAGGACGGCTTAGGCAAAAATTAGAGCAAGTAAATAAAGTAGATAATGCTTGGAAAGCAAATAAAAAAGTCATTCATCCCAAAAAAGAATCATTCATTCCAAAAAGAGTCATTCATTCCAAAAAAGAATCATTCATTACAAAAAGAGTCAAACCATAAGTCCTAAACATCCAATGAACCAAAAAGGTAAAAGCAATCCAAAAAAGCGGACAATAGAGTCAACCCTAGGATCAAAATCCTACGTCTCCTACGTGGGGCAGAGTCTTCGGTATCTTCCTTAGTTCCGGAACTTTCTGCAACATCTATCTTCCCCTTGTTAAGAGGAACCACATCCTCTCCCTCCAACTCCTGCAGCAATGCATGCCTCCTTGGCTTTTCAATTGGCCAAACTTTGGCTATAAACCAAGTTCTATACTCTGGGGTAGGCTGAATAAGAGAAGGCTCTGCAAAAGGCCTGATCATCTAATGGTTCCTAACCCAAGTTTGTAGAACAGCTCGAGTAACTCCGGGAGTAATAGGGGAAGCAATGGAAAGCCCAACAGGAAGAGGAACCCTCTGATCAATCCCCATCTATTTGAGGACACGAGAAGCACTATACCATGTACTATGAGTGAAACCAAGAAGGTAGACATGGTTATGCATTGCATTTGCCTCCATGAAGCGAGGAATTCTATACCAAGGGATGAACCACAACAATTCTTCTGGTTTGAGCTCATACAACCAAATGATCCACTTAGCCATAGAGGGAAAGAAATATGGATTCTTCTAGTGCGGTACTGGGAAGGGTTATAAGTCAAGGCATGGGGAGCGGCAACCACTCGGAGATGGTCTCTCAGCCAAACCTGAGAAAATAGATCCTTTCTATTTACAAACAAAAAAGAGAGATGATGAAATGAGAAGAAACAAAAGGTATAACAAAATTACCTGGAGAATGATCGGGGTAATAGTCCAATTTTCAAATCCGAGTGCAGTTCTGTCAAGACTCTGAATGGTCTCAGCCAGAATCATACCACCAATGCAGTTAAGTTCTTCCATTTGCTTAACCATAGGGCAAAGCTTCAAATCTCCAAAGCCATGATCACGGTTGAAAAGAAACCCGGCTAACAGGCAGAAAACAAAAGCTCGCATCCTATGTTTCAGTTGAACCTCATCTTCAAAATTAGCAGTTAGGAATTCATCAATCAAAGGAAGCAGCATCGCCTTATTCCCATCCGTAATCATAGCTTGAGCTTGAGGCCTTGTAAAGTTAAAAAGCCTCTGAAAAGACCCCACCAGCCAATTTGAACCTCATGCCTTACAAGAGGAGCATTTGGGTCACATCCAATAATTGAGCAGAATTCCTCAAAAAGAGGACACATCTCCTCCATCCGGGCACCAAATCTGAAAACGTGGGCTTGGGGATCCCAAAATCTGATACAAGCATGCAAGAAATCCCAATCCACAGCTACACCTCTAAGGGTGGCAACAGCTTTCAATCCATATCTTCCCATGTTGATCCTTTCAACATTATGGAGGCTCTTGGTCCAGTTATGCATCACATGGTTAAAAAGAGGGTTCATTATTGAGAGAAAAATAAAATCCTGCAGTGAAAAACCTATTTTTCGTCCCGAAAATACACTTCAAACTTTGTTTTTTATACAGCCCTGGCCCAGACGGCGGCCAGACCACCGTCCACGACTGCTCGACGTTTTTGATGTTTTGTGAAATTTTTGAGTTTTGACCCTGTTTAGGCCCTGTTAGGTGCTATTTTTGGGGGTTGTTTCAGGGATTTATTTTCAAAAATAGATTTCTAAAAAACAAGCATCATACATACATATTTGCTGTCAATACTAACAAATAAATGCAGGTTTGTATCTAAGTTCAAATAACAGGTGAAAAACATGGAAAGTACAAAGTACAGAGCAAGGATAATTCAAATACGACAAATATAATCCAAGACAAATATAAGAAATCAGCGCCGGGCTCTCCGTCTTTGTGGCCTGTTCTGCCTCTCATAAGCACTATCAGTCCAAGCACCAGTCAGCTCATCCGAGAAAGCAGTGATCAGTGCCGCCATGTCAGTGACTAGGCTTGCAGGTACCTGTAAAAAAGACAGAATCACAATCAATTTCAAGAGAACTTTATGAATCCTTTTCATGAAAAGTTCTAGAGGAATATACCTGAGTGATGTGAGCAAGGCTCCGATATTGTACACCCTCCACACTAATTGGTCGGGTCACCCAACCGTCGGGTGCATGATAACGAACAACATAAGGCAGCCTCAAGTCGGCCAAAGCAGGGTCCAATTGACCGGTAGCCACAAGGATAGATGGGGGAGGCCTCAAATGTGATGAACTGCTGCTTGCCCCAGTATGTGGTGGTCCAGCCCTGAAAGCGGAAGCCTCAGCCCTAGAGGAAGAAGATTTGTCACCTTGCCAGCTAGAAGAGGGATGGTCTCCTGGAGTGCTAGAACTAGGAACCGAAGAATGGGAGGACCGATAAGGTGGTGCGGGGTCGAACCGTGTCCCAATGCGTGGCATCAGTCGCTGAAGACAATAGAAATCATAATCATCATCCAGGGCATAGGCCAACTCGAAGGGATCACCCTCATACTGGGACACAGAAACAGGCAGAAGCGTCAGAGATAGCATATCATCGTGGGGGTCCAGGGGAGCTACACAAAAACCGGCGATCTGGAAAGTCACTCTCTCAGCGAGATAATACCGTCGATACTCTGGATGGGGAAGTATGAATCGACGGTGAGTCAGGAATTGTGATCACTGAAAGCTGTGATCTTGAGCAATCCACTCTACCAGCCGGCTAGACATCGCTGTAAATACAACCTGTAAAAATTTATTATGTTGGTGAATCATTTTCTCTAATATAATAAATAAGGATGAGAATAAAGTATCTACCGAGTTCATGGAGTAGCTGTCGAAGAACGATCTTAGCTCTCTGATAGGAAGCTTCCTCTTTGGTGCTTCTACCCTCTCTTTATACCATCTCTAGGCAATGGGAGAAAGAGGATCTGCAGGGGCAGGTGGCTCACGAAGAAAAGGGGCGATACCAGGAAAGTACTCGTAAGCCCAAGTCTGGAAAAGATGAAGAAGATATCAGAGTTGGTGTATGTCAACATATGTAAGATAAAAGAAATGTTCTTTACATTACCTCCCAGAAGTAGTATAGGCCACATGGAGCAATGCGGGTATAGCAGAGGTCGGACATGTCGTCATACAATCTACACAGCATCATGCTAGCCCAATCGTATGTCTGAAGTCGTGACAGGTCGAGTAGGCTCTTCAGCACATTGAGACTCACTGCGTCTTTCCTGTTTGCTAAGAAGGAGCTAGCAAACAGGAGAATCAGGGTAAACCTGGCAACCTGATCAGCAGTAAGATCGCCTACCTCGTAGCTAGTATAGATGGTTGGCTCCTGCTCTACAAGCCACCTTTGCTGAATTCAGCGAGGTGCCTGATGTCGAGGATAGTCAACCCCGATCAAAGTGACCATGTCAGCTGAAGAAATGTCATGCCGTCAGTCATCATAGTACTACACCATCTCAACGCCGAAGGGAATCCCAGAAATGACGGAAAAGTCAGTATGCGTCATCGTCATCTCCCCCCAAGCAAAATGGAAGGTATGAGTAGTGGGCCACCATCGCTCGGCCAGCTCTGCCCACATCTATAGTCCTCAAATGGTGGAGGAAAGCAGGTCTGATAAGATCCCCCACCGGATGCCCAGCATCAAAGATGTAAGTCGAAATAGTGCTCATGGGTCTCTCGGCGATGGATATCCTAATCGCAGAGTCCTAAAAAAGCAGAGAGAGGGATTTTCTAATGCATTATTGTGGACAATTTGGGGGGCAACTTCAGAAAAATTTAAGTTCTTTCCCCAGCCGGGCAACTTCATAATCCAAGGTCCAAGAAAACGAGATCTGGAACTTCGAAGTGGGAAATTCCTAAGCAAGGTAATATCCTAAATCATCCTTTGTCAATTCAAGCGTGTCATAAGCATTCCATCTTCTTCTTAATTTCTTTTGTAACACCCCCATACCCTATATAAATACTATACATGTACCTGGTATACATACAATACGTATATAAAGTATAAGAATGTCACTTTTAGTTTCAATTTAAAACCTTTATCCGAGTTCAAACAATATTACATTAATTTAAAGAACATTTACAAAATCATTATACTTTCAATGGTCTTATATATATATTACTCTCATTCTTATTTACCAAAACTTTATTTATACATATGAATATATTCTTATCAAAAATACAACATAATTAAATCACACATGTATGCATCACCTTCTAGTTGGTCTCGACAAACTCTTACTCTTCTCGTGGCATAACGAAAAACTTCCGATCTACCATCTACTCACCTGCGCGATTACACATTCGTGCTAAGCCCGAGAGCTTAGTAATACAAATAAATAGTATAAACATATAGTACAGAAATTCTAACATACAAATATATTAACCTCATGTACCAATAGTTTCTTATCATGGTTTTTCCCTTTTCAATTACACCTTTCATATATCTCTACTAATCTCATATGTCATATATCAATATGTATATACATTATTTCAACAAATCACCAATCAACGACTTATCCAACCCCTTTGTGAAAACAATACTCACAAGTTCCACATTTATATCCATTTTACACATCATATTATATTTTCATAAACTCATTTCTCAACATAGCTCCTCAAGCCATATTCACTTTCAATAATTTACTTATGTATTGTATACATCTCATTCCATGATTATCATCATAAATCACATAACAATACATTTTTCATTCCATAATTCACATTTAAGCAAAGACACGCATGGGCCCAAAAGACACTAATATGCCATTCAACTTTCAGAGTAGATGTTTTGGTTCAATCATCACATTTATCATTATCATAAACCCAACTAGGCTTCAAGGATTAGGTTCAACCAAGCTTCAAGGGAACAAAGCATGCTAAGTCTCAACCCAACTTGGCTTCAAGAACCAACCCAACCTAGCTTCAAGGGTTGTAACATCTCAATTAGGCTTTAAGGACTAGATCCAACCAAGCTTCAAGGGGAGTAAAACATGTTAAACTTCTACCCAACTTGGCTTCAAGGATCAAGCCCAACCTAACTTCAAGAGAGTGTTACTATCATTAGGCATGCCACCAACAACAAACTCTGAAAATTGATTAACACATTAGTCACACAATTCATTTATTATTTCATTCTCAATTCTCATCATCAATTAGGCAAACATGCCTTATATCTTTCAATTGAATCATCATAGCCAATCACAATGGCTTCACATCACATTTGAGTTATCATAGCCAATCACAATGGCCTCATATCATATCATATCTCAATTCATATTATACATATAGCATCATTCATATAACATTTCAAAATACATAATTCATATAACACATTACCATTCACAAGATTCACAATGCATATAACATAACATTGTTCATATAGTATCATATGCATCATCATTATCTTCAAATGTATATTCATTCTCAACAATGCAAGAAGAGCAAAGAAACAATCAGAGTAGCCAACACACTCAAGGGACACAGCCAAGCTTGTGGCCTTGTCTCTCAACACAAAATCAAGTCGAGGCAGACACGGGCAAAGGGACACGGCCGTGTCTCTCAACAAAAATCAGGCAGTAGCAAACATGGGCAAGGGACACGGCCAAGACTGTAATATCCCGAAATGTGCCCTAGAAGTTTTGATATAATTATTGTTTTAATTGGATTATGTGTATAAGTTAAATTGAAAGAGAAAAGAAATTAAGATAGAAGTGTATATGTTGTATATATGGAATATATATAACATATACATAAGTCAAAGTGTGATGGTCAAAGAAGGTTAGTGGAAGAAGATATTTATGTGTTTTTAAGTAATTAATTAATTAAAGGAAATGGAAATTAAATAATGAGTGGAAGAGAAGAAATGGGATTATTTTAATAGTTAAAATACTTGGAGGAGGTTTAAAGGAATTTTGTGTGGAGATTAAGAGTTGACTTTGTTTCTTTTTTCTTCATTTTCTTCTTTGTTTTCTTTGTTGGCCGGACACCCAAGAGAGAAGAGAACAAGAGAGAGATTAATGGTTCTAAGATCAAAATCTAAGGAGATTTGAAATGATCAAGTTGAAGATTGAGGAATTTCATCAACTTTGGTAAGTTCTCTCTTGATTTCTTGTGTTGTTTTTGAAGTTATGTGGGTTTGTGGTTTGAAGTTGTATTTGAGAATGTGTTTGGTTTGATTGTGTTGGGTTTAAGAGTATTTGGTTTAAGTGGTTTTGGATTTTGGGGTTGGATTGAAGAAAAGAGTAAGTTGGTTTGTATAGATTGAGTTGTGGTTGTATTTAGAGTTTTGATGAAGTTTGTGATCTGTGTTTGATGTGTGTTTTGGTTTGTTTTGGTGTTGTTGTAAGTTTGAGATGGTTGTTGGGTATGTTTTGTTAAGGTTATTTGAAGTGGATGTTGATGGATAGAAGTGTTTTGTTGGTTGTGGTGTTGTCTTAGCCGGAATCTGGGTTTTTGGCCTGACACGCCCATGAGCACGTCCAGAGTCCTTAGGCGTGTCGTATGTTCTGTGTGGCAGTAGGTGTGACATGGCCATTAACACGCCCGTGTTAGTGAGCGTGTCTTAGTTACTGTGATTTTGGAGAATTTACACGGCCAGGAGCACATTCAGGTTGTTGGATGTGTCGATGTTTTTGTGTGAGGTAGTATGTATTACACGCCCAGTGACTCGCCCGTGATCATGAGCGTGTAATAGCTTCTGTGTTGTGAAGTTAGGGCACGGTCAGGAACACACCCGTGTGGGTGAGCGTGTCCAGTTTAGGGTTTGCCCTAATTGATTCTTAGCCTTATGATCTTATGAGGGTTTCTTCATTCTTTTGGAATAGGTTGTGAAGAAAGTGAATTACCCTAATTCAAGAGGTGTTAGATTCTTAAAGGAAGAAGTGTTTAGAGTTGTGAGGATTGTTGTTAAGGTAAGTACAAGTTCTTCATTTATGCATATATTTATATGATCTAGAGGCTTATCATATGTGATTGTAAATGTTATGTTGTGTATATTGTGAATTGCTATGCATACATATATATATATACACTTGAATGATGAAATATGAGATGTGAAACTAATGTGGTTGATTATAATGATATGGAATTGGAAATGTGAAAAGTATGAGTTATGAGATAATGATTGTTGAGGCATGATTGCCTAATGGATTGTGGATTGTGAAATAAAGTTTAAAATAAAATAATTATATGTCTAATATGTTGATTCAACTTTCAGAGTTCTGTATTTGGCGGCATGCCTATGAATCACTAGATAGGCAAAATGGGATGGCCCGTAAGCCGATTCTAGTTGAAAAATGTGAATATGAATCACTGGATAGGTGAAATGGGATGGCGCGTAAGCCGACTCCAGTTGAAAAATGTGAAATGATAAATGTGAAATGTGAATTAAAGTAACAGTCTAGCCGGGTTGAGGATCTCCTCGATTAGTCGAGTTGAAGGTCCAAGAGACTGGGTCTGTTACACTATCCATGGATAGAAATATGATATTTGTTGCCTACAGGCTTGATTATTGTGATTATGGACCAAAGCAGTAACTCTGAACTTTGAATAACATATTAGTGTGTTGAGGGCCCTGTTTGTCTTGGTTTTCAATGTGGTTATTGTATGATGAATAAGATATAACTTGAAATGTAATATTCTTTTGAACAATGCATAAAACTTGATTGTATGACATGGACATTGCATCATAGCTTATTGATACTATAGCTTGTATTACTAAGCCGTTGGCTTAGCGCAATTGTAATTCATCGCGCAGGTGACAGAGGAGAACCCGAGAGTTCAGCTAGACCGAGTGAGTCTAGACATTGAGGAGTTGCTTTAGAGCTTAAAGATCAGAGAGTCAAGCTGCCAATCATGTATATATTTTATGTTTTGTAATCTTTGATCTTAATGTATATAAAATGGTAAATATTTCTAAAATTTCCGCTGCGAAGTCATTAAACGTTTTGTTTTTATCTATTGGGACTTATAAATTCTATTATACGTTTTATATTTGTTTTATTTGATTTTATTAAAGATGTGCCTTGTGTATTTGTAAACTGTGACCTTTCTATATTCAGTATACGTATATTACGATCGTTTAAGCATGCTGTGTACGTATACGGAATATAGGGGTGTTACAATTATTTTGGTATCAGAGCCTAGGTTTGAGATTCTCAACCTAGGTTAACTATATGGAAAAGAATCTTTTGGTTTTAAAAAGTCAGATTTTGAATATAATACATGTTTGGTATTGGCAGACTCTGATCTTTAATAAGGTGTATTATGCTATGATTGCAGATATAGGTTGTGATGGATCCTCATTCACATCAGTTTGTTGAGGAAAGTGCGGAGAGTGTAGCTCCAGATGAGGGTAGAGATGAGGCTAGACTTGATAGAGCCGATGAAGCACCTGCTTCTGGGTCAGGGAGACCAGTTGGTGATGAGGTTCCACCAGCTTGGTTCAGGCATATGATGGAAATGATGAGACAAGCACCAGTGCAACCACCACCTCAGCCTCAAGTACCAGTGAGACAGTATGATAAGTTGAGGAAGTTTGGAGCAGAAGATTTTTTGGGTACTGTCGATCCAGCAGTGGCTGAGCAATGGCTAGACAAAGTACAGAGGATATTTATCCAGTTACAAGCCACTTCAGAGGAAAATTTTGATTATGCCAGGTCATTGTTGCAGAAGGACGCCTATGATTGGTGGAAGACTGTGCCTCATGCCATGGACGATCCACCTACTTTGTCTTATGCTGATTTTCTTAGAGAGTTTGAGTTGAAGTATACTCCGAGGGAGTATAAAGATATGAAGAAGATGGAGTTTTTGAGTTTGAGGCAAGATCACCTAACAGTGACAGAGTACGAGGTTGAGTTCATCCGGTTAAGCCATTATGCTGGAGGTATTATATCTGATGAGATTGACAGATGTAGAAGGTTTGAGGAGGGACTGAGGCCTTCTCTTATGTGTCATGTGGCTAGTTCTAGATACCAAGATTTTCCCCAGCTTGTTGCAGCAGCTAGGAGTGTGGAGAGAGCTCAGGGTATTGCAGCAGCTACTTCAGAGGAAGATATCAGGGTTAGGAGACCCCAGTTTGAGGCAGGGTCCTCATTTGTGAAGAGAGGTAGAGGCAGTTTTGTTTCCAGAGTTGGGAGGAGTCAGAGACCAGCTGGTAGGTCAGTACAGTATCAGAGGCAGAGACAGCGACCTACAGCTTCTGTGGCGAGTGCTCCGACCCCAGTGATTCAGAGATCCACTCCACCGGTATGTGAGCTTTGTGGTAAGATTCATGTGGGTGCTTGTCAGAGGATTGGTGGATCAGGTGTGTGCTTTCGTTGTGGATCGCCTGACCATTTTATTAAAGAGTGTCCTGAGATGCAGGAACAGAGGTCAGTGGATTCTGCAGCTTTACGGCAGAGTTTTAGCAGAGGAGGTAGAGGAGGTAGAAGTTTTGGTCGAGGAGTTAGATCTGGGTTCATTCAGAGAGAAGGATCTTCATTTAGAGATAGTAGACCGGATGAGGCAGGATCTTCCCAGAGAGTTTATGTAATGCAGAGGCAGCCAGATGCTTCAGCTGTCATTGCTGGTATTTTCTCTTTATTTGGCATTTCAGTACTTGCTTTGATTGATCCAGGATCTACTCATTCATATCTTAGTGCATCTGTATTGCCTGTGTCTGAATTGCATTCTGAGTCTTTAGGATTTGATGTGTTGGTGACAAATCCTTTAGGTCATAGTGTTATTGTAAGTAAGGTGCACCGAGATTGTGCAATTGTGGTGCAAGGTGAGGAGTTCTGTGGTGATTTGATTGAAATGCCATTTAAAGAGTATGATTTAATTTTAGGCATGGATTGGCTATCTAGACATGGAGCTGTAGTAGATTGTAAGAAGAAGAATGTTACATTGAGAACTAGTGATGATAGAATTGTGATGGTATCGAGTGAGCAGAGGCAACTTGCATCCTTGTTGATTTCAGCTATTTCAGCTAGGAAGTTGATCAGAAAAGGGTGTGATGCCTATCTTGCTCATGTCTTGGATACTAGAGTGGTGGGTCCTCCACTTGACAGTCTTCCTACAGTTTCAGAGTTTCCAGATGTTTTTCCAAAGGGGTTGCCAGGGTTGCCTCCTGAGAGAGAGGTGGAGTTTGGTATCGATTTGTTGCCAGGTACCACTCCTATCTCTATTACTCCTTATAGAATGGCACCTGCTGAATTGAGAGAGTTGAAAGTGCAGTTGCAGGAGTTGTTGGATAAAGGATTCATTCGCCCTAGTATTTCGCCATGGGGAGCTCCTGTTTTGTTTGTTAAGAAGAAGGATGGTACTATGAGATTGTGTATCGATTATAGGCAATTGAACAAAGTAACTATCAAGAATAAATATCCTTTGCCTAGAATTGATGATCTCTTTGATCAATTGAAGGGAGCAGCTGTGTTTTCCAAGATTGATTTGAGATCAGGGTACCACCAGTTGAGGGTTAGAGCTGAAGATGTTTCTAAGACAGCTTTTCGTACAAGGTATGGGCATTATGAGTTTTTAGTAATGCCTTTTGGATTGACGAATGCACCTGCTGCTTTTATGGATTTGATGAATAGGGTGTTTAGGCCCTATTTGGATCAGTTTGTGGTAGTTTTTATTGATGATATATTGGTGTATTCGCGGAATGAAGAGGAGCATATCAAGCATCTGCGGATTGTGTTGCAAATCTTGAGAGAGAAGCAATTGTATGCTAAGCTGTCGAAATGTGAGTTCTGGCTTGATCAAGTAGCTTTTCTCGGTCATATAATTTCAGCAGATGGTATTAAAGTTGATCCGAGTAAAGTTGAAGCTATTTTGAATTGGAGTCCACCAAAGTCTGTGACTGAAGTTAGAAGTTTTATGGGTTTGGCAGGCTATTACCGACGGTTTGTAAAAGGTTTTTCCCTAATAGCTACTCCACTTACCAGACTACTTCGAAAGGGAATTGGATTTGTATGGACTGATCAGTGTCAATCTAGTTTTGAGTAGTTGAAAGAAATATTGACTCAAGCGCCAGTTCTTACTTTACCCGTGGAAGATAAACCATATGTGATCTACAGTGATGCTTCACATAGTGGGTTGGGTTGTGTGTTGATGCAAGAGGGTAAAGTGATAGCTTATGCTTCTCGATAGTTGAAGCCGCATGAGCTTAACTATCCGACCCATGATCTGGAATTAGCAGCCATTGTGTTTGCATTGAAGATTTGGCGACATTATCTGTATGGGGAAAAGTGTTTTATTTATACTGATCATAAAAGTTTGAAATATTTGGGGGTTCAAAGAGAGTTGAATCTTCGGCAGAGGCGATGGTTAGAATTGATTAAAGACTACGACTGCTTAATTGATAATCATCCTGGTAAGGCAAATATTGTTGTAGATGCCTTGAGTCGGAAGTCTTTAGCGGGTTTAACTGCTTATTCGCTCTTGTTGCTTGTTGAGTTGAGAGCGTTGCATGTTAGCTTTGTATCCTGTGATGATTGTGCATTGTTGGCACAGTTGAATGTGAGGCCAGTGTTGTTGGATCAAATTAGAGAGGCTCAGTTGGTTGATGAGAAAATTCAAAAGATTGTTTCTGAATGCCATATAGAAAAGAGCCAAGATTTTATTGTGAGAAATGATGGTAGCTTGTGGTTTAAGAATAGATTGTGTGTTCCTGATGATGCTAACTTAAGATGGATTATTCTCTTGAGAGGTTGGCTGAACTGTACATCCATGAGATTGTGAAGTTACATGGAGTCCCAATTTCTTTAGTGTCTGATCGAGATCCTAGATTCACTTCGAGGTTTTGGAAGAGTTTGCATGGTGCTTTGGGTTCTCGATTACACTTTAGTACTGCTTTCCATCCGCAGACAGATGGACAGTCAGAGAGAGTGATACAGATTATCGAGGATATGTTAAGAAGCTGTATCATTGATTTCTCTAGAAGTTGGGACAGATTTTTGCCACTTGTGGAATTTGCCTACAACAACGGTCATCAATCTAGTATTGGTATGGCACCATTTGAAGCATTGTATGGGAGAAGGTGTAGGACGCCTTTGTGTTGGAATGAAACTGGTGAAGGTAAGTTAATTGGTCCTGATTTGGTTAAAGAAACAGAAGAGAAGGTAAAGATAATTCGAGATCGATTGAAAGCAGCTTCGGATCGGAAAAAATCTTATTCGGATTTAAAAAGGAGAGACATTGAGTATAATGTGGGAAATAAAGTATTTTTGAAAGTGTCTCCTTGGAAAAAGATCTCGAGATTTGGTCGAAGAGGGAAGTTGAGCCCTCGGTTCATTGGACCGTATGAGATATTGGAAAGAGTGGGACCAGTTGCTTATCGACTTGCGTTGCCACCTGAGTAGGATAGGATCCATAATGTCTTCCATGTTTCTATGTTGAGGAGATACAGATCAGACCCATCTCATGTTTTACCAGTGGAATCTATCGAGGTGAGTCCGGATTTGACATTTGAAGAAGAACCCATTGCTATTTTGGCACGAGAAGTGAAAGAATTAAGAAATAAGAAAGTGCCATTAATAAAGGTTCTTTGGAAGAATCATTCAAAGGAAGAGGCAACTTGGGAGAGTGAGCAAGCAATGCGAGATCAGTATCCTCAATTGTTTCAGACTTGATATCAGGTAATTTCGAGGACGAAATTTCTTTTTAGAGGAGGAGAATTGTAATATCCCGAAATGTGCCCTAGAAGTTTTGATATAATTATTGTTTTAATTGGATTATGTGTATAAGTTAAATTGAAAGAGAAAATAAATTAAGATAGAAGTGTATATGTTGTATATATGGAATATATATAACATATACATAAGTCAAAGTGTGATGGTCAAAGAAGGTTAGTGGAAGAAGATATTTATGTGTTTTTAAGTAATTAATTAATTAAAGGAAATGGAAATTAAATAATGAGTGGAAGAGAAGAAATGGGATTATTTTAATAGTTAAAATACTTGGAGGAGGTTTAAAGGAATTTTGTGTGGAGATTAAGAGTTGACTTTGTTTCTTTTTTCTTCATTTTCTTCTTTGTTTTCTTTGTTGGCCGGACACCCAAGAGAGAAGAGAACAAGAGAGAGATTAATGGTTCTAAGATCAAAATCTAAGGAGATTTGAAATGATCAAGTTGAAGATTGAGGAATTTCATCAACTTTGGTAAGTTCTCTCTTGATTTCTTATGTTGTTTTTGAAGTTATGTGGGTTTGTGGTTTGAAGTTGTATTTGAGAATGTGTTTGGTTTGATTGTGTTGGGTTTAAGAGTATTTGGTTTAAGTGGTTTTGGATTTTGGGGTTGGATTGAAGAAAAGAGTAAGTTGGTTTGTATAGATTGAGTTGTGGTTGTATTTAGAGTTTTGATGAAGTTTGTGATTTGTGTTTGATGTGTGTTTTGGTTTGTTTTGGTGTTGTTGTAAGTTTGAGATGGTTGTTGGGTATGTTTTGTTAAGGTTATTTGAAGTGGATGTTGATGGATAGAAGTGTTTTGTTGGTTGTGGTGTTGTCTTGGCCGGAATCTGGGTTTTTGGCCTGACACGCCCATGAGCACGTCCAGAGTCCTTAGGCGTGTCGTATGTTCTGTGTGGCAGTAGGTGTGACACGGCCATTAACACACCCGTGTTAGTGAGCGTGTCTTAGTTACTGTGATTTTGGAGAATTTACACGGCCAGGAGCACGTTCAGGTTGTTGGACGTGTCGATGTTTTTGTGTGAGGCAGTATGTATTACACGCCCAGTGACACGCCCGTGGTCATGAGCGTGTAATAGCTTCTGTGTTGTGAAGTTAGGGCACGGTCAGGAACACGCCCATGTGGGTGAGCGTGTCCAGTTTAGGGTTTGCCCTAATTGATTCTTAGCCTTATGATCTTATGAGGGTTTCTTCATTCTTTTGGAATAGGTTGTGAAGAAAGTGAATTACCCTAATTCAAGAGGTGTTAGATTCTTAAAGGAAGAAGTGTTTAGAGTTGTGAGGATTGTTGTTAAGGTAAGTACAAGTTCTTCATTTATGCATATATTTATATGATCTAGAGGCTTATCATATGTGATTGTAAATGTTATGTTGTGTATATTGTGAATTGCTATGCATACATATATATATATACACTTGAATGATGAAATATGAGATGTGAAACTAATGTGGTTGATTATAATGATATGGAATTGGAAATGTGAAAAGTATGAGTTATGAGATAATGATTGTTGAGGCATGATTGCCTAATGGATTGTGGATTGTGAAATAAAGTTTAAAATAAAATAATTATATGTCTAATATGTTGATTCAACTTTCAGAGTTCTGTATTGGCGGCATGCCTATGAATCACTAGATAGGCGAAATGGGATGGCCCGTAAGCCGATTCTAGTTGAAAAATGTGAATATGAATCACTGGATAGGTGAAATGGGATGGCCCGTAAGCCGATTCCAGTTGAAAAATGTGAAATGATAAATGTGAAATGTGAATTAAAGTAACAGTCTAGCCGGGTTGAGGATCTCCTCGATTAGTCGAGTTGAAGGTCCAAGAGACTGGGTCTGTTACACTATCCATGGATAGAAATATGATATTTGTTGCCTACAGGCTTGATTATTGTGATTATGGACCAAAGCAGTAACTCTGAACTTTGAATAACATATTAGTGTGTTGAGGGCCCTGTCTGTCTTGGTTTTCAATGTGGTTATTGTATGATGAATAAGATATAACTTGAAATGTAATATTCTTTTGAACAATGCATAAAACTTGATTGTATGACATGGACATTGCATCATAGCTTATTGATACTATAGCTTGTATTACTAAGCCGTTGGCTTAGCGCGATTGTGATTCATCGCGCAGGTGACAGAGGAGAACCCGAGAGTTCAGCTAGACCGAGTGAGTCTAGACATTGAGGAGTTGCTTTAGAGCTTAAAGATCAGAGAGTCAAGCTGCCAATCATGTATATATTTTATGTTTTGTAATCTTTGATCTTAATGTATATAAAATGGTAAATATTTCTAAAATTTCCGCTGCGGAGTCATTAAACGTTTTGTTTTTATCTATTGGGACTTATAAATTCTATTATACGTTTTATATTTGTTTTATTTGATTTTATTAAAGATGTGCCTTGTGTATTTGTAAACTGTGACCTTTCTATAGTCAGTATACGTATATTACGATCGTTTAAGCATGCTGTGTACGTATACGGAATATAGGGGTGTTACAAAGACAGTGGCCGTGTCTCTCCAAAAATCATCCAACACGGCCAAGTTTCCCCTGACTTGGCCGTGTCTCTCCTTAATTTTGGCCGTGTCTCTCAATAATCTAAAACCAAACACGGCCAAGCCTCCTTGATTGCATTAAATCACATTATACACAATATAGCATGATTCAAATGGATATAATCAATGTTCTAGGCACATATATTACATGCTTATCACAATATTCACACTATTAATACACATCAACAATGCATTAGATTCACTAACACATTTACAAATTAATGTAATTTGTACTTACCTTAAGAATCACTCACACCAATCTATACACTTTACCTTCCAAGAACTCTTCACCACTTAAATTAGGGCAATCCACTTCCTTCACAACCTAATCCAAAAAACAATGATAAGATACATGAATTCCAATACAAGTATTCACTTATGAAACTCATTCTAAAACTTTAGATCACAACTTCACAAATCACATCTCTCTCTAGGATCCAAACTCATGTATTTTATGTTTTCAACTTCCTTAAACACAACATACAATCATATATCAATTATTCAATTCCCCAACTCCTTTATATTAAACCCTTATTAAACAATTTCAATAATCCATCATCACTTTCACAACTAACCATATCAAATCCAAACTTAAACAATAGAAATCCATACAAGGAAATGAATACTTACTTGGATATTATGCCAAATCTTCAATAACCATCATCAATTCTCTCAAAATCCCTTTGGATTTGATATGTATATTGATGAAATCATCTCTCTCTTTCTCTCTCTCTCTCTCTCTCTCTCTCTCTCTCTCTCGTGCAAGAAGAAGAAGAAGAAGAAGAAGAAGGGAAGAAGATATTTTCTTCTTTTCTCATACTTATCATATATATATATATATAATAAATTATTTCTAAAATAATCTCCACCATCACTTTCTTCCTTTGACTTTCCTTTCTTCTTTTCCTTTTATTATTATTATTATTATTATTATTATTATTATTATTATTATTTAATTATTTAACTTACTTTTCCTACACCCTTTTATACATCATGTATATGTGATGTATATGTGGGTATATGTATATTTTATATATATTGCATTTATATATCCCATATCTTTCAAATACCATATATACATTTTATCCTTCATATCCATCTAGCTCTTATAATATTTTCCTTACATATTTTACCAACATATCTTCTCACTACTACAATTCCACTATACACCAAAATCAGATATTAAATTAATTCATTGCTCTTCTTTTAGCCTTTATTAATTTAACTTGTATATATTCCCTTAGATACAACATATGCACTCTCTTCACTTCTTTCTCTTTCCCTTCAATATACACATTAAATCCAATTGCAACAATAATTATTCCAAAACTTTTAGAGGGTATTTTGGGATATTACATCTTTGGTCAAAGACCCAATCCTTTTAGGTCTAAGGCCTAGTTAAGTAATCAATCAATCTTTCGGCATTAAGCCCTGAATCAATCAATCTTTTTGGTCAAAGGCCTAATCCTTTTAGGTCTAAGGCCTAATTAAGTAATCAATCAATTTTTGGCATGAAGCCGATCTCAATTAAAATTAACCTTTTGGCACGTAGCCTAAATTGCATTCTTTTGGTACCAAGTACCCAAATTTCATCAAAATTAGCACTAAGTGCTCAAAATCTCACAATTTTGGCAAAAAGCCCGACAATGCACAAAGCATACACACACATGCATAAATGCATAATTGCCTTTAAATAGGCTTTTCCGAACTATATGGGCTTTGATCTCTCATAAAAAATGAGAGTATGTAGGCATATTTGGGATTCACCCCAAATGGCAAGTCCACAATCTACTAACAATCTGTTTGTTTTCCTTTCTGTGTTCCTTTTCAGTTCATTTCTTCTTTGGCAAGTTAATCAAATACATGACATAGTCCCCGAATCCTCCTTGGGTTCGTAGATTAGAAACATTTACATTGGATGCATTATTGGAGTCAAACAAGGGTTTTCTTAGTTTTTCCCTTTGAAAAAAAAAACTGAGTGGCGACTCCTAACAACAAGTGAACGTTCATCTGAATCCTTTTCGGGTGGAAACCGAGGTTCACAATATAATAATAAAAAATAAATAATTTTGGCAGTAAAAAAAAGAGTTATAGTAAAGAGGAAAATTGTATATTTTTCATTATTGTATAATATTTTACAATTGCTACAATATTTACATATTACTAAGAGGGTGGTGGTAGGTCACCAAATAAAGACTTGAAAAAAACGTTGCTTGTTGGAGGCAGGGGCAAATTACTCATCCCGGGATCATCCGAAGCAGAAGCACTAAAATCCCTATTGCCTTGGAGTTCTGATTTATCATGGTCCTCATCAGAAGCAGACGAAAGGATCTCATGGTCATCAGTCTGGGAGCCTCTCGATGAAGAAGCACCGGGATCCCTCATTCCTTGAAATCAGAAGTCACGAAAATTTTGTTCGGATTGATGATATAAACTTTCAAAATGAGAAGCTTGTTGACGACTTATAGCCAACTCTTCTTGAAGTTTCTTATTTTGTTCTTCAAGCATCCGCTGTGAGCCAAGAGAGAAAAAGCTAAGAGCATACATAATCATGCATACATATAGCATAAACTTTTATGAAATGAGGAACGTACCAGCTAGTTCACATTGATACCCTGCGGATGAGATGGCATATCCGGCAAGCTAGAATGAGCAAATGAAGGGGCAGTGAAAGAAGGTCCAGCTCGTGATCAAATGAGCCAACAGCCTGCAATAATCATTAAAGAAGTAAAAAAAGAAAAGAAACAGTAGGTGACACTGGCAGGCGACACGGCCAAGCCACTGGCTGTGTCTCTCCTAAGGGGCAAAGTCAAGAAGGACCAAGCAAAGAAAGAAAAGAAACAGTAGGTGACACTGGCAGGCGACACAGCCAAGCCACTGGTCGTGTCTCTCTTAAGGGGCAAAGTCAAGAAGGACCAAGCAAAGAAAGAAAAGAAACAGTAGGTTACACGGGCAGGAGACATGGCCAAGCCACTGGCCGTGTCACATGACACGGCCAGGAGCTTGGCTGTGTCCCATCCTAAGCCTAGAACAAAGAAAAACCAAAGAAAAGACACAGAAGCTGACACACCCAGGAGACACGGCCAAGCCACTGGCCGTGACACTCCCATCTTCAAAGAACAAAGAAGACCCCGATCTCCAAGGATGAAGATCCGTTTTCAAGGGTGAAGACTCGATCTCCGAGGGTGAAGATCCATTCTGAGGATGAAGAATCACAATGCATAGAACATTTGAAGCAGTCAAACTTCTCAACTAATAAAAGGTTAGTCAAATTCATTCTCGAGTCCAAGTACCCAATCTCGGGTCCAAGTACCCAAATCAAATCATCCAGGGTCCAAGTACCCAAGTCAATTCAAGCTCGGGTCCAAGTACCCAATCTTGGGTCTAAGTGCCCGATCTCGAATCCAAGTACCCAAATCAAATCAATTTAGGGCCGAGTATCCCAATACAGTTAGGATCGAATATCCCAATCCAGTTTAGGATCGAGTATTCCAATCCAGTTTAGGATCGAGTGTCTAAATCCAGTTAGGATCAAGTATCCGAATCCAAATAGGATTGAGTATCCGAGTCTAGTTTAGGATAGAGTATCCAAATCAAACCAGGTCCAGAACCCAAATTTTTCTTAGGTCCAGAACCTAGAATTTTCCTTGAGTCCAGAACTCGAACCGGGTCCAAAACCCAAATTTTCTTTAGGTCGAGAACCTAGAATTATCCTTGAGTCCAGAACTCGAGACCCTGGTCTAGAACCCAAATTTTTCTTAGGTCCAGAACCTAGAATTATCCTTGAGTCCAGAACTCGAACCGGGTCCAGAACCCAAATTTTCCTTAGGTCCAGAACCTAGAATTATCCTTGAGTCCAGAAATCGAACCCGGTCCAGAACCCAAATTTTCCTTAGGTCCAGAACCTAGAATTATCCTTGAGTCCAAAACTCGAACCGGGTCCAGAACCCAAAACCTCAACCGTTTCATCAAAAATTAAGTCTTATTGCTTTTCACTCTCTTTCACTAAGGTTTCAAATCATTCAAGCAGGGAGCAAACTGTAGACCCTCAATTTTGACCCAATCTGGTCCAATATATTTTATTTAGTCTAAAATGATTTTTGTTGTCTAATTGGTCCAAAATAATTTTTATTAAATAATTTTTGCTTTAGTATCTAATTTTTATTAATAAAAAATAAAAATAAACAAATAAAAGTCAAAAAATAAAAATAAAAATAAAAATCAGAGTCGGAGTCGGAGTCGGAGTCGGAGTCGGAGTCGGAGTCGGAGTCGGAGTCGGAGTCGGAGTCGGAAAAATCGGCGACGAAAAAATTGTCGCGCGGGCCTATGGGCATTTTGCCCGCAGGAAATTCCTGCAGGCGAAATCACTGTGCTATTTCGCACGCAGAAATTTTCTGCCTGCGAAATACCTTACGGGCCTGCTCCGCTCACTGCCGCAACCAGCTGGCATATTTTTTCGCCAGCGCAGTTTTTCTGCAGCAGTTTTTTTTCGGCAGCGCAAATTTTCCGACGCAAATTTTTTGAAACCTAATCCAATTAGGTTTTGGTTTCTTTTTTTTATTAAAATTACTTACCTTAACTAATTAGGAATAAACAACCACAAACCACTATAAATAAGGACCAAAGGCAATTAATTTAAGGGAGGCAAAAAAAAATCCAAGAGTAGTTTGGAAAATTTGAAACCAAATCAAGGAAGGAAAAGAAGAAATTCAATTCAACTCTGTTCTGGAACAGCAGCAGCACGATTTAGAGGATTCAAAGGCAAAAAAGGCTTGTCTTTGGAGCTAGTTCATCCAAGAAGAATTGTTTTTGGAGAAATCATCAAAAGAAGGTATGTATTAATTTTCTTTAATTATTTTTTTTACATAGTAGCAAATTTATGAAATCAAATTAAAAACCTTTGAACTTTAATTTAGTTTTTCTAAAGCCAAAAAAACCTTATTTCATTAGTTTATCTTCCAAAAGGCTTAAAATTGTTATTTTTTCTTCTTAAAAATCTTAAAACTCTAATTGAACATATTCTTCAACAAAACCAAAATCAAATTCTGTTTCTTTCAAAACTTTAAACTTGGTACTTTTTCATTCAAAAAGCCTTAAAAAAACATCTTTTCTACTTATAAAAACTTTAATTTATTTGTTTAAATTCATAAAATTTCATAAAATATCAAATTGATTTCCAAATTCCTAAAAATTACTCACCACCCGTGACCCTACTTCCAAAATATCAAATCCAAATTCAACTTCCAAAATTCAAAATAATGAACACTAACCCTTTTAAAACCTTAAACCCTAATTTTTATGAACCCTAATCCTTTTAAAACATTAAAAAACATAAAAACCTAAAAACCTAAATTTTACACAGTAGCTTAGGAACCCAATAACAAAAATCACAAATTAAAGTATTTTAAAGTGTTTAAAACCCTAGTTTCATGATATTATCATTAAAACCTTAATTTTGTTAATCAAAGAGTCTTACCAATCCTTTAAAACATAAAACCCTAATTTATTTTAATTCCATAAAAAGTCACAGTATCCATAATTGGACTTTTATTTGCTTTGTTCAATTCCATACTTGATTACGCTTTGATTTATTTCTTATGCTTTAATTTATTTAATTTCAATACTTGATTTATTTAATTTATCATGGATGGATGTTTATTTTATATTTTGATTAATAGCTTTGATGAATGATTTATTTATGATGAAAGATTATTCACTTTTATCAATTAATTTAGATTTCCAAAAGTTGTAAGAGGTATGTTTCCACTTGGTGGGTACCTCAGTAGTTAAACATCATGTAATTTAATTTGATTTTCTATTTTAACACCTATGTAAAGGGCATGTTTCTACCTTTTGGTGGGTGTCCTATTTAGGCATGTGATATAAGGACATGTTTTCATCCTTGGATGGGTGTCTATTTATTTGCTTTGTTTGGACATTGCTTTGATTTTAATATATTGATGCTTTCTTTTAATTATTGTGTGTAATATGGATAATATTATTATATTTAAGAATTTTATAATATTAAGACCTATAAAGGAGGCCGGTTCCAATGAATCGGGCGTTGTGGGGGTGTTGAGCCATTTCGCACCTTCCCCACACGTACCCAACTTTTCGAACCCATTAGGGGGTTGGGGATTCCTTAGGAATTGAGTCATCCACCCCTTTCTTTTTCCCGGCCCGTCCGGGTGGCGACTCCATTTTCTCCGGACTTAGGTCCGTGTTCTCTAAGGCCCCGAGCCTAAACAGTGCCGAAGTCGCAAGAACCATTCCATTGGGAGTGGGGGCGAAAATCCCCGCTCACATCAACCAACTTAACACATTTCTCAACTAAATGTGTTAACTCCCAATGTCATATAAATGTATGCAATCATTCAAAGTTTGTACTTACCTTTAAGAGCAACAACACCACTCTATCAACTCCTCTTCCAAGATCTCACTCAAATCGTGGCTTGGGTAACTCAATTCTCTTCAAAACCAAATCCAAAGGTGATCATACACACTCACTTAGTGATACACATAAGAAAATAAGAAAGAGAACTATCTAGGGCAAACTCTACACTTGACACGCTCAACAAAACGGGCGTGTCCTTGACTATGCCCTAAACCCACAACTCAGAAGCTTTGACATGCTCAGTGACATGGCTGTGTCACTGGCCATGTCAATCCTCCTCCAACACAGAAGCTATTACATGCTCAGTGACATGGGCGTGTCACTAGACATGTCAATCAACCAACAACATAGTAGCTATGACACACTCAGTGACATGGGCGTGTCACTGGCCATGTCAATGCTACTACAACACATAAGCTGTGACATGCTCAGTGATATAGGCGTGTCACTGCTCATGTCACCAACCCAAAAAAATAGAACCAACGACATGCCCAAAGACATGGCCGTGTTCTTGGGCGTGTCAGGCCAAAAACCCTAAAATCGACACCAACAAAGCCACAACCCACAATCATCTTCCAAAATCCATATCAGCAGCACACAAACTCAACCAAAACCATCAACAACCCATATAATACTTGAGTAAATCTTAAAAAAACTCAATTACAAACATCAAACACAAACATCACCATATTCACAACTCAAAAATCACACAATCCACACACTTGCCTCTTTCACCAAACTCAACCCTTTTTTCTCTTCAATCCAAACCCAAAAATCAAAGTTACCAAGATAAAACACTTCAAACAGTCCAAAATAACCATAAACACATCTACAACAACCATCCAACAAACCCAAGAACACAAACTCAAAAGAAAACCAAGAAACAAGTTGGAAACTTACCAAAAGTGAAGAAAATCCTTAAAACTCCAACTTGATCTCTTGAAATCCTTCAATATCTTGAGCTTGGAAGCAACAAAATCTCTTTTCCATTGGTTGATAAGGGTGGCCGGATCACTAGAAGGAAAGAAGAAGATGAAGATGAAAGAAAAAGAAAGAAAGAAAGTCAACCACTTAAACACCCACTCTCTCCTCAAATCACTCTCCACCAAGTGATTAAACAATATAATATTAAATCCAATTACATCATCTTCCACTAACATAAATAAATCCATTTAATTAATCAAAATATCTCTTTTGACTTATAAAACCCATTGACTTGTATATATTTTGTATATATCCCCATATATACAACATATACACATCTCCACTTATTCCATTAGTTATATATACACTTTAAATTATTTAATCCAATTCTCATAAATAAGCATTCCAAAATTTTAGGGTATCATTAAAGATATTACACAGTCGAAGAAAGGGGCACCGGGTAACTTGCAAGGTGGCATGTATGTCACAAGACTTGCTCACAGTTTGGGGGTGCTGGATGGATGCCTCCCGATGACTTTGGATCGGCTCCCCAAATTTTTAGGCATGGATACTTTAAAATGGTTAGACCAGGAGAAGGTGGTGGAGCTGCAGGCGCCACCCATGGATTCTGAGCCAGTACCACCCACAGATTCTAAGCCAATACCACCCATGGATTTTGAGCCAGTTCCTCCTGCTTCCACTTTCGACATACCTCCACCTCCACCAACAGACGTTCCCAGTCTATGCTTGAGTTTTAAAGACATCAGGGATTTAACCCTTCCCAGCCACTGCCACCGCCATACCAGCCTTCAGTCCCCCATGTTCATGTTTCGGATGATGATGATAGCGATGATGCTAGTGCTATAATGGCACTAGTAATGATTCTAGTGCAGAGCCCATGATCGACTAGCTTCTTTTGTTTTTTTATTTTTTTTCTTTTATGTTTCTGTAGACCCTTAATTTTTACCCCAATTTGATATGGTCCTAATTAAAGGATGCCAAAATAAATTTGATCCGACTTTAAATATTTAAACCTAGTTTATAATTTTTAGAAGGAGTCGGTTCGGATTAAAGAGGCATATATTTGATTGTAAATCCTTAAAACCAAGTGGAATTGGCCCAAATTAAAATTTTTCGGTTCATAAGATAAAAAAGGTCAGAGTAATTTAATTGAGGCAGCCTAGAGACATTAGGATGCTTCATGTCGACCTTGGCAGCCCAAGATTGACATGAGCATGCCTCATGTCAACTTGGGCAAGCTAGGTCGACATGACCATGCTTCATGTCAACCTTGGGAGGCTAGGTCGACATGAACATGCCTCATGTCGACCTTGGCAGCCCAATATTGACATGAGCATGCCTCATGTCGACTTGGGCAGCCCAAGGTCAACATGAGGTTGGTCTCATGTCGACCTAGGGCAACTAGGTCGACATGGGTTCAATATGTTTCCTAATTCAACTAGAATTTGTTTTAGGGACTATTTTATATTAGGTTAAGGATTCTGAGTGAGTTTCAAATATAAATACTAATGTTTTAGAATTCAAAACGGGGAGAAAAAGATTAACAAGGTAACATTAATAGGGGATGGCAAGGAACATTAACAAGATAGCAAAGAGACGGCAACAAACAGAAAAGATTAGCATCAAACATTCATCGGTAATCAATCCATCAAAGACAGCAGTGTTGTCTTTGTTAATTGTTCATCCAGAAGTTAATTGTGGAGTAACCAACGAGTGGAGGTTTGATCTTTAATCATGAATTATTTATGTTTACAGTAGTTTTGTTTCTTTGATTAATAAGAACATGCATGCATGCAGTAACTTTGAACACACAGTAGCTTGATCTTTGAACATGCAGTAAATTGTTTTTTCATTTTAATAACTTTAATTGTTTTCTTTGGTTTTTGTTTTAATAACATTAATATTTTGCTTTAATTATTACATTGATCAATTGGTATTCGTAATCCCACTGGCATATTTCATAAAGCATAAAACTATCCAATAGCCAACAATTAATTGTTAAAATCTATCTTGTTTACTTTAACTTCAAGAACCGTATGTTATTTCATTAAAATTCAAAACCTCAAATTATTTTTATCCAAAAGCCTAAACCATTTCATTATTAAACTCCAAAATATTGATTATTTTTCCAAAAACTTAATTTATTTTTCCAAATCCAAAATTGTGTTTTTTTTTAGGCAGTAAGTAAATTCCAAAAACCTTAAATCCAAAACCCTACTTTTAAAAACCCTAATTCCAAAAACCCTAATTCCAAAACCCTAGTTTTAAAAACCCTAATTCCAAAACCTTAGTTTTAAAAACCCTGATTCCAAAACCCTAATTTTAAAAACCCTAAATCCAAAAACCCTAATTCCAAAAGCCTAAAAATCCTAATTTCAAAACCTTAATTATAAAACTTTAGTTTCTAAAACCCTAAATTTTGAAACCCTAATTTCAATTGATAATCCTTTAAAACCCTAAATTTACATATTTATTGCTTTATTTAATTTTAGATTTGATTATATAGTTTATTATATTTTTTGATGGTTGATTTATTTAATTTCAATGCTTGATTTATTTAATTTATAATGGATGGATGTTTATTTTTCATTTTGATTAATAGCTTTGATGAATGATTTATTTATAGTGAATGGTTATTTACTTTTATCAATTTATTTAGATTTCCAAATGTTGTAAGAGGTATGTTTTCACTTGTTGGATACCTCATTAGTCAAATATCATGTAATTTAATTTTCTTTTCTATTTTAGAACCTATGTAAAGGACATTTTTCTGCCTTTCGGTGGGTGTCCTATTTAGGCATGTGATGTAAGGATATGTTTCCATCTTCGGATGGGTGTCCATTTATTTGCTATTCTTTCTTATAATGATATTATCCATTGCATCATATTAGATTGCATTGTGTGCGTGAGTTAGGACGCCCGTGTTGCCCGTGTTATGTTATGTAAGGGATACCATACTTTCACTCAAGGTATGGAGATCGAGAATAGCATAACCACTCATAGCCTCGTACCATTTGGTATATACTTGCTATGGGAACTTAACCCTTTTAACCCAAAGACTAAAGCTCATGTAATTGGCCTAGTTACTTTCCTTAGGTTTTACCCCAAATGCATGTTGTTTGACTATGGTGATTTATCTTGGCTTAAATCATGGCTTATTTGGTTTGTTCTTTTTCTAATATGACCTAAGTATATTGTAAGCTCAAAATAAATTTTTCTTTAAAATCCAAAAGACCAAAGCTATTTTCAAAATTTTTTCAAGATGGTCTTTGGACATAAGATTTTTCTAAAAACAAATCAAAAATTCTTTGGCCCATGGCCCAAATACTAAGCCCAAAAGCCATTTTTCTAAAATCTTTTACAATGGGCTTAGAAACAAAATTATTTTCATCCAACCATTTTCTTACAAAGAGCTTGCAAATTATTTTGGTCAATTAAGAAATACCAAAAATCAATTGTGAGCCTAGTTTATACTAAGAAATAATTAATCATAGGCTTGTTTTTGGCGTGAATCATTAGTTACTTCTTCAAGTGAGAAATCTTTTTATAATAAACCTCTTAATTTGGTTTTAATCCAATATAACATAGAAGCTACTATAGTTGGTTGAATGGATTAAAACCTAATTAATGGGAATTATTGTGAACTAATTTCCATTTTTGAAAATATAACTATTGGTTAAAACGTCCTAGGGAATTATTCGAAAACAAGATACCCCATGTTGGTATTTTGTTAACCATATTACCTAGGAAAAGAGACTCGCCATTTGTGTGTGGATGTTATAAGGTTGGAAGGAATGTCCTAACTATCTTTCTTTGTTGATCGTTTGTGCATACATGCATACATTTGCATCTCATATCATTAATCCTTTCTGGCTCATAGACCTGAAGTATAACAATTCAAGAGCATACAACGATACCACCTACAACATTAATTTTGATTCAAGCACTTCATTGGAAGGATGGATGCGAACCAGCTAAGGGACATAGTCGATGAAGTTGTCAAAGCTAGGATGGTCGAGCTACGAGATCAATTGGTTGAAATTATGAGGACCCAGTTGATTCAAATTCTAGAGATCATCAACAATGCTAATGAGTAATCTCCCATTGACATAATAAGGAAGGGAAAGGTAGCATCCATGGAGAACATATTCACTAATAGAGATCGAATGAGAAATGAGGGATCAATCCCTATTCTACAAGGTCAGCTGAACCATATGCTGTCTAATTGGGGTAATAAAAGCGGCTACTACCCCAATGAACAAAATCAAAAGAAAAGAAGAGGTGTTAAGGAAAATGAAACAACGAAGCCAACAGAGAAGTGTAAATTTTCAGACTTAAGGGAGCCTTTGTCAAAGATGTTAGAAAATCTAATGAAAATGGATTTGCTACAACCATTGGCACCTCGGCCTCTGCATAAGCCACTACCACCAAATTTTGATGTCAAGGTTTTCTGTCAATTTCATCAAATGCAAGGGCATGAGACAGATAAATGTGTTCGATTAAGGCATGAAATCCAAGATTTGATTGACAGTGGAAAGCTGCCTGAGCCTGATAAGCCCAACACTAAGAATAATCCTCAGCCTAAATTTGGAAGGGCATCATCGCTTACAACCTTAATGAAGAATTTTATCTTGTCACCTTGTCATGATATGGATAGAGAAGCTGCTAAAGATGATATGCTACTAAGCAAGCTTGGACTAACTGTGGATGATGAAGCAATTATCCTTGATGATGGAAAAAATCCTTGCCCTTGAGATGTCTAAATAAATGAAGCATCTTCGACTCCAACTCAACGAACTTTCCTTAGCTTGAATGTTGCTTTTCAATTTTGCTTTCTTTAATATTTGATTGGAATAATCTTATTTTTCAAATTATGTTCGTTTGAATAAATTACTTTTATCAAAAAATTTGTTGGTCTTTGTTCATTTTGGTGCTCAACCGATGAGGAATCTAGCTTGATATTTATAAATTAATGTGTCTAGGCATTATGACTTGAATGACTTTACTAGATGAGGGAATTGCTCTATAGCATTAAGTTGTGTATGCTTACTTAGAGAGGGCTCCTGCATAATTACCTTTGTCTAGGTCCTAGTCAATCTTAGAACATGCTTTGACAAACTTTCGAGGCGAAATTGAACCCTACTTATTTAAGAGAGAAAGGATCTAGGCATTGTTTGGTTAGCCAATAACTAGTATCCACCCATTAAATATCAATCTCTAGTTGTCCCTTTGAGCCTTAATAAAATTTTAGCTTTCTTTTCATTGGAATATAACCTCAACAACCTACTCTGAGCTATTGTGATACTTTTGACAAATCTTATGACCACTAATATGAAGAGGCAAGAAGATAAAAGAAAGCAATGAATAGTCAAGATCATTGAAGTTCTCAAGACCATAAGAATAGTTGATATTCACTTAATATCTCTAATATATCCAGACAACATTAGAGTAACAAATGATTTATCCCTGTTAAAGAAGATCTATGTTACTCCACTCATCCATTATTGGAAGCCCAAGTCGGTACAAACAAGACAACTCTTTTAGAGCTAGAACAAAAAAAAAACAAATGAAAAGAAAAGAAAAGAAAAAGAAAAAGAAAAAGAAAAAGAAGAAAAGAAGAAAAAGAAAAGAAAAAAAAGAGAAAAAAGAAGAAAAAATAAAAAAGAGAAAAAATAAAACCTAAAAAGGCGGTTCAGAAAGCCAACAGAGTTCTCTTTTACCTAAAGCAACAAAAGGCTTCCATTTGGTTCATAAAGACATTTTTATTTGAATTGGTCCAACCCAACAAAAGAGTAAATTAAAATTGGAGAAAAAGGAGGAAGACCATCCAGTTCTTGAAAGTTCTACAAGAAAGAAGGACAAAATGATAAAAGAAAGGGAAGAGTAAGGAAAGAGAAAGACGAAGGAAGAGTAAGAAAAATAAAAAGAAAGAAAAGGGAGAAGAAGAAAAGAAACAAAATTTGGGAACCAAACTTTTTACAAGGGAAAAAACTGTCCTAATCAAGATCCAGATTAATGCCAAGAAGATAGAAGGAATTTGGAGTCTAGCAAGATTACCTCCAAGCTGCCTAAAATTCAAACAAGAAATTTATAGTGTGATGGTTTGTCCATTGTGTCACATCAGCTCCTATCTCAAAATGGCCTTCATTTAACCCATATCTCTCATAGACCCCATTTCAAGCCTATCAAAGACCTTTTGATCTTTCTTGGTAGGTAGAGTCTATTAGTGGAGATAGTTTGGATAAGCATGCTTATGAGATAGACAATATATAAACTCAAATGAGACCTTTGGCCAAGTAATTTGTATGTGCCTATCTGAAGTGCAACAGTTCTTGCTTAAATAGAATAATTCTCGAGTTTAGTATGGTAACTAGGGTTGTGATGTTATAGATATGTTAATTTGAAAAGTCGAGTCCTGAGGTACTATGGCACTGATTTAACAAAGCCACTGCATCTAAATTTAAAAAAAAAAAAGAAGAGAAGGTGTACAAAGCAAAGAGACAGTTGTAATGACAAAGTGATAGCTACCTGGGAAGTACCAGCCCCGGAATTACCATGGATTTGAGAAGAAGGCTCCTTCTCATCTTCTTCCTCATCCTCACCCTCTTCCTCATCTTCCTCACCTTCTCCTTGCTTCGCTTCTATTTCTTCTTCACCTCCAGATAGCCCACGGACACCAACAGGTGACACTGCAAAACTTAGTAGATAATCCTAGATAAATTGAGCATATGACACATCCGGTGAGAGCAGGAAGTCATGAACATCGAAACCAATACGGGAACGACTCCAAAAGGGCTCTGGCATTGCATTAAGGTTCAGAACATATGATGGAATATCAACTGGTACTCTGCGCCGGTTAGGTCCAAGGAACCAGTCATGTACTCTATCACCTAGAAACCACCCGCTAGAGACCGGGCCAGCCATAATTCAATGAGAGTTTTCCAAAGGCATTGCATCAGTCATGCATCTAATCCAGCCATTTTTCTCTTCGGCTCTCCACCATGCTGTATCCACCTGCAGAAAAGAAAATTGGTAATTTATCTTTTATCATAGGTTTGATATTAATATTAACATTTTTCTTACTTGATCCCAGGTCAGACGACTCAAGTGGTAACGATGAGAGTGCACATGGTGACTCCTGGACACTTCCCTGTGACCCAACAACCAAACACCCAACCTTGGAAAATTGACTCGTGGCTGTGAAATGTTTGGAACCCTCACCAAGTTATGCTCGTATGCCCAGACCTGCACATAAAAGAGAAAATCAAGCCTATGCACATGCATTGTGTGGATTAATAATTTTAAAGGAAATGGCACCTCAGCAATGGCCGTGAAACCAATAAAGGATCTTTTCTTCCTGCAGAGCACATCAAAACCGTGATAAAGAAAAGCTAGACCAGCTTCCCCCCATGTATAAGAAGATATGCGATCCAAGTAAGAAAGGGCGCGCAATACGGATAAGTGAATGGCAGACTCGGTGCTATCCAAAATGGTTGCCCCTAACAAATACAATAAAAATTCCCGAGTATATTGTTTTGCCCTCTCACCTTGCACGGGTCGAGTGTACTTTACCCAATACTCTCAGATGGGCTCATATCGGATCTTATACGACTTTCTATATCAGGGCTTGACACCGATCAATTGTTGGATTTCTTCTTCTTTCAAAATATTGCAAGTCAAAGGAACAGGGGTTCCATCACATCGGAGGCCGGTTATAGCAGCAAAGTCAACCGGACCAATTTTCATCTCTCCAATAGGCAAGTGAAAAGTATGAGTGGTGTCCACCCATCATTCTGCACTGGATCACACTATGGTCTATTTGATAGCCCCATGCTGGTAATTGCAAAACGAAGTCCTCAAAACCACTTTCCTGCACCATTCTCTTTACTGCAGGTGGGGCCTGGTCATACCACTTACGGGCCTTGTGAATATTTCCTCCTACTTTGATATCGCAACCATCATGCTGCCCAAATGTAGTTAAATCCCGAGTCCAGAACCCAAATATTTTTTCGAGTCCAGAAATTGAACCGGGTCCAGAACCCAAATCATCTCGGGTTCAGAACCCAAATCTTTTCCGGGTCCAGAACCCAAATCATTCTCGAGTCCAAGTACCCAAATCAAATCATTTTCGGGTCCAAGTACCCAAATCAAAATCAATCTCGGGTCCAAGTACCCAAATTCAATCAATCTCTGGTCCAAATACCCAAATCAAATCAATTTCGGGTCCAAGTACCCAAATCAATCTCGGGTCCAAGTACCCAAATTCAAATTCAATCCAATCTTGGGTCCAAGTACCCAATCTCGGGTCTAAGTACCTAAATCAAATCCAATCTCGGGTCCAAGTACCCAATCTCGGGTCCAAGTACCCAAATCAAATCAATCTCAGGTCCAAGTACCCAATCCTGGGTCCAAGTACCCAAATTCAATCAATCTCGGGTCCAAGTACCCAAATCAAATCAATTTCGAGTCCAAGTACCCAAATCAAATCTAATCTCGGGTCCAAGTACCCAAATCAAATTCAATCTAGGGTCCAAGTACCCAATTGTCGGGTCCAAATACCCAAATCAGATCAATTTTGGGTCCAAGTACCCAATACTAGGTCCAAGTACCCAAATTCAATCCATTCTCGGGTCCAAGTACCCAAATCAAAGCCAATCTCGGGTCCAAGTACCCAATCCCAGGTCCAAGTACCCAAATCAAATTCAATCTCGGGTCCAAGTACCTAAATCATATTCAATCTAGGGTCCAAGTACCCAATCTCGGGTCTAAATACCCAATCTCGGGTCCAAGTACCCAAATTCAATCCAATCTCGGGTCCAAGCACCCAAATCAAGTTCAGTCTCGGGTCCAAGTACCCAAAAAAAAACCTCAACCATCTAAAAAATTAAGTCTTATTTCTTTTCACTCTCTTTTGCTATAGTCTTAGATCGTTCAAGCAGGGGGCAAACTGTAGACCCTTAATTTTTACCCCAATTTGATATGGTCCTAATTAAAGGATGCCAAAATAAATTTGATCTGACTTTAAATATTTAAACCTAGTTTATAATTTTTAAAAGGAGTCGGTTCGGATTAAAGAGGCATATATTTGATTGTAAAACCTTAAAACCAAGTGGAATTGGCCTAAATTAAAATTTTTCGGTTCATAAGATAAAAAAGGTTAGAGTAATTTAATTGAGGCCGCCTTTAGACATTAGGATGCTTCATGTCGACCTTGGCAGCCCAAGATTGACATGAGCATGCCTCATGTCAACATGGGCTAGGTCGACATGACCATGCTTCATGTCAACCTTGGGAGGCTAGGTCGACATGAACATGCCTCATGTCGACCTTGGCAGCCCAAGATCGACATGAGCATGCCTCATGTCAACTTGGGAAGCCCAAGGTCGACATCCCAAGTCGACATGAGGCTGGTCTCATGTCTACCTAGGGCAACTAGGTCGACATGGGTTCAATATGTTTCCTAATTCAACTATAATTTGTTTTAGGGATTGTTTTATATTAGGTTAAGGATTCTGAGTGAGTTTCAGATATAAATACTAATGTTTTAGAATTCAAAAGGGGGAGAAAAAGATTAACAAGGTAACATTAATAGGGGACGGCAAGGAACATTAACAAGATAGCAAAGAGAAGGCAACAAACAGAAAAGATTAGCATCAAACATTCATCGGTAATCAATCCATCAAAGACAGCAGTGCTATCTTTGTTAATTGTTCATCCAGAAGTTAATTGTGGAGAAACCAACGAGTGGAGGTTTGATCTTTAATCATGAATTATTTATGTTTACAGTAGTTTTGTTTCTTTGATTAATAAGAACATGCATGCATGCAGTAACTTTGAACACACAGTAGCTTGATCTTTGAACATGCAGTAAATTGTTTTTTCATTTTAATAACTTTAATTGTTTGCTTTGGTTTTTGTTTTAATAACTTTAATCTTTTGCTTTAATTATCACATTGATAAATTGGTATTCGTAATCCCACTGGCATATTTCATAAAGCATAAAACTATCCAGTAGCCAACAATTAATTGTTAAAATCTATCTTGTTTACTTTAGCTTCAAGAACCGTATGTTATTTCATTAAAATTCAAAACCTCAAACTATTTTTATCCAAAAGCCTAAACCATTTCATTATTAAACTCCAAAATATTGATTATTTTTCCAAAACCTTAATCTATTTTTCCAAATCCAAAATTGTGTTTTTTTAGGCAGTAAGTAAATTCCAAAAACCCTAAATCCAAAACCCTAGTTTTAAAAACCCTAATTCCAAAAACCCTAATTCCAAAACCCTAGTTTTAAAAACCCTAATTCCAAAACCCTAATTCCAAAACCTTAGTTTTAAAAACCCTAATTCCAAAACCCTAATTCCAAAAACCCTAATTCCAAAAACCCTAATTCCAAAACCCTAAAAATCCTAATTTCAAAACCTTAATTATAAAACTTTAGTTTCTAAAAACCTTAATTTTGAAACCCTAAATTCAATTGATAATCCTTTAAAACCCTAAATTTACATATTTATTGCTTTATTTAATTTTAGATTTGATAATATAGTTTATTATATTTTTTGATGGTTGATTTATTTAATTTCAATGCTTGATTTATTTAATTTATCATGGATGGATGTTTATTTTTTATTTTGATTAATAGCTTTGATGAATGATTTATTTATGGTGAATGGTTATTTACTTTTATCAATTTATTTAGATTTCCAAATGTTGTAAGAGGTATGTTTCCACTTGTTGGATACCTCATTAGTTAAATATCATGTAATTTAATTTTCTTTTCTATTTTAGAACCTATGTAAAGGACATATTTCTGTCTTCCGGTGGATGTCCTATTTAGGCATGTGATGTAAGGACATGTTTCCATCTTCGGATGGGTGTCCATTTATTTGTTTTGCTTGGATCTTGCTTTGATTTTAATATAATGATGCTTTCTTTTAATTATTGTGTGTAATATGGATAATGTTGTTATATTTAAGAATTTTATAATATTAAGACCTGTAAAGGAGGCCGGTTCCAATGAACCGGGCATTTTGGGGGTGCTGAGCCATTTCTCACCTTCCCCACACGTACCCAACTTTTCGAACCCATTAAGGGGTTTGGGATTCTTTAGGAATCGAGTCATCCACCCCTTTCTTTTTCCCGGCCCATCCGGGTGGCGACTCTATTTTCTTCGGACTTAGGTCCGTGTTCTCTAAGGCCCCGAGCCTAAATAGTGCCGAAGTCGTAAGAACCATTCCACCGGGAGTGGGGCGAAAATCCCCGCTCACAGTGGCGACTCTATTGGGGATAAGAGAAGTTGATTCCGTTGGTCTTTATATTATGCTATTCTTTCTTATAATGATATTATCCATTGCATCATATTAGATTGCATTGTGTGCATGAGTTAGGACGCCCGTGTTGCCCGTGTTATGTTATGTAAGGGATACCATACTTTCACTCAAGGTATGGAGATCGAGCATGCCATAACCACTCATAGCCTCGTACCATTTGGTATATACTTGCTATGGGAACCTAACCCTTTTAACCCAAAGACTAAAGCTCATGTAATTGGCCTAGTTACTTTCCTTAGGTTTTACCCCATGTTGTTTGACTATGGTTGATTTATCTTGGCTTAAATCATGGCTTATTTGGTTTGTTCTTTTTCTAATATGACCTAAGTATATTGTAAGCTCAAAATAAATTTTTCTTTAAAATCCAAAAGACCAAAGCTATTTTCAAAATTTTTTCAAGATGGTCTTTGGACATAAGATTTTTCTAAAAACAAATCAAAAATTCTTTGGCCCATGGCCCAAATACTAAGCCCAAAAGCCCTTTTTCTAAAATCTTTTACAATGGGCTTAGAAACAAAATTATTTTCATCCAACCATTTTCTTACAAAGAGCTTGCACATTATTTTGGTCAATTAAGAAATAACAAAAATCAATTGTGAGCCTAGTTTATACTAAGAAATAATTAATCATGGGCTTGTTTTTGGAGTGAATCATTAGTTACTTCTTCAAGTGAGAAATCTATTTATAATAAACCTCTCAATTTAGTTTTAATCCAATATAGCATAGAAGCTACTATAGTTGGTTGAATAGATTAAAACCTAATTAATGGGAATTATTGTGAACTGATTTCCATTTTTGAAAATATAACTATTGGTTAAAACGTCCTAGAGAATTATTCAAAAACAAGATACTTCATGTTGGTATTTTGTTAACCATATTACCTAGGAAAAGAGACTCGCCATTTGTGTGTGGATGTTATAAGGTTGAAAGGAACGTCCTAATTATCTTTCTTTGTTGATTGTTTGTGCATACATGCATACATTTGCATCTCATATCATTAATCCTTTCTGGCTCATAGACCTAAAGTACAACAATTCAAGAGCATACAACGATACCACCTACAACATTGATTTTGATTCAAACACTTCATTGGAAGGATGGATGCGAATCAGCTAAGGGACATAGTCGATGAAGTTGTCAAAGCTAGGATAGCTGAGCTACGAGATCAATTGGTTAAAATTATAGGACCCAGTTGATTCAAATTCTATAGATCATCAACAATGCTAATGAGTATTCTCCCATTGACATAAGAAGGAAGGGAAAGGCAGCATCCATTGAGAGCATATTCACTAATAGAGATCGAATGAGAAATGAGGGATCAATCCCTATTCTACAAGGTCAGCTGAACCATATGCTGTCTAATTGGGGTAATAAGAGCGGCTACTACCCCAATGAACAAAATCAAAAGAAAAGAAGAGGTGTTGAGGAAAATGCAACAACAAAGCCAACAGAGAAGTGTAAATTTTTAGACTTAAGGGAGCCTTTGTCAAAGATGTTAGAAAATCTAATGAAAATGGATTTGCTACAACCATTGGCACCTCGGCCTCTACATAAGCCACTACCACCAAATTTTGATGTCAAGGTTTTCTGTCAATTTCATCAAATGCAAAGGCATGAGACAGATAAATGTGTTCGATTAAGGCATGAAATCCAAGATTTGATTGACAGTGGAAAGCTGCCTGAGCCTGATAAGCCCAACACTAAGAATAATCCTCAGTCTAAATTTGGAAGGGCATCATCGCTTACAACCTTCATGAAGAGTTTTATCTTGTCACCTTGTCATGATATGGATAGAGAAGCTGCTAAAGATGATATGCTACTAAGCAAGCTTGGACTAACTGTGGATGATGAAGCAATGATCCTTGATGATGGAAAAAATCCTTGCCCTTGAGATGTCTAAATAAATGAAGCATCTTCGACTCCAACTCAACGAACTTTCCTTAGCTTGAAGTTCTCAAGACCATAAGGATAGTTGATATTCACTTAATATCTCTAATATATCAAGACAACATTAGAGTAACAAATGATTTATCCCTGTTAAAGAAGATCTATGTTACTCCACTCATCCATTATTGGAAGCCCAAGTCGGTACAAACAAGACAACTCTTTTAGAGCTAGAAACAAAAAAAAGAAAACAAAAGAAAACAAAAGAAAAAGGAAAAGAAGAAAAGAAGAAAAAGGAAAGAAAAAAGAAGAAAAGAGAAAAAAAGAGAAAAATAAAAAAAATAAAAAAGAGAAAAAATAAAACCTAAAAAGGCGGTTCAGAAAGCCAACTGAGTTCTCTTTTACCTAAAGCAACAAAAGGCTTCCATTTGGTTCATAAAGATATTTTTATTTGAATTGGTCCAACCCAACAAAAGATTAAATTAAAATTGGAGAAAAAGGAGGAAGACCATCCAGTTCTTGAAAGTTCTACAAGAAAGAAGGACAAAATGATAAAAGAAAGGGAAGAGTAAGGAAAGAGAAAGAAGAAGGAAGAGTAAGAAAAATAAAAAGAAAGAAAAGGGAGAAGAAGAAAAGAAACAAATTTGGGAACCAGATTAATGCCAAGAAGATAGAAGGAATTTGGAGTCTAGCAAGATTGCCTCCAAGCTGCCTAAAATTCAAACAAGAAATTTATAGTGTGAGGGTTTGTCCATTGTGTCACATCAGCTCCTATCTCAAAATGGCCTTCATTTAACCCATATCTCTCATAGACCCCATTTCAAGCCTATCAAAGACCTTTTGATCTCTCTTGGTAGGTAGAGTCTATTAGTGGAGATAGTTTAGATAAGCATGCTTATGAGATAGACAATATTTAAACTCAAATGAGACCTTTGGCCAAGTAATGTGTATGTGCCTATCTGAAGTGCAACAGTTCATGCTTAAATAGAATAATTCTCGAGTTTAGTATGGTAACTAGGGTTGTGATGTTATAGATATGTTAATTTGAAAAGTCGAGTCCTGAGGTACTATGGCACTAATTTAACAAAGCCACTGCATCTAACTTTAAAAAAAAAAAAGAGAGAGAGAGAAGGTGTACAAAGCAAAAATTATTATTACCATTTTTGGCTTAATTACAAGTTTTGTTACAAGTTTTTATTACAAGTTTTATGTTTTTGTCACTGCGAGTAAGGAGGCGGTTCATAATCAGACAAAGCCCTAAAAAAATCATCACCCGTTGGAGGAGGGGGCATATTATCTATCCCATATCCGCTCGAAGAAGGAATATCTAAACCTCCAGGACTTTGAAAGTTGGTTCTATCATCACTTAAACAGGGAGGTGGTATATCATGGTCAACAGTCCGAGATCCTCTTGATGAAGGGATATTTGGTTTTCTCATGCCCTGAAATCAAAAATATCGAAAGTCCTGTGCCTCTTGTTGATACATTTCCTCAAAGTGTGCCGCATGTCGATGACTCACATCTATTTCCTCCTGAAGCTTCTTATTTTGCTCCTCAAGCATCCGCTGTGAGCCAGAAAAGGAAAGGATCAAAGCTCTGTGAATCAGATGGCACATATAAATGAGAAGGGGGTAAATGGAGAAAATTGTCGTTGTATCAAAGTATCATACAGAGGGACGGCTCCATAGTCAGAGGAATTAGTAGCCTACAATGATTATATAAATAATCAAAATAGATAAACAAAGAGACAGTTGTAATGACAAAGTGATATTCCTCATCCTCGTCTTCTTCCTCATCCTCACCCTCTTCCTCATCTTCCTCACCTTCTCCTTGCTTCGCTTCTATTTCTTCTTCAACTCCAGATAGCCCACGGACACCAACAGGTGACACTTCAAAACTTTGCAGATAATCCTAGATAAATTGAGCATATGACACGTCCGGTGAGAGCAGGAAGTCATGAACATCGAAACCAATACGGGAACGACTCCAAAAGGGCTCTGGCATTGCATTAAGGTTCAGAACATATGATGGAATATCAACTGGTACACTGTGCTGGTTAGGTCCAAGGAACCAGTCATGTACTCTATCACCTAGAAACCACCCACTAGAGACCGAGCCAGCCATAATTCGACGAGAGTTGTGCAAAGGCATTGCATCAGTCATGCATCTAATCCAGCCATTTTTCTCTTCAACTCTCCAACAGGCTGTATCCACCTGCAGAAAATAAAATTAGTAATTTATCTTTTATCATAGGTTTGATATTAATATTAACATTTTTCTTACTTGATCCCAGGTCAGACGACTCAAGTGGTAACGATGAGAGTGCACATGGTGACTCCCGGACACTTCCCTGCGACCCGACAACCAAACACCCAACCTTGGAAAATTGACTCATGGCTGTGAAATGTTTGGAACCCTCACCAAGTTATGCTCGTATGCCCAGACCTGCACATAAAAGACAAAATCAAGCCTATGCACATGCATTGTGTGGATCAATAATTTTAAAGAAAATGGCACCTCAGCAATGGCTGTGAAACCAATAAAGGATCTTTTCTTCCTGCAGAGCACATCAAAACTGTGATAAAGACAAGCTAGACCAGCTTCCCCCCATGTATAAGAAGATACGCAATCCAAGTCAGAAAGGGCGCGCAATACAGATAAGTGAATGGCAGACTCGATGCTACCTAAAATGGTTGCCCCCAACAAATAATATAAAAATTCCTGAGTATATTATTTTGCCCTCTCACCCTGCACTGGTAGAGTGTACTTTACCCAATACTCTCAGATGGGCTCATATCGGATCTTATATGACTTTCTATATCAGGGCTTGACACCAATCAATTGTTGGATTTCTTCTTCTTTCAAAATATTGCAGGTCAAAGGAACAGGGGTTCCATCACATTGGAGGCCGGTTATAGCAGCAAAGTCAACCGGACCAATTGTCATCTCTCCAATAGGCAAGTGAAAATTATGAGTGGTGTCCACCCATCGTTCTGCACTGGATCACGCTCCGGTCTATTTGATAGTCCAGTGCTGGTAATTGTAAAACGAAGTCCTCAAAATGACTTTCCTGCACCATTCTCTTTACTGCGGGTGGGGCCTGGTCATACTACTTACGGGCCTTGTGAATATTTCCTCCTACTTTGATATCGCAACTATCATGCTGCCCAAATGCAGTTAAATCTTGGGTCCAGAACCCAAATCATCCAGGATCCAGAACCCAAATCTTTTTTCGAGTCCAGAAATTGAATCGGGTCTAGAACCCAAATCTTTTTCGAGTCCAGAGCCCAAATCATTCTTGGGTCCAAGTACCCAAATCAAATCAGATCAATTTTGGGTCCAAGTACCCAAATTCAATCCATTCTCGGGTCCAAGTACCCAAATTAAAGCCAATCTCGGGTCCAAGTACCCAATCCCGGGTCCAAGTACCCAAATCAAATTCAATCTCGGGTCCAAGTACCTAAATCATATTCAATCTAGTGTCCAAGTACCCAATCTCAGGTCTAAATACCCAATCTCAAGTCCAAGTACCCAATCCCGGGTCCAAGTACCCAAATTCAATCCAATCTCGGGTCCAAGTACCCAAAACAAAACCTCAACCATCTAAAAAATTAAGTCTTATTGCTTTTCACTCTCTTTTGCTGTAGACTTCGATTGTTCAAGCAAGGGGCAAACTGTAGACCCTTAATTTTTACCCCAATTTGATATGGTCCTAATTAAAGGATGCCAAAATAAATTTGACACGCTCAGCACTTGACACACTCAACAACACGGGCGTGTCCTTGACTGTGCCCTAAACCCACAACACAGAAGCTTTGACACGCTCAGTGACATGGCTGTGTCACTGGCCATGTCAATCCTCCTCCAACACAGAAGCTATTACATGCTCAGTGACATGGGTGTGTCACTAGACATGTCAATCAACCAACAACATAGTAGCTATGACACGCTCAGTGACATGGGCGTGTCACTGGCCATGTCAATGCTACTACAACACAGAAGTTGTGACATGCTCAGTGACATAGGCGTGTCACTGCTCATATCACCAACCCAAAAAATAGAACCAACGACATGCCCAAAGACATGGCCGTGTTCTTGGGCGTGTCAGGCCAAAAACCCTAAAATCGACACCAGCAAAGCCACAACCCACAATCATCTTCCAAAATCCATATCAGCAGCACACAAACTCAACCAAAACCATCAACAACCCATATAATACTTGAGTAAACCTTAAAAAAAACTCAATTACAAACATCAAACACAAACATCACCATATTCACAACTCAAAAATCACACAATCCACACACTTGCCTCTTTCACCAAACTCAACCCTTTTTTCTCTTCAATCCAAACCCAAAAATCAAAGTTACCAAGATAAAACACTTCAAAAACACCTACCATAAACACATCTACAACAACCATCCAACAAACCCAAGAACACAAACTCAAAAGAAAACCAAGAAACAAGTTGGAAACTTACCAAAAGTGAAGAAAATCCTTAAAACTCCAACTTGATCTCTTGAAATCCTTCAATCTCTTGAGCTTGGAAGCAACAAAATCTCTTTTCCTTTGGTTGATAAGGGTGGCCGGCTCACTAGAAGGAAAGAAGAAGATGAAGATGAAAGAAAAAAAAAGAAAGAAAGAAAGAAAGTCAACCACTTAAACACCCACTCTCTCCTCAAATCACTCTCCACCAAGTGATTAAACAATATAATATTAAATCCAATTACATCATCTTCCACTAACATAAATAAATCCATTTAATTAATCAAAATATCTCTTTTGACTTATAAAACCCATTGACTTGTATATATTTTGTATATATCCCCATATATACAACATATACACATCTCCTCTTATTCCATTAGTTACATATACACTTTAAATTATTTAATCCAATTCTCATAAATAAGCATTCCAAAATTTTAGGGTATCATTAAAGATATTACACAGTTGAAGAAAGGGGCACCGGGTAACTTGCAAGGTGGCATGTATGTCACGAGACTTGCTCACAGTTTGAGGGTGCTGGATGGATGCCTCTCGATGACTTTGGATCGGCTCCCCAAATTTTTGGGCATGGATACTTTAAAATGGTTAGACCAGGAGAAGGTGGTGGAGCTGCAGGCGCCACCCATGGATTCTGAGCCAGTACCACCCACGGATTCTAAGCCAGTACCACCCATGGATTTTGAGCCAGTTCCTCCTGCTTCCACTTTTGACATACCTCCACCTCCACCAACAGACGTTCCCAGTCTATGCTTGAGTTTTAGAGACATCAGGGATTTAACCCTTCCCAGCCACTGCCACCGCCATACCAGCCTTCAGTCCCCCATGTTCATGTTTCGGATGATGATGATAGCGATGATGCTAGTGCTATACTGGCACTAGTAATGATTCTAGTGCAGAGCCCATGATCGACTAGCTTCTTTTGTTTATTTATTTTTGTTTCTTTTATGTTTTTGTAGACCCTTAATTTTTACCCCAATTTGATATGGTCCTAATTAAAGGATGCCAAAATAAATTTGATCCGACTTTAAATATTTAAACCTATTTTATAATTTTTAAAAGGAGTCGGTTCGGATTAAAGAGGCATATATTTGATTGTAAAACCTTAAAACCAAGTGGAATTGGCCCAAATTAAAAAATTTTCGGTTCATAAGATAAAAAAGGTCAGAGTAATTTAATTGAGGCCGGCCTGGAGACATTAGGATGCTTCATGTCGACCTTTGCAACCCAAGATTGACATGAGCATGCCTCATTTTGACTTGGGCAAGCTAGGTCGACATGAGCATGCTTCATGTCGACCTTGGGAGGCTAGGTCAACATGAACATGCCTCATATCATCCTTGGCAGCCCAAGATCGACATGAGCATGCCTCATGTCGACTTGGGATTTGTTTTAGGGACTGTTTTATATTAGGTTAAGGATTCTGAGTGAGTTTCGGATATAAATATTAATGTTTTAGAATTCAAAAGGGGGAGAAAAAGATTAACAAGGTAACATTAATAGGGGACGTCAAGGAACATTAACAAGATAGCAAAGAGACGGCAACAAACAGAAAAGATTAGCATCAAACATTCATCAGTAATCAATCCATCAAAGACAGCAGTGCTGTCTTTGTTAATTGTTCATCCAAAAGTTAATGGTGGAGTAACCAACGAGTGGAGGTTTGATCTTTAATCATGAATTATTTATGTTTACAGTAGTTTTGTTTCTTTGATTAATAAGAACATGCATGCATGCAGTAACTTTGAACACACAGTAGCTGTAACACCCCATCTTAACCTATGTTTATAGACCAAGATCGACTATTAACTCATGGTGGTTGTGTCTTAATATTTTACTTAGCCAATTTTAAGTTAAGATTTTTTAAAAAAATTGCCATAACCTCCCCTAAAAATGGAGGTCCCAAGTGTCGCCAAAACTGATTTTTTTTTATTTTTGAAAACAATTTTGATCTCAATCAAACAATCGCAACACTCCTCAAACACTTCTATATTCATCACGCTTATATCCTCCACCAAATCCTGCACTAAAACTTTACACTTCTATACTTGCATACATAAGTGCTAAATCCAAATAAGATTTATTAGATTACTAGCAGTGTACGTGTTCTAGCTTTTCAGTATAATACATTTATTTGCTAGATCATACAAGCTTATGTACATGCCATATTGCTACAATCAATCATATCCAAACTCCTACCCAAAGTAGTAGTCTAGGCCAGCTGCGCAGGACATGCTGCAATCTCGTCTCCTCGTTTAACCTACGAGTTTAGAGGGAAACTAAACTCGCTAAGCAATTGCTTAGTGGGTACATAAATCATTGCAATAAATAAATAAAATGAAAGAATGACTTGAACATACATTTATATACTTTAAATAATTGAAAGGAATAAATACAAAACACAGAAGGTAAAAAGGCTTGACTGAATAATTTGAATTTAAATCATTTTTCTTGCTTTTATCATTTTGGTTGCTCTACTGGTTTAACAGAAAATCAACGTATAAGGCACGGGTCATGATAAATATATCTCATCATGGTGAGATATTACAGGATGATATGCGTCATGGTGCATATTTCATCATCCTTCATCATAATTCTTGCACATGTGCTAATAGCCATTGTTCATTGAATCATTGATCATGTCATTGTAATCATCGGCCTTCAGCTGGAATATCATGTCATGTCATGAGCAGTACTGCAATAATAGTATGATGCATCATACCCTTATCTCAAGGGTTCTGTCATAACCAAGTAGAGCGTAAACAATGTATTAATTAATTTGATCATGATATTCAATAAGCCATGATTTTGCCATAAGGCATGAATTGTCGGAATAGCTTGTCATGATGCCTTTCTGATCATTTCCAATTCTCCTTCATGTAATTTTATATGATTTAACATCAATACATATCATAATATTCAAGTTTTAACACATTTAGAAAAATGACCAAATGAATAGTGGCGCGGCGCGTAACTCAGCAACACAATGGCGCGCGACAACTAAATGGTAAAATCTGTTTTTACTGCTGAAAATCAGTCAACTTTGGAAATAGTTATGACCAAGTAAACAAACTTATTTTTGGCTGAATTTTTGGAGGAAATCACTTTCATAAGTTAACTAAATTCATGTAAAATTTCGTCAAAAAATTCCTTCGTTTGCCCCTTCAACGAACTGCCCAAAATGAAAGCTGCAGAATGGTGCCCAAAAGGGACCATTCGGCCCAATTTTCAAAACTTGAGGGGAATTCATTTTTTTCTTGCAAAATTAATTTTTAGACTCCTTTTGTGATACCATTGAAGGACTAAGGGTCCCTCTTTCAAAAATCAACCCAAAGGGGTGATTAAAAGTTCATCAAAGGTTATGAATAATTGAGAAAATTTAGCTAGTTTGTTTTGTTTTCATTCTTTTCACAATCAATTGATTACAAATGGTTCAAGAGTACCTTCCCACATATTTACCACACATAATGGCGTTATTTCAAAGCAATTTCAAAAGTTCCATAATGCAAAACATATGAATAAATTGAAAAGGCAATGATTTAAGTACCAAACCTTGTTTATTTGCTTTATCCCTTGCTTGTCCTATTCTTTCTTCCCTTCTTCTTCTTTATCCCTTTGATTTCCTATAATTTTCATAACTTCCATAATAAGAACATTATAAAAACTATATATTCAAGCCTTGATTCTTGCTATCTAAAGCTACTAATTACCATTTATTCATCACTTCTACATGTATGGATCATTTAATCTAATTTCTCTTCACTTTCTTAACTTTTCCATATTCTTCCCAATCTTTATTTTGATGATAACTTAAGAAACATCAACTAAATGAATAAATTGATACTATAATTGAATTCCTTACCCTAAAATTAGGCTTTTCCCTTTGAAAATCCAAGTTGAAAGTGTGAAAAAATCTTCCTCTTCTCCTTCTTTGGTGGTTCGGCCTAGCTCTTCTAAAATGGAGGAGTTCTTCTTCTTTTATTTTTTGTTCATAAATGTTCATTCTCTCCCTTTTATACTTATGATTGTTTTTTATTTATTTAATTAATTTCATTTTGGAGGGTCAAGATTTAACCACCACAAAAATGTCTTTAACTAGGATGGTGCCATGTGTTTTTGGAGGGTTAAGATTTAACCACCACAAAAGTGTCTTTAACTAGGATGGTGCCATGTGCCCCTCCTTGTAAAATTACCAAAATGGTCCTTAAATTATCATACATGTCCCACTTGATGCTTGGGTGAAAGTGAAAAGACCAAAATACCCTTCAATTGAAGGTTTTGCCTTTTCTTCCTAACCGGGTGGTTTTACGACGCATAAAACATACCGTTCTCCTCCTTTCAACCTCTAGTTTCCATTTTTGACATTCATTCTTGATTTTCAACTAATTTGTAAAAATTACGCTCATGCCCTTGACTTTTGTAAAAATTCCCTTTAGGTCCTTACGTGATTCGGGTCTCCACTTAGGTTCGTTCTTCAACATCGATCACTGCGGAGTCCTTCCATTTACTTCGGATACCTTTACGTGTCTTATTTTCCAGTGTATAATTTATTATCACAAGAATGACAAAAATACCCTTGGTCGAGAATCCACTGTATCTCTCAAACTGTGTATTTTCGATAAAAACCGTGGCGTTCCGTTTCGACCCAATTTTTCTCTACTTTTCATCCTTAGAGTCTGTTATGGGAACTATTAAGGACCTTCAGAACAACTTTTGTTAATTACAGCCACCTCCACAAAACTTTACAATCTTTTCAGTTAGGTCCTTTTTGTCCTATAGAGCTTCCTTTCACTTCGTGTTCTTTGGTGGTTACTCGGAATAGCTCCTCTTACTGTACGCGAATGTACTGTACATGGATGTACTGTACATATGTACAAATTGGGTCGTGACATTTCTTCCCCTCTAAAATTTAGGCTTCGTCCCGAAGTTGATCGGGTATAAAATTTAGGCTTCCATCCTCATTATTCCTTCCCTTTCCCAAATTATCTCTTCCATTCTATGGTTCCTTCGCCGCACTTTAACCGGAGGAATTCTCTTATTTCTTAATCCTTTGACTTTTCATGCTAAAATTTCTATTGGTTCTTCTTCATAATTTAGGTCAGATTGGACTCTGATGTTTTGTGTCTTTATATCGTGTGTGAAGTTCAAACGATATTGCCTTATCATTGAAACGTGAAAAACATTATGTATTTTGTTTAGTTCTGGTAATAGAGTTAACCGATAGGCTATTGATCTATGCGTTCAATGATCTAGTATAGTCCAATAAGCCTAAGGCTTAACTTAGTTTTCTACTTAAATCTTAATACCTTCTTTCATGGGAAAATCTTAAGAAAAACCTTGTCTTCCACTTAGAGTTCTATGTCCCTTCGTTTCGAGTCTGCATATGATTTTGCTCCTACCTACCCGCATATGATTTTATCTTGTCTTTACTTAATTTCGTCCAACACTCTAGTGTTCCATGTTTTCTTTCATATAATTCTTTATAGGGCGTCATCGTATGCTGAATTAATAGTCGTTGTTATATGCATATTCAATTAAACTCAAATACCTATTCCAGCCACCCTTAAATTCTATAACACATACTCTCAATATGTCCTCCCAAAATTTGGATTACTCTTTCAAATCGTCCATCTGTTTACGGGTGAAAGGCAGTGCTATAATTTGTTTGGGTTTCAGAAGCTGTTTGCGACTTCTTCCATAAATTCATGGTGAACTGTGGACCTCTGCCTAAAATGATAGACGTTGGAATCCTGTGTAATCGTACAATTTCCTTGGCGTACATTTCCACCAACTTATCTATTGAATAATCCATTTGTAAAAGTAGAAAATGAGCTAACTTAGTTAGGCAGTCAACGATTATCCGAACAACATCATGCCGGCCTCGTGTCATTGGTAGTTCTATGATGAAATCCCTAGTGATATGTTCCCATTTCCATACCAGAGTGGGAATTAGTTGTAACAGTCCCGATAGTATTTGATATTTCGCTTTTGCTTGTTGACATATTAAACATTTGGTCATAAAATCAACAATATCTCTCTTCATTCCAGGCTACCATTAAAACTTCTTTAGATATTGATACATTTGTAACTCCTAGATGCATTGCGTAGAGACTACTATATGCTTTTCAAAAAAAATTTCTTTCTTATGTCTCCCATTGTTGATATCATTACTCTATTGTCATAATACAAACTACTGTTCTTAGAAATTTTGAATTTTATATCCTTTCCTTCTTGCACTTGCTTTATCCATTTTTGTATTTGTTCGTTTTCCTTTTGCACTTGATGAATTTCTTGAAAAGAAACATAGTTTATGCTTGCATTTCTACTACTAGTACTTCCTCTTCCATTGGTCTTAAACTGATCTTTATAGAGCCTAAGGCTAGTATCGATTTTCCACCAAGTGCGTCGGCCACCACGTTAGCTTGTCCTAGATGATAATTTATAACTTAGCTGTTATTTCCAAAACTTGGGCTTACTTTCCTTACCATAAATTGAGATCCTCTTGGGTTGGCGGATATTTTAAACTTTTGCATCTGTATAAATATAACACTTTTCTCCATATAAATCATATCTCCAAATCTTGAAAGCCAATACAATAACTGTTAATTCCAAACAGTGTGCCGGGTTATTATTATATTTTTTTTTGTATGGTTTAAATCATCAAAAGACTTATGCGACTATTTTATCCTTTTGCATAAGCATATAACCTTAACCGATGTGTGAAGCATCACTATATATCACAAATTCTTTGCTGGACACGGTCGTATGGGTATTAAAGCATTCGTTAACTTTTCCTTTAGTTTCTCAAAGTTCCTCTAACATTTATGAGTCCATTGGAGTTTGGCATTCCTTTGAAACAACCTTGTCATTGGTATGATAATAATGGAAAACCCTTTTATAAAACATTAATAGTACCCAGCCAATCCTAAGAAGATTCTTACTTCTATTACTGTCTTTGGTGTTTTCCATTCCAAAATGGCTTTTATTTTCTTAAGACCTACTTTAATGCCTTATGCTAATATGGTGTGTTCTAAGAATGTCACTTTTTCCAATTGAAACTCGCATTTGTCATGTTTGACGTACAACTGCTTCTCTCGCAACATTTGCAATACTATGCAAAAGTATCGATCGTATTCTTTTTTTTTTTTTGTTCCTTAAATAAACGAAGGTGTCATCTATGAACACCATTTACAAATTGGTCAAAGTATGGATGAAAGATATGATTCATTAAATCCATGAATACTACTGACACATTTGTGGGCTCAAAAGGCATTACAAGGAACTTATAACGTCCGTATCGAGTTCTATATGTAGTCTTTGGAATGTCTTTTCCTTTGATCCGCAGCTACCGATATCCCAGTCGGTGATCAATTATTTTTTTTTTTTTGAAAAGACCTTAGTTCCTTTAAGTTGGTCAAATACATCGTTGATGGACGGTAATGGTTATTTATCCTTAATCGTAAGCTCATTCAACTACTTATAGTTCACATATGACCTTAAGGATTTATCTTTCTTCTTGACGAAGAGTACTGGCGTGCCCCATGAAGAAATACTTGGTCATATAAGACCCTTGTCGAGTAGCTCCTATAATTGCATTTTCATTTCTTTGGGTTCGACTGGTACCATTCGGTATGAGGCAACCGACACCGGTGCAGTTCCCGGATATACATTTATAGTGAATCCTACTTTTCTCTTAGGTGATAATCCGGGTAGCTCGTCTAAAGAAACATCGAGAAAATTACGCATTGTTGATACCTCTTGAATCTTTATCACATTCTTCTTTGCTTCCATAGCTTACCAAGTGTGCCTCACATCCGTTTGTATGGAACGCCTTGTTGTAACTGCTGCTGTTACGTTGTTTAGGTAATTGGCTCTCTTTCCTACTGCCGTCACTTCCTCCTTGTGGGGAGTATGATGTGTTGCTCTCTTTCTTCTTATAATCGACCACTGTTTTATGCCTTGTTAGCCAATCCAATACCAACATTACGTCAAATTCTCATAATGATAACTCTATTAAATTTTCTGGAACTGCATTTTCATGTAACTCTATAGAACATTCTTTAATCATTTGTGTGTAACTACCTCGTCTCTTATCGGATTTATAAGTAATGTTTCGAACTTAACATATCCTACTGGTAATTCTTCTAAGTTTTCATTGCGTAGGCTCTGGCTGCTGTACTTGAATTGAGCTAGTCAATGGTCTCTGATTGTGCTCTTTGAAAATTTGAATCACTTTCCTCTCCCCTGCTTCGGCCTCAGCCAAAAGCGGGCCGTGATTTTTCTGTCGGTGCAGGTGCATTCACTTGTCTTTCTGGCAGTTTACCCTAACACGATCTGGTGCCCCGCATTCCCAGCATCCATCTGTTAAATACCAGCATTCACTCTTATGTCTTCATCCACAGTGTTTGCATAGAGGAGTAATATATCCTTCAAATCTATATTTCTTTCCAATCCTCCAGTAATTTTTGAATTGTTACTTTTTCCTTTTTCCTTTACCTAGTCCTTGGGTTGTTATTACTTTCATTCTTTCCTTTTTTATCTAATTTTAATTCTGCACTTTCTACCTCTTTGGTTCTTAATTTCTCTCTTTCTCTTCTCTCTCTTTTCTTTTTTCCATCATTTCCTGAATTCATAAATCTCATATATCTTCTTCTTATAATTTCTTAATTTTGATGATTACATTGGAGCATTTTCAAGAGGAATCACAATACAGTGTTTTGATTAGATTTCATCTAGTTTCTACTCATATGATTCGTCTCCTACCTTATTAAGACTCACGGGATGGTCACCCATCATCATTGGTCGAGCACGGTTAACTCCAGTTTCCTGCTAAATTTCAACACGACGGTGCCGGGTCAGCAGTATCTTCTTAGTGCGCTTACTTCATCTGCTTATGTAAATATTGTACATGGGGTTACTGTACATATTCTCTAGTGGCCGGACATGAGAATTTCTCATATACTTATTTTTGTTCACTCATCTTTGTTATCTAAGTTCTATCTATTTTATCTCTTACCGTCTGGTCTCAACATTTTACGTATTTTTCTTTTATCCTCTTATTATGTTCCTCTTTTTATTCCATTCTTCAAATTTCATTTTCTTATATACATTTTCATTTTTACATTCATATACGCCTATCTAACCTTCTCCTGGAACCCCCTTATAAGGACCCCGGTATACTAGCTACGGATGTCTGGCACCTTGAACCTCGGCCGGATCCTTGACTTTGCGATCGCCGGCTTTACTGTGCAAAACTAACTTCACTTTTAAACTTCTTCTCAACTTGTCGAAATCTTCCCAAGCTTTAAGTTTGTACTCTCTTTTGTTGCATACGTTGGTGTCTACTTCTCTAATCTATGTATACCCTCTCAATACCTAAAACTTTCACAACTAATCTTGAAAATTCAAACACGTCCATGACTACTAATTGTACTTTAATCCCATTATTTAATCCTTCCAAAACCTTTGACGTCTTTCTTGCTTTGTTTCTATCATTTTCTTTGCATACTTACTGAGGCAGGTGAACTCTCTATCATACTCAGATACTGTCATTCTTCCTTGCTGTAGATATATAAACTCATTTCTCCTTGCGTTTAAGTATGTTTTACCAAGTGTATGTTTCTTCTACCAAAAGGGACATGGCATAAATAAATCTTTTATCTGGCATGCATCTCAGTTGTTCCAATGCCCTACTGGTACTGTCCAAACAGTACTCAACTTCTTCAAATCCTTCTTCCCTACTAGCCTTAAATTCTTTAGCCCCATATTTCCTTAACTTCTCAATTGGGGACTTCCTTTCTCTTTTGGTAGCAACAGGTACCATTCTTGCCGTTTATTGCAATGGTACTGTCATCTATCTTAAATAAACTTCGGGGCCTTCCACAACCATCGTTGCGGGTCTTGGTCGTGGCATAAGTCCAAGACCCATTTCTACATTTATGGATATGAAAGGGTGTGATTCCTTCTCTTGATCTATAACTCTTTGTGATTCTGCCTCTTGCAACCTTATACCGTATACATATATCGTGATAAGGATTAGCAGCTGGCTTGACTCAACACATTAACTTTCCTATATGGCATGTACGTAATCACTATTAGATTTTCCTTTATCACATGTACCCCATATACTTATGTATTTATAATATTCTTTCTACTATACCGACATTTCGTACCTAAATGATATATGCTCTCATTTCTTATCTGCTATAGGATATCCCATTTTACATTGGTAATGGCCACTCCCAACATAAAATGTGTATCCTAATATGTTGAATTTTCCAGGACCGGCTAAACCGGTGCTCTGATACCACTAAATGTAACACCCCATCTTAGCCTATGTTTATAGACCAAGATGGACTGTTAACTCATGGTGGTTGTGTCTTAATATTTTACTTAGCCAATTTTAAGTGCAGATTTTTATAAAAAAAAATTGCCATAACCTCCCCTAAAAATGGAGGTCCCAAGTGTCGCCAAAACTGATTTTTTTTTATTTTTGAAAAAAATTTTGATCTCAATCAAACAATCGCAACACTCCTCAAACACTTCTATATTCATCACCCTTATATCCTCCACCAAATCTTGCACTAAAACTTTACACTTCTATACTTGCAGACATAAGTGCTAAATCCAAATAAGATTTATTAGATTACTAGCAGTGTACGTGTTCTAGCTTTTCAGTATAATACATTTATTTGCTAGATCATACAAGCTTATGTACATGCCATATTGCTACAATCAATCATATCCAAACTCCTACCCAAAGTAGTAGTCAAGGCCAGCTGTGCAAGACATGCTGCAATCTCGTCTCCTCGTTTAACCTACGAGTTTAGAGGGAAACTAAACTCACTAAGCAATTTCTTAGTGGGTACTTAAATCATTGCAATAAATAAATAAAATGAAAGAATGACTTGAACATACATTTATATACTTTAAATAATTGAAAGGAATAAATACAAAACACAGAAGGTAAAAAGGCTTGACTGAATAATTTGAATTTAAATCATTTTTCTTGCTTTTATCATTTTGGTTGCTCTACTGGTTTAACAGAACATCAACGGATAAGGCACGGGTCATGATAAATATATCTCATCATGGTGAGATATTACAGGATGATATGTGTCATGGTGCATATTTCATCATCCTTCATCATAATTCTTGCACATGTGCTAATAGCCATTGTTCATTGAATCATTGATCATGTCATTGTAATCATCGGCCTTCAGCTGGAATATCATGTCATGTCATGAGCAGTACTGCAATAATAGTATGATGCATCAGAATGCACCTTATTAAAGATCAGAGACTGCCAATATCAAGTATATATCTTATTCAAAAACCAACTTTTAAAATCAAAATATCCTTTTTCCTTACAATATACCTAGGTTGAGAATCTCAAACCTAGGCTCTGATACCAAAATAATTGTAACACCCCTATACCCCGTATACGTACATAGCATGCTAATACGATCGTAATATACGTATACTGAATATAGAAATGCCACATTTTAAAAATCATTCAAGTTATCACTTATAAAAATGTAAACAAATTAAAAACTTTTAATAGAGTTTATAAAATCACATAAATAGAAAGTTCATTTCAAAACGCAGCGGAAAATAGAACAAATATTTACAAATATTTATACATCAAAATCCGAATACACAAATATAAAATATATACATAATTGGCAGCTCTTCTCTGATCTTTAAGCCCACAAGTCAACTCTTCAATGCCTACTCTCACTCGGTCTTGAAGAACTCTCGGGTTCAACTCTGTTACCTGCGCGATGAACCACAATCGCGCTGAGCTAATAGCTCAGTAGTGCAACTCATACAAACATGATGCTTTAATGTGATGCACATGTCACCATTAAACATTTCATAAACCATACATAATCATATCACACTTTATATTTATACATTAGATCTTATTATTCAATTATTTCTTCATTCATAAATCACATACTACAAATAAGACAGACACGGGCCCAAAACACACTAATATGTTATTCAAAGTTCAGAGTTACTGCTTTGGTCCATATTGACACCTTGTGTCTAGCCCCGTAGGCAATATTTATATCCATGGACAATCAACTAGATTGAAGCTTACGACCCAGTCATTTCACTCAATCTAGTTTCCATAATATGTTTTTGAGATTTACGACCCGGTCATTTCACCCCAAAAACATCACATCTCATATTTATCAACTGGATTCGGCTTACGGCCCGGCCATTTCACCTATCCAGTTATTCATAGGCATGCCGCCAAACTCAAAACTCTAAAAATTGAATAGACATATTAGAAACACAATGATTTCATTTATCTCTTTATTAATTTCTTTCTCAATTCACTTCACATTTCATTTCCATAATCAAATAGGCAATCATGCCATAATTATCTCATTTTCACTATCATAGCCAACAATCATGGCCTCATATTTTTCACATTATATTTCATCATCACATTAACCAATTCTTTAATCACATAGATATCATCAATGGCATTAACACATATATTCACACGCTCATCACAACAAATAACCAATTATGTCTCAATTCTCAATATCATATGAATGTATGCGATAATGTAGTATAAACTTATCTCAAATGTGACCCACACAACTCTAAACACTTACCTTTCAAGAATCTATCACCACTTGAGTTAGGGTAAATCACCTTCTTCACAACCTATTCCAAAAGAATGAGGAAACTCTCATGAGATAAAGAGGTTAAGAATAAACTAGGGCAAACTCTAAACTTGACACGCTCACACACACGGGCGTGTCCCTGACCGTGCCCTAACTCCACAACACAGAAACATTTACACGCTCAGAACCACGGGTGTGTCACTGGGCGCGTAATACATTCTGTCTCTCAGAAATAACGACACGTCCAACATCATGAGCGTGCTCATGGCCGTGTAAATTCTCAAAACTCACAGTAGCTATGACACGCTCAACAACACGGGCATGTTAATGGCCGTGTCACACCTACTGCCACTCAGAACAATTGACACGCCTAAGGACCTGGACGTGCTCCTGGGCGTGTCAGGCCAAAAACCCAGATTCCGGCCAAGACAACACCACAACCAACAAAACACTTCCTTTCACCAAAATCCACTTCAACCAAACTCATCTCTCACAACCTAAGCGTTTTTAAGCTCACACTGAAACTTTTATGGTGTTTAATGCTTACACCAACACTCCAATATATTAGATATTGATCTTTAAATAAAATAATGAAAAATGTTGTTCAATGAAATAACAATAACAATCAAAGTATTTTCCAACCACAAAAATGAAGTTTAATGTGGTATTTATAGCCATTTGGCTAAAAGTAACCGTTTGAAGTGGTTCCCACTTGTTTAGTGCTCATCTTCCACTAATTCTATATCTGAAGCTTGGTGTGTGGTCACTTGGCTCGGCGGGAAGTCTCGCGATTTGAAAGCTTTGTGTAAAGGCTAGTTCTAATGGTCGGATCTCAGTGCTGACAAAATCTCATTTACCCATACTTTTGTGTTGTGCAGTCATCCAGCTAGTTGTGCAGTTGCTCGGCATAAAGTTACTGTTAAAATCAAATTTCTTCATCTACATGTCCGATTATCATTGGTCTAAGGTATTTGGCACTAAGATTTAAATCTGCTAGACTTTGTACGATCGCTCAGTTCTTCAGAGCGGGAGCACAAGGTTTTAAGTGTCAAGGAAGCATCATGAGAGCTAACTGTTATCTCTTCTATTCTTTTTAGTATTTTAGCTCTTTGTTTAGGGTGTTAGCTCAGGCTTCTTGGGCGGTCGCTTGAAGTTCTAGTGTCCTGACTTCACGGCTCACTAAGACTGTTATCCTTTTGGAGAGTTTATAAATTTTTACTTTGACTTGGTGGAGTCGCTCGGTGCACATGTACAGTCGTACGCCTGCCAGGCGTCCTTACTTCACCGCACACTGACAACCCGAACTCTTTTTTGGAAATTATAGACTTAGCTCAATTGCCGTAGTTAGCTTGTCTAGCTTGGTGTAGAGCTGCATTATTTGCTTAGCTCGGTTGTTCCAATGAACTGCTTTTAGCTCAAAAGTTTGGTTCTCTTAGCTCGGTAGTTCTATATCTAGCTCAGAACTCTATGTGTCTGTTTGGTTCTCTACTCAGTAAGTATGTAAGTCAGATCATTTTTTTGCTTGGAAAATATGTATGTTTGTTCATTTCTCTTGGCTCAGTCAGATCTGTATGACAATTTGATTCTATGCTCATGCTACATTTTTTTGGTCGCTCGGTCGTCAGTTCGGGGGGTCGCACAAAGTAGCTTGGATCCTAACTCTGCTTAGTAGACTTGTTTGAAATCATTAGTTCTTTTATCAATTTGATTGTCAATGATCAAAATAGAGTTTGATTATCCATCAATCTCAACATATACTTTAATTAACTTAAAAGTTGAGCCTTGATTGATTTTCATTAAAGTGGGGACAAACTATTAGCATTTAAATGAATAAGCCCAATGATGAAAACCCATGGAGTCTTTTAGTTTGATTTGTTTTCTTGTTAGAATGTATAAAATAGAAAAGCAAAGTTAGTGAATTGTAAAATAGCTCAATGGTAGTGAACACAACATGAAAGATCCCAAAAATGGTTCATCAAGAAAATGACTTAGAAGCACAGAGGAAAGAGTTCACCGAGTAGACCTACCATACAGAAGTACCAACTATTACACATAGGTTTTATGGACAAGTGTTAATAGAGAGTAAAAGTTCTAAGAATTGTCGTGCGGTGGTTCTCTTCTGCCATATGGAGATTCTTTGACAGAATAGGTGGTAGCTCACTTTTTCATGATTTTGAAGATTCTTTCCTTCTTTATTTTGATTCTACTTGATTTGTTTCCTCCATAAACTCCCTAAACTAATCAGGAAGCTTTATAAAATTAACCATAAGCTTATAAATATATCTCAAACCAATCTTTAAGTGATTCCAACACCAATTGACTTAGAAATACTTATTTTTCTCCAATATAACCAAAGTTTCCATTACCCCCTAAGGAGTCCAATAGCTATTTCATCCTCAAACCTCTCTAAATACAGCAATATTGGTGATTCAAGCAAGAAGGAGTTTTCATGGTCAATCATTAGAGTTGTTCTTCACCCAAGTTCACTTAAAGTTAAGAAGATCATCAAGAACAAGGAGCAAGGCATGGTTTAGCACATCAAGCACTCCAGGATCATTGCGTTCACTGCTTTTAAGGTAGGCGGTTCAATCTATTAAGTTTGTGTTTCAATTTTATGGGTTTTAAGCATGAAGACATATTAATATTTTAAGCATACAAACTAAACATGGTAAACCTAAGGGTTAAAGCTCTATAAATCATTTTCATTAAATTCTAATAAGTTTGACTGGAAAACTTTTGATTGATCATTTGTGATTAAAAATGATGTTTTTGAGGAATGATGAAATAACCTAGATGGTTAGATTAGATTGATAATTATGCTCTATAAAAAATGTTATTCTCATATCCTTTAACCATAAAATAAGTTAATATATTGATAATTAGTTTATAATGAAATCCTTGAAACTGTATTATTATTGCCATGATATTTGCCATTAACATGCATACACTTTGTTGTTTTATATGCAACTATTATACATATCAACTATCATTAGAAACTACATATCTGAAAGAGCTCCTCGACAAATACAAAGAGTGGTGCATATAGATTACTTGACCTAGTGGCTAGTAGTTTGCAATCATCAAATCCAGTATATAGAATTAGGCTTGAGCCTTGCATCAACCAACTTTTTGAGATATGTATTCTTGGTTTGTACCGAGTGACAAGTCCTCATAGTTTCAGCTCAATCACAGGCCCATTCAATATTTTAAAGATATAAAACATGTGTACACTTCATGATATCTTTATTTTATAGAATTCTCCAAATAAAATGATTTCTAAACAAGAAGCAAAAATAATATCAAGGCTTGAATGAACAAACAAGTCCCATACGATCCAAATTATCATTATACTATTTTATCGATAATGCTTTGGTCATGCAATCTGCAACCATTAGTTCTATACTAATATGTTGGATATCCATTTCATGCTTCTTAACATGTTCACTCATATCAAGATATTTAATATCGATATGCTTGTTGCGACTTCCACTTTTATTATTCTTTGAAAAAAAATTTTGTTGCTATATTGTCATAATAACTCTTTAAGGGACTCTTAATTGAATTGACAACTTTTAATCCAGAAACAAAGCTTCTCAATCGTAATGCCTGTGATGTTACTTCATAACATTTAATGAACTTTTCTTCCATAGTGGATGAGGCAATTATTGTTTGTTTGACACTTCTCTAAGATATAACTCCTTTAGTAAGAAGAAAAAGATATCTTGAAGCTAATCTTCTTGTGTCCATACATCTACCAAAATCAGAATCTAAATACTAGACTAACTCTAAATGGTCACTATATTTGTAGGTAAGCATAAGTTCCTTTCCTTGCAAACATCTCATGACCTTTTTAGTAGTCTTCCAATGTTCCAAACCAAGATTACTTTGATATCTACTAAGCATTCCTTTTGCAAACCCAATATCAGATCTTGTGCAAACTTGAGCATACATCAAGCTTCCTACTGCAAATCCATAAGGAACATCTTTCATTTTCTTTGAATCTAATTCATTTTGTAGACATTGAACTTTGCTAGTGTTGTCCCAAGATGGCAACCAAGAGGGGGGGTGAATTGGTTTCCTCAAGAAATGATGGCAAATTTAAAAACTCAACAAACAAGAAATGCGGAATAGAGAATTGGTTGAGTAGTGAGAAGAAGAAAGAACGCACAAGATTTATAGTGGTTCGGATTTTCTTCAATCCTACATCCACTTCCTTAACAACTTGTTAAGGTATCACTAATCTTTGAAGTTTCACAAGCTCACTTCCAACTTTGGTGTTTTCACAAGTTCACACCTAACTTGACAAGTGCTTTACTAAGGCTTACACTCAAAACCTTTATAAGAGTTTTACTAGGCTTACTCTCACAACCTTTACAAGAGTTTTACCAAGCTCACTCTCACAACCTAAGTGTTTTTCAAGCTCACACTCAAACTTTTACAATGGTGTTTTCAATGCTTACACCTAACATTCATTACAATTCAAATGTAAGTTGGAGTAACAGAAAATATGTTGCTTGGCTATAAAATTTTTTATTCTCCTCTTTTTTCTTCTCTTTTCATTTTAACAGAATAGTAATGTATTTATAGCCAATGTGGTCTTACTAGCAGTTATAGATAATGAGAATTAAGTCTTGGCAGTTTAGACCATTTTCAATAGACTGTTCGAAGCATTTTGCGGTTGTCCTTGATACAAGGATGGTCGCGTTCATGACTCATGCAGTCGCCCTTGGACAAGGTGCGGTAGCTACATTCAAATTTACTTCAACGGTCAAATTTAAGTGCTCTGTAGCAGGAATCTTACCCATGTTGTGGTTGTAGGGACGATCACGCGTAGGATAGGCGCGGTCGCCCTTTTTGAATGCTGAAGTGGGTTTATAACGGTCATCACACGTGGCATTCTTTGACTGGGCAAAATGAAAATCCGTCTAAATATGAATGCCGCGGTCGCTTTAGGTGCCATCTCGCAGTCGAGTTGAGACACTCACGTCGAACTTCTGGATGCACCTTAGGACGCGAACACTATTGTCAGTTTAAGCAGATTTCTCCTGAATCATCAGTGCGGTCGCGGATATTAAAGGGCGGTTGCTACAGTGATAAGCAAGACCATATCCTTCACCGTTCTTGTCACCGCGAACCTTACTGTAATTTGGATGATTTGGGTTTCTTGTGTTGCGGTCATCCATGATTGTAGGACGGTCGCTCTTGTGTAAGTGCAGTCGCGACTGAGGTCGGGTTTCTGACCGCGAAACCTACTGTGATATGGTTTCATCCTGCAATTGAGTTGGGGCAGTCGTCTTCATGTCTCGTGCGACCGCTAAATATGCTTTGTTCAAATAAATCTAATCCTGCAACAATGTTCTTTAAACACATGTTAAATAAGTCATTCAATTTGAGTTGTCAAGGATCAAAATTGAGATCATTTGTCTAACAATCTCACCCATTTTGACTTTGAAAATCAAATGGAATGATGATATAAATTGAAAAAGAATGCAAATTAGATTGACTAACAATCTCTCTTAATTTAAAATGCTCATGTGTTGAATGTTAATAAATTTTTACAATGCTCCCCCTAAACATATGCATGAATCCATTCAAATGTATAACTTGGTTCATTAGTAAAATATCATTCTCATTTTATATCTCTCCCTCTTTGTCTATCTCTTATTTTATATCTGTCTTTCTCTCCCCCTTTGTCATAGGCAAAATGCATGATATAAGAGACAATGAGAAGATTATGTATATAAAACAAAATGTTATTAGATAGAGGGCAGTAGAAAGATAGTGCAAAAAAGAAAGCAGAGAAAAGAAAACAAAATCAAAACAACAAGACATAGCCAAAAATAGGAAAAATAAACTAATCAGAATCTTCATCCTCATCTAGCTCTTCTTCTTCTAAAGGAGCTTGTCCCTTATCAAGAGGGACATTGCTGGTAGAGCTAATGCTTATTGATTCTTCTTCTTCAGGGAGACTTTCTATGTGATCACTTATATCCCAATCCTCAAGATTGCATTGAGGCAAGTCCAGTTTGCCTTGCATGTCATATAGGTCATGATGCATGTGAGATATAAGGTCAATCCTTTTGTTCAAGTGATGGAATCTCTTAGAGACACTTTTCTTGAACCGAGAGGTTTCCTGAAGAGTGATTTGATGGCTTGTAGGAGAGCTAGTTTGGGTAGGTTTAGATGAGGAAGCTTTTGGAGGTAGTTCAACAGCAACTTTTAAGGAGTCTCCTTCTTCCTCAATGGTGTACCTTAGTCTTTTCTTTTGTCTATCTACAACACCTCATTTGCCAAATTAATACACATATGTACCCTCAATCTTCCTTACACAGCCAGCATGTTCTAGATAGTCAATGGTGATGGCACTTGAGGCAAGATTGAAAGGGTTTCTTAAGGTAGCTAAGTTGAGATCATTTAGTAAGTTCATGTGCCTAGCTATTTGAGTTATTTATGAGGACAAGAAGAAAGTTCCAGTTCTTGTGACAGCATGATGATACAATGTGTCAATCAATAACTTTGTTGTGTTCATTTGGATGTTGTGGGTGAAAGCATATAAGAAGATGAGATCTCTTTTTGTTACCTTTTCATTCCCATTAGCCCTTTGATGAATGGTGTAGGTGATGATCCTATGGAGCATCCAATGGGTGAGGGATTTGATGTGTCTAGCTTTTGACTCTTTTTCAAATGAGATTTCCACAGAAATTTCTTGCCAAAAGGTAAAGAGTGTTTGATTGGAGAAGGCTAAATCATTGTAGGAGGTTATTCCATCAATAGGAAAATCCCAGATTTTTCCAAAGTCCTCTAATGTTAAGGCTAGGTATTGGTCAAATAACTTAAATCTAACCCCATACCACCCTAGTGCAGAATTTGCACTCTTTTCAATCTGAAAGGACATGAGAAATTCCTTACTTAAACTAGAGTAGCCTACCTCTTCAGGAAATACGAATTTCCTCCAGCCAAGAACATCAAGTAAACTTTCAATCTCATCTTTAATGTTGAGGGCAGAGAGCATCCCACCAAAAGGAGAATTGGTTCCTTCAAATTTCTTTCTCTTTAGCATGGCATATCTCACATCTTCCTCAGGGGTTTGGTGGTGAGGTTTATGAATTTTCTCACCTCTTCTAGACTGTGGAGGAGATGGAGGAACATTTGTTGGTTCTCTTATGATGATTCTTGAAGGTTTCTTTCCTTTCCCTTTCCCTTTGGAGGTAATTTTCTTTTTGGGGGCCATTAGAGTTAAAGAACAGGAAGAAAACTGGAAAACAGAGAGTGTTTGAGAAGGAGATGATCTTGAGAGGGTTTTGGAGATTTGGAGTGAAGTTTGTATGTTATAAGAAGTAAAAGATCCAAGTAACTGATGTATAATGCTCTTAAATAGAAGAAATTAAGAAAATAGCCGTTTATGACTATTGAGAGTTGAAAATCGCGACCTGTCATACAGCCAATGGTTACAAAATTTTGAGCAGAGTGTACAGAGTGTGGTCGCCTATTTGTATAGGTGCAATCACGAAAGACACTCTAGCGACCAGTAAGAAAATTGGTGCTCTCGCGAATGTAGAGAATGTCTACAACGGTCAAAACTGTTTAAATTATTGCGACCGCGCACAGAGTTTCCCGACCGCTCACAGAGATATCAATTTAGATGAATCTTTCTCTCAAGATAGTGACCGCTAGAGGCATTGGAGCGAACGCGAGTAGCTTAAAAATGAAAGAGACATGACAGATGATGGATTTTTGTAATTAAAAAAATCTATGCGTTGAAATGTTTAAGAAATTTTTATAGATAGCCAATCTTTTATCCATTCATGGAAGATCCATCAATCATACCTAAATTTAGTTTAATGAAGTTAAGCCTATCTTCATTCAAAGGTTTTATAAAGATATCAGCAAATGTGTATCTATAAACTCTAAGACAATATTCTGGTTTTGTACATTATCTCTCAAAAAATGATGTCTAATATCTATATGTTTAGATCTAGAGTGTTGGATAGGATTTTTAGACAAATTGATAGCTCTAGGGTTGTCACATTTAATGGAGATGTAGTTAAATACTTTGCCATAGTCAAGCAGTTGTTGTTTCATCCATAATACTTGTGTGTAACAAAAACATGCTGCAACGTATTTGGCTTCCGCCGTAGACAAAGCAACCGATGCTTGTTTCTTACTATGCCAAGAAACTAGACAATTGCCAAGAAAGTAACATGCTCCTATTGTGTTTTTTCTATCTAAGATGCTACCAGCATAATCCGCATCCGAAAAACCTAAGATATGAAATGATGTGTTTTTAGGATACCAAAGACCTAAATGCATTGTACCACTTAAATATTTCAAAATTCTCTTAGTAGCATTCAAGTGTGATTCTTTAGGACAAGTTTGAAATCTAGCACAAAGACATACACCATACATTATATCAGATCTAGAAGCGGTTACGTAAAGTAGTGATCCGATAATACCTCGATATTTCTTTTCATCTACTGCTTTACCATTTTCATCTTTACCCAATTTCAAGGTGTGCTCATAGGAGTCTTGCTAGTTTTGCAGCCATCCATTCCAAATTTCTTGATGAGTTCTTTTGTATATTTGGATTGGTTGATGAAGATCCCATCTTTACATTGCTTGATTTGCAGTCCAAGGAAGAACTTGAGTTCACCCATCATGCTCATTTCAAATTCCCTAGTCATACAACAAGCAAATTCTTTGCACAAGGTTTCATTAGTAGCTCCAAATATTATGTCATCCACATAAATTCATACAATTAAAATGTTATGTTTGTCCTTTTTAACAAAGAGAGTTGTATCTACTTTTCCTTTTGAAAAACCATTTTCAAGCAAATATGCACTTAGTCTATCATACCAAGCTCTTGGTGCTTGTTTCAATCCATATAAAGCCTTGGTAAGTTTGAAAACATGATTAGGAAATTTGTAGTTTTCAAAACCAGGAGGTTGTAGATAAACTTCTTCGCTTATAAGTCCATTTAGAAATGCACTTTTAACATCCATTTGAAAGAGTTTAAAGTTCATGTGACATGCAAAAGCAAGTAATATTCTAATAGCTTCTAATCTAGCTACTGGAGCAAATGTTTCATCATAGTTAATACCTTCTTCTTTATTATAGCCTTTGGCTACCAACCTTGCTTTATTTCTAACAATGTGACCATTTTCATCAAGCTTATTTTTATAGACCCATTTGCATCCTATGATAGAATGATCTGTAGGTCTTGGAGTGAGTTGCCAAACATTATTTCTTTTAAATTGATTAAGTTCATCTTGCATTGCAATCATCCAACTTTCATCGTTTAGGGTCTCCTCAATGGTCTTTGGCTCAATTTGAGAAACAAAAGCAAAATTAACATCTATATGATTAATTTTAGATATAGTAATTACTCCCTTGGATGTTTCACTAATGATGAATTCCTTAGGATGATCTTTCTTATATTGCCAATCCTTAGGTAGATCTTGAGTCTTTTCTTTAAGTTCATGCTAATTGATCTTTGGAGCATCAATAGTTTCATGAGGTTCAAGAGTACCTGCAGGGTCATTGAAAGTACTACCTTTCTTTTGATCAAGTTTAGATGATTCATCAAATACAACATGCATTGTTTCTTCAATAACTAGAGTTTTCATGTTAAATGCTCTATATGCTTTGCTATATGATGAGTATCCTAGGAATATGCCTTCATCTGATTTGGATGAAAATTTTCCAAGATTTTCCTTGGTGTCCAATATAAAGCATTTGCATCCAAATACTCTAAAATATCCAATTCTGGGAATTCTTCCATTCCATAGCTCATAAGAAGTTTTATTAGTTAAATGCCTTTTGTAAACACGATTTGCAATGTAACAAGCTGTATTAACGGTTTCTGCCCAAAAATAAGATGGTAATTCATATTCATTGAGCATTGTTCTAGCCATTTCAACCAAGGTTCTATTTTTCCTCTCAACCACACCATTTTGTTGTGGAGTTCTAGGAGTAGAAAAATTATGTGAAATGCCAAGTTCATTACAAAAACTTTCAAAATTTTCATTCTCAAATTCTTTGCCATGATCACTTCTAATAGATGTGATCACTGCAAAAGTTTTGAAGTAATTAGAAGCTTCATTCTTTTGAGCTAAGAAATTAACCCATGTGAATCTAGAGTAATCATCAACAAGAACAAATGCATATAATGTGCCTCCTAAGCTTGTAACTCTATTTGGTCCAAACAAATCCAAATGAATGAGCTCTAAAGGTCTAGAAGTACTTATAACATTCTTTGATTTAAATGAGCTCTTATGTTGCTTACCACGTTGACAAGGTTCACAAATTCTATCTTTGTCATATTTTATCTTAGGGAGATCATCAACTAGGTTTTCTTTACAAATATATTTTAATTGATCCATACCAGCATGTCCTAGTCTTCTATGCCATAACCAAGCATCATTATTAGTAGACATTAGACATTTAAATGCATGAATTGAATGTATGTTAATATTATAAGTGTTGTTTGTCCTAGTACCCTTAAATATGATAACACCATTTGAATTTGTGATCTTGCATCCTTTGGAATCAAAATTAACAATGTATGCTCTATCACATAATTGACTAACACTTAGCAAATTATGTTTCAACCCATCAACAAGCCATACATCTTCTATTAAATCTTTACCAATTGAACCAATGGAGCCAACACCAATAATTTTACCTTTAGCATCATTTCCAAAAGTTACATTACCTCCATGTTTGTAGGTAATACTTGTAAAGAGCTTTGCATTCCCGGTCATATGCCTTGAGCACCCACTATCCACAAGCCATGTGCTTTCGTTGATAGTAGATTTTAGGCATACCTACAAGGTAATAGTGGTTATCTTTTCTTAGGTACCCAAATGAAGTTGGGTCCTTGATGGTTAGTAATAAAGGTGTCCAAATTTCATGCAATATGTGTATTGCCATAGTAATTTGACAAAAGAAACTTTTATGTCCAAATTTCATGCAATATGTGCATTGCCATAGTGTTTTATATTTTTGCATTTTTCTTTTTGTATTCCAAGTATTATGCATAAAACTACAAATATGTGATTGCTTTTGTGCAAGTTTAGTGTACATAAATGCATGATTATTTTTTGAGAGCTTAGCTCTATTTGCTAGTGAGCCATGAAAAGTTCTTTTGGAACTTTTAGACTTGGTGTGAGCATCTTTGTTCTTTACAATATCAACATTAGAAAATTTTAGTTGTAGATGCTTTTACGAATGTTGGTGTGCTTGGTGCAATGTTGGTTGAGCCATTGAATCCTAATCCATATTTTAAGGAGGGTGATCTTTGGTTACCAATTAATGTGTCTAAGGCTTCCTTTCCTTTATGAAATTTTGAAATTGATTCTTTTAGTTCTTTTAGTTCATGCTTCAGAATTTCATTCTCTTTAATAATTTTTTCTAAATCATGTGAGTTTTAATTTAACTCTTCTATTGAATCCATCAAGTGTTCATTTGAGGTTTTCAATTCTAAGGTAGAGTTCTTTAAGCATATAAAATCCTTTTCTAACTTAGAGCTTTTTTCTTTATAGAGCATCATTTTAGAAAAATATTTTTCTATTTTAAAGTTCATGTGCTCAATCAAATCACTATCACCTAGATCATCAATATCATCATGTGCTACTAGATCAAAGGATTGAGTACTTACCTCATTGGAGTCATCTTCAATAGCCATGAGACATAGGTTTGCAATTCCTTCTTCTTCTTCTTCTTCTTCACTTGAAGAGGAGTCATCGCATGTGGCTTTGAGAGACTTTTTCTTTTCTTTGTCCCATTTCCTTTTATTCTTTACTTTGAAGCAATCTAATTTGATGTGACCAGTTTTTCCACATTATAGCACTTTACCTCATTTTTCTTTTCTTTATCTTTGAAGGAGGATTTAGGAAGTGTACCTTTATTTGCTTGTAATCTTTTCTTCCTTTTCCATTCATTGATTCTTTTTGAGAACATTGCCATTTCATCTTCATCATCAGTACCTTCGTTGCTTGAGCTCTCAATTTCTTTGATTGCTTTGAGAGCAATTGGTTTTCTCTTTTCTTTTCACCTTGATCTTCTTCTTTTTCACTATGTAGCTCAAATGTGAGTAGTTTTCCCACAAGCTCGTTGATTCTTAATGTGCTAAGATCATGAGCTTCTTCGATGGATGATACTTTTGATTCTAAGTTCTTTCTAGCTCTTAAGGCTCTCAAGATTTTACTGTTTACATCATCTTGATCATATACCTTGCCATACTTCTTTAGTTCATTGACAATAGCAAGCAAGAAATTTGTCATGTCGGTGACGTTTTCATTTGTTTTCATCTTGAATAACTTATACTCATGAACATGCATTTGTTTCTTGGTGAATCTCACTTGAGTCGTACCTTCATGGTAGTTTTCGAGTGTCTTCCAAATGCAATGTGCACAAGTTAAATGTTGAACTCTTCCACCTTCTTCTCTTAAAATGGAATTCATTAAGATGGAAGCGGCTCTATTGTTCTTGAATCGATCTTTGACATTGATAGTTGACCATTGTGCCTTGGGAAGAGGAACTTGAATACCATCAACTTCATAAGTGGGAGGTTTCCACTCACTTTCCACAAAATCCCATAGTTCAATCTCTTCACTGTCTAGAAACAAATACATTTTGTGTTTCCAATAGGAATAATCAGTTCCATCAAAGTAGGGTCTAAGAATAGTGTTAAGATTTCCATGAGAGATAGAGTTTGATGAAGAAGAAGTTGCCATAGTGGATCAAATTTCACAATTAAGTTTAAGAAATTTCAAGCTCTGATACCAATTGTTGTCCCAAGATGGCAACCAAGAGGGGGGTGAATTGGTTTCCTCAAGAAATGATGGCAAATTTAAAAACTCAACAAACAAGAAATGCGGAATAGAGAACTGGTTGAGTAGTGAGAAGAAGAAAGAACGCACAAGATTTATAGTGGTTTGGATTTTCTTCAATCCTACATCCACTTCCTTAACAACTTGTTAAGGTATCACTAATCTTTGAAGTTTCACAAGCTCACTTCCAACTTTGGTATTTTCACAAGTTCACACCTAACTTGACAAGTGTTTTACTAAGGCTTACACTCAAAACCTTTACAAGAGTTTTACTAGGATTACTCTTACAACCTTTACAAGAGTTTTACCAGGATCACTCTCACAACCTAAGTGTTTTTCAAGCTCACACTCAAACTTTTACAATGGTGTTTTCAATGCTTACACCTAACATTCATTACAATTCAAATGTAAGTTGGAGTAACAGAAAATATGTTACTTGCTATAAAATTTTTTATTCTCCTCTTTTTTCTTCTCTTTTCATTTTAATAGAATAGCAATGTATTTATAGCCAATGTGGTTTGACTAGCCGTTATAGATAATGAGAATTAAGTCTTGGCAGTTTAGACCATTTTCAATAGACTGTTCGAAGCATTTCGCGGTCGTCCTTGATACAAGGATGGTCATGTTCATGACTCACGCGGTCGCCCTTGGACAAGGTGTGGTCGCTACATTCAAATTTGCTTCAACAGTCAAATTTAAGTGCTCTGCAGCAGGAATCTTGCCCATGTTGTGGTTGTCGGGACGGTCGCACGTAGGATAGGTGCGGTAGCCCTTTTTGAATGTTGAAGTGGGTTTATAACGGTCATCACACGTGGCATTCTTTGACTGGGCAAAATGAAAGTCCGCCTAAATATGAATGTCGCGGTTGCTCTAGGTGCCATCTCGCGGTCGAGTTGAGACACTCGCATCAAACTTCTGGACGCGAAACCATCAGCCAGTCTCGCACCTTAGGACGCGAGCACTACTGTCAGTTTAAGTAGATTTCTCCTAAATCATCAATGCAGTCACGGATATTAAAGGGCAGTCGCTACTGAGGTCGGGTTTCTGATCGCGAAACCTACTGTGATATGGTTTCATCCTGCAATTGAGTTGGGGCGGTCGTCTTCATGTCTCGTGCAACCGCTAAATATGGTCTGTTCAAATAAATTTAATCCTACAACAAAGTTCTTTAAACACATGTTAAATAAGTCATTCAATTTGAGTTGTCAAGGATCAAAATTGAGATCATTTGTCTAACAGGTAGATTTTTCCACTATAACTATCGGCGTTGGAGTAGAAAAGCAATTATGCATTCTAAACTTTTCTAAGATTTTGTCAATGTAGGCCTTTTAAGACAATCCTAATGACCTTAAAGATCCATCTCTATGAATTTCTATACCCATGACATAAGAAGCTTCACCTAAATCCTTCATTTCAAAATTCTCAGAAAGAAAACATTTTATTTCTTGCAATAAGAATATATCATTACTTGCTAGCAAGATATCATCAACCTATAAGACTAAAATGATAATTTTGCTCCCACTAACTTCATGGTATATACATTGGTCCACAATATTTTTAATAAAACCAAATGAAGTTACCACACTAGGGAATTTTGTATTCCATTGTTAGGATGCTTGCTTTAGCCCATATATTGACCTTCTTAATTTGCAAACCAAGTGTTTTTCCTTACAAAAACCTTTAGGTTGAATCATGTACACCTGCTCTTCGAGATCTCCATTTAAAAATGTTGCTTTCACATCCATTTGATGTATCTCTAAATCAAAATAAAATACTAAAGCCATGATAATTTTGAAAGAATCCTTCTTTGAAATTGGAGAGAAGGTCTCATGGTAATCAACATCCTCATTTTCAGTGAAACCCTTAGCTACTAGCTTGGCTTTATGTTATTTTATATTACCTAGGGTGTAATGTCTAGAAATTAAGTAATGATTTTCTATATAATGTATATATATAAGTGTATATCGGACGAATTATGATATTAAGTGTGGTTTGTATAATATCCATGATTTTGGAGAAATTAAATAAGTATTTGGAGATATAAGAGTTATATATATCTAATGTATACCTTGTGTATATATAATATATACATATGATATATATAATATATGTTGGTTATATGTATATATATTATATACTTGATATATATAATATAAATATATGGTATACTTGGTATGTACATATAGTACACATAATATATATATGGGTATATATATTAAATATACATTACATATACATAATATATACATTACATATATATGTAAATGAAATATATATATATATAATTTAAGTTATATATATATATGACATGTACATATACAAGAGATATAATTAATATATATATATGAGGTATAAAGTGGTGTTGAAAAAGTTAATAATGATAATAAGAGAAGATGGAAAAGTCAAAAAAGGGAAGTATATGATTGATGGATTAATATTTAATTATTTAATTAATATATAAGGAGACAAGTATGGGAATTAAAGGAGATTTTTTCTTCTTCTACTTCTTTTGAACGTGAACCTTGGGAGAGACGTGAGGAGAGCTTGGTTTCTTTCATACATCAAATTCCATAAGGATTCCAAGAAGTTTTGAGGTGGTTTTGAAGGAATTATTAAAGAAATCAAGTACACAACTTTAAGCATATTTTCAATTAATTTTAAGATTATGTTTGAGATGGGTAATAAGAGAAAGTTGATATAAATAGTTGAATTTGATGGTATTTTAAGTTAATATGGTGTATATGTAGTGAGTTATTAATTAATTTATTAAGATGAATAAAGATGATGAATTTAGGGTTATGGGAAAGGTTATGTTTAAATTAGAATTTTGGTGTGGATGGTTATAATTGTTGAAATGGATGAATTTAATGTTATTTAAATATATAGAAATTGATTTTATTGTTAAATGTTAGAAATGAGTGGGTTTGAATTTTGAAATTTTGATGGAATAAAGATACATTGTACTTTAATGTTTTATATGTGTTAAAATATAATGTTTGTAATATATGTAAGCTTTAAAATCAATTTGAAAATATTGAGAATGAATGTTTAATATTAAAGTGTGTTTAGGCACATTTTAGTAGTTAAAACTTAATTCTCAACATTTTCAAATTGATTTTAAAGCTTAAATATATTACAAACATTATATTTTAACACATAGAAAGCATTAAAATATAATGTATCTTTATTCCATCAAAATTTCAAAATTCAAACACACTCATTTCTAACATTTAACTATAAAATCAATATCTATATATTTAAATAACATTAAATTCATCCATTTCAACAATTATAACCATCCACACCAAAATTCTAATTTAAACATAACCTTTTCCATAACCCTAAATTCATCATCTTTATTCATCTTAATAAATTAATTAATAACTCACTGTATATACACCATATTAACTTAAGTACCATCAAATTCAACCATTTATATCAACTTTCTCTTATTACCCATCTCAAACATAATCTTAAAATCAATTGAAAATAAGCTTAAAGTTGTGTACTTACTTGATTTCTTTAATAATTCCTTCAAAACCACCTCAAAACTTCTTGGAATCCTTATGGAATTAGATGTATGAAAGAAACCAAGCTCTCCTCACCTCTCTCCCAAGGTTCACGTTCAAAAGAAGTAGAAGAAGAAAAAATCTCCTTTAATTCCCGTACTTGTCTCCTTATATATTAATTAAATAGTTAAATATTAATCCACCAATCATATACTTCCCTTCTTTGACTTTTTCATCTTCTCTTATTATTATTATTATTATTATTATTATTATTATTATTAACTTTTTCAGCACCACTTTATACTTCATTTATATATTAATTATATCTCATGTATATGTATATGTCATATATATATATATATTACTTATATTATATATATATATATTATTTACATATATATGTAATGTATATATCATATATATGTAATGTATATTTAATATATATATACCCATATATATATTTATTATGTGTACTATATGTACATACCAAGTATACCATATATTTATATTATATATATCAAGTATATAATATATATACATATAACCAACATATATTATATATATAATATGTATATACTATATATACACTAGGTATACATTATATATATAACTCTTATACCTCTAAATACTTATTTAATTTCTCCAAAATCATGGACATTACAATTTTTGATATTACATAAGGTTACACACATTACTTAAACCATTTCACATTCTTCTCAATCTTTGGCAAATATGCCAATTTTATTTTTTTTTTTTTACTTTTTCCATTATTTCTTATTTATTTCACATATTTTGATGCATTTTTCACAAACATTCATCACAATGGTTTTAGCCAACTCAAAGTGGCTCCTATACATTATACATTTCAACTTTTAAAAAAAAAATATCTATGCACTTTTTATGTGAATTCACACATTAACCAATTCATTCAATCACAAAATATGTTAAACAAATGCAATTTAATGTATAACAATCAAAGTATGTACATGTCTTTATGCAAAGGCACTTCTAAGCCAAAAATACTAATTTCACAACTTCACCAAAATTTCTTCACTTATTAAGTTGTTGGAACAATAACTTACTCAACACCTAACCAAAATGTGAATAGCAAACGCACATTAGCATCACATTTTAAGGTGTTTAAGCTACCAAACATCAATTAAAACTCAATCCTTCAATTTTTCCTTTCTTAAGCCATAAGACACTACAACTTTGGAATTCTAATCCATCCAATTCCAAATTGAATTTTAAGCTTAATTATGTGTTGAACAACACATTTAAACACATATTAAACTATAAAACTCAATTTAAAGGCATTCCTTCAAAATACTAAAATGTGCCTAAACACATTTTAATATTAAAACTTCATTCTCAACATTTCCAAATTGATTTCAAGATTAAATATATTACAAACATTATATTTTAACACATACAAAGTATTAAAATATAATTTATCTTTCTTCCATCAAATTTTCAAAATTCAAACTCATTTCTAACATTTAACCATAAAATCATTATCTATATATTTTAAAAACATTAAATTCATCCATTTCAACAATTATAACCATCCACACCAAAACCCTAGTTTAAACATAACCTTTCTCATAACCCTAAATTCATCATCTTTATTCATCTTAATAAATTAATTAATAACTCACTACATATACACCATATTAACTTAAAATACTATCAAATTCAACCATTTATATCAAATTTCTCTTATTACCCATCTCAAACATAATCTTAAAATCAATTGAAAATAAGCTTAAAGTTGTGTACTTACTTGATTTCTTTGATAATTCCTTCAAAACCACCTCAAAACTTCTTGGAATCCTTATGGAATTTGATGTATGAAGGAAACCAAGCTCCCCTCACCTCTCTCCCAAGGTTCACGTTCAAAAGAAGAACAAGAAGAAAAAATCTCCTTTAATTCCCATATTTATCTCCTTATATATTAATTAAATAATAAATATTAATCAACCAATCATATACTTCCCTTCTTTGACTTTTCCATCTTCTCTTATTATTATTATTATTACTATTACTATTATTATTATTAACTTTTTCAACACCACTTTATACCTCATGTATATATTAATTATATCTCATGTATATATATGTGTCATATATATATATATATTGCTTATATTACATATATATATATATATATATATATTACTTACATACATATGTAATGTATATATTATGTATATATAATGTATATTTAATATATATACCCATATATATATTATGTGTACTATATGTAGGTACCAAGTATACCATATATTTATATTATATCATGTTAGCAACTTGCTCCGATGACATGATACATGCGTGTTAGAAAATAATTCTAACATACTAAGCAAAGCTTAGTAGTGCTTGTATAAACAAATTTTATCGCTTAATATTAAAGAAAAATACTTATAGAAATATAGTAATAACACTTAGTTTTAAGAAATATTTCAATATATTAACTATTTTCAATAACAAACCAACATAATATTTTGATTACACAAAATAATAACTTTAACTTTATAAAAGACATCATGCTATACTACACTTTTGGTATTACAACTTTTCTCTTTTTGAATTATTTTATTTAAGACTTACTTTCTCATTTGTTAACATTACTCATATTATGCTTATTTGTTTTTCAGTAAGTCTTATTTTTCAGTTTCACATATAGGATAATTTTATTCAATCTATAATTTTTGGCACTTAAATTTAGTACTATACTTTGGGGCACTTTGTATCTTATATCATTATATACACTTTCAATCATTATAACACTTATCAATTTAATAACTTAAGCATAACATTTCTATTCCGTGCATTAGAATTTTCACTTGGAAATATTAATATATATACATTATCAATCACTTTCGCATTGTAACACAGTAAATCGGTGTTAAATAATTGACTTTAAATAGTTGACTTATATTATTGTTTTGCATTTCTTTCATTATTCATAACATCATATTTACATATATTTTCAATATAGATAACTTAATTAAATATGTCCATACATACTGAACTCAGATCATAGGTTTGGGTAACAGGTTAGTGTAGCAATTTTAATGCCAAATCTCAAGAATATATAATGGCAATTATGTCCACTGTCACTTATGGCGCAATGTGTCTATTAATGGCACGAGATGCCCACTATCACTATAGTTGTAATATCCCAAAGTATACCTTAAAAGTTTTGAAATATTTATTGTTGTATTTGGATTAAATGTATATGTTTAAGTGGAAAGAGAAAAGAGGTAAAGAGAAGATTGTATATGTTGTATATATAGAGATATACACAACATATACAAGTCAAAGAAATAGAAGGTCAAAAGAAGATTTATTTATTTTTAAATTAATTGAAATGGAAATTAAAGGAAGTGGATGAGGATATTTATGAATATTTTATTATTTAATTTGCTTGGTTGAGATTTAAAGAGATGATTGAGTGGTTAAGAGAGAGTTGACTTGTGTTCTATTCATCTTCTTCTTCATTTCTTTTCTCCTTGGCCGGCTAACTCCATAGCAAGAGAGAAAGTGAGATTTTGTCTTTCCAAACTCAAGATTTGAAGGTGTTTCAAGTGATCAAGTTGGGATTTTAAAGATTTTCATCACTTTTGGTAAGTTTTCCACTTGATTCCCTTGTTTTCTTTTAAGTTTGGTGTTTGATTGTTGATAGTATGTTTATATTTGATTATGGTGTATTTGAGGGTGTGTGATCTTCTTGGTGTTGATTTTGGAGTTTGATTGAAGAGATAGAGTTAAGTTTGGTGTTGGAAGAGCAAGTATTGTGTTTGAGTTGTGTGTATGTGATAGTTGTGAAATGGTGTTTGATGTATGTATTGAGTTGTTTTGGTGTTTTTGCAAGTTATTATGGTTTATGGGTGTGTTTAGTTAAGTTTGTTTGAAGTGGAAATGGTGGAAGTAAGAGGTTTGTTAGATGTGACGTTGTTGTTGCCGGAATCAGGATTTTTGGCCTGACATGCCCATGAGCACGGCCAGGTCTTTAGGTGTGTCAATGGTTCTGTTTTCTGGATGGGTGACACGACCAGTGACACGCCCATGTCACTGAGCGTGTCACAGCTTCTGTGTTGTAGTAGCATTGACATGGCCAGTGACATGCCCATGTCACTGAACGTGTCATAGCTACTGTGTTGGGGGAGGATTGACACGACTAGTGACACGCCCATGTCACTGAGCGTGTCAAAGCTTCTGTGTTGTGAGTTTAGGGCATGGTCAGGGACACTCCCGTGTTGTTGAGCATGTCAAGTGTAGAGTTTGCTCTAGATAGTTTTCTTTCTTATTTTCTTCTTGTGTATATCTAAGTGAGTGTGTATGATCACCTTTTTGGATTAGGTTTTGAAGAGATTGAGTTGCCCTAATCCAAGTGTTGAAGAATTCTTGGAAGAGGAGTTTGGTGTTGTGTGAGTTGCTCTTGAGGTAAGTACAAACCTACATTATTGCATACGTTTACATGACATTGAGACTTAACACATTTGGTTGTTAATGTGTTAAGTAATCTATTACATTGTTAATACATTTGATTAATATTATGATTTGCATAATATGAAGGATATGATGATCATTCAAATTATATGTGCAATGCAATTGGTTGTGTATATCCTAATTATGAGATGTGAAGCCATTGTTGTTGGCTATAAAGATGCAAATGAAATAATTGGGGCATGTTTGCCTAGATGATTATGAAGAAATGAGAATGGAATTGATAATGAAGTAATAAAAGAATTGTGTGCCTAATGTGTTATTCACTTTTCAGAGTTTGTTATTGGTGGCATGCCTAATAGTAACAATCTCTTGAAGCTGGGTTGGGCTTGATCCTTGAAGCCAAGTTGAGTTGAAGTTTAGCATGCTTAACTCCCCTTGAAGCTTGGTTGGGTCTAGTCCTTGAAGCCTAGTTGAGATGTTACAAACCCTTGAAGCTGGGTTGGGTTTGGTCCTTGAAGCCAAGTGGGGTTGATGCTTAGCATGCTTCGCTCCCCTTGAAGCTTGTTTGGGCCTAATCCTTGAAGCCTAGTTGGGATAATGATAAATGTGATAATTGAACCAAAACATTAACTCTAAAAGATGAATGGCATATTAGTTTCTTTTGGGCCCATGCTTGTCTTTGTTTAAATGTGAATCATGAATGGTGAAACAAATAAATAGTAAGATTTAATGTAAGGTTTTGAAATATGATATTCTTATGTATTGTTATAATATTTGAATGTGTGACATTGGCATTACATTAAAGCATATTGTTATTGTGGTTTGTACCACTAAGCCGTTGGCTTAGCGCGATTGTGGTTCATCGCGCAGGTGACAGGATAGAACCGTAGAGTTCAGCTAGACCGAGTCAAGTCTAGACTTTGAAGTGTTGATTGTGGGCTTAAAGATCAGAGACAAACTGCCAAACATGTATAAACTTTATGTTTTATAAACATTGATTTTGATGTATTTATATGTAAATACCGCTACATTTTCTGCTGCAAAATGAATAAATGTTTTACCTGTTATGTTCCATAATATATATATAAATATATATATGAAATATTTTAAGTTTTCTCATATTAATGCAGAAGAGAAAAAAATTGGGTTGTCTATATAAAATGTGGCACTCTTGTATCCGGTATACGTATATTACAGATGTGGTAGTATGTAGTGTGCGTATATGGGGTATAGGGATGTTACATCTGTTTTGGTATCAGAGCCTAGGTTTGAGATTCTCAACCTAGGTAAATTGTAAGAAAAAGAAAATCTTGATTTTAAAATATGGTTTTTAAATAAGATACATGCTTTGGCACTGGTAGTCTCTGATCTTTGATGAGGTATATTCTGCTGTGTTGCAGATATAGGTAGTGATGGAATCTCAATCACATCAGTCCATAAAAGGTAGTGCTGAGAGTGTAGCTCCTGAAGAGGGTAGAGATGGAGCTAGGGTTGAGAGAGCTGGAGAGGCACCTGCTCCTGTGCGAGAGAGATCAGCTACTGATGAGGTTCTGCCGGTTTGGTTACGGCATGTGGTAGAATTGTTGAGGCAACTCCAGTGCAGCCGCCACCGCCACCGCAGGCACAAGTGCCAGTGAGACATTATGATAAATTGAGGAAGTTTGGGGCTGAGGATTTCTTTAGCACTACAGATCTTGCAGTAGCTGAATAGTGGTTGGATAGAGTGCAGAGGGTATTTATTCAGTTGCAAGCTACTCCTGAAAAAAAAATTGATTATGCTAGATCACTTCTGTAGAAAGATGCTTATGATTGGTGGAAGACAGTTCCACATGCCATGGATGATCCACCGACTTTGTCTTATAGTGATTTTCTGCGGGAGTTTGAGCAGAAATATACTCCGAGGGAGTATAAGGATGCTAAGAAGATGGAATTCCTAAATCTGAGACAGGAGAACCGGACAGTGACAGAGTATGAGATTGAGTATATCCGGTTGAGTCACTATGCCGGTGGGATTATTTCAGATGAGAATGATCGGTGTATGAGATTTGAGGAGGGATTGAGGCCCTCTATTATGTGTATTGTTGCTAGTTCTCGGTACCAAGATTTTTCTCAGTTAGTTGCAGCAGCTAGAAGTGTTGAGAGAGCACAGGGTATTGCAGCAGCTGCTACTGAAGAGGAGACTAGAGTTAGGAGACCTCAGTTTGAGGCAGGGTCTTCATCTATGAAGAGAGGCCGAGGAATTTTTGTTCCGAGGATCAGTAGGAGCCAGAGGCAGTCTGGTAGGTCAGTTCAGTATCAGAGGCAGAGACCGAGACCTACAGTTTCTATAGCGAGTGCTCCGACTCCAATGGTTCAGAGATCCATTCCACCTATATGTGTTCATTGTAGTAGAACACATGGGGGTTCTTATTGGAAGACGGGTGGATCAAGAGTATGTTTTAGATGTGGGTCACCAGCTCACTTTATCAAAGATTGCCCTGAGCTACAGGAGGATGGACATACTGATACTGCAGTTTCTCGACCTAGTGTTAGCAGAGGTGGTCGAGGGAGCAGAGGTTTCAGTAGAGGTGGTTGACCTGAGATCAGTCAGAGAGGAGGTTCTACATCCGGAGGTAGTAGGCCAGATGAGGCTGGGTCTTCTCAGTGAGTGTATGTGATGCAGAGGCAGCCGGATGCTTCAGCAGTTATTACGGGTACATTCTCTTTATTTGGCATTTCAGTTCTTGCTTTGATTGATCCTAGATCTACTCATTCATACATAAGTGCATCTATCTTGCCTGTGTCTGAATTGCATTCAGAGTCCTTAGGATTTGATGTGTTGGTGACAAATCCTTTAGGACATAGTGTTGTGGTGAGTAAGGTGCATCGTGATAGTTCAGTTGTAGTGCAAGGTGAGGAGTTTTTGGGTGATTTGATTGAAATTCCTTTTAAGGAGTATGATTTGATCTTAGGCATGGATTGGTTGTCTAAGCATGGAGCTGTGGTAGACTGTCAAAAGAATTGTGTTACCCTGAGAACCAGTGATGGTAGAAGAGTGATGGTATCTGGTGAGCAGAGACAACTTGCATCCTTGTTTGTTTCAGCTATTGCAGCTAGGAAGTTGATTAGAAAAGGGTGTAATGCTTATCTTTCTCACGTGGTAGATACCAGAATAGTGGGTTCTCAACTTGATAGTATACCCACAGTTGTGGAATTTCCAGATATTTTTCCTAAGGAGTTGCCAGGGTTACCCCCTGAGAGAGAGGTTGAGTTTGGTATCGATTTGTTGCCTGGTACCAATCCCATCTCTATTACTCCATATCGAATGGCACCTGCTGAGTTGAGAGAGTTGAAGGTGCAGTTGCAGGAGTTGTTGGATAAAGGGTTTGTTCGCCCTAGTGTTTCTCCGTGGGGAGCTCCTGTTTTGTTTGTAAAGAAGAAGGATGGTACTTTGAGATTGTGCATCGATTATAGGCAATTGAATAAGGTGACTATTAAGAATAAGTATCCTTTGCCTCGAATTGATGATCTCTTCGATCAGTTGAAGGGAGCAGCAGTGTTTTCCAAAATTGATTTGAGATCAGGGTACCATCAGTTGAGGGTTAGAGCTGAAGATATTCCTAAAATATCTTTTCGCACAAGGTATGGGCATTATGAATTTTTGGTGATGCCTCTTGGGTTAACGAATGCATCTGCAGCTTTTATGGATTTGATGAACAGGGTGTTTAGACCCTATCTGGATCAGTTTGTGGTGGTCTTTATTGATGATATTTTGGTGTATTCGCATAATAAGGAGGAGCATGACAAGCATTTGCGGATTGTGTTGCAAACCTTGAGGGAGAAGCAATTGTATGCTAAGCTGTCAAAGTGTGAGTTTTGGCTTGATCAAGTGACTTTTCTCGGTCATATAGTGTCAGTAGATGGTATAAGAGTTGATCCGAGTAAAGTTGAGGCTATTTTGAGTTGGAGTCCACCGAAATCTGTGACTAAAGTTTGAAGTTTTCTGGGTTTGGCAGGATTTATCGACGGTTTGTCAAGGGTTTTTCTTTGATAGCTACTCCACTCATCATATTACTTCAGAAGGAAGTTAGATTTGTGTGGACAGATCAGTGTCAAGCTAGTTTTGAACAGTTGAAGGAGATGTTGACTCAAGCTCCTGTTCTTACTCGCCTGTGGAAGATAAACCATATGTGATTTACAGTGATGCTTCATATAATGGTTTAGGTTGTGTTTTGATGCAGAAGGGTAGAGTTATAGCTTATGCTTCTCGGCAGTTGAAGCCGCATGAGTTGAATTACCCGATGCATGATTTGGAATTGGCAGCTATAGTTTTTCCTTTGAAGATTTGGCGACACTACTTGTATAGGGAGAAGTGTTTCATTTATACATATCATAAGAGTTTGAAATATTTAGGTGTTCAGAGGGAGCTGAATCTTCGGCAGAGACGGTGGTTGGAATTGATCAAAGACTATGACTGTTTGAATGATTATCATCTTGGTAAGGCAAATGTTGTTGCAGATGCCTTGAGTCGGAAGTCTTTAGCAGGTTTGACTGTTTATTCGCTCTCATTGCTTATTGAGTTGAGAGAGCTGCATGCTAATTTTGAGCTTTGTCATGATGGTGCTTTGTTAGCTCAGTTGCAATTGAGGCCAGTGCTGTTGGATCAGATAAGGGAGGCTCAATTGGCAGATGAGAAAATTCAGAAAATTATTTTGGATTGTCAAAAAGGAGAGAGTAGAGATTTTCATATGAGAAGTGATGGCAGCCTTTCGTGCAAAGATAGATTGTGTGTTCCTGATGATGCTAGTTTGAGAAAGATTATTTTAGAGGAAGCACATCAGTTGAATTTTGCTATGCACCCTAGGAGTACCAAGATGTATCATGATTTGAAACAAAACTATTGGTGGTCGGGTATGAAGAGAGATATAGCGGAGTTTGTATCCAAGTGTCTCACTTGTCAGAGGGTAAAAGCTGAGCATCAAGTTCCAACAGGGTTGCTCCAACCTTTATCAGTGCCTGAATGGAAATGGGAGCGAGTGACAATGGATTTTGTGTCTGGTTTGCCATTGACTCAGAAAAAGCATGATGCCATCTGGGTGATTGTTGATCAATTGACAAAGACAGCTCATTTTCTTCCGGTTAGAATGGACTATTCTCTGGAGAAGTTGGCTGGGCTGTATATCAGTGAGATAGTGAAGTTGTATGGAGTTCCAATTTCTTTGGTGTCTGATCGAGATCGTCAGTTTACTTCAAAGTTTTGGAAGAGTTTACATGCTGCTTTGGGTTCTCGATTGCACTCTAGCAGTGCTTTTTATCCGCAGACAGATGGACAGTCAGAGAGAGTGATACAAATTATAGAGGATATGTTGAGAAGCTGTGTCATTGATTTCTCTGGAAGTTGGGACAAATTTTGGCCACTAATGGAATTTGCTTACAACAACAGTCATCAATCTAGTATTAGAATGGCACCTTATGAGGCATTGTATGAAAGAAGATGCAGAACGCCTCTATGTTGGAATGAAGTTGGAGAAGGAAAATTGGTTGGTCCTGATTTGATTAAAGAAATGGAAGAGAAAGTGAAAATAATTCGAGATCGGTTGAAAGCAACTTCAAATCGACAGAAATCTTATTCAGATTTGAAGAGGAGAGACATAGAGTTCAATGTTGGAGATAAAGTATTTCTGAAAGTGTCTCCATGGAAGAAGATTTTGAGATTTGGCCACAAAGGGAAGCTAAGTCCTCGTTTTATTAGACCTTATGAAGTATTAGAAAGAGTTGGAACAGTTGCTTATCGACTCGCTTTGCCTCCTGAGTTGGATAGAATTCACAATGTCTTCCATGTTTCTTTGTTACGGAGGTACAGATCAGACCCATCTCATATTTTGTCAGTGGAATCTATTGAGGTGAGTTCAGATATGACTTTTGAAGAAGAACCAGTTGCTATTTTGGCACATGAAGTGAAAGAGTTGAGAAATAAGAAAGTGCCACTTGTGAAGGTTCTTTGGAAGAGTCATGTGAAGGAAGAGGCAACTTGGGAGAGTGAGCAAGCGATGCGAGATCAGTATCCTCAACTATTTTAGACTTGAGATCAGGTAATTTCGAGGACGAAATTTCTTTTAGAGGCGGAGATTGTAATATCCCAAAATATACCCTAAAAGTTTTGAAATATTTATTGTTGTATTTGGATTAAATGTATATGTTTAAGTGGAAAGAGAAAAGAGATAAAGAGAAGAGTGTATATATTGTATATATAGAGATATACACAACATATACAAGTCAAAGAAATGGAAGGTCAAAAGAAGATTTATTTATTTTTAAATTAATTGAAATGGAAATTAAAGGAAGTGGATGAGGATATTTATGAATATTTTATTATTTAATTTGCTTGGTTGAGATTTAAAGAGATGATTGAGTGGTTAAGAGAGAGTTGACTTGTGTTCTATTCATCTTCTTCTTCTTTTCTTTTCTCCTTGGCCGGCTAACTCCATAGCAAGAGAGAAAGTGAGATTTTGTCTTTCCAAACTCAAGATTTGAAGGTGTTTCAAGTGATCAAGTTGGGATTTTAAAGATTTTCATCACTTTTGGTAAGTTTTCCACTTGATTCCCTTGTTTTCTTTTAAGTTTGGTGTTTGATTGTTGATAGTATGTGTATATTTGATTATGGTGTATTTGAGGGTGTGTGATCTTCTTGGTGTTGATTTTGGAGCTTGATTGAAGAGATAGAGTTAAGTTTGGTGTTGGAAGAGCAAGTGTTGTGTTTGAGTTGTGTGTATGTGATGGTTGTGAATTGGTGTTTGATGTATGTATTGAGTTGTTTTGGTGTTTTTGCAAGTTATTATGGTTTATGGGTGTGTTTAGTTAAGTTTGTTTGAAGCGGAAATGGTGGAAGTAAGAGGTTTGTTGGATGTGACGTTGTTGTTGCCGGAATCAGGATTTTTGGCCTGACACGCCCATGAGCACGGCCAGGTCTTTAGGCGTGTCAATGGTTCTATTTTCTGGATGGGTGACACGACCAGTGACATGCCCATGTCACTGAGCGTGTCACAGCTTCTGTGTTGTAGTAGCATTGACACGGCTAGTGACACGCCCATGTCACTGAGCGTGTCATAGCTACTGTGTTGGGGGAGGATTGACACAGCCAGTTACACGCCCATGTCACTAAGCGTGTCAAAGCTTCTATGTTGTGAGTTTAGGGCACGGTCAGGGACACTCCCGTGTTGTTGAGCATGTCAAGTGTAGAGTTTGCTCTAGATAGTTTTCTTTCTTATTTTCTTCTTTTGTATCTCTAAGTGAGTGTGTATGATCACCTTTTTGGATTAGGTTTTGAAGAGATTGAGTTGCCCTAATCCAAGTGTTGAAGAATTCTTGGAAGAGGAGTTTAGTGTTGTGTGAGTTGCTCTTGAGGTAAGTACAAACCTACATTATTGCATACATTTACATGACATTGGGACTTAACACATTTGGTTGTAAATGTGTTAAGTAATCTATTACATTGTTGATACATTTGATTAATATTATGATTTGCATAATGTGAAGGATATGATGATCATTCAAATTATATGTGCAATGCAATTGGTTGTGTATATCCTAATGATGAGATGTGAAGTCATTGTTGTTAGCTATAAAGATGCAAATGAAATAATTGGGGCATGTTTGCCTAGATGATTATGAAGAAATGAGAATGGAATTGATAATGAAGTAATAAAAGAATTGTGTGCCTAATGTGTTATTCACTTTCAGAGTTTGTTATTGGTGGCATGCCTAATAGTAACAATCTCTTGAAGTTGGGTTGGGCTTGATCCTTGAAGCCAAGTTGGGTTGAAGTTTAGCATGCTTAACTCCCCTTGAAGCTTGGTTAGGTCTAGTCCTTGAAGCCTAGTTGAGATGTTACAAACCCTTGAAGCTGGGTTGGGTTTGGTCCTTGAAGCCAAGTGGGGTTGATGCTTAGCATGCTTCGCTCCCCTTGAAGCTTGGTTGGGCCTAATCCTTGAAGCCTAGTTGGGATAATGATAAATGTGATAATTGAACCAAAACATTAACTCTAAAAGATGAATGGCATATTAGTTTCTTTTGGGCCCATGCTTGTCTTTGTTTAAATGTGAATCATGAATGGTGAAATAAATAAATAGTAAGATTTAATGTAAGATTTTGAAATATGATATTCTTATGTATTGTTATAATATTTGAATGTGTGACATTGGCATTACATTAAAGCATATTGTTATTGTGGTTTGTACCACTAAGTCGTTGGCTTAGCGCGATTGTGGTTCATCACGTAGGTGACAGGGTAGAACCGAAGAGTTCAGCTAGACCGAGTCGAGTCTAGACTTTGAAGTGTTGATTGTGGGCTTAAAGATCAGAGACAAATTGCCAAACATGTTTAAACTTTATGTTTTGTAAACATTGATTTTGATATATTTATATATGTAAATACCGCTACATTTTCCGCTGCAAAATGAATAAATGTTTTACCTGTTATGTTCCATAATATATATGTATAAATATATATATGAAATGTTTTAAGTTTTCTCATGTTAATGCAGAAGAGAAAAAAATTGGGTTGTCTAATATAAACCGTGGCACTCCTGTATCCGGTATACGTATATTACAAATGTGGTAGTATGTAGTGTGCGTATATGGGGTATAGGGGTGTTACAATAGTTATCCTCCCTCTGGCTATCCATTCAATCCAAAGCTAGATCTAAAATCAGTATAATTCGGACAATTCATTAGTTTTGATTAATATTGAATTATGTATATCACTTCAATGGAATAATTCTTTAATCAACACTGGTATTACACATATTTATCATATATTCAAAACTTATTGCAATACTTGTTAGGGTTGATTTCAAAAAAATTTTACACTTTGAGGCCTTATAATCATTTAGGCCGAAATCACAAATGAAAGACAAGGAAAAGAACTATTTTAGGCAAATTCTTCACGTGACATGCCCAACGACATGGGCGTTTAGAAATATAAGCTAAATTTCTTTAAAATGATGAAACATAAAAAAGTGTTTTCAAGACCCAAAATAAAGGCCAGTTTCTAAAACTAATCAAAAGGTCCCCACAGCTTTAACTTGTGAACTCATCTAATTGCCTGAATAGATGCATTGCTCACTTCCCTTTGACTTCCTTTGGTTCAGAAATCTCTACATGGTATTGACAATGTGAATTATTGAACCAGAGTCAATCCACCAGGTATTATTTGGAACATCTACTAATAAAGATTCATAACATGCAAGAGATATAAAAGTACCTCTCTTCTCAAGCCACTTCTTGTACTTGGCATAATCTTTCTTCATATGTCCCTTCTTTTTGCAAAAAAAAAAGCATGTGTCCTTATTGCCATGCTTCTTAATAGGCATTTTTCCATTCTTGTTCCACTTAAGAACAACCTTTCCATTTTTATTGTTACCACTTTCATGAGTTGCAAGATTTGCACTTCTTGTTTCACATCAAGTTTCTCATGCCTTAGCCTTTCTTCTTCTTGCACATACATTGTCAAAAGTTTATTAACATACCAATTTTCTTTGTGTTGTATGAAATCTTAAAAGGATTGTACTCTATAGGCAAAGAATTAAGCATAAAATGAACAAGAAATGAATAAGAAATATCAATATTCAAGGACTTGAGTTGAGCAACTATATCTCTCATTTCCATGATGTGCTCGCGCACTCCCTTAGTATTGTCAAATTTCATCCCTGAAAGCTTTTTTATAAGGATATATACCGGTGCCTTATCAGAAGTCACAAATTGTTCTTCAATTACTTTGGATAGATACTTGACCTTATCACATTTAGGAATTGATCCTCTGATGCTCTTATTCACATGAGCTTTCAAGAGCATCTGGCTCAAACGATTGGATTTCGCCCATCATTCATAATGAGCAACTTGTTGTGGCGTACTTGATTCTATGAGAGCTGGTGGTTCTTCCTTACGAAGTGGCAGGTCAAGGTCCATTCACCCAAGTGTTACAAGGATTTGTTCTTTCTAATCAACAAAATTGTCACCACTTAATATTGGAATATGAGAAGTACTATTAAAAAGTGCAGTAAACCAAGAAACATGTTTTTATTCTCATTAAATATAAGTATTGATAAATCTAACCTAATCATGCATTAAATTTACCCATTTCAAAACTAATGAAATTAAGTACAAAATAAATATTCTATACTTGTGGGCAAAAGAATATTCTTTTGAATTTTTTAAAAATTACCAATTAATATGAAATAATTTATTAAAAATAATCACTTTCCTATTGGTAAAGTAATTATTTTAAATAAATAACACATTGAAAAACTTTCATATGTACAGTGTAGGGTATATAAACGCCAAACAAATCTTAGGATGCTGTGGCCATTCCTAAGATACATGTACACAACAAATCTTAGGATGCTGTGGCCATTCCTAAGATACATGTACACAACTTTAAATAGCATACAACAATATATTTACACCACACATGTACTATTTGTGACATCATGCAAAAAGACAAAACTTTCTTTCATACAAGTCTCATGTTAATATGTTTCCCTTTTATTGTAAAGAGAAAGTTGAGCACGTAAAGTAAATAATTTGCCCAAATAATCATGCATATACAACTACTATTATAATGATGATGATGATGATGAAATAAAATTTAGATTCGAACAAAGGACAAAAGGTATAATTAATATATATATATATATATCTCAACTCTAGCCAACTTAGCAAAAATCAAGCTAAAATGAGAGAATGTGTAAAATGGCGCCCGTCAAGTTTAGGAGATATAATTAATATATATATATATATATATATATACATATATATATATATCAACTCTAGCCAACTTTGCAAAAATCAAGCTAAAATGAGAGAATGTGTAAAATGGCGCCCGTCAAGTTTAGGAGAAAGTACGAAGCTAATTTATATATTTAAAATTTACATAAATATATAAATTAATCCTTAAAATTTAAAAATATTAACAAATTAACTTCTTTTTTTAATGAAAAGCTAACTTTTATTAAATGTGTATTTAGTTTTTTATTACAAAAGGTGCAAATATGTTATTTAAATTTATGCAAAAATACAAATTAATACTAAATATTTTTTTACTCAATTATATACTAAAATAATATTTTTACTTATTTATAAATAAATTAGACATATTTAAGAGTGTTTTATACTAAATAATACTTTTTTAATTAAAATTATTATTTAATATTTATTCTAATAAATCTTAAAAATCATTAATTCATATTATATATATATTATATCAGATGTGTTATATTACTAGGAGGATACATTTAAGAGATAACTTAAATATATATATATATATATATATAAGTATATTTTGAAAATATCCATTTTTCTTTTTATAAATTTGCTCATAATTTTGAATTGAAATTTTTTTATTTTAAAAATATCAAATTTTAATTAGCTTTAAAAATATACAATATAACTAATCAATTGAAATTATTTTTAATTTTAAAATTTTTAATTTTTAATTTTGAAATTGAAAATTAAAAGCAATTTTTTTAAAAAAATAGATATTTAAAAAATATTCTTAAATATGTTTGATTTATTTATAAATAGGTAAAAATATTATTTTTAATATATAATTGAGAAAAAAAATTCAGTTTCAATCTGTATTTTTGCGAAAACTTAAGGGGTACATTTGTACTTTTCAATAGAAAACTAAACACACAGTTAGCTTCCATTAAAAAAATAATTAATTTATCAGCTTATTAAAATTTAAGAGCCAACCTGTATATTTTTGCAAACTTTAAGTGTATAAATAAGCAAAAAAAAAAAGATTAAGAGTCAATCTATACCTTCGCACAAACTTCAAAAATATTTTTGCCCTTTCTCCCAAAAAAAAAAATAAAGTTTATACAAAATGTGTACCTGATCCTCCAGCCATGTTTGCTCAAGTGAGAATTAAAGCATAGTAGTAATTTTTTTTAAGTGCCTTCTAGCCTAAACCAAAAGTTGTATGCTAGTCCTTTAAATGGTATAGTCATATACTATTTATAAGGTTAGGCTAGGGACCCTTTTATCCGTAAGTTTAAAATTTTAAAAACAATTTCCTACCATTAAGGAAATATAACTGTACCACTTGATGATATTAATCAACAATTATTTAAAGTATACCTTATCATAGATAAACCATTTAAACTATATATTTATCAATAACTAGAGTTTATCTTTCAATCAACTATCTATTAGATAATAAATCAATTATCTAAAAGGATAATTAGTAAGCCACTTTAGTCTTTAAGTAAAAGATATGGTTAATACGTGCTCCATATTTTGGGTTCTGAAATGTAATTTAATTTTTTTTTTTTTTGTGGATGAATTACTTTGTTCATGTACTTAATTTGCTCATGCATTATTGATTGTCATTTCATGTTATACTTGTCATCTTTCATGAAAATAATTTTGTAAATTTGATTTGAACTAAATACTAAACTCTTTTTACTTAAATTAGCCAAAACATAGCCCCTTAATCAATCTTTTGTTCAAGGCTAGTACATTTTTATCCATAGGATATAATTGAAGTCGCTCTTTGAGTTTTTCTTATTTTTTTCTCTTTTTTCAAATAAATTTAAGCGGCGACTCAAAATTATTTTTTTCTTACTAAGATACTGTGTAACATCTAAATTTTTATTAAAATATAAATAGATAAATAAACACCTTGGAAGGTTAATTAAAGTATTGGAAGAAGTATGTATGTAAAATGTATATATTGGATATATGATAAATATACCTAAAGTATAAAAAATTAATAATAATAACACACCATAAGACAAAAGTTAAATAGTAATAAAAGTAAAATTGTAAAATAGAAGTAAAAGCTAAAATATGTATATAACAATAAAATAATTCAAAATTAAAATAATTTTTGGATAGTGGAAGATGATGGAAAAATTTTGATATTTATTAAATATTAAATTAAATTAATTATGGATGAAAGAGAAAAAATAAGATTTTTCTTAAATAAATAATTAAATAAATATTTCAAAAAGAAATTTATTTTGGTGGAAGAAAGAAATTAGAATTTTAAATAAATAAATAAATATAATTAGTTAAAATAATTAAATATTATATATATGGATAGGAAAATAAGAAAGGAAAAAGAAAAAGAAACAAAATTTACATCTTCTTTTTCCTAGCTATATCGTCCACCATGGATGAAGAGAAGGAGCTTTTGCTTCCTTAATTAGATCCAGATTTCATCAATTTTCAAGAATCAATGATGATTTTGGAGGATTTGCAAGTGAAAGGTAACGATTCTCCCAAATTTAAGAAGCTTTATGGAATTTTAAGATTATGTGAAATAGAAAATTTTGAAAGGGCTAGGATAATTGTTCAAATGGATATGGATAATGTTAATTTTGTGTAGAAACAAGAATTTTATGGTTAAATGGTTGAAATCATTAGATTTGGTAGAAGTTTGAGAGAAGTAGTGAAGAACTTAGGGTTTTGATGGAACTTTGGTAAAGAATTGATGTTAATTGGATTTAATTATTTAAATCATGTTATAACATATTTTTAATGATGAAAATGAACTCAAAATAAGTATTGGGCTTGGTTAGAATGGATTTCTATAATTAAAGAAGGTTATGGAAAATTTTGGTAGTTTGATGGAGATGAATGTAAATTGAGTTTCATTGCTTAGAATATGTTAGAATGTGATTCTAGAGACATAATTGAGCTTTAAACTCAATTTGGAATTGATTAAAATTAAATTCAAAATTTAAAGTAGGGCAAGAAAATGGAAACTTGAAGGAGTTATGGTAAATTGAATTTTATTAGTTAAAATACTTAGAAATGTGACTCTAATTCATTATGTACACTCACATTTTGATTAAGAAGTGAGTGGAGTTAAATTCTCATAACCAAGAGGTGAAGGGTAATAAGAGAATTTGGAATTTAGTGGAGCTTTGGCTCACATTGTTGCATTTAAGAGTTTAGTACATACTTTGGCACTTATGTTAATTGAATGCATTGTTTAAAGCATAATACATTGCATATAATGAATGTGTTATGTTACTTGAGTTTTAAAGAATGTATGTGTTGGGCATTGTTTGAAGTAACAATGCTTAATATGACTTAAATATGGCATGATAAGCCATTTAAAAATGGCTAGAAATGATGATATGTGTAAAGTGTGGAAAGTACAAATTATGCACTAAAATGTGAAAATTAGCCATATTTGTGATGTATGTAATAATGTGGTTGATTATGAGTGGTAAATTGGAAAAATACTATGTAATGTAGAAAAAAAAGAGAAATGTGATTGCATGTTACCTTATATAGAGTCTAGTTCCGAGGAATTATTGTTGGTCATGATTACCCCTTCGGGTGAGGCACACCGGTGTCATAGATATTATTACGCATTTGGGTGAGACACACTGGTATCACAGATATTATTACGCCTTAGGGCAAGACACACTAGTGTCACAAAGGGTGAGACATACTGGTATCATGATAATTGAGATGTACCAAAATAATATTTTCGAAACTATACCAATATATAAGAACTTTTGGGCTCAATGTGTGCGAATGATTGATATGTGGATAAAATTATATGTATGTTGTTTGACATTGGAGCATAGTGCATTTTATAGCATATATATAATTTCATTTTTAGTACCAAAGTATGTACCGCTAGGCAGAAAGCTTAGCGCGATTTATTTATCACAAAGGTGATAGGGTTGAGACCGAGGGCCCTGCTAAACCTGAGTTGGTCTAGGGTTTTTAGGTTACTCTTGAAGTTTTTTATAGTTGTCACAGACTAGAGCCAGCTGCATATATGTAATTATTTTATTTTGAGGAACTTCATATATTTATGTACACTATGTTTGTATATATGAAAATAATGTAAACTTAAAATGTTTGGACTAAATATGTAAATTTGGTAAGTTTTTATACATATTGAGATATATATATATATATATATGAGTATTTGGAGGAAACTTCGAGGAATAATGGAGAATTGGGTGAATGTGAATATTTGGGAGTTTAATTCTTTTTACATGTTGTGTTGATTGATTTTTGGAAAATGTCTAAATTACAAATAAAACTCTGATGAATTTTTCTCAGAGATTTTTCTTTAAAATTTGTATTTTTGGTAACTAAAACACTAATGTTGTAATATCCCCATATATGCCCTAGAAGTTTTGAATGTTGTTGTTGTTGTTGATGTTGTTGTTGTTGTTGTTTTAAATGGGATTGAATGTATATGTTGATTTGAAAGAAAAAAAGGAATTGGAAAGTGAATGCTTATGTATATGTGTTTTGGGAGAAAAGAGGGTTTAGAGAGAAATGTATATGTTGTTTATATGATAATATATATAACATATAAGTTGGTCAAGGGAGAGTCAATGCAAGAAGATATTTTCATTTGTGATAGGTGAAATTACTTATATGGGCATATAAGAGACAAGAGGTTAGTTAAATGGATAAGGGTATATAGGTAATTGTTTGGTTAAAAACTCTTGGTGGAGATTTAAAGAAGAATTGACTTTGTTTTCTTCATGATTTCTTCTTCTCCATTGTTGGCTGGCTCCTCCATAGACAAAGGAAAGCAAGAGACAAAGAGAAGATCTTGAAGAGTTAAGCTCAAATTGAAGGAAGATTAAGTGATCAAGTGATGATTCAAGAAGTTTATAACTAAGGTAAGTTCTTTTCTTTGATTTCTTTTATTCTTTTGAAGTGGTATTTGAAGTTAATTAGGGTTTGTTGATTTGATGATGAGATGTGTTTGTAATGTGTTTTCAAGTTTTAAATTTGGTTTTAAGTTAAGAGTTTAAATAGGTGGTGTTGTTGAAAGTGGTGGATGTTGATTTTGGAAGATGGAGAAGGATGTTGGTTTTAGGGTTTTGAGATAGTATGTGTTTAAATGTTTTGTGGATGTGTTTTAATAAGGTGAATATTGTGATAAACATGTAGAATTTGTGTTTAGAACATTGATTCCATTCATTTGAACCATGCTATTTTGTGTATGATGAGTTTGAGTGCAATTAGAGGAGACTTGTGTATGTTAGGGTTTCAATCCATGAGTGACACGGCCAAAAGCAAGGAGAGACACGGCCAATTCATGAGAGACACGGCCAAGTCAAGGGAATTTTGGCCGTGTTGGGTGGATTTTGAGGAGACACGGCCGTGTTCTATGCCAGTGTTGGTCACTGCCAATTTGTTTTGAGAGACACGGCCACAAGCTTGGCCGTGTCCTGTGCCCGTGTTTGCTACTGAAGTGTTGGATTGAGAGACATGGCCACAAGCTTGGCCGTGTCCCTTGGGTGTGTTGGTTACTGTGTTTGGTTTTTGTTCTTCTTAAATGATTGGAATTGAACTTACATTTGATAATGCATATGATATTATATGAACAAGGTTATGTACTATGCATTGTAAGTCTTGTGAATGGTGATGTGTTATATGAATAATGTATTTGAAATGTGATACTAATGATGCGATATGTATAATGTGAGTGATATGATGGGGTAATTGATTATGTATACTCGAATAATGAAAGGTTATAACATAAATTGAGATATGAGGCCATTGTGATTGGCAATGATAATTCAAATGACATGTGAAGCCATTGTTATTGGCTATGATGATTCAAATGACATGTGAAGCCATTGTTATTAGTTATGATAATTCAATTGAGAATGAAATTGATAAATGAATTGTATAGCTAATGTGTTATTCCATTTTCAGAGTTTGTTATTGGTGGCATGCCTAATATGAGTAACAATCTCTTGAAGTTAGGTTGGACTTGATCCTTGAAGCCAAGTTGGGTTGAAGTTTAACATGTTTTACTCCCCTTGAAGCTTGGTTGGGTCAAATCCTTGAAGCCTAATTGAGATGTTACAACCCTTGAAGCTAGGTTGGATTGGTTCTTGAAGCCAAGTTGGGTTGATACTTAGCATGCTTTGTTCCCCTTGAAGCTTGGTTGAACCTAAATCCTTGAAGCCTAGTTGGGATAATGATAAATGTGATGATTAAACCAAAGCATTAACTCTGATAATGGAATGGCATGTTAGTGTTTTGTTTGGGCCCGAGTCTGTCTTTGTTGTTAATGTGATATCCAAATGTTGAACTAAATGAGTAATGAGATCTATGGTTGCTTTTGTTGGAAGTGTGTTTCATGATTGATAAATTTGTGAATAAAATAATGTTATGAAGTATGATTTGGTAATGTGTGTAATGATATATTGAAAATGAATATGGCTTGAGGAGTTTTGTTGAGATATGAGTTTATGAGAATATAGTATGATGTGTAAAATGTTTATGAATGTGGAATTTGCGAGAATTGTTCTCATGAAGGTTTGGATAGATCATTGAATAGTGATTTGTTAAAATGATGTATATGTATCTGTATATGAGATAGAAATTGTAACACCCCGATACCCCATATAAATACTGTACATATACCAGGTACACATACAATATGTATATAGAGTATAAGAATGTCACTTTTCATCACCATTATAACTCTTTACTTTAATTTTTAAAACCATAATACATTTAAATCATATGAAAGTATTTACAAAATGGTTATTCTTATCATGGTAATACATAAATATAAGTTACATTGTTTCTTCCAAAGATTCATTTATACAAATGAATACATTCTTATGAAAATACAGTATAATTACATGCATGCACCACCATCTAGTTGGTCTCGAACTACACTTGTCCTCGTTGTGACATAGTAGCTTATCTCCAGCTTCATCACCTATATACCTGCGCGATTAAGATAACCGCGCTAAGCTCGAAAGCTTAGTAGTACAAGTAACCATTAAAATATACAATATAAAGGAAACATACCTCATATGTTTAGTCTCATGTTTTAACATTTTCTTACTCTGTTTTCCCCTTTTTCAATGCATTCTTCATATAATCCTATTAACCTTATAGAGTATATACATATACACATATAACATAACCATCAAACATAATTCAATAAATTGATAGAACCTTCATATTATGATACTTACCAATTTCACCTCATACATATCATATATATCATTTTATACTTTATAATCGCATATTGCATATAACTTCACAAACCATATCTCCTTTCAATAATTCATGTATGTTATATAATCATATCACTAACCACAATTCATCATTCACAACTCACATTTCCAACAAAGGCAACATAAATCCCATTACTCATTTATTTCAACTTGTATATACATCACATTAACAACAAAGACAGACTCGGGCCCAAAAGACACTAATATGTCATTCAAAGTTCAGAGTTAATGCTTTGGTTTTGTTATCACATTTATCAATATCATATACCCAACTAGGCTTCAAGGATTAAGTTCAACCAAGCTTCAAGGGGAGCAAAGCATGCTAAGCTTCTACCCAACTTGGCTTCAAGAACTAACCCAACCTAGCTTCAAGGGTGGTAACATCTCAATTAGGCTTCAAGGATTCAATCCAACCTAACTTCAAGAGATTGTTACACTTATTAGGCATGCCACCAACAACAAAACTCTGAAAATGAATAACACATTAGTCACACAATTCATTTATTATTTCATTATCAATTTCATTCTCATTCTCATCATCATTTACATCATCATAGCCAACCACAATGGCATCATTTAGGCAAAACATGCCTCATTTATCTCATTCTCAATATCATAGCCAACCACAATGGCTTTATACATCATCACCTCTCAATTTACATTTCATATTCCATCACAATATCACATTTCATAGTTCACCACAATATCACATTATCACATTTCATAGTTCATCACAATATCACATTATCACATTTCATAGTTCATCACAATATCACATTATCACATTTCATAGTTCATCTTTGATATTTATATACATAATCATTCATTACTCAAGTATGCACAATCAATTGCATTACCATATAAATTGGAATACACATCATACAAATCATATCCTCACATCTTTCACATTTCATAACATATATATATTGAATGCCTTCACATCTTATATGTATTAATGTATTATCATATCTCTTATCTTTTCATTGCGTATACAATATTAATATTTATTTTAACAATATACTTATATGCAATCCAATAGGGTTTTGTACTTACCTCTAAAGAACTCACTCCCATATAACTTCTCTTCCATAGATCTTTCAATACTTGGATTAGGGCAATTCCATCTCTTAAAACCTAATCCAAAAGTAATCATACACACTCACTTAGAAATACACATGAGGTAATACAAATAAGAATCAATTAGGGCAAACTCAACACATGACACGCTCATCAACACGGGCGTGTTCCTGATCGTGCCCTAACTCCACAACACAGAAACATTGACACGCTCATAACCACGGGCGTGTCACTGGGCGTGTAATACATTCTGTATCTCAAAAACATCAACACGTCCAATCAACAAGAGCGTGCTCATGGCCGTGTCAATTCTCCAAACTCACAGTAGCTATGACACGCTCAATAACATGAGCGTGTTACTGGTCGTGTCAATTCTAATGCCACACAGAACTTATGACACGCTCAATAACATGGGCGTGTCACTGCTCGTGCTACCAACTCCAGAAAACAGAACCAACGACACGCCTAACAAACTGGCCGTGTCTCTGGGCGTGTCCGACTAAAAACCCAGATTCCAGTCAACACACAACAACATCCAACAATACCCATCTTTTTATCATTACTCACTTCAAACAATCTTCATCAAACACACCCAAAAACCATAACAAACTTACCAAAACATCAACAACACTCAAAACACACACCAATCATCATTATAAACTTCATTCATATACCAATTTATCAAATCCCCAAATTTCATTAAACTCAACCCTTATTCAACAATTCATCATCATCTTCACAAATAATCATATTATCATCATCCAATTACCAAATCAACACATATATATACTTAAATCTTTCAATATCATCATCATCACACATCAACCATACCAAACCCAACTCAAACAATGAAAATCAATTTAAAGAAATAAATACTTACTTGAATCCTTTATCAAATCTTCATCTCTATCATCAAATCTCTTGAATTCCTTAAGAAATTTGGTAAGAAAATCACATCTTTCTCTCTTTCTCTCTCTCTCTCTCTCTCTCTCTCTCTCTCTCTCTCTCGGCCAAGAAGAACGAAGAAGACGAAGAAGGAGTAGAAGGAAGAAGAAGTTTCTACTTCTTTCCTTTGTCCTTATCCATATATATATATAATAATAATAATAATAATAATAATAATAACAATAACAATAACAATAACAATAACAATAGTAATAATAATAATAATACTTTAAATCTCCACCACATATTCTTTCTTTGATTTTCTTCTTCTCTTTTCTTTTTGTCTTTATTATTATTATTATTATTTAGTTATACAAATATATATACAACTCACTTATCCTTCACCATTATATATATCCCATGTATATGTGATGTATATGTATATGTCTTACATATATTATCCTTATATTTCACATATACACATATACATTAAATCCAAATACAACAACAATAACTCCAAAACTCTTAGGGTCTATTCCGGGATATTACAATTCTCTCCCCCTAAAAAAAATTTCGTCCTCGAAATTACTCAGTACAATAACATTCCATTCTTACCAATACACCATTTAAAATTTTCATCAAATCACATAGTTTGCACTCTCCCCCTTAGAGTCAATTATATTATTCAATTCCACAACTTGTCACGATAAAAATCTTTATACCTTATTACATTCTCATCCAATATTCAAAATAACTCATTATACTCTCAAATACCTTATCTATATGCAAAAATTCAATCATCCTTTAACATACTTATGTTACATTCCATTATTACATTCAAAATATTTTATCACTTCATCTCTTTATAACTATTCTCTTAACTTTAACTTTCAAGATCATAAACTTATATCTTAATATTAATTATCCCATCATTACAATTATCCTTACAAACAAACATTTATCAAACCTTCATTGATAATAATATTCTTATTTCTCATACACTTCATTCCTTCTCTAGTATTTTCTCACTTAACATCAATATTAATACAATGCTTTTGAACTTACTTTACAGGAAATCAACTTCTTCCCTTTTCTCATCATTAAAATTGATATAATTCAATTAATTCATGTCTGTTCATCTATCAAAATTTTACATTGTATACATCATTATTTATCTCTTATGCCTTTAGCACAACCATACATATTAAATCTCAATAATAATTCACAATTATAGCAAAAATCCAGATCAATTGATTTATTCTCCACAATATCTTAACATCATAATCTTGTTTGATTCAAATCAATAGTTCACTTATCTAAATTTATCATGAATAACCATCCACTTTAATTTATCTTTCAATATACACATAGTTTATCTTTCATTATCTCAATACAATTCCACCAAAATTCATAATTATCTCATACCATGCTTATCATTCATAGTTTACTCACTCAAATATTAAACCCATCCACTTATTCACCGTATACCATAAACATAATCAATATAGCTCTCAAACACATTCTGCAATCTTCTTTCATTATCATCTTCTCACTTATCATATCATTACTATATTAACAATAATTACCTTTTTCTCACATTACTCATAACTTAAAGTATTTCCACAATTCTCTTTCTGTCTTTTCTTTTCCAGAATTATAACCAAATTGCTAACACAAAAACCATAAAATACACTTCATCAATCATAACCGTTAATCATGTTTCTAGAAACATAATTATCAATCTTACCAAAGTAGTATTACAGTTATACTTTCTTAGTCTCAATTCTGTGGATAACAAAGTTAATCGGCCAAATACCATAAATACACTATATGGCCATAGGAGATTAATGATCACATCTGAAACTTATAAATCAATACTGTTCATCTATTATTTTATTTCCAACTTTCCAATTATACTACTAAGTTGCATCACAAATATAATATCTCCATTCTCCAAACTTTACTACATCCAAAATTAACATATGTCAACTCTATCTCAACACAATTTACTCTTAATTATTTGATCACCATTTGCATGTCTCATATACAACAATATTATCCTTAACCTCTCCTTCACACATCATTCAATCTTATACAGATCTTACATAAATTTCATTCTTTATACTTTCTTTTTCCCTTATAATTTCTTATTAAATTTATATACACAGAACATTTCCTCACACAAATACTTTGGCTCATAACATTTATGATAGCCAAATTCAGTTATCATCATAACAATATTACTGTCCACCATTTCCCAAATTAATCCTTATTTCCATAACCATTTCACTATCCAACATTTCTTAAGTTTATTCTTATTTTCATTTCATCACATACTCTTTACGTCAATCAAGGCCTAATCTCTCTTAGGTCCACTACTACATGCAATGTCATTTCCAATATACATCAAATATGCAATTATATAACACATCCATAGATCACATTCACAATGTGATTTACTTTCCACATTTCTTACATTTTACAATTACATTCATATCAAAAACTCATTCCACATTTTCTATACATGTATACACATAATCATACAATGATATTTAATTCCTCTTTTACATATTTTCAACACAATTTAACATTTTACTATTCCGTGAACAACATCATTTTTATCCCTTTTTGACATGACTTAAGTTGTTTATCAACCCAACACATATACATTATCACCATGATATTACTTCACAAAATCTTAGTCACGCTACTAAGGTGACATCTCTCTCACATATATTTTTAAATGCATTAGTATACCATCTATACATCCATTTGTTTATTCTTCAACACATAGATATATATATATATATTACTCACATATCTATACACATGTACATTACATCCACTCATATATACATTGGGCTCAATAATCTCTTTATACTCTCCAAGTCTAATTATGACAAATCTCAATTTCTTAAATCCACATTGATCCATCCCATTTCTTACTGTCAATATTATCCCATGACCTAGCTTTGCTCAGGTTTGTCAATGCAAGCATAATCATTCTCATACTATCAATCACATTATTCAATTTAATAGTACTCTCATATACAGTAATATTCATTCCACAAGCTCATGGGTTTAACTTACATTAAGATTATCAATACTCAAATAGTCTTTACCCAAATTCCATTAACACTATAATTTCACAACTTACTACTTTACTTAAACTTCCATTCACTCATCTTATGTTCTTAATATCAACTTAAAAAAAAACATCTTATATATACACATTACAAAACAACCTCAAAGTATATTCTTTTCACAAATATTAAAGCTCATTTCCAAAAATCTAATTATCACATCTTTCCACCATTAATATGAGCTTTAACAACACTCAAGCGTATCACATTTCTAACATTAAAATCACAATGTTTGCATTTAAAACAGCAATGCAACAACACCATTATATTTCCTTATTTAACCAACATCATCTCTTTTTCTTTTAAAAACTTTAACTTTACATATTCAAATCATAAATGGTCAAACTTTGTCTATACCCATCAACTCATTCAATATACCACCATACTCTCTTCATTTAAATAACATAACTTTCAATATTCACAATTCGACATTATTTCCTCTGTCTAGCAAACTCAACATAAACTTTCTTATAAAGAGGTTTAAAGTATAGAAGAAAGAGTACATACTCTTATCTTAATTTGATTTTCAACTCATTTCCAACTTTATTTTCCTTTCCATTTCTTTATTTTTCAATTCATATTATGTCATACATAATATTACTCATAAACATCAATATTACATTCCATGTTGCACATGACATAACATTTTTCATATGTCTCATCAACATGCATATTTCACATTACATTTCGTAATTCGTTTCTCATAAATAATTAGGCACTATGCCTCAATTATAATTCATTTCCAACATCATTGCCAACAATCATGGTTTCTTCTCACATCAACATAGTATACACATATATCATCAACTATATTAAACATCTCATGTAACACAAATATTTTACAAATCATATTATGCCACATCCGAGACCAACCTAGGTGTTAATGCATGTGCATGTATCAAAATTTTCATTCTTTTTATTTTCATTTATCATCATTTTTTTTTAAACTTTTCTTTGTAAATTTACTTAGGCCGAGAATCTCGAAACCTAAGCTCTGATACCAAAATAATTGTAACACCCCGATACCCCATATAAATACTGTACATATACCAGGTACACATACAATATGTATATAGAGTATAAGAATGTCACTTTTCATCACCATTATAACTCTTTACTTTAATTTTTAAAACCATAATACATTTAAATCATATGAAAGTATTTACAAAATGGTTATTCTTATCATGGTAATACATAAATATAAGTTACATTGTTTCTTCCAAAGATTCATTTATACAAATGAATACATTCTTATGAAAATACAGTATAATTACATGCATGCACCACCATCTAGTTGGTCTCGAACTACACTTGTCCTCGTTGTGACATAGTAGCTTATCTCCAGCTTCATCACCTATATACCTGCGCGATTAAGATAACCGCGCTAAGCTCGAAAGCTTAGTAGTACAAGTAACCATTAAAATATACAATATAAAGGAAACATACCTCATATGTTTAGTCTCATGTTTTAACATTTTCTTACTCTGTTTTCCCCTTTTTCAATGCATTCTTCATATAATCCTATTAACCTTATAGAGGATATACATATACACATATAACATAACCATCAAACATAATTCAATAAATTGATAGAACCTTCATATTATGATACTTACCAATTTCACCTCATACATATCATATATACCATTTTATACTTTATAATCGCATATTGCATATAACTTCACAAACCATATCTCCTTTCAATAATTCATGTATGTTATATAATCATATCACTAACCACAATTCATCATTCACAACTCACATTTCCAACAAAGGCAACATAAATCCCATTACTCATTTATTTCAACTTGTATATACATCACATTAACAACAAAGACATACTCGGGCCCAAAAGACACTAATATGTCATTCAAAGTTCAGAGTTAATGCTTTGGTTTTGTTATCACATTTATCAATATCATATACCCAACTAGGCTTCAAGGATTAAGTTCAACCAAGCTTCAAGGGGAGCAAAGCATGCTAAGCTTCTACCCAACTTGGCTTCAAGAACTAACCCAACCTAGCTTCAAGGGTGGTAACATCTCAATTAGGCTTCAAGGATTCAATCCAACCTAACTTCAAGAGATTGTTACACTTATTAGGCATGCCACCAACAACAAAACTCTGAAAATGAATAACACATTAGTCACACAATTCATTTATTATTTCATTATCAATTTCATTCTCATTCTCATCATCATTTACATCATCATAGCCAACCACAATGGCATCATTTAGGCAAAACATGCCTCATTTATCTCATTCTCAATATCATAGCCAACCACAATGGCTTTATACATCATCACCTCTCAATTTACATTTCATATTCCATCACAATATCATATTTCATAGTTCACCACAATATCACATTATCACATTTCATAGTTCATCACAATATCACATTATCACATTTCATAGTTCATCACAATATCACATTATCACATTTCATAGTTCATCTTTGATATTTATATACATAATCATTCATTACTCAAGTATGCACAATCAATTGCATTACCATATAAATTGGAATACACATCATACAAATCATATCCTCACATCTTTCACATTTCATAACATATATATATTGAATGCCTTCACATCTTATATGCATTAATGTATTATCATATCTCTTATCTTTTCATTGCGTATACAATATTAATATTTATTTTAACAATATACTTATATGCAATCCAATAGGGTTTTGTACTTACCTCTAAAGAACTCACTCCCATATAACTTCTCTTCCATAGATCTTTCAATACTTGGATTAGGGCAATTCCATCTCTTAAAACCTAATCCAAAAGTAATCATACACACTCACTTAGAAATACACATGAGGTAATACAAATAAGAATCAATTAGGGCAAACTCAACACATGACACGCTCATCAACACGGGCGTGTTCCTGATCGTGCCCTAACTCCACAACACAGAAACATTGACACGCTCATAACCACGGGCGTGTCACTGGGCGTGTAATACATTCTGTATCTCAAAAACATCAACACGTCCAATCAACAAGAGCGTGCTCATGGCCGTGTCAATTCTCCAAACTCACAGTAGCTATGACACGCTCAATAACACGGGCGTGTTACTGGTCGTGTCAATTCTACTGCCACACAGAACTTATGACACGCTCAATAACATGGGCGTGTCACTGCTCGTGCTACCAACTCCAGAAAACAGAACCAACGACACGCCTAACAAACTGGCCGTGTCTCTGGGCGTGTCCGACTAAAAACCCAGATTCCGGTCAACACACAACAACATCCAACAATACCCATCTTTTTATCATTACTCACTTCAAACAATCTTCATCAAACACACCCAAAAACCATAACAAACTTACCAAAACATCAACAGCACTCAAAACACACACCAATCATCATTATAAACTTCATTCATATACCAATTTATCAAATCCCCAAATTTCATTAAACTCAACCCTTATTCAACAATTCATCATCATCTTCACAAATAATCATATTATCATCATCCAATTACCAAATCAACACATATATATACTTAAATCTTTCAATATCATCATCATCACACATCAACCATACCAAACCCAACTCAAACAATGAAAATCAATTTAAAGAAATAAATACTTACTTGAATCCTTTATCAAATCTTCATCTCTATCATCAAATCTCTTGAATACCTTAAGAAATTTGGTAAGAAAATCACATCTTTCTCTCTTTCTCTCTCTCTCTCTCTCTCTCTCTCTCTCTCTCTCTCTCTCGGCCAAGAAGAACGAAGAAGACGAAGAAGGAGTAGAAGGAAGAAGAAGTTTCTACTTCTTTCCTTTGTCCTTATCCATATATATATATATATAATAATAATAATAATAATAATAATAACAATAACAATAACAATAACAATAGTAATAATAATAATAATACTTTAAATCTCCACCACATATTCTTTCTTTGATTTTCTTCTTCTCTTTTCTTTTTGTCTTTATTATTATTATTATTATTATTTAGTTATACAAATATATATACAACTCACTTATCCTTCACCATTATATATATCCCAAGTATATGTGATGTATATGTATATGTCTTACATATATTATCCTTATATTTCACATATACACATATACATTAAATCCAAATACAACAACAATAACTCCAAAACTCTTAGGGTCTATTCCGGGATATTACAGAAATGGTAAGTATAGTTTTGCGAATGTTCTATGTAAATATGTGTATGATTTATGAGATCAGTGGGAATATATGAAGAATGCTTTGAGAAAGGAAAACAGGGTAAGAAAACAATAAAACATGATGCTAAAAGTATAAGGTATGATCTTTATGTAAAGTATATATATTTTATATTTATTTGTATTACTAAGCTCTCGGGCTTAGCGCGGTGGTGTAATCGCGCAGGTGGTTATGTGGTTGATCTGGAAGTCCAGCTGTTATGCCACGAGAAGGGTAAGAGTGTCTCGAGACCAACTAGAACGTGATGCATACATGTGTGACTTTAATTATGTTGTATTTTTTATAAGAATAATGATTTTTGTAAATGCTCTTTAAATTAATGCAATATTGCTTAAACTTGGATAAAGGTTTTTAATTGGAAACGAAAAGTGACATTCTTATACTTTATATACGTATTGTATGTATACTTGGTATATGTATAGTACTTATATAGAGTATGGGGGTGTTACAATTATTTTGGTATCAGAGCTTAGGTTCGAGATTCCCGGCCTAAGTGAAATTTAAAAAAAAAATTTTTGAAGAGTTTAAATAGAATTAAAAAGGAAGAGTTTTGAAATGCAATTGGTGATACATGCATATGCATTCACATCTAGGTTGGTCTCGAACGTGGCATTATGTGATTTGTGATGTATCTGAATTACATAAGATAGATGATAGTGCGTAAATGAGGTTTTATATGAAAGCAAATTTTGAAATGTTGATAATTGAAAGGTGATTGCAATATAAAAGAATGATATGGAATTTATAAGTAAAAAGTTTGATTATTGACATGTGTTTGACATATAAAGAAATGGCTAGAAGAATAAAGTTGGAAATGAGTTAAAAACAAAATTAAGATTAAAGTATGTAATCTTTCCTCTACTATTTGAACCTCTTTCTAATAAACTTTATGTTTGGATTTCTAGAAAGAGGAAATATTGTTGGATGGGTAATATGGAAAGATATATTATTTAAATGAAAATAGTACGGTGAATTATTGAATGAGTTGATTGGTATAGATTAAGTGTGATAATTTAAGGTGTGGATATGAAAAAGTTAAGGTTTTGTTTAAAAGGAAAAAGAGATGATGTTGGTTAAGTATAAAGAGATATTGGTGTTGTTGTATTGTTATTTTAATGCAAACATGGTGATTTCAATGTTAGCAATGTGATATGTTTGAATATTGTAAAAGCTCATGTAAATGATGGTAATATGTGATATTTAGAGTTTTGGAATGAGCTTAGTAATGGTGAAACATATATGTTTTGATGTTGCTTTGTGGTATATACATATAATATGTTTTAAAGTTGATATTAAGAGAATGAGATGAATAAATTGAAGTTTAAGGAAACTAGTAAGTTGAAAATCTATAGTTTTAATGGAATGTGGATAAAGATCATTTAGATATTGATAGTTTAATGTATTTAATACATGAGATATATGAAATGAATAGTAGTGCACATGAAAGTATTAAGAATTGGGGGATGAGATTGATAGTAGGAAAATTTGGTTTGAAATAAAAGAAAAGAAAAGGAATTGAGCAAATGAAAATGAGTTACTTTAAGTAATTTGATTGGAAAGGATGAAAATGAATATGAAAGATATGTTAAAGGTATTTAAAGATAAATGTGAGAGAGATATCACATTGGAAATGTGATTAAGATCTTTGTGAAATAATATTATAAGTAGAGTGTATATATTTATTGAAGTTAATGAATAACTTAAGTTATGTTAAAAGAATGAGAATGATAATAGTCAAAGCAAAGTGATAAATATTAAATTTGTATAAACTATATGCAAAAGAGAAATTTAATAAATTGCATAATTATGTGTATATAAATAAAGGATATGTAAAAGGAATTTTCGACATGAATGTAATGAATATATGTAAGAAAGGTGGGAAGAGAGTCACATTATGAATATGTGTATATAATATGTTTATTATTTTATACCATTGTATGTTTAATGGTATTAGAAATGAGATTGCATATAGTAGTGGATCTAATAGAGATTAAATTTTCGTAGAATAGATTATGTGATGAAATAGAAAATGAGAATGGATTTGGGTGATATTGAACAGTGGAATTGTTATGGCAATAACTAAATGAGGCGATCATAAGATGTTTTGGAACTCAAAGTATTTGTGTGTAGAAAAATTTTATGTATAAGTGTATAATAAGAAATTGTAAGAAAAGACTAATGTATTGAAAATTTTTTAGAAAAGATGGATTGGAAATGGAGTAATGAATAAAACTTGTGTAAGATTTGTATATGATTGAAAGTTGGCGTAGAAAATGTTAAAGATAATATTATTGAACATGAGTTAGGTTAATGATGATCAAATAATCAAAAGCAAACTGTTTTGAGATGAAATTTAAAATGTGTTAACTCTTGGTGTAATAAAAGTTTGGAGAATATATATATATATATATATAATTTTTGTGATACAATCTAGCCTTATAATCGTAAAGGCTGGAAATCAAATAATAGAAGAACAATATTGATTTACAAACCCCAGGCGTGATTGTTAATATATTATGGTAATATGATTTGGTTAGTGTGACTAGTTGATTAGTTTTATTATCTTCAGATTTAGAACTGAGATGATATAACTGTAGTACAGTTTTGGTGAGATTGATAACTATATTTCCAGAAACATGGTTAAAAGATATGATTGGTGAAGTTATATCTTATAATTTCTATGTTTAAAAAAAAATTTAATTATAATTATGAGAGGTAACGCAAGGGAAGAGAATTGTGATAAGGTTTTCAGCTATGAATTATGTGATAGAAAAATAATTATATAAATATAGTAATAATATGTGAAGTGAAGAAATAATAAAAGGAAATGATATGATTGAAACATGTCTAGATGATATGATTGAATAATAAGATGTTCAATATAATTGATGATATATGTGTATACTATCTTGATGTGATGAGAAACCATGATTGTTGGCAATGATGTTGGAAATGAATTATAATTGAGGTAGAATGCTTAATTGATTATGAGAAATGAATTGTGAAAAGATAAATGAACGGACTTGTCTGCCTCCTGCAGAACCATGCGGACCCATTGTGTTGGGCAACCGAACTTGGACTACCGATCTGGTTGGGGAAAAGTTCGTTTATGAAGCCATAGTGGTTGGCTATACTGATAAACTTTGAATGAGTATGAGAAATGATAATATAATTATTGAAATAATGAAATGTATATTTATAAGCATGATTCTTATTGATTGAATTTATGAATATTAAAAGATTAGAATGTGAATATAAATTTGACCTAATGAAATTAGGTTATATATATATATATATATTGTGTGAAATCCAATGATAAATTTCGATAAGTTAACTGTTAGATTGAATCGAATAAGGTTTAAATGTTAGTATATTGTGATAGATAGATCGATTGATCTGGATTTCGCTAAAGTTGCGAGTCAATATTGAGATTTGATACGTACAGTTGTACTGGGAGTGTAAAATTTAAATAGTAATATGTATGATGTAATATTCTGGCCTATGAATAAACATAAATAAATTGAATTATATCATTTGTTCATGATGAGAAAAAGGGAAATGTTGTTTATCTGTTAAGTAAGTTTAAAGGTATTGTACTAATAATTATATTACGTGAGAAGCAAGCTAAAGAAAGTAAGGATATTGTTATCCATTGAGGTTTGGTAAATGTTTATTTTGAAAGTGATTGTAAGAATGGAATAAACAATGCTAAGATATTAATTAATGATTTTTGAGGTTAAAGTTAAGGAAATATCTCTAAAGAGATAAAGTGATAATCTGACTCTAGTACAAAGATAAAGGTCATTAGAGATGTTATGAGTTATCTTGATTGCTTTGTTGAGAAAGTAATAAGATGCAAAGATATATATATATACCTATACAATGATGAATTATGAATTTCAGAGAAGATGAGTATCTCTAAGGGGGAGAGTAGAAGTTATGAGATTTGATGAAATTATAGTGTAAGAATACGATTGTTTTCATATGAAAATTAAAATGGTGATTTGTTTTAAATGGGTTGTTGTGGTGCTGGATAATTTCGAGGAAGAAATTATTTAAGGGGGAGAGAATTGTAATATCCCCATATATGCCCTAGAAGTTTTGAATGTTGTTGTTGTTGTTGATGTTGTTGTTGTTGTTGTTTTAAATGGGATTGAATGTATATGTTGATTTGAAAGAAAAAAAGGAATTGGAAAGTGAATGCTTATGTATATGTGTTTTGGGAGAAAAGAGGGTTTAGAGAGAAATGTATATGTTGTTTATATGATAATATATATAACATATAAGTTGGTCAAGGGAGAGTCAATGCAAGAAGATATTTTCATTTGTGATAGGTGAAATTACTTATATGGGCATATAAGAGACAAGAGGTTAGTTAAATGGATAAGGGTATATAGGTAATTGTTTGGTTAAAAACTCTTGGTGGAGATTTAAAGAAGAATTGACTTTGTTTTCTTCATGATTTCTTCTTCTCCATTGTTGGCTGGCTCCTCCATAGACAAAGGAAAGCAAGAGACAAAGAGAAGATCTTGAAGAGTTAAGCTCAAATTGAAGGAAGATTAAGTGATCAAGTGATGATTCAAGAAGTTTATAACTAAGGTAAGTTCTTTTCTTTGATTTCTTTTATTCTTTTGAAGTGGTATTTGAAGTTAATTAGGGTTTGTTGATTTGATGATGAGATGTGTTTGTAATGTGTTTTCAAGTTTTAAATTTGGTTTTAAGTTAAGAGTTTAAATAGGTGGTGTTGTTGAAAGTGGTGGATGTTGATTTTGGAAGATGGAGAAGGATGTTGGTTTTAGGGTTTTGAGATAGTATGTGTTTAAATGTTTTGTGGATGTGTTTTAATAAGGTGAATATTGTGATAAACATGTAGAATTTGTGTTTAGAACATTGATTCCATTCATTTGAACCATGCTATTTTGTGTATGATGAGTTTGAGTGCAATTAGAGGAGACTTGTGTATGTTAGGGTTTCAATCCATGAGTGACACGGCCAAAAGCAAGGAGAGACACGGCCAATTCATGAGAGACACGGCCAAGTCAAGGGAATTTTGGCCGTGTTGGGTGGATTTTGAGGAGACACGGCCGTGTTCTATGCCAGTGTTGGTCGCTGCCAATTTGTTTTGAGAGACACGGCCACAAGCTTGGCCGTGTCCTGTGCCCGTGTTTGCTACTGAAGTGTTGGATTGAGAGACATGGCCACAAGCTTGGCCGTGTCCCTTGGGTGTGTTGGTTACTGTGTTTGGTTTTTGTTCTTCTTAAATGATTGGAATTGAACTTACATTTGATAATGCATATGATATTATATGAACAAGGTTATGTACTATGCATTGTAAGTCTTGTGAATGGTGATGTGTTATATGAATAATGTATTTGAAATGTGATACTAATGATGCGATATGTATAATGTGAGTGATATGATGGGGTAATTGATTATGTATACTCGAATAATGAAAGGTTATAACATAAATTGAGATATGAGGCCATTGTGATTGGCAATGATAATTCAAATGACATGTGAAGCCATTGTTATTGGCTATGATGATTCAAATGACATGTGAAGCCATTGTTATTAGTTATGATAATTCAATTGAGAATGAAATTGATAAATGAATTGTATAGCTAATGTGTTATTCCATTTTCAGAGTTTGTTATTGGTGGCATGCCTAATATGAGTAACAATCTCTTGAAGTTAGGTTGGACTTGATCCTTGAAGCCAAGTTGGGTTGAAGTTTAACATGTTTTACTCCCCTTGAAGCTTGGTTGGGTCAAATCCTTGAAGCCTAATTGAGATGTTACAACCCTTGAAGCTAGGTTGGATTGGTTCTTGAAGCCAAGTTGGGTTGATACTTAGCATGCTTTGTTCCCCTTGAAGCTTGGTTGAACCTAAATCCTTGAAGCCTAGTTGGGATAATGATAAATGTGATGATTAAACCAAAGCATTAACTCTGATAATGGAATGGCATGTTAGTGTTTTGTTTGGGCCCGAGTCTGTCTTTGTTGTTAATGTGATATCCAAATGTTGAACTAAATGAGTAATGAGATCTATGGTTGCTTTTGTTGGAAGTGTGTTTCATGATTGATAAATTTGTGAATAAAATAATGTTATGAAGTATGATTTGGTAATGTGTGTAATGATATATTGAAAATGAATATGGCTTGAGGAGTTTTGTTGAGATATGAGTTTATGAGAATATAGTATGATGTGTAAAATGTTTATGAATGTGGAATTTGCGAGAATTGTTCTCATGAAGGTTTGGATAGATCATTGAATAGTGATTTGTTAAAATGATGTATATGTATCTGTATATGAGATAGAAATGGTAAGTATAGTTTTGCGAATGTTCTATGTAAATATGTGTATGATTTATGAGATCAGTGGGAATATATGAAGAATGCTTTGAGAAAGGAAAACAGGGTAAGAAAACAATAAAACATGATGCTAAAAGTATAAGGTATGATCTTTATGTAAAGTATATATATTTTATATTTATTTGTATTACTAAGCTCTCGGGCTTAGCGCGGTGGTGTAATCGCGCAGGTGGTTATGTGGTTGATCTGGAAGTCCAGCTGTTATGCCACGAGAAGGGTAAGAGTGTCTCGAGACCAACTAGAAGGTGATGCATACATGTGTGACTTTAATTATGTTGTATTTTTTATAAGAATAATGATTTTTGTAAATGCTCTTTAAATTAATGCAATATTGCTTAAACTTGGATAAAGGTTTTTAATTGGAAACGAAAAGTGACATTCTTATACTTTATATACGTATTGTATGTATACTTGGTATATGTATAGTACTTATATAGAGTATGGGGGTGTTACAAATGTATACTTTTATTTATATATTAAAGTATATTAAAATATTTTTCTTATAATAATGAAATTTTTAAATGGTAAAGAAGTTAACATTCTTATATTCTGTATGCGTATTTTACATATATAAAATATATATATTATACGTATATAGGGTATAAGGGTATTACATACTGAGTATAGCATCATGAGAAAAGTGACCTTGACATTTTTTTGTGAAAAATCACCCAATGAACATTTTGGCTTCCTTAGCGGGTCAAAACAGTGATCGGACGAGGTCTCACAAATACAAAATATAATTTATATTATATTTGACCTATTGTTCAACAATATTTTATTCTATAATAAAAATTGAAACTTGTATCATTAAATTATTGTAGAAATAAAAAGATGAAAAAAACATCAAATTGTATTTTTTGCATAATAAATTAAACATATATTTAATATATACCAAGTATACATAACGTGTTGAAGCTTTTAATGTAATGTCTAAAATTTTTAAGCAATGACTTTTTGAAATATATATATATATATATATATATATGACTATGTATAATGATGAGAGTGACCCAGATATTTGAAATAAATAAAATAATGGAGTTAGTTAAGTTTTAAAAAGTTAAAAGTTAAATCCGGATATGAGCAAAATCATATTTTTGAAAGAAAAAAAATTTAAGTAGTGAAACTTTACAAAAATGCCCTTTTAACTCTAGAATTGGATTTTTATTGAAATTAGAATGAGAGATATGGATAATGGAGTTTTAAATTAACTAAAAAAATTATTTTTATGATTTTACAGAATTAAAAGTTGAATTTAGAAATAATTAAGAGAGTGAATGTACTAAAATTATAGTAAGCATACCTTATATGATCAAAATTCTAAATAATATATAAATATGTAAGTACGTAGAAATTTCCATCATCTTCCTCCATTCAAGACCAAATTCCTCTTCTTCCACCATAGCCATATTTCCTTTCTTTCTCCTTCTTCTATTAACATAGCTAAAAATCAAAGGAAATTCACATACAACTCAAAAATTTTAGTAGAATTCATTAGAATAGGTTAGAAACACTAAAATCACCACCAAAAATTCAAGGAAAATTGAGGAAGAAAGAAAAAGTGCTACTTTGTAAAGAGGTTTGTGATTGATTGTTCATAAGTTGCAACTATGTGAGTTTATTTCACTACTTTGATTGAATTTTTGTGATGAACTTTGTTAATTGTATTTGTAGAGAGAGAAATTTAGAGTATGGAAATACATGAAGAGAAAATTTATCAAAATCCATTTTTGAATAAATTTAAGTGTATATGTATAGTTTTTAGCTTGAAATTATGTTTAAAATAACTTTTGATTCATAAAATATTCAATTTAGGGTTATAGAAAGTTTAGGGTTTAGAATTTATTTTTGAACTAGTTAATGAAATAACTAATTATAAATTCATAAATGGATGGAAATAAGTGTATTTATGAAGTTGTTAACTTAAAATTATGGTTAAAATAATTTTTTATTCTTGAAAGTTCTAAATTAATTTTTTATTCCTGAGCACTGAACCGAGCTCCTCAATAGAAGAGCTATAGTCATTCATCAACCTTTGAGTGTTAGTTTGGTAACTTTTAAGTGATAGTTCGGTATTTCTATCCTCAATATAACTGAACTTTAGATTCATTACTGCCGAGCTTTAGACTCAGCCAACAAGATTTTGACACGTCCAAAAAACTCGTTGATATATAAATAAAGGTGGATCACCACAGGTAAATCTATCCTTTTCACAATTGAGAAAGCTCATTTTTTTGCTAAGATAGAACAATTATAACTTATGTATCGGAGTCTCCCCACTAGAACTCGATCCACTAGTCTCTTATTTTACAGGTCACAGGTCAATTAGTGAAGAACCCGAACTTCAACCCAAGAATAAGTCCTAAAAGTCCATCTCGTCATCAATATGTATAGTTAAAGTAAAGAAAATTGGATAATAAAGAAAGAAAGTGCTTTCTTTTCAAAGAATTGTTATTGTTCTTTTAAAAAAATGACAATAGAGTGACATAAAAATTGTATGTTTGATTGAAAATGAAAGAGAATTGAATTGTCAAAACTGTACTGATATTAAACCTATCTTTTGTATTGAATGGCAAGCCAAAAAGTGAACGTTCATAGTGTTAGTGGACACATTGTTTTACCAGTGATAATAGGTATTCATGCCATTAGATGACACCTTGTATCACCGGTGATAGTGGTTATTTATGCCATCAGTGGGCCATTAGCCATATTCTCTGTAGTTGGCATTTACTTGCTATTAGTAACTCGTTATTCGAACATATGATTTAAATATCCAATATGTGTGGGCAAAACAAATGAAACTTACTAAGATAAGTGAATTGTTCAAAGTGGTTAATTATTATCAATTTTATTAAATATTAAATTTATTTATGTCATAATGAGTTAACTTTCATTTTAAAAATTTATTCACATGTCTTATTGGTATTTTAAGGTAATACTTTTTATTTGATAATTTAAAGTGATGCTTCTTATTTGATATTTTAAAATGATGATTCTATTTTGTTTATATGAAAATTTAATATTATTTTTCTTATATTATAATTTTTTGCAAACTATGAATATAGCTTAATGCGTAATATCCCAAACTATACCCTAAAATTTTTGGAATACTTTTTGTTGTATTTGGATTAAATGTTATAATTGTATATATGTTTAAGTAGGAAGATAAGAAAGGAAAAGAGAAGAGTGTATATGTTGCATATATAGAGATATATACAACATATACAAGTCAACTTATTAGTTGGTCAAATGAGAGGTTATTGGCTATTTTATAAAATGGAAATTTAATTAAATTAAGTGGAAGTGGATATTTATATATTTTATTATTAAAATTGCTTGGTTGAGATTCAAAGAGAAAATTGGGTGGTTAAGAGTGGTTATTAAGGTTGACTTTGCTCTTCTTTCTTCATCTTCTTCTTCTTTCTTTGTTTTGGCCGGCCATCACCATAGCAAGAGAGGAGAGAGAGATTTTGATCATCCAAACTCAAGATTTGAAGGTGTTTTAAGTGATCAAGTTGGAATTCTTAGGAGTTCTCATCACTTTTGGTAAGTTTTCATCTTGATTCTTTGGTTTTCTTTTGAGTTTGTGAATTGAGCTTGGTATATGGTTGTTGTTGATATGTATGTATAATTGTGGTGTATTTGAGAGTGTTTGGTCTTATTGGTGTTGATTTTGGGTTTGGTTTGAAGGAAAGAGTTAAGTTTGGTGATGAAAAGCAAGTGATGTGTATTGTGTATGTGTTGAGTTATGATGATGATTGTGATTGGTGTTTGATGCATGAAATAGAATTGTTTTGATGTTATGCAAGTTTAGTATGGTTTATGGATGGTTTTGGGTAAGTTTGTTTGGAGTGAAAGATGCTAAAAGAAAGAGGTTTGTTAGATGTGATGTTGTTGTTGCTGGAATCAGGATTTTTGGCTTGACACGCCCATGAGCACGGCCAAGTTTTTGGGCATGTCAATAGTTCTGTTTTCTGGATGGGTGACATGCCCATGTCACTAAGCGTATCACAGCTTCTGTGTTGGAGTAGTATTGACACATCCAGTGACACGCCCATGTCACTGAGCGTGTCGTAGCCACTGTGTTGAGGGAGGATTGACACAACCAGTGACACACCCATGTCACTAAGCGTGTCATAGCTACTGTGTTGAGGGAGGATTGACATGTGCAGTGACATGCCCATGTCACTGAATGTGTCAAAGCTTCTGAATAGTGATTTAAGGCACGGTCAGGGACACGCTCGTGTTGTTGAGCGTGTCATGTGTAGAGTTTGCCCTAGTTGGTTCTTATCCATATTATCTCATGTGTATTTCTAAGTGAGTGTGTATGATCACCTTTGGATTAGGTTTTAAAGAGATTGAGTTGCCCTAATCCAAGTGTTGAAGGATTCTTGGAAGAGGAGTTTAGATTGGTGTGAGTTTCTCTTGAGGTAAGTACAAACCCTACATTATTGCATACATTTATATGACTTTGGAACTTAACACATTTGGTTGTAAATGTGTTAAGTAATCTATCATATTATTGATACAATTGATTAATGCTATGAATTGCATAATGTGAAAAATATAATGATCATTCAAAATGTATGTACAATGCAATTGGTTGTGTATACCCTAATGATGAGATGTGAAGCCATTGTTGTTGGCTATAATGATGCAAATGAAATAATTGGGCATGTTGCCTAGATGATTATGAGAAAATGAAAATGGAATTAAGAATGAAAGAATTATGTGCCTAGTATGTTATTCAATTTTCAGAGTTTTGTTATTGGTGGCATGCCTAAAAGTAACAATCCCTTGAAGTTGGGTTGGGCTTGGTCCTTGAAGCCAAGTTGGGTTGAAGTTTAGCATGCTTAACTCCCCTTGAAGCTTGGTTGGGCCTAATCCTTAAAGCCTAGTTGGGACGTTACATATGAGATGTTTCTCATTGTGATAATGAATCACCTAAGGGCTTGATAAATGTGATTATTGAACCAAAGCATTAACTCTGGAATTTTAATGACATATTAGTTTCTTTTGGGCCCATGCTTGTCTTTGTTTAAATATGAATCATGAATGATGAAACAAATGAATAATATAATTTAATGTAAGGTTTTGAAATATGATATTCTTGTGGATTGTTTATAATATTGGAAAGTGTGACATTTGCACTACATTAAAGCATATTGTTATCATGGTTTGTACCACTAAGCCGTTGGCTTGGCGTGATTGTGGTTCATCGCGCAGGTGACAGGGTAGATCTGGTTGAACCGGAGAGTTCAGCTAGACTGAGTCGAGTCTAGGCTTGTGAAGTGTTGATTGTGGACTTCAAGATCAGAGACAAACTGCCAAGCATGTATAAACTTTATATTTTGTAAATATTAATTTTGATATATATATATATATGTATATACCACTACATTTTCCTCTGCTTAATAAATAAATGTTTTATCTATTATGTTTTACAATATAACTTAAATGTTTTAAGTTTTCTTATATTGTTAAATTGAAAGATTGGTTTGCTTTAAAATAAACCGTAACATTCCTGTATTCGGTATACATATATTACAGGGGTGGTTGTATGTAGTGTGCGTATATGGGGTATAGGGGTATTACATAACATGTTAGATTTATTTCTGATGCGAATATCAAACAATAGAATAGATCCAACAGAGTGAGATATTAAAGCTTCAAGATTAACTGCATCACTATAGGTGTTAATGAAGGATTTGTACTATGTATTTTATTTTGTTCACATAACAATATTGTAACTATAATGATAGTTGTATAATTATGGTTAACTTAGAGTATTGTATACTTTATAATTATGGTTTGGGTAAATTTTATAGTAAAATATATTGGTTATGGAAAAATGTTTAATGTGCCAACATATTGGTAAAACCAAAGATTATTGAATTAAATTATGAATTATAAATGGTGGATTGTTGAAATTGGAGTGGAGGTTGGAATGAATGAAGTATTAGGAGTGATTTTCTTCTGCAGGTTGTGCTTTTCAATGGAGAAGATGTTGAAAATGCCAAATTTTATGGGAGACTCTTCCGAAATTTTTATTGACATTAGCTTTAATGTTTATCTAAAATTGAATGAATAAGTATATAGACATTGTGTGACATTTCTGGATAGTTCTTAATATGATTGTCAAGGGGTGTTACATTTAATAGTTTGTTTTGTAATAAAATTTGAATATTGTATTATTGAATTATTTTAAAAAAAAAGAAAAATTATCAAATTTACAATTTGAGTATAATAAACTTAATATAAAGTAGACATAAATTTGTTGTAACTTTTTAATATTTAATGCCGTCTGATAAAAAAAATCTAATATATTAAATAAAATTTTTTGAGACTAAAAATTATAGCATTAAACGTCTTGTAAAAAAGCTCAATCTAAAAGGAATAATTACACCCGTCACTATTTTTTAAAAATTTTCTTTTTTACCAGGAGCTTTTTTATTATTTATAAAAGAACCTTTATTTTTGTTTTTTTACCAAATTTTCAAAATTTCTTTTAAAATTATCAAAATCAACTCTATTTCTTTATTTTTCTTTCTTTCCACAAATCTCAACTCAAAGCATCATCTAGCCTCGCTTGAGCATAGTCTCTCTCAGTCCTACCATTGGCATCATTTCATACGTTACTTTTCTTAGGTCTCCATAATCATATACGATGCTGATGAAATCCCTTTGGTTGGAGGCGACATAGTAGGTTACATGTGTAGATCGCCACTTATAAAGAAAATGGCTCAATTTTTCTAATGGATTTCTCTCCATAGGGTTGGCAATGGAGCTGGGCGCGGGAGCACTCCCCATCCCAATCCCGCCCTGTCCCCGTTATACAAATGGGTGGATATTTTCCCCTATAGCCGCCCCTAATTTTTTTATTTTTTAAAATTAAATTTTAAAAATATAAAAAATAATAATTTATTATAATTTTACACTTAATAAAATAATAATACAATAAATATATGCAATACAATTTAAAAAAAAACTATAAAAATAAAATAAAATACATCAAAATAAATTTATTTTGTATGTACAAATAATTCAAATACAATATATATTATATAATATATGTAAAAAATAACAAATAAAATAAAAAATATATAATAATATATAATGTGTATAGTATAATATATATGTTATATGTATATAATGTATATAAAATGAGTATATAATAAATTTATAGTATGAATATAGTATATACATATTATGAATTTTTTTGGGTCCTCGCAGGGATGGGGATGGGGATCTCGCCCTGCCCAACGGGGAGAAATTTCTCCCTATCTCCATCCCCACAGAAAATTTTTTTAAAAAATTTCCGCCCCGTTCAGGGTAAATCGCCTCGGGAGGTAGGAATTCCCCGCCCCATTGCCAATTTTACCTCTCCAACATTAACATCTTTCAAAACCGTGACCTATGAGATGATGAGTATGTGGTTAATGTTTTCAGCAAAGGTGCAAGGATGGGTGAGATGGCTAGAATGGAGAAATTGAGAGTGTAAACATATTTTATTAATAATAATTTTGTATAATTTTTCTTAAATTTTATTTCTTTGGGCAAATGTTTTGAAAAATATAGTGTAATTAATTATATGTTAGATATAATGCACTTTCTCATTTTTCGTTAATGTTTGAGGATATGAACTAAGAATTTTTGTTTAATAAACTGTTTATATACTAAGAATAAATTCTATATATTTATACAATAAATTGGTGTGTATTTTTATTTTTTGTGATATATAATTATTAGTATATATTTATAGTACATTAAAAAATTATTAATTTTGTAGTTTGTGTCTAATAAATCCTCTCAATATATACTTGGTATAAACCCAATGTCTATTAAGTATAAATTTATTATAGCTTTTTTTTTATTTATATTTGATGTTTTTTGATAAAAAAAATTAAGTATTTTTGAAAAGAGGAATTTATATAGTTTACGTCAATTTGATACTCGTTTCAAAAGTATGATTGCTGACTTTTTTTTTTCAATTTTACAAAAGTTAGGCTTTTTGCTTTTTACTTATAATTTTTATTTTGAAAAAATTACAACATATATTATATTTTAAATTTTATTTTAAATTTTACTATTCTTACTTTTTTTTTCACTTTTAACATTTTATTTTTTCAATTTTAATCTTTTTTATATTATCTTTTTACAAAAATACGGTCTTGTATTTTTTTTTTCTTCTACTTCATCCACTTAGGTTGCTATTATCATTGCATTTGGTTAATTAAATGTATAAAATAATTTTAATATAAGGGTATCATAAATAAATATATAAATTCTTGGATTTTGCCACTCTATTATTATATTATTTAATGTATATTTTAATATTTTTTCTATAACTATTGGAAGGTTTCTTTGTGACACTGCTTTAATTTAATTATTTTTATTTTATTTTATTTAACTTTTCAAGAGCATCCATTTAAGAGCCTTCTCATCATCTTCTTCTCTAGAAGATCTTGAAAAAACATCCACGGCTACATTATATATATTTTTTTCATTTTATTCTACTTTTGTTTATGAAGTATTTGGAAAAAAATTTACAAATCATTGTAATTGTAATAATTTTTTATTTTTAATTTTTGGTTGTTTGATTGTAATTTTTTTTTGTTTTTTTAATTTAAAAGTAATAATTGAGATTTTTTTTTATTTTTCGATGTAAATGCACATTATATGTTCTATAAAATACTTCAAATTAATAATTTTTATAATTTTTCATCATTTGCAGGTATATATTAATATATATTAGTATATGTTGATATATGTGAGTATATATTATATATATTTTAACAGTATATATTGGTATGTGTTTATATATGTCAGTATATATTACATATATTTTAATAGTATATATTAATATATGTTGATATCTGACGGTATTTAGTAGTATATATTGATATATATCGGTATATATTATATAAATTTTAACAGTAAATATTATTATATATTGATATATGTTGATATATATTACACATAAAATTATATTTTTATAATTTTAAATTAAAAAAAAAATTTAAATGATTTTTATAGTATACGTTAAAATTATTTTTAAAAATATAAATCAAATAAATTAAATTGATATAAATAAAAATTTATATTTTATTTTTAAAATGAGAATATATGTGGATATATATGGGTATTTACTACATAAAAATAGAAACTTAATATAAATATTTTAATTTAATATTTTAAAATTTTTATTTTTAAAATTAAAAGATGAAAAAAAAATATGGCACTATTTATGTTTTGTAAACAAACAGTGGCCAAAAGTTCAAAACCTTTATGAACAAGGAGGATACATGATTATATATTTTTTAAAGATAATAGATTTATGTAATTATAGTTATAATATACATATAAATACTAATATATATAAGAGCTGTATATTAATATCCTTTCTCTACGATAATAAATGTATGTAGTTAATAGGTATATGTAGTTATATGCAATATATATTTTCATTACTAAGATATTACACTTGCATATTGACATTTTTTTAAAAGATAATATATATGTAGTTATAGTGATAATATACCTACAAATACTAATATATAATAATTGCATACTGATATTATTTTTTCAAAATAATAGGTATCTATAGTTATATGCTATATATACCTTCATTTACTAACATATTACAACTGCATATTTATATTTTTTAAAGACAATAGATATATATATAGTTATAATATACCTACAAATACTAATATATAATAACTGCATACTGATATTTTTTTTTCAAGATAATAGGTACATGTAGATATATGCTATATATTGATATTTTTTTAAGATAATAGATATATGTAATTATAATTAATACATACCTAAATATAATAATATATAACAGCTGCATACTGATATTTTTTCTCTATGACAATAAGTATATCTATGTACATGCTAAATATGCTTTCACATACTAAGATATTACAATTGCATTAAGTCATTAATTATTTTTTGAAAGACAATATATGTATATATATATAATTATAGTTATCATATACCCACAAATACTAAAATATAAGAGCTATATACTGATATTCTTTCTTCAAGATGATATATATATGAAGGTATATGGTACATATATCTTCATATACTAAAATAAAAAAAAATATTTTTTTCGTTTGTAATGCAATAACTAGATATATAAAAAAATATATTTTTTTCATTTGTAATGCAATAACTAGATATATATATACATCATGTTGCATATATGTAGATATCTGTCGGTATATGTTGGTATATATTATATATACTTTAATTAAAGAATAACAATATATATTGATATATATCGGTATATGTTAGATATATTTTAACTGAAGAATAATAATATATATGAGTATATGTCTGTATATGGTAGATATACTTCGGTAAATAACTATTTTATAATTTATTTATATATGAGTATATGTTACATATAACTAGATATATATGGGTATATATTACAAAAGAATAACAATATATTACATATATGTGGGTATATATCAGTATATGTTTGTATATATCGTATATAATAACATATACTTGTTAAAAATTAAAATAAAAAAAGTATAAAAGTGATATATGTTTAGTTATATGTTATCTACAACAATATATACTTGTTAAATTTTAAAAAAATAAGAGTATAAAAATAATATTTATTTAGTTACATGTCGATATATGTTATATATAATATCGTATAATTGTTAAAATTTAAAAGAATAAGAGTACAAAAGTGATATATGTTTAGTCATATGTCATTATATGTTATATATAATAATATATACTTGTTAAAATTTTAAATAATAAGAGTATAAAACTATTATATTTTTAGTTATATGCTAATATATTATATATAACAACATATATGTGTTAAATTAAAAAAAAAAGAGTATAAAGCTATTATATATTTAGTTATATAACAATATATGTTACATATAACAATGTATACATATTAAAATTAAAAGAATAAGAGTATAAAAGCGATATATGTTTAGTTATATCTTGTTATATGTTACATATAATAACATATACTCGTTAAATTTTTAAAAAATAAGAATATAAAAATAATATATGTTTACTTATATGCTGGTATATGTTATATATAATAACATATACTTGTTAAAATTTAAAAAGATATCAGTATAAAAATGATATATATTTGGTTATGTGTCGTTATATATTATATGTAACAACATATACTTGTTAAAATTTAAAAGAATAACAGTGTAAAAATAATATATGTTTAGTTATATGTCGATATATGCTACATATAATAATATATACACGTTAAACTTTAAAAATAATAATAATGTAAAAGTGATATATGTTTAGTTATATATTAGTATATATTACATCTAATAATATATACTTATCAAATTTAAAAAAAAAATAACAGTATAAAAGTGATATATGTTGTATATAGAAAAATATATTTTAGTTATAGAATAACAATATATATAGATATATGTCAATATATATCGGTATATATTTAGTTATATGTGAAATATAATATGTATAATTAAATACACGTGCATTAAAGTATGAATTATGTTATTTATTAAAAAATATTTTAAAGTAATTTTTATAGTACCTGTTGAAATTATTTAAAAAAATAAATTTATTGAATTTGTTAATTTGAATATAAGTTTATCTAACAATATATATCTTATATATATTTAAATTTTATTTAAAATTTAAGTAATTTTATTTGATAATAAATTTTATACAGTATTTTTTTAAATAATAATATTATATTAATTATTTTCATTAAGTGTGATCAAAACTTCTATAATTCCATACATTTGCATTTGACCAAAATGACACACCGTATATGAATCCTACTAATTTGTACCAATGATGCACTTTTTAGCCTAATTTATTCTTTTGGTCTAAACTACCGTATTTTTGCAATCAAATCTTGTCTTCAACGTAAAATTGAAAATTTTTTTCTGACACCATAAAATTGAAAATGTTTTTATTTTTAGGTTAGTTTTGTAAATATCTTTTTTTTTATTTATAAATAAATTTTTTATTGTCATATTTTTATTATACATACATAAAAAATAAAAATATATATAAAATATATATAATATATAAAATATAAATACAATAACTAATAATATATGCACAACATATACCAAATATTATCTATACAAAATTTATACAATTTATTTAATATATTTTAACTTTATTTTTTAAAAATTTTATATACACATAACATACACATAATACATATAATTTACATAATACATATATAACATAAATATAACATCTATAATATTTACATAACATACATGTAACATCTACAAAATAAAATTAATATTTTTAATTTTTTTTACATGTACAATGTGTAATATTTATTTAAAAATAAATTTAATATTTTTTATTAATATATTTTAACTTTTTTTAATATTTTTAAGTGTTATTTATAATTAAAATTAAAATTTTTATTTTATAAAAAATAATAAATTTTATTAGTTAAAAATATATTTTACAATATTAATTTGTATTATTTTATTAGAATATATTTATTTAACATTAAAATTTGAAAAAATAAATTTTTATAGTAAAATATTACTTAAAATGAAAGAATATATATTTAAAAAAAATTATTTAAATAAGAAGTGAGGTATTTTTAAAAATTCAACATAAATTTTTATAAAAATATAAATATTTTTTTATATAATTTTTTTTTGAAAAAAAATTTATTTTTATAAGTAATTTTATAAATATCCCTTTTAAAAAAATTTGTTGAGCTTGGTACTTTTATTATATTAATTTTTTTCCGACATATTTATCAGAAGCACAGTTTAAAAATCAAATACAGTACCAAACTAGTCCAAGTCCGAACGTTTAAAAATCAAAATAGCCCGCCAGATCTCGCGCCCCATTTCCAAATCCGTTTCACAAAATCCCCCCAAAAACATTTTCCGCTTCCCGCCCATACCGTTCTCCAGAAAAAAAACCCCTAATCACATGCATAATAAATTAGAAAAATGAGGCATTTCTACGCCCCCCATTGGCTCTCTCCCCTCTTTCTCTCTGTTCTACCCCATCCACTACTTCTTTACTTCATCTACTTTTTATCCATCTCCTCCATCTGCGGTTGCCGAATCACCATTACGATATGGCTGGGAAGCGAAAAACGATAACCCCTTCCGGAGCGTCAGCTTCTTCCAAGAAGTCAAAAAGAGGTGCAGAAGAGGAATTGTTTCCGCTGAATGGTGAAGAGGTGGATGAACAAGGAGCCAAGTTGAGCTCTACTGAAAAGAAATTGAGGGAGAGTGGTAGCGGAACTGATATAAAACCTGATTTTGAAGAGAAATTGAGAAAAAATGAGAGTGGCTCTGGTGGTGATAATGAGGATGATGGCCCTGAAGCTAAATTTATTGGTGATCCTTTCCCTGATGAAGAGGCCAGAAGACGGTGGCCTCATCGATATGTAAACAAGGTAAAAACTTTGTTTTTAATTTGGCTTACAGTGGGCTTTTTGTTTCAAAAACTCTCAATAATGAAAGAAAATCTATTGTTAATATACATTTCTTTTTATTATTTGTTATACAGGCGAATTTATAAAATGATGGTTATTCTTTGTTACGTTAACATACATAGAAAAAAAAACTCTGAAACAAAAAATCAAAAACATAAATGATATCAAAACTCCTTAAAGGTTTCTTATTGATTGGGCTATGTTTTTACCCTGGCAAGCATTGGAGGACCTAAACAGTGATTTATTTTGGTTATTGCAATTCGTTGTGAAATTTTTGCTTTTAACGAGCGGCAAATAAACCTCTGGGAAGTTGAATGTCATCATGTATATGATGGTCCATTGTGAAATAATTTGTTTAAAAATTTGCTTCTTGGTTCGAAGAATAGTTGGTTGTCATCTTTAAACAGGTTTGTTCATAATGTAACTTATGAAGAGCCTAAATTTTATACATGTTATCTTTAGCTAACTTATTCTATAGTATAGCTCTAAATTCAAGTGCGGAGTTATCAAATATGAACACTTGCATAATTCATTTTTGTGCATTTGGATTCTATCTTTTATGTTGTATTATTATACAATCAAATATGAAATGTAGGTGTTGAAAATGAGAAATTTTGATGTGTATGGTAAATGTGCTATTATGCACAGAGCTAATATAAGCATCCTCCAACTGAGTTCGAAATTTTCCAATATTGTTCAGAAATGGTGGCGCAAAGACTGCACTCAGCACAAATTTTGTAAAATGAACTTTCAAAAAGCAGATTTTTCTTTATTAAGGCTTATATATCTCTTAGTAAAAAAGATTCAACCACAAAATTAACCCGCATCACTACTATGCCTTTCAGATCATACTTACCTTCTCATATTTTAATCCATTTACATATGCTTCTCTCTCAAATAAAGTGAAACGTCATTTACCTCCATCGACTTTTTTTATGAAAACTTATAACTAATTTGAATACAAGTTCTCTCCAAGAACATCAGGCAATCAGACTGTAGAACTAACAGACTTGTCTAATAATCTCATCTAACCTTAAGCCAACAAAGGCTAAAAAATGGTTCCTAAAGACACTTGAAAATTAGGAAACCACTTGTACTTTCTAAAAGGTTAGAATTACTACAGTTTCCAAATAGGATTCTCTTATTTTATGTATGCCAGATATTCCTATATGACATATAGATTATAAGTCTTATCATTTTTTATTTTCTAAATTTGGGTTTTCTTTTGTTCTATGTTTGTACTGGTTTTGCATCTAACTCTGTAGTGTCATTCTATATTTGTACTGATGGAAATGTTGGGTCCTCTTGTTTGCTAGTGTCATTGGTATATGTGCTAATAGGTACAACAGGCAAGATACCTATACCTTTGAACAAATTGAGGTAAATATTTTGAATATGTTAATAGGAAAAGTTTATGATATAGGTTTATAACATGATAGGACTATTAAAAGAAAACTATTAGTTTAATTGGATAACTTTTGGATGATTGAATATAAATCATACATTCAAAATAGCATATGATAATTAAATTTTGTTTTAGTAATGTTTAATGCTGATAAGCAAAACAACCATAAGATTACTTGAAACTAATATGTTTCTTCTACTTTCAATACCATTTTTGATGATTTTATTTTTTATTAAATGCCATTATTACTAGTGGCTATATAGTTTTTGTTTTTAATCTTTTATGTTCTAGATTTTGATACTTTTTTTGTTTTTCTTTTATTTATATCTTCCATTATGATGATATTTTACTCTTTTAACTGATTTTGAATCCATCTTTCACTTTTCCAGACAAATAAACATGCAACTAGCTCAAAGGGTTCAAATGTGTGAGTATTTGGACATGTTCTCTCCTTTTTTTTTTACTTGCTTTGTCACTTTCTATTGTTTGATTTTGTTCAATTTGTTATTTAGCAACAAGGATGATTCTCAAGAGATCATTCCAGCTCGCTACCATTATCAACAAGCAGAGGTTGATGGGCGAGTTCTCTACAGTCTTTATGATGATGCTCATGTCAAGGTTAGTTGCTTTTATTTATTTCCCTTCTGGATGAGATTCTCTTGGTTTAAAATGCTCTTGCTTTCATTTTATTTTTTTTAATAGATGAGTCCTTGCTAAGTTTGGTAGACTCTGATTTTGGTTGCTGATGTATTGGTTAAAATTGAGAACTGATCTCATCTTATAAAATGAGAGGAGTAAATTCTACAAAATAAATTTGGTTTTGGGGGAAACTATCGTATTTGTTACTAAAATCTTTCTTTTTCAAATTAGTTAATTTTAGCAACAAGAGTTCTTTCTTTCCCTATTCTCTATATGTTGAAAGATATAAATTAGCATATTTGTATATTGTGATTCTAATGTTTTTGTTAATAATCCTTGCTGTTTATAGTATCCCTCTCTTATTTTCTAGTTGAATACACTTGCTCTTATTGCTAGTGCAGTTAGAGGTTTATGATGGACATAGCCAAACTAATTCAACATCCCTCTCTCACAATCAAAGGCGGGCATTAATTAATTATGAAGATTAGTGATACTACTATCAACAAAGGATATTGTAACTATGGTGAATGCATTTTTCTTGCTTGTCACATACCCAGAATGCGAACTAAGCAGGAGCATGTGAACTAAGCCCAAGGCATGATCCTAGATTGAAGTTCTAGAATTGTGGACACAGGGTGGAGGCATACCAGGCTTAATAATGTCTAAAGACCATTGGATGGCCAGGAAATAGCATTGAATGAGCAGGGGCTAAAAGCTTCTTCTATCTAGTCTTCTCCCATAGTCTCAGAGGAGGGTCAATATGATCCCTTTCATTACTTGGGTTTTAGTTCCAATATGGCTTTATCTTGGATGGCTGTCTGACACATAAGTGCTTTATGTTATGCATTACTATGGCATGATTGTTTGTGTTATAGCCTTTATGATGCAATGGGGTAGTTCAAAGAATATTACATTATTCATTTTTATTGAAACATTATTGTTCCAAACTTGAATACAAGTTATTAAGATTCAAATGTTACTCTACCTTTTCATGTTGAGTTTTAAATGTGAAAAGAATGCTGGTTTGAGTTCTCTGGTCAGTTCAGTTTTGCTGGCGATTTTTGTGTTTAGGCTGCTGATGGAGAGGATAATTATATATGCAAAATTGTGGAGATGTTTGAGGCTACTGACGGGTCTCTGTACTTCACTGCCCAGTGGTTCTACAGAGCCAGGGATACTGTAAGCTGTGATCATATTATATTTCTATCATCTGTTTTTACTTTTTATAATGCAAATGTCAGTTATTTTGTTTTATTTTTACAGTCCATTAAACATGCCTATGACATGGATAAAAAGCGTGTTTTCTTCTCAGAGATTCGGGATGACAATCCATTAGATTGTCTTGTTGAGAAGCTGAATATTGTTAAGGTGCCTTTAAATGTATGGTCACTCTACTCCTTCACTCCCATATGTTTTTGGCTTCTGCAAGTAGATAATTGTTTAAGGTTGTCTAATAGGTGGATCTAGAGGCAAAGAAAGCAACGATTCCTGCTTGTGACTATTACTGTGATATGCTCTACTTACTTCCTTACTCCACCTTTTTAAAATTACCATCAGGTAATTACTTTCTCACTTTACCGTGTGAGTTGAATTAATTTAATTGTACTGGTTTGCAAGTGTCATTTTTTTAAATGTTTTGATTTTTTAAATTGCAGAAAATATAACTGTCAGCAATGGGAGTTCATCTACATTATCTAGTGATAATGATATGAATGAAGTGAAGTCTGCGAATGATGTTTATTGTAAATCAGAGGTGACATTGTTGGATTTGTATTCTGGTTGTGGTGCTATGTCAACAGGCCTGTGCCTTGGTGCCAGTATGTCTGGTTTAAATCTTATTACTGTAAGTTTTTTTTTAAAAATTTTATATTTGTAATTTTGAAAATGTTAAACACAGTTATCTAGACTTATGCACTTTTCATTTAATTTCATTGCTCTAATAACTGGTTCTTTGTTGGAACTGTAGAAATGGGCGGTTGACTTGAACAAATATGCCTGTGAAAGTCTTAAATTAAATCATCCTGAGACAGAGGTATTCTTTCATATTAAGTTTCAATTTTTTATATTGTTCTGTTACAATGGATTTTTTATTCTTAGGTTTGCTTTTATTCAAATCAGGTGAGGAATGAATCTGCAGAGGACTTTTTGTTATTGCTAAAGGAATGGGAGAAACTGTGCATCAGGTTTTTGCTTATAAGTAGTGCTGATCCAGAAAAGCAGCAGTCTTATCCTTTTGATCTGGAAGAAGAAGATAATGATGCTCAAGATGATGATGATGATGTGGATGATGATGGTGAGGTTTTTGAAGTAGCAAAGGTACTTCAAATTTGCTATGGTGATCCAAAAGAGAAAGGGGAGCGTGGATTGTACTTTAAGGTATATAACTTTATAGTACTGGAAAAAATTGAAACCAGTGGGTTATTATTTTGATTTGATATTAGCATTTGCAATGGGGAACAGTGTTTTGCATTTGAGGTTGTATTGAGTGAAAACCTTTTCTTAAATGTCTTGACATGCTTGTTTGATCTGTTAGGAGAACATGAATTGCATTTTAATGTGTGTAATCTTAAACTTAATAGTTTGTGGAAATAAGATGAAATTTGAGCATGGAACAAGGTTTCCAGGTGCAGTCTATAGCATTGTTAATAGTCCAGGTCCTTATCAATTTGGGTCATTGTTCAACTATTCAGTAGGCTAGTGTTTGAGAGATTGATTTTTGTTGTTAGATGGATGTCATATTTATTGGTATTGAATAATAATGTTCAATTTTCATAAAAGTAGATCAGCGAAAAGAAAATGTTTCTCTTTCTTAATTCAGATTCGTTTCAAGTAAGTGCATAAGATATTGTCAGTTCACTTTAGATATGCCTGTTGTACTAATCATCTTTTTCCGCTTTTTTTTTTATTCCTTCAAGTTTTAATTATGCTTCTTTTCATTTACTTATTAAAATTTGCTCCTCTACAGGTTAGCTGGAAGAATTATGGACCAGAATATGATACATGGGAACCGATTGAGGGCTTGGGGTATGCAACAAATATCTGATTTCATGTTTGTGTCTAACGGCTGTTCATTTTTTTGCAAATTATTCTTATACGTAATGTCTTTTCAATAGTAATTGTCAAGTGGCTATAAGGGACTTTGTCACCAGTGGATACAAGTCAAAGATTCTACCACTGCCTGTGAGTCTGCTTCATTGTTTACCAGTTTCTTTTGGACTATATGACATAGATTATTAGTTTCTTTTTATAATGTCTTTGTTTCATTGTTTAGGGTATTGCAGATGTGATATGTGGAGGGCCCCCATGCCAGGGAATTAGTGGATTCAACCGTTTTAGAAACAGAAATAATCCTTTGGAAGATGAAAAGAACAAACAACTCATAGTTTTCATGGATGTTGTGAAGTATTTAAAGCCAAAGTTTGTTTTGATGGAGAATGTTGTAGATCTTCTTAAGTTTGCCGATGGATTTCTGGGGCGATATGCCATGGGTCGGCTTATTGAGATGAATTATCAAACAAGAATTGGCATGTTGGCCGCTGGGGCTTATGGGCTTCCTCAGTTTAGGATGCGTTGTTTTCTTTGGGGTGCCCAACCTACTGAGGTAGCTATTATATCAACTATTCAACTGGGCAATTGTTTTAATTTTCTAACTAAATGTTCACATTCTGCAGAAGTTGCCACGGTACCCACTTCCAACTCATGATGTTATTGTGAGAGGTGTTGTCCCAACTGAGTTTGAGGTATGAGGACCAATATTTAGATGACACATTTGGTAATCTATTATTCGTCTTGATTCAAAACTAAAGCTCATGAAACTCTAATTTTCTTGCAGAGTAATGTTGTTGCTTATGATGAGGGCTGTGCTGCTCAATTGGAAAAGAAGCTATTGTTAGAGGATGCGATTTCTGATCTCTCACCAGTAAATGCTCTTTTGCTGGCATTTAGCTCTTTCATATACTTGTTTTCGCTATGTTTCTCTTTTTTAATGTTTTTAACATTTTGCATTTTGTATGTTTCTTATTTAGGTTGAGAACAATGAGCATTGTGACGAAATGCCTTATGGTAATGATCCTAAAACAGAATTTCAGGAGCAGATTAGACTAAAAAAAGATGGTAAGCAGCAATTAGTCTCACTGCTGAAATTGCATACAAATTATTGTAATCCTTTCATCAATGGATATTCAGATTAAGAAAAATTGTATTCATTCTAGGTTACATGCCTTTGATATATGCCACTGGCATTACTTTTTCTGGAACTCTTGAACTACATATCATTTATTTTATTCTTGGTTTCCTTAATTTTTCCACCCCTTGCTGGTGCAGTCCTGCTCAATAAAACTTGATTGTGAGGGTCTAAAATTTAATTTTTGATCATGCAGGATTGTTGGATTCAAAATCATCAAATTTGCTATATGATCATCGACCACTTGAGCTGAATAATGATGATTATCAACGAGTTTGCCGTATTCCAAAGAAAAAGGTTTGGCATTTTAGTATCATAGTGCAAGCCTTCTGCATTATTCAAAATCTTTTTCTGTTTGTGCTATTTGATCTTGCTAATTTTCCCTCTTTTAATTTAGGGTGCAAACTTTAGAGATCTACCAGGTGTCCGTGTACGGCCTGATAACAAAGTAGAATGGGATCCTGATGTTGAGAGGGTTTATCTAGAATCAGGAAAGCCTTTGGTATCACTTCTTTCTTCCATTCTTATGTACTTTTTTTTTGTTCTATTTTCTATATGAATAAGTAAATTCCAACTAGCTTGAGGCTAATGTTTGGTTGAGCCATTTATGACCAATAATATTTGCTTATTTCTTTTTCTGTTTGCAACCACAGGTACCTGATTATGCAATGACTTTTGTTAATGGGACATCATCAAAGTAGGTCGCTTTGCATTTGCATTGCTTTTGGTCCTGTAATAAGTTTGCTTCATAATAATTTTAGTTTGTGTAATTATGTAGACCTTTTGCCCGTCTTTGGTGGGATGAGACAGTGCCAACAGTTGTTACAAGGGCAGAACCTCACAACCAGGTTAATCAATATGCCTTTTGGATTTAGACAATAATCTATTATTGGGATGCAAATTTATCTACAAACTTGGCAAATGGAAAGTATGGGAAAATTGAGGGAAAGGAAAAATCAGAGAAAAATTATTGTCATTCTTATTCTACAAATAAATTGATACAATACATTATATTAACTGATTAATAACTTTTTGGGCTGCTAGCCTTTCTCTACCTTCACCTTCCAACTTATTTTCCATGACTGCCTCCAGAGAATTCACCTTTAAAAGTTAACTGATGGTAATAAGTGTTTGAAACCTTATCGATCTACACAAGTTCTTCATTGAACTTGTCGGACTAATGTTTCACCATGCTTTTGCCACTGAAGTTCTTGATGGCTCTCACCCTAGTGAAATTGGATTTGGCTACATGGCCCTTCCATGAGTTAATTATTTTAGAACAGCCCATAGGTAATTCTTTTCGTTTGTCAAGCTGTGGGCATGGGGTTGGTTTTGCTATCAGAATTATATTTATTTGGCAAATGGGAAAGCAAGGAAAAATTAAGAGAATTTCCAAATATTGGAAAGAATTGCTTTCTTGACTTTTAACTAATATATTGATCCTCTGGCAGTTTCTAATGAATGGTTTTGTCGCTAAAAATGCAATTCATATTGTCATCTAGTTGACTTTGCCTTCCAACTTATTTTCATGGGCTTATCTATTTTATAATTTGTTCCCCGTATCAATTTATATCTAATTCAATGTCTTTGCAGGCAATTTTGCATCCTGAGCAAGACCGAGTTCTAACAGTTCGTGAAAATGCAAGACTCCAAGGTTTTCCTGATTACTATAAACTATGTGGACCCATAAAAGAAAGGTATATATGCATGAAATATTATCTGTTATTTTTGATGTTTTACAATACTTATGAGCCCATTTAAAAGCCAAAAACCAGCTTGTCCCATGAAAATTAATGGACATGCTCCAATTCTTGAAGGTGCGCATTTCTTTCCTCCAAAGACTCCATAGCATCTAAAAACATTGTGTTGCTGTTTGCTTGTGACATAATTTTGATGAAAAAATTTGATCTAGCTGTAATAGGAACTCGAAGCAATGGTGCACCATAGGATGTATAGGCTTTAAAATTAGCTAGAGCTGAATCGCTTTGCAATTTTACTAAGGGGAAGTGAGACTAGTGGGGTTGGTTTCAAAGGCATAGAGGTTTTACAGTGCATTTTTTCATGCCTAGGTTCCATTATACAACTTTGATAAGGGTGGATAGAATGATGATAATACATTTAAAGCAGGATGGTTAAAATGAACAAGTGATGTAGGACAATTTGATTAATCAACGTACTAAACAATATAAAGTTGCCAGCTTAAGGATCAGATCATGTGGTTAGGGATACAACCATGTAAATTCTGAATTTTAGAAATTATTTGGATTAAGTGCCTTCTAACAGTCTCATCTTGGAGGAATTATTTTGTATTTCATTGTCGTACCAATTTTTAAAGAACAAATTAGATATGAAATTATGGTTAAACTCAAAGCTGAACTGGTTTAATTATTGTCATTGCAACTTATTTCTTAAGCTACATGTTTGCTGTCTGGTAATTGAATTACCATATGATTATAGTTGAAAATGCAATAAAGAATTTTGGGAAGGGGATGCCAATTAACCATGCGTTGAATGCATTATTTGATATGACTTGGTAATGTCTAACAGACGTTAGGCATGATGCATGAAAAAAAAAGACTAGTTTATGATCATGCTGATATAGGTGAAAAAGATTTAGATTCACAAAAAGCTTACTAGAAAATTGAGTTGAGATCGCTAAAAAGGAAATAAAGGAGCAATATCTCAAGAGGTAAAGAATTGAATTGCTACTCTGAAGTTTTAAGTTTAATTGGAAATTAAGGTGGCTTTCAGGTTATTCATAAAAATTGTTAGAAAGGTTAAACAAGTTAAGATGGATATAGTCAAGAGAGGTAGGGATAAACCTAAATTAATTTGTATAAAAGTGGTTTAGTATGATTTTATAGATATATTTTTCCGGATATGAGGTCTATAATCGCTCCGAGTGAAAAAAAAATTCATATATCTAATTTCAATACTTGGAATTAATGTTTTGTTGAGTACACTACTGTTTTGGTATCATCTGAGTTAAGTGCTCTTACTTGGCTATTACTGCTTATAACTTTGTATTTTTTTTTTATCAATTTAGATATATCCAAGTTGGAAACGCTGTAGCTGTTCCTGTTGCTAGGGCACTCGGATATGCACTAGGCATGGCATTTCAGGGGTCTGCAGGCAGTGAACCATTGTTCACACTGCCAAAGAAATTCCCAAATCACGTAGAGCAATTATCTTCAGAGTCATCAGAAGACAAAGCTTGATCATTATTATTGTATTGGCAAAGACAAACATAAAATTCAATTCTATTTGCCTGATTATTGGTTCAATGTCAGCGAATGTACCATATGAAACATTCATTGAATGTTGTATTGAAGATCACAACTATTATTAATTTAATTAAGCCTCGATTCATTATAAAAAATGATTCTATAATATTAGGAGTTAGCTAATTTTGCATCAGAATGTTTCCATTATTTGTGGCCAAAGCCGAAGGAATTGAAATATACTTTTTCCTATTACATAGTATGTTTTATTGTTTTATTTGTGCTGTTTGGAGATATAAAATTATTTTATTTTAAACTAGTTGGAGGTGTGAAATCAAGGAATTAATGTAATAATTTGAAAATAGAAGTGCAACACTAATAAAGTTTCCAAGTCTGAAGTGCTCAGATTTGGAAATAATGTTGTATAATTTATTTCTTTTATTTATGTAATGGTGAAGTCGAGAAGTAGGAGTGTACACGAGTTGAGTTTGGCCAGATTTAGGGCATTACAATATGATTGAATTCGACGAATTAATGAAAATTCCAAACCAAGCTCGACTGAGCAATTTATATTTTTGATCGATTCTGCATATATGTTGGTTTGAGAATGTGAAATTGGATAGATTTAGTTGAAATCGTTAATGAAACCTTAAATCCCTAGAAAAATAAACCCAATAAAAAACATATTGTAACGTCTTCAAACAATCCTAGAATTTCTAAAAGATACTATTCAATACACCACTAAACTGATCTGCTTCTATTTAGCATTCGCGTCAAACAAATGTTAAAACCAAACTGATTGCAACTTTGACAGAATTTTTTTTTCAAACACTTATCTAAACTACAATAACTCTAATAACATTAATACCGATCATAATTCAGATTAATCATTACAAACTTGTCAATCCACAAATATAAATGTTTATAAATGTACAAATAGTCCAAATCAACTATACAATATGTATACAATCTACATTTACAATACGTATATAGAATTTCAATCACTCTGCAGCTCATCTTTGAAATTCTTATTCATCAATCCTTAATTTCGCTCTGATCCATTGAACTTTATGGGTCAGAAAAATTCTAATACGCTATTTGTATTCATATACTTTGCTAATAATTACAAAGTAACTATTTGTAACGATAAATAATAATTACACTTTTGAAAAACAAATCAACATAACAAATATTTATAATAAACTTGTTCATTATACGATAAGTTCAATATTCACTTTTAGTAGATAAAATACAAATTCAATATATTTGATAACATTTCTCTCATATAATTTACAATATGTATTTTTAATAAGTTTCATTTATTTCTTATAATAATATGCACTTTCACTCATTTCTAAGCTCTTTTGTTTTATTATACAATTAAACACTATGATTTACGACATTCAATATAAATATAATTCAATACTTTAGATACTTTTATTATTTGAATTCAATAATATTTAGTTCGATATAGCATTATTAGATCTTGCATTTCTATTTTCATTACTATATCAATATGCTCGATACATGTACAAGTATATTTGCATTTTCAATAAGCTTTCTTGTCTTTACACTTTTGCCCACATATATTGAATTTCAAATCATAGTTTATGATAATGAGTCACTGATGGCAAGTAAATACCCACTATAAAAAAATATGACTATTGACCCACTATGGCACGAATGTGTCACTAAAAATGATGACATATGATGTCCACTAATAGCACACAGTGCCCACTATAACTATAGACGCTCTCCTTCTGACTAGCCATGTAATTTGAAAACTAAGTTTACTATCAGTATAGTTGGACAATATACTCATTCCATTATTCCAAGGAATTTTACAGATATCATATTAATTTTAATAATACATTTCTTTCTTTATTTTCCTCCTTTTCACTTTAACAATACTACGAAATAATATTTATTTCAATTAATTTAATTCTATAATATGAATTACATTTAAATTTCACTAAAGTTACTTTTATTCAATTAGTGAATTTCACAAACTATCATTTTCTTTCTAAATATTATGTATTTATATAAATATAATTCACACACTACACATACCTTGTATGTAATTATATTTTGCAATTGATACATTTTTTTTCGTGATAAACATTATTGTTTTCTTTTGCTATGTATTTTACTTTCTTAATTGTCACTAAAATTTAAACACTATATTATTTAAAAATTAAAAAACTCTTTAATTCAGGGCATGGGCATCTGGTACATTAGAGCCACGCTCGTGTGTCTCAAATCGTTGCTGTCTTTCACAAAAAAAAATTACACAACACGGCCATGTAAATTTTTGGACATGCCCTTGTAATTCAATTTACCAATGTCATTCAGAAACAAAATTAGGGGATACAGCCATGTCAATGGATTGACTCGCCCGTGTGTTTAAAATTTTTACTGCTTGTTTGTTCAGTTTCAAGAAGATACTTCATATTCAATTAAACTTCAAAATCATCAATTTTCTAACAACCTACAAACTTAATCAACAATTCACTATTAACTTTATTCTTGTAAATCACGATAAATGACATTTAAAGCTCCAAGAATACAATTAATTTCAAGCTTAGATTACTATAAATAATTTAATTAAATATAATTCAATATAATTACGTTAAATGATCTTATGTTGACACTACATTTCTCCCCGCTTAAATTAACTCTTTTCACTCTGATTCCCTTTTCATGGCACTTCCGTTTTTCTTTTCCTTGCTTTTTCTTGCTTATGCATAATTCTATAAACACCATTATTTGTACATTAAACATAACTTACTCCACCATAAATTATTTATAAATACAATAGTCACTAGCTTTCCTTCCATTTCTTGCTCACAAACAAATAACTCAACATTCAAATGTCTTTTATCATTTCACAAACTTTACACTCATTTTGATAGTCAAAAGACATATAACAAACTCTCCTTATGCAAACTTTACCTTCTCAACTCACCTTATAAATTAATCTCACTTTTATCTTTAACAATCTGACATCAAATGCATACATTGCTAAGCTTAAATTAACAATTTACTACTAAGTTCACATACTATATCAAATATATAAATAATAACAGACTCTCCAAAAATATCATCAATTCATGTTTCAATCCTCATACAATGGCACTTCCATTCCTTTCTTTTTCACCTCAACTTATTTTTACACAACTTACTTATCCTAAAGTTACCATTGATATAATAATAATCATTTAGCCTCATTTACACTTCCTATCTATAACAAATAATTAAATATTCCAATTTTTCAGCTAATACACACTTCAAGTAACCATTTAGTATCAATCACTTAGTTCTCTTCAAAAGTAATTGCTTAACATTCCAATAACTTCAAATAACACTTAAATCATATTTATCAAAAACATGGTCAATCTCTCCTATTTAACAAGCCTTTCATAATTTTATAGTCCACCATTTAATTATGCCAACATTCATTCAACATGATACTAAGATAATTAACTAACTAATATATTTCAAATAACACTAATACCATCATATTTCCAAATTAAAAAGTCTTATAACTCTGATATCCTTCAAAACCCTAAAACTCATCAAAATCCTAACTTGTCTCCTATCTTTAAATTAGCACATGAAGGACTCAACAATTGTGTTAGGAATTACTTTAGTTTATTAATCAATAAACATATACCTTATTAACATAAAAGTACAGTTTCCTATTCAAGTTCTTCACAAATCATTCAATATAGAGTTTCTCTCACAATAGTTTCTTCATAAATTATTCAATTCACATTTCTTTCACAATAATTTCATTAATTCCAATCAATTGTTTATTTAAGCAATTAAAAATTCAAATAAAACTCAAAGAATAGCAAAGTATATGATATACAAACACTAACTCTTCCATCATTTCCCCCTTCAATCCTTTGATTTGATGATATTTTTCTTGATAAATCAAGCTTAAAGTAGTTAAAATCCATCAAAACTTGATATTTTTCTAAAATTTCCATAATTTCAAAGGTAAGAAATGATAGAAGAAAGAAAAAGAGATGAAGATGGCATTGTATGATAAGAATGGTGGTTTGGAAGAGGGTAGAAGACACAAGAAACTCTTTTCTATAGCTTTTAGGGTTTTTATTTCATATACTCACTCACACCATTACTTTGATATACATACTTTCTTTATTTATCCCTTCATTCAACTTTTTTATTCCATATAATTATGTAAATTATTACTTTAATTATTTTAAAGCCCTATTATTCACATATACCATCTATATTAGATATATAGCATTCAAAACTTGACTTCCATATTCAAATCTCCAGACATGCCTATGTCACACCAAAGGCATGCCCGTCTGGATTAAACATATTTTATAAGATAAATTTCGAATCCAAAAAACTAAAATAAAAACCATTATTTTTAATCCAAAAATAAATTAAAAACATATGAAAAATCTTTAATAAACTTACAAAGAAAGGCCAAGAATCACCGAAAATTTGAAGAAGATTAGTAAATTGGAGTAAATTTAGAAGAAATGAAGAAGGGGTGGATGACTCAATTCCTAAGGAATTCCCAACTCCTACTGGGTTCGAAAAGTTGGGTGCACATGTGGAAGATGAGAAGTGACTCAATACCCCCATAACGCCCAGTTCATTGGAAACGACCTCCTTTTCAGATCTAAATATTATTACAATTTTATATTATTACAAACTCATATTATATGCAATCCAAATAAATCAAATAATAAATGGGTACCCATACAAGATAGAAACATGCCCTTAATGTATAAAATACATAAAATGGTACTCATATAAAGTGAAAACATACACTTACAAATTCTCAAAAATAAAACAAAATAATAAAAAAAATTTAATTAAGCTAGGCACCCACATGTGAAAACATGCCTTTTACAAATCTCTTTAAAAATACAAAATATCCCAAGCAGATAATAAAAGCAAAGAACATAATGAAAACATTTAAATAACTAAAATAAGTAAATAAAAACAAAGAAGAGAAAACGTCACATAAAACCCCAAAACACAAGACGAGTAATAATTCACTAGACTAAATTAGGTTCAATAATTAAAATACTTATTTAGGGTTCTTAAGGAAAATTAGGGTTTTATTTTAGAAATTGAGATTTCATTATAAAATTAGGCTTTTTATTATGAATTTAGGATTTTAGTTGATGAAGTTAGGGTTTTGATTATTAAATTAGGATTTTATTATGAAATTACTCAAGATAAAGTAAAGTGAAGTTGTAACACCCCCGTACCCCATATACGCACACCGTATATACCCACACAACATGTGGTATACGTATAGAGGATATAAGGGTGTCACAGTTCATTTTAAACAAACCAAACTTTAATATTTAACATACAATCATCATAAGTCAGTCCGAATAAACTTAAAACATTTAACTTATATTATAAATAGTAATAGATAAAACATTCCTTCATTAAAATACATATATATATATATATATATAACATCAGTACCCAAAAGTTTATCCAAAACAGTATGTTCAAAACATTTGTTAAATAAGCAGCGAAAAATACATATGTATATATATCAAAATCAATGTTTACAAAATTATAGAATTTATACATGCTGACAGTTCGTCTCTGATCTTGATGTCCACAACTCAACACTGCTCTCACAAACTCAAGCCTAGACTCAACTCTGTCTAGACGATCTACCCTGTCACCTGCGCGATGAACAACAATCGTGCTAAGCAGAAAGCTTAGTGGTACAAACTTTGATGCAATATAGATCAATGCGATGCTCATGCACAATATATATGAATATATCAAATCATTGCATTATATCTCAACATTTTAATCATTTGCATCATATTTCATAATTCACATTTAAGCAAAGACAAACATGGGCCCAAAAAGGATCTAATATGCTATTCAAAGTTCAGAGTTACTGCTTTGGTCTAATATGACACCTTGTGTCTAGCCCCGTAGGCAATATATATATCCATGGATAATGTAACAGACCCAGTCTCTTGGATCTCAACCCGGCTAGACTCTTGGGCCCCAGTATCTTGGTCCTCAACCCGGCTAGACTGTTATAGTTTTTGAGGCTCACGACCCGGTCTTTTCACCTCAAAAACATCATATTTCACATTTTATCAGCTGGGCTCGGCTTACGACCCGGTCTTTTCACCTGCCCAGCAATTCATAGGCATGCCGCCAAACCTAGAACTCTGAAAATTGAATAACATACTAGGCACACAACTTATTCATTTATCTCATTATCGAATACTTTCATAATTCATTTCTCATAATCAAATTAGGCACATTGCCTTATTATATCATCATTTTCTCATCCTTTCTCATTCTTCTCTTTTATATCAATATCCATTTGTTACATTATGATTTCACATATCATATCACATTATTCCACATTTCTTTTCATATCCAACACATTACTCAATTGCATTGATATATCAACATAATTCACATTATGCATATCATAACATATAACTCATTCATCAATGATGTATCAAGTAACTTAACACATTTCTCAACTAAATGTGTTAAGCCTCAATGTCATGCAAATGTATGCAATCATTCAAAGTTTGTACTTACCTCTAAGAGCAACAACACCACTCTATCAACTTCCTCTTCCAAGATAACTCTCAACACTTGAATTAAGGTAGCTCAAATCTCTTCAAAACCTAATCCAAAGGTGACCATACACACTCACTTAGTGATACACATAAGAAAATAAAGAAGAGAACTATCTAGGGCAAACTCTACACTTGACACGCTAAAAAACACAAGCGTGTCCCTGACCATGCCCTAAATCCACAACACAGAAGCATTGACAAGCTCAGTGACATGGGCGTGTCACTGGCCGTGTCAATCCTCCAACAACACAGTAGCTATGACATGCTCAGTGACATGGGCGTGTCACTGGACATGTTAATACTACCACTACACAGAAGCTGTGATATACTCAATGACATGGGCGTGTCACTGCTCGAGTCATTAACCCAGAAAATAGAACCAACGATATGCCCAAAGACATGGCCGTGTTAATGGGTGTGTCAGGCCAAAAACTCTAAAATCGACACCAAAACACCACATCTAACAAACACATTTCTTATCCCCTTTTTAACACCAAATAAACTCAACCAAAACCATCATAAACCCACAATAAACATGCATAAACAACAAAACAACTCAATCACAACCATATTTGCAACTCAAAAATCACACAATCCTCAACTCTTGTCTCTATCACCCAACTTAACCCTTTTTCTCTTCAATCCAACCCCAAAAATCAAAGTTAACAAGACAAAATACTCTCAAACATACCAAAATAGCCAAAAACACATCTATTACAACCATTCTAACAAACCCATAAGCACAACTCAAAAGAAAACAAAGAAACAAGTTGGAAACTTACCAAAAGTGAATAAAATCCTTAAAACTCCAACTTGATCTCTTAAAACCCTTCAATCTCTTGAGCTTGGAAGCAACAAAATCTCTCCTTCTTGAAAATGGCGGTGATGGCCGACCAAGAAGAAAGAAGAAGATGAAAATGAAAGAAAAAGAAAGAAAGAAAGAAAGTCAACCTCTTAAACCAAACACTCTCCTCAAATCACTCTCCACCAAGCAATTAAACAATAAAATAATCAACCCACTTACATCATCTTTCACTAACAATATTTAATAATATAATCAAAATATCTCTTGACCAAAATAAACCCATTGACTTGTATATATTTTGTATATATCCTTATATATACAACATATACACATCTCCTCTTTTTCCTTTCTTAATTAAACATATACTTAAAAATCCTTTAATTCAATACAACAATTAACATTCCAAAATTTTAGGGTATCATTTGGGATATTACAGAAGTGGTATGCAAAGTTATGGAACAAACAAAGATGTTAATTCGTTAAATTAAACAAATAAGGGTACAGAAGACTAATTTATTAAATTAAACAAATAAGGGTAAAGAAGACCATACTGACATTGTCGGTTCTACCAAACAATAGTACTGAACCAAGCCCTGTTTGAATAGACAATTCCTTTGTAGAAACTGATATGGAAGTCAGCTTGATAATTTTAAGATTGGTTTGGATTAGTTATGTAACATCCCTAATTTTTAAAATTTAATAAAATAAATTAAAATTAAAATTAAATAAATTAAATAAATAATTTAAAAGGAAAATAAAAGGATTTTAAGTGACAAGGTAGAATGTATATGTGAAATATACCTAAAATATACCTAACATATACAAAAGTCCACTCTTTTAAAAGAAAAGTCAAAGTCAAGTGGCATTTTTGTAATTATACTTTATAAAATTAAAATTATTTAAATAAATAAAAAATAAATTATTTTTGATTGGAAGAGGAAAAATATGACTTTTAAATAAATAAATAAATTATTAATTATTAAAATAAAATAATATATATATAGCTATATTTTTTTAAGAGGAAAGAAAGAGAAAATTAAAATTTGGTCATCTTCTTCTTCTTCTTCAAGTGTGAGGCTGAACTCCATAGACACCAAGCCAAGGATTTCCTTCTTCCAAGCAACCATAATTAAAGAGATTCAAGGATTTAAGTGAAGTTTTAGAAAATTCTTCATCAATTGGTAAGCTTGTTTACCAATTTTGCTTATTCTATGAAAAAGTATGTTATGTAAATTTTTGGATTTTATAGTAGCATGATTTAATTGCTTAATTGGATATGAATAAATTTGTTTTGGTTGGTTATTAATGATTTTAAGGTTAGATTGAAGAAATGATTGAATTTAAGTTGAGTTTGATGAAGAGAGAGAATTTAAGGTTATGAAACTTTTGGGTTTGTGAAAACACGAGCTTTAATTGTGCAAATTAGTTCCAAATGTGTTGTTTTGATGCATAAACAATGAATTTAAAGTCAAATGATGGATTTTGTTAAGTTTGGAAATGGTAGTGGTGATTTAGGGTTTTAGAAAAGGGAAATTTTCAAGTATGGTGAATTGTTTGGTTTTATTGTTTTAATCATGTTCTTTAAGGATATAAGTGATGGAAATAAGATTAGATTGATAATTGGAAAGAATTTGAATGGAGAACCTTCAATGAGAAAAGGTTATGCCATTTTAGGGTTTGGAAGATAAGTATGTGTTATTGTAATGTAATTGGTTTAAACATATTAAAATATGTTTTTAATGATATTAATAAACCTAAAACACAAATTTAAATGGATTAAAATGGAAGTTCAATGTTAAAGTAAGAAAATATTGAATTTTGGGATTTTTGTCATATCTGTGATTTTGGAGAAATTAAATAAGTATTTGGAGATATAAAAATTGCATATACCCAATATATATACCTAGTGTATATATAACATATACATATGGTATATTAATTGTATATGTTGTATATATACATTACATACTTAATATATATAATACACATATAAGGTATATTTGATGTGTATATAAGATACACATTATTTGTGCATATGTGTAATATCCCAATTTTTTTTAAAAACTTTCTAATTTTTGGAAATTTGATAAAATATATTATAATTAAATTGGATAAATTAAATTAATGGTTTTAAATGAAAAATGAAGGGATGTTAAATGAAAAAGTGGAATATATATGTGATATATATGTAAAATATACATAACATATAAAAATCAACACATTTTAAAAGAAAAGTCAAAAGTCTAAGGGCAAAATAGTAATTATATCTTATAAACTTAAAATTATTTAAATAAATTAAAAATAAATTATTTTTGGTTGGAACAGGTAATTTGAGATTTTAAAATAATTAAATAACTAATTATTTATTAAAAATAAAATAATATATGTGTGGTGATATTTTTAAGTGGAAAGAAAGAGAAAGTCAAATAAATTCATCTTTTCCCTTCTTCTTCTTCTTCAAAACCATGCCACCATTAGAGAGAAAGAGAGATTTTCTTTTCTTCCAAGCTACGTAAGATTGAAGAGATTTTAAGAAACTAAGTGGAGTTTTGGTGATTTTCTGACAAGCTTTTTTCCCTAATTTTTGAATTTTTAGAAAAACTATGAATATGTGGATTTTGAAATTTTTTATTAGCATGATTTAATTGTTTAATTGGGTATGAATGAAGCTATTTTGATTAATTATTAATGATTTTCAAGTTAAATGGAAGAAATGATTAAGTTTGGGATGAGTTGGGTGAAGCGAGAATTTAGGGTTATGAAAAATTTGGATTCTTGGAATCATATTTTTAATTGTGAAAATTGATTCCAAATGAGTTGTTTTGATGCATAAACAAGTATTTTAAAGTCAAAAATTGGATTTGGTTGTGTTTGGTTGGAGTTTGAGAATGGAAGTGTGATTTAGGGTTTTGGAAAATGATTTTTCCAAAGTTGTTGAATTGTATAATTATATTGGTTTAATCTTGTTGTTTGGTGATATAAGTGATGAATATAAGCTTAAAATGATTAATGGATTGTGTTGGAATAGAAAACCTTCAATGGGGGAAGGTTATGCCATTTTAGGGTTTTGTGTATAAGAGTGTGTTTTTGTAATGTAAATGGTTTAAATGTATTAAAATATGTTTCTAATAATAAAAATAAACTTAATATATTAAAATGAATGGCCTAGTATGAGAATCCAAAGTTAAAGTGAGGTTAGCCTTAAATTTTGAATTTTTGCTTGGATGGGGTTTAATTATGGTTTAATATTGGAAATGCCATTAAATGTGATACTAAATGATTATTTGCTATCACATTTGGTTTAGGCATTGAGAGAGGCTATTTTGCTTCATCCAAGTAGTGAAGGGCAAGTTGGAAGGATAGGATTGGAGATTGTTTTAAGCTTGTTTTGGTTGCTATTTGAGGTAATTACAAACTTTGAATACATTGGTTATGTTTGCATGGCATTTGGGCTTAACATATTTTGGTTGGAAAATGTGTTAAGCTACTTGATACATTGGTTATGTATGAATAATGTGCTATGACATTTTTAATGTCATATATGTGTTAAATGTATTGTGAAAAGCCATTGATAATGACTAAATTGTGTAAATATGATTAATATGTGTATTATGTGAAAATGACCCAAAGTGTTTGGGTAATGTCATTTGTTGCGTATGCATTAAGTGCATTGTTAAAAATCCATTAGTATTGGCTAGATTGCATTGAATGTGATTAATATGTGAATTATGTGGAAATACCCAAAGTAATATGGTAATGTGTTGTAAATATAAAAATGTGGTATAATGTAAGGAGATATGTGTGAAACATAATGAAATGAATTGATATCGCTATAAATGAGAAAAATGAGAAAAGTGAGAAAAAGATGAGAAAATAAGGCAATGTGCCTAGCTTGATTATGTGACAATGAGAAAGAGATTGATAATGAGAAATATGAATAAATTGTGTGCCTAGTATGCTATTCAATTTTCAGAGTTTTGTGTTTGGCGGCATGCCTATGATTTGTCTACGGGCTAGACGCTGGGCGTCACTATAAAAATATTTTTGAGGTAAAATGATCGGGTCGTAAGCCTAAAAAATAAGTCCTTGAAGCTAGGCTGGGTAAAATGATCGGGTCGTAAGCTCAGACCTAGTTAGATTATTACATTGATATATTGTCTACGGGGCTAGACAAATGGTGTCATTATAGACCAAAACAGTAACTCTGGAATTTGAATAACATATTAGTTATCTTTGGGCCCATGTTTGTATTTGTTTTATGCAGGTTGAGTTTATTATATTTTGGGATGTCCAAATTATAGACAAAACTCTGATGATTTTTTTAGAGATTTTCATATAAAATGTTTATTTTGAATTCCTATAACAAGTAAAGAATATTTATATACTATTTAATTTTATATATTTAGTATTTGAAATTTTAAATCAGAAATGTGAAAATTTTTATTAAATCAGTCTGTGACATTTTTGTACCGTATATGCATATTTTACATATGCTAAAAATATGTATTGTACGTATATAGGGTATAACGGTGTTACATTTATTTTGGTATTAGAGCCTAGGTTTGAGTTTCTCGACCTAGGCCAGTTGTTAGAGAGAGAAAATTGGGATTTAAAAAAAATAGTTTTCAATTATGATACATGCATTGGCACTGGCAATTTATTTAATCCCTGATGTGGCAATGTCCATTTGATATACCGGATATGAGTTGAGATGATGTTTGGGTTATATAGATCAGAGTGGCACAATAGAAGCGTCATTCTGGAGCTTATGGATTAAGAATTTTGGAACTTTTATTCGAAATTAAGATTCATAGTTGATGAATTGATGAATAAGTGAAATTTAGAAAAATAATCTAGGAAATGATTTAAGATATGAAATAAAAAGTTTGAGAAATGGGCATGATAGTAACAGAAAATTCTATGTATACTGCAACATGATATTATTCAAATTTTTGGATAAATCTAGGAATTTTGGATAAGTTTGAAAATTTAATGGAAAGTTATTTTATATGTTAAAATCCAATGAATAAAAATTCATAATTTTTAAAGATGGATTTCTAATTAAGAAAAATAGAAGAACACGGGTTGTTGGAATAGTTCCAACAACTTAGAATATGTAAAAATTGAGAAAAATATTTAAAAGCTATGGCAAACCAACCCAAATTTTTTTTTTTGAAAATTTGCATATAATATTATATGTATTCCTAGAACATATGGTTAAAAGTTTATGAATCTTTATTAAGGTTTAATACCTAAAAGAAAATGGATAACCGGGTGCTTCTGAATTATTAAAGAGACAAATTCTGCGGGTTTAGAAGATTTAATTTTTAAATATAGTAAATCAGCTTGGAAAAATCTAAAATTTTAAATAAAAGTCCATATATGTGTCAAGTGCACATGGCTAAAATTTTACAAGTTTTTATAAAGAACTGATAAGGAATATAAAAATTGAAAGTGAGATTGACATGAAACTAAGGAAGTCATTCAACTTTGTGTACATGAGTAATAAATTAATTTCATGAGACAAATGAATAAGAAAAATTATGAAAATTTATATACAGACGGGTAGAAGTTTGAAGAAAAAATATGGAGTTATTAATAATTTAGAATAAGGAGTTCATAATTAAAAAAAATAAAAAAGGGAAATGGTATATGATAGTGAATTGTTTATTATGAAAAAAATCATGCATGATTTAGGGTTTGAGCATGTAAAATGAGGATATCTAAATGGATGATGTTAATTAGTGTAATGAAATGGATTAGTGTTGTTTAAAAGTAAATGTTATGATCTTAAGATTGGGAATGTGACAAGGATGAGATTTGTTGAGGTTCATGTTGTTGGTTGCATTATATGAAATTTGAATTTTTTTTAAAATGGGTTTCCATAATTGTGAAAGTGATGTGTTTTGATGTTTTATTAATATAAAAATAATGTTTATAAAGTTAGCTCTTGAAAATGAGATTAATAGAATGAACTTTAAGTAAAATAGTGAGTTAAAAATTTAGAGTTGTAAGGGAATTTTGATGAAGATTATTTAGATATTGATAGTTTAATGTTTAATAAGCATGGGAGTAATTTTGAATGAGTAATATTACTTATGAAAAGATCATATAATGTGTAATGTGGTTGATAGTATAGATACATGATATGAAATAAAGAGAAATGATTAAGAAAATAAAAATATATATATGAAGAGTATGGTAGTGTATGGAAAATGTGAGAGAGAAGTCACATTGGAAATGTGACTAATAATTATGTACAAAAGTGACGAATGAGGATAATTTATTTATTATATAAGAATGAGAAATGATAATATTTCATGAAATGTGATAAATGTTCAATATATATATATATAATTGAGTATAATTGTGTGATTATGTGTATTCACGTATCTGATATGTGTGGTGAATTGTCCAATACGGACACTAATATGATATGTAGGAAAATGTGGAAAGTAAGTCACATTATGAATGTGACTTATGGATATGTATGTGGATGATTTAAAAATATGAAAAATATTTAAAATGTGAAATAATATGAATTTGTGAGATGAAGGTGATCATGATAAGGTTGATCACCTGGAAATTGTGACAATGTGATATAATGTGAAAGTGATCAAGTATTGAGTTGATTACTTAAAGATGTGAAAAAGTATTATTGAAGTATTATGGTATGTTTGTAACCCTATTTAATTATTTATTTGATTTAAGAAAGAGAAATTGGTAAAAAAAAATTATTGAATAAGTTGAGATATAATTGGTAATTATTAGTACATGGATTTTAAAATTGGAAAAGGAGTTTTTGTTAAAAAAATTGTATAAAATTAGTATATAAATATATGAGTTGTTGATGATAATGTTAATGGATCATGTGTTTAGGCTAATAAAAACAAGTGGATAAGGGTAACTTGTCTTAAAATAGAATTTGTACGCGCTAACTCTTCATGTAGTAAGAGTTTAAAGAACTAATATGTGATTTTGAAATGCCACGGGTGTGTGACCATTGAGATATGGGAGTAGTTTCGAGATAAAAGATGTTTGAGAAAGAATGATAGTGAAGGTGGTGTTTATTTGTAACCCACAGACGTGGGCTTACGATGATACAACTGTGAAATATATTTAGTGAAATTGATAGTTTTTGTTTCATGAGATACAAGCAAGATTTGTGGCTGGTATAGTTGGACTCATAACCTTATGTAGAAATTTATTTATGACCATAGATAGTGTGGAAACAGAAGAGAATTATGAAAATATGATGAGCTATAAATGATGTGTAAGGAAAGCGATTTTTGTAAATATGGTAACTATAAGAAATGTGAGAAAATGATAAATGAAAGAAATTATGAAATGTGAGTAAGAGTTATATTGAATGTGTTTGAAAGTGGTATAAAATGAATAAATTGATGAAAATGACATTTAAAGTGAATGAGACTAGGGGAAATGAATATTATCTGTAATGATGAATTCGAAGAAAATTAAGATTTGAGAATAAATTTGACCTAATAGAATTAGGTCATGAATTGAAAACAGATTGATGAATTTAAAATAGATTAAAGGTTGGTCAGAATATAATAAGGGTGTGATGGTCATATTGTGATAGTTAGATCAATTGATATGAAATGTAATAAGTTTACAAGTATTTATTGAAATTCAATGTATGTAGTTGTATTAAGAATATGCAAGCTATATGATAATGTGCATAATACAACATTCTGATATGTATATGCATATGAAAGGAGCTAAGTTATATTATTTCAAATAATTATAAGAGAAAAATGTTAGTTATGGTATAATTGGAATGAATCTTAATAAGAAAATAAGATTTTGTTGTTGTATAATGGTGATATTAAATTAATATGTGGTAATTGTATAAAGAGTAGGATCAAAGTGAAGATGTGTAAAATTATCGTGTTAAGACTTATTAGTTGGAATTGGGAGTTGTTATCATTTGTGGTTTTTACAAATAACTATTTGTAAATATAAGCAAGGTGGTAATTAAACAGAAATACAATTTTAAAAATGACTATGATGATAGAATAGTTAGTGTTAAGATATAAGTTATTAATATTTAAATTTAAGGTTATGAGAGTATATTTTTAAGACAATGAAGTGATCAAATATCTTGAGTGCAATAGTGTGTGGTGTATATATATTAAAGAGATGAATTAATTTTGTTTAATGACAATTTGATTGATGATATGATATTGTATTGTGACTGTTTGAGTAAATAGACAGTATAATGATGATTTATAGAATGGTAAAAAGGTAATTGAGAATGAACCTAAGGGGAATAGTAGAAATTATGTAATTTGATGAAGTAATGATTTGATGAGATGATTAATTTAATATGAGATTTTAAGATTATATTTTGATTTGGATGATTTATTACCGTACTGGATAATTTCGAGGACGAAATTATTTAAGGGGGAGAAAATTGTCATATCCGTAATTTTGGAGAAATTAAATAAGTATTTGGAGATATAAAAGTTATATATACCCACTATATATACCCAGTGTATATATAACATACACATATGGTATATTAATTATATATGTTGGATATATACATTACATAATATATATAATACACATATAAGGTACATTTGATATGTATATAAGATACACATTATTTGTGCAAATGTGTAATATCCCAAATTTTTTTGAAAATTTCTAATTTTTAAAAATTTGATAAAATATATTATAATTAAATTGGATAAATTAAATTAATGGTTTTAAATGAAAAATGAAGGGATTTTAAATGAAAAAGTGGAATATATATGTGATATATATGTAAAATATATATAACATATAAAAGTTAACACTTTTTAAAAGAAAAGTCAAAAGTCTAAGGGCAAAATAGTAATTATATCTTATAAACTTAAAATTATTTAAATAAATTAAAAATAATTATTTTTGGTTGGAAGATGTAATTTGGGATTCTAAAATAATTAAATAATTGATTATTTATTAAAAATAAAATAATATATGTGTGGTGATATTTTTAAGTGGAAAGAAAGAGAAAGTCAAATAAATTCATCTTTTCCCTTCTTCTTCTTCTTCTTGAAAACCATGCCACCATTAGAGAGAAAGAGAGATCTTCTTTTCTTCCAAGCTACCTAAGATTGAAGGGATTTTAAGAAACTAAGTGGAGTTTTGGTGATTTTCTAACAAGTAAGTAAGCTTTCTTCCCTAATTTTTGAATTTCTAGGAAAACTATGAATATGTGGATTTTGAAATTTTTCTATTAGCATGATTTAATTGTTTAATTGGGTATGAATGAAGCTATTTTGATTAATTATTAATGATTTTCAAGTTAAATGGAAGAAAGGATTAAGTTTGGGATGAGTTGGGTGAAGAGAGAATTTAGGGTTATGGAAAATTTGGATTCTTGGAATCATGATTTTTAATTGTGAAAATTGATTCCAAATGAGTTGTTTTGTTGCATAAACAAGTATTTTAAAGTCAAAAATGGATTTGGTTGTGTTTGGTTGGAGTTTGAGAATGGAAGTGCGATTCAGGATTTTGGAAAATGATTTTTCCAAAGTTGTTGAATTGTATAATTATATTAGTTTAATCTTGTTGTTTGGTGATATAAGTGATGAATATAAGCTTAAAATGATTAATAGATTGTGTTAGAATGGAAAACCTTCAATGGGGGAAGGTTATGCCATTTTAAGGTTTTGTGTATAAGAGTGTGTTTTTGGAATGTAAATGGTTTAAATGTATTAAAATATGTTTCTAATAATAAAAATAAACTTAATATATTAAAATGAATGGCCTAGTATGAGAATCCAAAGTTAAAGTGAGGTTAGTCTTAAATTTTGGAATTTTTCTTGGATGGGGTTTAATTATGGTTTAATATTGGAAATGCCATTAAATGTGATACTAAATGATTATTTGCTATCACATTTGGTTTAGGCATTGAGGGAGGTTGTTTTGCTTCATCCAAGTAGTGAAGGGCAAGTTGGAAGGATAGGATTAGAGGTTGTTTTAAGCTTATTTTGGTTGCTATTTGAGATAAGTACAAACTTTGAATACATTGGTTATGTTTGCATGACAATTGGGCTTAACATATTTTGGTTGAAAAATGTGTTAAGCTACTTGATACATTGGTTATGTATGAATAATGTGCTATGACATTTGTAATGTCATATATGTGTTAAATGTATTGTCATATATGTGTTAAATGTATTGTGAAAAGCCATTGTTAATGGCTAAATTGTGTAAATGTGATTAATATGTGTATTATGTGAAAATGACCCAAAGTGTTTGTGTAATGTCACATCCCAAAGTTTAGGTAGTCGAGTATTAGGCAAGAAGGACATAAATAAGTGGTCAAATAGAGGCTCGAGATAGTCAAAAACAAAATTGGTGTGCAAAGGAGGCCCGTGAAGTAGACGGGACCTAAAGGTAATTTTTTGAAAGGCCAAGAACCTAAGAGTAATTTTCCAAAAAGTTGTGTTGGTTCTTAATAGTGACCCTAACAGATGCCATAAATGTGTTATCGGGATTAATCGGGTCGTAATGGCGGCGCACGATTTTTCCCGAAAATGCACGGTTTGTAAGTTACGGGTGATTTTCCGACAAGGGCATTTTGGACATTTCCACCGGAGGGGCGATTTTGTAATTAAATATAACTTTGGGGGCAAAATTTAAAAGAACAAAAAGCCACTTTTAAGTGGCCAAATCCTAGCCATTAAGTCCAAATGGGTTGGACAAATCATGGCCATTGAAAATAAACAAATTAATTAAATGGAAATTAAATTATAAACAACTACTTTTGGTCTTCCAAACACAAGTAAAGGATCAAAAAAACACCACCATCACCAATTTTCTTCTTCCTTAGGTCGTGCTCCCCCCTCCCTTCCATTTTCAAGGAGAAAATTTTCAAGTCTAAGCCATTTTTCAAGTGAAATTCAATAGGAAATAAGGTAAGATACCATCCTAAGTCTTATTCTTTCATTAGAATTAGGTATTAGGCTATGTTTAGGAAGATTTGATATTATGTTCATGTTGGGAAAGTATTAGTAAGTTGATGATTATGGTGAAAAATGATAAACTACTTAAAGGAAATGATGAAAATGGTGATTATTAGTAAGAATAAGTAAAGGATTGTTAGAAAATCATAAGGTAGCATCATGTTCATATCTAGGGTTTGTTCTTACATATGTGACATGTTAAATTCATAGGAAATCAAGGAGATTAGAGAGGAAAGGAAGTGAAATAGACAAGAAGAGCAAGGAAAAGCAAGGTTTGGTACTTTAACTAATTGTTTGTTCATTTCCTTGAAATTTTTCTGTTTTAGAATTAGTGAAATGCCGTGACTTTTATGATTTTTAATTAAATATAGAAAAATTTTATTGAAGTGAATTTTGGATATGTTGTTTTTTAGTGAGTATAGTATTTGAGAAAAATAATTTGGAACCACACTGATTGAATTTAATTTACGGAATTCACAAAATTCAGAACTGCTGCCAGGATGCAGGTCAACTGGAGCAGTCTGGTTGGGTGAACTACTTGACCAAGATTTTGTGTCCAGTTTGATCTGAAATTTTAAAGGAATGATTTTAAGATGTAAAACTAAATTCTGTAAAAATTTTAGAGTTTTTAGTCAAATAGATTATTTTATACAATTTTTCAAAATAAGGATCAAGTTGAGTCCAAAACCAGAATTTACTATTAATATGGTCATTTTGCTAATATTCATTTGGTCATTTTTCAAAAGTAATCCAATTGATTCCTTATGCATATAAATGAGCATAATATGTTATTAAAATGACAAAATATGATATTTCACGTTCAAATAATATAAGAACCATAAGTCGATAATTGTATAATGCATATTCGATTAAGAAATGGCATGAGAATTTTGGCTCCACTGGGTATCTGGGATAGTACTGAGTAGGGTAAGGGTATGATATATCATACTATATGCAGTGCTGCTTTAATATAGGACTTCGGTCCGAGTTATATAGGGTGACGACCCGAGCTATATAGGACTTCGGTCCGAGTTATATAGGGCAATCGCTCGAGTTATATAGGACTTCGGTCAGAGGGCTTCGGCCACAGATTCCACAGGCCTTGGTCCGCAATTTTTTAGGGCCACAACCACAGAATATATATACAGTTATTTCAGTTAGTTCCTTACCATACGTTCGTCTACCAAATTACCTTGTGGAGCGAATTGATAAAATGATAATAACTGAATATATGACATGTATGGATTGTTTTTACTGTGATATTATTTTTCAATACGACTCATTGCTTTTAAAAGTGCATTATGCTTTTATTATTTATTTTCCATAATTAGTTAAAGTACCCACTAAGCAATGCTTAGCGAGTTTAGTTTCTTCTAAACTCGTAGGTTATTAGTAAGGAGCCAGTAGCGAGCAGAGAAGTCCTGCGATCTGTCGGTCATCAACAAACTTAGGTGGTGCTCTTCATTTTGTATTTTGGTATTAGAAACTGGCATGTACTTATTTGAACAATACAAAGAGATAACTTGATGTAGCATGTAAATCTAGTAATGTATAATAACTATATGGTTTTGAATTGAGTTGGGTTGTGAATATAGAAGTGTGAATTCTTCTTGCAGGATTGTAGTTGAGGTTATAAGGGTGGATTATTGGGAGTGTGCTTTAGTTGAATTGTGAAACAAAATATTTTTCAAAAATAAGAAAAATCAGTTTTGTCGACATTTGGGACCTAGAATTTTAAGGGAGACTCCGTCAAAATTTTTGGACAATTTTTATAAGGCAAGTGGCCAAATCCTAGCCATTAAGTCCAAATGGGTTGGACAAATCATGGCCATTGAAAATAAACAAATTAATTAAATGGAAATTAAATTATAAAAAATTACTTTTGGTCTTCCAAACACAAGTAAAGGATCAAAAAAACACCACCATCACCACTTTTCTTCTTCCTTAGGTCGTGCTCCCCCCCTCCCTTCCATTTTCAAGGAGAAAATTTTCAAGTCTAAGCCATTTTTCAAGTGAAATTCAATAGGAAATAAGGTAAGATACCATCCTAAGTCTTATTCTTTCATTAGAATTAGGTATTAGGCTATGTTTAGGAAGATTTGATATTATGTTCATGTTGGGAAAGTATTAGTAAGTTGATGATTATGGTGAAAAATAATAAACTACTTAAAGGAAATGATGAAAATGGTGATTATTAGTAAGAATAAGTAAAGGATTGTTAGAAAATCATAAGGTAGCATCATGTTCATATCTAGGGTTTGTTCTTACATATGTGTATATGTGACGATTATTAGTTATATTGATGATGTGTAATTACACGTAAGAATCATGCATGAATAAGTAAGTTTCGGGGCGAAACTTAAATTAAGGGAGGTAGAACTGTCACATCCCAAAGTTTAGGTAGTCGAGTATTAGGCAAGAAGGACATAAATAAGTGGTCAAATAGAGGCTCGAGATAGTCAAAAACAAAATCGGTGTGCAAAGGAGGCCCGTGAAGTCGACGGGACCTAAAGGTAATTTTTCGAAAGGCCGAGGACCTAAGAGTAATTTTCCAAAATGCCATTGTCGGAAAATCACCCGTAACTTACAAACCGTGCGGTTTCGGAAAAAATCGTGCGCCACCATTACGACCCGATTAATCCCGAGAACACATTTATGGCATCCGTTAGGGTCACTATTAAGAACCGACACAACTTTTTGAAAAATTATTCTTAGGTCCTCGGCCTTTCGAAAAATTACCTTTAGGTCCCGTCGACTTCACGGGCCTCCTTTGCACACCAATTTTGTTTTTAACTATCTCAAGCCTCTATTTGACCACTTATTTATGTCCTTCTTGCCTAATACTCGAATACCTAAACTTTGGGATGTGACAGTTCTACCTCCCTTAATTTAAGTTTTGCCCCGAAACTTACTTATTCATGCATGATTCTTACGTGTAATTACACATCATCAATATAACTAATAATCGTCACATATACACACATATGTAAGAACAAACCCTAGATATGAACATGATGCCACCTTATGATTTTCTAACAATCCTTTACTTATTCTTACTAATAATCACCATTTTCATCATTTCCTTTAAGTAGTTTATCATTTTTCACCATAATCATCAACTTATTAATACTTTCCCAACATGAACATAATATCAAATCTTCCTAAACATAGCCTAATACCTAATTCTATTGAAAGAATAAGACTTAGGATGGTATCTTACCTTATTTCCTATTGAATTTCACTTGAAAAATGGCTTAGACTTGAAAATTTTCTCCTTGAAAATGGAAGGGAGGGGGGAGCACGACCTAAGGAAGAAGAAAAGTGGTGATGGTGGTGTTTTTTTTGATCCTTTACTTGTGTTTGGAAGACCAAAAGTAGTTGTTTATAATTTAATTTCCATTTAATTAATTTGTTTATTTTCAATGACCATGATTTGTCCAACACATTTGGACTTAATGGCTAGGATTTAGCCACTTGAAAGTGGCATTTTGTTCTTTTAAATTTTGCCCCCAAAGTTATATTTAATTACAAAATCGCCCCTCCGGTGGAAATGTCTAAAATGCCCTTGTCGAAAAATCGCCCGTAACTTACAAACCGTGCGTTTTTGGGAAAAATCGTGCGCCACCATTACGACCCGATTAATCCCGAGAACACATTTATGGAATCCGTTAACCGACACAACTTTTCAAAAAATTACTCTTAGGTCCTCGGTCTTTCGAAAAATTACCTTTAGGTCCCATCGACTTCACGGGCCTCCTTTGCACACCGATTTTGTTTTTGACTATCTCAAGCCTCTATTTGACCACTTATTTTTGTCATTCTTGCCTAATACTCGACTACCTAAACTTTGGGATGTGACATATAATGCCATTTGTTGTGTATGCATTAAGTGCATTGTTAAAAAGCAATTGGTATTGGTTAGATTACATTAAATGTGATTAATATGTGAATTATGTGGAAATACCCAAAGTAATTGGGTAATGTGTTGTAAGTGCAAAAATGTAGTATAATGTAAGGAGATATATGGAAGTATAATGAAATGAATTGATATCGATATAAATGAGAAAAATGAGAAAAGTGAGAAAAAGATGAGAAAATAAGGCAATGTGCCTAGCTTGATTATGTGACAATGAGAAAGAGATTGATAATGAGAAATATGAATAAATTATGTGCCTAGTATGTTATTCAAATTTTAGAGTTTTGTGTTTGGCGGCATGCTTATGATTTGCCTACGGGCTAGACGTTTGACGTCACTATGAAAATATTTTTGAGGTAAAATGACCGGGTCGTAAGCCTCAAAAACAAGTCCTTAAAGCTAGGCTGAGTGAAATGACCGGGTCGTAAGCTCAGACCTAGTTGGATTATTACATTGATATATTGCCTACGGGGCTAGACACATGGTGTCATTATAGACCAAAACAGTAACTCTGAAATTCGAATAGCATATTAGTTATCTTTGGGCCCATGTTTGTGTTTGTTTTATGCAGTTGAGTTTATTAAATTTTAGGATGTTCAAATTACAGACAAAACGCTGGCAAATTTATTTCAGAGATTTTCATATAAAATGTTTATTTTGGATTCCTATAACAAGTAAAGAATATTTATATACTATTTAATTTTATATATTTAGTATTTGAAATTTTAAATCAGAAATGTGAAAATTTTTATTAAACCGGTCTGTGACATTTTTGTATCGTATATGCATATTTTACATATGCTGAAAATATGTATTGTACGTATATAGGGTATAAGGGTGTTACAATTTTCTTTAGAGTGATGTTTAATTATGGTTTGATGTTGTAAATACCTTAGAATGTGATATTAATTAATTGTTTATGATCACATTTGGTATAGGCATTGAGAAGAAAGGGTTTGCCCAACCCTAGTGTTGAAGGGTAACTTGGAAGAGAAGGTTGGAGGGAATTTTGAAGCTTGTTTTGGAGTGCATTCTTAGGTAAGTATAAACTTTTGATAAATTAGATAAGTTGGCATTATATTGGGCTTAACACATTTTGGATGGAAAATGTGTTAAGCTACTTGATTCAATGAACATTGTGCTATGACTTGTAAATTGTTGTATATGCGTCATTTTCATTGTGAAAAGCCATTATTAATGGCTAAATTGAATAAAATGTGATTTATTTGCATTATGTGAGAATTACCCAAAATATTTGGGTGATGTGATTTTAATGGGAAATGAGGTACATTGTGATGAAATATGATGAATTTAAATGAAATGACATTGATATGAATGAGAAAAATGAGAAAATATGAAAATGTGCCTAATTGAAAAATGGGAAAATGAGAAAGAAATTGATAATGGAAAATATGAAATAATTGTATGCCTAGTATATTATTCAATTTTCAGAGTTCTGTGTTTGGCGGCATGCCTATGAGATTATTCTCATTATTTGCCTTCAAGACTAGACGCTTAGCATCATTGTGATATGATTTGCCTTCGAGATAACTTTTCAGCATTACTTGATTTACCTTTGAGGCTAGACACTTGGTGTCATTATGGACCAAAAACAGTAACTCTGGATTTGAATAATGTATTAGTTATTTGAGCCCATGCTTGTGTATGTGTTTGTATGAATTTTTAAATGATGAAAGAATATGTGTTCTTGGATGCCACATTGCGACATGGCATAAGAGCATTATTGCATTGACATTATTTTAGAGTTTGTATTACTAAGCTTTTAGCTTAGTGCGATTGCATTTAATCGCATAGGTGACAGGAGAGATTCGGTTGAGCCAGAGAGTTCTTCTAGACCAGGTCGGGTCTAGATTCGAGTCTGCTTGTTGAGCTAATTGTGGATACATCGAGATGAGAGACACATTGCCAACATGTATAAATCTTATATTATAATATATTTTGATATTATGTATATTATATTATGTTTTTAAAGTATATATATAATGTAAGTCATAAAGAATGTTTTGAATAATTGTAAAATGTGAGTTGTGTACAGTGTTTTGATTTATGTATATATGTATATAGATGTAAATGTTTTGAGAATTATGGAGGATTTGAGAAGTTGGGATGAAAATGTGTGAATTGTTATTGGGAGTATTTTTTATGTAGGCTGTGGAATTATTTAAATTTTAGGATGTCCAAATTACAGATAAAATTCTGACGAATTTTTTCCAGAAATTTTTGTATGAAATATTTACTTTGGGTTCCTATAATTAATAAAGAATATTTTATTTACTATTAAATTTTACATTTTACGGTGTTTGGAATTTTAAATTAGAAAAATGAAAATTTTTATTAAACCGGGTTGTGACATTTTTATACTGTATATACATATTTTACATATTTTACGGGTGGCAACTCCATTTTCTCCGGACTTAGGTTCTTGTTCTCTAAGGCCCTGAGCCTAAACAGTGCTGAAGTAGCAGGAACCATTCCACCGGGAGTGGGGGCGAAAATTTCTGCTCACATTCTTCTTTACTGTGGGAGTATATCAAAATATGATCAATAAACACCACTACAAATTGTTCCAAGTACGGTCTAAACACCTGACTCATCAAATCCATAAATGCAGTTGGTGCATTCGTCGATCCAAAAGGCATCACTAAGAAATCATAATGTCCATACCTCGTCCGAAAGGTAGTCTTGGGTGCATCTACATCTCTAACTCTCAACTGATGGTACCCAAATCTCAATTCAATCTTAGAAAATACTACTGCTCCCTTCAACTAATCAAACAAATTAACAATGCGAGGCAATACTTATTTGTTCTTAATGGTCACTTTATCCAACCACCGATAATCAATGCATAACTGCATCGTGCCATCCTTCTTTTTCACAAAAAGTACCGGTGCTCCTCATGGTGATATACTAGGGCAAATAAATCCTTCACCAACCTTTAATTCTATAGGTGCCATTCAATAAGAGGTAATAGAGATGGAAGCGGTACCAGGCATCACATTGATACCAAACTCTACCTCTCTCTCTGGGGATGACCCTAGTAGCTCCTTAGAAAACACATCTGGAAACTCTGCTACTGTAGGTATATTGTCCAACTGGGACCCTACTACTCTAGTATCTACCACATGAGCCAAATAAGCCTCACATTCCTTCCGAATAATCTTCCTAATTGATATAGCTGAAATAAACATGGATGCGAGGTGTCTCTGCTCACTAGATACCACTACTTCTCTTCCATCATGTGTTTTCAGAGTAACACATTTCTGCGGATAGTCTACTATAGCCCCGTGTCTAGATAATTAATCCATACTAGAATCAAGTCATACTCCCTAAAGGGCATCTCAATTAGGTCACCGAGAAATTTCTCATCCTCAATAACAAATGAACTATCTCGATATACCCTGCTAACTACCACACTATGCCCTAGAGTGTTGGTCATAAGCACATCAAAACCTAATGACTCAAAAAATGCATATCACCCACAAGCAGAATGGATGCACTGATGTATGAATGTGTCAATCCAAGATCAGTCAATGCATTCATAGGAATGTCAAATAAAAGAAATGTACTAGCCATAACATCCAAAGCATCTGCCTATCTTTGCATCACATATACTCTCTATGATGATCCTGCCTGATCTAGTCCACTAGTCCCTATCATGGATCCCCCTCTCTAACTAAATCTAGGTCTGCAACAAAAAAAGAAGAGTCTCTTTCTTTAAAAGAAGTCTACGATCGAGACCTTAACTTAAGGAGATGATGCTAGTCAAAGAGTCCTACCTCAAGTAATTAGTAGCAAGATATCTACTCTATTTTGGGTCACTAGTCTCAGTGACTCTCTGTGTTATATCTTGTACAAATAAAATACGATTCCAAAGGCAGGGTAAGAAAGGGTTTAGCTAATGGAGATATTAAATCTTTCGAAAACCAGTAACGTGTAAAAAATGTCAAACCAAGACTGATCAATATCCAAACGGAACATATTCGAACTTCTATGGGAACTCATGGCTAAAAATAATCCTTATGATTTTTGATATCCAGTAGGAATAATAAGAATCAAAGTCTAGGTTGGTTGGTGTGCCTAGTGATAGGAGACTATCTAGCTTGGTTCGTAGAGCACTTATTGGGTTAATGAATCAAGTAAGTGCTTTCATCCGTTGAAGCATTATTCCCATCTGCCGATGTAGAGGACTTTTCTTTGGTGGTGGCATTTCCAAAATAGCCTTGACTTTATCTGTGCCCATATGTTTGAATTTGAGGGTAAAAAGCTAGCTTGTTATATGAGATCCGACGCATCTAGCAGAGCAAAGCAGCATTCCATTCTTTTCGGCGGCATCCTTCCGCCCACCTCTACTGCCACCATAACACCCTCTATCACTGGGTCTAGAAACTGCTATCTTAGTATGTCTATCTATGGGTGGCACTGGACAATCTCTGAGAAAATGATCTTTAGAGCCACACCTAAAACAAGCTGGTGTATGGGTCCCCCAACAGACAACCCCATATGTACGTCCACACTGAGCACAAATAGGTGGAGGAGATCTCTGTGGAACTGGGGTCGGGGCACTAGCTATTGAGGCTACAGGTCTCTACCTCTATTGCTAAAATGATCTATCAAACTACCCCTGACTCCTACTAAACCTTTAAGAAAAACTCCCTTTGCCTCTCTTTCCAGATGAAGACCCTGCCTTAGCCAGGAGTCTCGTACCTCTGCTCCCTTATGCTCTGGCAGCTATTGCAAGTCTTTGTGCCTTCTCTATATTTCTGGCAGCTGAAACTATCATGAAAAAACTCTCATAATGAGAGGCTGCCACAAGAAACATGATAGATGGCCTTAGAACCTTCTCAAATCTCCTATATCTGTCTATCTCATCTGACAATAAATCCCCTGCATACTTACTCAATTAGATAAATTCCTTCTTATATTCTGTAACTGTCTTCCCTTCTTACTTCAGACTCATAAACTCATTCTTCTTGGAATCTTTATACTCTCTAGGGGTGTACTTCTTCTCAAATTTAAGTAGGAAATCAACATAAATCAACACCGGTAGTTCATCAATCCCATGGGGTACAGTCTTTAACCAGTCATAGGCATCCCCCTACAGAAGAGACAAGGCATAATCAAACTTCTCCTCTGCAGTGGCCTCTAGCTAGATAAAAATCCCTCTGTACTCTGTCTAGACACTACTCTGCATCAACTAGATCAATTTTGTCAACAAAATCTGTAGCTCCATACTTTTGCAACTTGTCGTACTTTCTAGTCTGTGGCGGCTGCGACTGCTGCTACTGCACTGGGGCCTGACGAAGCAGCTCCACCATCTGCTGCACCCAAATTGGTGGAATCCCCAGTCCTGCTAATCTAGCTGACACTGATGCCTCCCCAGCAACCTTAACAGACCTAACATCTCCCTCACTAGGAGCAACACTCTCGGTGCTCCCCTCACCAGAAACAAGCTCCTGAGATGCCATAACAGCTAATATATATAATTACAGAAGGAATCATCACATCAAGGACTAGATAAAATGCCAATGCCAATGCATGTATGTTATGATAAATCACATTTTAAATCCTATTTTCTCTCTCTCCAAAAACCCATCTAGGCCGAGAATCTCAAACCTAGGCTCTGATACCAAAATAAATTGTAGCACCCTTATACCTCATATAAGTATAACACATGCATCCTATATGTATAAAATACATATACATAATATAAGAAAGTCACACATTTTTTTCCTTCATTTAAAAACTTCCATTATTCTAAAATACTTATTTAGAAAACTTTATATATTTCTTACTAAATAGAGAAAAATATTCCTCAGTAATATAAATATAAAAAGACACATTTTAAAGGAGAAACTTTGGAAAAAAGTTGCTAGAGTTTTGTCTATATTTCGGATATCACCAAATTCCAATTTATGCAACTTGCATTTAAAATACACTCCCAAATATTCATCTAACACATTCATTTCTCCAAAATCTCCAACATAACCATATAATACACAAGTGTTTGTATATATATATATCAATACATATAATCCATCTCTCAAACTTTCAACATTAAAAACCAAACTTCCTTTTATAATTTACATCATATACATGTAATAAATATAATATTCATATTTAAGTAAATTTCACAAAGTTTAAAATATATACATGAAATGCAGATGGCTATGGTCTGTGACAGCTCGATAAACTCCAAAAGTAAACAACTATAATCTAGACCTGGTGTGGTCTAGCAATACTCTCCAAATTAGCTCTATCATACTTTGGTATAATAAATAAATAATGTAACACATACAATACCGTAAATGCATTATGATAAAACTGTCAGACAATTTATTTCTTTTTGCACATTTTAATAATACAACAATCATCGACATACATTGGGCCCAAAAAATACTTATATATTAGTCAAGTTCCAAAAATAGTATCTTAGGCTAACTCAATCATCTATGACACCAACGTGTCTCACCCAAAGGCGTATAAAATATGTAACACCAGCGTGTCTCACCTGAAGGCGTAATAATGTCTATGATACTAGTGTGTCTCACCCAAAGGCTTAAAAAATACATGACACCAATTGTATCTCTATATAAGGTGACATGCAAATATAGTTTCTTACATTTCTCTTTTCTCATATTTTTCTACCATTTCCATTTCTTTTCATATTTTTAACTCAAAAACAACATTATCATCAAATACAATACCAATGTGGCACATATCCACAATTTAATACACAATTCGCACTTTACACATTTTTCACAAACATTTCATTTATCCATTCTCAATTGGCTTATCATGCCACAATTAACCCAAATCAAGTATTGTTACTTCAAAAAATGCCATACATATGTATTCATAAAAAATTAAGTATCATAACACATTTAACATATGTAATGTTTTATGCTAAAGCTCAATGCAATCACACACATTATAAACAAAGTATGTACTAACCTCTTTAAAGCAATAAATGGATTTAAAACTCCACTCCACTTCCAAGACACCCAAAAATCCCTCACCCATAGGTTGATGAAACAACAACCTATTCAACACCTATTGAAAATGTGAATGAACATAATCAATTAACATCACATTTCTAGGTGTTTAAAGCCTAAAACATAAATTAAAGCATAATTCTACAATTTTCCAAGTTTTTACCATAATGCACTTTAACATTGGAAAATCATTCCAACCAATTCCAAATTGAGTTTTAAGCTTAAATATATCTAATACATTATATTCTAACACATTTTAACCATTAAAAATATAATGTATCACATTTTCTTCATAATTCCAAAATTTTTCCTTACGCCACTTTAATTTTTGTTTTTCATTATAACTAATTCCAAATGGTTATTTGAGCTTATTTATATCATTAACAATAGAAAATAACACAATTAAAATTATAAAAGCAAATTTACCATCCCTTTTTAGCAAAACCCTTGCAAAAACCCTAGCTTCCATACTACCTCTTCCAAACTCCAACTAAACATATTCAAATCCAATATTTAACCATAAAATCTTTACTTAATCATCAAAATAACATCGTACATATCCATTTCAACAATTATAAAATATTCATCCAAAAACCCAATTCATACATAATCATGTATATCCATAAAACTTGAAAATAAGTAAGAAAAGCTTGCTTACTTAATGGAAAACCTTCAAAAATCACTTAAATCTTGAAAATATCTCTAAAATTTAGTATTTGGAGCAAGAATAATCCTTATCTATGGCAAAAATTTCGTGCTTGAGAGAGTAGGGAAGAAGAAGAAGATGGATAGTTTTATATTACTCAAATTTCAATTTTACCCTTTACCAATTTACATAATTATAAAATTATTAATTAATAAAATATTAATATTTAATTAGTTATTTAGTCAATTTTAAGTCTTTAATTTTCATCATCTATCCAAAAATAGTTTTATTTTATTTTTTATTTTTATTTTTATAAATTACCATTTTATCATTCTTTTACTATTTAACAGTTGACTTTTTTTTAACTCATGTTTGAATTTATATGTAATCTATATTTTTATTATATTTCACACACACACACACATATATATGATATTTTCTCACTTCCAACACCTCATTCAACTCCCAACTTATTAATTTAATTTAATTTTTATAAAATTATGGATGTTACAGAAACCACGTTCTTATCTTAAATTCTTAGTTTAATTAGCGTTACGCAAAATTAAATTGCCGGGTCAGGTAAAAAATTGGTCATGGACTCATGGAAAATTGACCATGAGTCATTGTTAATTCGCCATGTCTTGATCTTATTTGGACCGATCTAAGAATGTGGGTTTCCTAAGCTTTTTAATTGATATCAAATTTACTTAGGGGCCAAAATTAAGGGTCTTCAGTCTTTCCCTTCTTGAACGATCTTTAATTTTTTCAAAGAGAGTGAAAAATAATTTGATTTGCTATATGCTTCAATAAATCTGGACTGATCTTGGATGCTTTAATAAATCCAAGTTGGTTCAAGTGCTTCAAATAAACTCAAGATTTTTGAGCGAATGCTTTAATAAATCCAAGCTTGTCCGAGTGCTTCAAATAAACTTAGGTCCTTCGAGCGGATGCTTTAATAAATCCAAGTTGGTTCAAGTGCTTCAAATAAACTTGGGACCTTTAAGCGGATGCTTCAATAGATCCGAGCTGGTCCGAGTGCTTTAAATAAACTCAGGACCTTCGAGTAGATGCTTTAATAAATTTGAGTTTCTAGAAATTCTATTGATATATGTCTGGAATTTTGCTGTAACCGTAGGCAATCCGTGTTAGACACTTTAAAAAAATCTGGATTAAAATTTTTATCTTCTTTGAAAAAAGTCTAGGTGCCTCAGTAAACCTGTAATATTTTTAAAAAATGAATTTCAAAAGTTAGCAAAAAATTTGGCTATTTTTTTATTGTATCCTGTGGTGAGTACCTCTTTATATACCCTTGTCTCCTCCATGGAAAAATATTTTTATTGGTAAAAATTATTTTTAGACAAGTATAAATGCTGAAAATTAAATGAATTATTATTTATACTCTGTAATTAAACATCGAAGGTGTCTTGACTCTGTAAATTTAGATGAATTATTTGGTTAAACTTTACTTTGGGCCAATAATTCATATATTACCAAAAGAAATCTAGCTTTATTTGGCTCAGATGAATTATTATTTCTTTCTTATTTACTTTTATTTATTCACCCATTTTAGTGTAATAATTTTCTTTTGCTTTTACTTTTTTGTTTGTTTTTTTTCTTTTTCCTTTTCTTTTGCTTTATCATAATCATAATCATAATCATCATCATCATCATCATCATCATCATCATTATTATTATTATTATTATTATTATTATTATTATTATTATTATTATTATTATTATTATTTCACTTCGTCATAAGCCAAACCAATCTCCTTTCTCTATATAAAGGCCAGTATAGTCTTTTAACAATCTACTTCAAAACCCGCTTATCATCCAGAGAGCTACAAATAATTCAATGTTCTCCTTTGTTTCTTCATCTTAAGCATATCTTCAATTTGTAACTTCCTTAATTTACTCTTTGCAAATGGACCGAATTCATCGCACTTTTAGGACTGGTACTCATGCAAATACTGAGTTATTACGTCATATTCGGACCCACAAACATGTTAGGGTTTCAATTTTGGCTGCATTATCTCAACACCATAGTTAGGGAGAAAAATCTCATGTAAGTGCTATCCTTTTATCATTTTACTGCAATTTAAACACTTAAAAGACAAATTATATTAGTAAATGTTCGAAGAAAATTCATTAAAGAAAATATTAAAGAAAAATTAGGATGCCTAAAATAAATTACCAAGACCTATTTATTTTGCATGTATTAAAGAAAACTTTCTTAGAAAAATAAAGCACTAAGAAAAAAAAATACCTAAGATAAATTATTACTAGGACCTATTTATCACTAAGGAAAAAAAATTAAAATTCTATAAAATAAATTAATAGGTCCTATTTATTACTAAGGAAAAATTTATTATTAGGACTTATTTATTGTTAAGTAAACAATGCTATAAAATAAATTACTAGCACCTATTTATTACTAAGGAAAAATTAATTATCAGGACTTATTTATCATTAAAGAAATAATAAAAATGCTATAAAATAAATTACTAAGACCTATTTACTTACCTTGTATGCATAAAAAAGACAAATTATGACTTATCTGTTTTGTGATAGTTTGACAGCTGTGATGTCTGTGGTGGCAGATGTATCTATAAAGCTCGTGAGTGGTACAAAAAAACACCCCCTCCAGTTAAGCGGATGATCTGAGAATGCAAAATTGAGGACTTTATTCTACAACTGCCCACACAAAAATTTTAGATTGATAGATGTGTAATCCAGGTGTTGTAATGCCTAATTTTTATTGAATCTATTTATACATTAATTAGTAAGAGATTGATGATGGTTTAGATAGGAGAGATAGAGATATATACAATATATAAATAACATATAAAGAGGGGGTAAGAGTAAAGTGGTAAAAGAGTAAAATGGTAAAAAGGTTAAAATATAAATTAATAATATTTTATATAAAAATCTTAATTATTTAATAATTTATATGTATATAGGAAAAGATGATTTAAAAGTCAGAGTTTATCTAGAAAATTCATCTTCCTTCTTCCATCTTTTCCTCCTTGGTCAAATCCCATGGCAGATTGGAGGTTTTGATTTTCATCTTTTGAATTATCAAGATTTTAGTTAGTTTTTTACAAGGGGTGAAAGAAGCTTGAGTTTTAGTTCAAGTAACAAGTAAGTTTTTTAACTTTTGATGATTCTTTTTAGAAAGATTGATATGAGAATTGGGATTTAGTGAAATGTATAGAAAGTTATAATATAAAATTGATGTAGTAATGGTGATTCTAGACTTGATAATGATTTGGAATGATGTTGGCTATAGTTAGGGCTAGTAATTGAATATTAGAGTTTTGTAAGGAGAGTTTATTTAATTCTAAGTTAGAGAGGGTTAAAAAGGGGTTTATAGATGCTTATATGAGTTATTAATATCATTTTGAATTTATAAATTGATTAGGGGCTAATTGATTTGTGTGAAGGAACTAATAGAGGGAACTGAAAGATTGGGAGAAATTATTGTGCAAAGGAGTTGTTTCTCCAATTTGTGCTTCAAAAGGGTAAGTATATACTTAGATAATGCTCTTATCTTTGGTTTGCATCATACTAAGTTGACATGTGTGTGTTATGTTGATGAAAAATGGTGTGAAAGAGTAATTATGGGATGCCATGCGCATGGCCATGCAGGGCCATGGGGTTGGGCTTTGAAGTGAAGTTGTTTCGTGTGAAAATGGTAAAGAGGTAGAAGAAAAATGAAAGCCACGGGCATGGCCTTTGCATGCCACGACTGTGGGGGTATTCAAAGATGTTTTAAAGCTTCATTTCACATTGCACAGGCGTGGCTATTGGATGCCACGACCTTAGGGTTGGTTTGTTAACATTAATTGCTGTATTTTGCACATATGGGTGTAATAAATGGCTGCATAGCTATTTCTTTATATATATATTGTATTAAAAATATATATGTAATTATAAAGTACAAAATTATGATAAAATATGTTGATTATGTTAATTGTTGGTGTGTCGATGTGTCACATGCTGAATGACTCATATATGTTAATTGTGGAATGTTGTTTGTTGTCTTATACTTTACCTAGTTTCCACAAGATTACGTTTGGTGATTAGCATGCCATACGCGATGGAGTGAGACACTGGGTGTCACAGAGACGTTACTACACCCCTGAGTGAGATACATGAGGTCTCATATTGATGATTACGCTGTGGATGAGACATTGGGTGCCATAGATTTAATTTCATCCACTGGCGGGACACAAATGTGTCATTATTGGTGAGATAGGCTAAAGCAGTGGTTCTGGAACTAGGTTAATATATAAGATTGTTGGGTTAAATGCATGATGGTTGTTTATGTTTATTTGTAAAATAAAGATGAGAATGTATGTAACATTAAAACCTTATGTATGTTCATATACATTTTTCATAGTAATATTGCATTATCAAGTATATACCGCTGAGCTTTAGGCTTAGCACTATTCATTTATCACGTAGGTGACATGATAGAAGCTAGAAGTCTTTCTAGACCAGTATAGGTCTAGTTAGAGGTTGGATAATAGAAGTCTCTGATTGCCACAAATAAAGTCTAAGCATAGCATGTAAATATTCTTTTGAGTTGATGTAGATGTAATATCTATTTTGTAAAATATAATGAATTGAAATATGATTTAAAGATGTTTTGTATATAAGTAATATCATGTTCACATATTTATAAATGTTGGTAAGAAAACATGGGATTTAGGGATGTGAGTGTATGGAAACATTTTGAGAACTATTGGTTATTCACAGGCTGAGTTGATTGGATTTGGTCATAATCGTATTTTAAATGAAACTCTGGAAAAAATTTCTATAGATTTATTTATTTATCATATACCTATTTATTTATTTATATAATACTATAAACTAGCAACTAAATGACGTAGGGTGATAAAATACAATAATAACATTTTGGTAATGCTCTTATACCTTATCTGTGCGACTACATATCCGAAGGTATGTATACTATGTGCGGGTCGGTTATGAGGGTGTTACATTTATTTTGGTATCAGAGTCTAGGTTTGAGATTCTTAACCTAGGTAGGTTTTAAGTGAGAGAAAAAGAGGGAATTTCAAAGTTGATTTTAAAAGTGTTGTACATGCATATGCATAAGCATTTCAATTGATCTTTAATGTGACAATCTTTAATCTTGTAACAAATATAGGTAGTAGAGATGTCTCGATCTCATAAATTAGATGAGGATAGTGTAGAGAGATTTTCTCTAGGGGAAGGTATGGCTGGAATAAGTACAAAAGCTGGTGGGGAGGCATCGTTGTCAGTTAGACTAGCAATGCTAGAAATTCCACCAGTTTGGGTACAACAGATAATGGAATTGTTATGTCATGCCCCAACTCAATAGTAGCAGCAGCTGATTAGGAAATATGAGAAATTGAGGAAGTTTGGGGCTACCAACTTTGTAGGCACTGCGGATCCAGCGAACGCTGAGTAGTGGTTGGATCAAATTGAGAGAGTGATTGTCAAATTGTAGGCTACTGCGGAAGAGAAATTTGATTATGCCTTGTCTCTTCTGCAAGAAGATGCGTATGATTGGCGGATGATGGATTGAGGCAACCCCCAGTTTTGATGTATGGTGATTTTTTAAGGAAGTTTGGGAAGAAATATATCTCTCAAGAGTATAAAGACAAGAAGAAGAAGGAGTTTCTTAACTTAATGCAAGGAGACAAGACAATTGATGAGTATCAGAAAGAATTTCTTTATTTGAGTAAATATGCAGGTGGCATTCTGATAGATGAAATGGACCAGTGTAGAAGATTTGAAGAAGGGTTGAAGCCGTCTATTATATGTCAAGTCATAGCGGTTCACTATGATGATTTTCCAAGATGGTAGAACCTGCATGGAATGTAGAGGAAGATCAAGGGCTTGTAGCTGCACTGAGGGTAGAAGAAAGCAGAGTTAGAAGAGCACTAATAAAGACAGGTTCCTCATCTTCAAAGAGAGGTAGAGGTGGTTATCCTCAGAGATCTAGTAGAGGCCAGGGACAGTTAGGCAGATCATAGTAGCAGAGGCTGAGACCTACAACATTAGTAGCTAGCACACTGACTTCAGGTTCTCGTAGGTCTCGACCACCTACCTGCGCATAATGTGGTTGAATGCATAGGGGGGGGGGGGGGTTTGTTGGAAAGCTAATTTCAGAGGTTGTGTGTGGATCTTCAGGTCATTTTATTAGGGATTGTCAAAGCCACCAGATAAGAGATCATCTGATACAACAAGATCCAAACAGAGTAGTAGAGGAGGTAAGGGAGGATGAGGTGGTAGATTTGGAGCTAGCCAGAGAGGAGATTCGACATCTGTGAGCAGGCCAGAGGAGACTAGAGCTGCTCAGAGAGTTTACATGATGCAAAAGGAACCGGATGCTTCAGATGTCATAGCTGGTACATTTTCTTTATTTGGTACCCCTATGCATGCATTGATAGATCCTGTATCTACCCATTCATATATTAGTGCATCAGTTTTTCCTATGAGTGGCGTGCAATATGAATCTTTAGGATTTGATGTATTGGTGACTAATCCCTTAGAGCATAGTGTGGTAGTTAGTAAAGTTTATTGAGATAGTCTAGTTGTGGTGCAAGATGAGGAATTTCTCGGTAATTTGATTGAGATGCCCTTTAGGGAGTATGATCTTATTTTGGGTATGGATTGTTTGTCAAGGCGTAAATATGTAGTTGACTATCAACAGAAGAATGTTACTCTAAGAACATTTAAGAGAAAAGAAGTGGTAGTGAGAGGTGAGTCAAGGCACCTCTTGTCTACTTTTATTTCTATAGTGGCTGCGAGAAAGATGATAAGGAATGGGTGTAAGGCCTATTTGGAACATGTGGTGGATATTAGAATAGAGAAGTCTAAGCTCGACAGTATTCCTACAGTGGCTGAAATTCTGAATGTATTCCCAGATGAGTTACCAGGGTTACCTCCGGTGAAAGATGTGGAGTTTAGTATCAATGTGATGCCGGGTACCATTCCTATTTTTATGACCCCTTATCGAATGGCACCAACAGATTTGAAGGAGTTGAAGATGTAATCATAGGAATTGCTAGATAAGAAATTTGTATACACTCTAGTATTTCATTTTGGGGATCACATGTATTGTTTGTTAAAAAGAAGGATGGTACCTTGAGATTATGTATTGATTATTGGCAGTTGAATAAGATAACCATCAAGAATAAATATCCATTACCTCATATTGATGATCTCTTTGATCAATTGAAAAGAGCAGCTGTGTTTTCTAAAATTGATTTGAGATCATGATATCATCAATTGAGAGTTAAAGAGGTAGATGGGCACAAGACTTCTTTTTGTACGAGGTATGGACACTATGAATTTCTTGTGATGCCTTTTGGGTTGACACATGCACCAGCGGCTTTCATAGATCTAATGAATCAGATTTTTTGAACTTATTTGGATCAATTTGCAGTGGTGTTCATTGATGATATTTTAGTGTATTCGTGTTGTAAGGAGGATCATGATAGACACTTACAGATTGTATTACAGACATTAAGGGAGAAGAAATTGTTTGCAAAATTATCCAAGTTTGAGTTTTGGTTAGATCAAGTAACTTTCTTCGGGCATGTTGTTTCAGTAGAAGGGATTAGAGTAGACCCAAGTAAAGTTGAGGAAATCTTGAATTGGAGTCCACCTAAAAATGTTATAGAAGTGAGGAGTTTTCTGGGATTAGCAGGTCATTACTGTCAATTTGTAAAGGGGTTTTCTATGATAGCCATGCCACTCACTAAATTACTTCAAAAAAGGGTGAAATTTGTATGGACAGACAGATGTCAAATGGGTTTCGAACAACTAAGAGATATGTTGACTCAGGTTCATGTTCTTACTCTACATGTAGAAAGCAAACCATATGTGATATATAGTGATGCCTCACATAATGGTTTGGGCTTTGTGTTGATGCAAGAGGGTAGAGTTATTGCCTATGCCTCTAGACAGTTGAAAACACATGAGTTAAATTACCCGACCCATGATCTAGAGTTGGCAGCTATAGTGTTTGCATTAAAGATTTGGTGACATTATCTATATGGGGAAATTTTTTTTATCTATACAGATCATAAAAGTTTGAAGTATTTGGGTGTGCAAAAATAGTTGAATCTTCAGCAAAGACGATGGTTGGATTTGATTACATATTATGATTGTTTAATTGATTATCATCCGGGTAAGGCTAATATAGTCGTAGATGCTTTGAGTAAAAAGTCTATGGCAGGGTTGACTGCCTATTCTCTCATGTTGTTGGTTGAATTGAGAACCTTACATGCTAGATTTGAAGTTGGGAATGATGGTGCACTTGTGGCACAATTTCAATTTAAGCCATTACTCTTGGAGCAAATTAAGGAAACACAAAAGGAAGATGCGAAGATCCAGAAAATTATGCAAAACTTCCTTAAGGGGGGAGAGTGGAGACTTTCAAATTGGAGATGATGGTAATGTGAGGTATAGAACATGATTGTGTGTATCAGAAGATGTAGAATCTAGGAAGAAGATTTTAGAGGAGGCACATCAATCGGCTTATGCTATGCACCATAGGAGTACTAAAATGTATCAAGATTTAAAATAACATTACTCCTGAAAGGGTATGAAGAGAGATATAGCAGAATTTATATCTAAGTGTCTCACTTGTCAGAGGATAAAGGCTAAACACCAGGTTCCTTCTGGATTGTTACAGCCCTTATTGGTGCTCGAATGGAAGTGGGATAGGGTACCCATGGATTTTGTTACCGGATTACCTTTGACCTAGAAAAAGTATGATGCAATCTGAGTAATTGTGGATAGAAGGACAAAATCACTCAATTTTTACCGGTGGGGATGGATTACTCCCTTGATAAGTTAGCAAAAGTTTATATCTGTGAAATTGTAAGATTACATAGGGTTTCAATTTCATTGGTGTGGGATCGAGATCCTAGATTCACCTTAAGATTTTGGAAGAGTTTGCAAGGTGCATTGGGTACTCGATTACATTTTAGTATTGCTTTCCACCCTAAAACTGATGGACAGTTTGAAAGAGTGATATTAGTATTGGAGGATATGTTGAGAAGTTATGTTATTGATTTTGTTGGAAGTTGGGATAAACACTTGCCATTAGTTAAGTTTTCATATAATAATAGCTATCAATCTAGTATTGGTATGGCACCGTATGAAGCTCTATATGGGAGAAATGTAGAACACCTTTATATTGGGATGACGTTGGAGAAAGGAAGATAGTAGGTCCTGAATTGATTAAAGAAATAGAAGAGAAAGTGAAAATAATTCAGAATAGGCTGAAAGCATTGTCAGACTGATAGAAATCTTACTCTGATTTAAAGAGAAAAGATATAGAGTTTAAGGTAACTGACAAAGTATTTTTAAAAGTGTCTCCATGGAAGAAGGTGTTGAGATTTGGAAGAAAAGGAAAACTAAGCTTACATTTTATTGGCCCATATGAAGTGTTAGAAAGAGTTGGACAAGTTTCCTACAAATTAGCATTGCCATTGGAGTTAGATAGAATTCACAATGTATTTCATGTTTCTATGCTGCAAAGATATAGGTCAGACTCGTCTCATATATTATCAGTTGATTCTATTGAGGTGAATCCAGACCTAAGTTATGAAGAAGAACCTGTAGCAATCTTGGCATGAGAAGTGAAGGAGATAAGAAATAAGAAAGTGCCTCTGGTGAAGGTTTTATGGAGGAATCACTCAACGGAAGAAGCTACTTAGGAGAGTGAACAAGTGCAGCAGAGCCAATACCCACAATTATTTCAGAGGTAATTACAGGTAATTTCGACAACGAAATTATTTAAGGGCGAGAAAATTGTAATGCCTTAATTTTTATTGAATCTATTTACACATTAATTAGTAAGAGATTGATGATGGTTTAGATAGGAGAGATAGAGATATATACAACATATAAATAACATATAAAGAGGGGTAAGAGTAAAGTGGTAAAAGAGTAAAATGGTAAAAAGGATAAAATATAAATTAATAATATTTTATATAAAAATCTTAATTATTTAATAATATATATATGTATATGGAAAAAGATGATTTAAAAGTCAAAATTTATCTAGAAAATTCATCTTCCTTCTTCCATCTTTTTCTCCTTGGCCGAATCCCATGATGGGTTGGAGGTATTGATTTTCATCTTTTAAATTATCATGATTTTAGTTAGTTTTTCACAAGGGGTGAAGGAAGCTTGAGTTTTAATTCAAGTAACAAGTAAGTTTCTTAACTTTTGATGATTCTTTTTAGTAGGATTGAAATGAGAATTGGGATTTAGTGAAACATATAGAAAGTTATAATATAAAATTGATGTAGTAATGGTGATTCTAGACTTGATAATGATTTGGAATGATGTTGGCTATAGTTAGGGCTAGTAATTGAATATTAAAGTTTTATAAGGGGGTTTAGCTAATTCTAAGTTAGTGAAGGTTAAAAAAGGGTTTATAGATGCTTATATGAGTTATTAATATCATTTTGAATTTATAAATTGATTAGGGGTTGATTGATTTGAGTGAAGGAACTAATAGAAGGAAGTAAAAGATTGGGAGAAATTATTGTGCAAAGGAGTTGTTTCTCCAATTTGTGCTTCAAAAAGGTAAGTATAAACTTAGATAATGCTCTTGTCTTTGGTTTACATTATACTAAGTTGATATGTGTGTGTTATGTTGATAAAAATGGTGTGAAAGAGTGATTCTAGGATGCCATGGGAGTGGCCATGAAAGGCCACAACTGTGGGCTTTAAAGTGAAGCTGTTTCATGTGAAAATGGTGAAGAGGCAGAAGAAAAATGAATGCCATGAGCATGGAATTTGAATGCCACGAGCATGGCCTTTGAATGCCACGACCGTGGGGGTATTCAAAAATGTTTTATAGCTTCATTTCACATCCCACGGGCATGGCTATTGGATGACACAGCCGTGGGGTTGGTTTGTTAACGTTAATTGCTGTATTTTGCATTATATGGGTGTAGTAAATGGCTTGCATAGCTATGTCTTTATATATATATTGTATTAAAAATATATATGTGATTATAAAGTTAAAAAGTATGATAAAATATGTTGATTTTGTTAATTGTTGGTGTGTTGATGCGTCAAATGGTGAATGCCTCATATATGCATAATGTGAAATGTTGTTTGTTGTCTTATACTTTACCTAGTTGCTATAAGATTGTGTTTGGTGATTGGCATGCCATATGTGATGGGGTGAGACACTGGGTGTTACAGAGATGTTATTACACCCCTGAGCGAGACACATGAGGTGTCATATTGATGATTATGCTGTGGATAAGACACTAGGTATCATACATTTAATTACGTCCACTACAGGGACACATAGGTGTCATATTGGTGAGATAGGCCAAAGTAATGGTTCTGGAACTATGTTATTGTATAAGATTATTGGACCCAATGTATGATGATTGTTTATATTTATTTGTAAAATAAAGATGAGAATGTATGTAACATTAAAACCTTATGCATGTTCATATACATTTGTCATAGTAATGTTGCATTATCAAGTATATACCATTGAGCTCTAGGCTTAGTGTAATTCAATTATCACACGGGTGACATGATAGAAGCTGGAAGTCCTTCTAGACCAGGACAATTCTAGTTAGTGGTTGGATACTAGAAGTCTCTGATTGCCACAAATCAAGCCTAAGCATAACATGTCAATATTCTTTTAAGTTGATGTAGATGTAATATCTATTTTGTAAAATATAATGAATTGAAATACAATTTAAAGATGTTTTGTATATAAGTAATATCATGTTCGCATATTTATAAATGTAGGTAAGAAAACATGGGATTTAGGGATGTGAGTGTATGGAAACATTTTAAGAACTATTGGATATTCATAGGATAGGTTGATTGGATTTGGTAAAAATCATATTTTAAATGACACTCTCGCAAAAATTTCTATGGATTTAATTATTTATCTTATACCTATTTATTTATTTATATAATACTATAAACTAGCAACTAAATGACGTAGGGTGATAAGATACAATAATAACATTTTGGTAATGCTCTTATACCCCATTTGTGCATACTACATATTTGAAGGTATATGTACTATTGTGGTTAGGTTATGAGGGTGTTATAGGTGTTGGAAGACTTGTGGATAGATACCACCCATACTTTCCACTTGCCCATAGGTGAAATGACAATTGGCTTGGTCAACTTTTCTACTATTATGAGTATACCGTGTCATAGCCTCCCGGTCCTTTTTTTGGATGAACCTCTGCCTTATAACCAAGTTCGCCATTTACTAGGCCTTGACCCCTTAAAAAAGGTACCATCTAATATTAAATATGAGCCTATTCAATATTATTAGATGTCGTATGCCTGGCTAGTCTTTGGCAAAATAGTTGAACAATATACCCATAGATTCTTATTATATGTGCTTAGGTCTACCATTTTTTGTAGTACTAAATCAATTATCTATTTGTCGGTACTACGAGCTTTGTCAATCCTTGATCTTGTTTCACACTTTAACTGGAGGAAAGCTAGCCTTTCCTGCATATATCATGGCTTTGAAAAAATTTTCTAGAATAAATGTTCATTCATCGGTTTTATGGTCATCGTCGAGGTATATTGACCCATATGGCTTTTAATCCAATTAGTAGGCTTCTATAATCTTAAATTTTGATTAACTTCTCCCAGTGTTTCTAGATGCAAGTCGGGTAACTGAGATTAAAGTTATGGCCATCAGGTTGCAAAGAAAAGCTCAGCTCTCACCATTTCTACTACTATCGCTTAAGCGATTGACCTAGGAGAAGGTAAAAAATAAAATCAACATTAGTATTAAAATTTACAAAAGACAACTTACCTTCTTTTGGAAACTTTATACGTGAACATAGCTTGGTGAAGAGCTGATGAGGGGGATAACTGGATCGCAGTCATAAATGCAACATTGACTTTACAAAATTCCCATAAGATCCTTACCGGCTAGTCTTTAGTTACTGGTTTCTTGATGAGTGGATACATAATTGGTTCCTTGGCCCAAGTCAGTGGAGGAACCTGCAAACATTCCAAGATACATGTTAAATTGCATATCTATATGGGAAAATACCTGATGGCATTCTCAGGATGATTATGATGTAGATTTTTTCTGGTTTCATAAGCCAAATCCTCATATGCCAGTTTTTTTTAGGAATGCCTTTTAAGCTTTCAGGTCCCCCCCCGCCAATGTTCGAGGGACCTCTAGTGATGAGGGAGAAGAAGAAGAAGAGGAAGAAGAGGAGGAGGCTAATGTAGATGATGATGATAGGGAGGAAGATGAAGAAGAAGATGAAGGTGATAATAATTATGGTGGAGAGGAGGGCAATAATAGGGATGAGAGGGATAAAGAGGAGGAAGAAGGGTCTTCTTTCCATTCACATAGTAATGCTGAGGCTGGCTCATTTCAAGTCAACTTCACACATGCAGATATATTGTGTAGAATTGCTCTCTATCTATTTTTTTATCTAACACTATATGAACATTATAAGTAATTGGACAATCAAGAAGTCCACCATTTTCATTTGTCAGCTTTTCTCATGATCAAGTCGGACCATCCCATACAGCTCTGGCTCACCTGTAGACATCTTCATTTGCTCCTTTTTGGCACCACCACTTTATGCTGGCTCATCATTTAGTCCTCAGGGCTTCAATATGAATTATATTATCTATATTCCTATTTCATGTCTGCTTATATTATATGTATGCATGAAAATTCATATTCTTACCTTTTCTCTTTTTTGCTCACAGAGGATGCTCGAGGAACAAAATAAGAAACTATAAGAAGAATTAAATACCGTCGCCAAAATGTTGCTCATTTTGAGAACTTGTTTCATTAGGTAGCACAAAATTTTTGGGACTTTTGATTTCAGGGTTTTAGAAATTTTGGTGCTTCTTCTTCATTAAGGGGACCTAGGATTAATGACCATGAAATCCCTCTACCTTCAAACGATGATTTTTTAGAGCATCGTTTGATTATGGACCATCTCCCCATTTTCAGCAACCTTGTAATTTAATGGCCTTGTACTGTATTGGATATTAATGTACGGTGTAATTTTATAAACCAAATTTCCATTTTTCTTTTGACTCATCTTTTTTTTTTACTACATTTTTTTCTTTTCTTTTTGACTTCTTTTTGCTTTTTTTTTAGATTGACTTTTTTTTAAATGAAAAGTCTATGATGAATTGCCATAGGTCATGGCAACTATGTCATGACCTAGGGTGGTCCCACTTCCTTTTCCTATCCTGACTCACAATTCCCGATGCCGACAATAGTCCTTTTCCAAATCAATCTCCAAACCTTCTCTATTTAAACCCTTCATTACTGGTTTTTAAAGGACACAAATAATTTATCTTCAACAATAGTTTCCAATTAGAAACTATGACCAAGGAAAATTTAAGAAAGATGAAGAATTTATTCAAGGGACTTGAAGTCGTTCATTGGAAATAGATATCTTGGTCTGACATTAGTGCTTTAAATGCTTCCAAAACACCATATTAAACCAACCCTTCTTGCATGCTATGGCTTCCTTTTGGAATGTGGAATCTATGACTTTTAAAATTGACAATTTTGAGTTGTGCCCCATGATTGAAGAATTTGAAGCAATTCTTAGATATCCAAGTGATCATCAGATAACATTCCCATATTGTCCTCAAGATCTCATCAAAAAATGTAAATGCTATTTCAGATTTCAAATTTTGAAGTTTTTCAATTAACCAGAGGTGAGATAATTTTACTTAGTCCTTTGATTGATTTTTGCACATCTCGTTTAGCTCCCATAAAAGCATGGGGCCACATGTTACACTATCTTTACTTGGTCAATTCTTGCTTGTCTCTTTTAATGGTGATATTGACCCATGAGTGCTGGACATTGTGGACCAAATAAAAGTTGGGCTTTCACTTGTTCTAATGTGAACCCACAAGAACAATGCCTTGAGACCCAATAACTTTATTCTTGGATCAACCCCTTAGAAAGCTAAATCAAGTCCTTACCAAAAAACCTCAACCCAATCTCAACTTGTGAGAGAGAACCTTGGTATTAGAATTCTCTCAAGTTGTTAACTCTATGTGAATTTATTTAATTCAACAAGAATCAAAGCAAGAGAAACCTCTCTTTTAAAATAAAGTCCTGGAAAATTTTATTCAAAATGCAACCAACCAACTTTATGAAGTTCATAAGGATGTTTAAATACCATCAGAGTACCGGATGCCCTAGCTTAGGTGTTTGGAAACTAATACAAGAGTGATCCAATCCTAAATAGGCTATCCACCAACTACCTTTGGGCTTTTAAACAATAGTTGCCCTAAATGCAAAAGGCATTAACTAAAGATCAAATAATGTTCCAACATAAACTAAAAAGTAACAAACTACAAATAACTCTAAATGCAACATAGTAGACTTCGCGGTGGAAGGAGCGACCGCTAAATAAGAATGGCGACCGCTAGACAAGAATGGTGACTTCTACATCAATGATGTGATCGCTATATCTCTTGGATGACATAAAGTTGAGTTAAATCTTGAGTGGGTGATAGAAGTCCAAGCATGAAGTTGGAGTCTTCTTTACACTCCTCAATCATAGCCAAATCACTCCATAATCCTTGGATCATTATAAGTAATGCTTCCTTGAACCGTTGGAGTTAACCTCTTGTAACTGATTCATCGGGTAGGCTCAATGGGTCTTTGGCTTTCAACATGGGTTGGTCTCTTATTGCATCATTCCCTCCCTCCTCAAAAGTATTTTCCCTCAAATCTTCACCTTCAAAATCAAAAGGAGTTAAATCAGCAACATTGAAAGTAGCACTTACATTATACTCACCAGGCAAGTCCACTTTATAAGCATTATCATTGACTCACTCTAGAACTTGAAAAGGACCATCTCCCTTTAGGTGTAGTTTAGATTTCTGTTGGTTAGAAAACCTTTCCTTACACATGTGCACCCATACTCATTCACTCGGTTTAAAAATTACTTTCTTTCTCCCTTTGTTGACTTGATGTACAACATTTTGATTTCTTTTCTTTATGTTAGTTCGCACATTGACATGTATTTTCTTCACTAATTCTGACTTTTTCTTGCCATCCAAGCTGGACCTTTTATCACAAAGCAAAGAAACTAAATCCAAAGGTGTTAGTGGATTAAAACCATACACAACCTCAAAAGGTGAGAAACCTATAGTAGAATGCACAACCCTATTATAAGCAAATTCAACAAACGGTATGCACTCTTCCCAATTCCTTAAATTTTTCTTGATTATTATACACAATAAAGTCCCTAGAGTTCTATTCATAACCTCTGTTTGGCCATCGGTTTATGCATGACAAGTTGTGGAAAACAAAATCTTGGTTGCTAACTTACTCCATAAGACCCTTCAAAAATGACTTAAGTACTTTGCATCCCTATCACTAACAATGGTTTAAGGAATGTCATGCAATTTGACAGTCTCATTAAATAAAAAATGTGCAATGTGTGTGGCATCATCTTTTTTATGACATGGAATGAAATGTGCCATTTTTTAGAACCTATCAACCACCAAAAAAATTGAATCTCTACCTTTCCTAAATCTTGGCAATCCTAACACGAAATCCATAGAAATGTCAGTGCAAGGTTGGGTAGGAATAGGCAAAGGTCCATACAATCCATGATTCATTGACCTAGATTTTTCTTGCCTACACTCAAGACATTTGACAATAAAATTATGCACATCAACTCTCATCATAGGCCAATAGAGATGTTCACTCAATACATCCAATGTTTTAGATACCTCAAAATGGCCCATCAAACCACCACATTGGGATTCTTTCACAAGTAATAAATGAATTGAACAATGAGGAACACACAACCTATTTTCTCTAAAAAGAAAACCATCAAATCCATAAAACTTACCAAATGTTCCTTTTTCACAAGCCCAAAAAATTAAAGAAAAGTCGGTATCTTTATCATACAAAGACTTAAGAAATTCAAATCCAAGAATTTTAGTAGCAAGAGTAGACAAAAGATTATACCTTCTTGATAATGCATCCGCAACCACATTTTCTTTGCCATTTTTATACTTGATAACATAGGAAAAAGTCTTAATAAACTCAACCCATTTGGCATGGTTTTTATTTAACTTACCTTGGCCCTTCAAGAACTTCAATGATTGATGGTTCGTGCGTATGACGAACTCCTTAGGCCATAAGTACAGCTGCCAATGTTGCATATAAGTCCTTGTCGTACTTCGAGTAGTTCAATGCTGCACCATTTAAATTTTCACTAAAGAAAGCAATGGGCTTCTTTCCCTGCATTAAAACAACTTCTACACATATACATGATGCATCACACTCAATGTAAAGTCATGTAAGGCAAGAATAGGTGTTTTACACAATTTTTCTTTCAACGAAGCAAATCATTATCTTGCTCAACAATCCAAACAAAAGTATTATTCTTTACAACAGTTAATGGTGAAGCAGTGGTATTAAAATCTTGCAAAAAATGCCTATAAAAGCTAGCCAAACTATGAAAACTACGTACCTCACTAATTGACTTAGGAATTGACCAATTTTTAATAGCACTGATTTTCTCTTCATCTAGCTCTACTCCTGTAATGTCTGAAATTTTTAAATAGTAAATTTCTAAAATATATAAATATTAGACTGTGTATAATGGTGAGAGTGACTTGGATATTTGAAATAGATGGAAAATAAGATTAGTTAAGTCTTAAAAAGTTGAAAGTTCAATCCGAATATGAACAAAATTGGTATTTTTGAAAAAGAATCTTTATGAGGTAAAACCTTATAGAAATGCTTTTTTGACCATAGAATTAGATTTTTATTTAAATTGGGATGTGAAATATGGATAATAGAACTTTAAATTAATTAAAAAAATTATTTTTATGATTTTACAGAATTAAAAGTCGAATCAGAAATAATTTAAGAAAGTGGGTGCATCTTATATGATCAAAATCCTAATTAATGTGTATAAATAAATAAAAAATCTATTTTCTTCTTCTTCCCCATCACCGACCTAGCACCATTCCATAATAAAAAAATTTTATTTCTTTTTCTTGTTCCATCAAACCAAAGTAGAAAATTAAGGAAAATTCACATATAACCCAAAATATTTAGTAGAATTTATTAGAATAGGTGAAAAACCACAAAATCATCATCATAAATTCAAGAAAAATTAAGGAAGAGAGAGGAATAACTACTTTGAAAAGATTTTTGTGCTTGTACATTAATTGCTTGCTATTATTTAATTTTTTTTTATTTTTAATGCTTATGAAGCTAGTTGAACCATATTAATTGAATTAATTGTGAAGTGTCTTTTGTTTGAATTTTTAAACTAACCTAGAAAAATTTAAAACTTATGAAATTTTACTTGGGATTTTATCTATGTGTTAGGAGATGTTTTATAAAATTTTATAACTTTTAAAGATGTTTTAATTTAAAAGAAAAATAGAAGAACACAAGCTGCAATCACTATGCTAGTAGAGCCAAAATTTTAAGGTTTAAGAAAATCAATTGAAAATCATACTAAAATAAGCCAAAAAAATCTGAAATTTTACATATAATATTATATATATTTTTAATACAAATTATTAAAATTTCATAAATTTTAATAAAGGTTTAGTTATAATAATAAAATCAAAAAGTGAAACTGCTAGAATAGTGACAGTAAAACCAAAATCTGTAAGGTTAAGTAAATAGAATTTAAAAATAAGGTAAATGAGTGTATAAAATCCTAAAATTTTAGGATAAAGTTACTATATATGTTTAAGTTATATGGGTAAAACTTCATGAAATTTATAAAGATTTGGCATCTAAATAAAATTGGAAAATGGGTACTGCCAGTAAAGTTATTATAAAAATAGAATATGTAGGTTTGGAAAACATAATTTTTAAACATAGTAACGAAACTTAGAAAAATATGAAATTTTAAATATGAGTTTACTAGGAGCCTAAGACTTATGTTTAAATAAATATAAATTTTAATGGAGGTTTAGTACTAAGAAAATCTAAGGTTTTAGAATTAAAATAATTGTTTAAAATATGTTTGGTAAATATGTTTTAAATACAATGTATTTAAGTTTAATTTAATAAGTATTTATTTACAAGTATGATTAAAGTAAAAACTATTGAATAATAAAGAAAGGAATGATTAAGTTAAAGAAATATTTTTAGTTAAAATGGATATTCTAATTATGTAATTGATTAATAAGAAAATAAAGAATTGTTTACCTAAGAATGATGCTTTAGTAAAAATTTACATAATTGAGAAAATTGTTTGGAATGAGAAAAATAATCAAAATGCCCAAGGTACTGACAAAAACCTAGTTATCGAATTGAATGGCTAGCCAGAGGGGATTGATGTCCATAGTGTTAGTAGGCACTTTGTGCCACTATTGGACACTTTGTGTCACCAGTGATAATGGATACTCATGCCATTATTGGATACTTTGTATCATCTGTGATAGTAGACATTTGATGCCATCAGTGGGCCATTGCCCATATTCTTTACAGTGGATATTTACTTGCCATTAGGGACCCATTATCTGAATCTAGGATTTTAAAATCAGTATATGCGGGCAAGCAAATGATATTTAATGAAATAAATAATATTTACTGAAATAAATGATATTTATTGGAATAAGTGATGTTTACTAAAATAAGTAAAATTCATTGAAATAAGTGAAAGTTCCTAAAATATGAGTCCATGCATACAAAACAATATTTTTATACTTAAATAAAATGGAATGTGAGATACATAAAATGTTATTATAAAACTATATGCAAAATAAAGAATATAAATGATATATGAAGATGTAACTTGATGTGATGTTATAATATGATTAAAAATCTATGCGTGTAAGTAAAGATATAATGTATAGATAGTATGAATATAATGATATTTCATATAGGATAGAATTTTTATGTAAATGAATAAAGAATATTATTGATTGTTTAAATGATGGTGTGAGTGGGGATTTTCACCCTGACTCCCATATGGAATGATTCTTGCGATTTCGGTACTGTTAGACTCAGGGCCTTAGAGAATACGGGCCTAAACCAGAGAAAAGTGGAGTCGCCACCCCGACGGGCCGGGAAAAAGAAAAGGGTGGATGACTCGATTCCTAAGGAATCCCTAAGCCTCTATTGGGTTCTAAAAGTTGGGCAAGTGTGGGGAAGGTGAGAATGACCCAGCACCCCACAACATCCGGTTCATTGGAACCGGCCTCCTTTTCAGGTCTTAATATTATAAAATTCTTAAATATAATGACAGTATCCATACTACATGTGATCATAGGAATAAATAAATACTTTATTAAAATCATAGTGATGTCTAAACAAAATAAATAAATGGACATCCATCCAAGGATGGAAACATGTCTTTACATCGTCCAATGTCTAAAACTAACAGGACACCCACCAAAAGGTGGAAACATATCCTTTACATTAAACCCAAGATTTGAAAATAATTTAAATTACATGAAGTTTAATTAATGAGGTACCAACAAGGCGGAAACATACCTCTTACATAATGAAGTAAATCAATAAAAACCATTCATCATGAAAGCAAACCATTCATTATAAGCCAAATAAAGATCAAGATATGAAGATGTAGACAAAGTATGCAAAGCAGGATTCAAATAACAATTAAAGACTAAATATTCAAGCTACGGTTTTATGCCGAAAACCATTGGACGAAATGGCCTTGGGTCAATTTGCCCGCAATTTTCCACGCCAGCGCTCGTAAGCTTGCAGCCCGTCGCAGTTTTCGCCAGCAAAATTTTTCCAATGCAATTTTTTCCGAAACCAAATTCTATTTGGTTTCGGTTTTCTTTTCCTAATTAATTATAATTTCCTTAAATAATGGGAATGAAGTTTGAAAAATTTCCTATAAATAGCACTAAAAAGACAGAAAAAGATTAACAGGAGATTGGACATGATTTTAAGGGGTGAAACTCTTGGAGAACTAGAAATTTGAATTTGGGACTTCAGATTTGAGAGTAACAAGCAAAGACATCAACAATTTATCAAAGGCTGCAACTTTGCCTTTGTCTCCGTTCATCCAAGAAGTAATTTTTGGTGGAACCAACGTATGAAGGTTTGAATCTCTAATTTCTTTTTATTTTCTTACAGTAGATTTGTTTTTTATTCATAAGATTATACACACAAAACCTTGATCTATAAATATGTAGTAACGTTGATCTTCATTTCAATGACATAAATGATCTTTTATGTTTCTTCTAAACCTCAAAAAACCCTAAAAATACTTTTCTGTTCTTCTAAACCTCAAAAAACCCTAAAAATACTTTTTTGTTCTTCTAAACCTTAAAAACCTAAAAATAATTTTCTGTTTCTTCTAAACCTTAAGAATCCTAAAAATACTTTTCTGTTTCTTCAAAACCTTAGAACCCTAAATTGTTCCTTCTATTTCCAAAAACCCTAAAAAAAAAAAATACTCTTTTGTTTCCAAAAACCTTAAAACATTTTTCCTATTTCCAAAAGCTTTTAAAAAATCCTAAACTATTTTCTTCTAATTCTTTTCCAAAATTTCCAAATGTTTTGTTAAATATCCAAACTTTAAATTCACTTTACAGTTTCTAAGAATCACAATTACTTTATAAAACTCTAAACTATTTTCTTCAACTCCAAAACCAAAAAAATAAACCCCAAACCAGTAAACCTAAACCGTAAGTTTTTCTAAACCCTAATTCCCTCAAAACTAATACGTAATCCTTAAAACCTTAAAATCTTATAAACCTAAGCATTCAAACTCAATACAATAAGCCTAAAAACAATAATCCAGTAACCAAGAGCTATAAACCTTATGTTTTAATATTCTAAAACCCTAATTTCATAATTTTACCCCTAAACCCTAAATTGATTCACGAAACCCTAATCCATTCCAATTTTCCAAAACCTTTACAGTAGGCTAAAAAATAACAAGTATAATACTAAAATTCCAAAACCCTAAAATATTAATTAAATAATTTTAACTAGAAACAGTAACCCTAATTTGTATCTTTACTTGCTTTATTTTTTTAGATTTGATTATGTAGCCTATTATATGCTTTGGTGGTTGAATTGTTTAATTTCAATGCTTGATTTATTTAATTTATCATGGATGGATGTTTATTTTAAATTTTGATTGATATCTTTGATGAATGATTTATTTATGATGAATGGTTATTTACTTCTATAGATTTATTTTGATTTCCAAAAGTGTAAGAGGTATGTTTCCACTTTGTGGGTACCTCATGAGTTAAACATCATGTAATTTAAATTACTTTTATATTTTGGACCAATGTAAAGGACATGTTTCTACCTTTTGGTGGGTGTCCTATTAGTTTAGACATGGATGATGTAAGGACATGTTTCCATCCTCGGATGGGTGTCCATTTATTTATTTTGCTTGGACATTGCTTTGATTTTAATATAACGATGCTTTGTTTTAATTGTTGTGTGTAATATGGATAATATTATTATATTTCAGAATTTTATAATATTAAGACCTGCAAAGGAGGCCGGTTCCAATGAACCGGGCATTGTGGGGGTGCTGGACTATTTCTCACCTTTCCCACACATACCCAACTTTTCGAACCCATTAGGGGGTTGGGGATTCCTTAGGAATCGAGTCATCCACCCCTTTCTTTTTCCTAGCCCGTCCGGGTGGCGACTCCATTTTCTCCGGACTTAGGTCCGTGTTCTCTAAGGCCCCGAGCCTAAACAGTGCCGAAGTCGCAAGAACCATAATACCGGGAGTGGGGGCAAAAATCCTCGCTCACAGTGGCTACTCCACTGGGGATAAGAGAAGTTAATTCCGTTGGTCTTTATATTATTCTATTCTTTCTTATAATGATATTATCCATTGCATCATATTAGATTGCATTGTGTGCGTGAGTTAGGATGCTCGTGTTACCCGTGTTGTGTTATGTAAGGGATACCATACTTTCATTCAAGGTATGGAGATCGAGCATGACATAACCACTCATAGCCTCGTAACATTCGGTATATACTTGCTATGGGAACCTAAGCCTTTTAACCAAAAGACTAAAGGTCATGTAATTGTCCTAGTTACTTTCCTTAGGTTTTACCCCAAATGCATGTTGTTTGACTGTGGTTAATTTATCTTGACTTAAATCATGGCTTATTTGGTTTGCTCTTTTTCTAATATGACCTAAGTACATTGTGAGCTCAAATAAATTTTTCTTTAAAATCCAAAAGACCAAAAACATTTCAAGATGGTCTTTGGATATAAAACTTTTCTAAAAACAAATAAAAATTCTTTTGCTCATGGCCCAAATACTAAGCCCAAAATCCATTTTTTCTAAAACCTTTTTACAATGGGCTTAGAAATAAAATTATTTTTTATCCAACCTTTTCTTACAAAGAGCTTTAGGTCAATTACGAAATACCAAAAATCAATTGTGAGCCTAGTTTATACTAAGAAATAATTAATCATGGGCTTGTTTTTGGCATGAATCATTAGTTACTTTTTCAAGTGAGAAATCTATTTATAATAAACCTCTTAATGTAGTTTTAATCCAATATAGCATAAAAGCTACTTTAGTTGGATAAATGGATTAAAACCTAATTAATAGGAATTATCATAAATTGATCTCCATTGTTGAAAATATAACTATTGGTTGAAACATCCGAGGGAAATATTCGAAAATAAGATACCCCATGTTGGTATTTTGTTAACCATATACCTAGGAAAAGAGACTCGCCAATCGTGTGTGGATGTTATAAGGTTGGAAGGAACGTCCTATTTGTCCTTGTTTGTTAATTGTTCATGCATACATGCATACATACATACATTTGCATCTCATATCATTAATCCTCTCTGGCTCACAACCTTGGATTAGGACAGTTCAAAAGCTTACGACAATCCAACCTATGCCGGAAGCGAAGAATCTAGCAACAACTCAATCACTTGCTCACCAAAAGCAATGTGGCCCGAACGAATTCAAAGAATGGTGGATGAATCCCTCAATGCCAAGATGGAAGAAATAAAAGAGGCCCTAGCTGAGACCATGAAGAACCAATTGACTATAATTTTAGAAAATCATGCCGAAGCATCTGCTAGCACTAAGAAGCCAAAGGACAAAGGGAAGACTAAAGTTGGTGAAGTAGCTTTTGATGATGATAAGGTGATCATTGATGATGATGATTGGGCTCAATACTACCAAGATCCTCATGACAAAAAGGAGCTGAAGGTTGTTAAGAAGGCAACTATTGAAAAGACCGAGACGTCTGATGTTGAGAAGATGATTGCTGATTTAGAAAAGAAATTTGAGAAGAAGCTAAAAATCGAAGAAATGTCCAAAGTTGACAAATTATTTGAGCTAGATGAAGAAGTTTCGTACAAGTTCAAGATGCCATCTTTTGCGAAGTTCGATGGAACCGAAAATCCTCATCTCCATGTGAAGCAATACATCACTGCTATGCAATCTGCTCGAGCTACTAAGGCTCAAACTCTAAGGTACTTCATGCTCTCATTGGACCCTGTTGTCCAAAATTGGTTCAACACCTTAAAGGAAAGTACTAAAAAAGATTGGGACATGTTATACAAGGCTTTCATTCAGCAATATGGGTTTAATGTCGAGTTGGAAGTTACCTTAATGGAAGTTGAGTCCATTAGACAAAGGCCAAATGAGAATTTTGCGGACTATGTGAAAAGGTGGAGAAATAAGGCTGCTTTGCTCAAGAAAAGGCCCGATGAATCTGATCAAATAAGGATGATTGTGAGAGGGGTGTTGCCTAGTCTTCGTGAAAGGATGACTCATACACTCATCCGTGATTTCAAAGATCTACTCCAAGCTAGTCTACAAAATGAAGAGTGGGAATGAGAGAAGAATCGCTTTTTGGCAAGAAGGAATGAGAAAGGGAATTATCAGCCTAGCAATCAAAGCACGCAAAAAGAAGTTGATGTTAATGTGACTGGTCAAGGAAATAAAAGACAATTCTCAGAATTGGGGAAACCTCTATCTTGGGTTTTTAGCAAGCTACAAAAGAAAGGGTTGTTGCAACCGTTGGCTCCTCGACCACTACATAATCCACTACCACCAAACTTCAATGCCGAGGCATTCTGTCAATTTCATCAAATGCAAGGGCATAAAACAGATAAATGTGCTCGTCTAAGGCATGAGATCCAAGATTTGATTGATAGTGGTAAGCTACCCGAGCCGGATAAGCCCAATACCAAGAACAACCCTTTGCCTAAATTTGGAAGAGTGCCACCACCAGCAACCTTCATGGTGGGAAACGGATTAGAAGAAGATTTTGTTTGATCATCCTTTCAAGATGAAGATATTGAAGATGTGAAAGGAAAAGAAGCTTAACTCACCAAACTTTCCTTAGCTTGAATGTTGCTTTTCAATTTTACTTTCTTTGATTTGAACAATTATGTTTTACAAGTTTAAATTTGTTTGAATAAATTACTTTCATCAAAATTTTTGTTGGTCTTTGTTCATTTTGGTGCTCAACCTAGCTTGACGTTCATGGATTAATATATTTATGCATCATGACTTGAATGACTTTACTAGGTGAGGGAATTGCTCTATAGCATTGATTTATGTATGCTTACATAGAGAGGGCTCCTGCATAATTACTTTTGTCTAGGTCCTAGTAAGTCTTAGAACATGCTTAGACAAACTTTCGAGGTGAAATTGAATTCTGTTTATTTAAGGGAGAGATGATCTAGGCATTGTTTGGTTAGCCAATAACTAGTATCCACCCAATTAGATATCAATCCCTAGTTGTCCCTTTGAGCCTTCATAAAATTTTAGCTTTCTTCTCATTGGCATATAACCCCAACAACCTACCCTGAGCTGTTGTGATACTTTTCACAAGTCTTATGATCACTAAGATGAAGAGGCAATAATATCAAAAAATGGAATGAATAGCCAAGACTGTAAGGATAGTGGATGTTCCCAAGACCATAAGGGTAGTTGAAGTTCACCTAATATCTCCAATCTATCAAGAAATCATCAAAGTAACGAATGATTTATCCTTATTAAAGAAGATTTATGTCACTCCACTCATCCATTATTAGACACCCAAGTTGGTACAAACAAGACAACTCTTTTAGAGTTAGAACAAAAAAAAAAGAAAAAGAAAAGAAAAAAGAGAAAAAAGGAAAAGAAAAAAAGAAAAGGAAAAGAAAAAGAAAAAAAAGAAAAAAAAAGAGAAGAAAAATAAAACCTAAAAAGGCTGTTCAAAAAGCCAATTGAGTTATCTTTTACCTAAGACAATAAAAGGCTTCCAAGGATAGTATGACTTGAATTGGTCCAACCAAACTAAAGATTCGATCAAAATCAGAAAAAAGGAGAAAGACCATCCAGTTCTTGAAAGTTCTGTACTTGACAGTCCTACAAGGAAGAATGACAAAATGATAAAATGCTCAAAGAAAGGGAAGAGTAAGAAAAATATAAAGAAAGAAAAGGGAGAAGAAGAAAAGAAATAAATTTGGGTACCAAACTTTATGCAAAGAAACAAAGATTGTCCCAATCAAGATCCAGATTAATGCCAAGAAGATAGAAGGAATTTCGAGTCTAGCAAGATTGATCCCAGCTGCCCAAAGTTCAAATAAGAAATTTATAGTGTGAGGGTTTGTCCATAGTGTCACAATGACTCCAACTTACAAATGGGCTTCATTTAACCTGTGTCCCTTATAGACCCCATTTCAAGCCTATCAAAGACCTATTGATCTCTCTTGGTAGGTAGAGTCTATTAGTGGAGATTGTTTGAATAAGCATGCATATGAGATAGAAAATATTTAAACTCAATGAGTCCTTTGGCCAAGTAATGTGTATGTGCCTATTTGAAGTGCAACAGTTCTTGCTTAAATAGAAATGATTCCTAAGTTTAGTACGGTAACTAGGATTGTCATGTTATAGATATGTTAATTTGAAAAATAAAGTCCTGAGATACATTGACATCGATTTGGCAAAGCCAACATTTGATTTCAAAATCAAAATTCAAAAAATAAAAAATGTTTTTGTTACACAAAGCCTTCAAGTTAAGGGGAGTATGTTGAACTATCAAACCTCGAAGAACACATTGGGAAAAGGAAATACAAGCAAGGTCATGAAGAAGCTACCAATTGACATGCTGAATCATAATTTAAAATGGATGTATCTCTACTGTTTGGGCCTCCATTATTCATATTTTCAACATCTTGAAGATAAAAGCCATAAATGTGAAGCAACATGTCATTCCAGTGCAAGAAATGAATGGATATCTTAAAGGAGTCAATGAGAATACTTCTGCTAAACACCTCAGTCTGTGGGTCAATGGAACAACTGTAAGTATCATTCATGCATATCATGCACACATGAGCATATCACATCGCATTTTCTTGTCATGTATTGTCTATTCTTTATTAAAGTGAACAGAAAACACCCTGTGAAGTAAATAATCAAAAGAAGATATCAAATCAGGGGGGCATGGAAAGCCTATTGCTTGTGGAAGCTCCAGTCATTTTGTAAAAGGAGAAGTACATGCTTGTCCGAAGAACTAGACAATCTACAACATCAACTAAAGCCTGCATAAAAATTCACGGGTTTGGGGCTACACAGGGGGCAAAGTTTCTCCTTTTCAATTTTTTGAGTTTATATATAAAACATTTTCAAACTCACTTACAAATATTCTGCCACGTAGGGGGCAGGAGAAGATATGAAGGCTAGCCTGAATTTTTGCAAAAAGGAAGAACAAAAGAATGGAACATTAGAACTATCAAAAGAATGAAGACGCAAATGATAAAAAAATCAAGATCCAGCTTAAAGGATGAAAATCCAATTCCAAGGATGAAGATCCAATTTCAAAAGGATGAAGATCCACTTTCAAGGGTGAAGATCTGATCTCCAAGGATGAAGATCCACTTTCAAGGGTGAAGACCCGATCTCCAAGGATGAAGATCCATTTTCAAAGGTGAAGATCCAATGCTAAGGATGAAGATCCAAGGTCCAACGATGAAGATCCATTTTGAGGGTGAAGAACCACAATGCATAGAACAGCCGGAGCAGTTAGAATCCTCAACTGATAAAAGGTCTGTCAAATCCAATTCAATCTCGAGTCCAAGTACCCAGTCACGGGTCCAAGTACCCAAATTAAATCCAATTTAGGATCGAGTATCCCAATCCAATTTAGGATTGAGTATCCAAATCCAGTTAGGATCGAGTATCTAAATCCATTTTAGAATCGAGTATCCAAATCCAGTTTAGGATCAAGTATCCAAGTCTAGTTTAGGATCGAGTATCCAAATCCACTTTAGGATCGAGTATCCAAATCAAGTTAGGATCGAGTATCCAAATCCAGTTTAGGATTGAGTATCCAAATCCAGTTAGGATCGAGTATCCCAATCTAATTTAGGATAGAGTATCCAAATCCAGTTAGGATCGAGTATCCCAATCCAATTTAGGATCGAGTATCCAAATCCAGTTAGGATCGAGTATCCCAATCCAATTTAGGATCGAGTATCCAAATAAAGTTAGGATCGAGTATCCAAATCTAGTATAGGATCGAGTATCCAAATCCAGTTTAGGATTGAGTATCCAAGTCCAGTTAGGATCGAGTATCCCAATCCAATTTAGGATCGAGTATCCAAATCCAGTTAGGATCGAGTATCCAAATCCAATTTAGGATCGAGTATCCAAATCCAATTTAGGATCGAGTATCCAAATTCAGTTAGGATCGAGTATCCCAATCCAATTTAGGATCTAGTATCCAAATCCAGTTAGGATCGAGTATCCAAATCCAGTTAGGATCAAGTATCCAAATCAAGTTAGGATAGAGTATCCAAATCTAGTTTAGGATCGAGTATCCAAATCAAGTTTAGGATCGAGTATCCAAATCTAGTTAGGATCGAGTATCCAAACCCAGTTAGGATCGAGTATCCAAATCCAGTTTAGGATCGAGTATCCAAATAGAGTTAGGATCGAGTATCCAAATCTAGTTTAGGATCGAGTATCCAAATCCAGTTTAGGATCGAGTATCCAAATACAGTTAGGATCGAGTATCCAAATCTAGTTTAGGATCGAGTATCCAAATCTAGTTTAGGATTGACTATCCAAATCCAGTTTAGAATTGAGTATCCAAATCCAGTTAGGATCGAGTATCCAAATCCAGTTTAGAATTGAGTATCCAAATCCAGTTAGGATCGAGTATCCAAATCCAGTTTAGGATCGAGTATCCAAATCCAGTTAGGATCGAGTATCCCAGTCCAGTTTAGGATCGAGTATCCAAATCCAGTTTAGGATCGAGTATCCAAGTCTAGTTTAGGATCGAGTATCCAAATCCAGTTAGGATCGAGTATCCAAATCCAATTTAGGATCGAGTATCCAAATCCAGTTTAGGATCGAGTTTCCCAATCCAATTTAGGATCTAGTATCCAAATCCAGTTAGGATCGAGTATCCCAATTAAATTTAGGATCAAGTATCCAAATCCATTTAGGATCGAGTATCCGAATCCAGTTAGGATCGAGTATCCCAGTCTAGTTTAGGATCGATTATCCAAATCTAGTTAGGATCGAGTATTCAAATCTAGTTAGGATCGAGTATCCAAATCCAATTTAGGATCGAGTATCCAAATCCAGTTAGGATCGAGTATCCAATCCAGTTTAGGATCGAGTATCCCAATCCAATTTAGTATCAAGTATCCAAATCCAGTTAGGATCGAGTATCCGAATACGGTTAGGATCGAGTATTCGAATTTGGTTAGGATTGAGTATCCGAATTTGGTTAGGATCGAGTATCCGAATCCAGTTTAGGATCGAGTATCCGAATCTAGTTTAGGATCAAGTATCCAAGTCTAGTTTAGGATTGAGTATCCAAATCTAGTTTCGGGCCCAAAATCCAAAATTACCCTTAGGTCCAGAACCTAATATTATCATTGAGTCCAGAACTCAAAACCTCAACCATCTCGGAAAAATTAAGTCTTATTGCTTTTCACTCTCTTTTACTGAAGTCTCAGATCGTTTAAGCAGGGGGCAAACTATAGACCCTTAATTTTTGACCCAGTTCTATCCAATATATTTTATTTAGTCCAAAATAATTTTTGTGTTATCTTAATTAAATAATATTTATTTTAGTATTTATTTTTTATAATTATAGTAATAAAAAATAATAATAAAAAATAAATAAAAATAAAAATTGGCGACGGAAAACTTGGCGACGAAAAAATTCATCCTCGAAAGCCGTTGGACGAAATGGCCTTTGGCCATTTCGCCCGCAGGAGTTTCCTACGGGCGAAATGGCTTCGCCCGCAATTTCCCAAGCCATTGCTTGCAAGCTCGCAGCCCGTCTCAGTTTTCGCCAGCAAAATTTTTCCAATGCAATTTTTTCCGAAACCAAATTCTATTTGGTTTCGGTTTTCTTTTTCCTAATTAATTATAACTTCCTTAAACAATGGGAATGAAGCTCGAAAAATTTCCTACAAATAACACTAAAAAGACACAAAAAGATTAACAGGAGATCGGACTAGATTTTAAGGGGTGAAACTCTTGGAGAACTAGAACTTTGAATTTGGGACTTCGGATTTGAGAGTAACAAGCAAAGCCATCAACAATTTATCAAAGGCAGCAACTTTGCCTTTTTCTCTGTTCATTCAAGAAGTAATTTTTGGTGGAACCAACGTACGAAGGTTTGAATCTCTAATTTCTTTTTATTTTCTTACAGTAGCTTTGTTTTTTGATTCATAAGATTATACACACAAAACCTTGATCTATAAATATGTAGTAACGTTGATCTTTGTTTCAATGACATAAATGATCTTTTCTGTTTCTTCTAAACCTCAAAAAACCCTAAAAATAATTTTCTGTTCTTCTAAACCTCAAAAAACCCTAAAAATGCTTTTCTGTTCTTCTAAACCTTAAAAACCCTAAAAATACTTTTCTGCTTCTTCTAAACCTTAAGAACCCTAAAAATACTTTTCTGTTTCTTCAAAACCTTAGAACCCTAAATCGTTCCTTCTATTTCCAAAAACCCTAAAAAATACTCTTTTGTATCCAAAAACCTTAAAACATTTTTCCTATTTCCAAAAGCTTTTAAAAAACCCTAAACTATTTTCTTCTAATTCTTTTCCAAAATTTCCAAATTTTTTGTTAAATATCCAAACTTTAAATTCACTTTACAGTTTCTAAGAATCACAATTACTTTATAAAACTCTAAACTATTTTCTTCAACTCCAAAACCAAAACAGTAAACCCCAAACCAGTAAACCTAAACCCTAAGTTTTCCTAAACCCTAATTCCCTCAAAACTAATACGTAAACCCTAATTTTCCTAAACCCTAATCCTTAAAACCCTAAAATCTTATAAACCTAAACATTCAAACTCAATATAGTAAGCCTAAAAACAACAATCCAGTAACCAAGAGCTATAAACCTTATGTTTTAATATTCTAAAACCCTAATTTCATAATTTTACCCCTAAACCCTAAATTGATTCACGAAACCCTAATCCATTCCAATTTTCCAAAACCTTTAAAGTAGGCTAAACAAATAACAAGTATAATACTAAAATTCCAAAACCCTAAAATATTAATTAAAGAATTTTAAATAGAAACAGTAACCCTAATTTGTATCTTTACTTGCTTTATTTTTTATATTTGATTATGTAGTCTATTATATGCTTTGGTGGTTGATTTGTTTAATTTCAATGCTTGATTTATTTAATTTATCATGGATGGATATTTATTTTATATTTTGATTGATATCTTTGATGAATGATTTATTTATGATGAATGGTTATTTACTTCTGTCGATTTATTTTGATTTCCAAAAGTGTAAGAGGTATGTTTCCACTTTGTGGGTACCTCATTAGTTAAATATAATGTAATTTAAATTGCTTTTATATTTTGGACCAATGTAAAGGACATGTTTCTACCTTTTGGTGGGTGTCCTATTTATTTTAGACATGGACGATGTAAGGACATGTTTCGATCCTCAGATGGGCGTCCATTTATTTGCTTTGTTTGGACATTGCTTTGATTTTAATATAATGATGCTTTATTTTAATTGTTGCATGTAATATGGATAATATTGTTATACTTAAGAATTTTATAATATTAAGACTTGCAAAGGAGGCCGGTTCCAATGAATTGGGCGTTGTGGGGGTGCTGGGCCATTTCTCACCTTACCCACACGTACCCAACTTTCTAAACCCATTAAGGGTTGGAGATTCCTTAGGAATCAAGTAATCCACCCCTTTCTTTTTCCCGGCCCGTCCGGGGGCGACTCCATTTTCTCCGGACTTAGGTCCGTGTTCTCTAAGGCCCGAGCCTAAATAGTGCCGAAGTCGCAAGAACCATTCCACTTGGAGTGGGGGCAAAAATCCCTGCTCACTTGCGGCGAATTGCCTTGCCACGTGTCTCTCATCGATTGATCCATGTGATTTTTTATTTTTTATTATATATATATTTAAAATAAAATCAATAATAAATAATTAAATAAATACTAAAATAAGTAAAAAATAAAATAAATAATAAATGCATCAAAATTATTTCGGACTGATTTTAAAATATGGGACGGGACTTGGTAAAAAATCAATGGTCCACAGTTTGCCCCCTGCTTGAACGACTTGAGACTTTTAGTGGAAAAGAATAAAAAATGACATGACTTTGAGCATATAAGGATGAGTTCTGGACCCGGTGGTGAGTTTGGGACTTAAAAAATAATTTGGGTTCTGGACTCGGGATGAGTTTTGGACTAAAAAATGATTTGGATTTTGGACCCATTGGTGAGTTTTAGACAAAAAATTATTTGGATTCTAGACCCGGGATGAGTTCTGAACCTGAAAATAATTTGGGTTCTAGACCCGTTGGTGAGTTCTGGACTAAAAAAAGATTTGGGTTCTAGACCCGGTGGTGAGTTATGAACTAAAAAATGATTTGGGTTATGGATCCAGTGGTGAGTTTTGGACTAAAAAATAATTTAGGTTATGGATCCGGTGGTGAGTTCTAGACTCAAAATTGATTTGGGTTTTAGACCCGGTGGTGAGTTCTGGACTAAAAAATGATTTGGGTTCTGAACCCGTTGGTGAGTTATGGACTCGAAAATTATTTGGGTTCTCGACCCGTTGGTGAGTTCTGGACTCGAAAATGATTTGGATTATGGACTAGGGATGAGTTTTGGACTCAAAAAATGATTTAGGTTCTGGACCCAGGTTGAGTTCTGGACTAAAAAATGATTTGGGTTCTGGGCCCGTTGGTGAGTTCTGGACTAAAAAATGATTTGGGTTCTGAACTCGGGATGAGTTATATACTCGGAAATGATTTGGGTTCTGGACCTAGAATGAGTTCTGGAATCGAAAATGATTTGGGTTCTAGACCCGGAATGAGTTCTGGCCTAAAAAATAATTTAGATTCTGGACCCTGGATTAAATTTAGTTTGGGTACTTAGACCCGAGACTGGGTACTTGGATCCAAGATTGAATTTGATTTGGGAACTTGGACTCGAGACTGGGTACTTGAACTTGTGATTGAATTTTATTTAGGTACTTGGATCCGAGACTGGGTACTTGGACCCGAGGATGGATTTGATTTGGATACTTGGACCCAAGACTGGATTTAATTTGGGTACTTGGACCCGAGACTAGGTATTTGGACTCGAGATTGAATTTGATTTAGGTTCTTGGACCTGAGAATGGGTACTTGGACTCGAGATTGAATTTGATTTGGGTACTTGGACCTAAGACTGGGTACTTGGACCCGAGACTAAATTTGATTTGGGTACTTAGACCCGAGACTGAGTACTTGGACTCGAGACTGAATTTGATTTGGGTACTTGGACCCGAGATTGAATTTGATTTGGGTACTTAGACCCTAGATTGAATTTGATTTAGGTACTTAGACCCGAGACTGGGTACTTGGACTCGAGATTGAATTTGATTTGGGTACTTGGACTCGAGACTAGGTACTTAGACCTGAGACTAAATTTAATTTGGATACTTAGACCCGAGACTGGGTACTTAGACCTGAGATTGAATTTGATTTGGGTACTTGGACCCGAGACTGAATTTTGGACTGACCTTTTATCAGTTTAGAATTCTAGTTGTTCCATTCTTTAATGGATTGTGTGTCTTTACCTACCAAAAATGGATCTTTATCTATTGGAGATCGGGTCTTTACCCTTAAAACATGGATCTTTATCCTTTTGGACATTTGTCCTATTTTTGCTTCAGCTCTTCTAGTCGGATTGATCTTTTGTATTTTGCATCTTCATTCTTTTAAGAGTTCTAATGTTCCATCTTTTATGTTTTCTTTTGCCAAAAATTCAGCTCTTTTTAGCTGGCCCTCATATCTTCTCTTTGCCCCCTGCCTGGAAAAATATTTAAAAGTGAGTTTGAAAATGCTTGGTACACACATAAACTCAAAAATTGAAAAGGAGAAACTTTGCCCCCTGTGTAAGCTCAAACCAATGATTTTTCCTATATGGGCTTATATTGATGTTTGTGTTGTCTAGGTCCTCGCACAAGCATGCATTTCTTCTTTTGCAAAATGACCAGAGCTTCCTTAAGCAATGGGCCTTCCATGCCCCCTAATTCAATATCTTCTTTTGATTCTTTACTTTCATAGAGTGTTTGTTGTTCACTTTGACAAATGATAGGTAACACAAGATAACAAAATGCAATGTAATATTGTAGACACTTAACATTTGACCCGGTCTGGTCCAATATTTTTTATATAGTCCAAAATAGTTTTTGTGGTATTTTAATTAAATAATATTTATTTTAGTATTTATTATTTATAATTTTTAATAAAAATAAAAAGGGTAATATTAATAAAGTTAAAAAAATATATAAAAAAAAAATAAATAAATAAATAAAAATTTGCGATGAAAAAATCAGCGATGAAAAATTTCATCTCCAAAAGTGAATTGGCTTGGGCCAATTCGTTGCAGGAAATTCTTGCGGCGAATTGGCTGGCCTGCCTCAGTGCTCGCCTGCAATTTCGTTGCCCGCAACAATTTTTTGCCAGCGCAGTTTTTTCGAAACCGAATTCTATTTGGTTTTGATTTCTTTTCCTAAATAGTTTTAATTTCCTTAGACAATTAGAAGTAGTTTTTTTTTTCTATAAATACAACATTAAAATGCAGAATTAAAGGGGGAAAATTATTTTACTTGATCTGGACTTTGGAGAAAAAATAAACTTGGGACTCAAAAATTCTTTCGGCCAAAAGAAAGCCCTAAGGCCCCGAGCCTAAACAGTGACGAAGTAGCAAGAACCATTCCACCGGTTGTGGAGGCGAAAATCCTTGCTCACAGATATGCTCATGTATGCATGATATGCATGGATTATACTTACAATTATTCCATTGACTCACAGGTCAAGGTGATCAGCTGAAGTGTTCTCATTGACTCCTTCCAGATGCACGTTCAGGTCTTGCACTGGAATGGTAGAAGGCTTTGCTTTTATGGCTTTTATCTTTAATGATATTGAAAACATGAATAATGGAGGCCCCAAGTAGCAGAGATACATCCATTTCAAACTAAGATTCAACATATCAATTGGTAGCTTCTTCATAACCTTGCTAATAATCATTTCCTTTGCCCAATGTGTCCTTTGAGGATCGATGATTCGATATACTTCCCTTAACTTGAAGGCTTTATATGGATTTTTTTTAATTTTTAATTTTGAATTTTGATTTTGAAATCAAATGTTGGCTTTGCCAAATCAATGTCAATTTATCTCAGGACTCGATTTTCCAAGTTAACATATCTATAACATGACAACCCTAGTTACCGTACTAAACTTGCGAATCATTTTTATTCAAGTAAGAATTGTTACACTTCAGATAGGCACATACACATTACCTAGCCAAAGGTCTCATCAAGTTTAAATATTGTCTATCTCATATGCATGCTTATTCAAACTATCTCCACTAATAAACTCTAACTACCAAGAGAGATCAACAGGTCATTAATAGGCTTGAAACTGGGTCTATAAGGGACACGAGTTAAATGAAAGCCATTTGTAAGTTGGAGCTGTTGTGACACAATGGGCAAACCCTAACACTACAAATTTCTTATTTAGACAGTTGGAATCATGAATCTAGATCTTGATTCGGATAGTCTGGTATCCATATTCCTTTCCTTTTTTTTTCTTTTTCTTTTTTTTTTTCTCTCTTTTTTAGCATTTTATCATTTTGTCCTTCTTCCCTATAGGACTGTCAATTATAGGACTTTCAAGCACTAGATGACCATTCTTCTATCTCTCTAATTTTGGTTGAATTTTTGGTTGGGTTGGACCAATTTAAGTCAAACTAATTTTTCCTTCATTACTTTAGGTAAAGGAAAACCCGGTTGGCTTTCTAGACTGACATTTGTATTTTCTTTTCCTTTTGATTTCTCATAAACTCAGGACCCATTTTTTTTCTTTTTTCTTTTTTTTTTCTTTTTTTTTTTTGCTTTTTCTCTCTTTCTCTTTCTCTTTTCCTTTCCTTTTATTCTTTTTTTTTATGTTGGGTCTTAGCTCCAAAAGGATTATCTCACTTGCACCATTCTATACTTCTATGTATGGATGAGTGGAGTAGAGTGAGTCTTATTTCAACAAGGATAAATCATCTTAATAAATTGGAGATATTAGGTCTAATATCAGGTGAACTTCAACTACCATTATGGTCTTGAGAACTTCAACTATCCATATGGTATTGGCTATGCATTCCTTTCTTTTATCTTCTTGCCTCTTGACCTTAGTGATCATTAGATTTGTCAAAAGTGTAACAACAGTGCAGGGTAGGTCATTAGGCTTATGAGAAAGCTAAAATCTCATAAAGGCTTAAAGGGACAACTAGGGATTGATATTTAATTGGGTGGATACTAGTTGTTGGCTTACCAAACAATGCCTAGTTCATCTCTCCCTTAAATAAGCAGAGTTCAATTTCACCTCGAAAGTTTATCAAAACATGTTCTAAGACTGACTAGACAAAGGTAATTATGTAGGAGCCCTCTCTAAGTAAGCATACACAACTCAAGGCTATAGAACAATTCCCTCACCTAGTAAAGTCATTCGAATTATAATGCATAGATATACTAATTCATAAAGATCAAGCTAAATTTGTCATCGATTGAGCACCATAATGAACAAAGACCATGAAAAATTTGATGAAAATAATTTATTCGAACAAACATAATTGTTCCAATTAAATATTAAAGAAAGAAAAATAAATAGAGCAACACTCCAAGCTAAGAGAAGTTTGTTGAATAAAATTTCTCCTCATTCTGCATCTTCAACATTCCAGTCTTGAAAGACAAAATCTTTATCCACTCCTCCTCCTACCATGAAGGTTGCTGGTAGAGATACTCTTCCAAATTTAGGCAAAGGATTGCTCTTAGTATTGGGCTTATCAGGCTTAGGCAACTTTCCACTATCAATTAAATTCTGGATCTCATGCCTCAACTTTATGGAATTGGCAAAATGCCTTAGTATCAAAGTTAGGTGGAAGAGGATTAGGCAAAGGACGAGGAGTCAAGGGTTGTAACAATCCCTTCTTTTATAGCTTATTGATAACCCAAGACAGTGGCTTCCCCAATTCCAAAACCTGCCTCATTCCTCCTTGACCAGTGGCGTTAACATCAACTTCCTTTTGTGTACTTTGGTTACTAGACTGGTAGTTTCCTTTCTCGTTCCTTCTTGCTGAAAAGTGATTCTTCTCATTTTCCCACTCTTCAATTTGCAAACCAGCTTACAAAAGGTCCTTGAAATCCCGGATAAGTGTATGAGACATCCTTTCACGAAGGCTAGGCAACACCCCTCTCACAATCATTCTAATTTGATTCGATTCATCGAGCCTCCTTTTGAGCAATGCGGCCTTATTCCTCCACCTTTTTACATAATCAACAAAGTTCTCATTTGGTCTTTGCCTAATGGTCTCTACCTCCATCAAGGTAACTTCCAGCTCGACATTGTACCCATACTACTGGATGAAGGCTTTGTACAACATATTCCAATCTTTTTGAGTACTTTCCTGTAAGGTGTTGAACCAATTTTGGACAACAGGTTCCAATGAAAGCATGAAGTATCTTAGAGTTTGAGCCTTAATAGCTCTGGAAGACGGCATGGCAGTGATGTATTGCTTAACATGCAAGTGAGGATTTTTTGTACCGTTGTACCTAGCAAAGGAAGGCATCTTGAACTTATGAGGGACCTCCTCATCTTGTTCGAATAGTTTGTCGACCTCCAATATTTCTTCAGTTTTTAGCTTCTTCTCAAATTTCTTTTCCAAATAAGCAACCAGTTTCTCAATATCCGAAATTTTAGTCTTTTCTACTGCTGATCTTTCAACAACCTTTGGCTCCTTTTTATTGTCTTGATGATCTTGGAAGTATTAGGCTCAATATTCATCACCATCCATAAACATCTTATCATCATCGAATACTACTTCACCAACTTTAGCCTTTTCCTTGTCTTTCTTGGTGCTTCCGAATGCTTCAGCAGTGTTCCCAATTATTGCAGCCATTTGAATTTTCATGATCTCAGCTAGGGCTCCCTTTAATTCTTCCATCTTGACTTCATGGGCATCACCCAACATCTTTTGAATCTACTCAGGTTCCATTGCTTTTGGTGAGAAGCTAACTGAGTTGTTGCTGGATTCTTCGTCACAGGTGTAGGTTGGATTGTCTTAGGCTTTTGAACTATTGTAATCCAGGTCTGTAAGCCAGAAAGAATCAATGATATGTTATGCAATGCATGTATGCACAAACAAAAAACAAACAAAGATAATTAAGACGTTTCTTCCAACCTTATAACTTCCACACACGAATGGCGAGTCTCTTTTCCTAGGTATATAGTTAACAAAATACCAACATGGGATATTTTATTTTTGAAAAATTTCCACTACAAGAAAAACTGAATCAGACAACGGTCATCAGACAACGGTTAAGGAAAAAACCATTGTCTGAAAAAAACAGACAACGGTTTTTTTTTTCCAAAAAAGCGTTGTCTGATTTGTTTTCAGACAACTATTTTTGGTTTTTTTAAGCGTTGTCTATTAGCTGTCATTTTGGTCACACCAGACAACGATTTTTTAGGGACCGTTGTGTAATATATGTTCAGATAACTGTTTTTCTGGTAATACAAAACCGTTGTCTGATATGATATTTCAGACAACGGTTATTTTGAATGTGTTGTATAATTCAGCGTTTCAGACAATGGTTTTAAAAAACCGTTGTCTGAATTAAGCATACAGACAACGGTTTTAAAACCGTTGTGTAATATACGTTCAGACAAGTGTTTTTTAGTAAAAAAAAACCGTTGTCTGATAAGATGTTTCAGACAATGGTTTTTTAAAAAGTTGTCTGATTAACAGTTCATACCATTGTATAATATATGTTTAGACAACGGTTTTTCGTAAGAAACCGTTGTCTGATTAACTGAGTGTGAAAAAAAAATGCCTTCATTCAAGAGGGTAATCCCTATACACAAATGAATCCAAAAACACAAATCAAATGAAATCCTCCACTGACAAGTGTTAAACCAAATCCACCAGCATGGTGTCAGAGCAAAAACCACATGATTCAATAAATTATATAACCAAATCTTTGAACAAAGTGTCAAATAAAGATACAAATCGAATGATAGGTACAAATGAAACTTTCAACAAATTTAAATAAGAAACACAAAACTTTCAACAAAGCGTCCAAACAATCTTTCATTAAATTGTGAATGATATAAACAATTTATTCTACAGGCAGCAGGGAGTTGTGACAGGCATTAAGGATGTTGGACCTGCAAGTATAAACGATGGAAAAATTAATGGCAGGACATAATTTCAAAATAGAACTTAAAACAAATGAAATTATTACCATCATGACAGCTGAATCAATTCTTCTTCCTCCCGCATGTAACTACTGTTTTCTTCATCGAGTTCATCAACATATGGGAACGTTGGCAAATGTAGCTCATTCTCAAGTTCTATTTCTACAGATCCCTCATTTTCATCATCACTTTCATCATAGTACTTGTCAGGTAATTTTAAGACAACTGACCATAATTTTTCAAGAGGGTCATCTATGTAACAAACTTGCTTGACATGTTTTCCTAACACAAAAGGATCGTTTAGAAAACCTAATTTGTTCAAATTAACCAATGTATATCCCAAGTCATCTACTTTAACCCCTTTGTTCATATCTGCCCAATTACAACGAAAGATAGGAACCCTAAAGTGGTTATAGTCCAACTCCCAAATACTTGTAATAACTCCATAAAATGTATGTGAAGTATGCTCGATATTTTTATCCTTACCCTTCACAAGCATTGTATCGGCATCTACACAAACACCGCTGCACTGAACTTGCCGAGTATCATCACGTTCTTTGGTGCTGAAGGTAACACCGTTGATTCTATAGCCACTGAATGTAGCTACATCCTTGTTAGGCCCTGCTGCAATCCACATTATATCCTTAGTTACTGTATTCTTCTCATCAAGTAATTCTGATTCAATCTGTCCAAAAAATTAAATTGGCCATAAGTATGATATAGCCTTTGAGAGAAGATAAATATTGTAGTATTTCAAAAGAATTCACAAGTACAGGGCATTCATTATTTTTCAGTAAACTATATAAAGAAACAGGCCTATTTTTGATGCAAATTGCAGGTAAATTCTTGGGCTATAAGATTTAACCTTTTTATGAAACCACTTAGGGAATGTTTCATTTTGCATGTTCTTTAGCCACTCTTCATCATTTTCATGTTGTGGATATATTTTCACCAAAGAAGCCATATGTTCACTGCAAGTAAAATCAACTTTATTAATTTTTGAAACAAAATGCAGAAAATAAGGAAATAACAAAAACAAATTGAAGTAACTTACTCAAAATATGGTCGAACGTCATTACAATTTTGGAGAAGACACAAATGTGCTAGGTGCAAGTCCTTCTTACTTGGCGTTATCACTGTTGCACCAGATAAGGGTCTGTATTTTGCGTCGTTCTTATCCCTACTATTTTTCGGCAATCCAACAGTTGCTTCTTCAAAGTTGACCAAACACTCAACGACCTCTTCTGCAACATAGGCCTCAGCAATGCACCCTTCCGGACGAGCCCGATTCCGTACATAACCCTTGAAAGTCTTCATATATCTCTCGAAAGGGTACATCCAGCGAAGGAAGATTGGCCCACAGAGCTCAACCTCTCTCACAAGATGAATTGAGAGATGGATCATTATATCAAAGAAGGAAGGGGGGAAGTACTTTTCTAGCAAGCATATGGTCTCCACCAACTGAGCTTGCATTTTTTCCAGTTTATCCACCTCGATGACTTTACTGCAAATTGCCTTGAAGAAGAGGCAAAACCTAATAATAGTGCACCTAACCTGTTTTTGTAGTACTGACCGAATTGCGATGGGGAGTAAGTGATGCAACATTGTATGGCAGTCATGAGATTTCATTCCAACAAGTCAAAGATTTTCCATTGATACTAGACCCTTAATGTTTGAACAAAAACCATCAGGTAACTTCATGCCAACCAAGGAGGAGCAGACAATCTTCTTTTCTTTATGCAATAAGTTCCAAGATGCCGTCGGCAACTTCTCTTTTTTTCCGGGAGTTTTTGGCCTCAGCTCCGTTCTTATTCCCATTTCAGCCATATCAAGACGGACAGACTCCTTATCTTTTGACTTCCCTGGTATATTTAGCAAGGTACCAGTCAAAGCTTCACATATATTTTTCTCGATATGTATCACATCAAGGACATGCCTAACCGGCAAAAATTTCCAATACTCAAGTTGGAAAAATATAGACATCTTCTTCCAAATAGGTCGAGGTTCACATTTATTCAATCGAGGTTGGTGCCCCTTAGTGGTTGTACCCTTTCAAAGACCTCCTCTCCAGTTAACGGAATAGGAGCCGACAACTTCTCCACGGTGTTATCAAAGGCTAATTTTTGCCTTCGATATGGATGATAACGGGGCAACCACCTACGATGCCTCATAACCACCGTCTTACGATAATTTGCCAACCTGGTAGCTTTTGTTTTATCAACACAGATAGTACAAGCATTATACCCTTTAATGATATTGCCCGACAAGTTGCCTAAGGCTGGATAATCACTAATTGTCCACAACAAAATTCCCCTTAGCATGAAGAACTCTTTCTTATATGCATCATACACTTGTTTCCCATTCCATAACACTTGAAGATCTTCTATAAGTGGCTGAAGGAACACATCAATATCATTTCTGGGCTGATTCGGTCCGGATATCAACAAACTTAACATAATATACTTTCTCTTCATACAAAGCCAAGGTGGTAAGTTGTAAATACATAGCAAAACAGGCCAACATGAGTAATCAGTTGATAATCCACGGAAGGGATTGAATCCATCGGTAGATAAAGCTAACCGAAGGTTTCTTGTCTCCGAAGCGAACTCAGGCCACTTTTGGTCGACAACCTTCCATGTCTGTGAGTCTGCCGGATGTCTAATTTTACCATCCTTTTGTCGCCCGGTGTCATGCCAAGTCATTTCCTTTGCAATTTGAGTTGTATTGAACAAATTCCTCAACCTTGGTATTAATGGAAAATACCATAGAACCTTAGCAGGGACCCTTCCAATTCTTTTCCTTTCTTGTCCAGCTTCCATCTAGAGGCTCCACATATGCGGCAAATTGTCTCATCTTCATCTCTCTCACCACGATATAAGAGACAATCATTCGGACACACGTGTATTTTTTCATACTCCATACCCATAGCACATAAGGTTTTCTTGGCTTCACTGAATGAAGAAGGGATACTATTGCCTTCTGGAAGCATTGACCCAAGCAAAAGAAGAATATCAGAGAAGCATGTATCAGAAATGCCATGCTTTGCTTTCAAGTTATATAACTTGACTAAAGCTTTCATCTTAGTATAACCCTTGCATCCCAGATAAAGGGGTTCATGTTCACCTTCAACATGGTTAATGAAATCAGAGGAATCTAATGAAATATCATCATCGTCGACATTATCATGCCCCGTTCTTATGTTAGTTTGATCAACTGATTCTGAGAAACAATCGGTTTCAGCAACTAAAGGACTCCCTTCTGGATTTGACTCTCCGTGCCATATCCAGCAAGTATAGGTTTGATCAATACCATATTGGAAAAGATGATCCCTAACAGTTTGAGCCTTCCACGATTTACTGTGAGCACATCTTAAGCATGGACAACTAATTTTTGTTTCATCAAACCCATTCTCAAATGCAAACATTAACAACTCTTCCACACCTATTTGAAACTCTCTTGTTCTTCTATCAGCCTTCAACCAAGATCTATCCATCTTTGAGTTGGACCAGTTCTGCAATTTTAGCAATAATTCAGTTAGTTGGACCACTGAATTATGCCCAAAAGTCAAATAGAACCTGGAAGGGAAGTATATTCACCTCAGATGCGAGAGCAGATGTTGCAGCTAACTTCTATGAAGGTTTCTCGAGGACAGCTATCATATGGTTGTTGTGGTTTGAATAAAGTTGCATGACGAAGCTTGGACTGTTATGTAATTGTTCAACCTGAAGGAGAAAGAAAAAGGGTTCACATATAGAACTTAAAAGTTGTCATTGAAAAGAAAAGCTAGCACCAAGAGCAAGGAAAGGGGTATTTCTTGGTTACAAGTCAGGAGTGAAAGGTTTTCTGTTTATAGATCTCACAACAAAATAAATTTTGAGAGACGTTTTAACAGACATTCAACTTCATTCAGAACAACATGAATCCACAAATAATCCTCAATTCACTGACACAACTCAACATACCATTTCAACTGATAGGCATCAAATTTTAGCCAAATACTTATAAACAAGCAGAGAAATCAGAAGCATGGACACATACTGTAGATCTTGAAATTTAAGCAGAAAATTGAAGGGACAGAACAACATTATAGTAACCTGAAAATATCAATGCATCATTATAGTAATCTGAAAATACAATGCAATAATTCAATTAGATTAAACAGAGGAATGAATTCTATGGGACGATCTATATGGGACGATTACTTACGGTTCATAAGTAAAAAAATAATCTTCTTTCGACTTAATTGGGACAATGCAGTTACTGACAAATGAGACGGCCGGTAGCAAGGAGACGGCCGGCATTAATGAAGACCGCAGCAAGGAGAGTGGTGCTTTAGGAGAGTGGTGCTTAGGGTTTGGCAGCGAGAGAACCACGACTAATGAAGCTGAAAGAGGAATGAGAGATGAAGCAGAAATAGAAGCTTGGACGTTTAATGGAAGTTAGATTTTCTTCCATTTTCACTTCGCTAAGGATCCAGTGGCTATTTGCAATGTATGGAAGTTAGGCTTTCTTAAGCCAAATAAACTTGACTAAGTATTAAAAGCTAAGGTTTGGATTTATAAATATTTCATTTACCCATTAAAAATTTTAAAGTCCACCGTTAAATAATGATTTAGATATAATATGATATTATATAAGTAGGAATACAAGTATATATTATAAATATATATACGTATATACATGTATATAGAAGTATATATATAAATATATACTTGTATATATTAGTATATATACAAGTATATATATTAGTATATGTTAGTATATATACAAGTATATACAATTATATATTAGTATATACAAGTATGTATATTAGTATATACAAATATATATACTTGTAAATATACAAGTATATACAAGTATATATATTAGTATATGCAAATATATACAAGTTTATATTAGTATATATACAAGTATATAATATATATATATTAGTATATGTTAAATAATGATTTAGATATAATATGATATAATATGATTTAGATATAATATATACAAGTTTATATTAGTATATATACAAGTATATATAAGTATATATTATATTAGTATATAATATATATTATATTAGTATATGTTAAATAATGATTTAGATATAAATATGATATAATATAAGTAGGAATACAAGTATATATTATAAATATATATAAGTATATACATGTATATAGAAGTATATATATAAAAATATATAAGTATATATTAGTATATATACAAGTACATATATATTAGTATATGTTAGTATATATACAAGTATATACAATTATATATAAGTATATATTATATTAGTATATAATATATATATAATATATTAGTATATAATATATATATATATATATATATTAGAGTATGTTAGTATATATAAGTATTCGTTAAAATACAAGTATATGTTAGTATATGTTAGTATATTAGTATATAATATATATATATATTAGTATATTAGTATATGTTAGTATATTAGTATATGTTAGTATATGTTAGTATATGTTAGTATATTAGTATATGTTAGTATATGTTAGTATATTAGTATATGTTAGTATATGTTAGTATATGTTAATATATATATATTAGTATATTAGTATATGTTAGTATATGTTAGTATATTAGTATATAATATATATATATATATATATTAGTATATTAGTATATGTTAGTATATGTTAGTATATTAGTATATGTTAGTATATGTTAGTATATGTTAGTATATTAGAATATAATATATATATATTAGTATATTAGTATATGTTAGTATATGTTAGTATATTAGTATATGTTAGTATATGTTAGTATATGTTAAAATACAAGTATATGTTAGTATATGTTAGTATATTAGTATATAATATATATTAGTATATTAGTATATGTTAGTATATTAGTATATGTTAGTATATGTTAGTATATGTTAGTATATTAGTATATAATATATATATATATATATTAGTATATTAGTATATGTTAGTATATGTTAGTATATTAGTATATAATATATATATATTAGTATATTAGTATATGTTAGTATATGTTAGTATATGTTAAAATACAAGTATATGTTAGTATATGTTAGTATATTAGTATATAATATATATATATTAGTATATTAGTATATGTTAGTATATGTTAGTATATTAGTATATGTTAGTATATTAGTATATGTTAGTACATGTTAGTATATGTTAGTATATTAGTATATAATATATATATATATTAGTATATTAGTATATGTTAGTATATGTTAGTATATTAGTATATGTTAGTATATGTTAGAATATTAGTATATAATATATATATATATTAGTATATTAGTATATGTTAGTATATGTTAGTATATTAGTATATGTTAGTATATATTAGTATATGTTAGTATATTAGTATATAATATATATATATATATATTAGTATATGTTAGTATATATACAAGTATATATAAGTATATATTATATTAGTATATAATATATATATATATATTAGTATATATTAGTATATACAAGTATTCGTTAAAATTTTTCAATGTTAGACTTATTCAGTTTTTGCTCAATCTAATTTACATCAACACTAAATTTTATAATTATATAGGGTTCCATAGAAATTTATCACTACTAATTATTTAAATTGTATTGCCTTAAGCACTTATGGATGAATTATAAATTGAATTTTATGAGTCATCTATATAAGTGAATTTGTAAAGTTAATTTAACAAAAATTTGAAAAATTCATTTTGTTTCAAAAGAGGGATGTCAAAACTTGAGCAATATTTTGAACCCCCTTTATTTCCCAAAAAAATTTTCATTTGCCCCCATTTATTTCCCAAAAAAATTTTCATTTACCCCCATTTTAATTTCAAAACACGGCCGTTTTGAAAATTAACAATAAACCTAAACAGACCCTCTTTCGATTTCTCTCTCCTATCTCCTCCTTCCCTCTTTCGATTTCTCTGTATACCTAATTTGTTTCATTCTCACGGGTAGAAAGATTCAGAAACTAAACCCAAATTTGTTCTCCTCCTTCCCTCTTTCGATTGCTAGACCTAACTTTGTTCTCTTCCTTCCCTCTTTTGAAATCTTCAGTCTTGACCTAAAAACGCACAACACATCCATATTTCTTCTTCCTCTTATACCTTTCTCTCTAACCCGCCCGCCACTCACTGCGGCTCTGCATTCACTCCCTCAGTTCCAGCCTTTGAGGTTCGTTATATACTTTTGTCGCTCTGAAATTTTTTTTTAATTTTATCTGTTATTATGTTATTGTATAATATTTTCTTCCTCTTTTTAGTTCTTAGAAGTTTTTTTTTTATAAACCATTTTCATGAGACTTAGTTGCTGTTGTATTTTCTGCTTCTTTTTGTTTCCGGCTGCAATGAGTAGAATACTGCAAATGTCGCTGTTAATATTTTTTCCTGCTCCGAAATATAGCCCATGTCCTGTTTGTTAATCTTTGACTAAATTTTAGCCATGTGAATATTTTTTTACTGGAAGAGATAGATAAGCCTTTCACTGGTTTGGACACAGGAATTTGAAATATTGAGATTTGACTTAAATAATGCATAGGTTTTCTTTGATTTGATACAGTTCAGGTTCATGGTTGTGGACACAGGTCTTGTTGAATGTGGCTTTAGAATAGGTGTCATTTCAAATGCACCTGAAATAAGTCCTTAACCACTTTTTGTTTTGTTTTAGTATCGTAGTAGGATTTTAGTTTAGCCGTGTCCCAATTAAATTATGAGTTATTTGCTTAGCAACGTGATACAATGCAGGCTTACATCAACATTCTACAAAAATGCATTTTCACATATAACTGGATGATTTCGTACAAAATGTAACTTTTAATTTGTGAATGCAGGTGCTGATTATGGCTCCTTCGAAGAAGAAACAATCGTATCAACTACCCACCCATTCTTCTCCCCGTGTATGTAAACAACAAGCCCGGTCTTCCCCAAATCCAGCCACAATGAGAGTGGTGAAGGCTATCTCCAGGACACGAACAATGCACCCAGAAAAGCCATCGACTTCTTCCCCCATATCTTCGAAGAGGAAGTCGATCTCTGAAAACTTGGAAAAAAAACTGTCCAAGAAAAGAAAGCGAGTGGATAAGGTTAAGCCGAAATCAAACGAGGACGATGTTGCAGGATTAAAACTGCTGAAACGAGGGTGTGTCTCCATGCACCGAATTGTTAGACGGAAGATCAGTAGCCAAAAGCCTACAGTTTCATTTAATGCAAAGGGAGCACCATTTGGCAGGGCTGCTTCAGAGATGCAATCATATATCGGAGTTTTAGCAAGGTCTAAAGCCCCGATATGGCATGATTCCTGGAAGGAAGTTGCTGAAGACGTCAAAACAAAGATTTGGGATTGTGTCCAGGTTATGCAAAATCCTTCCCACACAATTAATTTATATACATTAGTTTTTCAATTGCTTTATACACGTTGGGTTTTCAGTAACTTATTCATCTAATTTTATTTTTGTGGTTTATGTATGTAGATGGCTTTCGTTGTACCACCGACTTCGAAGAAAATGGTACTGCAGTCTGCTGGTAAAAAATGGAGGGAATTCAAATGTCGAAAGCAAGTTGTGTGAAGAAGCATCTGTGGGCGAAGGATGCCTTAAGCGATGATCGAACAGTTAGTTTTGCCCTAAGTGAAGAAGCATTTGGTGTGAGCAAAAAGCAAGTTGTGTTCTTACAAGATCTAGATGCTGTGTGCGCCGGAGGTGAAATGTCCGGATCCATACTTACCATATTTATTCAGTAAGTTTCCAAGTACAATAGCTTTTTATTTTATTTGTTAATTGTGCTGGAATTAAACTGATAATATGTACCAACTATTACTTCATTTTGTATGCAGCTACTTGTATGAATATGTCAAAAGGCATAAAATGGTTGATATGATTGGCTTTGTGGATCCCAGCATGATTGGTGCCATTGGATGTGGTAATTCAGGGGGGAGGTCACGTATACTTGCGAGTCGATTTAAGGGGGCTAAAGAAGGGCAATACTTTCTCTTGCCTTTCAACGATAGTATTTCTTTACCTTTCTTTTTTATCTGCTATTGTAGCTAATGAGAGTTAGTAGCTAAATAACGCTGCTTCTGTATGTGATTGTGATTGATGTTATGAATTGAGCCTTTGTGATTGCTATTTTAGTGATTCAAATCACTGTTTCATTGTCGGTTCTGTATTTATTTAGATCTTTTTGTTCAATGAATTGTTTGGCGTTATGTTCTTCCAAATATGAAGAATTGCTTGTATTTTATTTTGTTATTTCGTAGGAATCACTGGGTATTGACTGTTGTAAATCCAACGGGAGAGGTAGTCTACCACATGGACCCTCTTAAACGTCGCATTGCTAGCCAGGAATGGATAGAGGTTGTTGACAAGTAAGTTGCGAGTCTGCCTATTTAGTCTTAAGTTGTTAAATTTGGGGAAAATGCAATTTTGTTAACTTATATTGTGTTTCTTGTAGTGCCATAAAGTTATACAAAGAGAGTGTCAACAAGAATGTGAGGAGGAAAATTTTATGGGAGAACATGGCGGTATTGTTTTTCTCATCATTTCTGATTTATACAATTTATACAATATGTTAATTGCTTGTTCTATGAAAGAAATATTGCAAAATTTGGACTGCATTTTTTCATTTGAGTACAAACTTGGAGTCCACAAAGCATTTTCAATTGGTCTGCATTTTCATTTCCAATTGCAGCACTGCTGCCATTACTTGTATACTTGCTCGTATATATTTGGATTGCATTTTTTCAGGTTAGATTGTGTGATTAGGTTGATGTGTTGGTTTGCATATGGGTTTACATATGGATGTAACATGTGGTACTTCATTTTTGTTTTCATTTGCTATTTCAGGGGGTTCCTGTGCAGAAAGAGGCCACGGACTGCGGCCTCTTTGTCATGAGGTACATGAAGGAAATCTGTTATGATAAGGAGCTTCAGTTTGCAGCTAAGGTGAGAATTTTAATTATTTTCATTTTTTATATAATAGTTTTGTATTTACCACATGTTGCTAACCAAAATTTGATTCATTTTTCAGTGGCTGCGCAGAGGCAACTTGGAGTATAGTGATGCCGACATCAACGAGATTAGGATTGACTTCGCCAAATATTTCATGAAGCGTCATTCAAGTTGAAGTTAATAGTATAATTCAGTGATATATGTATAGTGTTGATTTTATTTTAGTTTTTTAATATGTTGAATGGTTGAATTTGTGGAGGTTTTTTTATTCCCAAATTTGCAATCCTCCATTGTAAAGTGTTGTCTTATATGTATAATGTACAGTTTAACAGACAATGGTGGTGAAATGAAAATGAACATTGAAACTATTGTCTAATATTCAGTGTGCACATATTAAGCAGACAATGGTTTTTAATAAGAAAGCATTGTATAAACCTTAATCAGACATCGCCTCAATAGACAACCGTTTTTGTCTTCATCAGACAACGATCAAAAAGTGTTGTCTAATACTTCATCAGACAACGGTTAAAAATCGTTGTCTGATAAAACTAAAAACCTTTGTGGAAACAATCTTCAGACAACGGTTATAAACCATTGTCTAAAATGCTATCAGACATCGCCTCAATAGACAACGATTTTTGTCTTCATCAGACAACGGTCAAAAAGCGTTGTCTAAACCTTCATCAGACAACGGTTAAAAACCATTGTCTGATAAAACTAAAAACCGTTGTGGAAACCATCTTCAGACAACGGTTATAACCATTGTCTGAAATGCTATCAGACATCGCCTCAATAGACAACGGTTTTTTTCTTCATCAGACAACGGTCAAAAAGCGTTGTCTAAACAATCATCAGACAACGGTTAAAAATCGTTGTCTAAAAATTTAGAAACCGTTGTCTGAAAATTTACAAACCATTGTTGAAACCATCATACAACGGTTAAAAACCGTTGTCTGAAAAATTAGAAACCGTTGTCTGAACTATAATCAGACAACGGCCAAAAACCGTTGTCTGATAAAATTAAAAACCGTTGTGCAAACCAACATCAGACAACGGTTTTAAAAACGTTGTCTGAAATGCTATCAGACATCGGTTCAATAGACAACCGTTTTTGTCTTCATCAGACAACGGCCAGAAAGCGTTGTCTGATTCAGTTTTCCTTGTAGTGTTCCTCAGATGATTTTAACCAATAGTTATATTTTCGAACATGAAAATCAATTCATAATAATTCCCATTAATTAGGCTTTAATCCATCCAATCAACTAAAGCAGCTTTTATGCTATATTGGATTAAAACTAAATTAAGAGGCTTATTATAAATAGATTTCTCAATTGAAAAAGTAACTAATGATTGATGCCAAAAATAAGCCCATGATTAATAATTTTTAGTATAAACTAGGCTCACAATTAATTTTTGGTATTCCATAATTGACCTAAATAATTTGTAAGCTCTTTCAAAAGGTCATAATGAAGTGAAAAATAGTTTTGTTTCAAAGCCCATAAAAAGATTTTAGAAAAAATGAATTTTGGGCTTTGTATTTGGGTCATGCGAAAAAGAATTTTTGACTTGTTTTGGAAAAGTTTTATGTCCAAAGACCATTTTGAAAATTTTGAAAATAGTTTTGGTCTTTTGGATTTAGAGGAAAAAAATTGTTTGAGCTCACAATATAATTAGGTCATATTAGAAAAAGAACAAACCAAATAAGCTATGATTTAAACTAAGATAAATTAACCATAGTCAAACAACAAGCATTTGAGGTAAAACCTAAGGAAAGTAACTAGGCCAATTACATGAGCTTTAGTCTTTGGTTTGAAAGGCTTAGGTTCCCATAACAAGTACATACCAAAAGGTACAAGGCTATGAGTGGTTATGCCATGCTCGATCTCCATACCTTGAGTGAAAGTATGGTATCAATTACATAACACAACACTGGTTACACGGGTGTCCTAACTTACGCACACGATGCAATCTAATATGATGCAGTTGATAATATCATGACAAAAAAGAATAGAATAATATAAAGACCAAAATAATCAACTTCTCTTATCCCCAATGGAGTAGCCACTGTAAGCGGGGATTTTTACCCCCACTCCCATGTGGAATGGTCTTGCGACTTCGGCACTATTAGGCTCAGGGCCTTAGAGAACACGGGCCTAAATTTGGAGAAAACTGGAGTAGCCACCCGAAGGGGCTGAAAAAAAGAAAGGGGTGGATGACTCGATTCCTAAGGAATCCCCATACGTAGGTGAGAATGACCCAACACCCCTACAACTCCTGGTTCATTGGAACCGGCCTCCTTTTCAGGTCTTAATATTATAAAGTTCTTAAATATAATGACATTATCCATACTACATGCGATCATAGGAATAAATAAATACTTTATTAAAATTATAGCAATGTCCAAATAAAACAAATAAATGGACACCCATCCAAGAATGGAAACATGTCCTTACATCTTCCAATGTCTCAAAATAAATAGGACACCCACCAAAAGGTGGAAACATATCCTTTACATTAATCTCAAAATATGGAAATAATTTAAGTTACATGAAGTTTAATTAATGAGGTATCCACAAGGTGGAAACATACCTATTACATAATGAAGTAAATCAATAAAAACCATTCATCATGAAAGCAAACCATTCATTATAAGCCAAATAAAGATCAAGATATGAAGATGTAAACTAAGTATGTAAAGTAGGATTCAAATAACAATTAAAGACTAAATATTCAAGCTAGGGTTTTATGAATTATAGTTTAGGAAACTATTATTTATTGTTTTAAATTATTAGTATTAGGGTTTGGACCTAAATTCGGGAATTGAGCCACTGGAATTAGGGTTTTAGGTTTTGGGGTCTTTGTTTTGGTGTTTTGGGTAGAATAATTTGAATGTAGGGTTATTGGATGACAAGTTTTGAAAGAGATTAGGGTTTTAATATGTTATTTTAGAAAAACAGTGATATGGGGAAGTAAATTAAGGTTTTAAATTAAGGTTTTGGAAAAACAATTACGATTTTGGGATTTATTGAAACAGTGTAAGATTTTGGACAAAAATAGTTTAGGGCTTTGAGTTTAACAAAATAATTTAGGGTTTTTGGGGTTACTTAGCCACTGGGACATTAGGGTTTAAGGGTTTTAAGGCTCCTTAGATGAGGGTTTGAGCATTTAATGAATTAGGGTTTTGTTTATAAAACATATAATTCAGATTTAATAATTTTATGCTACTAGAAAAATTAATATCAAAACACATCAATGAAACATTTAAAATAAAGCATTTTATGGCTACTGTGAATAAAAAATTATTGGTTAGACCAAACCTTCATTGTTGGTTCCACCACAATAGCACCGTTGGAATTCTTGGAAGACTTTGATCAAGACAACACAACCTTGTGGATGGGAGTGTTCTTTTTTGTTCATGGCTGCTTTAGGTTGCTTCAAAGTTTAAGAGTCTAATCATAATTTTTGAGTAAATTTTTTCGTCCCTTGTTTCTGTGTCTAAAGCTATTATTTATAGAAATTTCAAATAAAATCTAATATGTTAAGGAAATTAAAACTGTTTAGGAAATTAATTCGAGTTTTCGAGTAAAAACAGGATTTTGGAAAAAATTGGCCAACGCGCTGGCACAGGCTGCTGAGACGAGAGCAACGGGCTGGGACGCGAACAATTGGGCGAGCGCCTGCGAGGCGCTTTCCAATTCATCATAGCTAGCACTTGCGGCGAATTGCCTTGCCACGTGTCGCTAACTGATTGGTCCGTTCGATTTTTTATTTTTTATTATATATTTTCAAAAATAAAATAAATAATAAAATAAATACTAAAATAAGTAAAAAATAAAATAAAATAAAAAATAAATGCAACAAAAATTATTTTGGACTTATTTTAAAATATGGGACTGGACTTGGTTAAAAATTAAGGGTTTATAGATGGTTAAACTTTATAAAGTCTTGTCTTTTATATTGTTGCAATATAGGATATTATAATATTTAATATTATTAAATAGAAAGATATATGATCAATAGGTGAAAATTTAAGTATAGCATAATAAGTAAAGGAGAATGTTATATGATTAAATTTTACGGTTAGTGAAAAACTCTCTTAAGAGTTTAAGTTGGAAACAAAAGAACCCTAGAATGATAAATGTAATTAAAAATGACTAATAATGCTTGATCAAATTACTAAATTATTTTATGTATAAAAAATGATTAAATAAACTTATGTTATGATAGAATTATATTTATACATAATAAGAATGTTAAGTGGTCAAGAGCCATATGATTTAAAAAGGAAAACTAAATTTTCAATTAGTAGCAAATGATGAACTATTCAAATTGACCTTAAAACCAAAAATTAAATGATTAATAATTTACTTTATAATCAAAATGATGATCTTACTTTCATTTATTATTATAAATATCTTCTTTGTGTTATAATTTTGGCAAATTATGAATATGTAAGCACCACTAAGTAATTGTTTAGCATGTTAGAATTACTTTTGATTTGCAGATCAGATGTGTAAAGTAGATGTAGTGAAGTGAGATACTAGACCTTTAAGACCAACTGCATCATTGAAGGTGTTATGTGAAGAATTTTGTATAATGTTTTTTTTAGTTAACATACCAGTATTTAAAATTTTAAATGTCAATTGTATAAACACGGGTAGTTTGAGTATTTGTATAATTTGTAGTTGCGTATTACATCTTATGGTTTTGGTTTGATAATTATAAATTACAAGGTACTATGATGGAAGTAAGATAAATGTTTAACATAAAAACATATTGATGGAAGTGGGATAAATGAATTAATTATGGATAATCAATGGTGAGATAATGAGATTGGAGTTGTGGTTGAATGAATGAAATATTGGGAGTGTTTTCCATAACGGGTTGTGTTTTATTTGGAGAAGATGCTGGCAGTGTCCAATTTTAGGGGAGACTTTGCCGAAATTTTGGTTAACATTAACTTTATTGATTATCTAAAATTCGAACATATAAGTGCATAGGCATTGAATGTCATTCCTTGATAGTTCTTAATAGGATTGTCGAGGGGTGTTACACTTTCTTTAAATGCAACTCTCTCTAAACAAAAACAACATTTCTTCAAATTAGCAAACAAACACTCCTTGTGTAAAACAAGTAAAACTTTATTCAAATGTAACAAGTGATTATCAAAGGATTTGGAATATACAAGAATGTCATCAAAATAAACCACAACAAATTTTCCAATAAATTCTTTCAAAACATGGTTCATGAGGCACATAAAAGTACTAAGTTCATTTGTTAAGCCAAATGGCATAATTAACCACTCATACATTCCATATTTTGTTTTGAAAGCAAATTTCCACTCATTACCTTCCTTAATCCTAATTTGATGGTAGCCACTCTTAAGATCTTTTTTGATAAATATGACATTACCATGGAATTCATCAAACATATCATCTAGCCTAGGTATGGGATGGCGATACTTTATCGTTATATTGTTTACCGCATGACAATCTACGTACATTCTCCATGTCCTATCCTTCTTTGGCACAAGTAATACTGACACCACACATGGACTCATGCTCTCCCTCACATAACCTTTTGTTATTCTTAAACTTGCCATTGGAGCTCCTTTTTCTCTTCTGAATTACTCCTATAGCCCTGTTTGTTTGGGATAGTTGCTCCAGGGATGAAGTCAATTTGGTGCTCAAATCCATAGATGGGTGACAATCCATTGGGAATATCCTCTGGAAATATGTCATCAAATTCCTGTGAAAGAGAAACAAAAGCACTAGGCAAAGATTTGTAAATATCTTCCATGTTAAAATAAGCCTCCTTGTACAAGTACAAGTATGCTTTTGTGAGAAAACCAAGCCTCATTTATATGACTCTTTTTAGCATAAAAACTCTCTTTGTTTTTCTCACTCGCAAATATTTCTTTACCCTATTTTCTCTCTTTTATTTTGCTTTAGAACTCTCTCCTTTTTTCCCTTTCTTCTCTTTTGTTCTCTTCCATTTTGCCACTCTTCTTTTCTTCTTTGATAATTATTTTTTTTTCTCTCCTCTCCACTTGCTCTTTTTCCCTCATTTTTATTATCTCTCTCATTTTGCAATCTTTTAAGCTATCCTTCATAGACTTCTTTAGTTGAAAGGGGAACAAGTGTAATTTTCTTTCCATCCTTTTCAAACACATACAGGTTAGTGTACCCATTGTGCAACATTCTATGATCGAATTGCCAAGGTCTACCTAATAATAGATGACCTGCTTGCATAGGTACAACATCAAATAGCATCTCATCTTTATACTTCCCTATCTTGAATGCAACTAAGACTTACTTTGTGATCCTAATTTCCCCACAATCATTTAACCACTTCAATTTGTAAGGTTAGGGGTGTTTAAGGGCTGACAATACTAGTTTTTCTACAAGGGTAGTGCTAGCCACATTTGTTACACTCCCTTCATCAATGATAACATCACAAACCCTTTCTTGAACTAGACACCTAGTTTGGAAAAGGTTTTCTCTTTGATTACAATTTTCAGGCTGGGCTTGCAAACTCAAAGTCCTCCTAGACACTAAAGCTCTACCACTTTCAGCTTTTGTTATGGACTCATCCTCCTCATCACTACTACTCTCCTCCTTGATGGATGTTTTCTCTTCAATAGACTCCTCTTCACTAGTAGAGAAGATAACTCCATCAAACATGTACTTGGTTCTTTGGTTAAGACAATCCCTCCTATAATGCCCAACTCCACCACATTTGAAGCACTTTAATTTATAACTAGAAGAAGGTTCATATTTACCTTTCTCCTTTTTAGATGTTGATGCTTTGGGTACTTCATTTTACTCTACCTTACACTTTAAAGTAGTAGCTTTATCATCCTTTTTTCAAGTAGGCTTGAACTTGGATGTAGATGAGAATCTACTAGATCCACTCTTCCTCTTCAATTGCCTCTCAACCTTCAATGCAAGATGAAGCAATTCCTCCAACTCCATATATGGTTGCAACTCAACTACATTGGATATTTCCCGATTAAGACCATTGAGAAATCCTACCATGATTGCTTCATTATCTTCCTCTACATTGGCATGGATCATCGTGACCTCCATCTCTTTATAATATTTATCAACACTCTTTGACCCTTGGGTGAGATTTTGTAGGCGGTTGTACAACTCCCAGTAGTAATGGTTTAGGACAAACTCCTTCTCATAATTGACTTCAAATCATTCCGCTCCTTAATGGGTTTTTCCCTATTTCTCCTTGTCCTTTATTTGTTGTCATCCCACTATGTGATAGCGTAGTCTTCGAAGGTGGCAACTGCCAACTTCACCTTCTTGGACTCCATATACTCATGACAATCAAACACCAACTCGATTTTCTTTTCCCAATCTAGGTAGGCTTTGGGATCCATCCTACCTTAGAATGTAGGAATCTGTAACTTCACTCCGCCACCTCCATGATTATTTTGTTGTCCATCCCTAGGCCTCACCTCTACCGCCTCTTCATTATCTTTAAAAGACTCACCTCTATCTGAGCTCTTTTCATCATTGGCTCTTCTTAGAACTCTTTTAGCTCTAGCATTAGGGGCATTGTTTGGTTGTCCCCTAGCCACAGAAGCTTCAAGTCTCTCCATCTAGTCAAGCATCAACTATAGCTTTCATTTAGTCAATGTCGCCTTGGGTGTTCCTTTCATGACCACTCATATTGAAATTTTGAAAATTTTGAGCTGCAAAATCAAGTTAGTGAAAATAAAAATATAAATCCTTACTTCACTCCCTCATGAGTTTCACTCAATTGTAATGTTCACTCAAGGCCACTCATGTTTTTGCTCAAATTTTTGGCTTTTCACTTTATGAGCTCTCACTCCTGCCTTTTACCTCTCAATCTCTTACCAGACTAGTTGTTTAGAATCAAACTAATCGCACTTTATCAACCACAAGAGTTTTGGGTAAAAATACCAACAAGAAAGGGGATGAATTATGATGAAATTTTGTCAAATGACCACTTTTACAAAATTTTCTATTCCCTTTTTTGGGGATCAACTCATTACAGTGAGGTTCACAGCTAAGGTTGTGACTGCTCAAGTAGTTGTGTGACCATTCAAGACTTTGGCCGACCGCTAAACTAGGTTGCAAAACTCAAATTCTTATAGTAAGGTTCACGGTGACAGGTGTGACCATACTGAGCTTTGTGCTACCACTCGAGGTTTTGCGCGACCGCTAGACAAAATTGAACAAAATTTCAATTTGGACAGCAGGGTCCATGGGGGACTTGTACGGTGGGTTGTGAATGCGAGACTCTAAAGGCAACTTTTCAATTTCACAGAATGGTTCGCAGGTTGTGTGTGACTGCAAGGCTAGACGCGAGAAGTTTTGTGCAACCGCCAGAAAGGATGTGTGACCGCTAGAAACAAATGAACTAGGTTATGAAAATTTCTAGGGTTTCCTAATTTATCTCTCAACACTATACAACTTCTAGGGTTCATGTGTTTCTTTGGTGGCTGCAGACTCAACTAGAATAACTTTTCAATAGGAAATTTGATTCAACAACAATCTTTTCTCTTTTTTTTTTATAATTGAATTTAAGAGAATCAAATCATAGAACACAAATGAAAAACAAGATATGGGGGTTTAGGATCTCAAATTGGAAACATAATGAAAATAAGAATAAGAGCTTGATGACAATAATGGATATTTTTTCTTTTTGAATAAGATGAACAAAGATCAAACAAGAATGAATTAAATAAGATAGATGATAAATAGATAGATAATAAGGTGAAACCTAATTTAGAGCCTTGCTTCGATACTAAACTGATGTGATCCCATAAGAACAATGCCTTAAGACCCAACAAATTTGTGCTTAGATCAACCCCTTGGAGAGCTAAATCAAGTCCTTGCCAAGAAACCTCAACCCAATCTCAACTTGTGAGAGAGAACCTTGGTATTAGAATTCACTCAAGTTGTTAACTCTATGTGAATCTGTTTGATTCAACAAGATTCAAAGCAAGAGAAACCTCTCTTTTTGAATAAAGTCCTAGAAAATTTTATTCAAAATCCAACCAACCAACTTTACGAAGTTCATAAGATGTTTAAATACCATCCAAGTGTCGGATGCCCTAGCTTAAGTGTTTAGAAACTAACACAAGAGTGATCCAATCCCAAATAGGCTATCCACTAACTACCTTTGGGCTTTTAAACAAAAATTTCCCCAAATACAAAAGGCATTATCTAAAGATGAAATAATGTTCTAGCACAAACTAAAAAGTAACAAAATAAAATTACTCTAAATGCAACATAGTAGACTTTGCGTTGGAAAGAGCGAACGCCAGACGAGAATGGCGATCGCTACATGTTTTATTAGTTTTTGTCCTCAAATTGCTATTTATTTATTATGATAATTATTGTTTTCTTCATGCATTTTGGTAGTTTTAATCTGTTTATTTAGTGATTTCATGTAAATTGGTAGTTTTTAATTTATCCCAGTGTTTAGATCATTTTTGTACTAGTTTTTAGTATGATGTTTTTGTGCTTTTAGTTAATGTTTCATTTGATTCTTGTTTAAGGTTTGTTTTAAGTGTTTGTTTTAGGTTAAAGTGCAAAAAACTCCCTTGGAAGATCAAAACAAAGAAAGAAGAGCATGAATCAAGCAAGACATGGCCAAGCCAAATTAAGCTTGGCCGTGTCACCTCAAGGAGATTTTGGCAGAACTTGACATGGCCAACCCACTGGCCGTGTCTCACCTAAAGGGAAAAACCAAGGAAACCAAGAAAGAAAGGAAAATTTGGCAGAAGCTGACACTGGCAGGTGACACGGCCAACCCACTGGCCGTGTCACATGACACGACCATAAGCTTGGCTGTGTCCCATCCTAAGCCAAAGAACAAGGAAGAACCAAAGGAAAGAAACAGAAGCTAACACACCCAGAAGACACGGCCAAGCCACTGGCCATGTCACATGACACGGCCAGGAGCTTGGCCGTGTCACTCCCATCTCCAAAGAATAAAGAAGAGCAAGGAGAAATAGAAGCTGACACACCCAGGTGACACGGCCACAAGCTTGGCCGTGTCACCTCATGAGACCAAAGAAAGAAAAAACGCACGGATATTTAGCCAAGGAATTGTATAAATAGTTAAGATTAGGGCAAGAGGCGGGGACTACACATTCTTTGAGCTGTTCTTTACTTTTCTCTTAGAGTTTTTCTCTGAAACAATAAAACCATAGAAGATTGATTTCACTTCCATTCAAACACTCTAGATCAAATTAGCCTTTTCCATTGCATTATTCTTTTAGCAAATATCTGAGCAAGAGATTCTTAAGAAGCCAAAGGAAGATTGTAATTGGGTTTTGTTCTTTAACTCTATCTCTTAAGTTTCATTGAAATTGTATTTATGAATTCTCTAATGTATAAATTAATTTCTTTGAATTTTAATGAGATGAATTTGTTTCATAGCATTACTATGAACTAATTTTGATCTAGTCTAGGGTTTGTATGGATCTACTATGATTGTATGAAATGGTTATTGCTCTTAACTGATTTATTTCTTTTATCCTTAATTGAATGGAATAAGGTTAATATATAATTGACTGGCCACCAATTATGTGTTTTAGGTATTTAGATGAAGGATTGAGAAATGAAATCTAATACTGGAATAATTTAATTAGGGACTTAGGTGAATTAGAAATATAAACCTAAGGAAAAGATCATTTTGATTGCAGTAAGATTAATTGAAAAAGGTTTGAATGCAGAGCTTATTTCCTTGATTTGATTAATTAAGTTGCTTGAAATCTGATCTTTGAAATTAAGTTAGTTGAGAGGAATAGCAGTTCATACATATAAATTAGTAGAGAAGTGAAAACCCTAGACTTTTCTATTAAGTAAATCAATATATTTGTTTAGTTTTCTTTCATTATTATAAATTCAATTCCTTTCTATTTTCGTTAGTTGTTCAGCAATTTAATTTTATAAATCAAAAACTATTAATTGGTAATTTTTTTATTATGATTTGATAAATAATTACCTTATCTAGCTTCCTTGTGAGACGACCTTGAGGTGTTCACCGAAATACTACAGCAGCCTCGTATACTTGCGAGTGTAGGTTTAGCAGTGTTTATTAGAGCGCAACAAGTTTTTGGCGCCACTGCCGGGGAAGCTAATTGGCGTAATTGTTTATCAGTCATATATATATTTTAAATTATTTTTCATTGTTTATATTTTATTTTATTTTTCTTTTGCTATAAATAATTCCTTCTTTCAGAAATTTATTTTATGCAAGGTAGGAGATCACCTGGACGAGAGCTTTGCCCATTTATTTCAGAAATTCAAAGAGTGAAAAGGAGTAGAGAAGAGTTTGAATTGTATAACGGGTTTGATACATAGGAGGAAATTTCTGATTTTGAGTCGGATACTGCACAATCTACCAATATGGGAGACGAGAGGCAAAGAACTATGAGGGATTTTGCCAGACCTATCATTGGGACTTCCACCTCATGTATAAGATTGACAGATGCAGCAAGAAATTATGAGTTGAAGAATATCCATTACAACATGCTGTCATCATTCTATGGAGTTCTGAATGAGGATCCTTTAAATTTTATCCAGGATTTCTACTCCACCCTCAACACATTTCCATTGGGAGGACTAACAGAAGACCAGTTGAGGATGAGGTGTTTTCCGTACACATTAAAGGATAGGAAAAAAAGCTGGCTTATGATGTTGCCTGAAAATTGACAACTTGGGAGCAAGTATATAACAAGTTTATGGGCAAATTTTACTCACATCATAAGACAACTGAATTAAGAGGAAAAATAGCCACATTTGCTCAATTGGATGGAGAGCCATTTCATGATGCTTGGGATAGGTTTAAGATGTTGTTAATCCAGTGTCCACACTATCACTACCCACTTCAACTGCTGAATTAGTTTTTCTATGATGGACTAACCCAGCAATTTTAGAATACTGTTGATAATGCAGCTGGGGGAGCTATGGGAGAAAAGACAGCAGAAGAGACTTATGAAATCTTTGAAATGTTGGGAGCTAATTTCCAACAAAAAAGTGTAAGAGGAAGAAGTAAAGGGGTAAATCAAGTGGAAGCCAACAGTGAGATGATCAATCAGATAGCTGAATTGACAAGACAAGTGCAGATGCTGAACATGAAGAAAAATACTTTTTCATCCACTCAAGAAGTGTGTGGAATTTGTGGAACTTTTGGGCATGGAGCAAATATATGCCCCTCTGTGTACGAGTCTTATGAAAATGAGGCTAAGCAAGTTAACGCTATGGAGGGATATCAACCAAGGGCCTGGAATGATCCTTACTCAAACACTTACAATCCTGGTTGGCGGAATCATCCAAACTTTTCATGGGCAGCAAACAATTCCCAACAACATTTCCATTTGTTCCAAAGGCAAAATCAACCGCCAGGGCAATCTTCAAATCAAGGGCAGCCTAAGAGAGGCAGTTTGGAGGATATTTTACATGCTTTTATCCAAGTCAGTACCAAGAATCAAGAGATGAATAACAAAAGGTTGGATTCATTAGAAGCGTCTTTCAAGAAAGTGGAGACCCAAGTGGGACAACTTGCACAACAGATGCAGATTCAACAAAAAGGAAAATTTCTGAGTCAACCTGAGCAAGCACAAGCAGTGACTATTCTTAGAAGTGGCAAGGTAATAAGTAATGGTGTTGAAAATAATTCTGTGAATGTAGGTGATCAAGAAAACAAAAAGGAAGGAGAACCAAAGGACAAGGGTGATGGAGAAAAATCAATGGAGCAATCTCCTTCAGCAGATTTACACAAGGCAAGTAATCCTTACCGGCCACCTATACCATTCCCCAGCAAATTGAAGAATGATAGACAAGATAAACAATTTTCAAATATCTTCAACATGTTGTCTAAGGTAAGTATTAACTTAACTTTACTTGAAGCAATAAAGAATATGCCGGCTTATGCTAAATTCTTCAAAGAACTGAACACCAAGAAAAAGATGTATGAGCCAAATGAAAGGGTGATAGTATCAGAGGTAGCTAGTGCTGTTTTGCAACATAAACTACCTTCGAAGCTAAAGGATCCTGGCATTTCATAATTAAAATTACTATGGGTAATGGAAAGGGGACTGATGGCATGTGTGATTTAGGAGCCAGTGTTAATTTGATGCCTTACTCTGTGTATCTTGAATTAGAACTTGGGGAACTTAAACCTACTAAAATGGTCTTGCAATTAGCTGACAGATCTCTTAGATTCCCAAAAGGAGTTATAGAAGATGTGTTAGTTAAGGTTGGTGGGTTGATAGTGCCTGTGGATTTTATAGTTCTGGACATGGAAGGAGATAACCCTACACCATCCGCACACACTATTCTACTGGGTAGGCCTTTTATGGCTACGACCAACACCTTGATTGATGTTAAAAATGGTAAATTGTCAATGACTGTCTTGGGACAAACGGTTGAATTTTCTATTTTTAACACTTCTCCTATTCCTACAACTGCATTATATGAGGATTGCTCTTTAATTGACTGTATTGACGCAGTTGTTTCAGATGTTTTCTTGCAAACAGGTTCTTCGGATAAATTGGAGCTGGCACTGACCTTAGATCGCGACCTGGATATTTTTGACTCAGAAGTAGTTAGTTGCATTGATATATTAGAAAGTGCTGAAATAGAGGAATTTAAAGAGGAACCATCATTTGAGTTCCCCTCCATCCAAAAAGAAGAGAATAATCCTTCACTTGAGTTAGAGCTAAAAGAGTTGCCTAAAAACCTGAAATATGTGTTTTTAGGAGATCACGACACCTTACCTGTGATAATTTCTAGCCAACTCAGTGAAAGGGAAGAAATGAGATTGGTGAGTGAATTAAAAAGATTGAAAAGAGCTATAGGATAGGGGTTGAGTGATATCAAAGGTATTAGCCCTTCAATGTGCATGCATAGAATTATCTTAGAAGAGGGAGCTAAACCTGTGAGAGAGACCCAAAGGTGCCTTAACCCAAACATGAGTGAAGTGGTTAAGAAGGAAGTGCTAAAATTGCTTGATGAAGGAGTGATATACCCGATAGCCAATAGTGAGTGGGTTAGCCCAGTACATGTAGTGCCTAAGAAATCAGGAATCACTGTGGTAAAAAAAAATGAAAAGAATGAATTGATTCCTACTAGGACTACCACAGGGTGGAGAATGTGTAGACTATAGGAAGTTAAATAATGCCACAAAGAAAGATCATTTTCCTCTTCCTTTTATTGATCAAATGCTGGATAAACTTTCTGGACACTCTCACTATTGCTTTTTGGATGGACTTTCAGGTTATTATCAGGTGGCGATAGCACCAGAGGATCAATCCAAGACCAATTTTACTTGCCCTTTTGGGACTTTTGCATTTCGACGTATGCCTTTTGGCTTGTGTAATGCGCCTGCAACCTTTCAGAGATGCATGATGTCTATTTTCATAGACATGATAGATGACTTTATTGAGGTATTTATGGACAATTTTTCTATTTTTGGTGACTCTTTTGATAATTGCCTCAGTAAACTTGTTCTTGTGCTTGAAAGATGTATTGAATGTAATGTCACTTTGAGCTGGGAAAAAAGTCATTTCATGGTTACTCACGGTATTGTATTAGGTCATATTGTGTCTAGTAAAGGGATTGAGGTGGATAAAGCTAAGGTAGAGTTGATTGCTAAGTTACCCCCACCTACCTCTGTTAAGGGAGTAAGAAGCTTTCTAGGGTATGCAGGTTTTTACTGGAGGTTTATTAAAGATTTTTCTAAAATAAGCCAACCATTGTGTCATTTGCTTGGAAAAGATGTTCCATTTGTATTTACTTCACAATTCATGCAAGCTTTCAATTCCCTTAAAGAAAAATTGACCAGCGCACCGGTAATTATAGCTCCTATTTGGTCCTTACTTTTTGAAATTATATGTGATGCATCCAACCATGCAGTAGGAGCTGTCCTTAGGCAAAGGGTTGAGAAATTTTTGAGAGTGATTTATTATACTAGCTTGACCCTAAATAGCACACAAGTTAATTACACAACAACTGAAAAAGAAATGCTAGCTGTTGTTTTTGCCTTAGATAAGTTTAGAGCTTATGTGATTGGGTCTAAAATTATTGTGCATTCAGATCACACAACTTTAAAATATCTTTTAACCAAACAACATGCTAAACCTCGCTTAATTAGATGGGTGCTATTATTGCAAGAATTTGTTTTTCAAATCAAGGATACTAAGGGAAGTGAAAATGTTGTAGCTGATCATTTATCTAGGTTACCTTCCTTTGATGAAAATCTTGCATCTGATAGTGTTCATAGAAATTTAGAAGCATTTCCTGATGAACAGTTGTTTGCGGTAATGAATTCACCATAATTTGCAGATATTGCTAACTATCTCGCTTGTGGTATTTTGCGTTTTGACATGTCATTTCAGGAAAAGAAAAAGTTTTTGCACATGAGTAAATTCTATTTCTGGGATGAATCTTACCTATTCCAGATATGAAAAGATGAGATAGTTCGCAGGTGTGTATCTGAGGAAGAACAACTGAGTGTTCTTCAATTTTATCATGACCTTCACTGCGGTGATCATTTTGGAGGGAGAAAGGCTGCCGAAAAAGTGCTTCAAAGTGGATTTTATTGGCCTACCCTATTCAAAGATGCTCAAGAATATTGTAAGCATTGTGACCGCTGTCAAAGAGTAGGTAATATTTGTAGACCCTCAATTTTGACCCAATCCGGTCCAATATGTTTTATTTAGTCTAAAATGATTTTTGTTGTCTAATTGGTCCAAAATAATTTTTATTAAAAAATTTTGCTTTAGTATCTAATTTTTATTAATAAAAAATAGAAATAAACAAATAAAAGTCAAAAAATAAAAATAAAAATAAAAATAAAAATCAGAGTCGAAAAAATAGGCGACGAAAAAATTATTGCGTGGGCCTGTGGGCATTTCGCCCGCAGGAATTTCCTGCGGGTGAAATCACTGTGCTATTTCGCACGCAAAAATTTTCTGCCTGCGAAATAGCTTACAGGCCCGCTCTGCGCGCGCTGCCGCAGCCAGCTGCAACATAATTTTTTGCCAGCGCAGTTTTTCCGCAGCAGTTTTTTTTCGGCAGCGCAAATTTTCCGACGCAAATTTTTCAAAACCTAATCCAATTAGGTTTTGGTTTCTTTTTTTATTAATATTACTTACCTTAACTAATTATGAATAAACAACCTCAAACTACTATAAATAAGGACTAAAGGCAATTAATTTAAGGGAGGCAAAAAATCCAAGAGTAGTTTGGAAAATTTGAAACCAAATCAAGGAAGGAAAAGAAGAAATTCAATTCAACTCTTTTCTGGAACAGCAGCAGCATGATTTAGAGGATTCAAAGGCAAAAAAGGCTTGTCTTTGGAGCTAGTTCATCCAAGAAGAATTGTTTTTGGAGAAATCATCAAAAGAAGGTATGTGTTAATTAATTTTCTTTAATTGTTTTCTTTACACAGTAGCAAATTTATGAAATCAAAATTAAAAACCTTTGAACTTTAATTTAGTTTTTCTAAAGCCAAAAAACCTTATTTTGTAACTTTATTTTCCAAAAAGACTTAAAATTGTTATTTTTTCTTCTTAAAAACCTTAAAACTCTAATTGAACATATTCTTCAACAAAACAAAAATCAAATTCTGTTTCTTTCAAAACTTTAAACTTGGTACTTTTTCATTCAAAAAGCCTTAAAAAACATCTTTTCTACTTATAAAAACTTTAATTAATTTATTTAAATTCATTAAATTCCATAAAATATCAAATTGATTTTCAAATTCCTAAAATTTATTCACCACCCGTGACCCTACTTCCAAAATATCAAATCCAAATTCAACTTTCAAAATTCAAAATAATGAACACTAACCCTTTTAAAACCTTAAACCCTAATTTTTTGAACCCTAATCCTTTTAAAACATTAAAAAACATAAAAACATAAAAACCTAAATTTTACATAGTAGCTTAGGAACGCAATAACCAAAAATCACAAATTAAAGTATTTTAAAGTGTCTAAAACCCTAGTTTCATGATTTCACCATTCAAATATTAATTTAGTTAATCAAAGAGTCTTACCAACCCTTTAAAACATAAAACCCTAATTTATTTTAATTCCATAAAAAGTCACAATAGCCATAATTGGACTTTTATTTGCTTTATTCAATTCCATACTTGATTATGCTTTGATTTATTTCTTATGCCTTAATTTGTTTAATTTCAATACTTGATTTATTTAATTTATCATGGATGGATGTTTATTTTCTATTTTGATTAATAGCTTTGATGAATGATTTATTTATGATGAATGATTATTTACTTTTATCAATTAATTTAGATTTCCAAAAGTTGTAAGAGGTATGTTTCCACTTGGTGGGTACCTCATTAGTTAAACATCATGTAATTTAATTTGCTTTTCTATTTTAGAACCTATGTAAAGGGCATGCTTCTACCTTTTGGTGGGTGTCCTATTTAGGCATGTGATGTAAGGACATGTTTCCATCCTTGGATGGGTGTCCATTTATTTGCTTTGTTTAGACATTGCTTTGATTTTAATATATTGATGCTTTCTTTTAATTATTGTGTGTAATATGGATAATATTGTTATATTTAAGAATTTTATAATGTTAAGACCTGTAAAGGAGGCCGGTTCTAATGAACCGGGCGTTGTGGGGGTGCTGGGCCATTTCTCACCTTCTCCACACGTACCCAACTTTCTGAACCAATTAAGGGGTTGGGGATTCCTTAGGAATCGAGTCATCCACCCCTTTTTTTTTTCCCGGTCCGTTCGGGTGGTGACTCCATTTTTCTCCGGACTTAGGTTCGTGTTCTCTAAGGCCCTAAGCCTAAACAGTGCCGAAGTCACAAGAACCATTCCACCGGGAGTGGGGGCAAAAATCCCCGCTCACAATATTGGTAGGAGGAATGAAATGCCCCTTCAATCTTATATTTTAGTTGAACTGTTTGATGTTTGGGGAATAGACTTCATGGGTCCTTTTCCCAAATCCTTTGGTTATGAATACATATTGGTTGCTATTGATTATGTTTCAAAATGGGTGGAGGCAATCCCCACCCAAACTAATGATGCTAATGTGGTTGTTAAATTTATGAAGGAATACATTCTTAGCAGATTTGGCATGCCAAGAGTGATAGTCAGTGATGGAGGAAGTCATTTCTGCAACAAACTTTTCGAGAAGTTAATGCACAAGTTAGGTGTGAAACACAAAGTGGCGACCCCATACCATCCACAGACTTCAGGACAAGTTGAGACATCCAACAAGCAAATCAAAGGAATTTTGGAAAAAATAGTCAACTCATCAAGGAAGGATTGGGCAGGTAGATTGAATGATGCATTGTGGGCATATCGAACTGCTTTCAAGACTCCCTTGGGGATGAGTCCATACCAATTGGTTTTCGGTAAGACTTGTCATTTACCAGTGGAGTTAGAGCACAAGGCGTATTGGGCAATTAAGACTCTGAATTTAGATTTGGACAAGGCAACGAGAGAACATTTTTTGCAAATTTCGGAGTTAGATGAACTAAGGAACGAGGCATATGAGAGTTCGAGGATTTATAAGGACCGTACTAAAGCACTTCATGACCAAATTTTAGTACGAAAGACATTGAGCCTATGTATGAAGGTCTTGCTTTTCAATTCTCATCTCTGACTATTTCCAAGAAAACTCAAGTCTCGATGGAGCGGTCCTTTCGAGATAACTCAGGTATATCCTTCCAGTGCTATAGAATTACTTAACTATCGAATGAATGAAACTTTTAAAGTAAATGGACAGAGAGTTAAACCATATAATGAGGGGTTCCAAGAAGTAAGGATTGTCAATAGTACTTTGATCTACGATCCTTAATTCTTGCAGTAGCGTCCAGCTAAGACAACGTTAAAGAAGCGCTCGATGGGAGGCAACCCATTGTTATTGTTTTTAGAATTTTAGTTTAGTATATTCAGTTTATTTATTTATTTTCTCTTCTATTTTTCTTTAAGGCTTGATGGTTTGGAGATTGGAAGTGTTTTTATTCTTGCAGAGAATAGGCCAGGAGCATTGAGTTTAATTGAGAAAAGAAGGGCCATCCAGTTCCAAATTTCCTTGATCACTTGTTTATGCTGAAGTCGCGGTATTTGCTTTAGTTGTTTTCTTTCATGTTGATTATTTGTACGAAAGCTTCACTATGCACGACACAAAAGAGGTTCTTTCTATCTTTTCTTTTGCTTACATTGAGGACAATGTAACTCATAAGTGTGGGGTAATTTTTAAGCTTTTCTTTAATTTTTGTTTTGATTTCTTTGTGAGTTATATTATGCATTTTTCTTGGCATAATTGTTGGAAACTTATTTTCATGGCATAATTGTTGGAAACTTATTGACTTTTCTATAATTCTAGCATTACATTTGAGCCTTAAGTATCAACATAGAGATTAGCATTTGAATTCATTCAGGATCAATTTTCACGTTCTGCAATTCATGACATATAAGTCTCTGAGAACCCACCCTTTGTGAGTTTTGAGCCTCATAGATTGAATATTATTGTCAATTGATTTTCTTTTCTTAAGTGTGCACCTTCATGATTTTGTATCTCTAGAGCTTGCTTTTGTATACTAATTGAACTTACATTATGATTTCATCTCAAGTTTTAAAATGATGAAGGCAAATTAGGATTACCCCTTTTAGCTTAAAAAGACCTCCCTTAATTATGAATTCCTTAGTGAGCCAAGTTGAGCCTTTGACCTTTTCTTGATTGATCAACACAATTAACAACTCATCATTTTTCTATTATTATCATACCTTCATTAAGGAATGGAGTTTCTTATGATATGACAATAGGAGTGGTTTAATTGATAAGTATGGGGTAAAAAAAATTAATAAGAAAATAGTATTGTTTTTGTAAGATTTGGGGCTGAAATGCATACTTTGCCGATTTTATTTGACAAAGAGTCGATTATTCTTTTCTTCTACATTTGAGCTAGATGTTCAATATATTTTTATAGTTTGTATATATATATATATAATTAAATAAAAATTAAAAGAAGATATATATATATATATACAAAATTCATATATTTTCTAGCATTAGTCATCAAAGAGGAATTTCGACTCATTTACTTTTCTTTAAGTATGCAAATATTTGAGACTATCAAGGGTTGGTGAATATGCCATTTGAGGGAGTTACGAGTTTCTACGTAAGATTATTGTCTAATTTAGATACTCCATTTCTTAATGTTCCAACTTAAATGTCTTTTCTCACACCTTCACCTTAGTCCCATTACATCCAAACGAAAAGACATTCGGATTATTTCTTGAGAAAAATCAGTGATAGAGATTGGATAATTAAGCAAGTTTATGGCAGTATGCAGTCATGATTGGTTTGAGTGAATTAACCTTTGAAATTGAGAGAAACACTTAGATGAGAGATGAGATTTGTTATGTCTGAATTAATGAATGAGTTAAGAAAATTTTGATTGAAGTAAATTGCATTTATTTATTACTGAGTATTAAAGTATTTCATCTTATATTCTTGAATTATAGTTAAGGTTAATTGAGTTTTTAATTTATGCTATGTAAATTTGCTTGAGGACAAGCAAAGTTTTAAGTGTGGGGTAGTTGTTTTATTAGTTTTTGTCCTCAAATTGCTATTTATTTATTATGATAATTATTGTTTTCCTTGTGCATTTCAGTAGTTTTAATATGTTTATTTAGAGATTTCATGCAATTTGGTAGTTTTTAATTTACCCTAGTGTTTAGATCATTTTTGTACTAGTTTTTAGTATGATGTTTATGTGTTTTTAGTTAATGTTTCATTTGATTCTTGTTTAAAGTTTGTTTTAAGTGTTTGTTGTAGGTTAAAGTGCAAAAAACTCCCTTGGAAGATCAAAACAAAGAAAGAAGAGCATGAATCAAGCAAGACATGGCCAAGCCAAATCAAGCTTGGCCGTGTCACCTCAAGGAGATTTTGGTAGAACTTGACATGGCCAGGAGACACGGCCAAGCCACTGGCCATGTCTCACCTAAAGGGCAAAACCAAGGAAAACAAGAAAGAAAGGAAAATTTGGCAGAAGTTGACACTGGCAGGTGACACGGCTAAGCCACTGACCTTGTCACATGACACGGCCACAAGCTTGGTCGTGTCCCATCCTAAGCCAAAGAACAAGGAAGAACCAAAGGAAAGAAACAGAAGACACAGCCAAGCCACTAGCCATGTCACATGACATGGCCAGGAGCTTGGCCGTGTCACTCCCATCTCTAAAGAACAAAGAAGAGCAAGGAGAAACAGAAGATGACACACCCAGGTGACACGACCAAGCCACTAGCCATGTCACATGACACGGCCACAAGCTTGGCCGTGTCACCTCATGAGACCAAAGAAAGAAAAAATGCAGGAATTTTTAGCCAAGGAATTGTATAAATAGTTAAGATTAGGGTAAGAGGCGGGGACTACACATTCTTTGAGTCATTCTTTACTTTTCTCTGAGAGTTTTTCTCTGAAACAATAAAACCATAGAAGATTGATTTCACTTCCATTCAAACACTCTAGATCAAATTAGTCTTAGCCAATGCATTATTCTTTTAGCAAATATCTGAGCAAGAGATTCTTTAGAAGCCAAAGGAAGATTGTAATTGGGTTTTGTTCTTTAACTCTATCTCTTAAGTTTCATTGAAATTGTATTTATGAATTCTCTAATGTATAAATTAATTTCTTTGAATTTTAATGAGATGAATTTGTTTCATAGCATTACTATGAACTAATTTTGATCTAGACTAGGGTTTGTATGGATCTACTATGATTGTATGAAATGGTTATTGCTCTTAATTGATTTATTTCTTTTATCCTTAATTGAATGGAATAAGGTTAATATATAATTGATTGGCCACCAATTATGTGTTTTAGGTATTTAGATGAAGGATTGAGAAATGAAATCTAATACTAGAATAATTTAATTAGGGACTTGGTGAATTAGAAATATAAACCTAAGGAAAAGATCATTTTGATTGCAGTAAGATTAATTGAAAAAGGTTTGAATGCGAGAGCTTATTTCCTTGATTTGATTAATTAAGTTGCTTGAAATCTAATCTTTGAAATTAAGTCAGTTGAGAGGAATAGTCGTTCATACATATAAATTAGTAGAGAAGTGCAAACCCTAGACTTTTCTATTAAGTGAATGAATATATTTGTTTAGTTTTCTTTCATTATTATAAATTCAATTCCTTTCTGTTTTCGTTAGTTGTTCAACAATTTAATTTTATAAATCAAAAACTATTAATTGATAATTTGTTTATTACGATTTGATAAATAATTAGCTTATCTAGCTTCCTTGTGAGATGACCTTGAGGTGTTCACCGAAATACTACAGCAGTCTCGTATACTTGCGAGTGTAGCTTCAGTAGTGTTTATTAGAGTGCAACACTACATTAATGGCGCGACCGCTATATCTCCTGGATAACACAAAACTGAGTTAAATCTTTAGTGTGTGATAGAAGTCCAAGCTTGAAGTTGGAGTATTCTTTACACACCTCAATCATAGCCAAATCACTTAATAACCCTTGGATCATTGTAAGCAATGCTTCCTTGAATCGTTGGAGTTGACCTCTAGTAACCAGTCCATTAGATAGGCTTAATGGTCTTTAGCTTCAACATGGGCTGGTCTCTTATTGCATCATGTTCCTTTGATTTTAACTGAAATTATGGTTGGGTTGGATAAATTCAAAACTAACTCTTCAAGAAGGTTGACCAAAAGTCCTTTGCTTCTCTAAGTAATCAACTAAACTGCCCTTTCGGGTTTTCAATTCAAGCTATCATTTATTGCTCTAATTTTTGCCTAGCTCGCCCTTTCAGGTTTTCAAAACTAATGAACATCTTTTATTATTATTATTTTTATCTTGGTCCTAATTTTTGACTAGTCTACCCTTGTGGATTTTTAAAACTAGCAGACCTCCCTAATTTTTGCCTTAGCTGCCCTTGCGGATTTTCAACCTAGCGAGCTTTTTTTTTAAACTTCCGCTTTCCTCTAGATATGGCTATAGGAACATTTTTGCTTGCTTAACATTGTGGATGTAGATCATGCAAGGTGCTTAACACGACACCATTCTGCAAGAAGACTTCTCTAGCCTGTTTCTTCGTATGCTAAGTAGGTCAAATGGATTAGTTCAAGAGCTATTATTAACATCTGCTAGTCGGTGCCATGGTAAAAAATTAGCCTCATTACTACCCAAACATATTTAATATATGTTCCATTTTCTACTCTTCATTAAGGTACTTACTATGATCCTCGTCGCCTTACTCGCTAGTATGGTGCTCAACCTCAGGATTCTGATTTTACAGCTGCCTTTGCTGACTGAAGCTTTCTTAGATAGCTTGAGGAAGAGCTAGCCTACACGTTACACTTACCAAATTTCATAATTTTTTGCAATTATTGGTCTTTAGATAAAATGATATGAAAAATGAGAGATATTTTCCTCTATTCTGGTTTGTTATCACTTTTTGCTATTATGGGATTTATTTTAGCCTTTTGGTCAAGAATCAAAATAGTGCATATAAAATAAATTTATTATTAACTTTGTTTCATTAAATTGGGAACAACTATAAACATATAGCTATCATACATAAAATTACTCCTGCCGCCAACCAGCCTTCTTGGGTTTTCTAATTAGCAATTTTTGCTCATTTTTTTAGCCCTAATTATTTCCTAGGCCACCCTTTTGGGTTTTTAAAACTAGTGGGTTGCTCTAATTTTTGCCTAGGCTGCCTTTTCAGGTTTTCAACCTGAGCTTCATTTTTTTTGTGTGTTTTAAACATAGAATTTCTTTAGCTTATCAACATTCACCTGTTCACTAAATTCATTCTTATTCATATTTGATAGTTTGACAATGCCTTTCTTCATTACCTCCTTCAAAACATAAGGCCCTTCTAACTTGGTTTAAACTTTCCTCTTAGATCCAGGACATTCGTTTTGCATTATTTTAGCATTGGATCACCAGCCTTAAATCTTATAATGTGGACTCTTTTATTCTAAGCCTAAGCTATCTTTCTTTGTTATAGCTGGTGATGATACAATGATTTCAGACTCCTTTCTTCCAATAAAGCCAACTGTGTGTTCCTACTTAGTACCCATTCTATCTCTGGTAAATTAACTTCCAAGACTACCCTTAGAGATTTGAACTCGATCTCAATAAGTAGCACTACTTCCATCCCATGGACTACAAAAAATGGCGTTACCCCAGTCAGAGTTTGAACACTTGTTTTGTATCCCCATAAAGTGAAGGGAAGCATTTTGAACCAATCTCTATATCTCTTAGTCATCTTGGAAAGAATCTGTTTAATTATCTTGTTAGCCATCTCTACTACACCATTATCCTTTGGTCAGTATGGAAAGGATTGCTGATGATGGATTCGATACTTGGCAAATAAATCCTTAACTGCTTCTTGGAACTACACCCCCATTATCTGATACTATAATGTATGTAACTCCATATCCATAAATCAGATTTCTCTCAATAAAATAAAGCCATTTGTCTTGCTCCTAGCTTATTAATATATTCAACTTCGACTTACTTTGAAAAGTAGTCAACTACCACTACTATGTATCGATGGCCATTTAAGGTTGTTGGATGTATTTCCCCAATGATGTCGATTCGCTAAGTAGAAAAAGGCCAAGGCGAAGACATAGAATACAATTCTTCGAGAGGTAAATGATTCAAATTTCCATACATCTGACACTATTGACACTTTCGCACAAAATCAATATAATCTTTTTCCATATTTAACTAGTAGTAGCCTCGTTGAATTATCTTCTTAACTAGAGCTAGGCTATTCATGTGAGGTCCATAAGTTCCTGCATGTACTTTGACATTATCTGTTCAACTTTAGACTTCCTCAACATCTCAAATGTACTTTGTCTGGCCATCTTCGATACAACTCTTCCTAGAAGGTGATGTACTGCAAAGACCATCACCTTATTGCTCTTTTCTCTTCTTTTTTTGCCCCTAGCGGATAGTTTCCATTTTCCAAGAACTACTTTATAATGTCATACCATGAATTATAATATGTACTAGTCTCCATGAACATTTCATATTCATAGTAAGAAGTTGATGACCTAGGTAAAACCAGAGGTTTAAGGAATATTTTGACAGTTTCCTCCCATACCAAAGCCAATATGGCTAAGGCATCGGCCATCTGGTTTTCTACTCTAGGTAGGTGTAGGAATTTATAGTCTTCAAAATTCCTTCTCACTGTGGTTAGATAATCATGGTATAGCTTTAGCTTCTCCACTTTTAACTGCCATTCTCCATTTTCTTAGGAAACAACTAGCAATGAGTGACCGAAAGATTGTACTTTATCTACTCCCATTATGATCAAGGTTTCCAACTGAAAATACATGCGTCATATTCTACCATGTTGTTGGCTGCCTTGAATTTCAATTTCTTAGCTAAAGAGATGAGTTCTCCTTTGAGTGATTCTAATACTACTCCTAAACCAGCTCCTTTTTTGTTCACTGCTCCATCAAAATATATCTTTCGTTCCTGCACTTCTACAGCTCCTAAGTGTTCAAATGGAAATTCAAAAGCCACCTCCTCACTTTTAGGTAGTGGTTGTTGAGCCAGAAATTCTACTACTACTCTTCCTTTAATGGTTTTTTTAGTTATGTATTTGATCTCAAATTCTTCTAGGATTACCAACCCCCGGCAAAATTACCAATTAGTTAAGGTGTTTGTCTCAAGTCTTTAACTGGATCCAACTTGGAAATTGCCTGCACACTATAGGACTAAAAGTAATGCCGTAATTCTTGATGACCAAACCACAACAACACAGGTAGGTCTTTTCAATGATACTATATTTAATTTCACAGGGCAAAGGTTTTCTACTCAAATAGTAAATTATGTGTTCAACCTTGAATCATCCATTTGAGCCAAGATTGCCCCTATTGATCCTTCTTCTACTGTCAAATATAGCATCAATGGTCTACCGGGGTTGGGTGGGTTCAAGATAAGTGGATTTAACAAGTATTCTTTTATGTCCTCAAAAGCCTTCTGACATTCACTGTTTCATTCAATTAGTTGGTTCTTTCTGAGAAATTTGAAGGTGGGTTCACAAATTGTTATAGGCCTTGCAATGAACCTGCTTACATATTGTAAACTTCCAATAAATCCTCAGACTTCCTTCTCTGTCTTAGGGGTCGATATATCCTTGATTGCCTTAACTTTGACAGGATTAATCGCAATGCCGTTTAGGCTAATGACATTTCTCAACATCTTGCCTGAGGTAACCCCAAATACACCATTCTTTTGATTTAGTCTGAGGCTATACTTCACTACTCTTTCAAAAAAATGCTCTAGATTCTAGAAATGTTGTTCCCTTGTCTCTGGTTTTACCATCATATCAACAACATATACTTCAACCTCCTTATGCATCATGTCATGAAATAAGGTAGTAGCCATACTTTAATAGGTTACTCAGGCATTCTTCAACCCAAATGGCATCACCTTGCAGCAAAATATACCCCATATAGTTATAAAGGAAGTTTTAGCTTTATCCTCTTAGGCCATTAACACTTGATTGTATTCAGAAAACTTGTCTGCAAATGAGTGTAGCATGCTAGAGGCTGCACTATTGATTAAAACATCTCTATGTGGGGTAAAGAAAATTCATCTTTGGGAGAGGTCTCATTTAGATCTCTGTAGTCCACACAAACCCTGATCCTCCCATCCTTCTTAGGTGCAGGACAATATTAGCCAACCAATTAGAATATTCAATCACTTTTATGAATTTAACATGTATCTCCTTGGTAACCTCTTCCTTGATCAGTTCTACCCATTCCGATCTCAAATGCCTTAGCTTTTATTTGACATATTTCATGTGAGTGTATGTAGGAATCTTGTGTTTAGCTATGTCTTGATCAATCCCCGACATATCTTTATAAGACCAGGCAAAAACCTCCTCATATTTTTTAAATATTACTTTAAATTTCTCTCTTCCTTCAGGAGTAAGGTCGAATGCTATGCTAATATTTTTAAGGTATTCAGGTGTTTTCAAATTTAATGATTGAGTGTCAATAGAGTAATATTAAAAATGTTCATGTAATCACCACACAAATGAATACAACCATCAAGAAAAACATCACAGAAGTAAGCAAAATTAGACTTTATTGCATTCATTTTATAAAAGAAAACATCATCATCCTTAAAAAGTGTAGACAAATCAAAATCAAAATCAATGTTTTCATGATCACAAATTATAAGATTTTTAAATTTTTCCTCAATGAGAGTAGCAACTTCCTATGGAGTCTTCTGGATTCTCAGGCCAGCTTCATTCTTCTTCTCTTGATTGATTTTCTGGTCAGTTGGTAATGCAAGCTTCTTTTTTACTTGTTCTTCCAGTTCAGTGACATCAGTGAAGATTTCAAAACCCAGAATCATCTTTCCCATGAATATGATAGGCTTTGACTTCCCTTGTAGAGATCCCAATTTTAGAGCTTTAACAAATATCTTCTATAGTAGAGGAAACTCCTCTTCTCATCTCCCTTTAGCAGAATGTCTTCATCTGTTCCTTCATAGCCTAGCCCCTTTCCAGATACTTGAGTTTTTGAAATTTGGGAGCTCCTTCACACCTATTTTTCCTTTCCCAAGACCAGTTCCTAGTAAGTAATTCATTTGCTTTATCATAGTCAAAACTTTAGGACCTCCTATTACATCTTTAGAAATACTAGTGACTTGGAATTGTTGAGAGGCCTTTCTATCATAAGAGCATTGACCACTTCATTGTCCTTTGCCTCAATTACTATTATCCCATCACCATCTAGAAACTTAATATTTTAATGGAGTGTTAAAGGAACTCCACTAAGAGGGTGAAACCATGGGTGACTCAACAGTAGTGAGAAGGTAACTGATATTTATAGGACAACAAATTCTACCATAGATTCAATAAGAGCCACCTTTACAATGGCTTTGAAAGTTCCTTCTGCTACCTCTTGGTATTGTCATAAGCTCAGATTATCACCTCAGAGAAACTTAGGTCACAAGTAGATATGGCCAGTTTTGGTAAAATTTTGAGTAGGCATATATTTATAGCAAATCCATCATTAACCATAGCACAAGGGGTTCTCTTTCTTTTAACCTTTACCTTAATGAAAAGTAGACAGATGTGATCTCTTCCTTCTTCTATTATGTCAATAATGGAAAAGGATAAAACTCTTGCCTCAACTCCATTTTCCTTCTTACTACCTCCACCTTCCTTCCCTTCTTCCTCCTTCTTTGTCCCTATGAAGTTAACTAGCTCCTCTGGTGTTGTATAAGTGGAAATATATATGCTAGCCATAGCCTTTGCCATAGTCCCTTAATTCCTTTTAGATGTAGCTAGTAAGTCCCAGATGTTGATACTGGCATGGGTCCTTTTTAGTTGTTTAAGGATGGCATCATCTTTTTCTTCTTTTCCTTCTACCTCAGTTTCTTTCCCCTTGTCAGCCTCTACTTCTTTTGGATGAGCCCTACCATAAGGCTTGCCAGAGTGGGTATTTTGTATTTCTTCTACCTCAGGTTCAGACTAAACCTATTCTTCTTTCTTAGACTCTAATTCATCATCATTGTTAGTTGAGTCCTAAAATTCAATCACAATAAAAAAAAATTAATACTTCCTCATTCATATTTTTCCCAAATTCATTGAATAGAACTTCCTCCTTCTTTGTATTTTCTACATCTACATTTTGAAAAGATGACAAGATAAAATCTTCCCTCAACCCTCCTCCTATCATGAAGGTTGCTGAAGGATTGTCTTTTGTGCTAGGTTTGTTAGGTTTGGGCAATTTACCACTATCAATTAGATCTTGGACCGCATGCCTTAATCAAATACAATTACTTATTTCATACCTTATGTATGGTGGAATTGACATAAGGCCTTGGAATCAATTTTTGGCAGTAGAGAATTTGACAAAGGTCGAGGGGCCAATGGTTGCAATAGTCCTTTCTTCTATAGCTTATTGAAAATCTAGGACAGAGGTCTTCCTAGATCTAAAAATTATCTCCATGTGAGCAGGGATTATTGCCCCCACTCCCGGTGGAATGGTTCTTGCGACTTCGACACTATTTAGGCTCGGGGCCTTAGAGAACACGAACCTAAGTCCGAAGAAAATGGAATCACCACCCGGACAGGCCGGGAAAAAGAAAGGGGTGGATGACTCGATTCCTAAGGAATCCCTAACCCCTTAATGGGTTCGGAAAGTTGGGTACGTGTGGGGAAGGTGAGAAATGGCCTAGCACCCCCACAACGCTTGGTTCATTGGAATCGGCCTCCTTTACAGGTCTTAATATTATAAAATTCTTAAATACAACAATATTATCCATATTACACATAATAATTAAAATAAAGCATCGATATATTAAAAATCAAAACAATGTCCAAGCAAAACAAACAAATGGACACCCATCCGAAGATGGAAACATGCCCTTATATAATCAATGCCTAAGTAGGACACCCACCAAAAGTGTAATATCCCAATGTATGCCCTAGGAGTTTTGAATATTGTTGTTGTTTTAAATTGAATTAAATGTATATATGTTTTTGCAAAGGAAATGATTGTGTTAATGGAATGTATATGTTGTATATATGCTAATATATATAACATATATGTTGGTCAAATGGAGAGTCAAGGGAAGAAGATATTTGAATTTGGGATGTGTGAAATTACTAAAGAGGGCAAGAGTTTTAAAGGAAGTGAGAACAAATAGAAAAGGGCATTTAGGTAATTGCTTTGTTAGAATTGCTTGGTGGAGATTTAAAGAAGAAGAGAAGTTTGACTTGTGATTATTTTCTTTTCTTCTCATTTTGGGTGGCCGGCTATACCAAAGGAAAGAGAGAGTAAGAGAGGTGTTCTAAGTTCTAAAATCAAATTGAAGGAAGAATCAAAGGATTGAAGTTGGAGATTTGTGAAATTCATCAACTTTGGTAAGTACTCTCTTGTTTTCCTTTGTTATTTTTGAAGTTGTATTTGAGGTGAGTTGTGATTTGTTGATGTTATGATTAGGTGTGTTTGAGATGTGTTTATAATTGTTCAAAATTGATTGTAAGTTAAAAAAATTAAATTGGTGTTGGTTTTGGTTTGAAGATGGTGAGTATGTGGATGTTGATATATTGTTGATGTATGGTGAGTTATGTGGTTTTGGTAAGTGATTAAATGTGTTGTTGATGTATTGTTAATGTGAATATTGTGATGAACATGTAAAATAAGTGCTAATGACATTGATTATATCCATTTGAATGAGGTTAGGTTGTGCACAATGTGTTTTAAGTCAATCAAAAGAAAATTGGCTATGTTTAGGGTTTTATTCTTGAGAGACAGGGCCAAACCAAGGAAGAGACACGGCCAAACTAAAGATTTTTGGGAGACACGGCCAAGTCTAAGGAAATTTGGCCGTGTTGGATAAATTTTGGAGAGACACGGCTGTGTCCCTTGCCCGTGTCTGCCTCGGCTTGAATTGGTGTTGAGAGACACGGCCACAAGCTTGGCCGTGTCCCTTGAGGGTGTTAGCTACTGTGATGGTTCTTGGCTTTTCTCACATTGCTTTGATTCTTCAAAGGTCTTTTTGTACCTAAACCTCAAAATAAACACTTTTAAAACAAAGAATGACCTAAACAAATATGTGTGGAACATACATTCATATAATGTTGAGATTTTGACACACATTTGATGATAATGATGATGCATATGATACTATATGAACAATGTTATGTTTATGCATTGTGAATCTTGTGAATGGTAATGTGTTATATGAATAATGTACTTTGTTATATTTATATCAATGATGACACATGTATAAGGTGAAGGATATGATGTAAATGTTTGTGTATTTGAAGGATGAATTGCTATAATATAGATTGAGATGTGATGGAATATAAAGCCATTGTGATTGGCTATGATAACTCAAATGTGATATGAAGCCATTGTGATTGGCTATGATGGTTCAATTGAAAGAAATAAGGCATGTTTGCCTAGATGATGATGAGAATTGAGAATGGAAATGATAATTAAATGATAAATGAATTGTGTGGCTAATGTGTTATTCCATTTTCAGAGTTTGTTGTTGGTGGCATGCCTAAGATTAGTAACAATCTCTTGAAGTTAGGTTGGACTTGATCCTTGAAGCCTAATTGAGATGTTACAACCCTTGAAGCTAGGTTGGGTTGGTTCTTGAAGCCAAGTTGGGTTGATACTTAGCATGCTTTGTTCCCCTTGAAGCTTGGTTGAACCTAATCCTTGAAGCCTAGTTGGGATTATGATATTGATAAATGTGATGATTAAACCAAAGCATTAACTCTGAAAATTGAATTGCATATTAGTGTCTTTTGGGCCCAATGCTTGTCTTTGTTTCAATGTGGTTTATTGATGTTAAAATAATTGAATAATGAGATCCTTGAAAGGACTTTAAAATGTAATATGATTATATGAGTATGAGTTATGAAATATAAAGGTGTGGTATTATCTTTACAACTATAATGTTGTTTTATTATTAATGTGTATGATATTGCATTGCATTTAAGCATAATGTTAGCATAATTTGTACTACTAAGCCGTTGGCTTAGCGCGATAGTGTTGATCACGCAGGTAACAGAGTTGAACCCGAGAGTTCCTCGAGACCGAGTGAGAGTAGACATTGAAGAGTTATTTTGGGACTTAAAGATCAGAGAAGAGCTGCCAATCATGTATAATTTTTTTATGTTTTGTAAAGTATTGATTTTAATATAAATATATGTATAATTGTAAATATGGATTTGGAAGTATTTATATATGTAAATATTTTATAAATTCTGCTGCATATTAAGTAAATGTATTTATATCTATTTTTTTTATATTACAGGTTAATGACTTATTTTCTATAATGTATAATGAGAAAGATTATGGTATCATTTAAAATGTTTTGAATGTTAAGGAAAACCGTAGCATCCCTATATTCAGTGCATGTATATTACATTGTGGTGTTTGTAGTGTGCATGTACCGGATATAGGGGTGTTACAATTGTTTTGGTATCAGAGCCTAGGTTTGAGAATCTCAACCTAGGTAAAATGTAAGAAAAAGAATATTTTGACTTAAAAAGTTGGTTTTTGAATAGCATACATGTTTGGGATTGGCAGTCTCTGATCTTTAATAAGATGTATTCTGCTGTGTTTGCAGACATAGGTTGTGATGGATTCTCACTTGCGACAGTCAGTAGAGGGTAGTGCGGAGAGCGTAGCTCCTGATGAGGTTAGAGAGGGAGCTAGAGTGGATAGTGCTGGAAAGGTACCTGCTTCTGTGTCGGGGAGACCAGCTGGTGAGGAGGTTCCACCAGTTTGGCTTAGGCATGAGGTAGAGGCTTTGAGGCCAGCACCAGTGCAACCACCGCCACCACCCCCACAGCCTTTGGTATCAGTGAGACAGTATGATAAATTACGGAAGTATGGAGCAGAAGATTTCTTAGGTACTATTGATCCAGCTGTAGCTGAACAGTGGCTAGATAAAGTACAGAGAATATTTGTTCAGTTGCAAGCCACTCCAGAGGAAAGATTTGATTATGCAAGATCATTGTTGCAGAAGGATGCATATGACTGGTGGAAGACCGTGCCCCATGCTATGGATGATCCACCAACATTGTCCTATGCTGATTTCCTAAGAGAGTTTGAATTGAAGTACACTCCAAGGGAGTAGAAAGATGTGAAGAAAATGGAGTTCTTAAGCTTGAAGCAAGATCACCGGACCATAACGGAATATGAGGTTGAGTTTATCCGGTTGAGCCATTATGCTGGGGGTATTATATCTGATGAGATTGATAGATGCAGGAGATTTGAGGAGGGATTGAGTCCCTCTATTATGTGTCTTGTGGCTGGATCTAGATATCATGATTTTTCCCAGCTTGTGGCAGCAGCTAGGAGTGTGGAGAGAGCCCAGTGTATTGCAACGGCTGCTTCTGAGGAAGAGATCAGGGTGAGAAGACCCCAGTTTGAAGCCGGGTCTTCATTTGCAAAGAGAGGTAAAGGAAGCTTTATTCCTCGGGTTAGTAGGAGTCAGAGACCAACTGGTAGGCCAGTACAGTTTCAGAGACAGAGATTTAGACCTACAGTTTCAGTGGCGAGTGCTCCGACTCCAGTGACTCAGAGATCCACTCTACCCATATGCATTCATTGTGGTAGGCCACATGGTGGTACCTGTTGGAGGAATGGTGTGGCAGGAGTATGTTTCAGATGTGGATCGCCTGATCATTTTGTTAGAGAGTGCCCGGAGAGGCAAGAGCAGATGTCAGTAGATTCTGCAGCTTCTCGACCTAGTGTGAGGGGAGGTCGAGGAGGCAGAAGTTTCAGCAGAGGAGGCAGATCTGGGTTTAGTTCTAGAGGAGGTTCTACATCCAGGGAAAGTAGACCAGAGGGGGCTGGATCTTCTCAGAGGATTTATGTGATGCAAAGGCAACCAAATGCTTCGGCAGTCATAGCTGGTACTTTTTCTTTATTTGGTATTTCAGTACTTGCTTTGATTGATCCCGGATCCACACATTCATATATTAGTGCATCTGCTTTTCCTGTGTCTGATATGCATGCTGAATCCCTAGGATTTGATATATTGGTGACAAATCCTTTAGGGCATAGTGTGATTATTAGTAAGGTGCACCGAGATAGTGCAGTAATGGTGCAAGGTGAGGAGTTCCTTGGAGATTTAATTGAAATGCCTTTTAAGGAATATGATGTGATCCTAGGCATGGACTGGTTATCTAGACATGGAGCTGTGGTAGATTGTAAAAAGAAAATTGTTACTTTGAGAACTGGTGATGGAAGAGAGGTGATAGTATCTAATGAGCAGGGACAACTAGCATCCTTGTTTGTTTCAGCTGTTGCAGCTAGGAGATTGATTAGAAAAGGATGTGATGCTTATCTTGCTTATGTGGTGGATACTAGAGTAGTGAGTTCTCAAATTGATAGTATACCCACAGTTGCAGAGTTTCCAGATGTGTTTCCAGAGGAGTTGCCGGGGTTGCCTCCTGAGAGAGAGGTGGAGTTTGGTATTGAATTATTTCCTGGTACCATTCCTATTTCTATTACTCCTTATAGAATGGCACCTGCTGAACTGAGAGAGTTGAAGGTGCAGTTGCAGGAGTTGCTGGATAAAGAGTTTGTCCGCCCTAGTGTTTCACCGTGGGGAGCTCCTATTTTGTTTGTGAAGAAGAAGGATGGTACTATGAGATTGTGTATCGATTATAGGCAATTGAACAAGGTGACTATTAAAAATAAATATCCTTTGCCTAGAATTGATGATCTCTTTGATCAATTGAAGGGTGCAGCAGTGTTTTCTAAAATTGATTTGAGATCAGGGTACCATCAGTTGAGGGTCAGAGCTGAAGATGTTCCTAAGACAGCTTTTCGTACAAGGTATGGGCATTATGAGTTTCTAGTTATGCCTTTTGGTTTGACGAATGCACCTGTAGTTTTTATGGATTTGATGAATAGGGTATTTAGGCCCTATTTGGATCAGTTTGTGGTGGTTTTCATCGATGATATTTTGGTGTATTCGTGTAATAAAGAGGAGCATGACAAGCATCTGCGAATTGTGTTGCAAATTTTGAGAGAGAAGCATTTGTTTGCTAAACTATCGAAGTGTGAGTTTTGGCTGAACCAAGTAACTTTTCTCGGTCACATAGTTTCAGTAGAGGGTATTAGAGTTGATCCGAGTAAAGTTGAAGCTATTCTGAATTGGAGTCCACCAAAGTCTGTGACTGAAGTTAGAAGTTTTCTGGGTTTGGCAGGCTATTACCGACGGTTTGTAAAAGGATTTTCTTTGATAGCTACTCCACTTATCAGATTACTTCGAAAGGAAGTTAGATTTGTATGGACAGATTAGTGTCAGGCTAGCTTTGAGCAGTTGAAAGAAATGTTGACTCAAGCGCCTGTTCTTACTTTACCTGTGGAAGATAAACCATATGTGATTTACAGTGATGCTTCACATAGTGGTTTGGGTTGTGTTCTGATGCAAGAAGGTAAAGTGATAGCTTATGCTTCTCGACAGTTGAAACCACATGAACTCAATTATCCGACCCATGATTTAGAGTTGGCAGCCATTGTGTTTGCATTGAAGATTTGGCGACATTATCTGTATGGGGAGAAGTGTTTTATCTATACAGACCATAAAAGTTTAAAATATTTGGGTGTCCAAAAAGAGCTTAATCTTCGACAGAGGAGATGGTTAGAGTTGATTAAAGACTACGACTGTTTGATTGATTATCATCCTGGTAAGGCAAATGTTGTTGCTGATGCCTTGAGTCAGAAGTCTTTAGCAGGTTTGACTGTTTATTCGCTCTCGTTGCTTGTTGAGTTGAGAGCATTGCATGTTAGTTTTGTATCTTGTGATGATGGTGCATTGTTGGCACAGTTGCAATTGAAACCAGTTTTGTTGGATCAGATTAAAGAGGCTCAATGGGTCGATGAGAAGATTTAAAAGATTGTTTCAGATTGCCAGAATGGAAAGAATCGAGATTTTATTGTGAGAGGTGATGGGAGTCTTTGGTTTAAGAACAGATTGTGTGTACCTGATGATGCTAATTTAAGAAGGATCATTTTAGAAGAAGCACTTCAGTCATTATTTGCTATGCATCCGGGCAATACAAAGATGTATCATGATTTAAAGCAGTATTACTGGTGGTTCGGTATGAAGAGAGACATTGCAGATTTTATATCCAAATGTCTCACATGTCAGAGGGTAAAAGCTGAGCATCAAGTTCCAACCGGGTTGCTTCAACCTTTGTCAGTGCCTGAATGGAAATGGGATAGAGTAACCATGGATTTTGTATCTAGTATACCATTGACACAAAGAAAGCATGATGCTATTTGGGTAATTGTTGACAGGTTGACTAAGACAGCTCATTTTCTTTCGGTTCGGATGGATTACTCTTTGGAACGGTTAGCTGAACTGTATATCCATGAGATTGTGAAGCTGCATGGTGTCCCAACTTCTATAGTGTCTGATCGAGACCCCAGGTTTACTTCAAGGTTTTGGAAGAGTTTACATGGTGCTTTGGGTTCTCGACTGCATTTCAGTACTGCTTTCCATCCTCAGACAGATGGGCAGTCAGAGAGAGTGATACAGATCATCGATGATATGTTGAGAAGCTGTGTCATTGATTTCTCTGGAGGTTGGGATAGATTCTTACCACTTGTGGAATTTGCTTATAATAACAGTCATCAATCAAGCATTGGGATGGCACCATTCGAAACACTGTATGGTAGACGGTGTAGGACACCTTTATGTTGGAATGAGCTTGGAGAAGGTAAGATAATTGGTCCTGATCTGGTTAAAGAAACTGAAGAGAAAGTGAAAATGATTCGAGATAGGTTGAAAGTAGCTTCAGACCGTCAGAAATCTTATTCAGATTTGAAGAGGAGAGACATTGAGTATAATGTGGGAGATAAGGTATTTTTGAAAGTGTCTCCTTGGAAGAAGATCTTGAGGTTTCGTCGAAAAGGGAAATTGAGTCCTCGTTTCATTGGACCGTATGAAGTTTTGGGAAGAGTTGGGCCAGTTGTTTATCGGCTTGCTTTGCCACCTGAGTTGGATAGGATCCATAATGTATTCCATGTTTCTATGTTGAGGAGATATAGGTCGGATCCATCTCATATTTTGCCAATTGAATATATCGAAGTGAGTTCAGATTTGACATTTGAAGAAGAACCAGTTGCTATTTTGGCACGTGAAGTGAAAGAATTGAGAAATAAGGAAGTGCCTTTAGTGAAGGTTTTATGGAAGAATCATGGGAGAGAAGAGGCAACTTGGGAGAGTGAACAATCAATGCGAGATCAATATCCTCAGTTGTTTCAGACTTGATATCAGGTAATTTCGACGATGAAATTTCTTTTTAGAGGGGGAGAATTGTAATATCCCAATTTATGCCCTAGGAGTTTTGAATATTGTTGTTGTTTTAAATTGAATTAAATGTATATATGTTTTTGCAAAGGAAATGATTGTGTTAATGGAATGTATATGTTGTATATATGCTTATATATATAACATATATGTTGGTCAAATGGAGAGTCAAGGGAAGAAGATATTTTAATTTGGGATGTGTGAAATTACTAAAAATGGAAAGAGTTTTAAAGGAAGTGAGAACAAATAGAAAAGGGCATTTAGGTAATTGCTTTGTTAGAATTGCTTGGTGGAGATTTAAAGAAGAAGAGAAGTTTGACTTGTGATTATTTTCTTTTCTTCTCATTTTGGGTGGCCGGCTATACCAAAGGAAAGAGAGAGTAAGAGAGGTGTTCTAAGTTCTAAAATCAAATTGAAGGAAGAATCAAAGGATTGAAGTTGGAGATTTGTGAAATTCATCAACTTTGGTAAGTACTCTCTTGTTTTCCTTTGTTATTTTTGAAGTTGTATTTGAGGTGAGTTGTGATTTGTTGATGTTATGATTAGGTTTGTTTGAGATGTGTTTATAATTGTTGAAATTGATTGTAAGTTAAAAAAATTAAATTGGTGTTGGTTTTGGTTTGAAGATGGTGAGTATGTGGATGTTGATATATTGTTGATGTATGGTGAGTTATGTGGTTTTGGTAAGTGATTAAATGTGTTGTTGATGTATTGTTAATGTGAATATTGTGATGAAAATGTAAAATAAGTGCTAATGACATTGATTATATCCATTTGAATGAGGTTAGGTTGTGCACAATGTGTTTTAAGTCAATCAAAAGAAATTTGGCTATGTTTAGGGTTTTATTCTTAAGAGACAGGGCCAAACCAAGGAAGAGACAAGGCCAAACTAAAGATTTTTGGGAGACACGGCCAAGTCTAAGGAAATTTGGCCGTGTTGGATAAATTTTGGAGAGACACGGCTGTGTCCCTTGCCCGTGTCTGCCACGGCTTGAATTGGTGTTGAGAGACACGGCCACAAGCTTGGCCGTGTCCCTTGAGGGTGTTAGCTACTGTGATGGTTCTTGGCTTTTCTCACATTGCTTTGATTCTTCAAAGGTCTTTTTATACCTAAACCTCAAAATAAACACTTTTAAAACAAAGAATGACCTAAACAAATATGTGTGGAACATACATTCATATAATGTTGAGATTTTAACACACATTTGATGATAATGATGATGCATATGATACTATATGAACAATGTTATGTTTATGCATTGTGAATCTTGTGAATGGTAATGTGTTATATGAATAATGTACTTTGTTATATTTATATCAATGATGACACATGTATAAGGTGAAGGATATGATGTAAATGTTTGTGTATTTGAAGGATGAATTGCTATAATATAGATTGAGATGTGATGGAATATAAAGCCATTGTGATTGGCTATGATAACTCAAATGTGATATGAAGCCATTGTGATTGGCTATGATGGTTCAATTGAAATAAATAAGGCATGTTTGCCTAGATGATGATGAGAATTGAGAATGGAAATGATAATTAAATGATAAATGAATTGTGTGGCTAATGTGTTATTCTATTTTCAGAGTTTGTTGTTGGTGGCATGCCTAAGATTAGTAACAATCTCTTGAAGTTAGGTTGGACTTGATCCTTGAAGCCTAATTGAGATGTTACAACCCTTGAAGCTAGGTTGGGTTGGTTCTTGAAGCCAAGTTGGGTTGATACTTAGCATGCTTTGTTCCCCTTGAAGCTTGGTTGAACCTAATCCTTGAAGCCTAGTTGGGATTATGATATTGATAAATGTGATGATTAAACCAAAGCATTAACTCTGAAAATTGAATTGCATATTAGTGTCTTTTGGGCCCAATGCTTGTCTTTGTTTCAATGTGGTTTATTGATGTTAAAATAATTGAATAATGAGATCCTTGAAAGGACTTTAAAATGTAATATGATTATATGAGTATGAGTTATGAAATATAAAGGTGTGGTATTATCTTTACAACTATAATGTTGTTTTATTATTAATGTGTATGATATTGCATTGCATTTAAGCATAATGTTAGCATAATTTGTACTACTAAGCCGTTGGCTTAGCGCGATAGTGTTGATCGCACAGGTAACAGAGTTGAACCCGAGAGTTCCTCGAGACCGAGTGAGAGTAGACATTGAAGAGTTATTTTGGGACTTAAAGATCAGAGAAGAGCTGCCAATCATGTATAATTTCTTTATGTTTTGTAAAGTATTGATTTTAATATAAATATATGTATAATTGTAAATATGGATTTGGAAGTATTTATATATGTAAATATTTTATAAATTCCGCTGCATATTAAGTAAATGTATTTATATCTATTTTGTTTTATATTACAGGTTAATGACTTATTTTCTATAATGTATAATGAGAAAGATTATGGTATCATTTAAAATGTTTTGAATGTTAAGGAAAACCGTAGCATCCCTATGTTCAGTGCATGTATATTACATTGTGGTGTTTGTAGTGTGCATGTACCGGATATAGGGGTGTTACAGAAAGGTAGAAACATGTCCTTTACATTGGTTCTAAAACAGAAAAGCAATTTAAATTACATGATATTTAACTAATGAGGTGCCCACCAAGTGGAAACATACCTCTTACAACATTTGGAAATCAAAATGAATCGATAAAAGTAAATAACCATTCATCATAAATAAATCATTCATCAAAGACATTAAACATCAATAGAATATAAACATCCATCCATGATAAACTAAATAAATCAAGCATTGAACTTAAATAAATCAACAAAGCATTGAAAATAAATTAAAGCATATAATAGACTACACAATCAAATATAAATAAAGTAAGTAAAGGTACAAATTAGGGTTACTGTTTCTATTTAAATTTCTTTAATTAACATTTAGGGTTTTGGAATCTTAAGATATTATTATTGTTATTTGTCTAGGCTACTGTAAGTCTTAACAGAATTGAAAAGGATTAGGGTTTTATAATTTAAGAAATTAGTAAGGTTCTTTGATTGATCAAATTAGGGTTTGAGGGGTAAAATTATGAAATTAGGAAAATTCAAGTTTTAGATTAATTGGTTTTGGGTTTACTGTTTGTATTTTGAATAATCATAATAATGGAAGTAAAACATAAAGATTTATAATGCATAAATAAATAATGATCCAAACCCATACGGTGGTCCCGCTAGCCGGTTAGCGGGCAGGGGTCAAAGGGGCAGCGCCCCTTCCGGGGTCTGGCTCCGCACCTGGAAGATTTTGAAAATTGGCTTCTAGGATTATAGGTTTCGGTGTTGAAAATTAAGATTTTAGGCTTTAAGATTTAAAAAAAAAAATAGGGTTTTGAAATTGGAAGAAACTAGTGTTATTTTTAAAAGAATAATGCTTACTGTGTGATTTTGGAAAGAAGGATTAATTAGGGTTAAAGCTTTTGATTCTTAAAAATAAGGCTTCTGACTTTTTGGAATAGAGATTAGGGTTTTGGGAATTAATAAAATGATTTAGGGTTTTTGAAGTTTTTGGTGACAAAAGAAACGATTTAAGGTTTTTATGGTTTTTGAAAACAAAAGAAACGAATTAGGGTGTTTGGAGACTGAAGAAACAAATTAGGGTTCTTAGGTTTAGAAGAAATGTTTTAGGGATTTAAGGTTTAAAAGAAACAGAAGAATGATTTTTAGGGTTTTTGGAAATAGAAGAAATGATTTATTAAAGCTACTATGAGAAAAATAAAGAAATTAGAGATTCAAACCTTCGTTCGTTGGTTCCACCAAAAATTGCTTCTTGGATGAACAAGTACAAAGGCAAAGTTGCTACCTTTGATGAATCGTTGATGGCTTTGCTTGTTGCTCCTCTCCAATCTGAAGTCCCAAATTCTAGTCCGATGTTCCAAAGTTTTTCCTAAGTCCGATTGTTAATCTCAAAAAATTCCTCCTAAATTTCGATCCAATCCCCCTCTGTGTTATTTTTATGTCCTTATGTATAGAAGATTTTGATGATTAATTTTACTTGTTCATGGAATCTAATATTAATTAAGAAAAAGAAACCGAAACCGAATTGAATTTGGTTTCAAAAAAAGTTGCGTCGGAAAAATTTCGCTGGCAAAAAAAACTGCTGCGGAAAATTTGCGCTGGCAAAAAAAAAAAACTGCTGCAAGTGGCTGTGGGCTGTGGGAAAAAATTGGCCTGCTGGCCAATTCACCCCCAGGAAAATCCTGCGGGCGAAATGGCCCAAGGCCATTTCGCCACAACCCTTTTCGGAGACGAAATTTTTCATTGCCGATTTTTATTTATTTATTTATTTATTGTTATTATTTTTTATTTTTATTAATAAAAATTAAATACTAAAGAAAATATTATTTAATTAAGATAACAAAAATTATTTTGGACTAATTAAAATATATAAAATTAAGGGTTTACAGTTTGCCCCCTGCTTGAATGATCTGAGACTTTAGTGAAAGAGAGTGAAAAGCAATAAGACTTAATTTTTTAGATGGTTGAGGTTTTGGGTTCTGGATCCGAGAGATTTGGATACTTGATCCTAAACTAGACTTGGATACTCGATCCTAACTGGATTCGGATACTCGATCCTAAACTGGATTGGGATACTCGATCCTAACTGGATTTGGATACTCGATCCTAAATTGGGTTTGGATACTCGATCCTAACTTGATTTGGATACTCGATCCTAATTGGATTTGGATACTCGATCCTAAATTGGATTGGGATACTAGATCCTAACTGGACTTGGATACTCGATCCTAAACTAGATTTGGATACTCGATCCTAAACTAGATTTGGATACTCGATCCTAAATTGGGTTTGGATACTCAATCCTAAACTGGATTGGGATACTCGATCCTAAATGGATTTGGATACTAGATCCTAAATTGGGTTTGGATACTCAATCCTAAATTGGATTGGGACACTCGATCCTAACTGGATTTGGATACTTGATCCTAACTGGATTTGGATACTCGATCCTAAATTGGGTTTGGATACTTGATCCTAAATTGGATTGGGATACTCGATCCTAACTGAATTTTGGATACTCGATCCTAAATTGGATTTGGATACTCGATCTTAAATGGATTTGGATACTCAATCCTAAATTGGATTTGGATACTCGATCCTAAATGGATTTGGGTACTCGATCCTAAATTGGGTTTGGATACTTGATCCTAAACTGGATTTGGATACTTGATCTTAAATGGATTTGGATTGGGATACTCAATCCTAAATGGATTGGGATACTTTGACTTGAGATTGAATTCAATTTGATTGACCTTTTATCAGTTGTGGATTCTGGCTTAACTTGTTGTTCCGTTCTTTTGTTCTTCCTTTCGCAAAAATTCAGCTATTTTTAGTTGGCCTTCATATCTTCTCCTTGACCCCAGCGTGGAAAAATACAAGTGAGTTTGAAAATATTTGGTATATAAACTCAAAAAATTGAAAAGGAGAAACTTTGGCCCTGTGTAGGCTCAAACCAAGGATTTTTTCCATGTAAGCTTTGATTGATGTTTTTTCCATCTAGTTCTTCGCACAAGCACGTATTTCTTCTCTTTGCAAAATGAGTGGAGCTTCCACAAGCAAATAGGCTTTCCATGCCCCCTTGATTCAATATCTTCTTTTGATTCTTTACTTCGCAGGGTGTTTACTGTTTATTTTGACAAGGAATAGACAATACAAGACAAGAAAGTGCAATGTGATATGCTCATGTATGCATGATATGCATGAATAATACTTACAGTCGTTCCATCGACTCAGAGACCGAGGTGATCAGCAGAAGTGTTCTCATTGGTTCCATTTTGACGCTTGTTCAAGTCTTGCATTGGAATGATCGAAAGCTTTTGCATTTGTGGCTTTTATCTTCAAGATATTGAAAACATGAGTGGTGGAGACCCTAAGCAGCAGAGTTAGGGATTCATCTATTTTGAACTATGTTTCAGCATGTCAGTTGATAGCTTCTTCACGACCTTGCCAATAATCATTTCCTTTGCCCAATATGTCCTTTGGAGGTTCAACATACTTCCCTTAACTTGAAGGCTTTGTATGACAAAACATTTTTTGTTTTTGGTTTTTTGAATTTTGATTTTGAAATCAAATGTTGGCTTTGCCCAAATTAATATCAATGTACCTCAGGACTTGATTTTTCCAAATTAACATATCTATAATATGACAACCCTAGTTACCATACTAAACCCGGGAATCATTTCTATTTAAGCAAGAATTGTTGCATTTCAGATAGGCACATACACATTACTTGGCCAAAGGTCTCACTGAGTTTAAATATTGTCTATCTCATATGCATGCTTATTCAAACTATCTCCACTAATAGACTCTACCTACCAAGAGAGATCAACAGGTCTTTGATAGGCTTGAAATGGGGTCTATAAGGGACATTGGTTTAAGTGAAGGCCATTTTGAGATTAGAGCTGGTGTGACACAATGGACAAACCCTCACACTACAAATTTCTTGTTGGAACTTTAGACAATTGGGAGCAATCTTTATAGACTCCAAATTCCTTCTATCTTCTTGGCATTAATCTGGATCTTGATTAGGACAATCTTTGTTTCTTTGCATAAAGCTTGGTACCCAAATTCGTTTCTTTTCTTCTTCTCCCTTTTCTTTCTTTTTATTTTTCTTACTCCTCCCTTGCTTTGAGCATTTTATAATTTTTGTCCTTCTTCCTTGTAGGATTGTTAAGTACAAAATTTTCAAGAACTGAATAGTCTTTCTCCCTTTTCCTTTGATTTTGATTGAATCTTTGGTTGGATTGGACCATTTCAAGTCAATCCATCCTTATAAACCAAATGGAAGCCTTTTGTTGTCTTAGGTAAAAGAGAACTCAGTTGGCTTTTTGAAATGCCTTTTTAGGATTTATCTATCTCTTTTTTTCCTCTTCTTTTTTCTTTTTTTTCTTTTGTTTTGTTTTCTTCTCTTTTTTTTTGGTTTCTTTATTTTTTTCTGTTTGGTTCTAGCTCTAAGAGAGTTGTCTTATTTGTACTGACTTGGGCTTCCAATAATGGATGAGTGGAGTAACATAAATCTTCTTTAACAGGGATAAATTATTTATTACTCTGATGTTGATGTTGTCTTGATATATTGGAGATAGTAAGTGAATTTCAACTACCCTTATGGTTTTGAGAACATCAACTATCCTTATGGTCTTGAAAACATCAACTACCCTTATGGTCTTGAGAACTTCAACTACCCTTATGGTCTTGAGAACTTCAACTACCCTTATGGTCTTGAGAACTTCAATTATCTTCATGGTCTTGACTATTCATTTCTTTCTTTGATCTTCTTGCCTCTTCACCTTAGTGATCATAAGACTTGTCAAAAGTATCACAACAGCTCAGGGTAGGTTATTGGTATTTGTAAGCCAATGAAAAGAAAGCTAAAATCTTATAAAGGCTCAACGGGACAACTAGGGATTGATATTTAATTGGGTGGATACTAGTTGTTGGCTTGTCAAACAATGCCTAGATCATCTCTCCCTTAAATAAGCAGAGTTCAATTTCGCCTTGAAAGTTTGCCTAAGCATGTTCTAAGACTGACTAGGACCTAGACAAAGGTAATTATGCAGGAGCCCTCTCTAAGTAAGCATACACAACTCAATGCTATAGAGCAATTCCCTCACCTAGTAAAGTTATTCAAGTCATGATGCCTAGACACATTAATTTATAAACAACAAGCTAAATTCCTCATCGGTTGAGCACCAAAATGAACAAAAACCAACAAAAATTTTGATGAAAATAATTTATTTAAATAAATTTAAATTTGAAAAACAAGATTGTTCCAATTTAAATATTAAAGAAAGTAAAATTGAAAAGCAACATTCGAGCTAAGGAATGTTTTTTGATTTTAAGCTTCTTTTCCTTTCACATCTTCAACATTCCCATCTTGAAAAGAGGATAAAACAAAATCTTCTTCCAATTCTTTTCCCACCATAAAGGTTGCTGGTGGTGGCACTCTTCCAAATTTAGGCAAAGGGTTGTTCTTGGTATTAGACTTATCTATCTCGGGTAGCTTGCCACTATCGATTAGGTCTTGGATCTCATGCCTTAGATGAGCACATTTATCTGTTTCATGCCCTCGCATTTGATGAAATTGACAGAAGGCCTCGGCATTGAAGTTTGGTGGCAGTGGATTATGTATTGGTTGAGGAGCTAACGGTTGCAATAACCCTTTCTTTTGTAGCTTGCTAAAAACCCAAGATAGAGGTTTCCCCAATTCTGAGAATTGTCTTTATTTCCTTGACCAGCCACATTAACATCAACTTCTTTTTGCGTGCTTTGATTGCTAGGCTGATAATTCCCTTTCTCATTCCTTCTTATTGAAAAGTGATTTTTCTCCCTTTCCCACTCTTCAATTTGTAGACCAGCTTGGAGAAGATCTTTGAAGCCACGGATGAGTGTATGAGACATCCTTTCACAAAGACTTGGTAGGACACCTCTCACGATCATCCTTATTTGATCAGATTCATCGGGTCTTTTCTTAAGCAAAGTAGCCTTGTTTCTCCATCTTTTCATATAGTCCACAAAATTCTCATTTGGCCTTTGTCTTATGGACTCCACTTCCATTAAGGTAACTTCCATCTCGACATTATACCCATATTGTTGGAGGAAAGCTTTGTATAGCAGATCCCAACTCTTTTGTGTTTCTTCTTCCAAGGTATTGAACCAATTTTGGACAACAGGGTCCAATGAGAGCATGAAGTACCTTAGATTTTGAGCCTTAGTAGCTCGGGCATACTGCATAGCAGTGATATACTGCTTCACATGGAGATGAGGATTTTCGGTTCCATCAAACTTCGCAAAAGATGGCATCTTAAATTTGTATGGAACTTCTTCTTCTAGCTCAAATAATTTGTTAACTTTAGACATTTCTTTGGCTTTTAACTTCTTCTCAAATTTCTTTTCTAAATCAGCAATCATCTTTTCAACACCAGAAGCTTTGGTCTTTTCAATAGTTGCCTTCTCAACAACCTTCGGCTCCTTTTTGTCTTGAGGATCTTGGTAGTATTGAGCCCAATCATCATCATCAATGATCACCTTATCATCATCAAAAGCTACTTCACCAACTTTAGTCTTTCCCTTGCCTTTCTTGGTGCTAGCAGATGCTTCGGCATTGTTTCCTAAAATTACAGCTAGTTGATTTTTTATGGTCTCAGCCATGGCCTCTTTTATTTCTTCCATCTTGGCATTGAGGGCATCATCCACCATTCTTTGAATTTGTTTGGGCTCCATTGCTTTTGGTGAGCAAGTGATTGAGTTGTTGCTAGATTCTTCATCTCCGGCGTAGGTCGGATTGTTGTAGCTTTAGAACTATCGTAATCCAGGGCTGTGAGCCAGAAAGGATTAATGATACTTGATTCAAATGTATGCATGTATACATGTATGCACAAACAATCAACAAACAAGGGCAAATAGGACATTCCTTCGAACCTTATAACATCCACACACGAATGGCAAATCTCTTTTCCTAGGTGGAAGGTTAACAAAATACCAACATGGGGTATCTTTTTTTCGAATATATCCCTCGGACGTTTCAACCAATAGTTATATTTTCAAAAATGGAAATCAATCCATGATAATTCCCATTAATTGGTTTTTAATCCATTTAACCAACTATAGTAGCTTTTATGCTATATTGGATTAAAATTAAATTAAGAGGTTTATTATAGATAGATTTCTCATTTGAAAAAGCAACTAATGATTCATGCAAAAAACAAGCCCATGATTAATTATTCTTAGTATAAACTAGGCTCACAATTGATTTTTGGGATTTCGTAATTGACCCAAACAATTTGCAAGCTCTTTGTAACATAATTTTGTTTATAAGCCCATTATAAAAAAGATTTTAGAAAAAATGGATTTTGGGCTTAATATTTGGGCCATGAGCAAATGAATTTTTGATTTATTTTTAGAAAAGTCTTATGTCCAAAGACCATCTTGAAAGGTTTTGAAAATAGTTTTGGTCTTTTGGACTTTAAAGAAAAATTTATTTAAGCTTGCAAATGTACTTGGGTCAAATTAGAAAAAGAGCAAATCAAATAAGCCATGATTTAAGCCAAGGCAAATTAAACATAGTCAAACAACATGCATTTGGGGTAAGACCTAAGGAAAGTAACTAGGCCAATTACATGAGTTTTAGTCTTTGGGCAAAAAGGCTTAGGTTCCCATAGCAAGTATATGCCAAATGGTACGAGGCTATGAGTAGTTATGCCATGCTCAATCTCCATACCTTGAGTGAAAGTATGGTATCCCTTACATAACACAACACGGGTAACACTAGCATCCTAACTCACGCACACGATGCAATCTAATATGATGCAATGGATAATATCATTATAAGAAAGAATAGAATAATATAAAGACCAACGGAATCAACTTCTCTTATCTCCAGTGGAGTCGCCACTGTGAGCGGGGATTTTTGCCCCCACTCCCGGTGGAATGGTTCTTGCGACTTCAGCACTGTTTAGGCTCGGGGCCTTAGAGAACACAGACCTAAGTTCGAAGAAAATGGAGTCGCCACCTGGACGGGCTAGGAAAAAGAAAGGGGTGGATGACTCAGTTCCTAAGGAATTCCCAACCCTCTAATGGGTTCAGAAAGTTGGGTACATGTGGGGAAGGTGAGAAATAGCCCAACACCCCCCCCCCCAACGCCCGATTCATTGGAACTGGCCTCATTTACAGGTCTTAATATTATAAAATTCTTAAATATAAAAATATTATCCATATTACACAATAATTAAAATAAAGCATCGATATATTAAAAATCAAAACAATGACCAAGCAAAACAAATAAATGGACACCCATCTGAAGATGGAAACATGCCCTTACATAATCCATGCCTAAGTAGGTGTAGACCCTTAATTTTTGACCTAGTCCAGTCCAATATATTTTAATTAGTCCAAAATAATTTTTGTTATCTTAATTAAATAATATTTGCTTTAATATTTAATTTTTATTAATAAATAATAATAATAATAAACAAAAAAATAAAATAAAAATAAAAATAAAAATCGGTGACGAAAAAATCGGCGATGAAAAAATCGTCTCCGAAAATCAGCGTGATGAACTGGCCAAAGCCATTTTGCCCGCAAGAAAATCCTGCGAGCGAATTGGCCCAGGCCAATTCTCGCCCGCAGCCCACAGCCACCTGCGGCAGTTTTTTTGCCAACGCTTTTTTTCCGCAGCAGTTTTTTTCGCCAGTGAAATTTTTCCGACGCAAATTTTTTCGAAACCAAATACAATTAGGTTTCGGTTTCATTTTCTTAATTAATGTTAGATTCCATGAATAACTAAACTTAACCATAAAAATCTTCTATAAATAAGGACAATAACAACACAAAAAGGGGAGAGGATTTTAGGGGAAAATTGAGACCGAAATTGAGGAGGAAAACTTTGAAAGATTTGGAGAATTCCTTTTGGCGATGAAATCGATCAAACTTATTGAGAGAAGCAAACAAGCAATTTAATTCATCAAAGGCAGCAAAGCTTGTCTTGGTTCTTATTCATCCAAGAAGTGATTTTTGGTAGAACCAACAAACGAAGGTATGAATTTCTTTATTTGTTTCATTAATTTACAATAGCTCAAGGTAAAAAATTGTTTCTGTTTCTTCAAAATAAAAAAACTCTAGAACCTTGATTTACCTTTTATAAAGCTTAAAAACCTTAATTCGTCTCTTTGTTTTTCAAAAATCTTAAAATAGTTGTTTTTATTTCTTCAAAATCTTAAAACCCTAATTTGCCTTCCAATTCTTCAAAACCATAAATTAAATCTGTTTCTTTCCAAAAACCCTAAAAAAATATTTTTTTTCTGTTTCTATAAACTTTAAATCGTTTTGTTTATTTTCATAAAGTTTCATAAAATTATCAATTTTATTTCCAAATTCTAAAATCTAATACATTCTCCGAAATCCTAATTCTAAAATTCTAAAACCCTAATTCAACTCCAAAATCCAAAACAGTAAACCGTAAACTAGCTAACCTAAACCCTAACTCCCTTAAAACCTTAAACCCTAAAGTTTTTTTAAACCCTAATCCTTTAAACCTTAAAACCCTATAAAAATATTCAAACACAATAAGCTTCAAAACCATAATTCAGTAAATGTAAATTATAAATTTAAATGTTTTAAAGTGTCCAAACCCTAGTTTCATGATTTCACTTCTCAAAAACTAATTTGGTTAATCAAAGAACTTTATCAACCTCTTAAATTCTAAAACTTTGCTCCATTTCAATTCTTTTAAAATTTACAGTAGCTTGAACCCATACATTCCAAAACCCTAAACACATGAAATAAAGAATCTTAAATAGAAACAATAGCCCTAATTTGAATCTTTATTTGCTTTATTCAATTTTTATATTTGATTATGCTTTGATTTATTTTATATGCTTTAATTTATTTAAGTTCAATGCTTAGTTTATTTAATTTATCATGGATGGATGTTTACTTTCTATTGATGTTTAATACCTTTGATGAATGATTTATTTATGATGAATGGTTATTTACTTTTATCGATTTATTTAGATTTCCAAATGTTGTAAGAGGTATGTTTCCACTTGGTGGGTATCTCATTAGATAAATATCATGCAATTTAAATTGCTTTTCTCTTTTAGAACCAATGTAAAGGACATGTTTCTACCTTTCGTGGGTGTCCTATTTAGGCATGGGATGTAAGGACATGTTTCCATCCTCGGATGGGTGTCCATTTATTTGCTTTGTTTGGACATTGTTTTGATTTTTAATATATCGATGCTTTATTTTAATTATTGTGTGTAATATGGATAATATTGTTATATTTAAGAATTTTATAATATTAAGACCTGTAAAGGAGGTCGGTTCCAATGAACCGGGCATTGTGGGGGTGCTGGGCCATTTCTCACCTTCCCCACATGTACCCAACTTTCCGAACCCATTAGGGGGTTGGAGATTCCTGAGGAATCGAGTCATCCACCCCTTTCTTTTTCCCGGCCCATCCGGGTGGCGACTCCATTTTCTCCAGACTTAGGTCCGTGTTCTCTAAGGCCCCGAGCCTAAACAGTGCCAAAGTCGCAAGAACCATTCCACCGGAAGTGGGGGCAAAAATCTCCGCTCACAGCGGTGACTCCACTGGGGATAAGAGAAGTTGATTCCGTTGGTCTTTATATTATTCTATTCTTTCTTATAATGATATTATCCATTGCATCATATTAGATTGCATCGTGTGCGTGAGTTAGGATGCTAGTGTTACCCGTGTTGTGTTATGTAAGAGATACCATACTTTCACTCAAGGTATGGAGATTGAGCATGGCATAACTACTCATAGCCTTGTACCATTTGGTATATACTTGCTATGGGAACCTAAGCCTTTTTGCCCAAAGACTAAAGCTCATGTAATTGGCCTAGTTACTTTCCTTAGGTCTTACCCCAAATGCATGTTGTTTGACTATGTTTAATTTATCTTGGCTTAAATCATGGCCTATTTGGTTTGTTCTTTTTCTAGTATGACCTAAGTGTATTGTAAGCTCAAAATAAATTTTTCTTTAAAGTCCAAAAGACCAAATCTATTTTCAAAACTTTTCAAGATGGTCTTTGGACATAAAAATTTTCTAAAAACAAATCTAAAATTCTTTTGCTCATGGCCCAAATATTAAGCCCAAAATCCAATTTTTCTAAGATCTTTTTACAATGGGCTTACAAACAAAAGTCTTTTTATCCAACCTTTTCTTACAAAGAGCTTGCAAATTATTTAGGTCAATTATGAAAATACCAAAAATCAATTGTGAGCCTAGTTAATACTAAGAATAATTAATCATGGGCTTGTTTTTGGCATGAATCATTAGTTCCTTTTTTCAAGTGAGAAATCTATCTATAATAAACCTTTTAATTTAGTTTTAATCCAATATAGCATAAAAGCTACTATAGTTGGTCGAATGGATTAAAACCTAATTAATGGGAATTACTATGAATGGATTTCCACTTTCGAAAATATAACTATTGGTTAAAACGTCCAAGGGAAATATTCGAAAAACAAGATACCCCATGTTGGTATTTTGTTAACCATATACCTAGAAAAAGAGACTTGCCATTCGTGTGTGGATGTTATAAGGTTGGAAGGAGCATCCTAATTATCTTTCTTTGTTGATTGTTTGTGCATACATGCATACATGCGTACATTTGCATCCCATATCATCAATCCTTTCTAGCTCACAGCCCTGGATTATGAAAGTTCAAAAGCTTATGACAATCCGACCTAAGCCGGAGATGAAGTATCTAGCAATGACTCAATCACTTGCTCACCAAAAACAATCGATACTAAACAAATTCAGAGAATGGTGGGTGATGCCCTCAACGCCAAGATGGAAGAAATAAAAGAGGCCCTAGCTGAGACCATGAAGAACCAATTGACTGCAATTTTGGAAAATCATGCCGAAGCATCTGATAGCACTAAGAAGCAAAAGGACAAAGGGAAGACCAAAGTTGGTGAAGTAGTTTTTGATGATGAAAAAGTGATCATTGATGATGATGGTGATGATTGGGCTCAATACTACCAAGATGCTTAAGACAAGAAAAAAAAGCCTAAGATTGTTGAAAGATTAGCTATGGAAAAGACCGAAACTTCTGATGTCGAAAAGATGATTGCTGATTTAGAAAAAATTTGAGAAGAAACTAAAAACCGAGGAAATGTCCGAAGTTGATAAATTATTTGAGCTAGATGAAGAAGTCCCGTACAAGTTCAAGATGCCATTTTTTGCAAAGTTTAATGGAACCAAAAATCCTCATCTCCATGTGAAGCAATATATCACTGTTTTGCAGTCTGCCCGAGCTACTAAGGCTCAAACCCTAAGGTACTTTATGCTCTCATTGGATCTTGTTGTCCAAAATTGGTTCAATACCTTAGATGATGGAACACAAAAGAGTTGGGATCTGCTTTACAAAGCCTTCATCCAACAATATGGATATAATGTTGAGATGGAAGTTACCTTGATGGAAGTGGAATCCATTAGGCAAAGGTCGAATGAGAATTTTGTAGATTGTGTGAAGAGATGGAGAAACAAGGTCGCTTTACTCAAGAAGAGGCTCGATGAATCTGATCAAATAAGGATGATTGTGAGAGGGGTGTTGCCTAGTCTTCGTGAGAGGATGTCTCATACACTCATTTGTGATTTCAAAGACCTTCTCCAAGTGGGTTTGCAAATTGAAGAATGGGAAAGAGAGAAGAACCATTTTTCAACAAGAAGGAACGAGAAAGGGAACTATCAATCTGGTAGCCAAAGCATGCAAAAGGCAGTCGGAGTTAACGCTACTAACCAAGGAACGAGGAGACAATTTTTGGAATTGGGTACACCGATGTCTTGGGTTCTTAATAAACTTCAAAGAAAGGGATTGCTACAACCTTTAAATCCTCACCCTTTGCCTAACCCTCTCCTACCTAATTTCGACACTAAAGCATTTTGTCAATTTCACCAAATGCAAGGGCACGACACAAATAGATGTGTCAGGTTGAGACATAAGATCCAAAATCTAATTGATAATGGGAAGCTACCTAAGCCCAATAAGGCAAATACCAAAGACAACCCATTACCAAAGTTCAATAGAGTACCACCGCCGGCAACCTTCATGATTGGAGGAGGTTTGCATGAGGCCTTTGTCATGTCTTCTTTTCAAGATGTAGGTGGAGAAGCAACCAAAGAAGAAGAGGTATTTAGTGGAATTAAACAAGTTATGGTGGGTAAAGAAGTAACAATTTGTGTTGTCAATGGGTTTTGGGATTCAAGCGATAGTGATGATGATCCTGTATCCAATAAGGAGGAGTGGACTTGGTCCAAGCCCGAAGAAGATGAAGTAATGAACACTAGATCTGGTAAGACTTATGCAAGGCCATCACCTAAGGAGGTAGAAACTAATAAGGGTAAGGAAGTTGAAGTAGAACATAAAGAAGAGGAAGATGATGTTGTGCTCAAGCAATTGAAAAGAACCCAAGAAAGTGTTAGCATTTGGGACTTATTATCTACTTCTAAAAAGCACCGAGAAACAATGGCCAAAGTCTTGGCTAGCATGCCAATTTCTACCTCCATAACACCGGAGGAGTTGATCAACTTCATAAAAATTAGAGGGGTAATGAAATGTGAAGAGGTTCAAGAGAAGAGCGAAGTTAATATGGAAGCAGTTTCTTTTTCAGATGTGGACTTACCGGAGGAGGGGAGAGATCACATCCGCCCTCTCTTTATCAAAATAGAAGTCAAGGGGAAGAGGACTCCATGTGTAATGGTCGATGATGGGTCTGCCATAAATGTTTGAGCTAGCCATGTCAACAAGGGATCTAAACCCTACTGGAGTAACAATTCGGGCTTATGACAACACTAAGAGACACGCCGAAGGGACTTTCAAAGCTGCTGTCAAGGTTGGTCTAATTGAATCTATTATTGAGTTTGTTGTTTTAGACATACCGGTTACCTTCGCCTTACTCTTGGGACGACCATGGTTTCATCCTTTTGGTGGAGTTCCTTCCACCCTTCATCAAAAGATCAAGTTCCCCAACAGAGATGAGACAGTGGTCATTGAAGCTGAAGATAATGAGATTATTAATGCTCTAATGATTGAGAGGCCTCTCAATGGTTTTCAAGTAGCCATAATTTATAATGAAGTAGTGGATTCCAAAGTCTTGAATATGATGAAGAACATGAACTACCTTCTCGGAGCTGGTCTTGGAAAGGGTAAGGCCGGTTTGACGAAGCTGCCAAACTTTAAAACTCAAACTTCCAAGAAGGGTTTGGGATAAGATGAAGCCAACAATGTCTAGCCAAAGAAGGATGAGAAGATGAGCTTCCCACCACTTGAAGAAATCTTTGTCAAAGCTCCAGATATGGGACCACTCCAAGGAAAGCCTGAGCCAATCATGTTCATGGGAAAGTTGATCCTGGGTTTTAAAATTTTTGCAGATGTTGCCGAGCTAGTGGAGTAAGTGAAGAAAGAGCTCACCTTGTCAGCCAACAAAGAATCCAATCCAAAAGAGAAGAATGAAGTTGTCCTGAAAGTCGAGAAGACTCCGGAGGAGATTGCTGCCCTGGTTGAAGAAAAGTTTGAAGACATCCTGCCTTTTGATTTTGAGAATAATGATTTTGATTTTGATTTTAATTTGTCTACTTTGTATGAGGATGATGATGTTTTCTTTTCCAAAATGAATGCAATAAAGTCTGATTTTGCTTACTTGTGTGATGTTTCTCCTGGTGGTTGCATACATTCAAATAGCAGTTACATAAGCATCTTTAATATTAATTCTGTTAACATACAATCATTAAATTTGGGAACAACCGAAAATCCTAAAAACATTAGCATAACATTCGACCTTACTCCTGATGAGAGAGAGAGAGATTTGAAAAAATATTCAAAAAATATGAAGAAGTGTTTGCTTTGTCTTATGAGGATATGCCTGGAATAGATCGAGACATAGCTGAGCATCATATTCCTACTTACACTCAAATGAAACTTGTCAAACAAAAGCTTAGGCGATTAAGACCTGAGTGGGCTGAATTGGTTAAAGAAGAGGTTACTAAACAAATATAAGTGAAGTTCCTTGAAGTGATAGAATATCCAGATTGGCTAGCCAACATAGTACCCGTACCAAAGAAAGATGGAAGAATAAGGGTCTGTGTGGACTATAGAGATTTGAACAAGGTTTCCCCTAAGGATGATTTTCCTTTACCCCATATAGATGTCCTCATTGATAGTGCAGCCTCTAGTGTGCTACACTCATTTGTAGATGGATTTTCTGGATACAATCAAGTGTTAATGGCCTAAGAGGATAAAGCTAAAACTGCTTTCATTACTACATGGGGTATATTTTGTTATAGGGTGATGCCATTCGGCTTAAAGAATGCTGGGGCAACCTACCAAAGGATGGCCACCACACTATTTCATGACATGATGCACAAAGAAGTTGAAGTATATGTTGATGATATGATGGTTAAATCGGATACAAGGGAACAACACTTTCAAAACTTAGAATTATTCTTCGATAGAGCTTCGAAATATATGCTAAGATTAAACCCAAAGAAGTGTGTGTTCGGTGTTACCTCAGGTAAATTATTGGGATATGTGATTGGTCTGAATGGCATTGAGATTGATTCTGACAAAGTTAAAGCAATCAGGGATATGCCAGCCCCAAAGATGGAGAGAGAAGTTCGGGGATTCATTGGTAAATTGCAATACATTAGCAGATTCATAGCAAAACTCACAGCAATTTGTGAGCCTATCTTCAAATTGCTTAGAAAGAATCAGTTCGTCCTATGGAATGAAGAGTGTCAAAAGGCCTTTGAGCGAATAAAAGAGTATTTGTTGAATCCACCTGTTTTAAAACCACCTAAACCCGGCAAACCTCTATTACTATACTTAGCAGTAGAAGAAGAGTCGATAGGAGCCATGCTAGCCCAAGCAGATGAGTCAGGGATTGAGCATTCAGTTTATTATTTGAGTAGAAAGCTCCTACCTTATGAAATTAAGTATAGTATCATTGAAAAGACCTGTATAGCAGTGGTTTGGTCTTCTAAGAATTTGCGGCATTACTTTCAATCATATAGTGTGCAAGCAATTTCCAGGTTGGATCCAATGAAGTACTTAAGGGAGACACCCTCTTTGATTTGGAAATATGGTCGATGGTTAATAATATTAGAAGAATTTAAGATTGAATATATAACCAGGAAAACAATCAAAGGTAGAGTGGTGGCAGAATTCCTAGCCCAACAACCATTACCAGAAAGTGAAGAGGTGATCTTGGAATTTCCGGATGAACATTTACAAGCAATTGATGTACAAGGGTGGAAAATGCATTTTGATGGAGCAGTAAACAGGAAAGGAGCAGGTTTGGGAGTTATACTAGAATTGCCAGAAGGGGAACTTATCCCTTTAGCCAAAAAGTTGAAATTTAGGGTAACCAATAATATGGTGGAATACGAAGCTTGTATTTTCGGTTTGGAAACCCTAATGATTATGAAGGTGGATAAGGTGAAATTTTTTGGTGATTCATTACTAGTAGTATCCCAAGTAAATGGAGAGTGGGAGTTGAAAGAAGAAAAATTAAAACCATACCACCATTACTTAACCATGATGAAATGGCCAAAGCCATTTTGCCTGAAGGAAAATCATGCTGACGAAATGGCCCAGGCCATTTAGCCCGCAGGAATTTCCTGCAGGCAAAATGGCCAGCAGGCCAATTCTCGCCCGCAGCATGCAGCCACCTGCGGCAGTTTTTTTGCCAGCGCATTTTTTGCGCAGCAGTTTTTTTTGCCAGCGCAATTTTTCCGCAGCAGTTTTTTTCGCTAGCGAAATTTTTTCGACGTAAATTTTTTGAAAAGCAAAAACAATTAGGTTTCGGTTTCCTTTTCTTAATTAATGTTAGATTCTGTGAATAACTAAACTTAACCATAAAAATCTTCTACAAATAAGGACAATAACAACACAAAAAGGGGAGAGGATTTTAGGGGAAAATTGAGACTGAAACTGAGGAGGAAAACTTTGAAAGATTTGGAGAATTCCTTCTGGCAGTGAAATCGATCAAACTTATTGAGAGAAGCAAACAAGCAATTTAATTCATCAAAGGCAGCAAAGCTTGTCTTGGTTCTTGTTCATCCAAGAAGTGATTTTTGGTGGAACCAACAAACGAAGGTATGAATTTCTTTATTTTTTCATTAATTTACAGTAGCTCAAGGTCAAAAATTGTTTCTGTTTCTTCAAAATAAAAAAACCTAGAACCTTGATTTACCTTTTATAAAGCTTAAAAACCTTAATTCGTCTCTTTGTTTTTCAAAAATCTTAAAATAGTTGTTTTTGTTTCTTCAAAATCTTAAAACCCTAATTTGCCTTCCAATTCTTCAAAACCATAAATTAAAAACCCTAAAAAAACATCTTTTCTGTCTCTATAAACTTTAAATCATTTTATTTATTTTCATAAAGTTTCATGAAATTATCAATTGTTTTTCCAAGTTCTAAAATCTAATGCATTCTCCGAAACCCTAATTCTAAAATTCTAAAACCCTAATTCAACTCCAAAATCCAAAACAGTAAACCGTAAACTAGCTAACCTAAACCCTAACTCCCTTAAAACCTTAAACCCTAAAGTTTTTTTAAACCCTAATCCTTTAAACCTTAAAACCCTATAAACATATTCAAACACATTAAGCTTAAAAACTATAATTCAGTAAACGTAAATCATAAATCTAAATGTTTTAAAGTGCCAAAACCCTAGTTTCATTATTTCACTTCTCAAACACTAATTTGGTTAATCAAAGAACTTTATCAACCTCTTAAATTCTAAAACTTTGTTCCATTTCAATTCTTTACAGTAGCTTGAACCCATACATTCCAAAACCCGAAACACATGAAATAAAGAATCTTAAATAGAAACAGTAGCCCTAATTTGAATCTTTATTTGCCTTATTCAATTTTATATTTGAATATGCTTTGATTTATTTTATATGCTTTAATTTATTTAAGTTCAATGCTTGGTTTATTTAATTTATCATGGATGGATGTTTACTTTCTATTGATGTTTAATACCTTTGATGAATGATTTATTTATGAAGAATGGTTATTTACTTTTATCGATTTATTTAGATTTTCAAATGTTGTAAGAGGTATGTTTCCACTTGGTGGGTACCTCATTAGTTAAATATCATGTAATTTAAATTGCTTTTCTCTTTTAGAACCAATGTAAAGGACATGTTTCTACCTTTCGGTGGGTGTCCTATTTAGGCATGGGATGTAAGGAAATGTTTCCATCCTTGGATGGCTGTTATTTATTTGCTTTGTTTGGACATTATTTTGATTTTTAATATATCGATTCTTTATTTTAATTATTATGTGTAATATGGATAATATTGTTATATTTAAGAATTTTATAATATTAAGACCTATAAAGGAGGCCAGTTCCAAGAAACTGGGCGTTGTAGGGGTGCTGGGCCATTTCTTACCTTCCCCACACATTCCCAACTTTCCGAACCCATTAGGGGGTTGGGGATTCCTTAGGAATCGAGTCATCCACCCCTTTCTTTTTCCCAGCCCGTCCGGGTGGCGACTCCATTTTCTCTGGACTTAGGTCCGTGTTCTCTAAGGCCCCGAGCCTAAACAGTGCCGAAGTCACAAGAACCATTCCATCGGGAGTGGGGGCAAAAATCCCCACTCACAGTAGGACACCCACCGAAAGGTAGAAACTTGTCCTTTACATTGGTTCTAAAATAGAAAAGCAATTTAAATTACATGATATTTAACTAATGAGGTACCCACCAAGTGGAAACATACCTCTTACAACATTTGGAAATCAAAATGAATCGATAAAAGTAAATAACCATTCATCATAAATAAATCATTCATCAAAGACATTAAACATCAATAGAATATAAACATCCATCCATGATAAACTAAATAAATCAAGTATTGAACTTAAATAAATCAACAAAGCATTGAAAATAAATTAAAGCATATAATAGACTACATAATCAAATATAAATAAAGTAAAGGTACAAATTAGGGTTACTGTTTCTATTTAAATTTCTTTAATTAACATTTAGGGTTTTGGAATCTTAAGATATTATTATTGTTATTTGTCTAGGCTACTGTAAGTCTTAAGAGAATTGAAAAGGATTAGGGTTTTATAATTTAAGAAATTAGTAAGGTTCTTTGATTGATCAAATTAGGGTTTGAGGGGTAAAATTATGAAATTAGGAAAATTTAAGTTTTAGATTAATTGGTTTTGGGTTTACTGTTTGTATTTTGAATAATCATAATAATGGAAGTAAAACATAAAGATTTATAATGCATAAATAAATAATGACCTGAACCCATGCGGCGATCCCGCTAGCCGGTTAGCGGGCGGGGGTCAAGGGGTCGGTGTTGAAAATTAAGATTTTAGGGTTTAAGATTTAAAAAAATAGGGTTTTGAAATTGGAAGAAACTAGTGTTATTTTTAAAAGAATAATGCTTACTGTGTGATTTTGGAAAGAATGATTAATTAGGGTTAAAGCTTTTGATTCTTAAAAATAAGGCTACTGGCTTTTTTGAATAGAGATTAGGGTTTTGGGAATTAATAAAATGATTTGGGGTTTTTGAAGTTTTTGGAGACAAAAGAAACGATTTAAGGTTTTTATGGTTTTTGAAAACAAAAGAAACGAATTAGGGTGTTTGGAGACAGAAGAAACAAATTAGGGTTCTTAGGTTTGGAAGAAACGTTTTAGGGATTTAAGGTTTAGAAGAAATAGAAGAATGATTTTTGGGGTTTTTGGAAATAGAAGAAATGATTTATTAAAGCTACTGTGAGAAAATAAAGAAATTAGAGATTCAAACCTTCGTTCATTGGTTCCACCAAAAATTGCTTCTTGGATGAACAAGTACAAAGGCAAAGTTGCTGTCTTTGATGAATCGTTGATGGCTTTGCTTGTTGCTCCTCTCCAATCTGAAGTCCCAAATTCCAGTCTGATTTTCCAAAGTTTTTCTTAAGTCCGATTGTTAATCTCCAAAAATTCCTCCTAAATTTCAATCCAATCCCCCTTTGCATTGTTTTTTTGTCCTTATTTATAGAAGATTTTGATGATTAATTTCACTTGTTCACGGAATCTAATATTGATTAAGAAAAGGAAATCGAAATCGAATTGAATTTGATTTTGAAAAAAGTTGCGTCGGAAAAATTTCATCGGCAAAAAAAACTGCTGCGGAAAAATTGCGCTAGAGAAAAAAAACTGCTGCGAAAAAAATGCGTTGGCAAAAAAATTGCCGCAGCTGGCTACAGGCTGTAGGCGAAAATTGGCCAGCGGGCCATTTTGCCCATAGAAATAATCTGCGGGCGAAATGGCCCAAGGCCATTTCGTCACAACCCTTTTTGGCGATGAAATTTTCCGTCGCCGATTTTTATTTTTATTTATTTGTTTATTGTTATTTTTTATTTTTTATTAATAAAAATTAAATACTAAAGAAAATATTATTTAATTAAGATAACAAAAATTATTTTGGACTAATTAAAATATATTGGACAACACAAAATTATTTTAGACTAATTAAAATATATTGAACCAGACTGGGTCAAAAATTAAGGGTCTACACTCCACTTCGCTTAACCAGTAGTTGATTGACCTCCACTACTTTCTGTATACTCTGACTGCTAGATTGGTAATTTTCCCTTTTATTCCTTCTTCTAGGAAAATGGTTCTTCTCTCATTCTTATTCTTCTATTTGCAGGCCAACTTGGAGAAAATATTTGAAATCTCTGATAAGGGTATGAGGCAGCCATTCACAAAGGTTAGGTAGAACACCCCTTACTATCATTCTAATCAAATCATACTCAATTAAATTCTTATTCTGCTTTTGTCTGATAGTCTCCACCTCCATCAGGGTCACTTTCAGCTCAGCATTATATCCATACTGCTGAATAAAGGCTTTATACAATAAATTCTAGTCTTTCTTTGTGTTTTCCTCTAGGGTATTGAACTAGTTCTATCAATAGGATCTAAAGAAAGCATGGAATACTTCTCACATCCTCATTCAGGGTTCCCTTTAATTCTTCCATCTTGGATCTGAGGACTTCATTCATCAGGTTTTGAACTTGCTCGCGATCCGTTGCTTTTAGTACAAAGTTTACTGAATCCTCACTTTACTTAAAGTTAGTAACTTATGTCAGGTTGTTGTACACTTTTTAACTGCTTAATCCAGGTCTTTGAGCTAGAAAGGATAAATGTGATACAATGAAATGTATGTATGCATTTGTAGCAAACAAACAAATAGAGTCAGAATGTTCCATCCAACCTTATTTCTTCCTAGACATGAGTGGCAAGTCTCTTTCCTACATGTTATGGTCAACAAAAATATCAACGGGGGATATTTTTGTTTTTGAAAGAATCACACAAACAAAATAACTGATATTCACAATTTTCAAATGCAAAAGTCAATTTATGATAATTTTCACTAAGCCTTAATCTTTTTGATCCACTGAGTAGCATTTCTGTTATATTTTGAATTAAGCTAAATTAATAATAGACTTCTCATTTGGAAGAGTAACTAATGATTCATGCCACAAACAAGCCTATAACTAACAAGTCTTGGCATAAATAAGGCCCACAATTGATTTTAATATTCCATAATTGACCCAACTACTTACAATCCCATTTCGAAGAGTTTTGATTTTAAAGCCCAATGAAAGCTTGATTTGGAAAAAATGGGCCATAAAATGAACGATAGTTTTTAGGCCATTCATTGAAAACATTTGAAAGCCCATTATAAATGCTTATTTTGAAAATCAATCTTGGAATTCATACTTGGGCCATAAGGTAGAAAATAATTATTGACCTAACTTTGAAAAGTTATGAAAATAATTTTTGGGTCAAAAAATAATTTTGGGCTTTCACCATAATTTGGTCATATTAGGAAAAGACAAACCAAATGGGCCATAACTCAAGCCAAGATATGACATTCATAGTCAAACAACAAGTATTTAGGGTAAACCTATGGGAAGTTACTAGGCCAAGTATATGGGCTTTAGTCTTTATGGTGAAAAGCTTATGTTCCCACAATAAGGATATACCTGAAGGTATAAGGCTGTAAGTGGGCATACAGTGCTCGCTCTCTATACCTTCAGTGAAAGTGTGATATCACTTACACACACATAACATGGGTTCCACAATGCATTTTAACTCACACGCACAATACAATTCTAAGTGATGCAATGAATAATATCATAATAATAAAAAATAAAATAATTTAAAGACCAACAAAATCAACTTCTCTTGTCCCCAATGGAGTCGCCATTGTGAGCGGGGATTTTCATCCTCACTCCTGATGAAATGATTCTTGCAACTTTGGCATCATTAGGTTCTAGGCCTTAGAGAACATGAGTCTAAGCCTAGAGAATAGGAATTGCCACCCGGATGGGCCGAGAAGAAAGTAGAAGGGGAGGATGACTCGATTATTAAGGAATCCCTAACCCTACTAGGTTTGGAAAGTTGGGTATGTATGGGGAAGGTAAGAAGTGGCCCAACATCCCATAACACCTGGTTCAGTGGAACCAACCTCCTTTTCATGTCTAAATATTATTAAAATTTTATATTATTATGGTATTACTCATATTACAGGCAATCCAAATAAATAAAAACAAAAATAAATATGTAAATCAAACAATCAAACAATAAATGGGCACCCATATAAGATGGAAACATACCCTTACAATATCTAAAATTCATAAAAATTGGTACCCAAGTGAAAACATACCCGTACAAATGTCCTAAAAATAGATCAAAATAATAAAAGAAGCAAATTAATTAAGCGAAGCACCCACAACTGAAAATTTGCCTTTTACAAATATCTTTACAAATACAAAACATCCCAAGCAGAAAATAAAAACAAATAACATAATTAAAACATTTAAATGACTACAATAAGAAAATAAAAACAAAGAAGAACAAACATCATATAAAACCCCAAAAGACAAGATGAGTAATTATTCACCAAACTAAATTAGGTTCAATAATTAAAATATTTAGGAGAATTAGGGTTTTATTTTAGAAATTGAGATTTCATTATATCATTAGGGTGTAATTAATGAAATTAAGGCTTTTAATGAAATTAGGGCTTTTATCATGAAATTAGGGTTTTAGTTGATAAAGTTAGGGTTTTGATTATTAAATTAGGGTTTTATTATGAAATTAAAAAATATAAAGTAAAGTAAAGTGGATCTGCAAAGTTATGGAACAAACAAAGATGTTAATTTATTAAATTAAACAAATAAGGGTATAGAAGGCCATACTGATGTTGTCGGTTCCACCAAACAATAGTATTGAACTGAGCCTTGTTTGAATAGCACAATTCCTTAGTAGAAAATGATATGGAAGTCAGCTTGATAATTTTAAGATTGGTGGTTAAATCAATTAACCCTCAAATTGCTCACAGCCTTTTTTTTTGGCTACTATCTTCTCTTTTCCACTCTCTATGTTTTTCTCATTTTTATTTCTTTGTTTTTCTCTTAGATGCTTTTCTCTCTCTAATTAATTCCCCCTTTTGTTATGCTTTAGAACCCTTTTATGTTAAGAAATTAGGGCTAATCATGTTGAACAATCCTGATTTTGTTAGAAAACCACATGCTTATCTTACATTCCAAGTTTAATTAGGGTTACACAAAATTAAAGTGCTAGGCCAGGTAACCAATTGGTCATGGACTCATGGCCAATTCTCCATCACTTGGGCCAATTTAGGCCAATCCGGGAATTTGGGTTTCCTAAGTTTTTTAATTGATACATGATTTATTTAGGGGCTAAAATTAAGGGTCTACATGGCTCTTGCTATGTCAATCCAATTTTTTTATCAACTCATAAAGATTCCAATAAGAAAAATTGGAAGACCCCTAGTTATGTCATAGATTTCCTTGAGGGCAAGCACAAATATGGTAAACATGTCAAAGATGTTGACATCATCTCTCTACCAATGAACCAAGACCGACACCATTAGTTTCCAATAGAGATAAATCTACCTAAGTTGTCAATAAGGATATATGATTCGCTATATATAGATGCCCATAGAAGCCATAGAACAAAATGTGTAAAGCCAATTTCTGAGATGTTGCCCCATACTTTGAATGATATTCATTCCTTCAGCCAAAGGCCCAAATTGGAGAATAAAAAGGGTACGAAGATGAAAATCAAGTATGAGAAGAATATTTGTCTGCTCTAAGATGGGTAAGCTACTACAAATTATACATTCTCAGTCATTATTTAATGATAGTTATTTGCTTTCTAAAGTTGGTAATATTGATATATTGTTAAAATGAAGATTGCAGAATGTTTATGGAAAAATTTAGTTTTTAATGACAATTGTTCTTGATATATGGGAGTTCAATTTGCAAAATATGGAAACATTTAGATACTACACGACAGTTCATTTATGGGTGCATGCTACCAACAAGAATAATAATACTTATGATAGCGAATAAGATTGAATATTGTGTATTAATATTGTGAATATCTTAAGTTTTATATATGAATAATATTATTTTATATTATTTATTTCTTAATTAACAAGAAGCAATTATTTATTGGTATTGATATGAGATTGAATATTGTTGATGTTAGATTTTGCAGGTTTGTATGAGTTAATGCAAGGTGTTTTATATTGCTATGAGTTGATTTAGAATGTTCTATGTTTATATGAGTTTGTTATGAGTTGTGGAAGTCTATTGATGCATGATGTTATATGTTCATATGAGTTTGATATGAGTTTTGAATGAGTTGGTATGAGTATACGATAATATCCTGGTCTTGAGAAGTAAACATGTTCTATGTTTAACTCATATAAAACTCATATAAACATCTGACATGCCCATGCATTTTAATCTACCAGTGCCCATCCATACACCCTTCAAGAAAATACTTTCCAACATTCTCATTTTCAATCAATCCTCAAATTTAACATTTAAACAACATATTTATACTTAAAGCATATTGCGTAACTATTACAACTTACTAAAACCTTTACCCAAACCAAATATACATAGATGTAATTCACATTCATGAAATGAGTATTCAAAATCTAACTTCTCATATTTGTACAATTGTCATTTAATATTCAACCATTGCTATGTGAACTGAACAAAAAATATTATTTGTAATAATACACAAAACACCTTCTATGATACAGTTGACCTAGAACTTTATGATCTCACTCTGTTGATTCTACTTTTCTAGTTTGATCTATGAATTAAAAATAAATCTAACACTATAACCAAAAGCTTAATGGTGTTTGCATACTCATAATTTGCAAAAGAATATTACAAAGAAAAATAATTTTTAACCAATCATTCATAAAAGAAATAGAAAAACTACTTCAGGACTTTAATAAAAAGGTTTATGTAAGAATAAAAAAATCACAATAATAGAAAATTCAAAGTTCAACATACTTAAGTAAGTTTAGTCATTTAACACAATTTTTCCTTATTTTAAAAATTCTTCATATTTTGTCCACACAGACTTAATTTAAATTTTAGGTTTAGAGAACAGGTCACTAATGGCAAATAAATGCTCACTATAAAAAATATGGCTAATGGCCCACTGACAATAAAAAGTATTCACTATTGGCAAGAATGCCCGCGGTCACTAGTGACACAAAGTGTCCACTAATGGCATGAGGTGCCAACTATCACTATGGATATCCATCCTCTGGCTATCCATTCAATCCAAAACTAGGTTTATAGTTTAATCAGTTTCACTATTTCATTTTCAATTAAATGTTCAACTATAAATCACTTTATCAAATAATACTATAATTCTTACTCAGCACTTTCAAAATTCATAAGTTTCTTTTGAACTTAATACTTATAAAAAAAACTTTATAAGTTCTAATATTCTTAACCAATTATGAGTTCAAACATGATTTCTTTAGAAATTAGCTTATAGCTATCTCTAAACCTAAATTTTACAAAAACCCTAAATTGATCCCTTTGTGCATCAAAAGTTGTTTAAAACATAATATAAGTACATACTTACTTAAAATTACTCAAAAATTAATTCCAATCAATTGTCTCTTTACTTTGATTCATATTCCTATTTTCTTTCTTAATAAGTTCAATCAACACCTTCCATCACAAAACTTCCATTAAAGTTGTGAAATTAACTCACAAAATTCATAAAAATCAAAAGAAACAAAAGAATTAACAAATTATGAATAAACAAGCATTAACCTCTTTTCAAGTAATCTTTCTTTCTCTTTCTCAATTTTCCTTAGATATTTGATAATAACCTTACTTAATCTAGTGAATTCTTTTAGAAATTTGGAGTTATATGTAGGTTTCTCTTGATTTTTGCTTAATTTGATGGAAGAATATGAAAGAAGAAGAAATTTGGCTATGGAGGGAGAAGGAAGACGGTTTGGTAATGGGAAGAAGATGGAAGAAATTTCTAGTTACTCCTTTATATAGTATCTAGGGTTTTGATTATATAAGGTGTGCTCACCATAACTTTGGTGCACCCACTTTCTAAATTTTAATTCTTAGTCTGACTTTTAATTCTGTAAAACTGTAAAAATAATTAATTTAATTAATTTAAACTTCCACTAGCCATATTTCTCATCCCTGGTTCAATAAAATTCGATTCTAAGATTACATGGGCATTTTTGTAAAATCTTACTACTTTAAGATTCTTTTTCGAAAATACCAATTTTATCTATATCCAGATTTAACTTTTAACTTTTTAAAACTTAACCTCTCCTATTTTCCCATTTATTTCAAATATATGGGTCACTCTCTTCATTATGCATAATATAATATCTATATAGTTTAGAAAATTACTATTTAAAATTTCATACATTGCATTGAACTTCTACAACTAAGTCAAGACCTAGTCAATCTATTTTAGCTTAAGAAAACCATTTGGGCTAATTGTGTTTAACGCTTATATCTAATTTCCTTGTCTTAAGCATATTTGTATTTTGGATTGAGACATTTACAAAACAACCCATAAAAACAAACTTTATTTCAAAAATACTACAAAAAATAAAATAAAATTTTTACACTTTTAGAAACGTTGAAGTAAATTTTAAAAATTCATCAATTCTTACTAAAACAAGTTTTTATTTTTTCAAAAATATTTTTTCTCTCCCTACAAATAATATTTTACTTCAATTTTCATCTTTTTTCAAACTTTACTATTAAATAAATATATTATAATAAAATAATAAAATTAAAATTTTAAATTATTTTTTAACATATGAAATGAAACAATTTTTGTTAAGGAAAAATGTAATACCCCGATTTTTGATGTACTTTAGAATAGTAGTTATGAGAGAGTATGTTGGTGAAATAGGTAAAGAAAATATAATAAGAGATAGATGAGTATGAAGGATGTTATATATATATATTGTATTTGAAATATATGGGAAATATAAATACAATATATAAGACATATACATATATCAACATATACACCATATATATATGATGTATACATTGGTGTAGGAAAAGTAATTTTAAATAATTAATTAATAATAATGATAATAATGACAAGAGAAAGGAGAGATGAAAGTCAAAAGAAGGACAAATATTATTGGTGGGAAAATTTGGGTGGAAATAATTATATTATTATATATATATATATAAGATAAAGATGAAAATTTAAAAGAGAGCCTTCTTTCTTTCTTTCTTCTTCTTCTTCCTCTTTGAACGTGAGAATAGAGAGAGAGAGAGAGAGAAGATTTTGATATTGTTCATATCCACACCAAATTCATAAGAGTCTTAAAAGAATTGAAGGTGGATATTGAAGATTTGGCAAAGAATTCAAGTAAGTGCTCTTTTCCTTGAGCTAATTTTTATAGATTTTGAGTTTATATGTGATATGGTTAGTAAGAGAAAGTGATGATTAATTGAATATTATGATGATAATGAAATATTGAATATATATATATATGTTGAATTGGTGCTTAGATGATGAAGATATGATTATTTATGAGGATGATGACGAGTAGTTGAAATTGAGGAATAAGGGTGATAAGGAAAAGAGTAAGGGTTTAGTATAAACGAGTTGGGAATTTAGTAAATTGATACATGGATAATTGTATAAATAAATTATATAATGATTATTATTATGATATGTTGGAGTTATATAAGTGTTGAATTGATGGGTGAATTATGAATATAAACTAAGATGATGATTAAAGGTGTTGTAGTATTGATTTTGGAATGATTGTGTTCATATGGTTGAGAGTTTGAAATGCTGAACTTTTGCCTGACACAACCATGTTGTTGGGCATGTCAACGGTGCTGAGTTTAACGTTGATGACACGACCATTAACACAGCCATGTCTCTGGACGTGTTGTGGCTACTGTGAGATAAGATAATTGACACGGCCATGAACACACCTGTGTTGTTGGGCATGTCAAAGTTTCTATGAAGCAGAATGAATGACACGGGCGGTGACATGCCCATGTCATTGGACATTTCAATGCTTCTATATGAATGAGTTAATGACATGGTCATTAACATGCCCTTGTTGTTGGCATGTCACTTGAGAATAATTCTTTTTGTTGTTTTTCATTTGTAATTCCTATTTAAATGATTTGAATGTTAAAAATGCCTTAGAATGTGATACTAAATGGTTGTTTATGATCAAATTTGGTATAGGCATTGAGAGAGAGTAGTTTGCCCAACCTTAATATTAAAGGGCAACTTGGAAGAGAATGTTAGAGGAAGTTTTAAAGCTTATTTTGGAGTGTTTCATAAGGTAAGTACAAACTTGGAATAATTGCTTATATTTGCATGACATTTGGACTTAACACATTTGGTTAGAAAATGTGTTAAGTTACTTACTACATTGTTGGTGCATGAGTAATATGCTATGATTTGTATGATATCACAAATGCATTATATGTAATGTGAACTATGTGCAAAATATGATAATGACCCAAAACATATGGGTAATGTAATTTGTTAAGTATATATTAAAGATGATATGTAAAGACATTGGTGATGACTATATTGATATAAATGAGATAATTTAGGTATTATGCCTAGCTTGATCTTGAGAAAATGAGAAAGATATTGATAATGGAATTATGAAAGAATTGTGTGCCTAGTATGTTATTCAATTTTAGAGTTTTGTGTTTGGCGGCATGCCTAAGACGTAACAGTCCCTTGAAGCCAGGTTGGGCTTGGTCCTTGAAGCCTAGTTGGGATGTTACATGAGGTAGTAGTCCCTTGAAGCTGGGTTGGGTCTAGTCCTTGAAGCCTAGTTGGGATGTTACATGTGAGGTTATCCTCATTTGATTATGATTTGCCTTCGGGGCTAGACATATGGGGCCATCTTGGACCAAAGCAGTAACTCTGGGATTTGAATAGCATATTAGATTCTTTTGGGCCCATGCTTGTGTTTGTTTTTATGTGAATTATGAATTGTGGAATAATTGAGCAATATATTAAGATATAATGTTATAAGATATATGATGGTGATCATGGAATGATATGATCATAATACATAAGCAAATTACTAAAAAGGAATGTGGCTTAAGAAAATATGTTAAATGATGAGAAATGAATTGTTGAAAGACTTGAGCAGAGCTAAGTCTTGATATTGAAAATGAGATTATAGAAATATAATGTGATGTGTAATATGTATATGGATGTGAAAATTATGTGTATTGTTTCATGAATATTATGATAAGCCATCGAATTGTGGCTTATGTTAAAGAAATATGTAAATTATGAAATTTGTGAAAAGATATGAAAAGTGCATTAAAAATGAAAAACATGATAAGAATATGATGATAAATGATGTTAGTGTGTGAGTATGATTTTCTATAATGTATGTATATAATATTTATATGTACTACTAAGCTTTCGAGCTTAGCACGGTTGTGTAAATCGCGCAGGTGAGTAGATGGTTGATCTGGGAGTCAAACAGTTGTGCCACGAGAAGAATAAGAGTATTTTGAGACCAACTAAAAGGTGGTGCATGCATGTACAATTTTATTATATTGTATTTTGATAGTTGAATGTATATTTACATAAGTGAATTTTGGAAAAGACAATGTAATATATATATTTGTAATATAATCAAAAGTATAATGGTTTTGTAAATGTTCTTTAATTAAAAATGTATCATTGTTATGGAAATAAGGTAAGGGATTTAAACAATATTGAAACATGACATCCTTATATTTTATATACGTATTGTATGTATACAGAGTATATGTATAGTACTTATATAGAGTATATGGGTATTACAAAAAACTTTAATTTTGATTACAAATAGTAAATAATGCTCACAAAAAAACAAAAAATATAAAAATAAATTAATAGAAATCATTGAATTTATTTTTAAAAAAATTTACATATTATAGATATAAAAATAAAAGTTAAAAAATATTAATTTCGTTATATAGATGTTGTGTAGACGTTTGGTAGTTGTTTTTAAATGTTTAGTAGATATTTTATATATGTTATGTATTTGTTGTGTGTATTTCATAAAGATATTGTGTGGATGTTGTGTATATATTGTATGAATATAAAATTAAATATATATATATAATATTAAAAAAATCATGTAGATATTTAATAAATGCTTAGTAGATGCGGTAGATGTTTGGTATATGTTGTGCACATGTTATTATTTGTTGTGCGTATATTTTATCTATGATGTATATATTTTATGCATATGTTTTTTTTTGTGTATATTGAAAACATAACCTCAAAAAAATTATTTATTCATAACAAACATAAAAAAAATAAAAAAATCAATGCTTTAAAAACTAAAAATTTAAAAAAAAGGTGTGTGGCACAAAATTTAAAAAAAAAAAAAGCTAGCACCATATCTTAAGAAATGCCCATGGAAATTTGAAAACAATGTAATTTCCTCTTTTGGAATTGTATTTTGATTGTGAGTTGGAAATTCTAAATTAGACTAAATTTTTGGTTTATAAACGGGTTATATGATATCTAAAAACTTAAGATGTGTTTGGGGATGGTTTATTAAGATTAAAGGTAGTCCTAAGCTAGTACCCAATCATCCTAATCAGGGCATCCAACCCATTGTACCTATATAAGCTATCTAATGAACACATGTAATGGTTAGCCCTTGCTTGAATAGAAAATTCATAGCTTTGTGCTCTTTGGAAGAGTTATTCTTTTATCTTGATTCTTGTGAGAATCAAACCTAAAACACAGAGAGTCAACAACTTGAGTGTTATAATACCAAAGTTCTCTTTTACAATTATTAGGATTGGGTCAAGGTCATAGAAAGGACTAGATTTAGCTTTACAATGAGTTGCTTCTTAAGTGTAAAGGTGTTGGGTCTCTAGTTTCTACTAATAGTTTGCATCATGATTCATATAGAGAAACCTTATAATTGTGGGATGAAGAGAATAAACTATTATTTGTTACATTTTTTAGTTTGACAATTTTAGCAAATGAATATAAAAGCTACAAAATACTAGGTTTTTAATTACTTTAAAGAGCTTTCTAATTATAACTATTTGAAAATTAAAGAGTAAAATTTTAATATAACTTTGGAATCAAGTAACAAGAACAAAATTTTGAGAAACCAAAAACTGGGATAAAATGAGACTAAGTGCTTGCAAATTTCTTCATGAAGCACATATGCTCCAAACAAAGTAAAATGTGTGTGTTGACTATAAGGGTGGATGTAGAAACGTATATTAGGGGCAAATTAAAATAGTCATATATATTGTTAAATAAAAATTATGATAGTATATAATGAAAAATATTCTTATAATATATTCAAACTTTTACATCTAATATAGCGTGTCAAAAAAGAATGTTTCATTTTTTTAAAATATATATATATATATATATAAATCATCTATAATTGAATTTATATTAAATTTTGAGATTTAACCTAAAAAATACCCTTTTACAAGAGGTTAATATTTTTTAGACTTCATTAATCTTAAATGGACTCTCTTTTACCATAATACCCTCAACCCTAAAAAAAAGGTTTTATCTTTTTTTTTTCTCTCTCTCTCTCCTTTTGTTTCTCTTTCTTATTCCTTTCTCCCATCTCATTTTCTCTCTCATTTTATTTCTTCTTCTTTAATCGTGGATTTAGCTTAAGTTTTGTAAGGAAATAGATTAGTTTTAGTTGATCTCTATTTCTCTCTAATTTCTTCTTCTCATTCACCATGGATTGAAGCTTCTCCAATATAAAATTTCAGTAAGTTTTTTTTCCTTTTAAACTTAAGTTTTGTAAGGAAATAAGAGATTTTAAAAATTGAATTTATGTATATTTAAATGTTTTTAAGGAAATGGCCGATTTAAATGTTTTATATGGTTGGTTTTGTTTTATTTCTCCATAAGTTTGAATCTCCCCCTTTGTTTAGTCTTTCATTTTAATTTCTAGATTGATGAAAAGTTGAATGAAGTATTATAAATTTTATGTGAAGCGATGTTATGTATTTTTAGAGGCTAGTATGGATTGTTAGCAGGTTGTTAGGAGTTGTTAGGGTCTGATAGGAGCTGTAATGAGTTGTTAGGGGTTACAATATAGTGTTATAGACTTTATGTGAAATAATGTTGTGTAGTGTTGGAGGCTAGTGTGGGATGTTAAGTAGAGGAGGGGCTATTAGGGGGCTAATAGGGGCTATTAAAGGTTGGTAAGGGCTGGTAGAGGGCTGTTAGGGGCTATTAAAAGCTGTTAGGGGCTACTAGGAGCTGTTAAAAATCCCTAATACATATTTTGTATATTAATATCTAATACATATTATTTTTGCTTTATTATGTACCAAAACTATAAAATGTGTCATAACAGCACCTACCAGATTCTAATAACCCCTAGCAGCCCCTAACATACACTAAAAGCCTATGACAGACTCTAACAACCCCTAACAGGCCCTCTATCATGACTACTAATAGACTCTAATAGTCCCTAACATAGTCTAACAACCTCTAAAAGATTATAATGACTTATCAAAATAATGTATATTAATCTCGAACACACATTATATTTGATTAACTAGTAATGCAAATAAAAAAATGTGTGAAAATAGTCCTTAACAACCCATAACATACTATAACAAATAATAACAACCTATGTGTGAGAGGGGATTTTCGCCCCCACTCCCGGTGGAATGGTTCTTGTGACTTCGGTACTGTTTAGGCTAGGGGCCTTAGAGAACATGGGCCTAAGCCCGGAGAAAATAGAGTCGCCAACCGGACGGGCCAGGAAAAATAAAGGGGTGGATGACTCGATTCCTAAGGAATCCCCAACCCCTTAATGGGTTTGAAAAGTTGGGTACATGTGGAGAAGGTGAGAAATGGCCCAGCACCCCCACAATGCCCGGTTCATTAGAACCGGCCTCCTTTGCGGGTCTTAATATTATAAAATTCTTAAGTATAACAATATTATCCATATTACATGCAATAATTAAAATAAAGCATCATTATATTAAAAATCAAAGCAATGCCCAAACAAAGCAAATAAATAGACACCCATCCGAGGATAGAAACATGTCCTTACATCATCCATGTCTAAACTAAATAGGACACCCGAAAGGTGGAAACATGTCCTTTACATTGGTTCAAATTAAATTACATGAAAATTAATTAATAAGGTACCAATAATGGAAACATACCTCTTACAATTTTAATACCAAAATAAATAAATAAATAATAATAATAATAAAGAAAATATCCATCCATGATAAATTAAATAAATCAAGCATTGAAATTAAATAAATCAACCAACAAAACATATAATAAACTATATAATCAAATCTAAAATTAAATAAAGCAATAAATGTATAAATTTAGGGGTCATGCATTAATTAGGGTTTCTAGGGTTTTATGTTCAATAACTAGGGTTTTGCATATACTAGTTTAATTAGTTGAGAAATATTTTAAGGTAATAACATAGCTACTGCATGTTTTAAAGATTTAGTGTTTTGGATGTTTTTGGATTGGGGCTTAAGGGTTTGTAGGTTTACTGGATGAGGGTTTGAAAAATTAAGGTTTTTGATTTATCATTTTAGAAGAAATATTGATTCGGGAAATAAATTAAGATTTTGGAAAACAATTAAGGCTTTGAGACTTTAATGGAATAATTTAGGGTTTAGAGTTTTGGAGAAAATAGTTTAGGGTTTAAAAGTTTAATCAATGACTTAGGCTACTAGATGTTTAGAAAACAAATTAGGATTCAATAAAGCAACTTTGAATTTTAGAATTTAAGAAAATAATTTAGGGTTTTGATAATTGAAAAGCTATTTTGGGGTTTTAGGAAATATAAGGCAAATTAGAGTTTGGTTCTTAGAGTTTACTAGAGTTAGAGTTTAGAAATTTGGCTTATTGGATCAATTTTGATAATTAAACTATTTGCAAACTCAGGTTTATGGTTTCTGGAATTGAGGCTTGGAAATTAGGGTTTTAGGAAGCTAGGATTTTGGATAGTTAGGGTTTTTAAAATTAGATTTGTGTTGAACGATTATATTATTTACTTTAATTAAGATTCTAAGTATTGTATGAATTAATTCATGCTACTGCCTAAATTAAATTGAAGGAAGAATTAAATAATGAGGCAGTGTGATGATGGTTTAAAAGATGAAGATGATTGATGATTGAATAAACTAAAGTTAGAGCAATTTACCTACGTTTGAAGGCTCCGCCAAATTTAAAGAAATCAAACCAAGCTGTTGCCTGTTTCAAATTTAATTTTGGTTGAACAAAGCAATCTAAAGATGATTGCTTCCTTTGGTTGTTGTCCCTTGAACTTCTCCTTGTTTGCTAGGGTTTTCTTTTAGCAGAAAGAATTTTTGAGTCCTAAGTTTTTTTCTCCAAAGTCTAGATCAAGTAAAACAATTTTCTCATCCCCTAATTCTCTGTTTTAATGTGGTATTTATAGGAAAAATAAAAAATCTACTTCTAATTGTCTAAGGAAATTAAAACTATTTAGGAAAAGAAATCAAAACAAAATAGAATTCGGTTTCAAAAAAACTACGCTAAAAAATTACGCTGGAAAAAAAATGCTGGGGAAAAAATTATGAGCGAGCGCTGGCGGGCAAGCCAATTCGATGTAGGAATTTCCTGTTCCTATGGCGAATTGGCCCAAGCCAATTCACTTTTGGTGATGAAATTTTTTCGTCGCCGATTTTTTCGTTACCGATTTTTATTTATTTATTTATTATATATTATTATTTTTTTAACTTTACTAATATTACTTTTTTATTTTTATTAAAAATTATGAATAATAAATAATAAATACTAAAATAGATATTATTTAATTAAAATACCACAAAATTTATTTTTGACTATATAAAAAATATAGGACCAAATGTTGCGCTCTAATTAACACTACTAGAACTACACTCGCAAGTATACAAGGCTGCTGTAGTATCTTGGTGAACACCTCAAAGTCGTCTCACAAGGAAGCTAGATAAGCTAATTGATTATCAGATTGCAAATAACAAATTATTAATAAGTTTAAATTGCTAACAACTAATGAAGACAGATCGAGTGGAGTTTAAAACAATAAAAGTAAGCTGAGCTGATATATTGATTCACTTAATAGAAAGGTCTAGGGTTTGCACTTCTCTACTAACTTATATGTATGAACGGTTATTCCTCTCACCCAATTTAATTTCAAAGATTAGATCTCAAGCAACCTAATTAATCGAATCAAGGAAATAAGCTCTCGCATTCAATCCTCTTTCAAATAATCTTGTTACAATTGAAATGATCTTTTCCTTAGGTTTATATTTCTAATTCACCTAAGTTCCTAATTGAATTGTTCCAGCATTAGACTTCATTTCTCAATCCTTCATCTAATACCTCAAACACATAATTGGTGGCCAATCAATTATATATTAATAGTAATCCATTCAATTAAGGCTAAAGAAATAATTCGGTTAAGAGCAATAACCATTTCATACAATCATAGTAGATCCATACAAACCCTAGACTAGATCAAATTAGTTAATAATGATGCTATCAAACAGATTCATCTCATTAAAATTCAAAGAAATCAATTTAGACATAATGGAATTCATGAATACAATTCCAATGAAACTTAAGAGATAAAGGTTGAGAACAAAACCAAATTACAAACTTTCTTTAGCTTCTAAAGAATCTCTTGTTCAAATCTTTGCTAGAAGAATATTGCAGTGGCTAAAACTAATTTAATCTAGACTATTTGGATCAAAGTGTAATCAAAATTCTCTAAGAAAACAAAAAATGGAAGCTCAAAGGTTATTGTTTGACGGCTGATAAATTCTCTCCTCTTCAAAAACAATAATCCTCTTATTTATACGAAACCTCGCTCAAAATCCGCGTTTTCTTTCTTCCTTTAGTCCATGGAGTGACACGGCCAAGCTGGTGGCCGTGTCACTTGGATGTGTTCGCTTCTGTGTAATCCTTCATATTTGCTTCTTTGGAATTGAGTGTGACACGGCCAAGCTCCTGGCCGTGTCACCTGAGTGTGTCACCTACTGATCTCTTCATTCTTTGCTCTTTCCTTTGGTCTTCTTCCTTGGCTAAGTATGGGACACGGCCAAGGTTGTGGCCGTGTCACCTGAGTGTGTCATCTACTACCAAATTTCCCTTCCTCTCTTCGTTCCTTGGTTTTGCCCTTAAGGTGAGACATGGCCAGTGGCTTGGCCGTGTCTTGCTGCTTCAAGCTATTCTTTCTTCCAAGGAAATATTTTGCATATTAACCTAAAACAAACACTTAAACAAACTTTAAACAAGAATCAAATAAACATTAACCAACAACACATAAACACCACACTAAAAACTAGGACAAAATGACATAAACACTGAAATAAATTAAAACTACCAAAATTGATGAAAACACTAAATAAATAGATTAAAACTACCAAAATACCTAAAGAAAACAATAATCATCATAATAAATAAGATACAATTCTATGACAAAAACTAATAAAACAACTACCCACACTTAAAACTTTGCTTGTCCTCAAGTAAATTCACATGGCATAAATTAAAAACTCAAACAACCTTAACTATAATTCCAGTATATAAGATGAAATCCTTTAAGACTCAACCATAAATAATTGCACTTTACTTCAATCAAGATTTTCTTAACTCATTCATTAATCCAGACATAACAAATCTCATCTCTCATCTAAGTGTTTCACTCGATTTCAAAAGTTAATTCACTCAAACCACTCATGACTGCATACTGCCATAAACTTGCTTAATTATCCAATCTCTCTCACTGATTTTCTCAAGAAATAATCCGAAGGTCTTTTATTTGGATGTAATGGGGCTAAGGTGAAGGTGTGAGAAAAGACATTTAAGTTGGAACATCAAGAAATGGAGTATCTAAATTAGACAATACTCTTGCTCAGAAACTCATAACTCCCTCAAATGGCATATTCATCAACCCTTGATAATCTCACATACTTGCATACTTAAAGAAAAGTACATGAGTTGACATTCCTCTTTGATGACTAATGCTAGAAAATATATGAATTTTGTATATATATATATATATATATATCTTCTCTTTTATTTTCTTTTTATATTATTATTATATATATATATATACAAAATATAAAATTGCATGGAACATCTAGCTTAAAATGTAGAGGAAAAGAATAATCGACTCTTAGTCAAATACAATGTGCAAAGTATGCATTTCAGCCCCAACTCTTACTAAAGCAATACTATTTTTTTTAATTGCTTATCCCACACTTATGAATTAAACCACCCTATTGTCATATCATAAGAAAATCCATTCCTTAATGCAGGTATGATGATAATAGGAAAATGTTGAGTTGTGAATTGTGTTGATCAATCAAGAAAAAGTCAAAGGCTCAACTTGGCTCACTAAGGAATTCATAATTAAGGGAGGTCTTTTTTAAGCTAAAGGGATAATCCTAATTTGCCTTCATCATTTTAAAACTTGAGATTAAATCATAATGTGAGTTCAATTAGTATGCAAAAGCAAGCTCTAGAGATACAAAATCATGAAGGTGCGATTGACAATAATATTCAATCTATGAGGCTCAAAACTCACAAAGGGTGGGTTCTCAAAGATTTATATGTCATGAATTGCAGAATGTGAAAATTGATCCTGAATGAATTCAAATTCTAATCTCTATACTGATACTAAAGTCTCAAATATAATGCTAGAATAATAGAAAAGTCAATAAGTTTCCAACAATTATGCCATGCACAACGCACAATATAACACATAAAGACAAACAAAACAAGATATAAAGGAAAGCTTAAAGATTACCCCACACTTATAAATTACATTGTCCTCAATGGAAACAAGGATAATAAAGAAAAAGAGTTAAGGTACAACCTGTTTTCCATCGTTCCTCTATGAGGCAAACCCTACCTTTTCATCACAAACAGCAAATGTTCAAAAACAAAATACAATATATAAAATAAAATATCCAAAATGTTAACATTAAAAACAAAAATGAAAAAAATAACTACAAAAATATGTTATAACTAAAGACAAGAAATTAAGGAATTCTCTCAAAAGATTAGAGCCAATGTGATCTATGGTGAAGGAGGATGTGATGATGATGCAGCCGAAGGATGAAGACTCAGAATCTTAGCAAGGTTGCTATTGATTTGGTCCAACTATTGCAAGATCGCAGCATGGTTACGATCGACCTTGCTCTCCAGTGCCTCTATCCTATTAAGTATCTCCTAATTATCTGGGACCGGAGCATCTTCATCCAAATCAAGAGAATCCGAGTCGGACTCTTCATGGACTCGTGTTCTCTTTTATCTGACCCCGGTACTTCTGGTTCAGCTGAAGCCATCACATAGGCCCCTCCCCTGTTCACCATCATATGCATCTTCTCAAGTGTGGCCAAATCCAATGAATCATTACCCGTATTTTAGTCATACGACAGGTACTCGGGTCAAAATCATCAAGAAGGGTTGTTGCCAATGTGGTAACCAATCCTCCAATACAAATAGCCCCCTTCTTTTTGTTTGCCACATTATCAAAAACATCGGCCAACCAATAGCCGGTACTAATGGGTATTGCATTACATGCACAATCTAAGAAAAAGAGCTCACTAAGTTCCACTACACTTGGGCTTTCCTTTCGAGCAAAGAACCCACAGGACATAAAGTGATGCAAATACATAAGAGCAGGATTACTCAATTTAGTTGCCTTGGCCGATTTGGCCACATAAGTTCCCGAGCCCAATGCTCCCCAAGCAAATTGTTGTTTAAAATCCTTAGGTACAGTCCTTTCACCGTGTTGATGGAAACCAATTATAACATTCAATTGCTCAATACTACAAATGATTTCCCAAGCAATTTAAAATTCAACCTAGAGCAAATTTTTTGTTCATCTTTTTCAACCTTAAGAGATGTTAAAAATTCCAAAGTAAGTTCTTGAAATTGCAAAGGTCGAAAGGAGACTAGGTTCTCCCACCCAAGGTTTTGAACATAAATATAAAAATTATCCCTAATATGAAGAGCATTAAGGGATTCATCGCTGACATACCTCGTTGGAAAGAAACCCCTAGCCAAAAGAGTAGCTCTCTTTAAAGATGAAGAAGATGAAGATGCAGCTGCAGTTGGAGGTCGCTTCCTCTTATGGTGGGACACCATCTTTGTTCTTGGCATATTGAAAGATCTGAAAAAAAAAATTTGAAACTTAAACAAATTAAATTGAGTTTTAATGAGAGAAGAAGAAGATTGAACGGATTAATTTCAGTTTTGGTGAAGGAAATTGAGAATTAATGGGATTTTGGAAGCTTTGAAAGAACAACAATGGAGGTTTTGTGAGAGAAAAAGTCGAGAGAGAGAAAGGAAACAAAAAGAAAACTAGGGATTGAAATGAACTAAAAGTGCTAAAACCATGTTTTTAAACTTTAAAATTGAAGAGACACGGCCAAGCTTGGGTAAGCTTGGCCGTGTTTGATGAGTTTGGAGGGACACGGCCAGTGACTTGGTCGTGTCCCATGGGTGTGTTTGACACTGTAAGCACAAAGTTGCAAAAACAAAGAAAAGAAACTTGGGAAGGGCCAAGGACACAGCCAAGCTTGTTGGCCATGTCAGGGGCTGTGTGAATTTGGTGATTTTAGGGTTGGCTTGACACGGCCAGTGGCTTGGCCATGTCAAGTGGTCGTGTCCTTCACTGCCATTTTTTATATATATTTTTTTTATTTTATTTTTTTGTATCACCAAATCTTAAAGAAATGCAATCCTCTTCTTTGATTAACCCTGAAACACATTAGAAAAATAAAAAAAACCGATCAAAGCACCCATTCCATTTATTTAAACCAAACATAAAATCAAAATTGCTGAATATAAAATTACAACTATGAAAAGAAATGCAAACCGATGGGTTGCCTCCCATTTAGCGCTTCTTTAATGTCGTGTAGCTGGACATTACTGCAAGACTTAAGGATCGTAGATCAAAGTGCTATCGATGATCCTTACTTCTTGGAACCCTTCATTATATGGTTTAACTCTCTATCCATTTACTTTAAAAGTTTCATTTGTTCGAGAGTTAAGCAATTCTATGGCACCGGAAGGATATACCTGAGTTATCTCGAAAGGACCACTCCATCGAGACCTGAGTTTTCCTGGAAACAGACGGAGACGAGAATTAAAAAGCAAAACTTTCATACCTGGGCTCCATGTCTTTCGTACTATAATTCTGTCATGAAGTGCTTTAGTGCGATCCTCAAACTCTCATATGCCTCATTCCTCAGTTCATCTAACTCTGAAATTTGCAGAAAACGTTCTCTCTTTGCCTTGTCCAAGTCTAAATTTAGAGTCTTGATTGCCCAATACGCTTTGCTCTCCAACTCCACTGGTAAATGACAAGCCTTACCAAAAACCAATCGGTATGGACTCATACCCAAAGGAGTCTTGAAAGCAGTCCGATATGCCCACAATGCATCATGCAATCTACTCGCCCAATCCTTCTTTGATAAGTTGACTTTTTCTCCAAAATTTCTTTTATTTGCTTGTTGGATGTTTCAACTTGTCCAGAAGTCTGTGGATGGTATGGGGTCGCCACCTTGTGTTTCACACCAGATTTGTGCATTAATTTCTCAAAAATTTTGTTGCAAAAATGACTTCCCCCATTACTAACTATCACTCTTGGCGTGCCAAATCTGCTAAGAATATTTTCCTTCACAAATTTAACAACCACATTAGCATCATTAGTACGGGTGGGGATTGCCTCCACCCATTTTGAAACATAATCAACAGCAACTAAAATATATTCATAACCAAAAGACTTGGGAAAAGGACCCATAAAGTCTATTCCCCACACATCAAACAGTTCAACAACAATATACGATTGAAGGCACATTTCATTCCTCCTCCTAATGTTACCCACTCTTTGACAGCGGTCACATTGCTTACAATATTCTTGAGCATCTTTGAATAGAGTAGGCCAGTAAAAACCACTTTGAAGCACCTTTTCTGCAGTCTTTCTCCCTCCAAAATGACCACTACAATGAAGGTCATGACAAAATTTAAGAACACTCAGTTGTTCTTCCTCAGATACACACCTGCGAACTATCTCATCTTTGCATATTCGAAATAGGTAAGGTTCATCCCAAATATAAAATTTACTCATGTGCAGAAACTTTTTCTTTTCCTGAAATGAGATGTCAGAACGCAAAATACCACAAGCAAGATAGTTAGCAATATCTGCAAATCAAGGTGCATTCATTACCACAAACAGCTGCTCATCAAGAAATGCTTCTAAATTTTTATGAATGCTATCAGATGCAAGATTTTCACCAAAGAAGGGTAATCTAGATAAATGATCAGCTACAACATTTTCACTTCCTTTAGTATCTTTGATTTGGAAATCAAATTCTTGCAATAATAACACCCATCTAATTAAGCGAGGTTTAGCATGTTGTTTTGTCAAAAGATATTTTAGAGCTGCATGATCAGAATGCATAATAATTTTCGACCCAATTAAATATGCTCTAAACTTATCTAAGGCAAAAACAACAGCTAACATTTCCTTTTCAGTTGTTGTGTAATTCATTTGCGCACTATTTAGGGTCAAGCTAGCATAATATATCACTCTCAAAAATTTCTCAACCCTTTGCCCAAGAACAGCTCCTATTGCATGATTAGAGGCATCACACATAATTTTAAAAGGTAAAGACCAAACAGGAGCTACAATTACCAGTGCATTAGTCAGTTTTTCCTTAAGGGAATTAAAGGCTTGCATGCATTGTGCAGTAAACTCAAATGGAACATCTTTCCCAAGCAAATGACACAATGGTTGGCTTATTTTAGAAAAATATTTAATAAACCTCCGGTAAAAACCTGCATGCCCTAGAAAACTTCTTATTCCCTTAACAGAGGTAGGTGGGGGTAACTTAGCAATCAACTCTGCCTTAGCCTTATCCACCTCAATCCCTTTACTCGACACAACATGGCCTAATACAATGCCCTAAGTAACCATGAAATGACTCTTTTCCCAACTCAAAGTGAGGTTACATTCAATGCATCTCTCAAGCACAAGAACAAGTTTATTGAGGCAATTATCAAAAGAATCACCGAAAACAGAAAAGTCATCCATAAATACCTCAATAAAATCATCTATCATGTCTATGAAGACAGACATCATGCATCTCTGAAAAGTTGCAGGAGCATTGCACAAGCCAAATGCCATACGCCGAAATGCATAAGTCCCGAAAGGGCAAGTAAAAGTAGTCTTGGATTGATCCTCTGGTGATATCGGCACCTGATAATAACCTGAAAGTCCATCCAAAAAGCAATAATGTGAGTGTCCAGAAAGTTTATCCAACATCTGATCAATAAAAGGAAGAGGGAAATGGTCTTTCTTTGTGGCATTGTTTAACTTCCTATAATCGATACACATTCTCCATCTAGTAGTAGTCCTAGTAGTAACCAATTCATTCTTTTCATTTTTCACCACAGTGATTCCTGATTTCTTAGGCACTACATGTACTGGGCTCACCCACTCACTATTAGCTATTGGATATATCACTCCTTCATCAAGCAATTTGAGCACTTCCTTCTTAACCACTTCACTCATGTTTGGGTTAAGGGCCTTTGGGTCTCCCTCACAGGTTTAGCTCCCTCTTCTAAGGTGATTCTATGCATGCACATTGAAGGGCTAATACCTTTGATGTCACTCAATCCCCATCCTATTGCTCTTTTCAATCTTTTTAGCTCCCTCACCAACCTCATCTCCTCCCCTTCACTAAGTTCGCTAGATATTTATCACAGGTAAGGTGTTGTGATCTCCTAAAAACACATATTTCAGATTTTTTAGGTAACTCTTTCAGCTCTAACTCAAGTGAAGGATTCTTCTCTTCCTCTTGGATGGAGGGAAGTTCAAATACTGGGTCCTCCTTAAGTTCCTCTATTTCAGCACTCTCTAATGTCTCAAGGCAACTGGCTATTTCTGAATCAAAAATATCCAAACCACGATCTAAGGTCAGTGCCAGCTCCAATTTATCCGAGGAACCTGTCTGCAAGAAAACATCTGAAACAACTGCGTCAATACAATCAATTAAAGAGCAATCCTCATATAATGCAGTTGTAGGAATGGGAGAAGTGTTAAAAATAGAAAATTCAACCGTTTGTCCCAAGACAGTCATTGACAATTTACCATTTTTAACATCTATCAAGGTGTTGGTAGTAGCCATAAAAGGCCTACCCAGTAGAATAGTGTGTGCGGATGGTGTAGGGTTACTTCCTTCCATGTCAAGGACTATAAAATTCACATGCACTATCAACCCACCAACCTTAACTAACACATCTTCTATAACTCCTTTCGGGAATCTAAGAGATCTGTCAGCTAATTGCAACACCATTTTGGTAGGTTTAAGTTCCCTAAGTTCTAATTCAAGATACACAGAATAAGGCATCAAATTTACACTGGCTCCTAAATCACACATGCCATCAGTCCCTTTTCCATTACCTATAGTAATTTGAATTATGAAACTACTAGGATCCTTTAGCTTTGGAGGTAGTTTATGCTGTAAAACAGCACTAGCTACCTCTGACACTATCACCTTTTCATTTGGCTCATACCTCTTTTTCTTTGTGTTCAATTCCTTGAAGAATTTGCCATAAGCCGGCATGTTCTTTATTGCTTCAAGTAAGGGTAAGTTAATACTTACCTTAGACAGCATGTTGAAGATGTCTGAAAATTGCTTATCTTGTTTATCATTCTTCAACCTACTGGGGAATGGTATAGGTGGCCGGTAAGGATTACTTGTCTTGTGTAAATCTGCTGAAGGGGATTTCTCCATTGATTTTTCTCCAGCACCTTTGTTCTCTGGTTCTCCTTCCTTTCTGTTCTTTTGATCACCTGCATTCACAGAATTATTTTCAACATCATTATTTATTACCTTGCCACTTCTAAGAATAGTCATTGATTGTGCCTACTCAGGTTGACTCAAAAATTTCCATTTTTGTTGAATCTGCATCTGTTGTGCAAGTTGTCCCACTTGGGTCTCCACTTTCTTAAAAGATACTTCTAATTAATCCAGTCTTTTGTTATTCATCTCTTGATTCTTAGCACTGACTTGGATAAAGGCCTGTAAACTATCCTCCAAACTCTCTCTCTTAGGCTGCCCTTGATTTGAAGATTGACCCTGCGGTTGGTTTTGTCTCTGGAGCAAATGGAAAGGTTGTTGAGAATTATTTATTGCCCAGGAAAAATTTGGATGATTCCGCCAACCAGGATTGTAATTATTTGAGTAAGGATCATTCCGGGCCCTTGGTTGATATCCCCCCATAGCATTGACTTGCTCGGCCTCATTTCCATAAGACTCATATGCAGAGGGGCATATATTTGCTCCATGCCCAAAGGTTCCACACACTTCTTGAGTGGATGAAGAAGTATTGTTCTTCATGTTCAGCACTGCACTTGCCTTGTTAAATCAGCTATCTGATTGACCATCTCACTTTTGGCTTCCAATTGGTTCAACCCTTTACTTTTTTCTCTTACACTTTTCTGTTGAGAATTAGCTCCCAAAATTTTGAAGATTTCATAAGTTTCATCTGCTGTCTTTTCTCCCATAGCTCCCCCAGCTGCGTTATCAACAATATTTTGAAATTGTTGGGTTATACCATCGTAGAAAAACTGATTCAGAAGTTGAAGTGGGTAGTGTTGGTGTGGACACTGGATCAATAACATCTTAAACCTGTCCCAAGCCTCATGAAATGGCTCTCCTTCAAATTGAGAGAATGTAGCTATTTTCCCTCTCAATTCAGCTGTCTTCTTATGTGAGTAAAATTTGCCCATAAACTTGTTATAAACTTGCTCCCAAGTTGTCAAAGAATTTTCAGGCAACTTCATAAGCCAGCTCTTTGCCCTATCCTTCAATGTATATGGAAAGCATCTCATCCTCAACTGGTCCTCTGTTAGTCCTCCCAATGAAAAAGTGTTGAGGGTAGAATAGAAATCCCGAATAAATTTCAAAGGATCTTCATTTGGGACTCCATAGAATGATGGCAGCATGTTGTAATGGATGTTCTTCAACTCATAATTTCTTGCTGCATCTGTCAATCTTATACAAGATGTGGAAGTTCCAATGACAGGTCTGGAAAAATCCCTCATAGTTCTTTGCCTTTCTTCTCCCATATTGGTAGATTGTGCAGTATCCAACTCAAAATCAGAAGTGTCCTCCTCTGTATCAAATCCGGTGTACAGTTCAAACTCTTCTCTGCTCCTTTTCACTCTCTGAATTTCTGGAATAACTGGGTATAGTTCTCCTCCGAGTGATCTCCTGCCTTGCATAAACAAAATTTCTGGAACAAAGGAATTATTAAAAGCAAAAGACAAATAAAATAAAATGTAAACAATGAAAAATAATTTAAAGTATCTATGACTAATAAACAATTACGCTAATTAGCTTCCCCGGCAACGGTGCCAAAAACTTGTTGCGCTCTAATTAACACTACTAGAACTACACTTGCAAGTATACGAGGCTGCTGTAGTATCTTGGTGAACACCTCAAGGTCATCTCACAAGGAAGCTAGATAAGCTAATTGATTATCAGATTGCAAATAACAAATTATCAATAAATTTAAATTGCTAACAACTAATGAAGATAGATCGAGTGGAGTTTAAAACAATAAAAGTAAGCTGAGCTGATATATTGATTCACTTAATAGAAAGGTCTAGGGTTTGCACTTCTCTACTAACTTATATGTATGAACGGTTATTCCTCTCACCCAATTTAATTTCAAAGATTAGATCTCAAGCAACCTAATTAATCAAATCAAAGAAATAAGCTTTCGCATTCAATCCTCTTTCAAATAATCTTGTTACAATTGAAATAATCTTTTCCTTAGGTTTATATTTCTAATTCACCTAAGTCCCTAATTGAATTGTTCCAGCATTAGACTTCATTTCTCAATCCTTCATCCAATACCTCAAACACATAATTGGTGGCCAATCAATTATATATTAACAGTAATCCATTCAATTAAGGCTAAAGAAATCATTCGGTTAAGAGCAATAACCATTTCATACAATCATAGTAGATCCATACAAACCCTATACTAGATCAAATTAGTTAATAATGATGCTATCAAACAGATTCATCTCATTAAAATTCAAAGAAATCAATTTAGACATAATAGAATTCATGAATACAATTCCAATGAAACTTAAGAGATAAAGGTTGAGAACAAAACCAAATTACAAACTCTCTTTAGCTTCTGAAGAATCTCTTGTTCAGATCTTTGCTAGAAGAATATTGCAGTGGCTAAAACTAATTTAATCAAGACTGTTTGCATCAAAGTGTAATCAAAATTCTCCAAGAAAAAAAAATGGAAGCTCAAAGGTTATTGTTTGATGGCTGATAAATTCTCTCCTCTTCAAAAACCCTAATCCTCTTATTTATATGAAACTTCGCTCAAATTTCGCGTTTTCTTTCTTCCTTTAGTCCATGGAGTGACACGGCCAAGCTGGTGGCCATGTCATGTGACATGGCCAGTGGCTTGGCCGTGTCACTTGGATGTGTCCACTTCTGTGTAATCCTTCATATTTGCTTCTTTGGAATTGAGTGTGATGTGACACGGCCAGTGGCTTGGCCGTGTCACTGAGTGTGTCACCTACTAATCTCTTCGTTCTTTGCTCTTTCCTTTGGTCTTCTTCCTTGGCTAAGTATGGGACACGGCCAAGCTTGTGGCCGTGTCATGTGACATGGCCAGTGGCTTGGCCGTGTCACCTGAGTGTGTCAGCTACTGCCAAATTTTCCTTCCTCTCTTGGTTCCTTGGTTTTGCCCTTAAGGTGAGACACGACCAGTGGCTTGGCCGTGTCTTACTGCTTCAAGCTATTCTTTCTTCCAAGGAAATATTTTGCATATTAACCTAAAACAAACTATAAACAAGATTCAAATAAACATTAACCAACAACACATAAACACCACACTAAAAACTGGGAAAAAAATGACATAAACACTGAAATAAATTAAAACTACCAAAATTGATGAAAACACTAAATAAACAGATTAAAACTACCAAAATACCTAAAGAAAACAATAATCATCATAATAAATAAGATACAATTCTATGACAAAAACTAATAAAACACCAGACGGGGTCAAAAATTAAGGGTCTACAGTTTGCCTCCTGCTTGAACGATTTGAGACTAACGCAAAAGAGAGTGAAAAGCAATAAGACTTAATTTTGACAAAATAGACTTAATTTTTTTGAGATGGTTTAGGTTTTGGGTTTTGGACCTGGTTCGAGTTATGGACTCAAAAAAGACTTGGGTTCTGGACCCAGGATAGCTTGGGTTCTAGACCCGGTTCAAGTTCTGGACTCGAAAAAGACTTGAATTTTGGACCCGGGATGGTTTGGGTTCTAGACTCTGAATGGTTTGGGTTTTGGACCAGATTCGAGTTCTGGACTCGGAAGAGACTTAGGTTCTGGACCCGGGATGGTTTGAGTTCTGGACCCATTTCGAGTTCTGGACTCGAAAAAGACTTGAGTTCTGGACCCAGGATGGTTTGGATTCTGGACCCAGTTCAAGTTCTAGACTCAAAAGAGACTTAGGTTCTGGACCTGGGATGGTTTGGGTTTTGGACCTGGTTCGAGTTTTGGACTCAGAAGAGACTTGGGTTCTAGACCCGGGATGGTTTGGGTGAAAAGACTTGGGTTCTGGACCCAGGATGGTTTGTGTTTTGGACCCGATTTGAGTTCTAGACTAAAAAAAGACTTGGGTTCTGGACCCGGAATGGCTTGGGTTCTGGACCCGGTTTGAGTCCTGAACTCAGAAAAGACTTGGGTTCTGGACTCGAGCTAAGTTCTGGACTTAAGCGATAATTTAGGTTCTGGACCTAAGCTAAGTTCTGGACTTAAGGATAATTTGGGTTCTGGACCCAAGGTAAGTTATGGACTTAAGAGGAAATTTGGGTTCTGGACCCGAGCTAAGTTCTGGACTTAAGAGAGATTTGATTATTCGCAAAAAATAATTGTACTCAGTAGGATACTAAAGGAATTTGCAAAAAATTTAGCTTTGCAAAAAATTCAGCTAATTTTTACTATGTCCATATCTTCTTGCTCCCTGCATGTAAAAATAGTTTAAAAGTGAAAAAATATTTATATACACGCAAATATCTGAATGATTGAATTGAATAATTGAGTTTTCTATTTATTTATTGTGTAGTTACTGTTTATGCACTATTCGTCAACTATTTATTTACTATTTGTAAATAGTCATTTACTATTTATCGATAGTAAAATTCACTTTTTCTTTTTTTTTTTCACGAGAATACTGTTCTTTCTTTTTGATTTTTGTCTTTTTTCCTTTGCCATTTCTCTATATAAACTTTGCAGCTCATTTCATTTCATTCATAGTTATACATTTTTATCAGAGAGTTTAGCATAGAGTTGAGGAGAAAATGCATGCTTCAAGATCAGGAACTCGATCTAATGCTAAGTTATTGCAGTTTATTCGGCGGCATGAGAATGGAAATATAAGTCTATTAGCCGGGATGCCGCTTCATCACAGTTCAAATCAAAAGAGCAAGGCAATTATTTATTTTAATAGCAAATTATTTTTTGTTTTTGTTTTTTTTTTGTTTTTTAAAATTTTAGGAAAAATAAATTAATTGGATGAATATATTTAAGAATTTAACAAATAAGTAAATAGATAGACTAAAAATAGAACATAAATAAATTTAGGCTAAAAATCAGCTGTATTGATATGATGATATACTTATCTTGTGTTAACTTACCTGGCTCCATGTTAGTGTGATCATTACGTTATTCGGGGTGGAGGATGTGTCTATAAAGCCCGACAATGTTATGATGTAGCGCCTTCTCAGGTAAGACGGATTATCCAAGATTGCGGTTTTGAAAGCTTTATCTTGCAATTACCATCTGAGGAGTGTCCAATAGATAGGAGTGAGTTCAAGCATTGTTAGAATGGTGGATGGACATGACCCATACTTTTCACCTACCTATAGGAGAAATGACCATTAGCCCAATCGATTATACAGCCATAACTGGTATCCGGTACTATAGCCTTCTGGTCCCTCTTACCAATGATATTCTAACATTCGAAGAAATCCAACAGTTAATCGGTATGGAACCATTATTTAAAGGACCTTTCAAGATAAAGATTGAGCCAATTTGGAGTTATTGGATGAACTATGAAGGATGGATTCATAGGGAAATAGCCAAACAATATGCTCAAGGATTTTTACTGTATTTGCTCGGGTCGACCATTTTAGGTAGCACCAAATTCGCCATCCATTTGTCGGTGTTGAGGGCCCTTACTAATATGAGTATGGTACCGCTTTACGGCAGGGGTGAAGCTAGCCTTGCCTGTCTTTACCATGGACTTGACAAAATTTGCAGAAATAAGAAGTCTTTTGTTTGCTTTATGGCGGTTGTCGAAGTACTCTTCTTCCATCAATGTCAATTCCATTCTTATTCATGCATGAATTTGATTTTTATTATTGTTGTAGATATGGGCATATGAGCACAATCTTGTGAGGGTGCCTAGTATTTCCCAAGAGAGAGTAGGGTATCCAAGATTAAATTTTTAGTTATCAGATCGTGTAGAAGCTCTCGGCTCTCGCCATGTACACACCCAACACTATCTCTTGAGCTGCTTAACCTGGGGCCAGGTAAAATAGCATTAGTATACTTTAAAAATTTATATAAAAGTTCACTTACCTTATGTCATTTTGTAGGTCAATTTGGCCTGGTGGAGCACAAAAGAGAGGGCAAACTGGACTTCCTCTATGAATGCCGCTCTGCCTTTTCAATATTCCCGTCGAGTTATTGTCGGCCCTGTGTCTAGTGGTTGGTTTCTCAAAGAGAGAGTATATGAGTGGTTTCTTGGTCCCGAATAGCAGAGGATCCCGATGAGTTTCCCTGAGTATACTTTAAATATCACATCAATGCCGAAGAATGCATGGTGGTTGGCTCGACAAGGTTATGATGTTGAAACCTTTCTCTATCCATCGGGTGCATCTTATACCCCAGTTTATTCAAATAGGGCTCTCGAACTTTGATGTATCCCCCGTTGGTGTACGGAAGATTCCTAAGGAAAATGAGGATAGAGATGAGAAGGAGTATCACGAAGAGGGAAGAGAGTTTATCTCACATCTCGGGGCTAGCACTTCTCAGGTAAACTTTTACCATTTTTCCCATTGCAATTGCTTCTTTCTTAACTTGTTTTGACTTTTTCAATGATTCTTGCAGGCTACTGACTAATTTGGTCATGAGGTCGGACCTTCTTTTACTGCTCCTCCATTTTCTCATTCTAATCAACCGGAGATGCCCTCTCATCCACAGGGCATTGAAATGAATTACCTAGTAGGTTTTCTTATTCCATGATAATTTATTCTATATGTATGCATGATTATGTATGCTCTTACTCTTTTCCTTTCTGGCTCACAGCGAATGCTTGAGGAACAAAATAAGAAACTCCAAGAAGAGTTGGCTGCTAGTCGTCAATAGGTTTCCCATTTTGAAAAATTGTATCACCAGTCAGAGCAAGATTTTCGAGACTTCAGATTTCGGGGGATGAGAGATCCTAGTGCTTCATCATCTAGAGGCCCCTAAGCTAATGACCATGAGATCCTTTCATCTACTTCGGATGAGAACCGTTACAGATTTGAATTTCAAGGCAATAGAGATTCAAGTGCTCCTACTTTGGGCAGACTCGGGATGGGTGATATGCCTCCTTCTTCAATAGGCGATGACTTTTTTAAGGCTTTATTTGATCATGATCCACCACCTCATTCTTAGTGATGTATCAGTATTGTATTAATTAAGGAAATATTGTATAATAAGTATAATTATAAAAATAATAATGATGATATATAATTTTTATTTTTACTGCAACTCTCTTTTTTTTTTATCTAGCCTTCATATCTTCTCCTTGCCCCCCCAATGATTTTTCTCATGCAGGCTTTGATTGATGTTTGTGTTGTCTAGTTCTTCGCACAAGCATGGGTCTCTTATTTTTATAAAGTGACTAGAGCTTCTTCGAGCAATGGGCCTTCCATGCCCCCTAATTTTATACCCGCTTCATCTTTGCTTCATTGGGTGTCTGTTGAATAGACAATACAATACAAGAAAATGCCATGAGATATGCTCATGTATGCATGATATGCATGAATAACACTTATTGTGATTCCTTCGACTGACAGACCAAGGTGACAGCAGAAGTGTTCTCATTGACTCATTCTAGATGCTCATTCAAGTATTACTTTGGAATGACAGGATGCTTCACATTTATGGCTTTTATCTTTGAGATATTGAAAACACGAATAATGGAGGCCCCAAACAGCAGATATACATCCATTTCAAATAATGATTCAGTATGTCGGTTGGTAACTTTTCACATCCTTTCCAATAACTATTTACTTTGCCCAATGTGTCCTTTGAGGTTCAATGATTCGACATATTTCCCTCAACTTAAAGGCTTTGTAATTTTTAAATTTTTTTTTAATTTTTAAAATGAAATGTTGGCTTTGCCCAAATCAATGTCAATGTACCTCAGGACTTGATTTTCCAAATTAACATATCTATAACATGACAACCCTAGTTACCGTACTAAACTTGAGAATCATTTCTATTTAAGCAAGAACTATTGCACTTTAGATAGGCACATACACATTACTTGGCCAAATGTCTCATTAGAGTTTGAATATTGTCTATCTCATATGCATGCTTATCCAAACTATCTCCACTAATAGACTCTACCTACCAAGAGAGATCAACAGGTCTTTGATAGGCTTGAAATGGGGTCTATAAGGGACATGGGTTAAATGAAGGCCATTTGTAAGTTGGATCCGATGTGACACAATGGTCAAACCTTCACACTACTAACTGCTTGTTGGAACTTTAGACAGTTGGGAGCAATCTTGTTAGACTCCAAATTCCTTCTATCTTCTTGGCATTAATCTGGATCTTGATTAGGACAGTCTTTGCCCTTGCATAAAGTTTGGTACCCAAATTCGTTTCTTTTCCTCTTCTCCCTTTTCTTTCTTTTTTATTTTTCTTACTCTTCATTTCTTTGAGCATTTTATCATTTTGTCCTTCTTCCTTGTAGGACTGTCAAGTATAGAACTTTCAAGAACTGGATGGTCTTTCTCCTTTTTCTCTGATTTTGATCGAATCTTTGGTTAGGTTGGACCAATTCAAGTCAAACTGTTCTTATAAACCAAATGGAAGCCTTTTGCTATCTTAGGTAAAAGAGAACTCAATTGGATTTCTGAACCATTTTGGGTTTTCTTTTTTTTTTCCCTTCTTCTTTTCTTTTCTTTTTCCTATTTTTTTGGTTCTAGCTCTAAAAGAGTTATCTTGTTTGTACCAACTTGGGCTTCTAATAATGGATGAGTGGAGTGACATAAATCTCCTTTAACAGGGATAAATCATTTGTTACTCTGATGTTATCTTGATATATTGGAGATATTAGGTGAACTTCAACTACCCTTATGGTCTTGAGAACATTAATTATCCTTATGGCCTTGACTATTCATTTCTTTCTTTGATCTTCTTGCCTCTTCACTTTAGTGATCATAAGACTTGTCAAAAGTGTAACAATAGCTCAGGGTAGGTTGTTGGGGTTTGTAAGCCAATGAAAAGAAAGCTAAAATTTCACGAAGGCTCAAAGAGACAACTAGGGATTGATATTTAATAGGGTTGATACTAGTTGTTGGCTAACCAAACAATGTCTAGATCAGTTCTCTCTTAAATAAGAAGAGTTCAATTTCACCTCGAAAGTTTGTCAAAACATGTTCTAAGACTGACTATGACCTAGACAAAGGTAATTATGCAGGAGCCCTCTCTAAGTAAGCATACACAACTCAATGCTATAGAGCAATTCCCTCACCTAGTAAAGTCATTCAAGTCATGATGCATAAATATATTAATTCATGAATTATCAAGCTAGATTCCTCATCAGTTGAGCACCAAAATGAACAAAGACCCATAAAACTTTTATTAAAGGAATTTATTCAAACAACTTTAAATTTGAAAAATATGATTGTTCCAATTAAATATTAAAGAAAGCAAGATAAATAGAGTAATATTCAAGCTAAGGAAAGTTTGTTGAGTTGGAGGCAAGGATTTTTTCCATTATCAAGGATCATTGCTTCATCATCCACAGTTAGTCCAAGCTTGCTTAGTAGCACATCATCTTTAGCAGCTTCTCTATCCATATCATCACAAGATGACAAGATAAAACTCTTCATGAAGGTTGTAAGCGGTGGCGCCCTTCCAAATTTAGGTAGAGGATTATTCTTAGTGTTGTGCTTATCAGGCTCAGGCAGCTTACCATTGTCGATAAGATCTTAAATCTCATGCTTCAATCGAGTACATCTATCGGTCTCATGTCCTTGAGTCTGATGAAATTGACAAAAAGCCTTAGTATCAAATTTTGAGGGTAAAGGATTTGGCAAAGGTCGAGGAGTCAAGGGTTGTAACAATCCCTTCTTTTGTAGCTTATTGAGAACCCAAGATAGCGACTGTAACACCCTTATACCCTATATACATACAATATATATTTTCAGCATATGTAAAATACGCATATACGGTATAAAAATGTCATAGACCGATTTATAAAAATTTTCACATTTCTGTTTTAAGATTTCAAATACTAATATATAAAATAAATAGTATATAAATATTCTTTACTTCTTATAGGAATCCAAAATAAATATTTTAGATGAAAATCTCTGGGAAAAATTCGCCAGAGTTTTATTTGTAATTTGGACATTCCCAAAATTCAGCAAAACACAACCTGCATAAAGCAAACACTCCCAATAAAAATCAATTCACCATTTCACCAATACTTCTTAATTTCTCCATATTTTCTCAAAATACTTATATATAGATATATAAATTAACAACAAATATAAAATTCCATCTGAACAAATTATTCAAAACATTCTTTACAATTTACAATATATACTTCCAAAAACATATCATAACATATATAATATCAAAATACATTGAAATATCAAATATCTATATGCTAGAAACTGGCTCTGATCTTGATGTACCAAAAAACAACTCTTCAAGCTCAATAAATACAAACCTGGACCCGACCAGGTCTGGTAAAACTCTCCAGCTCTACCAAATCATCCATGACACCTGCGCGACGAATTATAATCGCGAGCCGAAGCCTAGTGGTACAAACTTTGATAATAAAAATAAACTCAATGCAATGCCAATGCACAATGCATATAGATGTCAAATCATTCTACTTTCTTATATTTTTCAAATATTTCATAATCACAACTCATAGCATTATATTGCTCAATTGTATCACAATTCATAATTCACATTAAAGCAAAGACAAGCATGGGCCCAAAAAGGATCTAATATGCTATTCAAATTTTAGAGTTACTGCTTTGGTCCATAATGACACCATGTATCTAGCCTCGTAGGCAATATATATAATACCATATATACGTACAATACATATTTTCAGCATATGTAAAATATGCATATACGGTATAAAAATATCACAGACCGGTTTAATAATTTCCAATTTCAAATTTCAAATTCTAAATATATAAAAATTAAATAGAATATAAATATTCTTTACTTGTTATAAGAATCCAAAATAAATAATATATATATAAATCTCTGGGAAAAATTTGCCAGAGTTTTGTCTGTATTTTGGACATCCCAAAATTTAGCAATTACTCAACCTACAAAAAGAAAACACTCCCAAATAATTTCAAATCATCATCTCAACCATACTTCTCAATTTCACCAAGTTTCTCAAAAGTTTATATATGTATATATAGATATATATAATTTAAAATACACTTACTCTCCCATTTCAAATACATTGACTTTCTGATCTTGATAGCAACTCAACAAGCTCAACTACAAGTCTAGAATAACACCCCTTCCCAGCCTACATGTGTAAGCCGAGTAGAGGCGCCACACTATCCTAATGTTGCTGCCAATTTTACTTAATTCGAATTTTAGTTCCGGTTTTACAAAAATTTTGCCAGAGGTTCGCCTAGAAATTGGATCCCAAGTGTCGACAAAATGGGTTTTTTCTGATTTTTGAAAATATTTTTACACAAACCAATGCGAATGCAATAAGTTTCCTCAACTACAAACCTGCAATAAGAGTTCACACTTCTAATACAAAATAAGTAGAGGTTTATTATTATCACATACTACTAATGTACAGTATAACTGTAACACCCCCATTCTCTATATAAGTACTATACATATACCGGGTATACATACAGTACGTATATAAGGTATAAGAATGTCACTTTTTGTTACAGTTTAAAAACCTATATCTGAGTTCAAACAATATTACATTAATTTAAATATAGAACATTTACAAATTCATTATACTTTCAATAATCTTACATATATATGATAATCTTGTCTTTACCAAAATTTCATTTATACATATGAATACATTCTTGTCAGAGATACAACATAACTAAATTATACATATATGCAACACCTTCTTGTTGGTCTCGAAATACTCTTACCCTTCTTGTGGCATAACAGTTTGATTTTCAGATCAACCATCTACTCACCTGCGCGATTTATACAACCGCGCTAAGCCCGAAAGCTTAGTAGTACAAATAAATATTATAAACATACATAATAGACAATCATACTTATATGTTAACTTCCTATATTATTATTTTCTTATCATATTTTCCCATTTCAATTACACCTTATATATATTTCTACAAATCTCATAATTATATACATATGCACGTATTTCATTAATACAACCCACAATTCCATGACTTATTAAAACATTCATAAAATAATACTCACAATGTCCACAACCACATCCATATTATACATCATATTGTATTTTCATGTAGTACCTTCAGATCTCATCATTCAACATAGTTTTTCAATTCACATTCACCTTCAATAATTTACTTATACATTGTAATCATCTCATTTCATAATTATCATCATATATCTCATAACATTATATCTTATTCCATAATTCACATTTAAACAAAAATAATCATTGGTCTCATTATTCATTCATTTCACATTTCATGAATCACATTTAAACAAAGACAAGCATGGGCCCAAAAGACACTAATATGCTATTCAGAGTTCAGAGTTACTGTTTTGGTCTATAATCATAATCATCAATATATTTATCCATGGATATTCAACTAGATTTGAGCTTACGACCCAGTCATTTCACTCAATCTAGTTTCAATAATTTATTTTTGAGGTTTACGACCCGGTCATTTCACCCCAAAAACATCACATTTCACATTTTCCAACTGAAATCGGCTTACGACCCGGTCATTTCACCTATCCAGTGATTCATAGGCATGCCGCCAAAAACAGAACTCTGAAAATTGAATTAACACATTAGGCACACAATCATTTCATTTATCTCTTTATCAATCTCTTTTCATTTCATTTCTCATAATTAATTAGGCAACCATGCCTCAATTATATATTTCATTTGCATTATCATAGCCAACAACCATGGCCTCATTTATATCTCAAATCACCTTAATCAATTCAAATGTATATAATCAATGGCATTAACACACATTTTACATACTCATCACAACATTCATATTATACCAAACATAACATTATTAATATACATCAACAATGCATTACATTTCATAATATTAATATACATCAACAATGCATTACATTTCCTAACACATTTACAACCAAATGTTTATCAAGTCTCAAAGTCATATGCATTTATGCAATAATGTAGTTTGTACTTACCTTAAAACCAACTCACACCAATCTATACACTTACTCTTCCAAGAATCCTCAACATTTAGATTAGGGCAATTCCACCTCTTCACAACCTAATCCAAAAGGAATATTAGCAAAATGACCATATGAATAGTAAATTCTGGTTTTGGACTCAACTTAATCCTTATTTTGAAACATTGTATAAAATAATCTACTTGACTAAAAACTCTAAAATTTTTACAGAATTTAGTTTTACATCTTAAAATCATTCCTTTAAAATTTCAGATCAAATTGAACACAAAATCTTGGTCAAATAGTTCACCCAACCAGACTGCTCCAATTGCCCTGCATCCTGGCAGCAGTTCTGAACTTTGTGAATTTTGTGAATTAAATTCAATCAACGTGGTTCCAAATTATTTTTCTCAAATACTAGACTCACTAAGAAACTTCATATCCAAAATTCAATTGGATATTATTTTTCTACATTTTATTAAAAATCCCGAAAGATAGCTGTCTCAGTTAAGGTACCTGCTGGAACAGGTCTAATAAAAATAATCTTTCCAAAATCATAACCATTCCAAAATCAAATCAACATATTTTTCCGTCATTCTAGACTCATAGAGGCACAACGTATCAAAAATTCACTTCAAGAACATTTTTCTATATTTAATTAAAAATCATACAAGTCACAGCATTTACTAATTGCAAAACAGAAAAATTTCACTAAACACAACTCTTACTCTTCCATCACCAACACCAACCTAACTTCTTATCTTTAGTTCCATTTCAACACTTTTACACACACCATACACAAACACACTCCAACCATCAACAACATTCTATCAAACTCAAACAAAATTCCAAATAGAACAAGAGAAATCAAAAGAAAACTTACTTGAATATTATACCAAATCTTCAACATCCATCTTCAATTCTCTCAAAATCCCTATGGATTTGATGTGAATATAAGTAAAATCACATCTCTCTCTCTCTCTCTCTCGTGTGAGAAGAAGAAGAAGAAGAAAAATATCTTTTTCCTTCTTCTTTTCATGTTTATCATATATATATAATAATAATAATAATAATAATAATATAATATAATAAATTATTTCTAAAAACCTCCACCACACACTTTTCTCCCTTTGACTTTTCTTTCTTCTTTTTTCTTTTATTATTATTATTATTATTATTATTATTATTAATTAATTATATAAACTTACTTTTCCTACACCACTTTATACATCATGTATATGTAATATATATGTTGGTATATGTATATCTCTTTTATATTTTCTTATATTTTCCATATTTTTCAAATACCACATAAATATATATCATCCCTCATATACACCTATTTCTTATAATATTTTACCAACATATCTTCTCACAACTACCATTCCAATGTACACCAAAATCGGGTATTAAATTAATTCATTTATCTTCTTTTGACTTCCATTAGTTTAACTTATATATGTTATATTTACCTTCACTTCTTTTCTCCTTCCATTAAACATACTCCTTAAATCCAAATACCACAATAATTATTCCAAAACTTTTAGGGTGTACCTTGGGATATTACAATTCTCTCCCCCTTAAATAATTTCGTCCTCGAAATTATCTAGTACAATAGCAATCCATTCTTAACATAATACCATCTTAACTTTCATATGAAGTTAATTATATTCTTAAGTTATTATGTCATCACATCATATAACTTTTACTCTCCCTTAGAGTCAATCATCTTCTCTAAATTTCATAACTCATCATTAGATCTATTTATATATCTTATTACTTTTTTATCCAAACATTCAAAATATCTCATTACATTCCCAATTAATTTATCTTGATGCAAGAATCAAATCATCTTATATTATACATGTACTTTGTCTAATTATTACATTCAAGATATTTTATTACTTCATCTCTTTATAATTACTCTCTTAACTTCAACCTTAAAAATCATTGATTATCCCATCATTAAAATCACTTCCAGAATAGACATTTATCACACCTTAATTGATAACAATATCCTTATTTTTCCTACACTTAATTTTTTTTTTTAGCATGCTTCTCACTTAACATAAATATTAGTACAATGCCTTTCAAATTACTTTACAGGTAATTAATATTTTTTCCCTTTTTTCATCATTTACAACTAATTTAACTCAATACATTCACGTTCATTTATTTATTAGAATATTACATCATATACATTATCACTTAAATCTTATGCTCCTAGTACAACTGTACACATTAAATTTCAATAATGATTCATAATCTTCATAGAATCTAGATCAATTGATCTATCTATCACAATATACCCACGTTTCAATCTTGTTTAATTCAAATCAACAATTAATTTATTTAAACTTATCATGAAATTTCACAATATATATATAACCTAATTCCATTAGAGCAAACTTATATTCAAATCCTGATCTCTTCAGATCCATATTCAGTAAAATTATCATGATTACAAATCACTTTAAATTATCTTTCAATATACACAGTTTATTTTCTACTATCTTAGTATAATTTCCACCAATTCTCATGATAATCTCATACCATACTTTCTATCCATAGTTCACTCACTTAAACCTTAAGTCCATTCACTTATTCACTTTATACCATAAACATATTTAGTATAACTTTCAGTCACATTTTGTAATTTCCCCTTTTTAATATCTCCTCACATTTCATACCATTATGATCTTTACATAATCAGCTTTCTATCACATTAGCCATAACTCAAAACATTTTACATTTCTCTTTTCTTTCCTTACTTTTCATAATTATAACCAAATTTCTAACAAAAAAAATGATAAAGTATAACTTTACCAGTCATAATTCTTGATCATGTTTCTAGAAACATAATTATCAATCTCACCAAAACTGCACTACAGTCATGTTATCTCAGTTCCAAATCTGTGGATAACAAAATTAATCGACCAAAATATACTAAACAAATCATAGAATCATAGGAGATTAATGGTCATGCCTGAAGCTTATAAATCCATACTGTTCCTTTATTATTCAACTTCCAACCTTTCTAATTACAATGCTAAATCATATCACAAGAATTACATATTCATTCTCTAAACTTTTGCTACACCAAGAATTATCACATTTCAACTCTATCTCAAAACAATTTGCACTCGATTATGTTCATCATTAGCCTAACTCATGTTCAACAATATTATTATTAACATCTCTTATGTATACATATTCAATCATATGCAATTCTTACACAATTTCCCTTTTGTTACTCCATTTTGAATCTATTTCTAATCCATTTACAATCTCTTATTATACACATATACATAAAACCTTCCCACATGTGGATACCTTGGGACTCAAAAAATTATATAATCATCAGGTTCAGTGATTACCATAACAATTTCACCATCCAATATTACTCGAGTCCATTCTCACTCTTAATTTCGTTACATAATCCGTCTAGCTTTGCACAGTTCAAGACCTAATCTCTCTTAGGTCCACTAATACATGCAATATCATTCTTAATATCATTATACCAGTAATTATACCACCTACATATTCATAGGCCACATCCATAATGTGACTCACTTCCCACATTTCTTACATAATACAATTACATTCATATCGAAAAACTCATCTCACATATCCTATGCATGTATACACTTAATCATGTAATTTTATTTAATTTCTCTTTTGCATACAATCTGTACAAATTTAATGTTTATCATTTTTCTTTGAACATTATCATACTCATTCTTTTGACATGATTTAAATTATTCATCAACACAACAAATATATACCTTCTAACCATAATAACACTTCACATATATTCAAGTCACATTTCTAATGTGACATCTCTCTCATTTTATATATATATATATATATATATATATTTTAAAGCATTTAATGTACCTTCATATCCATTTTCACCCTTTCCAGTCAAATGACTTAAAGTAACTCATTTTCACTCGCTCAATCACTTTCTTTTATTTCAAAACAAATTCTCATATTATCAATCTCATTACCCAATTCGTAGTATTCTCATATGCAAGAATATTCATTGCAAATAGCTCATATGTTTAATATCTAAATAATCTTTATCAACATTCCATTAAAATTCTAAATTCTCAAATCACTATTTCACCTAAACTTCAACTTACAATTCTCATCTTTTCTTAATATCAACTTTAAAAACATCTTATATACATACCACAAAGCAACATCCAAACATATAATTTTCACAATTATTAAGCTCATTTCAAAAATCCAAATGTCACATATTACAACCATTAACATGAGCTTTCACAATATTCAAACATATCACATTTCTAACATTGAAATCACAATGTTGCATTAAAATAACAATACAAACAATACCAATATATCTTTTTACTTAACCAACATCATCTCTTTTTCTTTTAAACAAAACTTTAACTTTATACACCCAAACCTTAAATGATCACATTTTGTCTATACCAATCAACTCACTCAATGTTCCACCATATTTCCTTCAAGTTAATAACATATTTATTCATTTTAACATCCGAATAATATTTCTTCTCTCTAATAATCCAATCATAAGCTTTATTAGAAAAAGATTCAAATTGCAGAGGAAAGAGTACCTACTTAAATCTTGATTTTGTTTTTAGCTCATTTTCAACTTTATTCTCTTATTCATTTCTTTATATTTCAAACACATTTCAAAAATAAAAATTTTAACAATTTACTTTACTTGGATAAATTTCCATTCTTTAATTTATCAATTAAACTCATATGAATGTTTCCATATCATTCTTTTTTTTTCTAATTTTTTTTCCTTTCATGTAGGACTTCATCCACACACTATCATCCATCTCATCTAATTCAAATACATTACAATTCACATAATGCTACATCCGAGACCAACCTAGGTGTTAATGCATATGCATGTATTACAAATTTCATTTCAAAACTTTTCTTTTTAATTCTCTTTAAGCTTTTCAAAACTTTCTCTTTTTAATTCTACTTAGGCCAAGAATCTCGAACCTAAGCTCTGATACCAAAAATTGTAACACCCCTTCCCAGCCTACATGTGTAAGCCGAGTAGAGGCGCCACACTATTCTAATGTTGCTACCAATTTTACTTAATTCGAATTTTAGTTCCGGTTTTACAAAAATTTTGCCAGAGGTTCGCCTAGAAATTGGATCCCAAGTGTCGACAAAATGGGTTTTTTTTCTGATTTTTGGAAATATTTTTACACAAACCAATGCGAATGCAATAAGTTTCAATACACTCCCAATGAATCCACCTTATACCCTCAACTACAAACCTGCAAGAAGAGTTCACACTTCTAATACAAAATAAGTAGAGGTTTATTATTATCACATACTACTAACGTACAGTATAACTGTAACACCCCCATTCTCTATATAAGTACTATACATATACCGGGTATACATACAGTACGTATACAAGGTATAAGAATGTCACTTTTTGTTACAGTTTAAAAACCTATATCTGAGTTCAAACAATATTACATTAATTTAAATATAGAACATTTACAAAATCATTATACTTTCAATAATCTTACATATATATGATAATCTTGTCTTTACCAAAATTTCATTTATACATATGAATACATTCTTGTCAGAGATACAACATAACTAAATTATACATATATGCAACACCTTCTAGTTGGTCTCAAAATACTCTTACCCTTCTTGTGGCATAACAGTTTGATTTCCAGATCAACCATCTACTCACCTGCGCGATTTATACAACCGCGCTAAGCCCGAAAGCTTAGTAGTACAAATAAATATTATAAACATACATAACAGACAATCATACTTATATGTTAACCTCATATATTATTATTTTCTTATCATATTTTCCCATTTCAATTACACCTTATATATATTTCTACAAATCTCATAATTATATACATATGCACGTATTTCATTAATACAACCCACAACTCCATGACTTATTAAAACATTCATAAAATAATACTCACAATGTCCACAACCACATCCATATTATACATCATATTGTATTTTCATGTAGTACCTTCAGATCTCATCATTCAACATAGTTTTTCAATCCACATTCACCTTCAATAATTTACTTATACATTGTAATCATCTCATTTCATAATTATCATCATATATCTCATAACATTACATCTTATTCCATAATTCACATTTAAACAAAAATAATCATTGGTCTCATTATTCATTCATTTCACATTTCATGAATCACATTTAAACAAAGACAAGCATGGGCCCAAAAGACACTAATATGCTATTCAAAGTTCAGAGTTACTATTTTGGTCTATAAACATAATCATCAATACATTTATCTATGGAAATTCAACTAGATTTGAGCTTACGACCCAGTCATTTCACTCAATCTAGTTTCAATAATTTGTTTTTGAGGTTTACGACCCGGTCATTTCACCCCCAAAAACATCACATTTCACATTTTTCAACTGGAATCGGCTTACGACCCGGTCATTTCACCTATCCAGTTATTCATAGGCATGCCGCCAAAAATAGAACTCTGAAAATTGAATTAACACATTAGGCACACAATCATTTCATTTATCTCTTTATCAATCTCTTTTCATTTCATTTCTCATAATTAATTAGGCAACCATGCCTCAATTATATATTTCATTTGCATTATCATAGCCAACAACCATGGCCTCATTTATATCTCAAATCACCTTAATCAATTCAAATGTATATAATCAATGGCATTAACACACATTTTACATACTCATCACAACATTCATATTAAACCAAACATAACATTATTAATATACATCAACAATGCATTACATTTCATAATATTAATATACATCAACAATGCATTACATTTCCTAACACATTTACAACCAAATGTGTATCAAGTCTCAAAGTCATATGCATTTATGCAATAATGTAGTTTGTACTTACCTTAAAACCAACTCACACCAATCTATACACTTACTCTTCCAAGAATCCTCAATACTTAGATTAGGGCAATTCCACCTCTTCACAACCTAATCCAAAAGGAATATTAGCAAAATGACCATATGAATAGTAAATTCTGGTTTTGGACTCAACTTAATCCTTATTTTGAAAAATTGTATAAAATAATCTACTTGACTAAAAACTCTAAAATTTTTACAGAATTTAGTTTTACATCTTAAAATTATTCCTTTAAAATTTCAGATCAAACTGAACCCAAAATCTTGGTCAAATAGTTCACCCAACCAGACTGCTCCAATTGCCCTGCATCCTGGCAGCAGTTCTGAACTTTGTGAATTTCATGAATTAAATTCAATCAACGTGGTTCCAAATTATTTTTCTCAAATACTAGACTCACTAAGAAACAACATATCCAAAATTCAATTGGATATTATTTTTATACATTTTATTAAAAATCCCGAAAGATAGCTGTCTCAGTTAAGGTACCTGCTGGAACAGGTCTAATAAAAATAATCTTTCCAAAATCATAACCATTCCAAAATCAAATCAACATATTTTTCCGTCATTCTAGACTCATAGAGGCACAACATATCAAAAATTCACTTCAAGAACATTTTTATATATTTAAGTAAAAATCATACAAGTCACAGCATTTACTAATTGCAAAACAGAAAATTTTCACTAAACACAACTCTTACTCTTCCATCACCAACACCAACCTAACTTCTTATCTTTAGTTCCATTTCAACACTTTTACACACACCATACACAAACACACTCCAACTATCAACAACACTCCATCAAACTCAAACAAAATTCCAAATAGAACAAGAGAAATCAAAAGAAAACTTACTTGAATATTATGCCAAATCTTCAACATCCATCTTCAATTCTCTCAAAATCCCTATGGATTTGATGTGAATATAAGTAAAATCACATCTCTCTCTCTCTCTCTCTCGTGTAAGAAGAAGAAGAAGAAGAAAAATATATTTTTCCTTCTTCTTTTCATGTTTATCATATATATATATATAATAATAATATAATATAATAAATTATTTCTAAAAACCTCCACCACACTTTTCTCCCTTTGACTTTTCTTTCTTCTTTTTTCTTTTATTATTATTATTATTATTATTATTATTATTATTATTATTATTAATTATATAAACTTACTTTTCCTACGCCACTTTATACATTATGTATATGTAATATATATGTTGGTATATGTATATCTCTTTTATATTTCCTTTATATTTTCCATATTTTTCAAATACCACATAAATATATATCATCCCTCATATACACCTATTTCTTATAATATTTTACCAACATATCTTCTCACAACTACCATTCCAATTTACACCAAAATCGGGTATTAAATTAATTCATTTATCTTCTTTTGACTTCTATTAGTTTAACTTATATATGTTATATATACCTTCACTTCTTTTCTCCTTCCATTAAACATACTCCTTAAATCCAAATACCACAATAATTATTCCAAAACTTTTAGGATGTACCTTGGGATATTACATCTAGACCCGACCTGGTCTAGAAGAACTCTCTAGCTCAACTGGGTCTACCCTGTCACCTGCGCGATGGAAACAATTGCCCTAAGCCGAAGCCTAGTTGTACAAACTTTGATAATAACAATATAACTCAATGCAATACCAATGCAAAATGCATTTAGATGTCACACCATTCCACTTTCTTACATTTTTCAAATATTTCATAATTCACGTTAAAACAAAGACACGCATGAGCCCAAAAAGGATCTAATATGTTACAAATTTCAAAGTTACTGCTTTGGTCCATAATGACACCATGTGTCTAGATCCATAGGCAATGTATCCATGGATAATGTAACAGTCCCAGTGTATACCCTTAATTTTTGACCCAGTTCGGTCCAATATATTTTATTTAGTCCAAAATAATTTTTGTGTAGTCCAAAATATTTTAATTGGTCCAAAATAATTTTTGTTATCTTAATTAAATAATTTTTGCTTTAGTATCTAATTTTTATTAATAAAAAATAAAAATAAACAAATAAAAATCAAAAAATAAAAATAAAAATAAAAAATCGACGACGAAAAAATCATCGCCGAAAACCAACGCGCAGAGCATGGTCGTGGGTCATTTCTAAAATCTTTTTACAATGGGCTTAGAAACAAATTATTTTCACCCAACCTTTTCTTACAAAGAGCTTGCAAAAATATTTAGGTCAATGACGAAATACCAAAAATCAATTGTGAGCCTAGTTTATACTAAGAATAATTAATCATGGGCTTGTTTTGGCATGAATCATTAGTTACTTTTTCAAGTGAGAAATCTACTTATAATAAACCTCTTAATTTAGTTTTAATCCAATATAGCATAAATGCTACTTTAGTTGGTTAAATGGATTAAAACCTAATTAATGGGAATTATTATAAACTGATTTCCATTTTTGAAAATATAACTATTGGTTGAAACGTCCAAGGGAAATATTCGAAAATAAGATACCCCATGTTGGTATTTTGTTAACCATATACCTAGGAAAAGAGACTCGCCATTCATGTGTGGATGTTATAAGGTTGGAAGGAACGTCCTATTTGTCCTTGTTTGTTAATTGCTCGTGCATACATGCATACATACATACATTGGCATCACATATCCTTGATCCTCTCTGGCTCAGAGACCTAGAGTACGACAGTCAAGAGCATACAACGACACCACCTACAACATTTCAAGGATGGATGCAAACCAGCTAAGGGACATAGTTGATGAAGTTGTCAAAGCTAGGATGGCTGAGCTACGAGATCAATTGGTTGAAATTATGAGGACCCAGTTGATTCAAATTCTAGAGATCATCAACAATGCCAATGAGGCATCTCCCATTGACATAAGAAAGAAGGAAAAGGCAATATTAACAAGGAACATGTCTACTAATAGAGATCGAATGAAAAATGAGAGATCAATCCCTATTCTACAAGACCAACCGAACCATGTGCTATCTAAGTGGAGCAATAAGAGCGGCTATCACCCTAGTGGGCAAAGTCAAAGGGAAAGAGGAGGTGCTGAGAACAATGCAACAACTAAGACAACAAAGAAGAGTAAATTTTCAAACTTGGGGGAGCCTTTGTCAAAGATGTTAGAAAATTTAATAAAGATGGATTTGCTACAACCATTGACACCTTGGCCTCTACATAAGCCTCTACCACCAAATTTTGAAGTCAAGGTCTTCTGTCAATTGCATCAAATGCAAGGGCATGAGATAGATAAATGTGTTCACTTAAGGCACAAAATCCAAGATTTGATTGATAGTGGAAAGCTGCCTGAGCCTGATAAGCCCAACACTAAGAATGATCCTTTGCCTAAATTTGGAATGGCGCCACCGCTTGCAACCTTTATGAAGAGTTTTATCTTGTCATCTTGTCATGATATGGAAAGAGAAGCTAGTAAAGATGATGTGCTAATAAGCAAGCTTGGGCTAATTATGGATGATGAAGCAATGGCCCTTGATGATGGAAAAAATCCTTGCCCTTGAGATGTCTAAATAAATGAAGTATTTTCGACTCCAACTCAACGAACTTCCCTTAGCTTGGAGTGTTGCTCTATTTATTTTACTTTCTTTAATTGGAACAATCTTATTTTTCAAATTATGTTTGTTTGAATGAATTACTTTCATCAAAATTTTGTTGGTCTTTGTTCATTTTGGTGCTCAACCGATGAGGAATCTAGCTTGATGTTTATAAATTAATGTGTCTAGGCATCATGACTTGAATGACTTTACTAGATGAGGGAATTACTCTATAGCATCGAGTTGTGTATGCTTACTTGGAGAGGGCTCCTGCATAATTACCTTTGTCTAGGTCCTAGTCAGTCTTAGAACATGCTTAGACAAACTTTCGATGCGAAATTGAACTCTGCTTATTTAAGGGAGAGATGATCTAGGAATTGTTTGATGAGCCAACAACTAGTATCCACCCAATTAGATATCAATCCCTAGTTGTCCCTTTAAGCCTTCATAAATATAGCTTTCTTTTCATTAGTTTACAAACCCCAATAACCTACCCTGAGTTGTTGTGATACTTTTGACAAGTCTTATAATCACTAAGATGAAGAGGCAAGAAGATCAAAGAAAGCAATGATTAGTCAAGATCATGAGGATAGTTGAAGTTCTCAAGACTATAAAGATAGTTGAAGTTCTCAAGACCATAAGGGTAGTTGATGTTTTTAAGACCATAAGGGTAGTTGAAGTTTTTCTAATATCTACAATATATCAAGACAACATCAAAGTAACAAATGATTTATCCCTGTTAAAGAAGATCTATGTTACTCCACTCATCCATTATTGGAAGCCCAAGTCGGTACAAACAAGACAACTCTGTTTGAGCTAGGACCAAAAAAAAGAAGAAAAAGAAAAAAAAAACAAAAGAAGAAAAAGAAAAAGGAAAAAGAAAAATAAAACCTAGAAAGGTGGTTCAGAAATCCAACTGAGTTCTCTTTTACCTAAAGCAGCAAAAGGCTTCCATTTGGTTCATAAAAACATTTTTACTTGAATTGGTCCAACCCAACCAAATATTCAATCAAAATTGGAGAAAAAAGGAGGAAGACCATCCAGTTCTTGAAAGTTATATACTTGATAGTCCTACAAGAAAGAAGGACAAAATGATAAAAGAAAGGGAAGAGTAAGGAAAGAGAAAGAAAAAGGAAGAGTAAGAAAAATAAAGAGGAAAGCAAAGGGAAAAGAAGAAAAGAAACGAATTTGGGTCTTAAACTTTTTGCAAGGGCAAAGACTGTCCTAATCAAGATCCAGATTAATGCCAAGAAGATAAAAGGACTTTGGAGTCTAGAAAGATTGCTCCCAACTATCTAAAGTTCCAACAAGAAATTTGTAGTGTGAGGGTTTGTCCATTGTGTCACACCAGCTCCAATCTCAAAATGGCCTTCACTTTAATCCATGTCCCTCATAGAACCTATTTCACCTATCAAAGACCTGTTGATCTCTCTTGGTAGGTAGAGTCTATTAGTGGAGATAGTTTGGATAAGCATGCATTTAGACTCAATGAGACCTTTGGCCAAGTAATGTGTATGTGCTATCTGAAGTGCAACAATTCTTGCTTAAATAGAAATGATTCCCGAGTTTAGTACGGTAACTAGGGTTGTCATGTTATAGATATGTTAATTTGGAGAAATCAAGTCCTGAGGTACATTGACATTAATTTGGCAAAGCCAACATTTGATTTCAAAATTAAAAAAAATAAAAAAAAAAGTTTTGTCATACAAAGCCTTCAAGTTAAGGGAAGTATGTTGAACCTCCAAAGGACACATTGCGCAAAGGAAATGATTATTGGCAAGGTCATGAAGAAGCTATCAACTGACATGCTGAAACATAGTTTGAAATTGATGTATCCTTGACTCTACTGCTTGGATTCTCCACCACTCATGTTTTCAACATCTTAAAGATAAAAGCCACAAATGCGAAGCTTTCGATCATTCTAATACAACAGGTGAACGAGCATCGAAAAGGAGTCAATGGGAATACTTTTGTTGATCACCTCGGTCTGTGAGTCATTGAAACTGCTGTAAGTATTATCATGCATACATGAGCATATCACATCACATTTTCTTGTCTTGTATTGTCTATTCTTTATCAAAGTGAACAGTGAACACTCTGTGAAGTAAACAATCAAAAGAAGATATCAAATCAGGGGGGCATGGAAAGCCTATTTGCTTGTGGAAGCTCCAGTCATTTTGCAAAAGAAGAAATGCATGCTTGTACGAAGAACAAGACGGCAAAAACATCAATCAGAGCCTACATAGAAAAATCATGGGGTTGAGCCTACACATGGAGCAAAGTTTCTCCTTTTCAATTTTTTGAGTCTATATATAAAATATTTTCAAACTCACTTACAAATATTTTGCCACGCAGGGGGGCAAGGAGAGGGTATAAGGTCCAATTAAAAATAGCTGAATTTTTGCAAAAAGGAAGAACAAAAGAATGAAACATTAGAACTCTCAAAAGAATGAAGATGCAAAAGACAAAAGATCAGTCCAGCTAAAAAAGCTGAAGCAAGGGTAAAGACACAATCTCCAAGGATGAAGATCCATTTGCAAGGGTGAAGACCCGATCTCAAAGGATGAAGATCCATTTTCAAGGGTGAAGACCCGATCTCAAAGGATGAAGATCTATTTCCAAGGGTGAAGACCCGATCTCAAAGGATGAAGATCCATTCTGAGGGTGAAGAACTACCATGCATAGAACAGCTGGAGCAGTCAGACTTCTCAACTGATAAAAGGTTAGTCAAACTTAATCCTAGATCCAAGTACCCAAATTCAATCCAATCTCGGGTCCAAGTACCCAAATCAATCTAATCTCAGGTCCAAGTACCCAAATCAATCTAATCTCGGGTCCAAGTACCCAATCTCAAGTCCAAATACCCAAATCAAATCAATCTCGGGTCTAAGTACCCAAATCAAATCAATCTTGGGTCCAAGTACCCAAATCAAATCAATTCATGCTCGGGTCCAAGTACTCATGCTGGGTCCAAGTACCCAATCTCGGGTCCAAGCACCCAAAATTCAATTCATTCTCGAGTCCAAGCACCCAAATCAAATCAGTCCCGGGTCCAAGTACCCAATCTCGGATCCAGGCACCCATTCTCGAGTCTAAGTACCCAAATCAATTCAAGCTCAGGTCCAAGTACCCAATATCGGGTCCAAGTACCCAAATCAATTCAAGCTCGGGTCCAAGTACCCAATCTCGGGTCCAAGTACCCATTCTCGGGTCCAAGTACCCAAATCAAATTCAATCCAATCTTGGGTCCAAGTACCCAATCCTGGGTTCAAGTATTCAAATTCAATCCAATCTTGGGTCCAAGTACCCAAATCAAATTCAATCTCGGGTCTAAGTACCCAATCTCTGGTCCAAGTACCCAAATTTTCCCTAGGTCCAGAACCTAGAATTATCCTTGAGTCCAAAACTCGAACCGGGTCCAGAACCCAAAACCTCAACCATCTGAAAATTAAGTCTTATTGCTTTTCACCTTTGCCCGCCCGCAGGCCAGTTCGCTTGCCCGCTGTCGCAACCAGCTGCGGCAGCTTTTTAGCCAGCGCATTTTTTCCCCAGCAGTTTTTTTTTGCCAGAGAAATTTTTCCGACGCAAATTTTTTGAAACCTAATTGCATTAGGTTTCAGTTTCCTTTTCTTAATGAATAATAGATGTCGTGAATAACTAGAATTAGCCATATAAAACTTCTATAAATAAGATCAAAAACAATAAAAAAAAATCAATCAAGAAATAAAGGAAGAAATCGGAGGAGAAAGAAGAGACCGAAACTGAGAAGGAAAACCTTAAATCAAGCTGATTTTTTGAAGGAGCAGAAAAACAATTCAAGCAATTCAAAGGCAGCAAAGCTTGTCTTTGACCTTATTCATCCAAGAAGCAATTTTTGGTGTAACCTACGAAAGAATGTTTGAATTCTTAATTTCTTTTATTTTTACACAGTAGCTAAATCATCCCATTCTTTCTTTTAATTCAAAACTTTTAGAACCTCAATTCACTTTTTCTAAGGTTTGAAAACCTTAATTCGTTGCTTTGTTTTCCAAAAGTTTAAAGTTGTTAGTTTTGTTTCTTCAAAACCCCAAAACCCTAATTTGCTTTCTAAATTTTCAAAACTCAAGTTCTGTTTCTTTCCAAAAGCCCTAAAAACTTCTTTTTTGCTTCTATAAACTTTAAATTATTTTGTTTATTTTCATAAAACTTCATAAATTTATCAATTGCTTTTCAAATCCTAAAATAAAATACATTCCCCGAAACCCTAAATCAAAAATTCTAAAACCCTAATTCAATTCCAAAAACCAAAACAGTGAACCCTAACCCCCTTAAAACCTTAAACCCTAATTTTTTCTAAACCCTAATCCTTTAAAACTTTAAAAACCATATAAACACAAATGTTATAATTTTACATAGTAAGCTTAAAACATAATTTAATGAGTAACCTTAAGTCATAAATCTAAGTATTTTAAAGTGTTCAAACCCTAATTTCATGATCTTACCACTCAAATACTAATTTGGTTAATCAAAGAATTTTATCAACCTTTTAAAACATAAAACATTAATCTATTTTAATTCCTTTAAAAACTCACAATAGCTTCCAAAACCCTAAATACATGGAATCTTAAATAGAAACAGTAGCCCTAATTTGAATCTTTATTTGCTTTATTCAATTTTATATTTGATTATGCTTTGATTTATTTTATATGCTTTAATTTATTTAAGTTCAATGCTTGGTTTATTCAATTTATCATGGATGGATGTTTACTTTCTATTGATGTTTAATACTTTTGATGAATGATTTATTTATGATGAATGGTTATTTACTTTTACCAATTTATTTAGATTTCCAAATGTTGTAAGAGGTATGTTTCCACTTGGTGGGTACCTCTTTGGTTAAATATCATGTAATTTAAATTGCTTTTCTATTTTAAAACCAAGTAAAGGACATGTTTCTACCTTTTGGTGGGTGTCCTATTTAGGCATGGGATGTAAGGACATGTTTCTATCCTTGGATGGGTGTCCATTTATTTGTTTTGCTGACATTGCTTTGATTTTCAATATATTGATGCTTTATTTTAATTATTGTGTGTAATATGGATAATATTGTTATACTTAAGAATTCTATAATATTAAGACCTGTAAAGGAGATCGGTTCCAATGAACCGGGCATTGTGGGGGTGCTGGGCCATTTCTCACCTTCCCCACACGTACCCAACTTTTCAAACTCATTAAGGGGTTGGGGATTCCTTAGGAATTGAGTCATCCACCCCTTTCATTTTCCCGGCCCGTCCGGGTGGTGACTCCATTTTCTCTGGACTTAGGTCCATGTTCTCTAAGGCCCCGATCCTAAACAGTGCCGAAATCGCAAGAACCATTCCACCAGGAGTGGGGGCGAAAATCCCCACTCACACCCAGTCTCTTAGACCTCAACCCAGCTAGACCCTTAGGCCCAGTATCTTGGTCCTCAACCCGGCTAGACTGCTACAGTTTTTGAGGCTTACGACCCAATCTTTTCACCCCAAAAACATCATATTTATCAGCTGGCCTGGCTTACGACCCAGTCTTTGCACCATTCTAGTGTATAGCCCGTAGGCAATCATAGGCATGCCGCTAAACCCAGAACTCTGAAAATTGAATAACATACTAGGCACACAATTTATTCATATTTCTCATTATTAATCTCTTTCTCATTTTCACATATTCAATCTAGGCACAATGCCTTATTTTCACATTTTTTTTTCTCACTTTTCTCATTTTTCACATCTTTCTCATTTTTCTCACTTTTCTCACTTTTCTCATTTTTATCAATATCAATTCATTTTATTATTACACATATCTCATTTTTGCATTCACAACACATTACCCAATTACTTTGGGTATTTTCACATAATATGCATATTTCACATGTTACACAAATTAGCCATTATCAATGGCTTTTCACAATGCATTTAACACATATATGGCATTGCAAATGTCATAGCATATTATTCATACACAATCAATGAACCAAGTTGCTTAACACATTTTTCAACCAAAATGTGTTAAGTCCAAATGTTATGCAAATATAGACATTATATTCAAAGTTTGTACATACCTCCACTAGCAACCCAAAGCAAGCTAAAAACAACCTTCAATCCGATCTTTCCAACTTGCCCTTCACCACTTGGATGAAGCAAATCAACCTCCCTCAATGCCTAAACCAAATGTGATAGCCAATAATCATTTAGTATCACATTTAATGGCATTTTCAACATTAAACCATAATTACACATCACTCCTACAAATTTTTAAAAATTTAGCCTTTCCTTACTTCAACATTAAAATTCCATTCTAAGACAATTAAATTAGTGTTTTAAGTTTATTTATATTATTAAAAACATATTTTAATACATTTAAATCATTTACATTATAAAAATACACTCTTATACACAAAATCTCAAAAATGGCATAACCTTTCCCCATTGAAGGTTTTCCATTCCAACACAATCCATTACTCATTCAAAGCTTATATTCATCACTTTTAACACTAAACAACATACTTAAACAAATAAAATCACACAATTCAACCACTTTGGAAAATCACTTTTCCAAAACCCTAAATCTCCACTTCCAATTTCAAACTCCAACCCAACACCACCAAATCCAATATTTGACTTTAAAATACTTGTTTATGAATCAAAAAACTCATTTGGAATCAATTTTCACAATTAGAGTTCATGTTTTCAAAACTCCAAAAATCCATAACCCTAAGTTCTCTCTCTTCACTATTCTTGAACAAAACGCCATCATCTCTTCAATCTAACCTTAGAATCATTGTTAACTACCCAAAATAACATCATACACACCAATTCCAACAATTATAACATACTATATCAAAATCTCAAAACACACATAATCTCATCTTCCATGAAATTCAAAGAAAAGAGATGGAAACTTACTAATTTTGGTGGAAATCACCAAAAATCCACTTGAAACTTGTTAATTCCTTCAATTTATGGAGTATGGAAGAAGAAAAATCCTTGGTCTTCAAGCTCCCATGGAAGCCACGTCCTTGAAGAAGAAGAAGAAGAAGAAGAAGACTTTTACCTTTCTTTTCCTTTCATCTTTTTTTTAACCATATATATATATTAAAATAATTTAATATTTAATTAATTTTTTAATAAATTAAAAGTCCTAATTTCCCTCTTCCATTCAAAAATAATTTATTTTTGAATTATTTTATTAATTTTGAATTTATAAGATTTAATTATCAAAATACCCTTTTCTTTTAAAAACTGTTGACTTTTATATATGTTATGTATATTTTGCATATATATCACATATATATTCCACTTTTCATTTAAAATCCCTTCATTTTTCATTTAAAATCATTAATTTACTTTATCCTTTTAAATTATAATTTATTTTATCAAATTTTCCAAAAATTAGAAATTTTCAAAAATTTTAGGATGTTACAATTCTCTCCCCTTAAAATAAATTTTGTCCTCGAAATTACCTGTCCTCAAGTATGAAACAAATGGAGAAACTGACTCTGCATCGTCTGCTCACTTTCCTAGGTCGCCTCCTCAGTGGCATGATTCCTCCAAAGGACTTTCACAAGTTGCACCCTCTTATTCCTCAATTCTTTAACCTCTCGTGCCAAAATCGCCACTGGTTCTTCCTCATACGTCAGATCTGGACTCACCTCAATGGACTCCACTGACAAGATATGAGATGGGTCAGCCCTGTATCTCCAAAGCATCGATACATGGAAAACATTATGTATTCAATCCAATTTAGATAGCAAAGCTAGTCTATAAGCCACTGGACCAATTCTCTCCAACACCTCATATGGTCCTATGAAATGAGGACTCAACTTTCCTTTGTGGCCAAATCTCAAAATCTTCTTCCATGGAGACACCTTCAGAAACACTTTATCTCCCGCACTGAACTCTATGTCTCTTATCTTTAAATCTGAATAGAATTTCTATCGGTTTGAAGCTGCTTTCAAACGACCCCGAATCACATTCACTTTCTCCTCTGTTTCCTTAATCAAATTGGGACCAACCAGTTTACCTTCTCCAACTTCATCCCAACACAAAGATGTCCTGCATCTCCTGCCATATAAAGCCTCATAAGGAGTCATCCCAATACTCGACTGATGACTGTTGTTATAAGCAAATTCAATTAATGGAAAAAATCTATCCCAATTCCTGGTAAAATCAATGATACAGCTCCTCAACACATCCTCCAGAATCTGTATCACTCTCTCTAACTGTCCATCTGTCTGAGGATGGAAAGCAGTACTAAAATGCAATCAAGAACCCAAAGCATTATGTAAACTCTTCCAAAACCTCAAAGTAAACCGGGGATCTCGATCCGACACCAAAGAAACTGGGACTCTATGCAACCTGACTATCTCATTGATATACAGCTCAGCCAACCTCTCAAGAGAATAATCCATGCGAACTGGAAGAAAATGAGTTGTCTTTGTCATTCGATCAACTATCATCCAGATTGCATCATGTTTCTTCTGAGTCAAAGGTAGTCCAGTCACAAAATCCATTGTCACTCGCTCCCATTTCCACTCTGGCACTGATAAAGGTTGGAGCAACCCTGAAGGAACTTGGTGCTCAACCTTCACTTTCTAGCAAGTGAGACATCTGGATACAAACTCTGCTATGTCCCTCTTCATACCGAACCACCAATAATGTCGCTTCAAGTCCTGATACATCTTGGTACTCCCAGGGTGCATAGCAAAATGTGACTGATGTGCTTCCTCTAATATCATTCTTTTCAATTCTACATCAACAGGAATACACAATCTATATATGTACCATAGACTTCCATCATCCCTCACATAAAAGTCTCGACTCTCCCCCTTCTAACAAACCAACACAATTTTTTGAATTCTCTCATCTGCCAACTGAGCCTCCCTAATATGATCCAACAATACTGGCCTCAACTGCAACTGAGCCATCAAAGCACCATCATCAGAAGATTCAAATCTAGCGTGCAACGCTCTCAACTCAACAAGTAACGAGAGCGAGTAAGCAGTCAAACCTGCCAAAGATTTTTGACTCAAGGCATCAGCAACAACATTTGCCTTACCAGGATGATGATCAATCAAACAATCGTAGTCTTTAATCAACTCTAACCACCGTCTCTGCTGAAGATTCAGCTCTCTTTGAACACCCATGTATTTCAAACTCTTGTGATCCGTATAAATGAAACACTTCTCCCCATAAAGATAATGTTGCCAAATCTTCAAAGCAAAAACTATGGCTACCAACTCTAAATCATGCGTCAGATAATTAAGCTCATGTGGCTTCAACTGCCGTGAAGCATAAGCTATAACTCTAACCTCCTGCATCAAAACACAACCTAAACCATTGTGTGAAGCATCACTATATATCACATATGGTTTACCTTCCACAGGCAGGGTAAGGACAGGAGCCTAAGTCAACATCTCCCTCAGCTGCTCAAAACTCGCCTGACACTGATCAGTTCACACAAATTTAACTCCTTTCTGAAGTAATATGGTGAGTGGTGTTGCTATTATAGAAAAACCCTTCACAAATCGACGATAATAGCCTGCCAATCCCAGAAAACTTCTAACCTCTGTCACAGTCTTCGGTTGACTCCAATTCAAGATAGCCTCAATTTTACTCGGATCAACTCTAATACCCTCTGCTGAAACCACATGACCAAGAAAAGCTACCTGATCGAGCCAGAACTCACACTTAGATAGCTTAGCATACAATTGTTTCTCTCTCAGAGTCTGCAATACGATCCGCAAATGTCTATCATGATCCTCCTCATTACGCGAATACACCAAAATGTCATCAATGAAGACCACCACAAACTGATCTAAATATGATCTGAATACCCTATTCATCAAATCCATAAAAGCTGCTGGTGCATTCGTCAATCCAAAGGGCATCACCAGAAACTCATAATGCCCATACCTCATACGAAAAGTTGTCTTGGGTACATCCACATCTCTAACTCTCAATTGATGGTACCCTGATCTCATATCAATCTTAGAGAATATCGCTGCTCCCTTCAACTAATCAAAGAGATCATCTATCCGAGGCAAAGGATACTTGTTCTTGATGGTCACCTTATTCAACTGCCTATAATCAATACACAATCTCATGGTGCCATCCTTCTTCTTCATAAACAACACAGGCACTCCCCACGGGGACACACTAGGGCGGATAAACCCTTTATCCAATAACTTCTGCAACTGCACCTTCAACTCTCTCAACTCAGCAGGTGCCATCCGATAAGGGGTAATAGAGATAGGAGTGGTACCAGGCAACAAATAGATACCAAACTCCACTTCTCTCTTAGGAGGTACCCCTGGCAACTCATCAGGGAAAACATCTGAAAACTCGGCAACTGTGGGTATACTTTCAAGCAGGGATCCCACTACTCTAGTATCTACAACATGAGCAAGATAAGCCTCACATCCCTTCCGAATCATCCTCCCAGCTGAAATAGCTGAAACAAACATAGATGAAAGATATCTTTGCTCACCAGATACCATCACATCCCTACCATCACGTGTTCTCAAAGTAACACATTTCTTCTGACAGTCTACCACAGCCCCATGCTTGGATAACCAATCCATGCCCAAAATTAGATCATATTCCCTAAAAGGCATCTCAATCAGGTCACCGAGAAACTCCTCATCCTGAACAACAACTGGACTATCTCGGTGCACCCAACTCACCACAACACTATGCCCTAAAGGATTTGTCACCAAGACATCAAATCCTAGGGACTCAGAATGTAATTCAGTCACAGGCAAGATGGATGCACTTATGTATGAATGCGTAGATCCAGGATCTAATAGAGCAAGGACTGAAATACCAAATAAAGAAAATGTACCCGCAATGACGGATGAAGCATCCAGCTGCCTCTGCATCACATAAACCCGCTGATATGGCCCAGCCTCATCTAGCCTATTGCCCCCATATGTAGAGCCTCCTCTCTAACTAAACTCGGGTCGACCACCTCTACTAAAACCTCTGCCACCACGAGCCCCACTGATACTGGGTCGAGAAGTTGTAGTATCTGCCTGCCTAACCTCTGGTGGCTCGGGATAATCTCTGATAAAATGGTCTGATGACCCACATCTAAAACACACTCCCGAAGCACCTCTCCACCAGCAGACACCTCTGTGTACTCTACCACAATGAACGCAAGTAAGTGGAGCAGGTCTCTGAGCCACTGGGGTCGGAGCACTAGCCACTGAAATTGTAGGTCTCTATCTCTGTCTCTGCTACTGTACTGACCTGCCAAACTGCCCCTAACTACTACTAAACCTCTAAAAATGTTCCCCTCTGCCTCTCTTCATTGATAAGACCCTGCCTCACTCTGGGGTCTCCTAACTCTGGTATCCTCAACCCTGGCAGCTGTTGCAAGACTTTGTGCCCTCTCAACACTCCTGGCAGCTGCAACTACCTGAAAAAAATCCTGATACCGAGAGCCTGCAATGATGCACATGATAGAGGGTCTCAGTCCCTCCTCAAACCTCCTACACCTGTCAAACTCGTCAGAAATGATTCCACCAGTATAGTGACTCAACCGGATAAACTCGATCTCATACTCGGTCACTGTCCTGGTATCCTGTCTCAGACTCAGGAACTCCATCTTCTTTGCATCTTTATACTCTCTCGAAGTATACTTCTGCTCAAATTCTCGCAGAAAATCATCATAGGTCAGGACTGGTGGATCATTCAGAGCATGTGGAACCATCTTTCACCAATCATATGCATCTCTCTACAGAAGAAATCTGGCATAATCAAACTTTTCTTCTGGACTAGCCTGTAACTGAATAAATATCCTCTGAACCCGGTCTAGCCACTGCTCTACTACAACAGGGTCTGTAGTACCAACAAAGTCCTCAGCTCCATACTTTCTCAGTTTATCATACTACCTCACCGGCAACTGCGGCTGCGGCTGTGGCGGCTGCGGAACTGGAGCCTACCTCAACAACTCTACAATATGCCATACCAAGCCAGGCGGAACCTCATCAGCTACTGGTCTCACAGGCATAGAAATAGACGCCTCACCAGCAGATACAACTCTAGCTCCATCTCTACCCTCATCTGGAGCCACACTCTCTGTACTACCCTCAGCAGCCTAATGCGGCCGAGACGCCATAACTACCTATATTTGTAAACAAAGCACAAAATACTATATCAGAGATCAGAAACTGCCAGTACCAATGCATTTATTACAATTAAAAACTATTTTTCAAATTCCCCATTTTCTCTCTCTATTAGCCCACCTAGGTCGAGAACCTCAAAACTAGGCTCTGATACCAAAACAAATGTAACACCCTTATACCCTATATACGTACAATACATATTTTCAGCATATATAAAATATGCATATACGGTACAAAAATGTCACAGACCAATTTAATAAAAAAAATTCACATTTCCAATTTAAAATTTCAAATTCTAAATATATAAAAATTAAATAGAATATAAATATTCTTTACTTGTTATAAGAATCCAAAATAAATAATATATATATAAATCTCTGGGAAAAATTCACCAGAGTTTTGTCTGTATTTTGGACATCCCAAATTTAGCAATTACTCAACCTATAAAAAGAAAACACTCCCAAATAATTTGAAATCATCATCTCAACCATACTTCTCAATTTCACCAAGTTTCTAAAACATTTATATATATATATATAATTTAAAATACACATACTCTCCCATTTCAAATACATTGACCCAAACATTATTTATAATATACAATACGTAAAATCCAAAACCTAATATATTATGCATAATACTCAAAATGTACAATAACATAAAAATATATAAATGCTGCTGGCAGTGTTTCTGATCTTGATAGCAACTCAACAAGCTCAACTACAAGTCTAGACCCTACCTGGTCTATAAAAACTCTCTAGCTCAACTGGGTCTACCCTATAACCTGCGCGATGGAAACAATCGAGCTAAGCCGAAGCCTAGTGGTATAAACTTTGATAATAACAATATAACTCAATGCAATACCAATACACAATGCATTTAGATGTCACACCATTCAACTTTCTTATATTTTTCAAATACTTCATAATTCACGTTAAAACAAAGACAAGCATGGGCCCAAAAAGGATCTAATATGCTATTCAAATTTCAGAGTTACTGTTTTGGTCCATAATGACAACATGTGTCTAGCCCCGTAGGCAATATATCCATGGATAATGTAACAGCCCCAGTCTCTTGGACCTCAACCTGGCTAGACCCTTAGGCCCTAGTATCTTGGTCCTCAACCCGGCTAGACTGCTACAATTTTTGAGGCTTACGACCCAGTCTTTTCACCCCAAAAATATCATATTTATCAGCTGGCCTGGCTTACGACCCAGTCTTTTCACCATTCCAGCGTATAGTCCGTAGGCAATCATAGGCATGCCGCCAAACCCAGAACTCTGAAAATTGAATAACATACTAGACACGCAATTTATTCATATTTCTCATTATTAATCTCTTTCTCATTTTTACATATTCAATCTAGGCACATTGCCTTATTTTCACTTTTTTTTTCTCACTTTTCTCATTTTTCACATCTTTCTCATTTTTCTCACTTTTCTTACTTTTCTCATTTTTATCGATATCAATTTATTTCATTATTACACATATCTCATTTTTGCATTCACAACACATTGCCCAATTACTTTGGGTATTTTCACATAATATGCATATTTCACATGTTACACAAATTAGCCAATATCAATGGCTTTTCACAATGTATTTAACACATTTATGACATTACAAATGTCATAACATATTATTCATACACAATCAATGAACCAAGTAGCTTAACACATTTTTTGACCAAAATGTGTTAAGTCCAAAGGTTATGCAAATATAGACATTATATTCAAAGTTTGTACATACCTCCACTAGCAACCCAAAGCAAGCTAAAAACAACCTTCAATCCAATCTTTCCTACTTGCCCTTCACCACTTGGATGAAGCAAATAAACCTCCGTCAATGCCTAAACCAAATGTGATAGCCAATAATCATTTAGTATCACATTTAATGGCATTTTCAACATTAAACCATAATTACACATCACTCCTACAAATTTTCAAAAATTTAGCCTTTCCTTACTTCAACATTAAACACTACAAGAAAAACTGAATCAGACAACGGTTAAGGAAAAAACCATTGTCTGAAAAAAACAGACAACGATTTTTTTCCCAAAAAAATGTTGTCTGATTAATTTTCAGACAACTGTTTTTGGTTTTTTTTTTAACCGTTGTCTATTAGGTGTCATTTTCGTGACACCAGACAACGGTTTTTTAGGGACCGTTGTGTAATATATGTTCAGACAACTGTTTTTCTGGTCATACAAAACCGATGTCTGATAAAATGTTTCAGACAACGGTTTTTTCGAAAGTGTTGTATAATTCAGCGTTTCAGACAACGGTTAAAAAAAACCGTTGTCTGAAGCAAGCATACAGACAACGGTTTTTAGGGACCGTTGTGTAATATATGTTCAGACAAGTGTTTTTTTGGTAAAAAAAAAACCGTTGTCTGATAAGATGTTTCAGACAACGGTTATTTAAAAAGTTGTCTGATTAACTGTTCAGACCATTGTATAATATATGTTCAGACAAGTATATATATAAGTATATACAAGTATATATTAGTATATATACAAGTATATACAAGTATATATATTAGTATATATTAGTATATAGATGTATATATAAGTATATACAAGTATATATTAGTATATATACAAGTATATACAAGTATATATATTAGTATATACTTATATATACAAGTATATATTAGTATATACAAGTATATATATAAGTATATATTAGTATATATTAAGTATATATTAGTATATACAAGTATATATATTGGTATATACAAGTATATATTAGTATATATATTAGTATATACAAGTATATACAAGTATATATATTAGTATATACAAGTATTAGAAGCTAAGGTTTGGATTTATAAACATTTCATAAACCCATTAGAAACTTTAAAGTCCACCATTAAATAATGATTTAGATATAATATGATATTATATAAGTAGGAATACAAGTATATATTAGTATATATACACAAGTATATACATGTATATATAAGTATATAAATAAGTATATACAAGTATATATATTAGTATATACAAGTATATATAGTAGTATATATACAAGTATATATATAAGTATATATACAAGTATATATAAGTATATATTAGTATATACAAGTATATATATTAGTATAAACAAGTATATATTAGTATATATATTAGTATATACAAGTATATATTAGTATATACAAGTATATATTAGTATTAAAAGCTAAGGTTTGGATTTATAAACAAACTTGACTAAGTATTAAAAGCTAAGGTTTGGATTTATAAACATTTCATAAACCTATTAGAAACCTTAAAGTATATACCATTAAATAATGATTTAGATATAATATGATATTATATAAGTAGGAATACAAGTATATATTAGTATATATATACAAGTATATACATGTATATACAAGTATATATATAAGTATATACAAGTATATATTAGTATATATACAAGTATATAAAGTATATATATTAGTATATATACAAGTATATACAAGTATATATTAGTATATACAAGTATATATATTAGTATATACAAGTATATATTAGTATATATACAAGTATATACAAGTATATATATAATTATATATTAGTATATATACAAGTATATATAAGTATATATTAGTATATACAAGTATATATAAGTATATATATTTGTATATACAAGTATATATTAGTATATATATTAGTATATATAAGTATATATTAGTATATATATATTAGTATATACAAGTATATATTAGTATATATATACAAGTATATACATGTATATACAAGTATATATATAAGTATATACAAGTATATATTAGTATATATATACAAGTATATAGATGTATATAAAAGTATATATATAAGTATATACAAGTATATATTAGTATATATACAAGTATATATATTAGTATATATATAAGTATATACAAGTATATATATTAATATATACAAGTATATATTAGTATATATACAAGTATATACAAGTATATATATTAGTATATACAAGTATATATTAGTATATACTTATATATACAAGTATCTATATTAGTATATACAAGTATATATATAAGTATATATTAGTATATATACAAGTATATATAAGTATATATTAGTATATATATACAAGTATATACATGTATATACAAGTATATATATAAGTATATATAAGTATATATTAGTATATATACAAGTATATATTAGTATATATTAGTATATATGCAAGTATATATTAGTATATATTAATATATATTAGTATATATTAGTATATATACAAGTATATTATAGTATATTAGTAGTATATTAGTATATATTAATATATATTAGTATATATTAGTATTTACAAGTATATTATATTAGTATATATTAGTATATATATTAGTATATATATAAGTTATCTTAGTATATTTATTAGAATATAGATAAGTATATATTAGTATATATTAGTATATATACAAGTATATATTAGTATATATTAGTATATATATTAGTATATACAAGTATATATATTAGTTATATTTAGTATATATACAAGTATATATTAGTATATATTAATATAAATTAGTATATATTAGTATATATATTAGTATATACAAGTATATATATAGTATATATTAGTATATACAAGTATATATATTAGTATATATATTAGTATATATATAAGTATATATTAGTATATATACAAGTATATATTAGTATATATTAGTATATATATTAGTATATATTAGTATATATACAAGTATATATTAGTATATATTAGTATATATATTAGTATATATAAGTATATATACAAGTATATATAAGTATATATACAAGTATATATTAGTATATATTAGTATATATATTAGTATATATAAGTATATATATTAGTATATATTAGTATATATATAAGTATATATTAGTATCTATTAGTATATATACAAGTATATATTAGTATATATTAGTATATATTAATATATATTAGTATATATTAGTATATACAAGTATATATAGTATATATTCGTATATATATTAGTATATATTAGTATATACAAGTATATATTAGTATATATACAAGTATATACAAGTATATATTAGTATATATTAGTATATATACTAATATATACTAATATATATTAGTATATACAAATATATATATTAGTATATATACAAGTATATACAAGTATATGTTAGTATATATATAGTATATATATTAGTATATATTAGTATATATTAGTATATATTAGTATATATACAAGTATATACAAGTATATATTAGACTTATTTAGTTTTTGCTCAATCTAATTTACATTAACACTAAATTTTATAATTATATGGGGTTCAATAGAAATTTATCACTACTAATTATTTAAATTGTATTGCCTTATGCACTTATGGATGAATTATAAATTGAAATTTATAAGTCATCTATATAAGTGAATTTATAAAGTTAATTTAACAAAATTTTGAAAAATCCATTTTGTTTCAAAAGAGGGATGTCAAAACTTCAAAAATTTTGAACACTTAAATTCCCCCCTTTATTTCCAAAAAAAAATTTCATTTGCCCCATTTTGCCAAAAACACGGCCGTTTTGAAATTTTTATTAGTAGCCAATCAATTAATATTCCCTCCTCTCTTCATTTTATCTCCTCTTCAAGCTTTCCTACAGAGCTTGGCTTCCTTTATACATCTCTCCAGAAAGTGAGTTTTCGCCATCAATTTCACCCCTTTTACATCTTTTACATCCATTGTCAGTGCAATCTAACTCGATTTCTTCAGCCCTTACTTCTTTTCACCCCTTGGTGGTTCTAAAATGTGTATCCTTCTCTGGCTTGCCCACGTTTTTGGTCTAGCCCCATCGAAGCTCTACCGGCGAGAGACTAGCTTAAGGGCTTATGCTCTGAAGGTTTGGAGGTTGTTTTGGGACTTTTGGTGCTTCAATTTTAGTCCAGGAAAGAGATCCTCGCTCACGCAGAAGTCTTCATCTATTTTTGTGGGGACTACCCCTTCAAGAGAGTTTAGATCTTGCTCTCTGGTTATCTTTTTAGTTTCTCTTCTATCTTTCTTATATGTGGATTTGGTTGATGTCATTTTTATTTCTCCAGTTAGAGTAGTTGCTGCATTTGCCTTAGACTGCTGCTCCCTGTTATTAATACTTGTGTTTAAGAACCAAATAAGGGACCTTTATACCTCCACAATGGAATATCTTACCGCAAAGGTATCAGCAATTTCTATCTCTGTGTTTATTGATGGCCCCTTTTACACTGTGCTCTAATGGTTTTATTTCTTAAAAATATGTATTTCTCTTTCACACAATTTCTTGGTCGATTTGTGCGGGACTGTCTTGTTCTTTAGTTCCCTCTCTAGGTCCAAGGAATGGACACAATTCTCTGTTTCTCACCAATTGAGATTAGCCTTGCTACCCTTAAAGGTTAAACCGAGGATTGAACAGCCCAATAAGACTTATGCTTGCAATGGGCTTTGGTTTAGATATGTAGTTTTTGTTCAAGGAGCTTCTGTCAATCCTTTAAAATGCAGCTTATTAAGTAGTTGTTTTGGCTTTGCAGCTGTTTGGCCATTTGGTCTTTTTGCATTTAATGTTTCTCCTATTTATTATCATTTTGAAGCTCGTTTTTATCCTGGAGATATTATGCAATTTTTTTCTCTTTGTTATTTGGTTCCAAGGCTCAATTTAATTATTGGATTTCCCTAATAATCCTTATATACTGGGGGATTTTGTTCTCATGGATGGTATCCTTGTGTCTACCGCAAGTTTGATGATTTTTTCACTAGTGAAGATGATTACATCTCTTTTGATCCAGAGCCTCATCCATTTTGGCATCCACGACTCTCAACAAATCGTTCATCAAGCAGCATTTGGATTGGGTCCCACGGTTCTAGCGTTTCTGCAAGCAAGCTTGTCTATTTTTCAAATCTATAGTCTATTTTCCAGTGTTATTTTGCCTTAATTACAACAATACCCAATTAATTGAACTATCTAATTAATGGTTCTCATTATCTTAATTTGAGATTTTTTAATTTATATTTTTTATATTATTCTAGTAATGCAAGATTATGAATTATATGTTTATAATTTTACAGATTAAAACAGATGTAGAAACGCAGGGAGATTTTATTAGATTTCTGATCAAATAAGTTGAGAGTGCTGCATTTGCTGATATTGAAGATGTGGTGCCTTTTGTTAAATGGCTTGACGACGAGCTATCTTATCTGGTAACAATCTTATATATATCTTCTACAAAATAATTGTGTTTCACTGGGGTTTAGAGGTATGATTAATTATCTTACTGATAATATAATGTTTAGGTGGATGAAAGAGCTGTGCTTAAGCACTTTGACTGGCCAGAGCAGAAAGCAGATGCATTGTGTGAAGCTGCTTTTGGTTATTGTGATCTCAAGAAGTTAGAATCTGAGGCCTTATTATTTTGGGATGGTCCTCGCCAAACATGCAGTCATGCCCTAAAAAAAATGCTGGCTTTGCTCGAAAAGTAAATACATTTTTAGCAACCCAATTTGTGTTATTTGGCTTTGATATTGCAGACATCATATATAATTTCATTAGTTCTAACTTGTGTGTGATTCATTGCAGATTAGAGCATGGTGTCTACAATATGTCAAGAATGAAAGAATCTGCCACCAATAGATACAAGGGGTTTCAAATTCCAATGGATTGGATGCATGAATCAGGAATTGTAAGCCAGGTAATTTAAACTTGTTCCCACCTTTGTTTTCTTCACATTAAACACATGCAAGCTCGCTAGCTAGCTCTTCACGGAATTGGCCTCTCTAGGCTCTTCACGAAATTGGACAGTAATTGTTCTCTCTAGGGTCTTGACATTTCATGTGAAGTATAATTACAATAATACCCATTTCTAGCACATCCCAATTTTTGATAATCTAGATAATGGACTTTTAAGACGGTCCCTTTTAATGAATCAATATTGTAAATCTTGGAGAGCCAACTAAACATGCTTTTGACACAATCAACTATGTATTACTATCGGAAGAATAGTGGTTACAAAATGACAAAAGGAAGGTTAGATATTGCCTCATTTTATCTGCCAGGCCTGCATACTGTTGTGTTGATGAATTCTGTTGTGTTGATTGAGGATGACAGTGGTTTTCTTGAAGTCTTTTTGTTTGATTGATGATTAACAGGTTAGGTTGCGTGATTAGGTTGATGTGTTGGTTTGCATATGGGTTTACATATGGATGTAACATGTGGTACTTCATTTTTGTTTTCATTTACTATTTCAGGGGGTTCCTGTGCAGAAGAAGGGGCCACGGACTGCGGCCTCTTTGTCATGAGGTACATGAAGGAAATTTCTTATGACAAGGAGCTTCAGTTTGCAGCTAAGGTGAGAATTTTAATTATTTTCATTTTTTATATAATAGTTTTGTATTTACCACATGCGGCTAACCAAAATTTGATTCATTTTTCAGTGGCTATGCAGAGGAAACTTGGAGTATAGTGATGCCGACATCAACGAGATTAGGATTGACCTCGCCAAATATTTCATGAAGCGTCATTCAAGTTGAAGTTAATAGTATAATTCAGTGATATATGTATAGTGTTGATTTTTTTTTTTTAGTTTGTTAATATGTTGAATGGTTGAATTTGTGGAGGTTTTTTTTATTCCCAAATTTGCAATCCTCCATTGTAAAGTGTTGTCTTATATGTATAATGTACAGTTTAACAGACAATGGTGGTGAAATGAAAATGAACATTGAAACTAGTGTCTAATATTCAGTGTGCCACATTAATTAACCGTTGTATTTAGCTTCCTTCTACAACGGTTTTAGATTAATTAACCATTGTCTGAAAAATTAAAAAGTGTTGTGTAAACCTTCATTAGATAACGGTATTTAATAAGAAAGTGTTGTGTAAACCTTAATCAGACAACGGTTTTTAATAAGAAAGCGTTGTGTAAACCTTCATCAGACAACAGTTAAAAATCGTTGTCTGATAAAACTAAAAACCGTTGGGGAAACTATCTTCAGACAATGGTTAAAAACCGTTGTCTGAAATGCTATCAGACATCGCCTCAATAGACAACGGTTTTTGTCTTTATCGGATAACGGTCAAAAAGCGTTGTCTAAACCTTCATCAGACAACGGTTAAAAACTTTTGTCTGAAAATTTAGAAACCGTTGTCTGACAATTTAGAAACCGTTGTGGAAACCATCAGACAACGGTTAAAAACCGTTGTCTGAAAAATTAAAAACCGTTGTCTGAATCATCATCAAACAACGGCCAAACACCGTTGTCTGATAAAATTAAAAACTTTTCTGCAAACCTACATCAGACAACGGTTTTTAAAACCGTTGTCTGAAATGCTATCAAACATCGCTTCAATAGACAACGGTTTTTGTCTTCATCAGACAACGGCCAGAAAGCGTTGTCTGATTCAGTTTTTCTTGTAGTGAAAATTCCATTCTACTACAATTAAATTAGTGTTTTAAGTTTATTTATATTATTAAAAATATATTTTAATACATTTAAATCATTTACATTATAAAAATACACTCTTATACACAAAATCTCAAAAATGGCATAACCTTCTCCCATTGAAGGTTTTCCATTCCAACACAATCCATTACTCATTCCAAGCTTATATTCATCACTTTTAACACTAAACAACATGCTTAAACAAATAAAATCATACAATTCAACCACTTTGGAAAATCACTTTTTCAAAACCCTAAATCTCCACTTCCATTCTCAAACTCCAACCCAACACCACCAAATCCAATATTTGATTTTAAAATACTTGTTTATGAATCAAAACAACTCATTTGGAATCAATTTGCACAATTAAAGCTCATGTTTTCAAAACCCCAAAAATTCATAACCCTAAATTCTCTCTCTTCACCATTCTTTAACCAAACTCTATCATATCTTCAATCTAACCTTAGAATCATTGTTAACTACCCAAAATAACATCATACACACTAATTCCAACAATTATAACATACTACATCAAAATCTCAAAACTCACAAAATCTCATCTTCCATGGAATTCAAAGAAAAGAGATGGAAACTTACTAATTTTGGTGGAAATCACCAAAAATCCACTTGAAACTTGTTAATTCCTTCAATTTATGGAGTATGGAAGAAGCAAAATCCTTGGTCTTCAAGCTTCCATGGAAGCCATGTCCTTGAAGAAGAAGAAGAAGAAGACTTTTACCTTTCTTTTCCTTTCATCTTTTTTTAACCACATATATATATATATATATATTAAAATAATTTAATATTTAATTATTTAATTATTTTTTTAATAAATTAAAAGTCTTAATTTCCCTCTTCCATTCAAAAATAATTAGTTTTTTAATTATTTTATTAATTTTAGATTTATAAGATTTAATTACCAAAATACCCTTTTCTTTTAAAAAGTATTGACTTTTATATATGTTATGTATATTTTGCATATATATCACATATATATTCCACCTTTTCATTTAAAATCCCTTCATTTTTCATTTAAAACCATTCATTTACTTTATCCTTTTAAATTATAATTTATTTTATCAAATTTTCTAAAAATTAGAAATTTTCAAAAATTTTAGGATATTACAATATATCCATGGATAATGTAACAGCCCCAGTCTCTTGGACCTCAATCCGGCTAGATCCTTAGGCCCCAGTATCTTGGTCCTCAACCCGGCTAGACTGCTACAGTTTTTGAGACTTACGACCCAGTCTTTTCACGCCAAAAATATCATATTTATCAATTGGCCTAGCTTACGACCCAGTCTTTTCACCATTCCAGCGTTTAGCCCATAAGCAATCATAGGCATGCCGCCAAACCCAAAACTCTGAAAATTGAATAACATACAGGTACACAATTTATTCATATTTCTCATTATCAAAACTTTTCTCATTTTCTCATGATCAAACTATGCACATTACCTTATTATATTATCTTTTTCTCACTTTTTTTTCATTTATTTATTTTTCTCATTATTAATCTCTTTCTCATTGTCACATATTCAATCTAGGCACATTGCCTTATTTTCATATATTTTTTTTTCTCATTTTTCACATCTTTCTCATTTTTCTCACTTTTCTCATTTTTCTTATTTTTATCAATATCAATTCATTTTATTATTCCACATATCTCATTTTTGCATTCACAACACATTACCCAATTACTTTGGGTATTTTCACATGATATACATATTCCACATTCTGCACAATTTAGCCATTATCAATGGCTTTTCACAATGCATCTAATACATATATGACATTACAAATGTCATAGCATATTATTCATACACAATCAATGTACCAAGTAGCTTAACACATTTTTTAACCAAAATGTGTTATGTCCAAATGTTATGCAAATATAAACATTATATTCAAACTTTGTACATACCTCCACTAGCAACCCAAAGCAAGCTTAACTCAACCTCCAATCATATCCTTCCAACTTGCCCTTCACCACTTGGATGAAGCAAATCAACCTCCCTCAATGCCTATACCAAATGTGATCATACATAATAATTTAATATCACATTCTAAGGTATTCTCAACATCAAACCATAATTAAACATCACTCTAAACCAAATCCCAAAATTAAGCTTCACCTCACTTTAACTTTGAAAAACCATATCAAACCATTTAAATTAGTGTTTTAAGTTTATTAATATCATTAGAAACATTTTTTAGCATGTTTAAACCAATTACATTATTTAACCACATGCTTATACTCAAAACCCTAAAATGGCATAACCTTCACCATTGAAGGGTCTCCATTCCAACTCAATCCAATTATCATTTCAATCTTATTTCCACCACTTATATTATTAAATAACATGATTTAAGCATTAAAATCAAACAATTAATCATTCTTTGAAAATTCACTTTTCCAAAACCCTAAATCAATACTATCATCTTCAAACTCTATCCAAACTTAACTAAATCCATCATTTGATTTTAAAATCCTTGTTTATGCATCAAAACAACACATTTGGAACCAATTTACACAATTAAAACTCATGATTTCAAAAACTCAAATGTTCCATAACCCTAAATTCTCTCTCTTCACCAAACTCAACTTAAATTCAACCATTTCTTAAATCTAACCTTAAAATCATTGTTAATCACTTAAAATAACTTCATCCATATCTAAATAGATAATTAAATCTTAGAACTTCAAAAACCCAAAACATACATATTCAAACTTTCATAGAAATCCAAAGAAAAAGTGAGTAAAGTTACTAATTAAAGAGGAAACCTTAAAAATTCACTTGAAACTTTGTAAATATTTCAATTAAATGAGTTTGGAAGAAGCAAATCCCTCTCTTGAAGCCATGAAAATCGACCTTGAAGGAAAGAAGAAGAAGAAGATGAAAAAAAAGTGATTTTCTCTTTCCTCCCACTCATATTTTCAACCTTATATATATTATTATTTTAATATATTTTTAATTATTTATTTATTTAATTAATTAAAACCCCAAAATATTATCTTCCATCCAAAATTATTTATTTTTGAATGCTTTTATTAATTTTAAATTTCTAAGATTTAATTACCAAAATGCCCTTTTACTTTGACTTTTCTTTTAAAAAGTATTGACTTTTATATGTTGTATATATTTTACATATATATCACATATATATTCCAATTTTTCATTTAAAATCCTTTCATTTTTTATTTAAAACCATTAATTTAATTTATCCATTTAAATTATAATTTATTTTATTAAATTTCCAAAAATTAAAACTTTTCAAAAAATTTGGGATATTACACATATGCACAAATAATATGTATCTTATATATACATCAAATATATCTTATATGTGTATTAAATATATTAAGTATGCAATGTATTAATCCAACATATACAATTAATATACCATATGTATATGTTATATATACTCTAGATATATATATATATTGAGTATATATAAAATTTTATATCTCAAAAATCACGGATGTGATAGCGGCTTCCCCAATTTTGAAAACTGCCTCATTCCTCCTTGACCGGTGGCATTATCATCAGCTTCCTTTTGTGTATTTTGATTGCTAGGCTAATAATTTTGTTTTGTAGAAAAATGGTTCTTCTCTCTTGCCCTTTGACTTTTTCCACTGGGGTGATAGCCGTCCTTATTGCCCCACTTAGATAGCACATGATTCTGCTGGTCTCGTAGAATAGGGATTGATCCCTCATTTTTCATTCGATCTCTATTAGTGACATGTTCTCCATGGATGCTGCCTTAGCATTGTTGATGAGCTCCAAAATTTCAATCAACTGAATCTTTATAATTTCAACTAATTGTTCTTGTAGCTCTGCCATCCTAGCTTTGACAACTTCATCGATTATATCCCTTAGCTGGTTTGCATCCATCTTCCCAATGAAGCACTTGAATCAAAAATCAATGTTGTAGGTGATATTGTCGTATGCTCTTGAATTGTTGTACTTCAGGTCTATGAGCCAGAAAGGATTAATGATATGTCATGTGATGCATGTATGCATGTATGCACAAACAATAAACAAACAAGGACAAATAGGACGTTCCTTCCAACCTTATAACTTCCACACACGAATGGCGAGTCTCTTTTCCTGAGTATATGGTTAACAAAATATCAACATGGGGTATCTTATTTTCGAATATTTCCCTCGAACGTTTCAACCAATAGTTATATTTTCAAAAATGGAAATCAATTCATGATAATTTCCATTAATTAGGTTTTAATCCATTGAATCAACTAAAGTAGCTTTTATGCTATATTGGATTAAAACTAAAGTAATTCTCACTTGAAAAAGTAACTAATGATTCATACCAAAAACAAGCCCATGATTAATTATTCTTAGTATAAACTAGGCTCACAATTGTTTTTTGGTATTTCATAATTGACATAAATATTTGTGACCTCTTTTAAAGGTTGAAAATAATTTTATTTCTAAGCCCATTGTAAAAAAGATTTTAGAAAAAAATGGATTTTGGGCTTAGTATTTGGGTCATGAGCAAAAGAATTTTTGATTTGTTTTTTTAGAAAAGTTTTATATCCAAAGATCATCTTGAAAAGTTTTGAAAATAGCTTTGGTCTTTTGGACTTTGAAGAAACATTTATTTTGAGCTTACAATGTACTTAGGTCATATTAGAAAAAGAACAAACCAAATAAGCCATGATTTAAGCCAAGACAAGTTAACCATAATCAAGCAACAAGCATTTGGGGTAAAACCTAAGGAAAGTAACTAGGCCAATTACATGAGCTTTAGTCTTTGGGTTGAAAAGGCTTAGGTTCCCATAGCAAGTATATACCAAAAGGTAAAAGACTATGAGTGGTTATGCCATGCTCGATCTCCATACCTTGAGTGAAAGTATGGTATCCCTTACATAACACAACACGGGTAATACGGGTGTCCTAACTCACGCACATGATGCAATCTAATATGATGCAATGGATAATATCATGATAAGAAAGAATAGAATAATAAAAATACCAACGGAATCAACTTCTCTTATCCCCAGTGGAGTCACCACTGTGAACGGGAATTTTTTCCCCCACTCCCGGTGGAATGGTTCTTGCGACTTCGGCACTGTTTAGGCTCAGAGCCTTAGAGAACACGGGCTTGAGCCTAGAGAAAATGAAGTCGCCACCCGGACAGGCCAGGAAAAAGAAAGGGGTGGATGACTCAATTCCTAAGGAATCCCCAACCCCTTAATGGGTTCGAAAAGTTGGGTACGTGTGGGGAAGATGAGAAATGGCCCAGCACCCCCACAACACCCGGTTCATTGGAACAGACCTCCTTTGCAGGTCTTAATATTATAAAATTCTTAAGTATAACAATATTATCCATATTACATGCAACAATTAAAATAAAGCATCATCATATTAAAATCAAAGCAATGTCCAAACAAAGCAAATAAATGGACACCCATCCGAGGATGGAAACATGTCCTTACTTCGTCCATGTCTAAACTAAATAGGACACCCACCGAAAGGTGGAAACATGTCCTTTATATTGGTCCAAAATATAAAAGCAATTTAAATTACATGAAAATTAATTAATGAGGTACCCAATAATGGAAACATACCTCTTACAATTTTAATACCAAAATAAATAAATAATAATAATAAAGAAAATATCCGTCCATGATAAATTAAATAAATCAAGCATTGAAATTAAATAAATCAACCATCAAAATATATAATAAACTATATAATCAAATCTAAAATTAAATAAAGCAATAAATATATAAATTTAGGGTTCATGCATTAATTAGGGTTTCTAGGGTTTTATGTTCAATAACTAGGATTTTGCATATACTAATTTAATTAGTTGAGAAATATTTTGAGGTAATAACATAGCTATTGGATGTTTTAAAGATTTAGGGTTTTGGATGTTTTTGGATTTGGGCTTAAGGGTTTGTAGGTTTACTGGATGAGGGTTTGAAAAATTAAGGTTTTTGATTTATCATTTTAGAAGAAATATTGTTTCAGGAAATAAATTAAGATTTTGGAAAACAATTAGGGCTTCGAGACTTTAATGGAATAATTTAGGGTTTAGAGTTTTGGGAAAAATAGTTTAGGGTTTTAAAGTTTAATCAATGACTTAGGCTACTGGATGTTTGGAAAACAAATTAGGATTCAATAAAGCAACTTTGAATTTTAGAATTTAAGAAAATAATTTAGGGTTTTGATAATTGAAAAGCTATTTTGGGGTTTTAGGAAATATAAGGCAAATTAGAGTTTGGTTCTTAGAGTTTACTAGAGTTAGAGTTTAGAAATTTGGCATATTGGATCAATTTTGATAATTAAACTATTTGCAAACTCAGGTTTATGGTTTTTGGAATTGAGGCTTGGGAATTAGGGTTTTAGGAAGCTAGGGTTTTGGATAGTTAGGATTTTTAAAATTATATTTGTGTTGAACGATTATATTATTTACTTTAATTAAGATCCTAAGTATTGTATGAATTAATTCATGCTACTACCTAAATTAAATTGAAGGAAGAATTAAACAACTAGGCAGTGTGATGATGGTTTAAAAGATGAAGATGATTGATGATTGAATAAACTAAAGTTAGAGCAATTTACCTACATTTGAAGGCTCCACCAAATTTGAAGAAATTAAACCAAGTTGTTGCCCGCTTCAAATTTAATTTTGGTTGAACAAAGCAATCTGAAGATGATTTCTTCCTTTGGTTGTTGTCCCTTGAACTTCTCCTTGTTTGATAGGGTTTTCTTTTTGTAGAAAGATTTTTTGAGTGTAACACACCCATACCCCAATATACGGACACCGCATACACCCGCACAACACGCAATATACGCATACCTGATAAAGGGGTGTCACGGTTCAATTTAAACAAACCAAACTTTAATCTTTAACATATAAGCATCATAAGTCAGTCCGAGTAAACTTAAAACATTTAATCTATATTATAAACAGTAATAGATAAAACATTCCTTCATTAAAATACATATACATATATATATAACATTAGTACCCAAAAGTTTATCCAAAACAGTCTGTTCAAAACATTTGTTAAATAAGCAGTGGAAAATACATATGTATATATATATATATCAAAATCAATGTTTACAAAATTATAGAATTTATATATGCTGGCAATTCGTCTCTAATCTTGATGTCCACAACTCAACACTGCTCTCACAAACTCAAGCCTAGACTCGACTCGGTCTAGACGAGCTCTCCGGCACAACAGGATCTACCATGTCACCTGCGCGATGAACCACAATCGCGCTAAGCAGAAAGCTTAGTGGTACAAACTTTGATTCAATAAAGATCAATGTGATACTCATGAACAATATATATATATATATATGAATATATCAACTCATAACATTATATCTCAACATATTAATCATTTGCATCACATTTCATAATTCACATTAAAGCAAAGACAAGCATGGACCCAAAATGAAACTAATATGTTATTCAAAGTTCAGAGTTACCGCTTTGGTCCATAAACACATTTATCAAGCTCGTAGGTGTTATATATATCCATGGATAATGTAACAGACCCAGTCTCTTGGACCTCAACCCGGCTAGACCCTAGGGCCCTAGTATCTTGGTCCTCAACCCGGCTAGACTGTTACAATTTTTGAGGCTTACGACCCGGTCTTTTCACCTGGCCAGCAATTCATTTCATAGGTATGTCACCAAACCCAGAACTCTGAAAATTGAATAACATACTAGGCACACAATTAATTCATTTATTTCATTATCAATCTCTTTCACAATTCATTTTTCATTTCATTTCTCATAATCAAACTAGGCTCATTGCCTTAGTATATCATCTTTCCTCATTCTTCTATTTTATCTCAATATCGATTGGTTTTCCACATTTTTCTTTTTCACATTTCTTTTCATATACAATACATTACGCAATTGCATTGATACATCAACATAATTCACATTATGCATATCATAACATATAACTCATTCATCAATAATATATCAAGTAACTTAACACATTTCTCAACTAAATGTGTTAAGTCCCAATGTCATATAAATGTATGCAATCAATCAAAGTTTGTACTTCCTCTAAGAGCAACAACACCACTCTATCAACTCCTCTTCCAAGATAACTCTCAACACTTGAATTAAGGTAGCTCAAATCTCTTCAAAACCTAATCCAAAGGTGGTTATACACACTCACTTAGAGATACACATAAGAAAATAAGAAAGAGAACTATCTAGGGCAAACTCTACACTTGACACACTCAACAACACGGGCGTGTCCCTGACCGTGCCCTAAACCCACAACACAGAAGCTTTGACACGCTCAGTGACATGGGCGTGTCACTGCACATGTCAATCCTCCTTCAACACAGAAGCTATGACACGCTCAGTGACATAGGCGTGTCACTGGACGTGTCAATCAACCAACAACACAGTAGCTATGACACGCTCAGTGACATGGCGTGTCACTGGCCGTGTCAATGCTACTACAACACAGAAGCTGTGACACGCTCAGTGACATGGGCATGTCACTGCTCGTGTCACCAACCCAGAAAATAGAACTAACGACACACCCAAAGACATGGTCGTGTTCCTGGGCGTGTCAGGCCAAAAACCCTAAAATCGACACCAACAAAGCCACAACCAACAATCATCTTCCAATAGCCAAATCAACAACACACAACTCAACCAAAACCATCAACAACCCATATAATACTTGAGTAAACCTTAAAACAACTCAATTACAAACATTAAACACAAACACCACCATATTCACAACTCAAAAATCACACAATCCACACACACTTGCCTCTTTCACCAAACTCAACCCTTTTTCTCTTCAATCTAAACCCAAAATCAAAGTTAAAAAAACAACACAACCCTCAAATATACCAAAACAACCATCCAACAAACCCAAGAACACAAACTCAAAAGAAAATCAAGAAACAAGTTGGAAACTTACCAAAAGTGAAGAAAATCCTTAAAACTCCAACTTGATCTCTTGAAAACCTTCAATCTTTTGAGCTTGGAAGCAATAAAATCTCTTTCCATTTGGTTGCTAAGGGTGGCCGGCCAAAGATAAGAAAAGAAGAAGATGAAGATGAAAGAAGAAGAAGAAAGAAAGAAAGTCAACACTCTTCTCTTTTAACCAAACCACTTTTCCCCAAATTACTCTCCACCATACATTTAAACTATATAATATTAAATCCACTACATCATCTTCCACTAACATTAAACAAATCCATTTAAATACAAAATATCTTTTGACCAAAAAGACAATCTTGTATAAATTGTTCATTTCTTCTTCCTCTTATCTTTTCAATTAATCAAATATACACTTAAAATCATTTAATCCAATTTTCACAAATAATATTTCCAAAATTCTAGGGTATCACTTGGGATATTACATTGAGTCCCAAGTTTTTTTCTCCAAAGTCCAGATCAAGTAAAACAATTTTTTCCATCCCCTAATTTTGTGTTTTAATGTGGTATTTATAGAAAAAAATAAAAAACCTACTTCTAATTGTCTAAGGAAATTAAAACTATTTGGGAAAAGAAATCAAAATCAAATAGAATTCGGTTTTGAAAAAACTGCGCTGGGAAAAAATTGTTGCGGGTGAAAATTGCGAGCGAGCACTGGCGGGCCAGCCAATTCGCCGCAAGAAATAATTGGCCCAAGTCGTTAATTTTTATTTATTTATTTATTTATTATATATTATTTTTTTAACTTTACTAATATTACTTTTTTATTTTTATTAAAAATTATGAATAATAAATAATAAATATTAAAATAGATATTATTTAATTAAAATACCACAAAAATTATTTTGGACTATATAGAAAAATATCAGACTAGACTGGGTCAAAAATTAAGGGTCTACACTATGTAGAAGTTGTATATGATTGCATTTTGTTGTGTAGTAGTTGAATATTGTTGACTGGTTTTATTTTTTATTTTTATTGTAGGGTATTTTCTTAGAAAGAAGAATTGATATGAAGCTTGACATAATTATCATCATCCACTATGGTAGAAAATTTTATGTGGTCATCTCAAAATCCAATATCGTTGTATAATACTTCGCAATCATCGAATGTTCAAAAATAATAATATTGTTGTATTCATAATTGAGATATCTATTTTATTATTGTTGTATAATTGAATTTTATAAACTTTCATTTTTTTTATTGTGACTGAATATTATAAACATTGATATATTTTGATGAGTCTATTTCAATTATTCTCACTACAAGAATTTAAATTATAATATGACATCCATGTTGTGGTATTTTACGGGTTGTTATGGGTCCATATTGTGGTATATTAGGGGCTATTAGAGGCTATTGTGTTTTTAATGATTTTGTACTCCTCAATTCTCACTATATGATATTACATTAAAGCATAATAACTATTGTTAAGGGTTGTTAGATGATGTTAGAGGGTTGTTAGGGGCTCCTATGGGCTATTAGAGGCTCACAACTAACATTCCCTAATAGCCTTTAGCAACAAATTTAAAAATTAATAATACCTCTTTAATAGGTATGTTAATAATTAATAATAATACTTCACAGTCATCGGATGTTTTTTAAAAAAATAAGATTGTTGTATTCATAATTGTGATCTTTATTTTAATGTTGCTACTATGGGAATATTATAAACTTTTGTTTATATTGTTACATAACTCTAATATGTATATTGTAACTGGATGTTGTAAATGGAATGTAAGGTGTTGTTAGGGGATGATATGGATTGTTAGGGACTGTTAGGAGATGATAGGAACTCACACCCTAACAGACGCTAACAACCCATATCAGCCCCTAACAGCTCATATCAGCCTCTAACAGCTCTTAACAGTTATCAACCATCAACACCAAAAAATGATTATAAAAGAGATTGTCTACTTCAAATATATTTGAGCAATCGATTTGAACTATCGTTCAACATCGAATGTTTCAAAAGTCAAGTAAACTTCCACATCAGACTTGAATAGGTAGTAAAAATAATTATAAAAGAGACTATTTATAATCATTTTCTTTGAATAATTAACTTCAACTAAATTTATATACAAATAAAAAATTATTTACAATAAAATCAAATTGTAATATTAGGATCAAAGTATGAATTACTCATCATATTTACACCAAGAGCCCATGTTCTTATTAGCAGCATGAAACCACAAGCTCATTGTTGTGTAGTATTTCATATCAGCCATGCGATCTTGTATGCAGTTCCAAATATTAAGTCCATCAGTCGTAAAAAACTCTATGAATTTGGCAACAAAATAACCACAGTCTATACTGTAAACCAAAAAAATAAACCATTAAAATGTCTTCAATGATACCATATAATTTATATATATTATGAATTTAATAGCATATAAAAAATTACCTATCTTATTGTGGACAAGTGTGATGGTCGTAGACAATTTTCAATTTCTTATCATTTTTCTTCTCCAATTCAGGCCCATGATGAATAAGCCAATATGGTCAAGCGCTGCCGGAAGCATTTTAGCAATTAGGATCACAAGTTGTTGTCATGTGCCTTTTTTGGTTTGAAGAATTATGATAGTCAAATACATTAATTTTCCACTTTGTGAGCTGAATTTTAATAAGAAACCAATGCGAGTTATGTTGGTTTACTGGGAGATAAGTAATGTCTACATTTTGTATCGGCTTCCCATATCGCATATCACCTCTAAAAAATTTCAAGATGTTGTTCAGAGGCTCTCAATTTCTTTTTTTTTTCTCTATTTTCTCTTTAAATACATGGTATTTAGACATAAAATAATAGATATTGTAAATGAATTGTAAGCAAGCATCTTTCTATAAGTTATTAGGGGCTATTAGGGAAGGAGTTGTTAGGGGATGTTAGGAGATATTACAAACTATTAGAGGGCTATTAGGAGACACTAGAGGCTGTTAGGAGATGTTAAGAGCTATTACAGACTGTTAGGGTCTGATAGGGGCTGTTAGGGGGCTGTCAACAACTCCTAGCCTCTAATAGCTCCTAATATCCCTTCCCCCTAACAACATCTAATAGCTCCTAATAGCCCTAATAACCCCTAATAACCTCTATCATTCCTTATCATAGCCCTATTAGACTCTAATAGCCCCTAACATCCTCTAACAGTTTCTAATATCTCCTAATCTCTTCTACTAATAGCCTCTAATATTTCCTAATAGCCTCTAATATCCCCTCCCTTGATAACTCCTAACAGCCCCTATTGGCCTCTAATAGCCCCTAAAATCCCCTAACATTCTGTAATAGCTCCTAACATCAATTCTAATGGCCCCCTAACAGCCCCTAATAAACCCTAACAGCCCCTACTAGCCTCTAGTAGCCCTTAACATCCTCCAAAAGTCTCTAATAAATCCTAACACCCCTTCTACTAACAACCTCTAATATCCCCAAATATCCTCTAATAGCCCCTCCCCTGATAACCCCTAACAACCTCAACCGGCCTCTAATAGCCCTGATTATCTCCTAGAAGTCCCTAACATCCCATAACAGCCCCTATTAGCCTCTAATAGCCCGTATCAGCCCCTAACATCCCCTCTTCTACAGCTAAAGGCCCTTAACACCCCCCATACAACCTGAAACACTACACAACATTATACTGTATTACAGCCCTAACAACCCATTACAGCCCTTGTCAGACCCTAGCAGCCCCTAACAACCTACTAATAGTCCATACTATCCTCTAACAATACACAATATCGCATCACATAAAATCTATAATACTTCATTCAACTTTTCATGAATCCATATATTAAAATGAAAGAATAAACAGAGGAGTAGATTCAAACTCATGGAGAAATAAAAAAATCAATCATATAAAATATTTAAAAAATACATGAATTCAATTTTTAAAATCTCCCATTTCCTTACAAAACTTAAGTTTAAAGGAAAAAAAATTAAAGAAAAAAATGGACTTACCAAAATATTATATTGGAGAAGCTTCAATACATGGTGAATGAGAGAAAAGAGTGGTTGGAGTTAGAGATGAATGGAATTTTGAATTTTTGGATTAAAGAAAAAATAATGGGAGGATAAATATTATATTGGAGAAGCTTAAATACATAGTGAATAAGAGAAAATTGGAGTTAAAGTTAAAAATCTTGTTTTGGATTTTATGATCAAAGAAAATAAATTTGGAGGAGAACGACGATGGGAGAAAATGAGAAAAAAAGAGAAAAGGAAAGAAGAGAGAGAGAAAAAAAAAGATAAAAGTTTTTTTTTAGGTTAAGGGTATTATGGTAAAAAAGAGTCTATTTAAGATTAATAGAGTCTAGAATATATTAACCTCTTGTAAAGGGGTATTTTCTAGGTTAAATCCCTTAAATTTTTCTACAATTTCTTTTTCTATATATAGCAATAGACAATAAAAGAGAAACTCATTTTTAATCTTGTTATAAAACTTATTATTATTTATGTTCATAGTTAAAAACAATCGCTCCATAGTAGTAACAAAACTGAAAGAGTAAGAATAAGAGTTATCACTCTATATTCAAGTGGATAAAATAACATGAGAAAAAGTTACCCAAGAGAAGAATTAGATATAACTGAATGACAAGAAAAAGGAAAATTCCTTGAGATAAAGTTAAAGCCAACTTTAATAAACTTCTTTGGTCCTTGTTTTTTGGTTGCAATAAACTAGGGTTTGTTTAGTTCTCTTACTCAAAAGCCAAAAGTTAAAATTTTACATTATTAATTAGAATTGAGTTTTAAATGGATAATTGGATAAAAAAATAAAAGGAAAATTCAAAAAATAACCTAAAACTAAAGTTATTTACAAAAATAAGATGGCTTTGAAAAAATTCAAAATATGTAAGCACAACTATTAATTACAAAAAATACGTAAGCATTAATTATAAAATTACTCTTCCTCCTTTAAATTTTATATGTTGTATATGTTTCTAGTAAAACTTATAAACAATATATAAAATATATAAAACAATATATAAGACATATAAACAATATATAAACAATATATACAACATATAATCATCATATAAAACTTATAATCAACATATAAAGAACATATGTATCATATAATTAATATATAAACAACATATAAGATATATAATCAACATATGAATAACATATAACAAAATTGTATCTCATTTGGAATCAAACATATATATCAAAACATATAAAACATATACATGACATATAAAAGATGTATATATATTTTCATTCGGTATCCACTATATACATTAAAATATATACAATATATACGAAATATAAAAGATGTATATTTTTCTTCATTTAGTATCGACCATATAATTCAAAATATATACAACATATATTTGACATATAAAAGAGTTATCATCACCAAATCATAATTATGTTATAATTTATTTTTTCAAATTTAATATTCAGTCATATGTAACTAAAAATTAACTTTTTTTATTTTATGTTCGTTTATATGTTGATTATATGTTCATAATATGTCGATTATATGTCATTTATACGTAGATTATATATTGTATTATATTAATTACATATTTGTTTGTATGTTGATTATATGTTGGTTTACATAATATTTATATGTTAAATATGTTCTTTATATTTTTGTTTATATAGTATTTATATGTTCTATTTGTCATTTATATGTTTATATGTTATATATGTTGTATATATTGTAAGATAATTTTTTCTTCACTCTTCCAGTCTTCAAAGCTAAACTGTAATATCCCAGAGTATACCCTAAAAGTTTTGGTATTATTGTTGTATTTGTATTTAAAGTATATGTTTTATGGAAAGAGAAAGGAAGTAAAGAGAGAGTGTATATGTTGTATATATGGTGATATATACAACATATACAAGTCAAAATGTGGAAGTCAAAAGATTATGATTTAATGATTTTAAATTAATTAATTAATTAAATGGGAAATTAAGTGAGTGGAAGAGGATATTTTGAATTATTTTAATATTATTATTGCATGGTGGAGGTTTAAAGGAAAGAGTTGACTTGTTTTCTTTGCCATTCATTTTGTTCTTTGGTTTCTTTTCTCTTTGGGTTGGCCGGCCATCAAAGAAGCAAGAGTGAAAGAGAGTTTTGTTTTTTCTAGGATCAAATTGAAGAAGATTTCTAGTGATCAAGTTGGAAATTAGCGAAGTTTCATTAACTTTGGTAAGTTCCTTCTTGATTCTCTTGTTTTATTTTAAGTTGTGTGTTGAGTTTGGTGTTGGATTATTAAGAGCATGAATATGTTTGATTGTGGTGTGTTTGAGAGTGTTGGGTTTAATTGATTGTGGTTTTGAAATTGAATTGAGGAGAAGGAATTAGGTTTGGTGTTGGAAGAGTAAGAGTTGTATATTGGTAATTGATGTATGTTGTGAGTTTGATTAATTCATTATCTTAGATTTTCAAGTTGTTTGTGTTTAATGAAGTTTAAAGCATATAATACATGAGTTTGGTCCGAAATAGAAGCATCTTGGATGCCACGACCGTGGGGGTGTTGGGCAGATTAGACAGTTTCGTTTGTTAACCCACGACCGTAGGGAGTTGTGAGGCCACGACCGTGGGGTTATAAGGCCACGACCGTGAGCCCTAGTTAGTGATTTTGGTTTGTAATTTGTGGTCCATGGGTCTAGTATGAGGCTAATAGGTGAATGATTGTATTGGAATTCATGTGTATGCTTATATAAGTGTGTATTATTCCTTTTGAATTAGGTTGTGAAGAGGTTGTATTGCCCTAACCTAAGTGTTGAGAATTCTTGGAAGAAGAAGTGTATAGATTGGTGTGAGTTGCTCTTGAGGTAAGTACAAACTTACATAGTTGCATTCATTTACATGATTTTGAGACTTAACACATTTGGTTATAATGTGTTAAGTAATCTACTATATTGTTAATACAATTTGATTAATGTTATGATTTGTATAATGTGAAAGATATGATGATCATTCAAAAGGTATGTGCAATGCAATTGATTATGATGAATACTTTAATGATGAATTGTTTTAATGTGAATTGAGATATGATGAGATGTGATGCCATTGTGGTTGGCTATAATGATTCAAATGAAATAAGTGGGGGATGTTTGCCTAGATGATGATGAATTTAAAATATATGTCCAATGCAATTGGTTATGAATACTCTCTTGATCAGATGTGAAGCCATTGTTGTTGGCTATAATGATGCAAATGAGATTATTGAGGCATGGATGCCTAAATGATGATAAGAAAATGAGAATGAAATTGATAATGAAATAATGAATGAATTGTGTGTCTAATGTATTATTCCATTTTCAGAGTTTTGTTGTTGGTAGCATGCCTAATGGTAACAATCTCTTGAAGCTAGGTTGGATCTAGTCCTTGAAGCCTAGTTGAGATGTTACAACCCTTGAAGCTAGGTTGGGTTTGGTTCTTGAAGCCAAGTTGGGTTGATACTTAGCATGCTTTATTCCCCTTGAAGCTTGGTTGAGCCTAATCCTTGAAGCCTAGTTGGGATAATGATAATGATAAATGTGATAATTGAACCAAAACATTAACTCTGAAAGTGGAATGGCATATTAGTGTCTTTTGGGCCCATGCTTGTCTTTGTTTCAATGTGATTCATGAATGGTGAAACAATTGAATAAAATAATGGAATGTAATGTTATGAAAAATATTAATATATCATTTATAAATATTGTCTTTATTTGTTGAAATGTGTGACATTGGCATTGCATTGAAGCATATTATTATTGTAGTTTGTACCACTAAGCTGTTGGCTTAGCGCGAGTGTGGTTCATCGCGCAGGTTACAGGATAGAGCCAGAGAGTTCATCTAGACCGAGTCGAGTCTAGACTTTGAGGTTTTGAGTGTGGACTTAAAGATCATAGACAAACTGCCAAACATGTATAAACTTTATGTTTTGCAAAATTTATATTTTGATATATATATATAAGTAAATACCGCTACATTTTCCGCTGCATATTGAATGAACTTTTTTATTTATTGTATTTTATGATATAGCTTAAATGTTTAATTTTGCTATTATTATTGTCTAAAGGGATGACTGGTTTGTTTAGTAAACTGTGGCATTCCTATATTCCGTATACGTATATGACCATTGTGGTAGCATGTAGTGTACGTATACGGGGTATAGGGGTGTTACAATTGTTTTGGTATCAGAGCCTAGGTTTGAGATTCTCAACCTAGGTAAATTGTAAGAAAAAGAAAATTTTAATTTTTAAAATGTGGTTTTTAAATAAGATACATGTTTTGGTATTGGCAGTCTCTGATCTTTGATGAGGTATATTCTGCTGTGTTTGCAGATATAGGTAGTGATGGCGTCTCAATCACGTCAGTCCATAGAAGGTAGTGTTGAGAGTGTAGCTCCTGAAGAGGGTAGAGATGGAGCTAGGGTTGAGAGAGTTAGTGAGGCACCTGCTCTTGTGCCAGAGAGATCAGCTGCTGATGAGGTTCTGCTGGTTTGGTTACGGCATGTGGTAGAATTGTTGAGGCAAGCTCCAGTGCAGCCACCACCGCCACCATAGCCACAAGTGCCGGTGAGACATTATGATAAATTGAGAAAATTTGGGGCTGAGAATTTTCTTGGTACTACAGATCCTGCAGTAGCTGAGCAGTGGTTGGATAGAGTGCAGAGGGTATTTATCCAGTTGCAAGCCACTCCTGAAGAGAAATTTGATTATGCTAGATCTTTACTGCAGAAAGATGCTTATGATTGGTGGAAGACGGTTCCTCATGCCATGGATGATCCACCAATGTTGTCTTATAGTGATTTTCTGAGGGAGTTTGAGCAGAAATATACTCCGAGGGAGTATAAGGATGTCAAGAAGATGGAATTTCTGAATTTGAGACAAGATAACCGGACCGTGATAGAGTATGAGGTAGAATTCATCCGGTTGAGTCATTATGCCGGGGGGATTATTGCAGATGAGATTGACCGGTGTAGGAGATTTGAGGAGGGGTTGAGGCCCTCTATTATGTGTATTGTTGTTGGTTCCCGGTACTAAGATTTTTCTCAATTGGTTATAGCAGCCAGAAGTGTTGAGAGAGCACAAGCTTTTGCAGCAGCTGCTACCGAGGAGGAGACCAGAGTTAGGAGATCTCAGTTTGAGGCAGGGTCTTCATCTATTAAGAGAGGTCGAGGAAGTTTTGTTCCGAGAGTCAATAGGAGCCAGAGGCAGTCAGGTAGGTCAGTTCAGTATCAGAGGCAGAGGCCGAGACCTACAGTTTCTGTAGCGAGTGCTCCGACTCCAGTGGTTCAAAGATCTATTCCACTTGTATGTGTTCATTGTGGTAGGACCCATGGGAGTACTTGTTGGAAGACAGGTGGATCGGGAGTATGCTTTAGATGTGGGTCATCAGCTCATTTTATTAAAGATTGCCCTGAGATGTAGGAGGATAGACAGACTGATACTGCAGCTTCTCGACCTAGTTTCAGCAGAGGTGGTCGAGGGGGTAGAGGTGTTAGTAGAGGTGGTCAACTTGGGATCAGTCAAAGAGGAGACTCTATACCTGGAGGCAGTAGGCCAGATGAGGCTAGATCTTCTCAGAGAGTGTATGTGATGCAGAGGCAACCGGATGCTTCAGCAGTTATTGTGGGTACATTTTCTTTATTTGGTATTTCAGTTCTTGCTTTGATTGATCCAGGATCTACTCATTCATACATAAGTGCATCTATCTTGCCTGTGTCTGAATTGCATTCAGAGTCCTTAGGATTTGATGTATTGGTGACAAATACTTTAGGGCATAGTGTGGTTGTTAGCAAGGTGCACCGAGATAGTTCAGTTGTGGTACAAGGTGAAGAGTTTTTGGGTGATTTGATTGAAATGCCTTTTAAGGAATATGATTTGATCTTAGGCATGGATTGGTTGTCTAAGCATGGAGCTGTGGTAGACTGTCAAAAAAAGTTTGTTACTTTGAGAACTGGTGATGGTAAAAGTGTAATGGTATCTAGTGAGCAGAGACAACTTGCATTCTTGTTTGTGTCAGCTTTTGCAGCTAGAAAGTTGATTAGAAAAGGATGTGATGCTTATCTTGCTCATGTTGTGGATACCAGAGTAGTGGATTCTCAACTTGATAGTATACCCACAGTTACAGAATTCCCAGATGTGTTTCTAGAAGAGTTGCAAGGGTTACCCCCTGAGAGGGAGGTTGAGTCTGGTATCGATTTGTTGTCTGGTACTACTCCCATCTCTATTACTCCTTATCGAATGGCACCTGCTAAGTTGAGAGAGTTGAAGGTGCAGTTGCAGGAGTTGTTGGATAAAGGGTTTATTCGCCCTAGTGTTTCTCCATGGGGAGCTCCTGTTTTGTTTGTGAAGAAGAAGGATGGTACTTTGAGGTTGTGCATCGATTATAGGCAATTGAATAAAGTGACTATCAAGAATAAGTATCATTTACCTAGGATTGATGATCTCTTTGATCAATTGAAGGGAGCAGCAGTGTTTTCCAAGATTGATTTGAGATTAGGGTACCATCAATTGAATGTTAGAGCTGAAGATGTTCCTAAGACAACTTTTCACACAAGGTATGGGCATTATGAGTTTTTGGTGATGCCTTTTGGGTTGACGAATGCACCTGCAGCTTTCATAGATTTGATGAATAGGGTGTTTAGGCCCTATCTAGATCAGTTTGTGGTGGTCTTCATTGATGATATTTTGGTGTATTCGCGTAATAAAGAGGAGCATGACAAGCATTTGCGAATTGTATTGCAGATCTTGAGAGAGAAGCAATTGTATGCTAAGTTGTCAAAATGTGAGTTTTGGCTTGATCAAATGACTTTTCTGGGTCATATAGTTTCAGTAGATGGTATAAGAGTTGATCCGAGTAAAGTTGAGGCTATTTTGAATTGGTGTCCACCGAAGTCTGTACTGAAGTTAGAAGTTTTCTGGGTTTGGCAGGCTATTATCGACGTTTTGTGAAGGGTTTTTCTTTGATAGCTACTCCACTCACCAGATTACTTCGAAAGGGAGTTAGATTTGTGTGGACAGATCAGTGTCAAGCTAGCTTTGAGCAGTTGAAAGAGATGTTGACTCAAGCGCCTGTTCTTACTTTGCCTGTGGAAGATAAACCATATGTGATTTACAGTGATGCTTCACATAATGGTTTAGGAATTGTTTTGATGCAAGAGGGTAAAGTTATAGCTTATGCTTCTCGGCAGTTGAAGCCGCATGAGCTTAATTATCCGATGCATGATTTGGAGTTGGCAGCTATAGTGTTTGCTTTGAAGATTTGGCGACACTACTTATATGGGGAGAAGTGTTTTATCTATACAAATCATAAGAGTTTGAAATATTTGGGTGTTCAGAGAGAGTTGAATCTTCGGCAGAGACGGTGGTTAGAGTTGATCAAAGACTATGACTGTTTGATTTATTATCATCCTGGTAAGGCAAATGTTGTTGCTGATGCCTTGAGTCGGAAGTCTTTGGCAGGTTTAACTATTTATTCGCTCTCGTTGCTTGTTGAGTTGAGAGCATTGCATGCTAGTTTTGATCTTTGTAATGATGGTGCGTTGTTGGCTCAGTTGCAATTGAGGCCAATGTTGTTGGATCAGATTAAAGAGGTTCAATTGGCTGATGAGAAAATTCAGAAAATTGTGTCAGATTGCCAAAATGGGGAGAGCCGAGATTTCCATGTGAGAAGTGATGGTAGCCTTTGGTTTAAAAATAGGTTATGTGTTCCTGATGATGCTAGTTTGAGAAAGAGTATTTTAGAGGAAGCACACCAGTCAGTTTTTGCTATGCACCCTGGGAGTACAAAGATGTACCAGGATTTGAAGCAGCATTATTGGTGGCTAGGTATGAAGAGAGACATAGCGGAGTTTGTATCTAGATGTCTCATTTGTCAGAGGGTGAAAGCTGAACATCAAGTTCCAACAGGGTTGCTTCAACCTTTATCAGTGCCTGAATGGAAATGGGAACGTGTGACAATGGATTTTGTGTCTGGTTTGCCATTAACTCAGAAGAAGCATGATGCTATATGGGTGATTGTTGATCGGTTGACAAAGACAGCTCATTTCCTTCCAGTTCGGATGGACTATTCTCTTGAGAAGTTGGCTGAGCTGTATATCAGTGAGATAGTGAAGTTGCATGGAGTCCCAATTTCTTTAGTGTCTGATCGAGATTCTCGGTTTACTTCAAGGTTTTGGAAGAGTTTGCATAGTGCTTTGGGTTCTCGATTGCACTTTAGCACTGCTTTTCATCCGCAGACAGATGGGCAATCAGAGAGAGTGATATAGATTATTGAGGATATGTTGAGAAGCTGTGTCATAGATTTCTCTGGAAGTTGAGACAGATTTTTGCCACTTGTGGAATTTGCTTACAATAACAGTCATCAATCCAGTATTGGAATGGCACCATTTGAGGCTTTGTATGGTAGAAGATGCAGAACGCCTCTGTGTCGGAATGAAGTTGGAGAAGGCAGTTTGGTTGGTCCTGATTTGATTAAAGAAACGGAAGAGAAAGTGAAGATAATTCGGGATCGATTGAAAGCAGCCTCAGATCGGCAGAAATCTTATTCAGATTTGAAGAGGAGAGACATAGAGTTTGATGTTGGAGATAAAGTTTTTCTGAAAGTATCTCCTTGGAAAAAGATTTTGAGATTTGGTAACAAAGGAAAGTTAAGTCCTCGTTTTATTGGACCTTATGAGGTATTGGAGAGAGTTGGACCAGTTGCTTATCGACTTGCTTTGCCGTCTGAGTTGGATAGAATTCATAATGTCTTCCATGTTTCTATGCTGTAGAAGTACAGATCAGATCCATCTCATGTTTTACCAGTTAAATCTATTGAGGTGAGTTCGGATCTGACATTTGAAGAAGAACCAGTTGCTATTTTGGCACATGAAGTGAAAGAGTTGAGAAATAAGAAAGTGCCACTTGTAAAGATTCTTTGGAAGAATCATGCAAAGGAAGAGGCAACTTGGGAGAGTGAGCAAACGATGCGAGATCAATATCCTCAGTTGTTTCAAACTTGATATCAGGTAATTTTGAGGATGAAATTTCTTTTTAGAGGGGGAGAATTGTAATATCCCAGAGTATACCCTAAAAGTTTTGGTATTATTGTTGTATTTGTATTTAAAGTATATGTTTTATGGAAAGAGAAAGGAAGTAAAGAGAGAGTGTATATGTTGTATATATGGTGATATATACAACATATACAAGTCAAAATGTGGAAGTCAAAAGATGATGATTTAATGATTTTAAATTAATTAATTAATTAAATGGGAAATTAAGTGAGTGGAAGAGGATATTTTGAATTATTTTAATATTATTATTGCTTGGTGGAGGTTTATAGGGAAGAGTTGACTTGTTTTCTTTGCCATTCATTTTGTTCTTTGGTTTCTTTTCTCTTTGGGTTGGCCGGCCATCAAAGAAGCAAGAGAGAAAGAGAGTTTTGTTTTTTCTAAGATCAAATTGAAGAAGATTTCTAGTGATCAAGTTGGAAATTTGAGAAGTTTCATTAACTTTGGTAAGTTCCTTCTTGATTCTCTTGTTTTATTTTAAGTTGTGTTTGAGTTTGGTGTTGGATTATTAAGAGCATGAATATGTTTGATTGTGGTGTGTTTGAGAGTGTTGGGTTTAATTGATTGTGGTTTTGAAATTGAATTGAGGAGAAGGAATTAGGTTTGGTGTTGGAAGAGTAAGAGTTGTATATTGGTAATTGATGTATGTTGTGAGTTTGATTAATTCTTTATCTTAGATTTTCAAGTTATTTGTGTTTAATGAAGTTTAAAGCATAGAATACATGAGTTTGGTCTGAAACAGAAGCATCTTGGATGCCACGACCGTGGGGGTGTTGGGCAGATTGGACAGTTTCGTTTGCTAACCCACGACCGTGGGGGGTTGTGAGGCCACGACCGTGGGGTTATGAGGCCACGATCGTGGGCCCTAGTTAGTGGTTTTGGTTTGTAATTTGTGATCCATGGGTCTAGTATGAGGCTAATAGGTGAATAATTATATTGGAATTCATGTGTATCCTTATATAAGTGTGTATTATTCCTTTTGAATTAGGTTGTGAAGAGGTTGTATTGCCCTAACCTAAGTGTTGAGAATTCTTGGAAGAAGAAGTGTATAGATTGGTGTGAGTTGCTCTTGAGGTAAGTACAAACTTACATGGTTGCATTCATTTACATGATTTTGAGACTTAACACATTTGGTTATAATGTGTTAAGTAATCTACTATATTGTTAATACAATTTGATTAATGTTATGATTTGCATAATGTGAAAGATATGATGATCATTCAAAAGGTATGTGCAATGCAATTGATTATGATGAATACTTTAATGATGAATTGTTTTAATGTGAATTGAGATATGATGAGATGTGATGTCATTGTGGTTGGCTATAATGATTCAAATGAAATAAGCGGGGCATGTTTGCCTAGATGATGATGAATTTAAAATATATGCCCAATGCAATTGGTTATGAATACTCTCTTGATGAGATGTGAAGCCATTGTTGTTGGCTATAATGATGCAAATGAGATGATTGAGGCATGGATGCCTAAATGATGATAAGAAAATGAGAATGAAATTGATAATGAAATAATGAATGAATTGTGTGTCTAATGTATTATTCCATTTTCAGAGTTTTGTTGTTGGTGGCATGCCTAATGGTAACAATCTCTTGAAGCTAGGTTGGATCTAGTCCTTGAAGCCTAGTTGAGATGTTACAACCCTTGAAGCTAGGTTGGGTTTGGTTCTTGAAGCCAAGTTGGGTTGATACTTAGCATGCTTTTTTCCCCTTGAAGCTTGGTTGAGTCTAATCCTTGAAGCCTAGTTGGGATAATGATAATGATAAATGTGATAATTGAACTAAAACATTAACTCCGAAAGTGGAATGACATATTAGTGTCTTTTGGGCCCATGCTTGTCTTTGTTTCAATGTGATTCATGAATGGTGAAACAATTGAATAAAATAATGGAATGTAATATAATGTTATGAAAAATATTAATATATCATTTATAAATATTGTCGTTATTTGTTGAAATGTGTGACATTGGCATTGCATTGAAGCATATTATTATTGTAGTTTGTACCACTAAGCCGTTGGCTTAGCGCAAGTGTGGTTCATCGCGTAGGTGACAGGGTAGAGCTAGAGAGTTCATCTAGACCGAGTCGAGTCTAGAATTTGAGGTTTTGAGTGTGGACTTAAAGATCAGAGACAAACTGCCAAACATGTATAAACTTTATGTTTTGTAAAATTTATATTTTGATATATATATATATATATATAAGTAAATACCGCTACATTTTCCGCTGCATATTGAATGAACATTTTTATTTATTGTGTTTTATGATATAGCTTAAATGTTTAAGTTTGCTATTATTATTGTATAAAGGGATTACTGGTTTGTTTAGTAAACTGTGGCATTTCTATATTCCGTATACGTATATTACCATTGTGGTAGCATGTAGTGTGCGTATACGGGATATAGGGATGTTACATAAACAATATCAACATGATGAATTTGACGCCCACGACAGCGATGAATCAGATGGTGGAGGAGGATGTGGTACTGAAAATGGAGGAGGAGGCGGTGACGGTGTTGCAAAAGAAAATGGAAATGGAGGGAGGAAAAACCATAAAATTAAAAATAAAAAAATAAGATAAAACATAAAAATGAAAAAATAATAGCAATAAAAATGAAAAAAAAAGGTTAAAAACTAGTAAATTATGTAATTTCCTCAAAATCTAAATCTTTTTGAACTAAATATTTAAGAAATAAGATTAAAAAATTAATTTTTTGAACTAAATAATTAAATTAAAAATTGCGCCAAGAAATTTAGATCTTATTAAAAAATGCCTTATAAATCTGTGAGCAGACTTTTATATATTATATATATTTAAAAGAAACTAATCTAAACTTGAAAAATTGTGCCTCTGATCAATATGTGGTTCTGTCTCTAATTGAACACTTTTTTTGACATGGACATACGTCCAAAACATATAAGACCTATCTCATTTTTTATTTTTTTTTTATTTTTCAGAAATGAGAATGACTCAAACAAGATAGATGTGAACATATTTTAGAACACTTTAATACATTTTAAGATAAAATTTTCACATGACTTCATTTACATGATATATTAATACAATGAATTAGTACTAAATGATTGTGATAAATCTTGATTATAAAATTTCTTCTTCTCAAAAAAATGTTATTTTTTTATTTGTATAAATCATATTTTATAAATAAATAAACTAATATGTATTTATTTTGAATATATACACACAAACGTATTTCACTCTTGTCATATCCTTATTTTTTAAGAATTGTCCCATCAACGTATCTTTATTGTATCATGTCCATATCTGTGCTTTAGAGAAATTCCGCAAGCAGCCTTTGTGTTTCTACAATGGCTACTACAACTAACCATGGCCACACTAATTTGGAGCTAGAATCGGACTAATTAAAATTAGAACTAGCCAAATCAATACTTAAACTATAACATATGATTTGGTTCCTGTTCTTAATTTTAATATACTGTAGAACCATTCATTTCGAATCAAAATCGAAATTGACAGTTCAAACCAGAACCGGTTTGAACCATACCATAGCAGTAAACCATGTGCATGGATTGCTACCAGGTTATGCAATGTTACATGGCCGTTTCAATTTTTTAAAATTTTTTAATTTATTTTTCATGTGATATTTTATTTATTTTTTGTTTATATTTATTATATATATAATTTATTTTCAATTTCTATCTATATTTCTAGAAAATAAATTTCTATAATATGGTTATTGAATTTAATGTAGGAGTTTATTATAATATAACTATTTATTATATATACTTCTATTTCTACTGTGCGTGCATAAGAAAATAAAAAATTTATTTAGCATAGACTCCCTCCTTTCCAAAATATTTGCATGTTATTCTGTTTTTTGAATGTCCCAAAATATTTGCAAGGTTTAGATATTCCAATACTTAAGTAGTATTATTTTCCTATAATAACCTTTATAATTGAGTTATGTTTCCAAGTTGGGTTAAAACATTAAATGAAGGATTTTTGTTAATGTCTTAATGTGTTAAAGGGTAAAAAAGGATAAAATAATTTTTGTTGACCAATTCTTAATATGAGTGTTTTTGTCAAACCATATAAATATTTTGGGACTGAGGGAGTAATATTTTTTATATTTTTACTTCTATTTTGTTTATATTGCATTTTATTTTTGTTCATTTCTAATACATTTGTACATTTTTTTTCCAATCAATCAAAACTTTTGTATTTTATTTTTTTAATTCAATAATTTCTCCTATAAATATATACTCTTATGTCAATTCCTTTTCACACAAATTTATCGTTATTTTTCCTACACTTTACTCTTTAATATTTTCTATAAGTTTACTCTTCAATATTTTATACAATCTACATTTTCCAATATTGGATTTAAAACTAAAATTAAAATTTTTATTTTTTACTAATATTAACTTCAAATATTTTTAAGGCTTTAATTAAAATTATAGGTAAATCAACTCTCAAATTTTGAATTACCACCAAATGGCCTTTCAACCATCCCAAACCATCCTTAAACTGTCCCCTCAAACCGTTTGAAATTGTCCCATCAAATGGTTCCCTAGGCCACCCTTGAACCATTTAAATTGAAACCGAAGATTTTGAAATCGTTTTAAAATAACCCTATAAATAATTTAGTTTAGGAAGTCTTGAACCACGGCCACCAGTGGCGTAGCTAGGCCTGGGCACGCCCGGGCAGCCGCCCAGGCCTGGCTGAGGAAAATTTTAAATACTATATTTTTGAAAAACTTAATTTTTTTGGCTTAACAATCAAGTATGATATTTTTAAAATTTTCATAATGCAATATGTATATTAAAAATTTATTATGGGAAATAGATTGGTTGATTATTTATTTTTCAAAATAGTAAATTATGTATTTGTTTAATAATAGTCAACAACATAACTGTATTATTCTAAAATTTTTCATAAATGCAATACGTATTTTAAAACTAGCATGGAAATAAAATTACATTATTAATTGGTTTTCAAAATATTATTATGCATTTTTTAATAACTGTCAATAAAATAAATATTATATATTAAAAATTTTCATAATACAATAAAGGATAAGCTTTAAATTTTATCTTTCTAAAGTTTTTAAGAGCAGGATGTTAATTTGGAACACTCACTTGATTTGCATATTTTCCAACTAAAATTGCAGCCCTCTTAGTGAAATCTCAAGCTCATGTCAAGCTCCACTTAAATCTCTTTTTCTCCATTCTCTTTTGGTCCCTCCATGTTTCTATTTTTATGTTTTCCCTTTTCAATAACAGATGGGAATGGAAAAGAATATGGAAGTGTTAATTATTTAGTTCCCTTTTGGAACTGTCATAAATATAGCTCTAGTAGCATATTCACCCTCTCGGTTCTGGCACATTATGTTGATTCGAACCCTAGGACCGTCACACTCCAAATTTAGGGTGTGACAGGTTGGCATGAGTAGTTAGATATGGCAAAAGTTTACTTGGACAAAGTCACTTGGAAAATGAAAAAGTGGCAAACAAGAAGTGGTGGCCGTTAGAGTTCCAAGTTGGCAACCTTGTTATGGTGAAGATGCCCCCACACTAATTCAAAGCTTATCAGCAAGTTCATAAAGGCTTAGTGCAAAAGGTATGAAGGACCCTTTTTATCCTTGGTATGGTTGGCAAGGTATCTTATAGGGTGTAATTACCTTCATAACTAAAATACACCCAGTTTTCATGTGCGCATGTTGAAGCCACACCATGAAGACAAGGAAGACACTACTAGAGGGGAGTTGTATGGAGCACCACCTATGATGATTACCTCCTTTAAGCGTGAAGTAAAGGAAATAATGAAGAATGAGTTATTCAGGCAATGAGGAGTCTCCAACCACAAGGAATTTCTAGTAAGGTGGAATGGCTTGCTAGACACAAAGGCGAGTTGGGAAAAAAAAAAGGCAAATCAATGGCAGTTCAAGGAGTTAGTGGATGAGTATAAGGCCAAGTGCATTTAACAAGGGTGTCAACAGGGAGGTGAACAATATAGGGAAAGTAATTGCCATGATGTTGGACACGTTGAAAGCATGGCAATATGCAAAAAGTTTAAATCAAAGACACTCAAATGCAGCGGTTACAATAAATGATACTAATAGATGGAGAAAGTCGATGCATGGAAGCAGTAATTGTATTATATATATATATATAAATTAGTATTTCTAGACTAAGTTTCAATTTTATCTTCGTGTTTCTAGAATATATTTGAATTTTATTGCCGCATTAATATTAGTTTTCACTGCCGTTTGACTTTTTATGGCCGTTGACTTTTCATCCGCCTGTTGATCTTGCCCGGGCGCCGACAACTTGCTGGCTACGCCACTGACGGCCACCCCTATCTACAACAACTGCAACCCTCTACTCACAAGCTGAAAAAAAAATGAAATAAAAGCACCCTCTAATCACATGCTAAAAAAACCTGATACAAAAGTAGAACCATTAGCAGAAAAACTCAATTCACAATCTTACTCTTTCTCATCCATTGACTTATTGAAATATATCCTTCAGTAAACTAAGCCCGTATGCTCCAATGATTTTTGAGGAAATTATGGAGGTTACCTCTTTTGTCTTTTCTTTTTTCAAAAACACAGCCCGACAACTTTTTTTTAAAACCATAAGCATATTTTTTTTAATTTACTTTTTAAATAGTTGAATTTTTATTTTTTTATTTTTTTCATATATACAACATGTACATAATATATATAAAAATATATATACAACAAATAATAACATATATATATAGCATGTACTAAACATCCACTGAACAACTACCAAACATCTATCAGATATTTATCAAACATGTAGTAAACATTTACTAAACATCTACATAATATTTTTAATATTTTTTTAACTTTAATTTTTTTAATTTTATAATCATACAATATACACACAATACTTACATAAAATATATACAAACATACACATAACATCTACATAACGAAATTAATATTTTTTAAAACTTTTGTTTATATGTAAAATTTGTTTAAAAATTAATTTAATTATTTTTGTTTATTTATTTTTATAAATTTTGCCTTTGTTTTAAAGTTTTTGTGAGTGTTATTTTTTTATTTAAAATTAAAATCTTTTCTTTATAAAATTAATAAATTTTATATGCTGAAAAATAATTTAAAATCTTATTTTTTATTATTTTATTATAATATTTTTTGTATGTATATGTGTATGTATATTAAATCCTCCTCAAATGCCATGTCCACAAATATTATAAAATCAGAGTTTGATGTTTAAAAACCCTCAACTCATATTATTTCTTCAAATTTTTAATTTAAAGGATATTCAAAATGGTTTACAAAAACTTTTAGGGATACAGAATATATAATTGAAGATGGATTTATGCATCAAAATTTATAGATATTATTAAGTCTGTATATCCAAAAAAATTAATTTTTTAGACCTGTTGATTCATTAAAAACTCAAGAATATTATCTGGCTATCCTTGAAGACATTGGTTCTATAAAATTAAAGCATAATTATGACCCTAAAATAAAACCATTATATCTCACTCTTCCATCCAAATTAAAAAAAGTTATCTATTCTTTTAAATGGGGAAAACCTTTGCAAACCCCTATGCAAGTTAAAGTCAACTTCCTGACTTACAAAATAATTTGCCCTTCATATAACTATTGGGATTATGTAGATGTCTGGACCAAAGCTCTCCTTTTTTAGAACTCCACAAATACTCATTCTTGGTCATTGTATTTTGATACTAACATCAAGACTGACAAAATTCCTATATGGTTTATTGAATGGTGGTTTTATTTTGGTAATAATGAAAGAACTTTATCACGTGAAACTCTTTTAGCATATCAATATTTTAAAACTCATGCCCATCCTTTTTCTTATGAAAAATAATTTCCTTCTCTTCAAATATTTTATATGAAATTCTTTATACCATTGATATTTCAATGGTACTTTGAACTAGCTTATCAGTCAGGTATCAATATATGAGTAGTATCCATAATATATAAAGTCAAGTGGCAGAATGCCTTCAGAAATTTAAGATATCTGTTAAAAAATGGTATTATGAACAAGAGTATGACACAGTTGATCCAAAATAAGTCATTACTTTTAGAGCTCAAAAGGCCCAACCTTTCAGGTTTCTAAATCAGGACAACAAAAGGTTAAAAGACATAGAGAATCTAATTTTGTTAAAGTAATTAAAGATAAACTTAGTAAAATTGAAACAACTTCCGGATCGAAAAAAGTAGTTCAAGATATACCACAATATAAAATAATTAGTATAGTCACTCAAGATCAAGATTCAGAATCAGGAGAAAATTTTAGCTATGAAACTGAAGACCTTGAATCCTTTAATAAAACAGTAAATTCTAAAATAAACTGTATAGTTCATGATCAACCTGTAGTACCTAGGATTTCTGCACCAGATTTAGGTATTATGGAAAGACTCAATGTATTATCACAATATAAATATAATACTTCTTCGGTATATGAATGTAATATAGACAACCTATCATAATATAATATCCTTAGTCTTCTACAGTAGATGACTATGGCTACTAATGCTTATAGAACCAAAACTGATACATTTGATATAACTATATAACATAATTAATTATAGCTGGCTTCACAAGCCAATTAAAAAGTTGGTGGGATAATCATCTCACTGATAAATAACATTTAAAAATTTTAAATGCAATTAAAACTTATGAGGATGAAACACCTATTTTAAATGAATATGGTGATACTATTCAGGATGCTGTGGCAATACTTATGCTGATTATATCACTTCATTTTATAGGAGATCCATACAACTCATTTGAAAGATAAAAATGTTGAATTACTAAATAACCTCATGTGTAAAAAACTTAGTAATTTTCAGTTTTATAAAACTACATTTTTAACTAGAATAATGCTAAAAGAAGATTATAACCAGACTTTCTGGAAGAATTTTTTTTTTGTAGGATTACCTTTCTTCTTAAGAGAAAGATTTAGAGATCAGATTAAATAAAAATATGGAAATACAATTCCTTATAACATTTTGACTTATGGTCTACTGATCAGTATAGTTCAAAAGGAATTATTAAAACTTTGTCAAGACATAAAATTACAAAAATCTTTAAAATTCGAAATAAGAAAAACTAAACAAGAATTAGGATCATTCTGTAAGTAATTTGATTATAGTATATCCCAAGATTATAAAGGTTGTCAAGGACAGTGTTCTAAACCCTAAAAAATCTTATAAAAAACCTTATAAAAAGAATTATAAAAGAAAATTTAATAAAAAGGAATATTATAAAAAACCTAAGTATAAAAAATATAGAAAACCTAATAAAAATTTCTTTAAAAAAAATATAACATATAAAGATTTAGAATGTTATAATTGTAGTAAAAAAAGGACACATGTCTAGATTCTTTAAATTTAATAAAAAAAAAACTTCAGGAATTAAAACTTGAAAAGCCTATATTAAATAAAATATATGAATTATATTTAGATTTAGAATCTAAAGAATATTCAGAATCCGAAGAATTGATAATCTTTCTCTAATATTTTTTCAAAATTTTTTAAGTATTAAACTAGATTTTATACAATTTAAATCTGCTCCAGTATCAAATGAAACTATAGTGTCTATAATATAATTTTCTTCTATTTTTAATATTATTGATACTAAATATTTTTTAGATGTTATTTCATGTAACATAAATATAAATTTTTTGGTATATTATCTTTATTTATTATACTAACTTCATTGTTTTTATTTTCTTCTTCTTCAGAAGAACTTTCAGAAGAAATAGATTCTATATTACTATCTAAAAACGTCTTTATTATTTCTGAATCATTTTGCTGCTTTTCTTTTAATTCTATTTTAATTTCTTTAATTCCTTTTTGTAAATCATTTATTATAAGCTTACTCTTTATTTGTTTATTTTTATTTAATATTATTGTTAAATCATATGTTTGTTTACTGGTACTAGGCAATACTGAAGAAATTTTAGGTTTATCATTTGTTTCACTAAAATTATCTAATGATTTATTTATGAATTTTTCTTGTGTTTTAGGATCACTTAATGCTACATAAATTGATCCTTCTATCATTTTATAATCATGGATTTTAATTTCTAATATTACATTTTTTTAATATATTTGGATCACTAGTGATACAGTGATATCAGGATATACATCAAAGTTAATAGGTCCTTGACTCAAACTAGTCTCTACAAATTCTAAGAGAGACTCTAAACATCATCAATATAAACTATATAAAATTTTATATAAGGATTAAAAATATCATTCATTACTCTCTGAAATTCAGAAGATACATTTTTTAAACCAAAATGCATTTCATCCCATTTGTACTGGCTAAATAGAACAGTGAATATTGTTTTATATTTGTCTTTAGAATTAATTTGAATTTGCCAAAATCCAAATTTCATATCAAATTTACTAAATATATTTACTTCATATAATATATTTAATAAGTCTTTTTTATTTGTAATAGAGTATCTAATCCATTTTAAGAGTGTGTTCTTTAACTTTTGATTCATTCTAATCCTAGGTAGCAGAAGTATAAAAAGAAGATTTTAATATACATACACACATATATATTCATACATACATATATATTATTTCCATTAATTAAGACACAAATAATATAATATTTGTATTTTATTACCTTAATTCATTTTCATATAAATTGATTATCATAAAATTAATTAATATATTTTTTATATAAATTAATTAAATAAATATAACAATTGAATAATTAATATTAATTTAAAATAAATTTACTTATATATTACATATAACTACATATAGATATATATATATATATAACATATATATTTAGTTATATGTAACTACATATAACATATGCTACATATTAATTAATTTATTATCTCAATTCATTTTTATATAAATTAATTATCATAAATTAATTAACTTATTTTATACAAATTAATTAAATAAATATGACATATATGTTATTATATATGACATATACCAACATATAACTAAATATATAATAGTTTTATACTCTTATTCTTTTAAAATTTAACACATATATTTTATTATATGTAAAATATACAGATATATAACTAAATATATATAATATTTATACTCTTATTCTTTTAAAATTTAATACGTGTATTTTATTATATGTAGTATATACCAACATATAACTAAATATATAATAATTTTATACTCTTATTATTTTGAAATTTAACACTATAAATTGTTACATATCACATATATCGACATATAACTAAACATATATTACTTTTATACTTTTATTCTTTTAAAATTTAATACATATATATTATATGTAATATATATCGATATATAACTAAACATATATCACTTTATATTTTTATTCTTTTAAAATTCAACAAGTATACATATTAGTATATGAAACATATACCGACATATATAACTAAACATATTTCATTTTTATATTTTTATTATTTTAAAATTTAACACGTATATATTCTTATATATACTATATATTGATATATAACGAAAATATATATCACTTTTATATTTTTATTCTTTTAAAATTTAACACGTATATGTTGTTATATGTAACATATACCGAGATATAACTAAATCTATATCATTTTTGTACTCTTATTTTTTAAAAAATATTTTAATAAGTATATGTTGTTATATGTAAGATATACCGACATATAATTAAACATATATTACTTTTTTACTCTTATTGCAGCCAAGCTCCCTTTGCCTTTGCACTTGAGGGCTAATCTCTGTCCAACCCGAGAAAATCGATGGAATGAACGAAATACGAACAGTTAACATAATATATTCATAGATCTTAGGTTGTAACTTAGGAGTTCGAGTAATGATATCTCCCAGTTGGCTTGCTAGATTGATTGACTAGTTTGAGGACGGTGATTGTCTGTTCTGCATGACTTTGGAACATTATAACTAAGGAGTATATTTCAAGGTCCCTTGACTTGCTAAACGGTCTGCCTTCTACTAATGCTTTGAACTCATGGTTTTCAAAAACCTCGCTTTCTAAGAAGCTACTTTAGAGTTACTCATCAGTCAATCTGAAAAAGGCAGGCCCAAGCGCAGCAATGGCACCTGGTGATTCTTCATTGGTTGAATCCTTCCTAATCAAACTCTCCTAGAGGTGTTCATTTGGCCCAGTAACCCGACAAACCCGACCCCACCCAACGTGTTCGGGTCGAGTTAGGCTAGCCCAAAATAGAAATAAGGTTGGGTCTGGGGCAACAAAGTCAGGCCCGATGTTCGAGTCTAGTCTGGCTTTGGGAAATGAGTAAATTTTTGGGTAAACCCGACCCGACCCGAACGCTTTAACAAACTAATATATTTTTAAAAAATATTACACACTTTCTCTGTACCATATCAGTTACTAGTATTACATTTTCATTACTCAACAACGTCACCCCCTCACCCTATCAGTGATTCAGTGTCTTCTCTCTCGTTGGACGGCGCCGTTCTTTGCAACTCACGCTAGACGACCGACGCACCTCTCCACACCCCACAGCTCGACGTCGACGACTCACTCTAGACGATCGGTTGATCACTCCAGCATTGACGATCGCTCCTGGATAACGCTCGTTCGGCCAGCCTCACTCCATATCGAAGATCGCTCGGCTCGCTCCTGCTCGATGCTAGCTTGGTCAGCCTCACTCCAGCTCGACGACTGGCCTCGAAGTCGACGCACCTCTCCATGCCCTGTCGCCCCACATATCAAAGCCTCACTCTAGCTTGACGCTCGGCCTCGACACCTCGGTGGGTCACTCCTGCTCGAAGGTGGCTCGGCCTCACTCCTGCTCGGCGCTCGCTCGGCCGGCTGTGCTCCAGTTCGAAGTCCGGTGATCTGTTTTAGGTAAGTTTTTTTTAATTTCTTTTATTTTCTTGCAATGTTTGGTACGATTTGTTATTGAGAAATCATATTACATGAATATATTTGATGTTTTTAATTGTTTTAAATGTGGTATTGATATTAGATATGATGGAAATTGTTTTAATGGGTTTGAATTGGCTTAATGGAAATTCTATTAATCAAATGTGCTTACTATCTTCAAGTAAATTGCTATAAATTCTATTTTTATTTTAAATGCATTGATTTATTGATTTATGTAATAAAATATTTAAAAAAATAAAAATAAAACAAAACCCATTGCCCCGACCCGGCAGCCCGGCGACCAGGCCGAACCCGAGCTGGCCCGGCCCGACTGGGCCTAGGGTTAGACAACGGGCTGATTTTTTCAGCCCTAAGATAAGTCAGGCCGAGATGAAACCCGACCCGTGAACACCCCTAAACTCTCCTCTTTCTTATTTATTCTTCCTATTATCGCTTCCTAAATCGGCTTTGGTTTTTTTTTTAATTTTAATAAATATATATTGTTATATAATATATACCGACATATAACTAAACATATGTATTATTATACTTTTAAACTTTAACAAGTACATGTTATATGTAACATATTAATTAAATAAAAAAAGTTAAAATGAAAAAAATTAATAGTAATAAAATTAAAAATAAAAGTTATAATATAGTATAATTTCTTTTATTTTTTTATTATTCATATCATTCTCAAATCCGTTTAACACTATCCGTTTACTATTATAACTGTTCAATTATCCATTTAAGTATAACAATTTAAAAATATTATAGAATTTAAATTATAAAATTATACTTTTTTTTCAATTAAATAATTATACATAAAATTTATTACTAACACAATTTTATTAAAATAATTTCACTCCACATAATTTCATAATTAAACAAATTACAATAAATACATAATTAAATTTTAATAAAATTCAACTAATTTCTTTAATCATATTCAATAATGGATACCCAGAATACGTCTGTATCTACCCAAATTTATTTATAAACTATTCATATCCAATATAGACGGATGAAAATAAATCAAACACCCAAACCGATCCGTTGTCATCCCCACTGAACATGACTCATCAGCTGTATGGAATAACACCCTTCTTTCTCCATTGTAGTTAGGGATATGCCAATTCGACAACCATTAATCAATCAAAAAAATCTATTTTTAAACATTAACCATTATGAATTAATTCGGTCAAATTCATTATATTTTATTAGTTTCAATAGTATTTATCAATAAATATACAAATCGAAACCAACCAACTCAATCAGTTTAAACATACATAGTCAATCGAGTTACATTCGGATTTTGATAATTTTACTCATCCCTAATTATAGTCGTTTGATGCAAGACTTATATAACACTAGTATCTCAGTCCAAAACATAGGTACTTTTGGTCCCTCATCCTTCACGAATATGCAAGCAATAATACAAAGGGCATTAGAAGACATGAAATAACTCGACCTTTAAGCTTCAAAGATCTTTAACACAAGCAATGCAAATAACATTATTGAACTCGAACGAAAATGATCCTCAGAATAATCTAATACATCTAGATTATTACCTGGCATAAAAATCCTAGTTGACATTAAAATTCCTTTGTGCAAAGGCCTTATGTGAAGAATGGAGTTCGCCAGATCCCCACATTTTAGGGGGATTCGCACCCAAAGGATGCCACCCAGAGGGAAACAAAAAAAAAGGAGGTTAAATCACCATTGTATCTCGCAAATAGTTAAAATTTGTATTTGTGCCTTGGTCTTGACAGATCTATTTCTTCCTCGAGGCAAATGTTTCAGCGACAAGAAGGGGAAAAGCAATGGTTGCATCACAATGGACCTGGTTGCCATTTTAATAGGAAGAATAAGTAAACTCATTGTACTTGTAATTAATTAAGTAAAACATATTCAATCATTAGATACAAGAACTTGAACAAAAAGCCCAAACTCAATGCATGGAACAATAGCATAGAGATGTGACGCTTGTGGTTAGCATTGTAACATTCAACGAAAGTGTAAAATAAATAACACGAAGAGAAAAGAATCGAGCAATTTTTTTTTTAAAAAAAAAAGGAACAAATAATCATACTTTGACAGTTTTAGCAGATCCTCAAATTTTTCCCCATGATACCGCCTCATCAGGACGAGCTCCAGAATCACTCCCATCAAATTCTTGTGCGGTGTTAATGAAAACAGCATAATCCGAACCATTGCGCATCATATTGGCATTGCATATGTGATGCTTAGGAAGCCCCCCTCCAAGAACGATGATTCCAGTCTTCCGAGGACTTGCATGGACATCTTCACCATTCATGGCTCTAATGTCTGAACCAAAAGGCATAAGGTCATTATATTACATATTACGAATTATCATGACAAAATAGCTCTCAAGAGGGAAACTTTACCTTGGACAATGTCAATAATTAGACATGGATTGCGAAAGGAATGAAAGTACAACATGTCCCCCAGTGAACCATCTGTTAAACCTGGACAGAATACAGGGATGTTGTTCTGCAAATTATCAAAAGGAACATCAACAACATTGAAATACTAAAATTATAACAATGATGACAAGGACAAAAGGCATCATCCAGTTATATTATGTGGTTGCTCGGCCTAGCCACCCTAATTTTCATCTGCTGGAACTACCCAATTCAATCTTTGACCAGATATGATGCAATAAACAGGGCTTAAACGTTATTACACAGATTCTATTGTTTAAGGATTCTTATTCATGATTAGTACCAACAATCTAAGGTCTGGTGAAACAAACTCATGAGATAATCTTATTCTTCAGCAGCTTTGCATAAGTGAGCTTCTCACAGGCCTCAAAACCAACAATTTGGTTGCAATACCAAGAAGTTCACCATTGCACTAAACAATGACCTTAAAATGGTATGGCAACCCTGTTAATATTGCACCTAAAGGTTATGACATCTGAATTAATTAACCCTAAATCCAAGCATCTAGTATATGGACAAAGCATGTGCTTTTTGCCTGCAAAATATCTAGTCCAAAATTTCTGCCCTAAATTTGTAAGTTTAAAATACTAAAGGGATGTTTAGTTGTAGAAAATAACCCTTGTTTTCCAGAAAATTTTCTAAAAGAAAAATGAAAAATATAGTTTATTATTTAGTTAAAAATATTTTCCATTTGGAAAATTAGATAATAATTTTCTATATTTATTAGCTAATAGTTGAGTTTTACAAAACTATTTTTAGTTGTTTTCTAAATGGAAAATACAAGAATCTAAAAAAATCAGCATCTGTTTTCCAATTAAATTCAAACTGTTTTTTATTTTTATTTTTTTATATTTCAATTCTTCCTACTTTGTAATAATTTCTTTTTTATTTGAATTCATATACTTTATACTTTGAAATTTGAAAATACTTTAAGGTTGATTTTAAACTAATATAAAAAAAATTATTTTACTTAAAAATATTATTTAATTATGATTTTATTTTTAAATTGAAAAATATATGTTTATAAATATTAATGAAATTATTTATTTAATTATATTTTTTATATAAAAGTATTTAAAAAAGAAAGTTATTTAAATATTATACAAAGAATGAAAAATAGCTGTTGGAAAACAAGATTAACTAAACATGTTTTCCATATTTTCAATTTTGTATTTGGAAAATAATAAAAAAAATGAAAATTTGGAAAATCAAGAAACAAAAAAGAAAATTGGAAAATGAAAATGAAAATAGAAAATAGAAAATAGAAAATATTTTCCACAATTAAACTGTCCTTAAAGTTCTATTACTTAATTATTTAGCAGGCCATAAGAATTAAGAAATAGAGTGATGAGAGAAAAGAAGCAGAAACAGAGCAGAGAAAGAGAAACAGAATAGGGAATAAAAGAGAGAATTGAAAGGAGAATAGAATACTTTTTCACAATATCCTCACATTACAATAACCGTAGCATATGTACTAACAACAACAAAAATATGCTATGTCATACTCTTGGTAATTGAACATAATTAACAGCCTCTAACAAAGTTATTCCCATAGCTATCAGGGACAGCTAGTATTCCCTTTTGTCCTATTGCTTAACTACTTATCACCCTACTTATCATATATTCCTCTTGTTTTTCCTCTCATATCTAACATTATTCTAGAGTATTTGTCCAGCAGATTTAGATTCTCCATCTTGCCTACAAACTATAATGTGATAAGAAGATTTTGTTATTAAATTTCAATATGTAAATTTCCTATATAATAGCAAAGCATAATCTAGACGCTCAAGATAACCACATATTGTACATTTTTTTTTCTTGAAAAAGGAAGAGTTCAATCAAGGCTTCACAAATGTATGCCAAACAAATTGTATAACCACTCAACCACCATTGTTTATGACACCAAGATGGCATGAGGAACAGAAGTAAATAATTGTAAGCTGAAAAACTGTTAAAATGAGAAACAATTAAATGAAAAGATTATGAAAAAAGCTTCATTGAAATGATTTTTTTTTTGAGACGGAAATGAAAATTTTAAGAAACTTAGAAGTAAAAAAAGAGGTAAGGAAGAAGCTCAAGGTAGATTTTTTTGACACTTACCTTGTATGCCCAATAAAGGTATCAACTCTCATTATTTATTTCTTTCCCCAAACGCGCAATTACTTTAGATGGTGCCCATAAAACATTCTGTTAAACACCAAGGAAAATGTGAGAAAGATAGACTAAGTTTATTTTATGCAGAGTCAATAAATAAAAGAAATGAAAATGGGATTCAAAATGAACATTGCACCTGGTATTAAGGGAATAGGTGTTGAGCAATGAAGGTAAGAAGACAATGTGCATAGAGAGAGTTCCTCCCTCCCACTCTCTCACACATGTCATGTGTGCACATACGCATAGAGATGCCTCAAACACAATCAAGAAATACAAACAATATAAAAAACTCAAGTGTATATTCATTATGAAGAAATACCTCTTGAATTTGTTCTTTCAACATCTGGTCAAAACTTGGAATGATCCAGTCCTCAAACTTCCAATAGTTTTCATTAGGAACCAACAAGTTACCAATGCGGTTCAATCCTTTTGAACGCAACTGAGCTCCAGGTAGAGAAAAGTCACCTTTGTATGTGGGTGCAAGGCATTTTATAAGATCTTCTTATATCCCACCAGCAGTTGTGACCACTACATCAACCTGCAATCATATTAGAAAAACACTTTCTTAAAGTTGAGATGCGAGGCAAGTATACAATCAAAAGGTTGGAGTGCCTATATTGATTATGTTAGTTATGGTTTGGGTCCAAGTTTGATCATTTTTGCACAATACACTAAAATGATCACTAGTTTCATCAGTGCTTCATTAATAAGCCTCCCAGATGGTCAGAATAATTCACCTACATCAATAAAGCAACTTGAATATTGTTAAAACCAACAAAGAGGAGCAAAACAGGGGGAAAAAAGGAGTTGAAAGAGGATGATCACTTAAACAAGAACAAAACTATAGTGCAAAACACACCTATGATCAGAATTCATCAAATTACTACAGCAAAAAAAAATTAATAACTCGTACTTTATGCAAGTCCATGTTCCTTCTACATACATACATACATACATATATATATATACTTGTATTTCTTTGCATCTATTTTTCTTTCCCTCTTCACAGATCCAGCATTAGAGAATAACTCATCAAATTCAGAATAGCAAAAACATTTCAATGATTGTTTTTAAATTATTAGTGAAATACAGATCATATTAAAACATCAATTCCTCACCATATGATGCTGAACAAGGTAGCGGATAGTATCTCTAACTCCAGAAGAAACAAGATTTGAGGTAAAACCCGAGAACACTTTGCATCTCACAGACTCTCTATAAGCAGGGTCCCTTTCTTCCTCTCTGCAATCTTCTATGATATACTCGTCAGAAAGCCTCCAGTCTCAAATATTTTTACAAAAGAAAAAACAACAATTTATATAACACAAAACAAAACAGAAAATAATATAATAAAAACCCAGAGAAACTAACCATCTGGTTAACAACTTCAATGGCGTGCCCTAGGTTAGACGCTTGAAACCCATTAGAGAGCATGGATTTGAGAATCTGAGAATAGTCAACTCCTTGATTAAAATCATATCCCTCAATTTTAACGCATTTCCCTTGGATTTGTTGGCCGTAAGTTTTGACAAAAGAAAAAAAAATATAATATAAAATTTAATAAATTCTTTCCCACATCGGGAAAGAATAGAAATTGTTGAGCAACAATTTCCTATATAAGGAAATCATTGTTTAGTTGTTGAAATGTACCAAAACACAACAAATGTGTTTTATATTAGGGATTTGGAGTTAGTCTCTTAGAGTTCCTTGGAGTATAAATATTTGGAGTGTTTGTGGGTATCGGGTAGAAAAATATTTTGTAGTTGTGGTTGTAAAATTTACCGCATAGTGAATATTTTTCTTAGTTGTCGTTAGGCAACGGCCGTGGTTTTTCTCCATTCGGGAGTTTTCCACGTTAAATCATTGTGTTTTATTCTCTTTAATTTCTCAATTGTTATTTTATTTTCTTATTTATTCCTGCTTAAAGACGGTCCGAGGGGCGGGAAAATAACGATTTTCCCAACAAGTGGTATCAGAGCTTAGGTGTTATATTTTTTGTCAAAAATCTTAGTATGCTCTGTGGTTGCAGCTTGGTCTGATCTTCCACATCAGAAAAGTTTTTTGTTAAAAATTATTTTTGTTTTTAAGCTGGTGGAGCTTTGGAAAAGGTGGAGCCGTTTTGCTTTGGTGTGCTTGAGTATTGGTGGTGAGATAAATAATTACATGTCGAGGTAAATTCTGTCAAACGACACGAATTTAGTCTAAGGCAAGTGGATTTTAAGTGAGACCATTGTGACTCCTCCTCTTACCTGGGAATTTACCTGGTGTAATATTTATTTCTGGTCCTTTATTAAGCACAAAGTAAGCATGTCGGCAATGAGATGCGAGATTGAGAAATTTGATGGGAGAATGAATTTTGCACTGTGGCAAGTGCAAGTCAAAGACGTGTTGATACAGTCTGGACTACATAAGGTTTTGCAGGGTAAACCAGTCAGCGGAAGAAATTCAGGAAAAGGCGGGTGGTAGTGGAGACTCAGAAAAATCCAAGATTAGTGACGAAGAATGGGAGGAGCTGGATATCAAAGCGGCAAGTCAAATTCGCATGTGTCTAGCAAAAAATGTTCTTGCTAATGTGCTTGGATTGTCCATGACAAAGGAGCTGTGGGAGAAACTGGAAGAATTGTATCAGGGGAAAAATATATCCAACATGTTATATTTGAAGGAGCAATTTCATACGTTGAAAATGGCGGAAGGTACAAAACTGTCCGATCACCTGAGTGTCCTCAACGGTATCATCTCTGAATTAGAAACTCTTGGAGTGAAAACCGAAGATGAAGATAAAGCTCTCCGGCTCATCCTGTCACTTCCTTCAACATATGAGCACATGAAGCCTGTTCTGAAATATGGTAGTAAGGAAGTGGTGTATGCGGATGTGGTTAGTAAGCTCATTACTGAGGAGAGAAGACTGAATGAAATGGAAAATAAATCTTATGAGAATTCAGCTTTATCTGTCGGTATCAGGAAAAAGAATAAAGGCTCCGGAAAGAGGAAAGTTGTCTGCTGGGGGTGTGGTCAAACTGGACACGTGAGGAAAGATTGCCCCAATGGTGGAGCTGATTCGGCTAGAAGCTCTAACGTTGTTGCTGCCAATGTGATCTCCTGTGGCGAAGGAGATGATGAGTTTTCTCTGTAGTTGAGAGAAGTGTGTCCTCATGGCATGATTGCTACCCGTTGAGATGTCATGGAAGAGGACGGATTATTGGTAGCTGGTCCACAGAAAAGCGTGCGACATTGGTTGACAATTGATGCAAAGCATGTGGTGGAAAAATGATGTCGATGGCTAATGAACTCTCGGAAAAGTCAACAGGAGGGTTGCACCATAAACTATTAGCTGGATTCGACATGGCCGATGAAAAATTCTTGGAGTTGGCGAAATAATTTCAAGTGGCGATACTCTTTTATGGTGGAGTATGATAATTCTTGACGATAAGAATTATGATTGTCGGTAGCAGACAATGTTGTGTTTTTTTTTTGTCAAGGTGGAGATTGTTGGCCGTAAGTTTTGACAAAAGAAAAAAAAATATAATATAAAATTTAATAAATTCTTTCCCACATCGGGAAAGAATAGAAATTGTTGAGCAACAATTTCCTATATAAGGAAATCATTGTTTAGTTGTTGAAATGTACCAAAACACAACAAATGTGTTTTATATTAGGGATTTGGAGTTAGTCTCTTAGAGTTCCTTAGAGTATAAATATTTGGAGTGTTTGTGGGTATCGGGTAGAAAAATATTTTGTAGTTGTGGTTGTAAAATTTACCGCATAGTGAATATTTTTCTTGGTTGTCGTTAGGCAACGGCCGTGGGTTTTCTCCATTCGGGAGTTTTCCACGTTAAATCATTGTGTTTTATTCTCTTTAATTTCTCAATTGTTATTTTATTTTCTTATTTATTCCTGCTTAAAGACGGTCCGAGGGGCGGGAAAATAACGATTTTCCCAACAGGATTGACTCAGACTCTTTGAAAACTATGGTGTGCACATTGGGAAAAATATCTCTAGCGAAACAAATTCACCGGCGAGACGATTCTCCCTCTCAGCGAGAGAAAAATCTCATTCTTAAACCCTAACTTTTGTTCTGCCCTCTGTCAAAATGCTGCGGAATTAAAGGCTCTTGCTGAACGAAGTGCAAGTTTAGCCTTAGCAACTTGCCGTTTTAGGTAGACATCATGTCTACTGGCATGCCACCCGCCCCTTGCTGCGTGTATAAAAAAAAATTGATTTAAAATATTGGCTTAATTTTATGTGTAGTACCTTATTATAATATTAATATTTTTATACTTTAATTTATAACTTTAAAATTTTTAAATTTATAAAATTATAATATTTTATTCTTTTCATCATTTCTTCATCTATTTTTACTAATAAAAAATTAATATAACATTATGTAGTGCCAAATACAAGCTCTCACGTCACCGGTGGAAAGATGATATAAAACTATATTAGCATTCCATCTAATATTAATTAAAATAAAAAAAATATTGAAAGTGCTGGAATTTGAACCATATATCTTTTACACTTTAAAGTTATTTCTTATAGTTGAACTACATTAATAATAATATAATTAAAAAAATTTTATATTTTATTTAACTATAGTTGTTAATATAATTTATAATTTATAATATTAATTAATAAAATAATTTATAATTTTGATTAATAAAATAATTTATACAGTTAATTAATAAAATAATTTATAAACTTAATTAATAAAAAATTATAATATATATTATTAGTATAATTTAATAATTTATAAATTATTTTACTAAATGTATATTATTAATATACTTCATATATATATTTATATAAAAATTATTAATAAATATAATTATTATTTGTATCATTTTTACTATATTAATAGTATATATGATCAATTATTTTATTAATTAATGTTATAAATTATTTTATTAGTTAATGTTATAAACTATAAATTATTTAACAACTATAATTAAATAAAATATAAGAAAAATTTAATAACATTAATGTTAGTGTAGCTCAATAGTAAAAAAATAACTTAAAAATACAAAAGATATAGAGTTAAAACCTTAGCACATTTTTTTTTCTATTTTAATTTAAATTAGATAGAATGTTGATGTGGTGTCATATGACGTCATGTCACTTTTCCATTAGTAAGATAGGAGTTGATGTGGTGTCACATGGCGCCACATCAACTTTTTATTAGTGAGGATAGACACCACATCAATTTTCTATTAGTGAAGATAGATGAAAAACTGATAGAATGATTATAATGTTACAATTTTATATGTAACACCCTTATACCCTATATACGTACAATATATATTTTCAACATATGTAAAATACGCATCTACGATATAAAAATGTCACAGACCAACAACAACAACAACAACAACTAAGCCTTAATCCCAAACAAATTGGGGTCGGCTGTATGGATTCTCAACAAAATAAGCTCAAAAGACACCAAAAAAAAAACTCCAGCCTTAGGCCCCTTCCAAGACACGGATTTTACGTCTCCATTCAAGTCTGTCATTAATCAAATCCGCATCAAGATCTAAGGCACGTAAGTCTCTTGCTATCACCTCCTTCCACACAGTTCTAGGTCTGCCACGACCTCTAGCCCCCTCAATCAACAAATTCTCACACTTACGAACCGCAGCATTAGGAGGTCTTCTTAAAACATGCCCATACCATCTAAGTCTTCCTTCCCTCACCTTATCTCCGACGTCCGCTACTTGGACTTTTTGTCGAATATGAACATTCTTAATTTTGTCCAGTCTGGTATGTAAATTTATAAAAATGTCACAGACCGATTTAATAAAAAATTTTACATTTCTGTTTTAAGATTTCAAATACTAATATATAAAATAAATAGTATATAAATATTCTTTGCTTGTTATAGGAATCCAAAATAAATATTTTATATGAAAATCTCTGGAAAAAATTCGCCAGAGTTTTGTTTGTAATTTGAACGTTTCCAAAATTCAACAAAACACATCTTGCATAAAACAAACACTCCAAATAAAATCAATTCACCAATTTACCAATACTTCTCAATTTCTCCATATTTTTTGAAAATACTTATATATAGGTGTATATATATATATATATATATATCAAAATTACATATAAAATCTCATCTTAAACAAAATTATTCAAATCATTCTTTATAATTTACAATATATGCTTCAAAAATATATCATAACATACATAATATCAAAAATGTACATGCTGGCAACTGGCTCTGATCTTGATGTACCCAAAATAACTCTTCAAGCTCAATAAATACAAATCTAGACCCTACCAGGTCTAGTAAAACTCTCCGACTCTGCCAAAATGTCCATGACACCTGCGCGATGAATTACAATGGCGCTAAGCCGAAGCCTAGTGGTACAAACTTTGATAACAATATATTCCAAATGAAATGTCAATGCATAACACATATATATATATATATCACAACTCATAATATTATATTGTTCAATTTTATCACAAATTCATAATTCACATTAAAACAAAGACAAGCATGAGCCCAAAAAGGATCTAATATGCTATTCAAATTTCAAAGTTACTGCTTTGGTCCATAATGACACCATGTGTCTAGCCCCGTAGACAATATATCCATGGATAATGTAACAGCCCCAGTCTCTTGGACCTCAACCCGGCTAGACCCTTAGGCCCCAGTATTTTGGTCCTCAACCCAGCTAGACTGCTACAATTTTTGAGGCTTATGATCCAGCCTTTTCACCCTAAAAATATCATATTTATCAGCTGGCCTGGCTTACGATCCAGTCTTTTTACCATTCCAGCGTTTAGCTCGTAGGCAATCATAGGCATGCCGCCAAACCCAGAACTCTGAAAATTGAATAACATACTAAGCACACAATTTATTCATATTTCTCATTATCAAATTCTTTCATAATTCTTTTATCAAAACTTTTCTCACTTTCTCATGATCAAACTAGGCACATTGCTTTATTATATCATCTTTTTTCTCACTTTTTTTTTCATTTATTCATTTTTCTCATTATCAATTTCTTTCTCATTGTCACATATTCAATCTAGGCACATTGCCTTATTTTCATTTTTTTTCTCATTTTTCACATCTTTCTCATTTTTCTCACTTTTCTCATTTTTGTCAATATTAATTCATTTCATTATTCCACATATATCATTTTTGCATTCTCAACACATTACCCAATTACTTTGGGTATTTTCACATAATATACATATTTCACATTCTATACAATTTAGCCATTATCAATGGCTTTTCACATTGCATTTAACACATATATGATATTACAAATGTCATAGCACATTATTCATACACAATCAATGAACCAAGTAACTTAACACATTTTTCAACCAAAATGTGTTAAGCCCAAATGTCATGCAAATATAAACAATATAATCAAAGTCTGTACATACCTCTACTAGCAACCCAAAGCAAGCTTAACACAACCTCCAATCCTATCCTTCCAACTTGCCCCTCGTGTAATATCCTCATTTATGGTCTAGAAGTTTTTATTATGTTATTGTTATTGTTGTTGTTGTTATATTGGATTGTATATATGTGTTAATTGCAAGAGAAAAGAAATTGGGAAGGAATTAGGGTTTAGAGAGAATGGTATATGTTGTGTATATGATGATATATATAACATATAAATTGGTCAAATGAAGAGTCAAGGGGGTAGAGATATTTTATGTGGAATGTGCAATTACATATAAGGGCTTATATGAGACAAAAAGTTAGTTATATGATTGAGGGCATTTTGGTAATTGCTTGGATAAGATCACTTGGTGGAGATTAAAAGCAAAATTTGACTTTGCTTCTTGATATTTTCTTCTTCTTTTCCATTGTGGCCGGCTCCTCCTTAGACAAAGGAAGCAAGAGGCAAAGAGAAGATCTTGTTGAGTGAAGCTCAAATTGAAGAAAGATTAAGTGATCAAGTTGGTGATTCAAGAAGTTTTGTAACTTTTGTAAGTTCTCTTGTGATTTTTGTGCTTATTTGAAATGATATTTGAGTTTGATAGATTTTAAGAGTGTGTTGGTTGATTTTGAGATGTGAGAAGTGTTTGAGTGAGTTGATAATGGATTTTGAGTATGGATGGAAGAAAAGAGTAAGTGGTTGGAAGAGATGATGTTGTATATGTGGTAAGGGTTTTGAGATGATTTTGTGTTTGGTGTTTGATGTGTGTTTTGGTTTGTTTTGGGTGTGTTGCAAGTTTGAGATGAGTTTTGAGTATGTTTTGTTAAGATTATTTGAAGAGGATGTTAATGTATTGAAGTGTGTTGTTGAGTGTATGGTTGTCTTTGATTGGAGTCTTAATTTGTGGCCGGACACGCCCATGAGCACGTCCAGGGTTTTTAGGCGTGTCAATTGTGTTGGAGGCAGTAGGTTTGACACGACCAGTAGCACGCCCGTGTTATTGAGCGTGTCATAGCTACTGTAAGATTTGAGAATTTACACGCCCAGGAACACGCCCATGTTGTTGAGCGTGTAAATGTTTCTGTGTTGTGGAGTTAGGGCACGGCCATGAACACGCCCGTGTGGGTGAACGTGTCAGGGTTGAGGTTTGCCCTAATTAATTCCTAATTGGATTATCTCTTGTTTATCCCTAAACAAGTATATGCTATTACTTTTGATTTAAGTCTTGGAGATAGTGATTGATCATTGATCTAAGAGGTTAAAGAATCTTGGACAAGGAAATGTTAGGAGTTGTATGAATTGTTAGTAAAATAAGTACAAATCTTGTATTATTGCATTGTTGCATATGATGATAATGGCAATGTATATGATACTATGTGAACAATGTGATATTTCATGTATCGTGACTCATGTGATGAGTAATGTGTTTGGTTATGTTTATATCAATAATGCTATATGTATAATGTGATGGAATATAATGCCATTGTGATTGGCTATGGTAACTTATATGTGATATGAGGCCATTGTTATTGGCTATGATGAGAGTTGAGAATGGAAATGATAATTAAATAATAAATGATTTGTGTGGCTAATGTGTTATTCCATTTTCAGAGTTTGTTGTTGGTGGCATGCCTAATAAGTGTAACAATCTCTTGAAGTTAGGTTGGATTGAATCCTTGAAGCCTAATTGAGATGTTACCACCATTGAAGCTAGGTTGGGTTGGTTCTTGAAGCCAAGTTGGGTTGATGCTTAGCATGCTTTGCTCCCCTTGAAGCTTGGTTGAACCTAATCCTTGAAGCCTAGTTGGGTTTATGATATTGATAAATGTGATGATAAAACAAAAACATTAACTCTGAAAATTGAATGGCATATTAGTGTGTTTTGGGCCCATGCTTGTCTTTGTTTAGTGTTGATTATGAATGATTAAATGAATACTAATGAGGTATATGATAAGATGTTGAAATATGATATGTCTATTTATGTTGAGTTATGAAATGTAAAGGTATGTTGTTATCTTTGCATATATGATGTTACATGTATAATATGGATTGAGAATTGGCATTGCATTGCATTAAAGCATAACATTAGCATGAATTATCTTACTAAGCCGTTGGCTTAGCGCGATAGTGTTTGATCGCGCAGGTAATAGGGTTGAACCCGAGAGCTCTTCGAGACCGAGTGAGAGTAGACAGTGAAGAGTTGATTTTGGGAACTTAAAGATCAGAGGAGACTTGCCAATCATGTATAACTCTTTTATATTTTGTAAAGTAATGATTTTAATGTACATATGTGTATATTTGTAAATATGAAATTAAATGTTTTCATATATGTAAATATTTGATAAATTCCGCTGCGTAACAACTAAATGTATCTATATATATATATATCTATTTAGTTTTGTATTACAAGTTAACTACTTATCTTTCTATAATGTATACAATTGAAAAATTATGGTATGGTTTAAAATGTTTTTAAATGTTAAAAAAAAAATCCGTAGCATCTCTATGTTTAGTGCATGTATACTACATTGTGGTGTTTGTAGTGTGCATGTATTGAATGTAGGGGTGTTATAATTGTTTTGGTATCAGAGCCTAGGTTTGAGATTCTCAACCTAGGTAAAATGTAAGAAAAAGGCTATTTTGATTTTAAAAAGTGGTTTTTGAATAACATATATGTTTGGGATTGGCAATCTCTGATCTTTAATAAGATGTAGTATGTTGTGTTTGCAGACTTAGGTTGTGATGGATTCTCACTCACGTCAGTCGATTGAGGGTAGTGCCGAGAGTATTGCTCCTGCTGAGGGAGCTAGAGTTGATAGTGTTGAGGAGGCACCTGCTTCGGTGTCGGGTAGACCAGCTGGAGAGGAGGTTCCGCCAGCCTGGTTTAGACATATGATGGAAGTTATGAGGCAAGCACCAGTGCAACCAGTGCCACCACCCCCTCAACCTATGGTACCAGTGAGGTACTATGACAAACTAAGAAAGTATGGAGCGGAGGATTTCCTTGGTACTACTGATCCAGCTGTAGCAGAACAGTGGCTTGACAAAGTACAGAGGATCTTTATTCAGTTGCAAGCCACCTCGGAGGAAAAGTTTGATTATGCAAGATCTTTGCTACAGAAGGATGCATATGACTGGTGGAGGACAGTGCCCCATTCTATGGATGATCCACCAACCTTGTCATATGCGGATTTTCTGAGAGAGTTTGAGTTGAAGTATACTCCTAGGGAGTACAAAGACATGAAGAAGATGGAGTTCTTAAGCTTGAAGCAAGATAGCAAGACTGTAACTGAGTATGAGGTTGAGTTTATTAGATTGAGCCATTATGCTGGGGGCATTATTATTGATGAGATAGATCGATGTCGGCGATTTGAGGAGGGATTGAGGCCCTCGATCATGTGTTTAGTGGCTGGATCCAGATATCAGGATTTCTCACAGCTAGTGGCAGCAGCTCGAAGTGTAGAGCGAGCTCAAGTTATTGCAGCTGCTTTAGAGGAAGAGGTCAGAGTGAGAAGGCCCCAGTTTGAGGCAGGGTCTTCTTCTGTTAAGAGAGGTAAAGGAAGCTTTGTTCCTAGAGTTAGTAGGAGTCAGAGGTCAGCTGGTAGGTCAGTGCAGTTACAGAGGCAGAGATTTAGACCTGCAGCTTCAGTGGCAAGTGCTCCGACCCCTATGATTCAGAGATCTACCCTACCCATCTGCATTCATTGTGGTAGGCCACATGGTGGTCCTTGCTGGAAGACTGGTGTAGCAGGGGTTTGTTTCAGATGTGGATCGCCTAATCACTTTGTGAGAGATTGTCCTGAGAGGCAAGAACAGATGTCAGTTGATACTGCAGCTTCTCGATCTAGTGTGAGGGGAGGTCGAGCAGGCAGAGGTAGCAGCAGGGGAGGCAGATCTGGGTTCAGTGCTAGAGGAGGTGCTACATCCAGGGAGAGTAGACCAGAGGAGGTTGGATCTTCCCAGAGGATGTATGTTATGCAGAGGCAGCCAGATGCATCGGCAGTCATAGCTGGTACTTTTTCTTTATTTGATACTTCAGTACTTGCTTTGATTGATCCGGGTTCCACACATTCTTATATTAGTGCATCTGTTTTGCCTGTGTCTGATATGCATGCTGAGTCCCTAGGATTTGATGTGTTGGTGACAAATCCGTTAGGGCATAGTGTGATTGTGAGTAAAGTGCACCGAGATAGTGCAGTGAGGGTGCAAGGTGAGGAGTTCCTTGGAGATTTGATTGAGATGCCTTTTAAGGAATATGATGTGATTCTAGGTATGGACTGGCTATCTAGACATGGGGCTGTGGTGGATTGTAAAAAGAAAGTTGTGACTTTGAGAACTGCTGATGGTAGAGAGGTGATAGTATCTAATGAGCAGGAACAGTTAGCCTCCTTATTTGTTTCAGCTGTTGCAGCCAGGAGGTTGATTAGAAAGGGGTGTGAAGCTTATCTTGCTCATGTGATAGATACTAGAGTGAAGGGTTCTCCCATTGATAGTATTGCCACAGTTGCAGAGTTCCCAGATGTATTTCCAGAGGAGTTGCCAGGGTTACCTCCTGAGAGAGAGGTGGAGTTCGGTATTGAATTGTTGCCTGGTACCACTCCTATCTCTATTACCCCTTATAGGATGGCACCAGCAGAATTGAGGGAATTGAAAGTGCAATTACAGGAGTTGTTGGACAAAGGATTTATTCGCCCCAGTGTTTCTCCTTGGGGAGCTCCTGTGCTATTTGTGAAAAAGAAAGATGGTACTATGAGGTTGTGTATCGATTATAGGCAATTGAACAAGGTGACTATTAAAAATAAATATCCTTTGCCTAGAATCGATGATCTCTTTGATCAATTGAAGGGTGCAGCTGTGTTTTCTAAAATTGATTTGAGATCTGGGTACCATCAGCTGAGAGTCAAGGCTGAAGATGTTCCGAAGACTGCATTTCGGACCAGGTATGGGCATTATGAGTTTCTAGTTATGCCTTTTGGACTAACGAATGCACCTGCAGCTTTTATGGATTTGATGAATAGGGTGTTCAGGCCCTATCTGGATCAGTTTGTAGTGGTCTTCATCGATGACATTCTGGTATATTCGCGAAATGAAGAGGAACATGATATGCATCTGCGGATTGTGTTGCAGATTTTGAGAGAGAAGCAGTTGTTTGCCAAATTGTCGAAGTGTGAGTTCTGGTTGGATCAAGTCGCTTTTCTCGGACATATTGTTTCAGCAGAAGGCATTAGAGTTGATCCGAGTAAAGTTGAAGCTATATTGAATTGGAGTCCACCCAAGTCTGTGACAGAGGTTAGAAGTTTTCTGGGTTTAGCAGGTTATTACCGGCGGTTTGTGAAAGGATTTTCTGTGATAGCTACTCCACTGACCAGATTGCTTCGGAAGGGAGTTAAATTTGTGTGGACTGATCAGTGTCAGGCTAGCTTTGAGCAGTTGAGAGAAATGTTGACACAAGCGCCTGTTCTTACTTTACCTGTAGAAGGCAAACCATATGTGATTTTCAGTGATGCTTCACATAGAGGTTTGGGGTGTGTATTGATGCAGGAAGGTAAAGTTATAGCTTATGCATCTAGACAATTGAAACCGCATGAGCTTAATTATCCAACCCATGATTTAGAATTGGCAGCCATTGTGTTTGCATTGAAGATTTGGCGACACTATCTGTTTGGGGAGAAATGTTTTATCTACACTGATCACAAAAGTTTGAAATATTTGGGTGTTCAAAAAGAGCTCAATCTTCGGCAGAGAAGATGGTTGGAATTGATTAAAGACTACGACTGTTTGATTGACTATCATCCAGGTAAAGCAAATGTTGTTGCTGATGCCTTGAGTCGGAAGTCTTTAGCTGGTTTAACTGTTTACTCGCACTCGTTGCTTGTTGAGTTGAGAGCTTTGCATGCCAGTTTTGTAGCTTGTGACGATGGTGCATTGTTGGCACAGTTGCTTTTGAAACCAGTTTTGTTAGATCAGATCAAAGAGGCTTAGTTGATTGATATGAAGATTCAGAAGATTATTTCAAATTGCAAGAATGGGAAGACTAGAGATTTTGTTGTGAAAGGTGATGGGAGTCTCTGGTTTAAGAACCGATTGTGTGTACCCGATGATGCTGATTTGAAAAGAGTCATTTTAGAAGAAGCACATCAGTCAGTGTTTGCTATGCATCCGGGTAATACAAAGATGTATCATGATTTGAGACAGCATTACTGGTGGATTGGTTTGAAGAGAGATATTGCAGATTTTGTGTCAAAATGTCTCACCTGTCAGAAGGTTAAAGCAGAGCATCAAGTTCCAACTGGATTGCTTCAACCATTATCAGTACCAGAATGGAAGTGGGATAGAGTGACGATGGATTTTGTGTCTGGTTTGCCATTGACACAAAAGAAGCATGATGCTATATGGGTGATTGTGGATAGATTGACTAAGACAGCTCATTTCCTTCCGGTTCGGATGGATTACTCTTTGGAGAGATTGGCTGAGCTGTATATCCATGAGATTGTGAAGTTGCATGGTGTTCCAACTTCTTTAGTGTCTGATCGAGATCCCAGGTTTACTTCAAGATTTTGGAAGAGTTTACATAGTGCTTTGGGTTCTCGATTACACTTCAGTACTGCTTTTCATCCACAGACGGATGGACAGTCAGAGAGGGTGATACAGATTATTGAGGACATGTTGAGAAGCTGTGTCATCGATTCCTTTGGAAGTTGGGATAGATTCTTACCTCTTGTGGAATTTGCTTACAACAACAGTCACCAATCCAGCATTGGTATGGCACCGTTTGAAGCATTGTATGGCAGACGATGTAGGACACCTCTTTGTTGGAATGAGCTTGGAGATAATAAGTTGATTGGTCCTGATTTGATTCAAGAAACTGAAGAAAAAGTAAAGTTGATTCGAGGCAGGTTAAAAGCAGCTTCAGACCGACAGAAGTCTTATGCAGATCTGAAAAGGAGAGATATAGAGTTTGATGTTGGAGATAAGGTATTTCTGAAAGTGTCTCCTTGGAAGAAGATTTTGAGGTTCGGTCGGAAAGGGAAATTGAGTCCTCGTTTCATTGGACCGTATGAAGTTTTGGAAAGAGTTGGGCCAGTGGCTTATCGGCTTGCTTTGCCACCTGAGTTGGATCGTATTCATAATGTATTTCATGTTTCTATGTTGAGGAGGTACAGATCGGATCCATCTCATGTGTTGCCAATTGAATCTATCGAAGTGAGTCCAGATTTGACATTTGAAGAGGAACCAGTTGTTATTTTGGCACGTGATGTGAAAAAATTGAGAAACAAGAGAGTGCCATTGGTGAAGGTTCTATGGAAAAATCATGGAAAGGAAGAAGCAACTTGGGAAAGTGAGCAAACAATGCGAGAGCAATATCCTCAGTTGTTTCAGCTTTGATATCAGGTAATTTCGAGGACGAAATTTTCTTTTTAGAGGAGGAGAATTGTAATATCCTCATTTATGGTCTAGAAGTTTTTATTAAGTTATTGTTATTGTTGTTGTTGTTATATTGGATTGTATATATGTGTTAATTGCAAGAGAAAAGAAATTGGGAAGGAATTAGGGTTTAGAGAGAATGGTATATGTTGTGTATATGATGATATATATAACATATAAATTGGTCAAATGAAGAGTCAAGGGGGTAGAGATATTTTATGTGGAATGTGCAATTACATATAAGGGCTTATATGAGACAAAAAGTTAGTTATATGATTGAGGGCATTTTGGTAATTGCTTGGATAAGATCACTTGGTGGAGATTAAAAGCAAAATTTGACTTTGCTTCTTGATATTTTCTTCTTCTTTTCCATTGTGGCCGGCTCCTCCTTAGACAAAGGAAGCAAGAGGCAAAGAGAAGATCTTGTTGAGTGAAGCTCAAATTGAAGAAAGATTAAGTGATCAAGTTGGTGATTCAAGAAGTTTTGTAACTTTTGTAAGTTCTCTTGTGATTTTTGTGCTTATTTGAAATGATATTTGAGTTTGATAGATTTTAAGAGTGTGTTGGTTGATTTTGAGATGTGAGAAGTGTTTGAGTGAGTTGATAATGGATTTTGAGTATGGATGGAAGAAAAGAGTAAGTGGTTGGAAGAGATGATGTTGTATATGTGGTAAGGGTTTTGAGATGATTTTGTGTTTGGTGTTTGATGTGTGTTTTGGTTTGTTTTGGGTGTGTTGCAAGTTTGAGATGAGTTTTGAGTATGTTTTGTTAAGATTATTTGAAGAGGATGTTAATGTATTGAAGTGTGTTGTTGAGTGTATGGTTGTCTTTGATTGGAGTCTTAATTTGTGGCCGGACACGCCCATGAGCACGTCCAGGGTTTTTAGGCGTGTCAATTGTGTTGGAGGCAGTAGGTTTGACACGACCAGTAGCACGCCCGTGTTATTGAGCGTGTCATAGCTACTGTAAGATTTGAGAATTTACACGCCCAGGAACACGCCCATGTTGTTGAGCGTGTAAATGTTTCTGTGTTGTGGAGTTAGGGCACGGCCATGAACACGCCCGTGTGGGTGAACGTGTCAGGGTTGAGGTTTGCCCTAATTAATTCCTAATTGGATTATCTCTTGTTTATCCCTAAACAAGTATATGCTATTACTTTTGATTTAAGTCTTGGAGATAGTGATTGATCATTGATCTAAGAGGTTAAAGAATCTTGGACAAGGAAATGTTAGGAGTTGTATGAATTGTTAGTAAAATAAGTACAAATCTTGTATTATTGCATTGTTGCATATGATGATAATGGCAATGTATATGATACTATGTGAACAATGTGATATTTCATGTATCGTGACTCATGTGATGAGTAATGTGTTTGGTTATGTTTATATCAATAATGCTATATGTATAATGTGATGGAATATAATGCCATTGTGATTGGCTATGGTAACTTATATGTGATATGAGGCCATTGTTATTGGCTATGATGAGAGTTGAGAATGGAAATGATAATTAAATAATAAATGATTTGTGTGGCTAATGTGTTATTCCATTTTCAGAGTTTGTTGTTGGTGGCATGCCTAATAAGTGTAACAATCTCTTGAAGTTAGGTTGGATTGAATCCTTGAAGCCTAATTGAGATGTTACCACCATTGAAGCTAGGTTGGGTTGGTTCTTGAAGCCAAGTTGGGTTGATGCTTAGCATGCTTTGCTCCCCTTGAAGCTTGGTTGAACCTAATCCTTGAAGCCTAGTTGGGTTTATGATATTGATAAATGTGATGATAAAACCAAAACATTAACTCTGAAAATTGAATGGCATATTAGTGTGTTTTGGGCCCATGCTTGTCTTTGTTTAGTGTTGATTATGAATGATTAAATGAATACTAATGAGGTATATGATAAGCTGTTGAAATATGATATGTCTATTTATGTTGAGTTATGAAATGTAAAGGTATGTTGTTAGCTTTGCATATATGATGTTACATGTATAATATGGATTGAGAATTGGCATTGCATTGCATTAAAGCATAACATTAGCATGAATTATCTTACTAAGTTGTTGGCTTAGCGCGATAGTGTTTGATCGCGCAGGTAATAGGGTTGAACCCGAGAGCTCTTCGAGACCGAGTGAGAGTAGACAGTGAAGAGTTGATTTTGGGAACTTAAAGATCAGAGGAGACTTGCCAATCATGTATAACTCTTTTATATTTTGTAAAGTAATGATTTTAATGTACATATGTGTATATTTGTAAATATGAAATTAAATGTTTTCTTATATGTAAATATTTGATAAATTCCGCTGCGTAACAACTAAATGTATCTATATATATATATCTATTTAGTTTTGTATTACAAGTTAACTACTTATCTTTCTATAATGTATACAATTGAAAAATTATGGTATGGTTTAAAATGTTTTTAAATGTTAAAAAAAAAATCCGTAGCATCTCTATGTTTAGTGCATGTATACTACATTGTGGTGTTTGTAGTGTGCATGTATTGAATGTAGGGGTGTTACACCTCGCCACTTGGATGAAGCAAATCAACCTCCCTCAATGCCTATACCAAATGTGATCATACATAATCATTTAATATCACATTCTAAGGTATTCTCAATATCAAACCATAATTAAACATCACTCTAAACCAAATCCCAAAATTAAGCTTCACCTCACTTTAACTTTGAAAAACCATATCAAGCCATTTAAAGTAGTGTTTTAAGTTTATTAATATCATTAGAAATATATTTTAGCATGTTTAAACTAATTACATTAATTAACCACATGCTTATGTCCAAAACCCTAAAATGACATGACCTTCACCATTGAAGGATCTCCATTCCAACTCAATCCAATTATCATTTCAATCTTATTTCCACCACTTATATCCTTAAATAACATGATTTAAGCATTAAAATCAAACAATTAATCATTCTTTGAAAATTCACTTTTTCAAAACTCTAAATCAATACTACCCTCTTCAAACTCTAACCAAACACAACTAAATCAAATATTTGACTTTAAAATACTTGTTTATATATCAAAACAACTCATTTGGAATCAATTTGCAAAATTAAAAATCATGATTTCAAAAATTCAAATGTTCCACAACCCTAAATTCTCTCTCTTCACCAATCTTACCCAAACTGAACCATTTCTTTAATCCAACCTTAAAATTATTATTTACTCATCAAAAGAACATCTTCCATACCCATTCCAACAATTATAACATGCTCTTTCAAAAACTCAATTCATACATATTCATAAGCTTTAAAGAACTTCATAATTTTGGAAATACAACTTACTTACTTGTTGGAAAATCACCAAAACTACTCTTATTCCCCTGGAAACCTTGAAGAATTTGATGATGGAAGAAGCTAAAAATCTCCCTTTTTAGCCATGAAAGTCATCCTTGAAGGAAAGAAGAAGAAGAAGACTTTAGTTTTTTTATTTCTCTTTCCTTTCACCCTTTAATTTTAAACCATATATATATATATTAAAATAATTTAATAATTAATTATTTATTTAATAAATTAAAAGTCCTAAATTTCCTCTTCCATTCAAAAATAATTTATTTTTGAATTATTTTATTAATTTTAAATTTCTAAGATTTAATTATCAAAATACCCTTTTACTTTGACTTTTCATTTAAAAATGTTGACTTTTATATGTTATGTATATTTTACATATATATCACATATATGTTTCCCTTTTTCATTTAAAACCATTAATTTATTTTATCCATTTAAATTATAATTTATTTTATCAAATTTCTAAAAATTAAAACTTTTCAAAATTTGGAATATTATACATATGCACAAGTAATGTGTATCTTATATACACATCAAATGTACCTTATATGTGTATTAAATATTAAGTATGTAATGTATTAATCCAACATATACAATTAATATACCATATGTATATGTTATATATACTCTAGATATATATATTGTGTATATACAATTTATATCTCCAAATACTTATTTAGTTTCTCCAAAATCACGGATGTTATAATTTTCTCCCCCTTAAATAATTTCATCCTCGAAATTATCTAGTATAGTAATAAATCATCCAAATCATTATTTTACCAAATTACATAATTTCTATTCTCCTCCTTAGGTTCATTCTTAATTTCCTTTATACCATTCCCTAACACATCATTATACTGTCTATTTGCTCAAACAGTCACAACAGATTATTATATCTTCAATCGAATTGTCATTAGACAAAATTAGTTCATCTTCTTAATATATATACACCACACACCTATTGCACTCAAGATATCTGATCACTTCATTATCTTAAAAATATACTCTCATCACCTTAAATTCAAATATTAATAACTTTTATCTTAACACAATAATTTTACACATCTTCACTTTGATCCTACTTTTTATATAATTACCACATTGTGAGCGGGATTTTTGCCCCCACTCCGGGTGAAATGGTTCTTGCGACTTTCGGCACTTTTAGGCTCGAGGCCTTAGAAAACACGGACTTAAGTCCGAAGAAAATAGAGTCGCCACCCGGACGGGCCGAAAAAAAAGGGGTGGATGACTCGATTCCTAAGAAATCCCTAACCCCCTAATGGGTTCGGAAAGTTGGGTACATGTGGGGAAGGTGGGAAATGGCCCAGCACCCCCACAACGCCCGGTTCATTAGAACCGGCCTCCTTTGTAGGTCTTAATATTATAAAATTCTTAAATATAACAATGTTATCCATATTACACACAATAATTAAAATAAAGCATCGATATATTGAAAATCAAAACAATGTCCAAGCAAAACAAATAAATGGACACCCATCCGAAGATGGAAACATGCCCTTACATCCCATGCCTAAATAGGATACCCACCGAAAGGTAGAAATATGTCCTTTACATTGGTTCTAAAATAGAAAAGCAATTTAAATTACATGATATTTAACTAATGAGGTACCCACCAAGTGGAAACATACCTCTTACAACATTTGAAAATCTAAATAAATCGATAAAAGTAAATAACCATTCATCATAAATAAATCATTCATCAAAGATATTAAACAACAATAGAATGTAAACATCCATCCATGATAAATTAAGTAAACCAAGCATTGAACTTAAATAAATTAAAGCATACAAAATAAATCAAAACATAATCAAATATAAAATTGAATAAGGCAAATAAAAATTCAAATTAGGTCTACTGTTTAAGTTTCTTTATTTAATGTGTTTAGGGTTTTGGGAATTCATGGGTTCAAGCTACTGTAAATTTTAAAAGAATTGAGATGGAGCCAAGTTTTAGAATTTAATAGGTTGATAAATTTCTTTGATTAATCAAATTAGTGTTTGAGTGGTAAAATCATGAAATTAGGGTTTGAACACTTTAAAACACTTAGATTTATGATTTACGGTTACTGAATTATAGTTTTAAGCTTACTGTGTAGAATTAGATTTATATGGTTTTAAGGGTTTAAAAATTAGGGTTTAGGTTAGCTAATTTAGGGTTTACTATTTTGGGTTTTGAAATTGAATTAAGGTTTTAGAATTTTAGAATTAGGGTTTCAGAGAATGCATTAGGTTTTAGAATTTGAAAAATCAATTGATAATTTTATGAAACTTTATGAAAATAAACAAAATGATTTAAGGTTTATAGAAACAGAAAAGATGTTTTTTAGGGTTTTTGGAAAGAAACAGATTCAATTTAAGGTTTTGGAAAGAAACAGATTCAAATTAGAGTTTTAATATTTTGAAGAAACAAAAATAACAATTTTAAGATTTTTGGAAAACAAATAAACGAATTAAGGTTTTTAAGCTTTAGAAAAGGTAAATTAAAGTTCTTAGGATTTTTTTTATTTTGAAGAAACAGAAACAATTATTTTTTTATCTATAGTGATGAAGCTACTGTGAATTAATGAAACAAATAAAGAAATTCATACCTTCGTTTGTTGGTTCCACCAAAAATCACTTCTTGGATGAACAAGAACAAAGACAAGCTTTGTTGCCTTTGATGGGTTGAATTGTTTGTTTTCTCTCTCAAAAAGTCCAATTGATTCAAGGTTTTCCTCCTCAATTTCGGTCTCAATTTCTCCTCCAAAATCTGATCGATTTCCTCCTTTTTTCCCTCCCCTTTTTTTGTGTTGTTTTAGTCCTTATTTATAGAAGATTTTTATGGTTAAATTTAGTTATTCACGGAATATAACATTTATTAAGAAAAGAAAATCGAAACCTAATTGTATTAGGTTTCGGAAAATTTGCATTGGAAAAATTTTGCTAAGAAAAAAAAAAAGCTACGGAGAAATTGCGCTGGCGAAAAAGCTGTCGCAGGCTTGCGGGCCTTTCGCCCGCAGTGATGATTTTTTCGTCGCTGATTTTTCCATCGCCGATTTTTATTTTTATTTATTTTATTTATTATTTTTATTTTTATTAATAAAAATTAAATACTAAAGAAAATATTATTTAATTAAGATAACAAAAATTATTTTGGACTAATTAAAATATATTGGACCGGACTGGGTCAAAAATTAAGGGTCTATAGTTTGCCCCCTGCTTGAATGATCTGAAACTTTAGTGAAACAGAGTGAAAAGCAATAAAACTTAATTTTTGAGATGGTTGAGGTTTTGGGTTCTGGACCCAGTTCAAGTTCTGAACTCAAGGATAATTTTAGGTTTTGAACCTAAGTGTAATTTTAGGTTTTGGACCTAAGGAAAATTTAGGTTCGGGACCCAAAGAAAATTTGGGTTTGGGATCCGAGCTAAGTTCTGGACTTATAAGAGACTCTAGGTTCTGGACCTAAGGAAAATTTGGGTTTTGGACTTGAGCTAAGTTCTGGACTTAGAAAAGATTCTAGGTTCTGGACCTAAGGAAACTTTGGGTTCTGGACCTGAGCTAAGTTCTGGACTTAGAAAAGATTCTAGGTTCTGGACCTAAGAAAAATTTGGGTTATAGACTCGAGCTAAGTTCTGGACTTAGAAAAGATTCTAGGTTCTGGACCTAAGAAAAATTTGGATTCTGGACCCGAGCTAAGTTCTAGACTTAAAAAAGATTCTAGGTTCTGGACCTAAGAAAAATTTGAGTTCTGGACCCGAGCTAATAATTTTTTCGATTTCAAAAAGTTTGGCTAATTTTTATGCACATGTCCTCTCTTTTTTTTCCCTTTGCATGTAAAAATATTTATACACACGCAAGTATTTGAATGATTAAATTGAATAATTGAATTTACTGTTTATTTACTGTGTAGTCACTGTTCATGTACTATTTACGATTCATAAATAGTAAATTACTATTCGTAAATAGTAGTAAATAGCCTTTACTATTGAAAATAGTAATTTACTATTTATCAATAGTAAAGTTTACTATTCATAAACAGTAAAACTTACTTTTTGAATTTTATTTTTTTCCTTGCCGTTTCTCTATATAAACCCACGAGTTATTTCATTCAATTCACAGCAAGATTTCTCAATTTCTATAATTCTCTCAAATTCTTTCAAATTTAGTACATAGTTTTCAAAAAAATGCATACTTCAAGGTCAGGGACTCATTCTAATGCCGAGTTATTGGAGTTTATTTGGCATCATGAAGATAGAAATATAGATATACTAGCAGGGATGCCGCTTCATCGCAGTTCCAACGAAAAGAGCGCGGTAATTATTTTTCTTTCCTTTTTTCTTGATTTTTTATCTCTCTGTTTTGTTTTTTTTTGTTCGTTATTTATTTATTTACTTATTTATTATTTATGTTTTTATATTATGCTCTCTTTTTTTTTTTGAAAATTTAGGAAAAATATATTAATTTAAGCAGATAAGATAATATGTACTTACCTTGTATTAACTTACCTGGCTTCGTGCTAGCGTGATTGTTGCGTTGTTCGGGCTGGAGGATATATTTACAAAGCCCGACAATGGTACGATGTAGTGCCTTCTTGGGTAAGGCAGATTATCCGAGAATGTGGCTTTGAAAGCTTCATCTTACAATTGCCATCCGAGGAATATCAGATAGACCGGAGCGTAGTCCAGGCGCTTGCAGAACGATGGTTGGACACAACCCACACTTTTCACTTGCCCATTGGAGAGATGACAATTGGTTTGGTCGATTTTACTGCTATAACCGGCCTTTGATATGATGGTGTTCCGGTTCCTGACCAATGATATTTTAACATTTGAAGAAATTTAGGAATTAATTGGTATGGAACCATCATATAAGGGACCTTTTAAGATAAAAATTGAACCGATTCGTAGCTATTGGATGAACTATGAAGGACGGGTTCACAGAGACACGGCCTAACAGTATGCTCGAGGATTTTTGTTATATTTGCTTGGGTCTACTATCTTAGGCAGCACTGAATCCTCTATCCACTTGTCAGTGTTGAATGCCCTTTCTTACTTCAGGACAATACCATCTTATGGCTGGGGTGAAGCTAGTCTTGCGTGTCTTTACCATGGTCTTGATAAACTTTGCCAAAATAAGAAGTCTTTTGTCGGCTTGATGGCGGTTGTCGAGGTATTCTTCTTCTACCAATGTCAATTCCACTCTTTTCTTGCATAAATGTGATCTTTATTGTTATTGTAGGCATGGGCATACGAACATAACCTTGTGAGGGTACCTGGTATTTTTCGAGAAAGAATCGGGTATCCGAGATTAAATTTCTGATTGTCAGACCATGTGGACATTCTCGGCTCTCACCACGTGCATACTCACCGCTTTGTGTTGAGCCGCGTAACCTGGGACCAGGTAAAATAACATTAGAATGCTTTAAATTTTATGTGAAAATTTACTTACCTTATGTTATTTTGCAGGTGAATTTGGCCTGGTGGAATCCAGAAGAGCAGACAAACTGGTCTCCCTTCATGAAAGCTGGACTATCTTTCCAACATTCTCGCCGAGTCATCGTTGGCCCAGTGTCTAATGGCTGGTTTCTCGGAGAGAGAGTTCATGAGTGGTTTCTTGGTCCATTGCAGCGGAGAATTCCGATGCCTTGCCCGGAATATACTTTAAATATTATATCAATGCCGGAGGATGCATGGTGGTCGGCTCAGTACAGTTATGGTGTTGAAGCATTTCTTTATCCGCCAAGTGCATCTTATGCCCATTTTATTCAAAGAAGGCTCTTGAACTTTGATGTATCTCCTGTTGGTATATGGGAAATTTCCGAAGAAAATGAGGGTAGAGATGGAGAGGACCATCATGGAGAGGCAGGAGAGTTCGTTCCACATCTCGGGGCTAGTACTTCTTAGGTAAAACTCTATCATTTTTCCCTTGCAACTGCTTCTTTCTTTTTTTGATTCTTTAATGATTGTTGCAGGCTGTTGGTTCATTTGATCATGAGGCTGGACCTTCTTTTACTGCCCCTTCATTTGCTCATTCTGGCATGCCAGATATGCCATCTCATCCGCAGGGCATTGATATGAATTACCTGGTAAGTTCCTTATTTCATGGTAATTTATGCTATATGTATGCATGATTATGTATGCTCTTACCTTGTTCCTTTTTGGCTCATAGTGGATGCTCGAAGAACAAAATAGGAAACTTCAAGAAGAGTTGGCTGCAAGTCGTCAGCAGGCTTCTCATTTTGAAAATTTATATCATCAATCCGAACAAAGTTTTCGAGACTTCCGATTTCAGGGGATGAGGAATCCTGACACTTCTTCATCAAGAGGCCCCCAGATAGATGACCATGAGATCCTTTCATCTGCTTCTGATGAGGACTGTGACGGATTGGAACTTCAAGGTAATAGAGATTTTGCCGAATTTTGGTGATCCCAAGACTGGGATCATCTTCTTCATCGGGTGATCCCAGGACAAGTAATTTGTCGAATTTTGGTGCTCCCTCTTCGGGCAGACTTGGGATGAGTGATTTGTCCCCTCCTCCAACAGGCGATGACTTTTTCAGGGTTTTATTTGATGACCTACCACCACCCTCTTAGTGATTTATAACTATTGTATCAATTGTATAAATATTGTAAAATAAAAAAAAAATACAATTTCCATCTTCACTGTAATTTTTTTTTTACTTTTCATCGTTACTGCATCACAATTACTAAACTTTCTTTTTCTTTCTTTCTCTTTTTTTATCACATCATAAATAGTACATCACAATTTCCTTTTCACAGCCTCACCATTTGCTAAACCCAATCCAACGAGGTAAAGGAAATCCGTTGCTAATTCCTTTCCTTATGTCATATTGTCTCACTCTTTCCCATCACCTTTTCCTTATCACTTTTGGAAAAGTTTATTTCCTCTATATAAATCACCTTTCATGCCATATTTCATACAGAAATCGAAAATATTTTCTAATTCAACGTAAAAACTCCCTTTAACAATTTTGATTTTTCTTCGTTCATCAACCATGACCGAGCATCATTTAAAGAAGATAAAAATTATATTTAAGAATATGGATGCCATTCATTGGAAGCAAATTTCGTGGTCAAAACTTGATGTTTTAAGATGTTTTCAAAATGTTAAATTGGACCACTCCTTCTTACATGCCGTGGCTTCCTTTTGGAATATGGATTCTAGGATATTTAAAATTAATGGCTTTGAAATATGTCCCTTGATTGAAGAATTTGAGGCCATCTTTGGATATCAAAATAATCAACAAATGGCGTTACCCACATTGATTTCCAAGACTTAACAGAAGATGCAGATGTTATTTCAAATTTCAAAACCCGAAGTTCTTCAGTTGATGAGAGGTGAAAAAATTCTACTTGCTCCCTTGATTGATTTTTGTCTCTCTCATTTGGCTCCTACTAAGTCATGGGGATGCATGCTTTGTCTTTGCTTGCTTGGCCAATTCTTGCTTATTTCATCTGATGGTGATATTGATCCATGGGTATTGGATATTATGGACCAAATGGAAGGACTCTTGTCGCCGGTACCTGTGATCTTAGCCGAGACTTTAGTGAGATTAGACCGAATTAAATCAGGACTGTCAAAAAGACTGACCGGGAGTCCGTTGCTGCTTCAAGTAATTACCTAAACTGCCCTTTTGGGTTTTCAATTTAGGTTTTCTTCTTTTTTTCTTCTTTTTTTATTGCTCTAATTTTTGCCTAGTCCTCCCATGTGGGTTTTCAAAACTAGCGAGTTGTCCTAATTTTTGCCTAAGCTGCCCTTGCGGGTTTTTAGCTTAGCGGACACTTTCTCTTTATATATATATATATATATATATTATTGCTCTAATTTTTGCCTAGTCAGCCCATGTGGGTTTTCAGAACTAGCAAGCTTTCCTAATTTTTTCCTAAGCTGCCCTCACGGGTTTTCAACTTAGCGGACTTTTTTTTAATTTAATTCTTTCTTCACATATTTGGCTTCAGGAGCGTCTTTGTTTTCTTGATACTCCATCCATGGATTTTGCCAGATATCTTCCACGTCATCATTCTACTAGGGAACTACGCCATCCTGCTTCTTCATATGTTGACTGGGTTGACTGGATCCACTTACGCACTGAAGTCAACGTCCGTCGGTTGGTACCTTAGTGGAAGATTTCTTGTATCACCATGTGGACATACTTGATGTATATTCCCCTTGCTGCTCTTCATCAAGGTACATGCTATAATCCTCGCTGACTTGGCCGTCATTACGGAGCTGAGCCTCGCGATTCTGACTTTACTCCCGATTTAGACATGCCTTGCTTGACTGAAACCTACTTGGATCGACTGAGGCAAAGCTGGTCTGCACGTTACATTTATCGACTGCCATAGATTTTACATTTGTCAATTCAGAAAGTATATTGTTAGGAAAAATAATTAAAGTAATAAAGGATGCTTCTTTTCCATTTAAAATTTGTCATCACCTTTTGCTATTGTGTTTATTTATTTCATCCATTTCTGGTCAAATACTTATAACAATGCACATAGAACAATTTTAACATTAATTCTATTTTATTAAATTGGGGAACAACCAAACTTAAAGCCAGCATACACAAGATCACTCCTGTTGTCAACTAGCCCTTGCGGGTTTTCTAATTGATGATTTTCTCTCATTTAGTCCTAATTGTTGCCTAGCCCGTCCTTTCGGGTTTTCGAGACTAGCGGACTGCTCTAACTTTTGCCTAGGCCGCCCTTTTTGGGTTTTCAACCTAGCGAGCTCTCTCTTTTCTTTTCTTTTTTTTATATATATCATACATAAAACCTCTTCAACCTATCAATGTTTACTGGCTCACTAAACTCATTCCCGTCCATGTCTGATAACTTCACCGCACCTTTGTTCATGACTTGTTTCATGACATATGGCCCTTCCCAGCTAGGCCTGAACTTCCCTCTTGGATCAGATACATTAGGCTTACATTTCTTCAACACCAAATCCTCAACTCTGAGTTTTCTGATTTTAACCCTTCTATTGTAGGCCCGAGCTATCTTCTTTTGATACCGTTGGTGATGATACAATGCCTTTAACCTTCTCTCTTCTAGTAAAGCTAACTGTGTGTATCTGCTTGTTACCCATTCCATTTCAGGCAGTTTGACTTCTAAGACTACTCTTAATGACTTAATTTCTATTTCACTTGGCAACACTGCTTCCATCCCGTAAACCAAAGAGAATGGTGTCATTCCAGTAGGTGTTCACACACTTGTCCTATATCCCCATAAAGCAAAGGGAAGCATCTCTGACCAATCCCTGTAAGTCTTGGTCATCTTGGACAAAATTTACTTAATTTTCTTGTTTGTTGCTTCTACTGCACCATTAGCCTTTGGTCTATAAGGAGAGGATCTATGATGATGGATTCGGTACTTTGAGAATAAATTCTTAACTGCTCCTTGAAACTGTACCCCATTGTCTGATATCACACTGTGCGGGACCCCGTATCCGCAGATGGGGTTCTTTTCAATAAATCTAGCCATTTGACTTGCACCCAGTTTGTTAAAGGATTCGGCTTTGACCCATTTTGAAAAATAATCTACTGCTACCACAATGAAACGGTGACCGTTTGAGGCTGTCGGATCTATCTCTCCTATAATGTCGATACCCCAAGTGGCAAATGGCCAGGGTGAAGACATATAATGCAATTTTTCAGGAGGCATGTGATTCAAGTTACCATACATCTGACATTGTTGGCACTTCTTTACAAACTCAATACAATCTCTCTCCATGGTCAACTAGTAGTAACCTTGCCGAATAATCTTCTTAACTAGAGCCAAACCATGCATGTGCGGACCGCAACTTCCCGCATGTATTTCTGACATGATACGCTCCACTTCAGGCTTTCTTAAACATCTTAAATGCACCCCATCAGGCCATCTTCGATATAACTCTCCATGGAATGTGATGTATTGCAATGACCACCGCCTTATAGCTCTTCTCTCTTTCTTTATTGCCCCCGGCGGGTATTCTCTTTCTTCCAAAAATTGCCTTATAGTATCATACCACGCATCATGGTCTGTATCAATTTCCATGATTGTCTCATATTCATAGCAAGGAGTTGATGAACTGGTCAAGATTAGAGGCTTAAGGAATAAGCTGACAGGGTTTTCCCATACCGAAGCTAATGTGGCCAGGGCATCAGCCATCTGATTTTCTTCTCTTGATAGGTGTATAAACCTACACTCCTTAAAGTTCTTCTTCATCATGGTCAGGTAATGGTGGTATGGCTTTAATTTTTCCTCTTTTAACTCCCACTCTCCATTTACTTGGGATACTACTAGCAATGAATCGCCAAAAACTTCCACCTTATCCACCTTCATAATCATTAGGGTTTCCAAACAAAAAATACAAGCTTCGTACTCCACCATATTATTGGTTGTCCTAAATTTCAACTTTTTGGCTAAAGGGATAAGTTCCCCTTCGAGCAATTCTAGTATAACTCCCAAACCTGCTCCTTTCCTGTTTACTGCTCTATCAAAATATATTTTCCACCCTTGTACTTCAATTGCTTCTAAATGTTCATCCGAAAATTCCAAGATTACCTCTTCGCTTTCTGGTAATGGTTGTTGGGCTAGGAATTCTGCCACCACTTTATCTTTGATTGTTTTCCTAGTTACATACTCAATCTCAAATTCTTCTAATATTATCAACCATCGACCATATTTCCTAATCAAAGAGGGTGTCTCCCTTAAGTACTTCATTGGATCCAACCTGGAAATTGCTTGTACACTATACAATTGAAAGTAATGCCGCAAATTCTTAGTAGACCAAACCACGGATATACAAGTCTTTTCAATGATACTATACTTAATTTCATAAGGTAGGAGCTTTCTACTCAAATAGTAAACTGCATGCTCAATCCTTGACTCATCTACTTAGGCTAGCATGGCTCCTATTGACTCTTCTTCTATTGCTAAGTATAGTAATAGAGGTTTGCCGGGCCTAGGTAATTTTAAAACAGGTGTATTCAATAAATACTCTTTTATTTGCTCAAAGGCCTTTTAACATTCTTCATTCCATATGACCGGCTGATTCTTTTTAAGCAATTTGAAGATAGGCTCACAAATTGTTGTGAGCTTTGCTATAAATTTGCTAATATATTGTAATTTACTAATAAATCCCCAAACTTCTCTCTCCATCTTAGAGGCTGGCATATCCCTGATTGCTTTAACTTTGTCAGGATCAATCTCAGTGCCATTCGGACCAATCAAATGTCCCAATAATTTACCTGAGGTAACACCGAACACACACTTCTTCGGGTTTAATCTTAGCTTATATTTCAAAGCTCTATCGAAGAATAATTCTAAGTTTTGGAAGTGTTGTTCCCTTGTATATGATTTAACCATCATATCATCAACATATACTTTAACTTCATTGTGCATCATGTCATGAAATAGTGTGGTGGCCATCCTTTGGTAGGTTGCCCCAGCATTCTTTAAGCCGAATGGCATAACCCTATAACAAAATATACCCCATGTAGTAATGAAAGTAGTTTTGGCTTTATCCTCTTGGGCCATTAACACTTGATTGTATCCAGAAAATCCATCTACAAACGAGTGTAGCATGCTAGAGGCTACACTATCAATGAGGACATCTATATGAGGTAAAGGAAAATCATCTTTAGGGAAAGCCTTGTTTAAATCTCTATAATCCACACAGACCCTTATTCTTCCATCTTTCTTTGGCACGGGTACTATGTTGGCTAGCCAATCTGGATATTCTATCACTTCAAGGAACTTCACTTGTATTTGCTTAGTGACCTCTTCTTTAACCAATTCAGCCCACTCAGGTCTTAATCACCTAAGCTTTTGTTTGATAGGTTTCATGTGAGTGTAAGTAGGAATATGATGTTTGGCTATGTCTCGATCTATTCCAGGCATATCCTCATAAGATCAAGTAAACACTTCTTCATACTTTTTGAATATTTTTTCAAATCTCTTTCTCTCCTCAGGAGTAAGGTCGAATGCTATGCTAATGTTTTTAGGATTTTCGATTGTTCCCAAATTTAATGATTGTGTGTTAACAGAATTAACATTAAAGATGCTCATGTAACTGCTATTTGAATGTATGCAACCATCAGGAGAAACATCACACAAGTAAGCAAATTCAGACTTTATTGCATTCATTTTGGAAAAGAAAACATCATCATCCTCATACAAAATAGACAAATTAAAAATCAAAATCAAGATCATTGTTCTCAAAATCAAAAGGCAGGATGTCTTCAAACTTTTCTTCAACCAGGGCAGTAGTCTCCTCCAGAGTCTTCTCGGCTTTCAAGACAGCTTCATTCTTCTCTTTTGGATTGGATTCTTTGTTGGCTGACAGGGTGAGCTCTTTCTTCACTTGGTCCACTAGCTCGGCCACATCTGCAAAAATTTTAAAACCCGGGATCAACTTTCCCATGAACATGATTGGCTCGGATTTTCCTTGGAGTGGTCCCATATCTGGAGCTTTGACAAAGATCTCTTCAAGTGGTGGGAAGCTCATCTTCTCATCCTTCTTTGGCTGAACATTGTTAGCTTCATCATATCCCAACCCCTTCTTGGAAGTTTGAGTTCTAAAATCTGGCAGCTTTGTCAAATCGGCCTTACCCTTTCCAAGACCAACTCTGGGAAGGTAGTTCATATTCTTTATCATATTCAAAACTTTGGAGTCCGCTACTTCATCATCAGAAATTGCAGCTACTTGGAAACCATTGAGAGGCCTCTCAATCATTAGAGCATTAACAATCTCATTATCTTCAGCTTCAATGACCACTGTCTCATCTCCGTTGGGGAACTTGATCTTTTGATGAAGGGTGGAAGGAACTCCACCAAGAGGATGAAACCATGGTCTCCCCAAGAGTAAGGCAAAAGTATCTGGTATGTCTAAAACAACAAACCCAATAATAGATTCAATTGGACCAACCTTGACAGCAACTTTGAAAGTCCCTTCGGCATGTCTCTTAGTGTTGTCATAAGCCCGAATGGTTACCTCAGTTGGATTTAGATCCCTTGTTGACATGGTTAGCTTTGGCAATATCTTAAGTGGACAAACATTTATGGCAGACCCATCATCGACCATTACACATGGAGTCCTCTTCCCCTTGACTTCTATTTTGATAAAGAGAGGGCGGATGTGATCTCTCCCCTCATCCGGTAAATCCGCATTTGAGAAAGAAACTGCTCCCATATTAACTTCACTCTTCTCTTGAACCTCTTCACATTTCATTACCTCTCCAATTTTTATGAAGTTGATCAGCTCGTCCGGTGTTATGGAGGTAGAAATTGGCATGCTAGCCAAGGCTTTGGCCATAGTTTCTCGGTGCTTTTTAGAAATAGCTAATAAGTCCCAAATGCTAACACTTGCTTGTGCTCTTTTCAATTGCTTGAGCACAACATCATCTTCCTCTTCTTTATTTCCTACTTCAACTTCCTTTCCCTTATTAGTTTCTACCTCCTTAGGTGGTGGCCTTGCATAAGGCTTACCAAATCTAGTGTTCATTACTTCATCTTCTTCGGGCTCGGACCAAGTCCACTCCTCCTTCTTGGATACAAGATCATCATCACTATCGCTTGAATCCCAAAACCCATTGACAACGCAAATTGTTACTTCTTTACCCACCAAAACTTTTTTAATTCCACCAAATACCTCTTTTTCTTTGGTTGCTTCTCCACCCACATCTTGAAAAGAAGACATGACAAAGTCCTCATGCAAACCTCCTCCAATCATGAAGGTTGCCGGCGGTGGTACTTTATTGAACTTTGGTAATGGGTTGTCTTTGGTGTTTGGCTTATTGGGCTCGAGCAGCTTCCCATTATCAATTAGATTTTGGATCTCATGTCTCAACCTCACACATCTATCCGTGTCATTCCCTTGCATTTGATGAAACTAACAAAAGGCTTTAGTGTCGAAATTAGGTGGGAGAGGGTTAGGCAAAGGATGAGGATTTAAGGGTTGTAGCAATCCCTTTCTTTGAAGCTTATTGAGAACCCAAGACATCGGTTTCCCCAATTCCGAATATTGTCTCCTTGTTCCTTGGTTAGTAGCATTGACACCGACTGCCTTTTGCATGCTTTGGCTACTAGATTGATAGCTCACTTTCTCGTTCCTTCTTGTTGAAAAATGGTTCTTCTCTCTTTCCCATTCTTCAATTTGCAAACCCGCTTAGAGAAGGTCTTTGAAATCATGGATGAGTGTATTAGACATCCTTTCACATAGACTAGGTAACACCCGTCTCACAATTATCCTTATTTGATCGGATTCATCGGGCCTCTTCTTAAGTAAAGCAGACTTGTTTCTCCATCTCTTCACATAATCTACAAAATTCTCATTCGACCTTTGCCTAATGGATTCTACTTCCATTAAGGTAACTTCCATGTCGACGTTATATCCATATTGTTGGATGAAGGCTTTGTAAAGCAGATCCCAACTCTTTTGTGTTCCATCATCTAAGGTATTGAACTAATTTTGGACAATAGGGTCCAATGAGAGCATGAAGTACCTTAGAGTTTGAGCCTTAGTAGCTCGAGCAGACTGCATGGCAGTGATATACTGCTTCACATGGAGATGAGGATTTCTGGTTCCATCAAACTTCGCGAATGATGGCATCTTGAACTTGTACGGGACTTCTTCATCTAGCTCAAATAATTTGTCAACTTCAGACATTTCCTCGGTTTTCAGTTTCTTCTCAAATTTCTTTTCTAAATTAGCAATCATTTTTTCAACATCAGAAGTTTCGCTTTTCTCCATAGTTGATCTTTCAATAATCTTCGGTTCTTTTTTCTTCTCTTGAGCATCTTGGTAGTATTGAGCCCAATCATCATCATCATCAATGATCACCTTTTCATTATCAAAAACCGCTTCACCAACTTTAGTCTTCCCTTTGTCCTTTGGCTTCTTAATGCTACTAGATGCTTCGGCATGATTTTCTAAGATTGCAGTCAATTGGTTCTTCATGGTCTCAGCTAGGGCCTCTTTTATTTCTTCCATCTTGGCATTGAGGGCCTCATCCACCATCCTTTGAATTTGTTCGGGATCCATTGATTTTGGTGAGCAAGTGATTGAGTCGTTGCTAGATACTTTGTCTCCGGCATAGGTCGGATTATCGTAAGCTTTTGAAATGTCGTAATCCAGGGCTGTGAGCCAAAGAGGATCAATGATATGAGATGCAAATGTATGCATGTATGCATGTATGCACAAACAATCAACAAGGAAAAATTAGGACGTTCCTTCCAACCTTATAACATCCACACACGAATGGTGAGTCTCTTTTCCTAGGTATATGGTTAACAAAATACCAACGCTGGGCATCTTATTTTTGAATAATTCCCTCGGACGTTTCAACCAATAGTTATATTTTCGAAAATGGAAATCAACTTATGATAATTCCCATTAATTAGGTTTTAATCCATTCAACCAACTAAAGTAGCTTTTATGCTATATTGGATTAAAACTAAATTAAGAGGTTTATTATAAATAGATTTCTCACTTGAAAAAGTAACTAATGATTCATGCCAAAAACAAGCCCATGGTTAATTTATTCTTAGTATAAACTAGGCTCACAATTGGTTTTTGGTATTTCATAATTGACCTAAATAATTTGCAAGCTCTTTGTAAGAAAAGGTTGAATGAAAATAATTTTGTTTCTAAGCCCATTGTAAAAATATTTTAGAAAAAAAATGGAATTTGGGCTTAGTATTTGGGCCATGAGTAAAAGAATTTTTGATTTATTTTTAGAAAAGTTTTATGTCCAAAGACCATCTTGAAAAATTTTGAAAATAGCTTTGGTCTTTTGGACTTTAAAGAAAAAATTTATTTTGAGCTTACAATATACTTAGGTTATATTAGAAAAAGAGCAAACCAAATAAGCCATGATTTAAGCCAAGACAAATTAACCATAGTCAAACAACATGCATTTGGGGTAAAATCTTAAGGAAAGTAACTAGGCCAATTACATGAACTTTAGTCTTTGGGTTAAAAGGCTTAGGTTCCCATAGCAAATATATACCAAATGGCACGAGGCTATGAGTGGTTATGCCATGCTCGATCTCTATACCTTGAGTGAAAGTATGGTATCCCTTACATAACACAATACGGGTAACACGGGCGTCCTAACTCATGCACATGATGCAATCTAAGATGATGTAATGGATAATATCATTATAAGAAATAATATAATAATATAAAGACCAACGGAATCAACTTCTCTTATCCCCAGTGGAGTCGCCACTGTGAGCAGGATTTTTTCCCCCACTCCCGGTGGAATGGTTCTCGCAACTTCGGCACTGTTTAGGCTCGGGGCCTTAGAGAACACAAACCTAAGTCCAGAGAAAATGGGGTCGCCACCCGGACGGGCTGGGAAAAAGAAAGGGGTGGATGACTCGATTCCTAAGGAATCTCCAACCCCCTAATGGGTTCGAAAAGTTGGGTACGTGTGGGGAAGGTGAAAAATGGCCCTGTACCCCCACAACGCCCGGTTCATTGGAACCGACCTCCTTTGCAGGTCTTAATATTATAAAATTCTTAAATATAACAATGTTATCCATATTACACACAATAATTAAAATAAAGCATCGATATATTGAAAATCAAAACAATGTCCAAGCAAAACAAATAAATGGACACCCATCCGAAGATGGAAATATGCCCTTACATCCCAGGCCTAAATAGGACACCCACCGAAAGGTAGAAACATGTCCTTTACATTGGTTCTAAAATAGAAAAGCAATTTAAATTATATGATATTTAACTAATGAGGTACCCACCAAGTGGAAACATACCTCTTACAACATTTGAAAATCTAAATAAATCAATAAAAGTAAATAACCATTCATCATAAATAAATCATTCATCAAAGATATTAAACAACAATAGAATGTAAACATCCATCCATGATAAATTAAGTAAACCAAGCATTGAACTTAAATAAATTAAAGCATATAAAATAAATCAAAGCATAATCAAATATAAAATTGAATAAGACAAATAAAAATTCAAATTAGGGCTACTGTTTAAGTTTCTTTATTTAATGTGTTTAGGCTTTTGGGAATTCATGGGTTCAAGCTACTGTAAATTTTAAAAGAATTGAGATGGAGCCAAGTTTTAGAATTTAATAGGTTGATAAAGTTCTTTGATTAACCAAATTAGTGTTTGAGTAGTAAAATCATGAAATTAGGGTTTGAACACTTTAAAACACTTAGATTTATGATTTACGGTTACTGAATTATGGTTTTAAGCTTACTGTGTAGAATTAGATTTATATGGTTTTAAGGTTTTAAAAATTAGGTTTAGAAAAATTAGGGTTTAGGTTAGCTAATTTAGGGTTTACTGTTTTGGGTTTTGGAATTGAATTAAGGTTTAGAATTTTAGAATTAGGGTTTCGGAGAATGCATTAGGTTTTAGAATTTGAAAAATTAATTGATAATTTTATGAAACTTTATGAAAATAAACAAAACGATTTAAGGTTTATAGAAACAGAAAAGATTTTTTTTAGGGTTTTTGGAAAGAAACAGATTCAATTTAAGGTTTTGAAAAGAAACAGATTCAAATTAGGGTTTTAAGATTTTGAAGAAAAAAAAATAACAATTTTAAGATTTTTGAAAAACAAATAAACGAATTAAGGTTTTTAAGCTTTAGAAAAGGTAAATTAAAGTTCTTAGGATTTTTTGATTTTGAAGAAACAAAAATAATTATTTTTTATCTATAGTGATGAAGCTACTGTGAATTAATGAAACAAATAAAGAAATTCATACTTTCGTTTGTTGGTTCCACCAAAAATCACTTCTTGGATGAACAAGAACAAAGACAAGCTTTGCTGCCTTTATTGGGTTGAATTGTTTGTTTGCTCTCTCAAAAAGTCCGATTGATTCAAGGTTTTCCTCCTCAATTTCTCCTCCAAAATCCGATCGATTTCCTCCTTTTTTCCCTCCCCTTTTTTGTGTTGTTTTTAGTCCTTATTATAGAAGATTTTTTTTTTGTTAAGTTTAGTTATTCACTGAATATAACATTCATTAAGAAAAGGAAACCGAAACCTAATTGTATTAGGTTTCGGAAAATTTGCGTTGGAAAAATTTCACTGGAAAAAAAAATACTGCGAAAAAATTACACTGGCGAAAAAGCTGCAGCAGCTGGCTGCCGCAACGGGCAAGAATTGGCCTACAGGCCATTTCGCCACACTGATTTTCGGCGGCGATTTTTTCATCGCTGATTTTTATTTTTATTTTTATTTTTTGTTTATTATTTTTATTATTTAGTTTTTATTAATAAAAATTAAATACTAAAGCAAATATTATTTAATTAAGATATCAAAAATTATTTTGGACTAATTATGTAACACCCCTATACCCCGTATATGTACCAAGCATGCTTAAACGATCGTAATATACGTATACCGAATATAGAAAATGCCACAGTTTTAAAATAATACACAACAAATATCTTTGTAAATAAGTGAAACCAATCTCAAACATTTTAAAAGAAATCCAAAAGACACCATATATTAAAAAAAAACATTTATTAATTCACAGCGGAAGTTATTACAAATATGTTATAAATCAAAGATTACAAAACATAGAATATATATATATATATACATGATTGGCAGCTTTTCTCTGATCTTTAAGTCCCAAAAGAAAATCCTCAATGTCTAGTCTCACTTGGTCTCGAGGAGCTCTCAGGTTCAACTCTGTCACCTGCGCGATCAAACACTATCGCGCTAAGCCAACGGCTTAGTAGTACAAAGTATACTAACATGATGCTTTAATATGATATAATGTCACAATTAATCTCATACATCATTTAAAAAAATATCACATTTCCACATCATACTTTGTTCAATGTCATAACAACATTCATATTACATCTTCATAGTTCCATTAAATTTTACCATTCAAGAATCACATTAAATACAAAGACAAGCATGGGCCCATAACACACTAATATGCCATTCAATTTTCAGAGTTAATGCTTTGGTTTTGTTATCACATTTATCATCATCATAAACCCAACTAGGCTTCAAGGATTAGGTTCAACCAAGCTTCAAGGGGAACAAAGCATGCTAAGTATCAACCCAACTTGGCTTCAAGAACCAACCCAACCTAGCTTCAAGGGTTGTAACATCTCAATTAGGCTTCAAGGATCAAATCCAACCTAACTTCAAGAGATTGTTACCATTAGGCATGCCATCAACAACAAAACTCTAAAAATGAATAACACATTAGACACACAATTCATTTATTATTTCATTCTCAATTCTCATAATCAATTAGGCAAACATGCCGTATGTCTTTCAATTGAATTATCATAGCCAATCACAATGGCTTCACATCATATTTGAGTTATCATAGCCAATCACAATGGCCTCATATCATATCATATCTCAATTCATATTACACATATAGCATCATTGATATAACATTTCAAAGTACATTATTTATATAACACATTACCATTCACAAGATGCACAATGCATAAAACATAACATTGTTCATATAGTATCATATATATATATATATACCTAGCACTTTGCATTATTCATTGATTTGTAATCTTCCACATGCATTTGTTTGGATCATTCTTTGTTTTAAAAGTGTTTAGAGTGTTTACTTTTAGGTTTAGGTACAAAAGGATCTTTGAAGAATCAAAACAATGTAAGAAAAGCAAGAAACAATCACAGTAGCTAACACACTCAAGGGACACGGCCAAGCTTGTGGCCGTGTCTCTCAACACAAAAAAGGCAGTGGCAGACACGGGCAAGGGACACGGCCGTGTCTCTCCAAAAATCATCCAACATGGCCAAATTTCCTTAGACTTGGCCGTGTCTCCCAAAAATTCTTTAGTTTGGCTGTGTCTCTTCCTTAGTTTGGTCGTGTCTCTCATGGCTAAAGGTTTTAAACAAAGCCAAATCTCCTTTAGTTGAATTATACCTCATTGTACACCACATAACCTTATTCAAATGGACATAATTAACCCTTACTTTACATGCTCATCACAATATTCACATTACTAATATACATTAACAATACATTTGATTCCTTGACACATTTACAAACAAGTGTGTGTTAAGTTTAAACATCATATGCACATATACAACAATATAGTTTGTACTTACCTTAAGCACCACTTATACAACTATAAACACTTTCTTTTTCCAAGAATTCTTCACTTCTCAAATTAGGGCAAAAGCCTTCTTTCAAAACCTAATCCAAAATAATACAATACAATTTATCACTTACCACTTCAAAACCCTAAAACCAACATCACTCTTATTCTTTTAATATCAACATCCACTTAACTTATCATCTTCAAACCAAACCAACACCATAGTTAATTAAATCAATTATATTCCCACATATAACCATCAACACAACCTTACTATCAAAATCATAATCAAACTTACAAACAACTCAAAATAACAAAAGGAATCAAGAGAAAGAACTTACCAAAATAATAAAACTTCTTGGATTTCCACTTAATTCCTTGAAAACTCCTTCAATATGCTCTTAGAATTCAAAACCTTCCTCTTGCTCTCTTGTCTTAAGAATGGCCGGCCACCACTTGAAAAGAAAAGAAAATGAAGAAACAAAGTCAACTTTCTCTTCTCTTTAAACCTCCACCATGCAATTTCAAAAGAAAATTACCTAAATGCCCTCTTAACATAATTAAACTTCCTTTCATATAGCATGCCCTTTTGTAATTTCACCACTAACCAAATAAATATCTTCATCCCTTGACTCTCCATTTTGACTTATGTATATGTTATTTATACTAACATATATACAACATATACATTCCATTAACACAATCATTTCCTTTGCAACAACATATATACATTTAATTCAAATCAAACAACAATTGTATTAAAACTTCTAGGGCATACATTGGGATATTACAAATTAAAATATTTTGGATAACATAAAAATTATTTTGGACTAATTAAAATATATTGGACCGGACTAGGTCAAAAATTAAGAGTCTACACACATATTAATTTAATATCACCATTATACAACAACAAAATCTTATTTCCTTATTAAAATTCATTCCAATTATAGTATAACTAACACTTTTCTCTTATAATTATTTAAAACTAATATAACTTAGCTCCTTTCATATGCATATACATATCAAAACGTTGTATTATGCACATTATCATATTACTTGCATATTCTTAATACAACTACACACATTGAATTTCAATAAATACTTGTAAACTTATTATATTTAGGATCAATTGATCTAACTATCACAATATGACCATCACAACCATATTCTATTCTGACCAACCTTTAGTCTATTTTAAATTCATCAATTTGTTTTCAATTCATGACCTAATTCTATTAGGCCAAATTTATTCTCAAATTTTAATTCTCTTCGTGTTCATCATTACAGATAATATTCATTTCCCATAGTCTCGTTTACTTTACACATCATTTTCATCAACTTATTCATTTTATACAACTTTCAAACATATTCATTATAACTCTTACTCACATTTCATAATTCCTTTCATTTACCATTTTCTCACATTTCTTATAGTTACCATATTTACAAAACTCACTTTTCTTACACATCACTTAAAGCTCATCATATTTTCACAATTCTCTTCTGTTTCCACACTTTTTATAATTATAAACAAATTTCTAACATAAAATTATAAGATCCAACTACGCAAACCATAAGTCTTGATCATGTTTCTTGAAGCATAACTATCAATCTCACCAAAACTATCCAACGGTCATGCCATAATAATGGTCACGTCTGCGGCTTATAAATAAATACTGCCCTTCTATCATTCTTCTTCAAACATTTCCAATCATAATGTTAAGTTCGCATCGCAAAATCACATATTCATTTTTTAATCTTTTGATACACAAAAAGTTAATACGTTTCAGCTCTGTTTCAAAGCAATTTACTCTTGATCACTTGATAATCATTAGCTTAACTCATGTTTCAACAATATTATCATTAACATCTCTTATATATACACATTTGTTCATATGCTAATTTACACAATTTCCATTTATTACTCCATTTCTAATCTATCTCTTATAAAAATTTTCATTCATTTTTTTTTTCACTTCCATACTTTCTTCATTATACTTTCCTTTTTCCTTACAATATCTTATTTATATGCATATACTTTAGGCCCAAAATACTATACAATCATCAAGTTCAGTTGTTAAAATAACAATTTCACCGTTCAGCTCTGTTCGAGTCCATTCTCAATCTCAATTCATCACATGACCTAACTCTACGCAGGTCAAGACCTATCTCTCTTAGGTCTATTAATACATGTAATATCATTCGCAATATCACCAGACACGTATTTGTATAAGGTAGTAAACACTCGATAACATTTTTTTTAATCATCCACGTATACCTTCGTAAGTCATAATCACAATGTGACTTACTTTCCACATTTTCTTACATATCATATTTGTGTTCATATTGAAAAAAATCTCATCACACAAATCATACAATTATACTCAATTCCTCTTTTACATACAATCTATACAAGGTTAACATTTATCACCTTTCAGAGAACATTATCATTTCTCATTCTTTTGACATTACTTAGGTTATTCATCAATTCAACATATATATACACTCTGACCATAACATAATTAATATCTTCCTTATTCAATCGCCCATCTCTTAAATAAGTTTCTTATTATATATATATATATATTAACACCTCACATAAATTTTAGTCACATTTCCAATGTGACATCTCTCTCACATTTTTTTATGCATTTATCATACCCTTCATAACCCTTTTCATCATTTCCAATTCAATTACCTAAAGTAACTCATTTTCACTTATTTAATCATTTCCCTTTTATTTCATAACAAATTTCTATATTATCAACCACATTACACCTTAAATGATATTTTCACAAATAATATTACTCATTCAAAATTACTCCCACGCTTATTAAACATTAAACTATCAACATCTAAATAATCTTCATCAAAATTCTCTTACAACTCTAAATTTCCAACTTACTACTTTACTTAAACTTCATTCTATTAATCTCATTTTCAAGAGCTAACTTTATAAACTTTATTTTTATATTAATATAACATCAAAACACATCACTTTCACAATTATAGAAACCCATTTCAAAAATTCAAATTTCATATATTGCAGCCGACAACATGAACCTCACTAAATCTCATCCATATCACATTCTTAATCTCAAGATCATAACATTTAATTTTAAACAACACTAATTTGTTTCCTTACACTAATTAACATCATCAATTAGATATCCTACTTTTACGTACTCAACCCCTAAATCATCCATTATTGTTCCATAATAAATAATTCGCTATCATATGTGATTTCGCTCTTTGATTTTAACTATGAACTCTTTGTTGAAAATTATTAAAAACTCCATATTCCTTCTTCATACTTCTACCCATATGTATATAAATTTTCATAATTTTCTTCATTCATTTGTCTCATGAAATTAATATATCACTCATGTATACAAAATTGTATGACTTCCTTAGTTTCTTGTCACTCTCACTTTCAATTTTTATATTCCTTACCAATTCTTTATAAAAGCTTGTAAAATTTTAGCCATGTGCACTTGAAACATATATGGACTTATATTTAAAATTTTAGATTTTTCCAAATTGATTTAATATATTTAAAAATTAAATCTTCCAAAATCAGAGAATCTGTCTCTTTAATAATTTCTCTAGCAACACCCGGTTGTCTATTTTTTCAAGTATCAAACCTTAATAAAATTTCATGAAATTTTAACCATATGTTATAGGAATACATATGATATTGTGTGTAAAGTTTTAAATTTTTCTGGGTTGTTTTACCATAGTTTCTAAATTTATTGTTTTTTTTAATTTCTACAAATTCTGAGTTGCTGAAATTTCTCCAACAATCTGCGTTCTTCTATTTTTCTTAATTAGAGTTCCATCTTTAAAATTTATAAAATTTTATACATTGGATTCTAACATATAGAAAAACTTTCTATTAAATGTTCAAACTCATCCAACATTTCTAGATTTGTCCAAAAATTCAGACAATATCACTTTGCAGTACACCTATAAAATTTTCTGTAACTATCATGCTCATTTCTCAAACTTTTTATTTTTATATCTTAAATTATTTCCTAGATTATTTTTCTAATTTTACTTATTCATCAATTGAATCAGCTATGAATTTTAAATTTCAAATAAAAGTTCCAAAAATTCTTAATCCATGATCTCTAGAATGACGCTTCCACTGCGCTACTTTGATGTATTGTCACGACCCAACCCGGGGGCCACGACCGGCATGCAGCCAAACCGAAATCTGACCACATAAGCCTTAGAAACATTCATAACAGTCTAAGTGCAAAACAGTTCAATACTTATATAATCCTCAATCCTAGTTCAAATGCAAACCATCAATATAATCAAATCACAATAAAATCATTCGGGAAATCTAAAGTAGACAAGTTCTATTTATTACACAAAAAGGGATTCGGATTCAATCCGCCCAAAAGTTCAATATCTGGAAATCTCTAAGCAGAAAGACCGATAAACACAAACGGAAAACCTGATCGACTTGCCAAGAAGAGAAAGAAGATAGACGAAGGCAATCACTGTAAACCTGCAAGACAATCTGTAAGGGTGTGAGCGCTTTATATAGACGCCCAGTAAGCCTATGAGAGGCAGAGAAACATCTAACAGTTATATAAGCAGTACATATAATACATTCACAAATTAAGCAATTAAGATGGTGTGTCGGGGTCACCAATCAGTAAACAGTACAGTATAATATCAGTCACATCCGCCCTTATAACTCCTCAGTACAGTACAGTAATCAGTAATTAGGCATGTAGCCTCAGTAAATAGTATAGGCATTAAGCCTCAGTAATAGTATAGGCATTAAGCCTCAGTAACCTCCTTCCCCTTCATGACACACCATCACACAGCACAAGTAATATCAAATTCAATATTCTAACATAAATACAATCACATGCAAGTTTCTCTGTCTCCTAAAGCATGCAAGGCTGAGTTCGAAAGAATAGTCTAGTGGATATATAGAAAGGATAATATATTATAAGAAGGGTTTATATATATATATAAATTGTTAGCAAGTAGCACAACACAAACAGTTCAAATACACCCATAGAACTTACCTGGTCTAACAGTCAGCTAAGCAATCCGCCACCCTAAGTCTGAGGTGCTACTGGACCACTGCCTAACCATTAACCATCAATTAACAACCACCCTTACAAATGTATGCAAGTGCAAATGGGAATGCATGACGTGAATGCACGCAATTCAATAGTTTCCATAACAAGGTTAAACCTTTTTGTCAACCAATCATAACTTAACCATCATAATACCACACCTTTAAACTTGCTTTACAGAATATAAAACATCATTAAAAAGTCCTTACAATTTAAATTTATCAAATACCTTACTTAAATAATCAATATTCACCAAATACAATTTTACCGATAAACCTGAACAACGAGTGTCAACTTGTAAAATTCAAAACAATTAACCAGTATATGCAAAATTTATAATTTTCAACCAGAAGTTAATTTGATATCTTAAAAGCATCCTACCAAAATTTCATAAATTTTCGAGACTTAGAAGTCCCTCAACCAATTTTTATTCATAACAGTATACAACTCACAAGGTATATTGACAGCAGTAGAAAGATCTAATTATTTCAAAAATATAACAACAGAAACATAACCCAACACACTAGCCAAATCAATTAATTCAATAGCAAAATCCCTCAAAACAATAAAAATCCCAAAACCTAACCTATTTTGTAAAAATCAATTTAATTAAATAATAATTCGAATTTAGCCAAATTAATTAAGAAAAATACCAACCCAATATGATACTAATATGAATTAATCAAATGGAAGTCGAAATAATGCAAAAGGAATCAAGAAAAACCTCAAAAACACCCAAAACTCGAAAAATTGAGCTGCTGAAACACTGGCCAAAATGACCAGGAGAGCCACGCCGCGCCACGCGAGACGCCGAACGACAAGCCCCTGGCTCGCGCTTCTCCGTCGAACGACGCTAGCCACCCGCCGAAAGACACTGCGCGCTGGCACGCCGAGACCCAAAATGACAGCCCTCTGATTTTTGCTCCCAAAACCAAATTTCTCCCCTTTTTTTCAAAACACCCGAAAAATAGAAGACTAAAAACATTACCCCCTCTGACATTTAGGCCTATTTATAGGAAAACAACTCTTCAAAATTATACTTTTACCCCAATCTAATTTATTTTAATTAAAAACACCCCAAGACTATTTTTTTCATAAAAATTTACCCAAAACCATAAATTCACAAAATCAACTCAAATTTATTTTTAACTTCAAACTTTAACCCAAAATAATTTATAAATATGTTTTACGCATAATAATACCCGAAAATACCGAAAACGACAAAAAAAAATCCAAAAATGATGAAAATACCCTCGGCACCCAAAAATACAATATTATACTCAAAATGACCGTCTCGTCGTTCTGAGTATCAAAAAGACATTCAAACCATCAAATTATGTTTAAACAACATATGAGGGCACAAAATGACTATTTTGCCCCTATACTTAAAATCATTTAAAAACCAAGGGTTTTACAATCTAACCCCTTAAAGTAATTGCGTCCACGCAATTGAATCCAACATAATCATTATCCATCAAAAACTGTCATTACAATAGTTATACACAAATCCGGATGGTATCGTCTACTTAGTATGTGTCGTTATGGTTGATCAGGCCATAACCACAAGATACCAAGCACTAATGACCATTCCAGGTTTGATCCTTTTAGAGTTCATTAAATAAAAACCAATTATCAGATAACCAAAACAAAATCAATGAATAGCGCTTAGCGCTCAACCCAGTCAATATCAGTGCCAATCAATCGAGTATAACATTATCTCTGTTCATTTTTCCAATCCATAACAATATTAATATACTGTACCTCTATAACCAATAACAGAAATATTCTGTAACTCAACATCATTACACATACACCTTTTCAATAAGATCCATTGCATACAATTGTCAATCATCAGTCACAAACAATATCATGCGATGTATGAGTATGATGATGTATGAGTATGATGTTATGCTGGTATGCAAGTGCTCTAACACTAAAACTGAAGAATATTACAGTCTAACCCCCTTAAAAGATTTTGACCTCGAAATCTAAAACATACCTGAAGACTCAAACAGATGGGGATATTTAGCTTTCATAAGCTCTTCGGCTTCCCAGGTGCATTATTCAACAGAATGATTGCGCCAAAGGACTTTCACAGAAGCTACATCCTTAGAACGCAACCGCTTGACCTGACGGTCCAGAATAGCCATTGGCTGCTCCTCATAAGAACAATAATCACTAATCTCTATAGTGTCCGGAGCTAGCACATGATCAGGACTAGGTACATACTTTCTCAACATCGAGATATGAAATGTCGGATGCACAGAAGCCATCTGAGGTGGTAAATCAAGCTTATAAGCAACATCACCAATCCTCTCCAGAATTTCAAATGGACCAACATACCGTGGAGCTAGTTTTCCTTTCTTACCAAACCTCATAACACCCTTGAAAGGTGAAACCTTCAGAAACACTCTATCCCCGACAGCAAATTCCAGATTTCTTCTTTTCAAGTCAGCATAGCTCTTTTGTCTACTAAAAGCAGTCCAAATATGGTCTTGAATAACTAGTACAACCTCAGCACTGTATTGCAAAAGTTCAGGACCCTCAATTCGACGCTCACCAACCTCCTCCCAATATAATGGAGTCCTACACCTTCTACCATACAGAGCCTCAAATGGAGCCATACCAATACTAGCCTGATAACTGTTATTGTAGGCAAACTCTACCAAAGGAAGATGATCTGCCCAACTACCACCAAAATCAAGAACACACAATCGCAGCATATCTTCCAAAGTCTGAATAGTCCTTTCCGACAAACCATCTGTCTGAGGATGAAAAGCAGTACTGAAATGAAGATTAGTTCCCAAACCTTCCTGAAGCTTCTGCCAAAATCTAGAAGTAAATTGTGGTCCTCTATCAGAAACTATAGAAACTGGGACCCCATGAAGACTCACAATCCTGTTGAGATACAGTTTGGCATACTGCGACACTGTGTACTTAGTATTTATTGGAAGAAAATGAGCGGACTTAGTCAATCTGTCAACAATAACCTAGATAGAATCATGCCCACCAGGAGCTTTAGGCAAACCGACAACAAAATCCATATTGATTCTCTCCCATTTCCACTCAGGTAGTGGTAACTCCTTAAGTAATCCCGCAGGCTTATGATGCTCATACTTAAATTGCTGACAAGATAAGCATTGAGAAACAAACTGTGCAACATCATTCTTCATCCCTTTCCACCAGTACAACTGCTTCAAATCCCGATACATCTTGGTGGAACCTGGGTGCACTGTGTACTTAGAGAAATGTGCATCCTTAAGGATATCAGTCTTCAAATCATCTACCTTAGGAACACACACCCTAGTACCAAACTTCAAAACACCTTTATCATCTAAAACAAACTCCTTGTTCTCACCGGCTAAGACTTTCTGTCGTAAAATTTCCAAATCCGCATCCTTACTTTGCTCAGAAATAATCCTGTCAAGAAAATTTGGCTTCACAGCCAAACTAGCAAGAAACACCCCTCTACCATTCACAGCTTCCTTGTCAGACATATTAAATGTCCAACCCTCATCAAGCAATTGGTGAATCTCAGAAATCAAGGACCTCCTCATCAAACAAATATGTGACAAACTCCCCATAGACTTGCGACTCAAAGCGTCTGCCACAACATTTGCTTTCCCAAGATGGTACTGAATATTATAATCATAATCTTCCAGAAACTCTATCCACCTCCTCTGCCTCAAGTTCAGATCCCTCTGCGAGTAAACATATTTGAGATTCTTATGGTCAGTAAAAATCTCACATGTAACACCATACAGATAATGCCTCCAGATCTTTAGTGCAAACACAACAGCAGCCATTTCCAGATCATGCGTAGGATAATTAACTTCATGATTTTTCAACTGTCTTGAAGCATAAGCAACCACCCTACCATGTTGCATCAACACACATCCCAAACCAATACCAGATGCATCACAGTAAATAGCATAGCCTTCATTGCCCTCCGGCAAAACAAGTACAGGTGCAGAAGTCAACCTTTCTTTCAAAAAGTTAAAACTCTCCTCACAAGCATCATCCCAAACAAACTTAACACCCTTGCGAGTGAGTTTAGTCAAAGGTGCTGCAAGTCGAGAAAAGTCTCTAACAAATCTTCTATAATAACCAGCCAAACCCAAGAAACTTCGTATCTCTGTAACTGTCTTTGGTCTTGGCCAATCCATGACTGCCTCAATCTTCTTTGGATCAACCTGAACACCTTCAGAAGATATAACATGACCCAAGAACACAACTTTATCCAACCAGAATTCACATTTCGAGAACTTGGCATAAAGTTTATGTTCCCTCAGAGTTTGCAAAACCAGCTTTAAATGTTCCTCATGCTCTTCTTTAGTCTTGGAATACACTAAAATATCATCAATGAACACCACAACAAACCGATCAAGATATGGACTAAACACCCTATTCATCAAGTCCATAAAAGCAGCAGGGGCGTTGGTAAGTCCAAAAGACATTACCAGAAATTCATAATGACCATACCTTGAGCGAAAAGTAGTTTTAGGTATGTCACTCTCTCACACCCTTAACTGATGATAACCAGACCGAAGATCAACCTTTGAGAAAAACTTCGCCCCTTGCAACTGATCAAACAAATCATCAATCCTTGGTAATGGATATCTGTTCTTGACCGTCACCTTGTTTAGCTGCCGATAATCAATACACAACCTCATGGAATCATCCTTCTTTCTCACGAAAAGAACCGGAGCTCCCCAAGGTGAAGTACTCAGTCGGATGTACACCTTCTGTAACAAATCATTCAGCTGCTCCCTCAACTCTTTAAGCTCTGCCTGTGCCATTCTATAATGCGGCATAGAGATAGGATTTGTGTCGGGTACAAGATCAATAGAAAACTCAATCTCCCTTTCAGGAGGTAACCCAGGCAAATCCTCAGGAAAAACATACACAAAATCTTGCACTATAGGGACATCTTCTGGTTTAACTTCTTCTTTCTTCACATCCCGAATAGATACAAGATAGGCGTCGCAACCTTTACGCAACAACCTTCTAGCTCCCAAAGCAGAAATCATCTGACAAGGACCAATGGTCTTGGAACCATGGAATGTCACCGACTTACCTTCTTCATAATCAAATCGGACTATTTTAGCCCTACAGTCAACATTAGCTCCATGACAAGCTAACCAATCCATTCCCAAGATCACATCGAATTCCAACACAGATAGGACAATCAAATTTGCAGCTAAATCTGCATCCTCAACTCTAATCATACAGTTACTATAAACATCCACCGTCTCTATCTCATCCCCCAGTGGTGTATGAACAAACAAAGGCTCGGCTAAAAGTTCATGTGATCTAGATAATCTTGATGCAAAGCTAGGTGATATGAATGAATGAGTAGCTCCAGGGTCAATAAGAACATGTGCATCAAGTGAACATATAGAGAGTGTACCTTGCACCACATTATTATCAGCCCGAGCTTGCTGAGTATTAAGATTAAACACCTGAGCATAATTTTGATTCTGATTCTGGCCTTGGTTCTGATTCTGAGCATTGTTCTGACCTGCTGGCAAAGCGGGTACATCATTCTGCTGTTGATTATTCTGGTGATAACCCTGATTCTGCTGACCTTGGTAGCCTCGATAACCTCCATTCTGTCGTCTGCCATTCTGATTACCTCGGCCTCCATTATAACCTCAACCACCATTACCTCTGCCATAACCATTGCCATTACCATTACCGTTGCCACGGTTGTTGTTACCCTGATTCCCTACTGGTCTCACATAATTCTGCTGCCCTCCTTGATTTTGACCGCGCCGAGAATTAGGACAATCTTTCACCTGATGATCCATCCGTCCACAACCTAACCATGTTCCCATCTGTCTCCAGCAATCTCCTGGATGACGATTACCACAAAACCCACAAACAGGATTCCCCTGATTCTGATTCTGCGATCGGTAAGTCTGTTGTTGACCACCTCTATTATTACCTCTCTGATCTCTATTCTGTCCTTGGTAGCCATGCGAATCATTAGGTCTACTTCTCTTCCTACTAACATCAGTAGTATCCTCAATCCTGTCAGTCTTACCTCTGTTTTCCAAACCCAGAGCTGTGTTCCTAGCCAAAAGCAACTCAGTGTAGTTATGGCTAGCAACAAAACCATAATACTTATTGTTCAGTCCCTCCATGAATCTGCGAGTCATCCGAGCCTCATCCTGAATCAAGTGTGTAGCATACTATCGCAGATCCTGAAACTTCTCATAGTACTCAGCTATGGATCTATCCCCTTGCTTCAACCTCTCAAACTCTTGGCCTTTTTGCCACATAATATTCTCAGGTATGAAATTCTGCATGAACAAGTCCTTAAACTCATCCCAGAAATGAACCCTATCTCTGATCTCATCATCGAACCACACCTGAGCTGACTTCTTTAACTGATGGCCTGCCAACTCAATAGATCTATCATCAGTACAGTTGAGAGCTAAACAAATCCGACGTACCTCATTGATGAAGTATACTGGATCCTCAGTAGCAAAGTTGGAGAATGGAGGTGGGTTCACTCTGATAAACTCATTTAACCTCACATACTGGGGTTCAACAGTAGGTGGCTGATCATTGGCTTGCCCAGCATTCTGATTCATATTCTGCACCAACTGAGCAATTCCATTAGCAAGAGTCTCCATAGATTTACCCATGGTCATCATAGTAGTCATAAAATGCTCCTGACCCACTGCAACAGCCGATGTAGCCTCCGGTACAGGATTATTCCCAGGAGTAGGTGGCTGAGGACCAGGCACAACTCCTGCAGTATTAACATTCCCTGCTGCAGCTCTAGGAGGTCTCCCACGTCCACGTGGAGGCAGATTAGCACCATTTGCAGTTCCAGAAGTTCCAGCACCAGAGGAACCTCCCCCTATCCGAATTCTAGTACTTCTTTGAGACATAACTCCTGATATTAGTACAAGCATATCGGTTAACGCGGAAGCAAAAGAAACACAGAAAGAATTTTTCCTAATGATTTCTGGATACAACTAGACAAATTATAAGTGTGACTGAATCTTTCCGCTCTGATACCACTTTTGTCACGACCCAACCCGGGGGCCACGACCGGCATGCAGCCAAACCGAAATCCGACCACATAAGCCTTAGAAACATTCATAACAGTCTAAGTGCAAAACAGTTCAATACTTATATAATCCTCAATCCTAGTTCAAATGCAAACCATCAATATAATCAAATCACAATAAAATCATTCGGGAAATCTAAAGTAGACAAGTTCTATTTATTACACAAAAAGGGATTCGGATTCAATCCGCCCAAAAGTTCAATATCCGGAAATCTCTAAGCATAAAGACCGATAAACACAAACGGAAAACCTGATCGACTTCGCCAAGAAGAGAAAGAAGATAGACGAAGGCAATCACTGTAAACCTGCAAGACAATCTGTAAGGGTGTGAGCGCTTTATATAGACGCCCAGTAAGCCTATGAGAGGCAGAGAAACATCTAACAGTTATATAAGCAGTACATATAATACATTCACAAATTAAGCAATCAAGATGGTGTGTCGGGGTCACCAATCAGTAAACAGTACAGTATAATATCAGTCACATCCGCCCTTATAACTCCTCAGTACAGTACAGTAATCAGTAATTAGGCATGTAGCCTCAGTAAATAGTATAGGCATTAAGCCTCAGTAACAGTATAGGCATTAAGCCTCAGTAACCTCCTTCCCCTTCATGACACACCATCACACAGCACAAGTAATATCAAATTCAATATTCTCACATAAATACAATCACATGCAAGTTTCTCTGTCTCCTAAAGCATGCAAGGCTGAGTTCGAAAGAATAGTCTAGTGAATATATAGAAAGGATAATATATTATAAGAAGGGTTTATATATATATATATAAATTGTTAGCAAGTAGCACAACAAAAAGTTCAAATACACCCATAGAACTTACTTGGTCTAACAGTCAGCTAAGCAATCCGCCACCCTAAGTCTGAGGTGCTGCTGGACCACCGCCTAACCATTAACCATCAATTAACAACCACCCTTACAAATGTATGCAAGTGCAAATGGGAATGCATGACGTGAATGCACGCAATTCAATAGTTTCCATAACAAGGTTAAACCTTTTTGTCAACCAATCATAACTTAACCATCATAATACCACACCTTTAAACTTGCTTTACAGAATATAAAACATCATTAAAAAGTCCTTACAATTTAAATTTATCAAATACCTTACTTAAATAATCAATATTCACCAAATACAATTTTACCGATAAACCTGAACAACGAGTGTCAACTTGTAAAATTCAAAACAATTAACCAGTATATGCAAAATTTATAATTTTCAACCAGAAGTTAATTTGATATCTTAAAAGCATCCTACCAAAATTTCATAAATTTTCGAGACTTAGAAGTCCCTCAACCAATTTTTATTCATAACAGTATACAACTCACAAGGTATATTGACAGCAGTAGAAAGATCTAATTATTTCAAAAATATAACAACAGAAACATAACCCAACACACTAGCCAAATCAATTAATTCAATAGCAAAATCCCTCAAAACAATAAAAATCCCAAAACCTAACCTATTTTGTAAAAATCAATTTAATTAAATAATAATTCGAATTTAGCCAAATTAATTAAGAAAAATACCAACCCAATATGATACTAATATGAATTAATCAAATGGAAGTCGAAATAATGCAAAAGGAATCAAGAAAAACCTCAAAAACACCCAAAACTCGAAAAATCGAGCTGCTGGAACACTGGCCAAAATGACCAGGCGAGCCACGCCGCGCCATGTAAAACGACGAAACGCGAGACGCCGAACGACAAGCCCCTGGCTCGCTCTTCTCCGCCGAACGACGTTAGCCACCCGCCGAACGACACTGCGCGCTGGCACGCCGAGACCCAAAACGACAGCCCTTTGATTTTTGCTCCCAAAACCAAATTTCTCCCCTTTTTTTTCAAAACACCCGAAAATAGAAGACCAAAAACATTACCCCCTCTGACATTTAGGCCTATTTATAGGAAAACAACTCTTCAAAATTATACTTTTACCCCAATCTAATTTATTTTAATTAAAAACACCCCAAAACTATTTATTTTCATAAAAATTTACCCAAAACCATAAAATTCACAAAATCAACTCAAATTTATTTTTAACTTCAAACTTTAACCCAAAATAATTTATAAATATGTTTTACGCATAATAATACCCAAAAATACCGAAAACGACAAAAAAATCCAGAAATAACGAAAATACCCTCGGCACCCAAAAATACAATATTATACTCAAAATGACCATCTCGTCGTCCTGAGTATCAAAAAGACATTCAAACCATCAAATTATGTTCAAACAACATATGAGGGCACAAAATGACTATTTTGCCCCTATACTTAAAATCATTCAAATTATATGTATACAACTCAGACACCATCTTAACCCATATTCATTATATCAAATGGGCATTGCCACATCAGGGATCAGATAAATTGCCAGTGCCAATGCATGCATCACAATTGAAAATTTATTTTTTTATTCCAATCTTCTCTCTCTATCATCCCACCTAGGTCGAGAACCTCAAACCTAGGCTCTGATACCAAAATAAATGTAACACCCTTAAACCCTATATACGTACAATACATATTTTCAGCATATGTAAAATACGCATATACAGTATAAAAATGACACAAACCAATTTAATAAAAAATTTTACATTTTTATTTTAAGATTTCAAATACTAATATATAAAATAAATAGTATATAAATATTCTTTGCTTGTTATACGAATCCAAAATAAATATTTTATATGAAAATCTCTTGGAAAAATTCGCCAGAGTTTTATTTGTAATTTGAACATTTCCAAAATTCAACAAAATACAACCTGCATAAAACAAACACTCCAAATAAAATCAATTCACCAATTCACCAATACTTCTCAATTTCTCCATATTTTCTCAAAATACTTATATATATGCATATATATATCAACATTACATATAAAATCCCATCTTAAACAAAATTATTCAAATCATTCTTTACAATTTACAATATATACTTCAAAAATATATTATAACATACATAATATGTACATGCTGACAACTAGCTCTGATCTTGATGTACCCAAAATAACTGTTCAAGCTCAATAAATACAAACTTAGACCCGACCAGGTCTAGTAAAACTCTCCTGCTCTGCCAAAATGTCCATGACACCTGCGCGATGAATTACAATCGCGCTAAGCCGAAGCCTAGTGGTACAAACTTTGATAATAATATAGTCCAAATGAAATGTCAATGCATAACACATATATATATATATATATCACAACTCATAACATTATATTGCTCAATTTCATCACAATTCATAATTCACATTAAAACAAAGACAAGCATGGGCCCAAAAAGGATCTAATATGCTATTCAAATTTCAGAGTTACTGCTTTGGTCCATAATGACACCATGTGTCTAGCCTCGTAGGCAATATATCCATGGATAATGTAACAGCCCCAGTCTCTTGGACCTCAACCCGGCTAGACCCTTAGGCCCCAGTATCTTGGTCCTCAACCCGGCTAGACTGCTACAGTTTTTTAGGCTTACGACCCAGTCTTTTCACCCCAAAAATATCATATTTATCAGCTGGTCTGGCTTACAACCCAGTCTTTTCACCATTCCAGCGTTTAGCCCGTAGGCAATCATAGGCATACCGCCAAACCCAGAACTCTGAAAATTGAATAACATACTAAGCACACAATTTATTCATATTTCTCATTATCAAATTCTTTCATAATTCCTTTATCAAAACTTTTCTCATTTTCTCATGAACAAACTAGGCACATTACTTTATTATATCATCTTTTTTCTCACTTTTTTTTTCATTTATTCATTTTTCTCATTATCAATTTCTTTCTCATTGTCACATATTCAATCTAGGCACATTGCCTTATTTTCATTTTTTTTTTCTCATTTTTCACATCTTTCGCATTTTTCTCACTTTTCTCACTTTTCTCATTTTTGTCAATATTAATTCATTTCATTATTCCACATATCTCATTTTTACATTCACAACACATTACCCAATTACTTTGGGTATTTTCACATAATATACATATTTCACATTCTACACAATTTAGCCATTATCAATGGCTTTTCACAATGCATTTAACACATATATGACATTACAAATATCATAGCACATTATTCATACACAATCAATGAACCAAGTAACTTAACACATTTTCCAACCAAAATGTGTTAAGCCCAAATATCATGCAAATATAAACAATATATTCAAAGTTTGTACATACCTCTACTAGCAACCCAAAGCAAGCTTAACACAACCTCCAATCCTATCCTTCCAACTTGCCCTTCACCACTTGGATGAAGCAAATCAACCTCCCTCAATGCCTATTGTAATATCCCAAAATGTACCCTAGAAGTATTGGAGTATTTTTTTTTTGTTATTCTGGGATTAAGTGTATTTATTTTATTGGAAAGAGGATTGAGGTTAGAGTAGTGTGTATATGTTGCATATATTGAGATATACATAACATATACAAACATTTGATTGAAGGGTATATAAGGAAATTAATTTGAATTTGAGTTAGTGGAATAAGATGAGTGGATGGGGATATTTTGAATATTATATTATTATTTGTGTGGAGGAGATTGTTTTGAGGAGAGAGAGGGTTGACTTTTGCCTCTTTCTTTCTTTTCCTTTTCTTCTTTCTTCCTCCTTCTTCGTGCCTTTCATTTTCTTTCTTTCCTTTATTTTTGTTGGCCGGCTGTTACAAGAGAGAGAGCAAGAAAGAGAGGTTTGATTCTACCAAGCTCAAGATTGAAGAAGTTTTCAAGAGATCAAGTAGGAATCCAAGAGTTTTCTTCTTATTTGGTAAGTTTCCTCTTGATTCCCTTGCTTTCTTTGAGTTTATATTGTGAATTTGGTGATTGATGGATTGTTGGTATGTTATGGTTGAGTGTGTTGTGTTTAAGAATGTTGGATTTAAGTGATTTTGGGATTTTTTGGGTTGGATTGAAGAAAAGAGTAAGTTGGTTGGTATAGATTGAGTTGTGGTTGTGTTTAGAGTTTTGATGATGTTGTGATTTGTGTTTGATGTGTGTTTTAGCTTGTTTTGGTGTTGTTGTAAGTTTGAGATGGTTTTTGGGTATGTTTTGTGAAGTTTGTTTGAAATGGATGTTGATGGATAGAAGTGTTTTGTTGGTAGTGGTGTTGTCTTAGCCGGAATCTGGGTTTTTGGCCTGACACGCCCAGGAGCACATCCAGGTCCTTAGGCGTGTCAATTATTCTGAGTGGCAGTAGGTGTGACACGGCCATTAACACGCCCATGTTGTTGAGCGTGTCATAGTTACTGTGAGTTTTGAGAATTTACACGGCCATGAGCACGCTCATGATGTTGGACGTGTCGTTATTTCTGAGAGATAGAATGTATTACACGCCCAGTGACACGCCCGTGGTTCTGAGCGTGTAAATGTTTCTGTGTTGTGGAGTTAGGGCACGGTCAGGGACACGCCCGTGTGTGTGAGCGTGTCAAGTTTAGAGTTTGCCCTAGTTGATTCTTAACCTTTTTATCTCATGAGAGTTTCCTCATTCTTTTGGAATAGGTTGTGAAGAAGGTGATTCACCCTAACTCAAGTGGTGATAGATTCTTGAAAGGTAAGTGTTTAGAGTTGTGTGGGTCACATTTGAGATAAGTTTATACTACACTATTGCATACATTCATATGATATTGAGAATTGAGACATAATTGGTTATATGTTATGATGAGCATGTGAATATATGTGTTAATGCCATTGATGATATCTATGTGATTAAAGAATTGGTTAATGTGATTATGAAATATAATGTGAAAAATATGAGGCCATGATTGTTGGCTATGATAGTGAAAATGAGATAATTATGGCATGATTGCCTATTTGATTATGGAAATGAAATGTGAAGTGAATTGAGAAAGAAATTAATAAAGAGATAAATGAAATCATTGTGTTTCTAATATGTCTATTCAATTTTCAGAGTTCTGAGTTTGGCGGCATGCCTATGAATAACTGGATAGGTGAAATGGCCGGGCCGTAAGCCGAATCCAGTTGATAAATATGAAATGTGATGTTTTTGGGGTGAAATGACCGGGTCGTAAATCTCAAAAACATATTATTGAAACTAGATTGAGTGAAATGACTGGGTCGTAAGCTTCAATCTAGTTGATTATCCATGGATATAAATATTGCCTACGGGGCTAGACACAAGGTGTCAATATGGACCAAAGCAGTAACTCTGAACTTTGAATAACATATTAGTGTGTTTTGGGCCCGTGTCTGTCTTAGTTGTAATATGTGATTTATGAATGAAGAAACAATTGAATAATAAGATCTAATGTACAAAGATAAAATGTGATATGATTATGAATGGTTTATGAAATGTATAATGGTGACATGTGCATCGCATTAAAGAATAATGTTTGTATGAGTTGCACCACTGAGCTGTTAGCTCAGCGCGATTGTGGTTCATCGCGCAGGTAACAGGGTGGAACCCGCGAGTTCTTCGAGACCAAGTGAGTCTAGACATTGAAGAGTTGACTTTTGGACTTAAAGATCAGAGAAGAGCTGCCAGTCATGTATATATTTTATGTTTGTATATTATGATATTTTGATGTATAAGTAATTGTAAACATTTGTTCTATTTTCCGCTGCGTTTTAAATGAACTTTCTATTTATTTGGTTTTATAAACTCTTTCAAAAGTTTTTAAATTTGTTTACGTTATATAAGAGTGATAACATGAGTGATTTGTAAAATGTGGCATTTCTATATTCAGTATACGTATATTACGATCGTATTAGCATGCTGTGTACGTATATGGGGTATAGGGGTGTTATAATTGTTTTGGTATCAGAGCCTAGGTTTGAGATTCTCAACCTAGGTATATTGTAAGGAAAAAGGATATTTTGCTTTTAAAAGTTGGTTTTTGAATAAGATATATACTTGATATTGGCAGTCTCTGATCTTTAATAAGGTGCATTCTGCTGTATTTGCAGATATAGGTTGTGATGGATTCTCATTTGCGTCAGTCAGTTGAGGGTAGTGCGGAGAGTGTAGCTCCGGATGAGGTTAGAGAGGGAGTTAGAGTGGTTAGTGCTGAAGAGATACCTGCTTCTGTGTCAGGGAGACCAGCTGGTGATGAGGTTCCGCCAGTTTGGTTTAGGCATATGATGGAATTGATGAGGCAAGCCCCAGTACAGCAGCCACCACCACCACCCCAGGCTCAGGTGTCAGTGAGACAGTATGACAAATTAAGGAAGTTTGTTGCAGAGGATTTCTTGGGTACTATTGATCCAGCTGTAGCTGAACAGTGGCTAGATAAAGTACAGAGGATATTTGTTCAGTTACAGGCCACTCCAGAAGAAAGATTTGACTATGCTAGATCATTGTTGCAGAAGGATGCATACGACTGGTGGAAGACAGTGCCCCATGCTATGGATGATCCACCTACCTTGACCTATGCTGATTTTCTCAGGGAGTTTGAATTGAAGTATACTCCGAGGGAGTATAAAGATGTGAAAAAGATGGAATTTCTGAGTTTGAGGCAAGACCACCGGACGGTGACAGAATATGAGTTAGAGTTCATCCGGTTGAGCCATTATGCTGGGGGTATCATATCTGATGAGATTGATAGATGCCGGAGATTTGAGGAAGGATTAAGACCCTCTCTTATGTGTCATGTGGCTGGTTCTCGATATCATGATTTTTCCCAGCTTGTTGCAGCAGCTAGGAGTGTGGAGAGAGCTCAGGGTATTGCAGCAGTTGCTATAGAGGAAGAGACCAGGGTTAGGAGACCCCAGTTTGAGGCAGGGTCTTCATCTGTGAAGAGAGGCAGGGGAAGCTTTGTTCCCAGGATTAGTAGGAGTCAGAGGCCAGCTGGTAGGTCGGTTCAGTTTTAGAGGCAGAGATCAAGACCTACAGCTTCAGTGGCGAGTGCTCCGACCCCAGTAATTCAGAGATCTACTCCTCCGGTATGTGAGTATTGTGGTAAGACCCATTGGGGTGTTTGTTGGAGGATCAGAGGATCAGCGGGATGCTATAGATGCGGATCGCCTGATCATTTTGTTAGAGAGTGTCCTGAGTTGCAGGAGCAGAGGTCAGTAGATTTGGCAGTTTCTCGACCTAGTATGAGGGGAGGTAGAGGAGGCAGAAGTTTCAATAGAGGAGGTAGATCTGGATTTAGTCCTAGAGGAGGTTCTACATCCAGGGAGAATAGACCAGAGAAGGTTGGATCTTCTCAGAGGATGTATGTGATGCAGAGGCAGCCAGATGCTTCAGTAGTTATAGCTGGTACTTTCTCTTTATTTGGTATTTCAGTACTTGCTTTGATTGATCCAGGATCTACTCATTCATATATAAGTGCATCCATTTTGCCTGTGTCTGAACTGCATGCTGAATCCCTAGGATTTGATGTGTTGGTGACAAATCCTTTAGGGCATAATGTGATTGTTAGCAAGGTGCACCGAGATAGTGCAGTAGTGGTTCAGGGTGAGGAGTTTTTGGGTGATCTGATTGAAATGCCATTTAAAGAGTATGATTTGATTTTAGGCATGGACTGGTTGTCTAAACATGGAGCGGTAGTAGACTGTCAAAAGAAATGTGTTACTTTGAGAACCGACGATGGTAGAATTGTGATGGTATCTGGTGAACAGAGACAGCTTGCATCCTTGTTTATTTCAGCTGTTTCAGCCAAGAGGTTGATTAGAAAAGGGTGTGATGCTTATCTTGCTCATGTTGTGGATACTAGAGTAGTGGGTTCTCGACTTGACGGTATACCCACAGTTGCAGATTTTCCAGATGTGTTTCCAGAGGAGTTGCCAGGGTTGCCTCCTGAGAGAGAGGTGGAGTTTGGTATTGAATTGTTGCCTGGTACCACTCCTATCTCTATTACTCCTTATAGAATGGCACCTGTTGAATTGAGAGAGTTGAAGGTGCAGTTGCAGGAGTTGTTAGATAAAGGATTTGTTCGCCCTAGTGTTTCACCGTGGGGAGCTCCTGTGTTATTTGTGAAGAAGAAGGATGGTACTATGAGATTGTGCATCGATTATAGGCAATTGAACAAGGTGACTATCAAGAATAAATATCCTTTGCCTAGAATTGATGATCTCTTTGATCAATTAAAGGGAGCAGCAGTGTTTTCTAAGATTGATTTGAGATCAGGGTACCATCAGTTGAGGGTCAGAGCTGAAGATGGTCCTAAAACAGCTTTTCGTACAAGGTATGGGCATTATGAGTTTCTAGTTATGCCTTTTGGGTTGACGAATGCACCTGCAGCTTTCATGGATTTGATGAATAGGGTGTTTAGGCCCTATCTGGATCAGTTTGTAGTGGTTTTCATCGATGATATTTTGGTGTATTCACGCAATGAGGAGGAGCATGACAAACATCTGCGGATTGTGCTACAGATTTTGAGAGAGAAGCATTTGTATGCTAAGCTGTCGAAGTGTGAATTTTGGCTTGATCAAGTAACTTTTCTCGGTCATATAGTTTCAGCAGATGGCATTAGAGTTGATCCGAGTAAAGTTGAAGATGTTATGAATTGGAGTCCACCAAAGTCTGTAACTGAAGTTAGAAGTTTTCTGGGTTTGGCAGGCTATTATCGGTGCTTTGTGAAAGGATTTTCTTTGATAGCTACTCCACTTACCAGATTACTTCGAAAGGGAGTTAGATTTGTGTGGACAGATCAATGTCAGGCTAGCTTTGAACAGTTGAGAGAGATGTTGACTCAAGCACCTGTTCTTACTTTGCCTGTGGAAGATAAACCATATGTAATCTATAGTGATGCTTCACATAGTGGTTTGGGTTGTGTCTTGATGCAAGAAGGCAAAGTTATAGCTTATGCTTCTCGACAGTTGAAGCCGCATGAACTTAATTATCCGACCCATGATTTGGAGTTAGCAGCCATAGTGTTTGCTTTGAAGATTTGGCGACACTACTTGTATGGGGAGAAGTGTTTTATCTATACTGATCATAAAAGTTTGAAATATTTGGGGGTTCAGAGAGAGCTTAACCTCCGACAGAGACGTTGGTTGGAGTTGATTAAAGACTATGACTGTTTGATTGATTATCATCCTGGTAAGGCAAATGTTGTTGCTGATGCCTTGAGTCGGAAGTCTTTAGCAGGCTTGGCTGTGTATTCGCTCTCGTTGCTTGTTGAGTTGAGAGCGTTGCATGCTAACTTTGTATCTTGTGATGATGGTGCATTGTTGGCACAATTACAGTTGAGGCCAGTATTGTTAGATCAGATTAGAGAGGCTCAGTTGGTTGATGATAAAGTTCAGAAGATTATTTCAGATTGCCAAAATAAAGAGAATCGAGATTTTCTGGTAAAAAGTGATGGGAGTCTTTGGTTTAAGAACAATTTGTGTGTACCTGATGATGCTAATTTGAGAAGGATTATTTTGGAAGAAGCACACCAGTCAGTTTTTGCTTTGCATCCGGGCAGTACTAAGATGTATCATGATTTGAGACAGCATTACTGGTGGTCAGGTATGAAGAGAGACATAGCGGAATTTGTATCCAAATGTCTCACATGTCAGAGGGTTAAAGCTGAGCATCAAGTTCCAACAGGGTTACTTCAACCGTTATCAGTGCCTGAATGGAAATGGGAAAGAGTTACAATGGATTTTGTGTCTGGTTTGCCATTAACTCAGAGGAAGCATGATGCTATTTGGGTAATTGTTGATAGGTTGACAAAGACAGCTCATTTTCTTCCAGTTCGGACGGATTATTCTCTTGAGAGGTTGGCTGAGCTGTATATCCAGGAGATTGTGAAGTTGCATGGTGTCCCAATTTCTTTAGTGTCTGATCGAGATCCCTGATTTACTTCAAGATTTTGGAAGAGTTTACATGGTGCTCTGGGTTCTCGATTACACTTTAGTACTGCTTTTCATCCGCAGACAGATGGGCAGTCAGAGAGAGTGATACAGATTATCGAAGATATGTTAAGAAGCTGTGTCATTGATTTCTCTGGAAGTTGGGACAGATTTTTGCCACTTGTGGAATTTGCTTACAATAACAGTCATCAGTCCAGCATTGGAATGGCACCATTTGAGGCATTGTATGGTAGACGGTGTAGGACGCCTCTATGTTGGAATGAAGTTGGAGAAGGTAAGTTAATTGGTCCTGATTTGGTTAAAGAAACAGAATATAAAGTGAAAGTGATTCGAGATAGATTGAAAACAGCTTCAGATCGACAGAAGTCTTATTCAGATTTGAAGAGGAGAGACATAGAGTATAATGTGGGAGATAAAGCATTTTTGAAAGTGTCTCCTTGGAAAAAGATATTGAGATTTGGTCGAAGAGGGAAGCTGAGTCCGCGTTTCATTGGACCTTATGAAGTATTGGAAAGAATTGGGCCAGTTGCTTATCGGCTTGCTTTGCCACCTGATTTGGATAGAATCCATAATGTTTTCCATGTTTCTATGTTGAGGAGATACAGATCGGATCCATCTCATGTGTTATTAGTTGAATATATTGAGGTGAGTCCGGATCTGACATTTGAAGAAGAACCAGTTGCTATTTTGGCATATGGGATGAAAGAGTTGAGACATAAGAAAGTGCCAATTGTGAAGATTCTTTGGAAGAATCACGGTAGAGAAGAGTCAACTTGGGAGAATGAGCAAGCAATGCGAGATCAGTATCCTCAATTGTTTCGGACTTGATAACAGGTAATTTCGAGGACGAAATTCTTTTTAAAGGGGGAGAATTGTAATATCCCAAAATGTACCCTAGAAGTATTGGAGTATTTTTTTTGTTATTCTGGGATTAAGTGTATTTATTTTATTGGAAAGAGGATTGAGGTTAGAGTAGTGTGTATATGTTGTATATATTGAGATATACATAACATATACAAACATTTGATTGAAGGGTATATAAGGAAATTAATTTGAATTTGAGTTAGTGGAATAAGATGAGTGGATGGGGATATTTTGAATATTATATTATTATTTGTGTGGAGGAGATTGTTTTGAGGAGAGAGAGGGTTGACTTTTGCCTCTTTCTTTCTTTTCCTTTTCTTCTTTCTTCCTCCTTCTTCGTGCCTTTCATTTTCTTTCTTTCCTTTGTTTTTGTTGGCCGGCTGTTACAAGAGAGAGAGCAAGAAAGAGAGGTTTGATTCTACCAAGCTCAAGATTGAAGAAGTTTTCAAGAGATCAAGTAGGAATCCAAGAGTTTTCTTCTTATTTGGTAAGTTTCCTCTTGATTCCCTTGCTTTCTTTGAGTTTGTATTGTGAATTTGGTGATTGATGGATTGTTGGTATGTTATGGTTGAGTGTGTTGTGTTTAAGAATGTTGGATTTAAGTGATTTTGGGATTTTTTGGGTTGGATTGAAGAAAAGAGTAAGTTGGTTGGTATAGATTGAGTTGTGGTTGTGTTTAGAGTTTTGATGATGTTGTGATTTGTGTTTGATGTGTGTTTTAGCTTGTTTTGGTGTTGTTGTAAGTTTGAGATGGTTTTTGGGTATGTTTTGTGAAGTTTGTTTGAAATGGATGTTGATGGATAGAAGTGTTTTGTTGGTAGTGGTGTTGTCTTGGCCGGAATCTGGGTTTTTGGCCTGACACGCCCAGGAGCACGTCCAGGTCCTTAGGCGTGTCAATTATTCTGAGTGGCAGTAGGTGTGACACGGCCATTAACACGCCCGTGTTGTTGAGCGTGTCATAGCTACTGTGAGTTTTGAGAATTTACACGGCCATGAGCACGCTCATGATGTTGGACGTGTCGTTATTTCTGAGAGACAGAATGTATTACACGCCCAGTGACACGCCCGTGGTTCTGAGCATGTAAATGTTTCTGTGTTGTGGAGTTAGGGCACGGTCAGGAACACGCCCGTGTGTGTGAGCGTGTCAAGTTTAGAGTTTACCCTAGTTGATTCTTAACCTTTTTATCTCATGAGAGTTTCCTCATTCTTTTGGAATAGGTTGTGAAGAAGGTGATTTACCCTAACTCAAGTGGTGATAGATTCTTGAAAGGTAAGTGTTTAGAGTTGTGTGGGTCACATTTGAGATAAGTTTATACTACACTATTGCATACATTCATATGATATTGAGAATTGAGACATAATTGGTTATATGTTGTGATGAGCATGTGAATATATGTGTTAATGCCATTGATGATATCTATGTGATTAAAGAATTGGTTAATGTGATGATGAAATATAATGTGAAAAATATGAGGCCATGATTGTTGGCTATGATAGTGAAAATGAGATAATTATGGCATGATTGCCTATTTGATTATGGAAATGAAATGTGAAGTGAATTGAGAAAGAAATTAATAAAGAGATAAATGAAATCATTGTGTTTCTAATATGTCTATTCAATTTTCAGAGTTCTGAGTTTGGCGGCATGCCTATGAATAACTGGATAGGTGAAATGGCCGGGCTGTAAGCCGAATCCAGTTGATAAATATGAAATGTGATGTTTTTGGGGTGAAATGACCGGGTCGTAAATCTCAAAAACATATTATTGAAACTAGATTGAGTGAAATGACTGGGTCGTAAGCTTCAATCTAGTTGATTATCCATGGATATAAATATTGCCTACGGGGCTAGACACAAGGTGTCAATATGGACCAAAGCAGTAACTTTGAACTTTGAATAACATATTAGTGTGTTTTGGGCCCGTGTCTGTCTTAGTTGTAATATGTGATTTATGAATGAAGAAACAATTGAATAATAAGATCTAATGTACAAAGATAAAATGTGATATGATTATGTATGGTTTATGAAATGTATAATGGTGACATGTGCATCGCATTAAAGCATAATGTTTGTATGAGTTGCACCACTGAGCTGTTAGCTCAGCGCGATTGTGGTTCATCGCGCAGGTAATAGGGTGGAACCCGAGAGTTCTTCGAGACCAAGTGAGTCTAGACATTGAAGAGTTGACTTTTGGACTTAAAGATCAGAGAAGAGCTGCCAATCATGTATATATTTTATGTTTGTATATTATGATATTTTGATGTATAAGTAATTGTAAACATTTGTTCTATTTTCCGCTGCATTTTAAATGAACTTTCTATTTATTTGGTTTTATAAACTCTTTCAAAAGTTTTTAAATTTGTTTACGTTATATAAGAATGATAACATGAGTGATTTGTAAAATGTGGCATTTCTATATTCAGTATACGTATATTACGATCGTATTAGCATGCTGTGTACGTATACGGGGTATAGGGGTGTTACACCTATACCAAATGTGATCATACATAATCATTTAATATCACATTCTAAGGTATTCTCAATATCAAACCATAATTAAACATCACTCTAAACAAAATTCCAAAATTAAGCTTCACCTCACTTTAACTTTGAAAACCATATCAAGCCATTTAAAGTAGTGTTTTAAGTTTATTAATATCATTAGAAATATATTTTAGCATGTTTAAACTAATTACATTAATTAACCACATGCTTATCTCCAAAACCCTAAAATGACATAACCTTCACCATTGAAGGATCTCCATTCCAACTCAATCCAATTATCATTTCAATCTTATTTCCACCACTTATATCCTTAAATAACATGATTTAAGCATTAAAATCAAACAATTAATCATTCTTTGAAAATTCACTTTTTCAAAACTCTAAATCAATACTACCCTCTTCAAACTCTAACCAAACACAACTAAATCAAATATTTGACTTTAAAATACTTGTTTATGCATCAAAACAACTCATTTGTAATCAATTTGCAAAATTAAATATCATAATTTCAAAAACTTAAATGTTCCATAACTCTAAATTCTCTCTCTTCACCAATCTTACCCAAACTCAACCATTTCTTTAATCCAACCTTAAAATCATTATTTACTCATCAAAAGAGCATCTTCCATACCCATTCCAACAATTATAACTTGCTCTTTCAAAAACTCAATTCATACATATTCATAAGCTTTAAAGAACTTCATAATTTTGGAAATAAAGCTTAGTTGTTGGAAAATCACCAAAACTACTCTTATTCCCTTGGCAACCTTGAAGAGTTTGATGATGGAAGAATTTAAAAATCTCCCTTTTTGGCCATGAAAGTAGTCCTTGAAGGAAAGAAGAAGAAGAAGAAGACTTTATTTTTTTTTATTTCTCTTTCCTTTCACCCTTTAATTTTAAACTATATATATATATATTAAAATAATTTAATAATTATTTATTTAATTATTTATTTGATAAATTAAAAGTCCTAAATTCCCTCTTCCATTCAAAAATAATTTATTTTTGAATTATTTTATTAATTTTAAATTTCTAAGATTTAATTATCAAAATACCCTTTTACTTTGACTTTTCATTTAAAAAGTGTTGACTTTTATATGTTATGATATTTTACATATATATCACATATATGTTCCACTTTTTCATTTAAAACCCCTTCATTTTTCATTTAAAACCATTAATTTAATTTATCCATTTAAATTATAATTTATTTTATAAAATTTTCAAAAATTAAAACTTTTCAAAAATTTGGGATATTATACATATGCATAAGTAATGTGTATCTTATATACACATCAAATGTACCTTATATGTGTATTAAATATTAAGTATATAATGTATTAATCCAACATATACAATTAATATGCCATATGTATATGTTATATATACTCTAGATATATATATATATATTGTGTATATACAAGTTATATCTCCAAATACTTATTTAATTTTTTCAAAATCACGGATGTTACTTCATAAGTTAAAGATTGTAAAGTTACAAATTGAAGTTTAAAGATATTAACGTTACAATAGCATAATTTTAGGGACTAAAGATGGAATCAAGCCTAAAATAAGAAATATATAAAATTAGAGTTTTTGTAATTAAATATGTATTATTTTGTATAAAAGAATTTACATAAAAAAATTAAAGCTGTATAATTATTTGATACTTGCACCTTTTTTACATCAAAAGAGTATAGTATCTCTACTTGATAGTTGCTTACACAAAAAAGATATTATAATAGTTGTTATTTGATTTTTTTATATTAAAAAGAAATTGGTTTAATAGAAAGATATATTTCTTGGCTTCAGTCTTATTTCTCTCTCTTGAAAGTCAACTCTATAGAAAAAAATTATATTACAAATGTAATTTATATATTGTTAAAAATGAATGGAGAATATTATTTAATGATTTTTATACTTACATGATTTTTTATTTTTTTTGAGGGAGGATTTTTTATCGATGAACGTGTGTCAGATGTGGCTAGTAGATGTAATACTTTTATACCCTATATACATAAAATACATACATAGAATATAAGAGTGCTACATAAGTCAAACTGTAAAAATACTTAAAATCTTAGTATAAAAATAAAAGTTTAATAAAAAATTTTAAATATTGTAAGCCTATATATGCATATATATAGCAATTAAATAAAACTAATTAAAATATAATTTTGATTAAGTTACATAAAAATTTATGTGAAAATTTTTTTAGAGGTTGGTTTATAAATTCATAAAAGTTAAAATTTTAAAATTCACAATTTGTAAGAAAAAATATTTCTAAAATTCAATTTCTCAAAATTCATAACTACTCTAGTTCAGGTCTAAATATTAACAAACAAAAATAATATACAACATTGATATACACATAACATTTACAAAATCTTGATTTATTAAACAAATTATATATAATGGTTATAATGTACAAAACCAAAATGCATCGGATGCAAAAATTATACATGTTATGCAGCATCAGCAGGAATGGCCTCATGGTAAGAAACTCTAACTTCAAAATCAACCTCAAACCCTAGGCCTTCTCAGATCTATTAGGGCTTTCTCTCTTTGTGACCTTGTCACCTGCGCGATAAAATTTAATTGTGCTAAGTTATATAACCCAGTGGTACATACTTTGATAACAGAATATAAATACAGTAAAGATCTCATTTATGATATAAAACACATTAATCTCCAATTAGATGCAATACACATTAATAATTTAATATTTCATAAATCTTAAAACATATTATGGCTAAAACACATCATACTCAAACAAGCCCCCACACAACATTCAAGTCCTAGAAACATTGAATCCGCCCATTGTGACCCGAAGATCTCAACACTGGAGAGTGAGTGTCGTATGATACTAGTGTATCTCACTCAAAGACCTATGAATAATGTCTCCTTGACACCGAAGTGTCTTGATACCAATGTATCTCGCCTGAAGTTGTGTATAACGTCATGATGTATCATTGGCATGCCAACTCGATGGCGCCAAATTCAATATCCTAAAACAAGAAAATGTGTAGGGCAACAAATCACAATAGCATTACATCAATTTTCCACATCTTCATCTCAAATCATCATCTTTCATATTTCTCACAATTCATCAGAATTCACATAATCAATATATAAAATTTCCATAATTCAAAAGATAAGTGATTCAATATTGAAGTTCAAACTTAACATTAATATAAATAAATCAAACTAAAAATCTAATGACTATTTGAAATACCTTAATCCATCATAAAACCATATTTCCATATTCATATTCACTTTGTACATAATTTCTATAATACTAATGAACTTTTTAAAATATTACAATCCACCATAATATAATAGTTTTAAAATTCAAATCAATACTCAAATTACATTTTTGTTAAAAATTCATAGAATTCAAGAGTAACTAAACATTAACTTTTAAAGTTTCAAGGTAGCTTATGTCAAAACACAACCATAACCATATTAATTAAATGTTTCCTAAGTAAGTACAAACCTCTATTGGCTCTAAAATCAATCCAATTTCACTTTCCAAGCTTCAATTCCAAAGAATTCTAAACTCCATCACTTGAACCAAATTGGCCCAAAATACTCGTAAACCAACAAAAAGTTTAATTTTTATGCATACTTAAATTACTCAAAATAACTCTTAATTGCATTATTTTGACCCAAACCCCATCAAAAACCCTAAATCCAAAAACTCCATAAATCCTAAATTCATTATTCAAGTTCACTTCAACCAATTAATCACAAATTCAACATATATACATTATATTCACTTCATGACCATCTTTTTTTCTCAATATAAACCAACTTCTTTCTAACCATAAACTTACATAATCCAAAAATCATAAAAACAAGCTTAATAGAGAAATTCTTACTTGAACCTTTGATTATCCTTCAAAATCCACTTGAATCCTCTAGATTTTTGGTGAAAATTTGAGTAGCAAAAATGAGAGTTTTGTTTGTTTGTTTGTTTCCTTCTTTCTTTTTTTTTTTTCAAGATGAGAAGAAGAAGAAGACAAAAAAGAGTTTTTTTTCCTCTTTTCCTTTCATCCTTATCCCTTTATATTATTATTATTATTATTATTATTATTATTATTATTATTATTATTATTATTATTATTATTATTATTATTATTATTATTATCTTCTTTTAAATTTCCCACCACACATTTTTCTTTTCTTTTCCTTTTCTCACGTTGAAACATGCATATGTATGTATATATACATATTTTCCTTTTTCATTTTAATTAAGTATATACATATATATGTATATATGTGTATATATTATGTATATCTCTTTTAACATATTTAATTATCCCTTTATATTATTCAATTTTAAGGTATATTAAAACTAGAAATGTTACAGTAGGAATTCATGCATAGGATATGATGAGGATGACTCGACCGGTATGCTTGTTTATGTTGCTTCATCATCTAGAAATGTATTTGTGACCCTGAATGTTCTTATTGGATTGGCCTCCTATATGGATATAGTTATTTGAAAGTTGTTTTTGAGGCCAATTAATTGACTTAACATTCAGGGGAGAGTAAGACGTTGCTCTGATTGTTGGGCAATTGTACTTGGATGTAGACACTGAATTGGAATTCCAATTAGTTCTTCTATAATTTTTTTTTTCAAATATGACAAAACATTATCTACTAGTATCAACCTGCACAATTGTATTTAACATGTACCTATATGTTGATAAATTTTTATAATTAAGTGTAATAATTTTGATTATTTGTTAGTTTTCAGAATTTACCATGGAATTGGAGTTGCTTACATTTGACCACATTTATTGCACCACATCTTGTCATTATATGTTCTCATTCCACTATAGCATGTGGGGCAAGCTCCATATCACCAACCTATTGACTCATCAATATTTGTGATTGTAGTCTTGCATGTAAATCTAACTCCCTATTGTATTAAAACATATTTTATTATTATGTAATTTATATGGTAGTATAAAATTATATGTAAATGTAAATATAGGTTAATTGTACCTTTTTCTATTACCATGTATATATATATAATAATTAAAGTTGATAATTAGAGTAGTAGAATAAAAATAATAATAATACCCACTAATAATATTAATAAATGTTTAGTTATTATGTAATTATTTAAAGATTTATGAATTAAGTGAATTTAGAAAATATAATTTTAAGTAGTTGATTAATAAATTATGTTAAAAAAATGAACAAATAAACAATAATAATCAAATTATATTAGAATTAAGTTAATTATTATTAATTTTAAGTATTGAATTGAAATTAATTAGTTAATTAATGAATTGAGTTATAATTATTGTTTAATTAGTTGATTATTTACTTAGAATTGCTTATTTTTATTAAATGATCTAAATTAATCAAACGTTAATTTAAGATTTAATTATAATAATTATTTATCAACTTATAGAATTAATTAATAATGTTTAAATATATGTATATGTATATATATGAGATTAGTTAATTAACCTATGAATTAAGATGCTATTATTATTATTAAGTAATGGGTTTATAAAATTAAAGTATTTATTTATTTAATTTAACTAATAATAATAATTATTAATATTACTATCAAAATTAATATATTGATTAAGGTTATTATTATAAATAATAATTTAAAATAAAGGTAATTGAATAATATATTGATTAACTTAGTTATAATTATTTCTATCATATAATCATTATTAATGTAAATAATTATTATTAATATAAATATTAATAATTATTAAATAATTGAGTTAATAATTAATTAATTAATAAGCATACTGAATATTTGATTACTAAATGATTTAAATAGTTAAGATATTATATTTAAAGTTTATAAAACTAATTACTTGCTTAAAATTTATATAAATATAATTAGAGTAATCAAATTATCATTATTAATAATAATATTATTATTCCTATTTAATTATTATTATATTGATTTTTATTAATATCATTATTATTTAAGAATGGACAATAATAATTGTTAAAATATAATTAAAGTCAAACAAATTGTTAGTATTGTTATGGTTGTAGTAATTAAATATTATTATTAAGTTTATCATTAAAAAATTATTATAATTATTATGACTAGTAAATATCAATTTTAGTATTATTATTAATATTATTATAATTATTATTATTGTAGTTAGCATTATTTTAGAAATTTAATATGGCAAAATAAGAAAAAAATTTAGAAGTATATAATATTATTCTATTTAAAGAATATTTTTATAAAAAGTTTAATTATTAAAGAACTATTCAAATTAATTTTAAATGCATTTTAAAATTTAAATAATTATTATAACAATATATATATAAGTGAAATTAATGATTAATAAAAATATTATTAAATATATTTTCACTATCTTTGTGATTATAATAAGTTAATATTTTTAAAAAATTAAAATAAATAAAATTATATAATAATTAGTTATAATTGAAGAATAATTATAAATTCATCATCTTAAGGTTATTCAAAATTTATTTAAATATATTTTAAAAATTAAAGTAATTATCTTATAAGAAAGATCTAATAAATACTAGTAAAGTACAATTAAATAAAGTATTAATAATATTATCAATATTATTATTAAACTATAAGAATTAATGAGTTAAACTTATGTAAATTAATTATATACTATAATATCTAAAATACTTAACAAATATATGAAAAATGACGGGATGAGTTAATTAGAATAAAATTCACTAGAGTATTATTTGACAATTTGAGAAAATATTTGATATACGTGTAACTTCGTTAGAATCTAGGGATCATTCTTATAAACAATTATCATGTCATCTATATTATAGTAGCTTGACAATTTTAGGATATTCTTTAGTTAATAATTATTCTTATATCACTCTAAGAGTATATTCAGCACTTGAGATAAATCATAGAGGTGATACAAGTAGTTAGATGAATTTAGCTTTTGCCCAAGGTGAGTGGGTAAATATATAACATTGTATTTCTAAAGAATTATATATATATATGTCTTTAAAAGAAGAATTTACCAAAGCCAGAATGATATTTCATTTTTCAGTGATATTTATTTTCTTATAAATTGAGAACTAATAACGGTTGTTTGATTTTTCATATATGTGAATGATTGATTATGTTGTGGCTAGATAAATATTATATACACTTTTATTATAATCTTATATGATCATACCTTGATGATGGGTGTTTATAGAATTAAAAGTTACAGTTATTTATCCTTTGGGAGTTTTGCTCTGCACATGTGTATTGAAGTTATTTCTCCTTGGGCTTGAAAGATAAGTCATCATGTGCCCTTGAGTTGAAGAGAGATCAATAAGAATTATATTTGAGTGTATAAAAAAGATATTTTGGATTGAGTTATTTCTGAATTTTTTGAGAATTATAAAATTGATTGAAATTTAAATTATATTTATTCAACAAAGCTACCGATGCTGTTTATATATATATTAAGTATTATTAAACCTTATTTGTTATCACTTGTTACATATTTATCTATTCATTGAGTAGTTGGACTCATCCATTTTTTATATAAACATTTTCAGATATTAGAATATATTTCAGTAGAATTTCCTTTCATTCCATTCCATCAGCATGTAGAAGAGGTCGGGCCAACATATTATATTATAGTTGATCTTAATTGGAGTTATGTGTTTAATTATGATAGATAATATTAAAGATGTATTTAATGATAATAGTATTAATTTTAATGATGAGGATTTAACTAGACTCATGGTTATGTATATATGAGAGATATGAAAATGCAATATACGAAAGATGATTTTTTTATAGCAGAGTAAATCCACCCTAGCTTTGAAGAGTGAGGTGTGACACTTTTGATCATGACCATCTAATTGATATAATTTTTCTAATGTTTTCAATTTGCTGCAGCTTGTTCTTCAGGGCTAGATATCGATGTGATAGATTGTGTGATTATTGCAATTCCTCCTTCTAATTGTGGGACTCTAAATTTGTTCTTTCTTTAGTAAAACTAATAATTGTAATTTTTCAAGATCATAATAGAGTTCTACATACTCATTTTGTAGTTGAGCAGTTTTCAGTATTTTGAGATTAATGAAATATTTTGTTGATGAACATCTGGATAATGATATAGGATCTGCAATATTAGTTATACTGTTATAATAATTTAGTTTATTAGATAACATGTAAATGAGATCATTTTTATTGGTATTTAATTACCTTTGTACTCTCTAACAGTGATTGTTGCTATGATGATAATCACAAGACTTTTGTCTTGTTGAGCGTATATTTCTTGTTCATTGAATGTTTTGGCCATATCACCCCATAATGTAACTAAGACTTGTTCTTCCTTGGGAGTAATGAATTCATATATTTGAAAATATGTTTGATATAATTTGTATTTATACATGTGTTATATGTATTTGTTATATGTACTTGATATTTCTAATTATTAATTACTTTGTCACTGTTTGTTGCTTTTTTATGCATGTAGTTGTGGCAACACTCATTTCGACTAATTTTCCAATGACATATGCAAAGCAATAAATTTTTATTGAGTGGTAATAGAAATTAAGTAATATTGCTACATTACTCTAGATTTTTGTTTACCTATCAAATAGAGATCGTTATTCAATCTTGATTGCAACATCTCATATTTCACAAAGTGAAATTTTTGAAAGGGAATTGTTTCAGAACCTTCTGGTATATGGCGAATAGATGTTGTTATAGTGATTTGTATTATGTAAGGTAGCTTTGAAATGTGATGAGATTTTCTTGGACTAGTGACATTGAAAACAAAGATCATCTAAACTCCATTCTCTTGTAACAGATATTGAAAGTAAGGAATTTCATTTTTCCATATGATTGCTTGAATATGTATTCCCTAAAATTACATTTAATTACAATAGTAATTGATAATTTATTTTATGCTAAGATTATATAATAGTGAAATTAAAAAAAACATATAAGTTATCAAGGTTACCTTTTCATCTAGTAATAAATATTCAAGGCTTATCAATTATCTTTTTTTTTATCAGAAGAAAACGTAATTGTTTAATTTAAACGATTCATGCTCAGTCTCTGTCCAAAATTACTAGTTCTCAGTAGAAATTTGTTCGCAATTGTGTTGATTTTAACTGCTAATTTGTTAAATGATAGGCTGCCTGAGGCAAGAGAAGCAGCAAGAAGTACTGTCATTTCTACATTTGAATCATATACAGAAAAAGATGAGCACAAATAGGAGTCATGGCAAAACCTTTGCCAATCGAATTTGCCAACCATTCATGCTCAGTCTCTGTCCAAAATTACTAGTTCTCAGTAGAAATTTGTTCACAACAGTGTTGATTTTAACAGTTGTGACAAAGTTCAGCAGATCTACTTTTTCATGTAAAATCCTACTTTTCAGCAATAAATAGTATTGTTCCTTTGCAAAAAAAATAAAAAATAAAAAATAAAAAAGGCTTATCAATTATCTTGTAGCAATAGATTTGGTTGATTCCCATGCATGGACTACACGAACTTTTATTGTCCAATTTTTTTTCAATTCTTAATTCTAAAAGGAAGTTGTATGCCATTGTTTATTTGCAAAAAAATACAATAAAAATAATTTCATTCAATAATTCTATATGAATGTTATATATTTTCACAAATTTCTTTATAAACTATATTCTTTGTATATCTATAAATTTTAATGTTATTTGGATCTTTATTTATCATAATTTTTAAACCTTCAAGTGATGATAAACGTGATATTGCTACATATAATTGATCATGAGTAAATACTAGTTATGATAAATATAATTAACTTTTTTTAGTGTTTGTCCTTGACTTTTATTTATTGTCATGCATAACATAATTTTATTGGAAATTGTCTTCTTTTTAAGGTAAATGGTAATTTTTGGTTGTTTATTGTTAAAATAATCATAGTATATGTACTATTTTTTCTGTATGTGAACCGGTAATAATTTGTGCTTCAATACTTTTTTTTCCTAATTGGGTTATAATTTATCGTGTTCCGTTACATAATCTTGTAGTTGGATCTAGATTTCATAAAAGTATTATTGATACGTGAAGTTTTAATCATAATTCATGATGAGGAAATCCATTAAATTTTAAAGAATTTAAATATTCTATTAGATATTGTGTCTTGAGTTCTTTTCCAATAAAATTCTGACATATATAATCGTTGCTATAATATACTTTTTTCTTTCTCTAATATATGTAATATTCTTTTCCAATTTCATCGACAACATCATTTGTAGGAGTAATTATACGTCTTTCTTTTAAATAATTTTGTGATAATTTTCTTCAAAGTTTTCATATATTATATTTATAATATTTTGAATGTCATTATTTTCATTTCTATTAATAAATGATCGGGTATTTTAATCCATGTAGGTTCTTGTTCTTCTTCATTATTATTTTTTTATTATTGGTATATCACCATTTCCAATATTTGATATCCATGTATTGAATTCTAATATAATTTTGTGTTCTTTTTGCAGTTGCATTTGTATTTCTTATTCTCATATTCATTGTTAATTTATAGAGCTTAAAATGGTTCCACAATTCTGATTTGGTTATTCATGCATTAATAGTATCATTTTTGTTACCATATATTATTACAAGTAAAATTTGTCAAAAATTTTCACCTAATAGCATTATTTTTCCACCAAATGGTTTATTTTTGCATTTATTATTTTCATTAGTTATGATATCTTGTAATGATTTATCAAATGCTTCACAATAATATCTATGATTAATTGATGCTTCATCCCATACTATTAAATTTGTATCTTGTAGTAATTTAGCTAATTGGATTCCTTTTTTAATTTCACATGTAGAATATTCATTAATATTTAATGGAATTTTAAATTTTGAATGTGATGTTCTTCTGTTAGGTAATAATAAAAATGCAATTCCAGATGAAGCTACATCTAATACAATTTTATATTCAAATCGTAATTTATTTATTATTAATTCATATAAAAATATTTTTCCAGTTCCTCCATATCCATAGGCAAAGAATAGTTCGCTTATATTTTTGTCAATTGCATTTATAACTGCATTATACATTTCTAATTATTCCTTATTGAGGCATTTGAATTGTTTCTCAAATCTATTTTTGAGTTCTATTATATTGTAATTTAGTTATTCTTGTAATAATTTATTATTAAATTATTATGTATTTTCTATATTTGTCATCGGTAATTCAAAATTTTCTAATAAAAAAGAGTTCTTATTAAATTGTAGTTCTAATTGATATATAATATAATTTTTTAGCTGATGTTCAGAGATGTATATATTAGGTATGTGTAACATTTGTTGTAATTTATATATAATGTCATCTCCAAATATTTTTCAATAGCTATTAAATAATTTAATTGGATTTATAAAATAATTAATATTGTAAATAATTGTCTTAATTGTGATGATGTTGCCTAATAAGAAGCTTCATTCAATACTTTGTACCATTCTTTGTCATTATCAATTAATCCTAAAACATTACACGCTGCCTTAAATGTTGGATAACAAATAGAATCAATTGTTTTAATATCATCATAACCGATAGATCCTCTTATAGTATTTAGTAAAATTCATAGATAATATAATTCTTCGCGTTAGGATGTTATATGTTATTCTACCGATACAACCTCCTATTTTTATTTGTTGCCATATTTTGTCTTTTTTATTCCAAATCCATTTTGAAGGAAATTCTATATATGTGTTAATTCACGTGCATCTTGATATAATTTATTAGTTTCCATCCATTCGGTAAGAGTAATTTTTTTTTAATATTTGGTTGTACCAAAATACTATTTATAGTTTGATTTTCATAAAATATAATATTTTTCATTTCAAATAAATGTATTTGCAATTTTTCTACAGTAAGACTTCTATAATGGAATTGATATCCAAATATTCGCCAAGATGCTTCATATGCTGATAAATATCTACAATCTAAGTATAATTTTATTTCATCAATTATTTGCATATTATTGTCTATTGTTGTATTTGAATTTGTTCTATTTTTTATTAATGTCTTAATTCTATCAGGACATTTACTAATATATTTAAATAAATATTTGATTAACATTGTTTTATTACAAATTTCAATATTCATATTTTACTATTAAATCTCTATTATAAGGAACAATATAAGCATCATTAATTTCTATATTATTTTTTGTTTTGTATATTTATTTACCGTGTCTTTTATATTTAGTAAAACCTTTTTTCATCTATTGTTGTTTCTTTTTGTAATTTTTTTGGAAAATATTTTAAAAATTGATTTTGTCCCCTACATGGTGACTGAGGATTAAGTAAATCACATGTTCCATGTATCATAAATTTTTATACCATTTCATAACCAATAGGGTCTATATTTTTATCAGAAATTTCACTGAGACAATATTATCAATATTTTCTAGAGTTGATAATTTGCTATTATTATCTAACCATAAAAAATTATGAATGTGTGACCAACCTCATTTTTGAAATTCAAATGTATATATTAAAGTTATTGTATTTCCAAAATATGATTTATTTGGTTATATCTTTAATTAATGAATGCAATTTCATATGAAACACTCGACTAATAAATTTTGGAGAATTTTTGTATTTAGTATTACTAATTTCTTTTGACACGTTATAGATTTCAAGCCATTGTGGATTGCATGTAAAAATAATAAATAAATCAAGTTGTCCAAAATGTTTACAAATTGCCATAGCATCAAGATAATTTTGGTACATATAACGAGGAGATCCTATATAATTTGATAGTAAAATAACTCTTTTACCAATATCTTTTGCGTCACAATCATTTTTTTATATTGGATCTTTGATATCTTTATAAATTTCAGATCATAATTACTTTGATTTCTTTTAATATAATCAAGTTGTTCTTCTTCTATACTTGTGAAAGCATCAACAATATATTGTTGTAGTAATTTTCCATTATTTAATAATGTTTTTCCCTTCTTTGTTCTTATTTGTAATGTAAATGCATAGAATTCTTTCATGGTAACATATTGTCTTCTTATTTTTTTAAGAAGAGTCACTGCAATAAGGAATATTAGTACGATATCCATTTTCACCATAAGGAAACCATATTGGATATTATAATGACATAAAAAATGAATGTAAACAGCTTATTTTATGTAATCCATTTATTTTATGTTCTATAATAATATCTCGTTGACGATCACTTGATCTAAAATCACCAACTATTAATCTTGCAATTCATTTCCTATTGGTATGCTATTTTGTAAATTATTATTTCTTTTGCCTAATAATTTAAGACATATTAGAACTAAATTATTTTCATTATATCGATCTCTTACTGTTCTAAAAATCTGATAATTTCATTATTTTGGTTGAACATTTTTATTAACCCTATTACAATTTGTTCATCAATTATTTTTGTGTCATGAATTAAAAAAAATAGAAATTTTATTTCTAATTTCATTTTGTGTATCATATATATATAACTGAGCAAATTTAGGTTGATTTTCCTCTATTGGTAATAGAGATCCAATAAAATATTAATTTTGGCCACTCATTCGAAATATATATGGACCAGATATGGCTGTAAATGAACCAACCTACTCGAGCTCAGCTTGAGTCTCGGCTCAATAAAAGCTCGTTCAGACTCGAGTTCGTTTAAAAATAATCCGAGCTTAAGCTGCTCATTTATTAAATAAGCCAAGCCCAAGCTTATAGATATTTAGCTCGTTAGGCTCGTGAGTTGGCTCATTTAAAAAGCGAGCTAAGCTCATGAGTCAGCTCGTTAATTAGCTCGTTTAATATTCAAATATATTAATTTATTAACTAATTCAATTTATATAATTTATTATTATAATTATATGTTATAAATTAATGAAATAATATAAAAATAATTTTTATAGCACATAATAAATAATTATTCAATTATTTAATTTTATATAAGATTGTGTCTTAGTATATTAATAAAATTATATGTTGAAAAATAATTTTGAAATTATATGTCATATATTATATATAATAGTTATAAAGCTTTGAATTTCTTATCCTAATCATTTTTATTAAAATTATTAGTAATATTATTTATTAAACTTATTTTTTAATTGACATGTATTAATTTATGTTCTAAAACTAAAATAATAGTACATTGCTATTAAGTTCTAATTTTACATATTTTTTATACATATTATTATATTATATTTGTTAATTTAACTATTAGACTATTAGTCTTATCTTTAAGAACTTATATCTCAAATAATATTTATTAGTACCATGTCTTTTGTATGATATTACTAAATACTAACTATGATTTATGAGTATAATAATATTATATAGTTACTAATTAATAGTTACTAATTTTTAACAAATTTTTAATAAATAAATATAAAAGAATATTCATATAATATTAAATTTAATATATTTTCAATAATAATAAATATAAAAAAACTCATGAAAATATATTAAAGATTAATAGTTAGATACATATATGATATATAAGAATAAGTTTGATAATAATTCTTATGAACTATTGAAAATAACAATAATATAATAATAATTATCATCGTCATTTTTCTATATATCAATGAATATAGTGTTAATAATTATTATGTTAATTAAACAACTCAATATTTTAAATATTAATGTGATTTGTTTATTTTATTTCTTAATCAATATATTAACATTAATACAAACTATATGTAGTTTAATAATATATATTTAGACTGATTAATGTAGATTTAATTTCTCTTTTAGTATTTTTAAAAAATATCATTAATAATTATTATTTTAAATATATTGTTCAATATTTTAGATACAAATGTAATGTGTCTATTTTTTAATCAATATATTAATATTAGTACACATTAAAATATAATTTAATGATATATAAATATAAAATTTGATTAATCAATCTAAATTTAATTTTTTTAATATTTTAAAAAATATTATTAAAAAAAATAAAAGCTTTATAAAATTTTATATATTTCTTCCCAATATTTATTTTAAAATATTCATTTTATTGATATATATATATATTTTTCTTTAGATATAATAACGAGTCCGAGTCCGAGTCCGAGCTTGAGTTTGAGCTCGAATTCAGCTTATTGAATATATTAATGAGTCGAACACGAGTTGAACCGAGCCGAGCTCAAGCTCAAATTTTAACGTCGAGCCGAGCCTGAGCTTATCAAAACTTGGCTCGGCTCGTTTACACCCCAAGGACCAGATTTTTTGTTTATATCATAATCGATTTTTCTGCCAATTAATGTCATAGGAAACATAGAGTTATGAATTATAATATTTTCTTGAAAATATATTGCTATATTAGTTTTAGTTGAATGTAATAAGTTATTTAAAAATTGTAGAGGTTATTTAAGTAATGGTACTTTTACTTGACCATTATTGCAACATAAAATTTTTTTAATTGTTTTGTTAATTTATTCCAATTTTTTTTCCTTCCAAAATTTTGCTCCACAAAATTGATATTTATATATAGAAAAACCAAAATTTAGACAATTGCTGTTGTGATCTATAAAATTTAATTGCAAATGTAAATATATTAGTATATTTATAAAACTAATAAATTATTTTATAACTATATCATTTATACTATAAATATATTAAAATATTTTGTATACCTATTTTGGCTATTCTGATTTTTTGCTCATTTGCAGCAGCATTTTAGCTTTTTATTGTAGTTATTCTCTTATTGTTAGTATCTTCATTATATATATAAGTGAACAGTGGCGGAACCAGGATGTTACTGAGGGGGGTCGGCGGCATGCACTCATGGTGGTGGGGCTTCCCTGCCTGGGCTGTTGCTGCTGGTGGCTGGTTCAACCTGGGGAGGGAAGGGGGAGAGGGAAGAAGGAGAAGAGAAGAAAAGAAAGACGCAGCCCCTTTTTTTTTATTTTTGAACCTGCCCAAGCAAAACGGCATCGTTTCGATTGGGCCGGTTTATTTTTTTTAAATAAACCCCTGGCGAAACGGCGTCGTTTCACCAGGGGTTTATTTATAAAAAAAAATCAGTCCCTGGCGAAACGACGCCGTTTCGCCAGGGACTAATTTATAAAAAAAATATATATCTATTTGCAGTGAGGGGTTTGTCTACCCCTCGCTTCAAATCCTTTGAAACTCAGCCCCCTTCAATGGGGGCTGAGTTTTTCACGCCTCCACGCCTCCCTTCTTTTAGGAGCCGGTGAGTGGGGGTCGTGTAAGTGAAGTTATTCTTTTGTTAGTAGTATCTTCATTATTTATATAAGTGATACGCCGATTACGTATTATCATAGTTGTATCCTTGAATATAGTAGATGCCATTCTTTTAGAATAATATTATTAAAAGTTAGATTGAATAAATGACAATATTCTTGAAGTTGGTAAAAAAATTATAAAAATTATAAAATTTTTTGAACGATTCATTTAGTACCGTAACTTGCATTTTATCACTTATTAATCCTTTTTGAAAAGTTAAAGAAGAAAATTATACATGTTTTAGGTATGTGAAGTCTAATTAAATTCAATAATAAAATAAAAATAAAATCCTTCAAACTCTTATTGAAAACCTTTTAAAATTGTGCGAAACAGTAATTATAAAGGCTATTCAAATATTAAAATTAAAAAAATATGATAAGAAATTAGAATTAATTAGATTGAAAAAAATAATTGATTGGAGACTAAAAAGGAATTAAGGAATAAAACGAAAAAGTTTCAAAAAAATAATTATTTTAAGATAGTTTAATAACAGAAAAAATATAATATTAGACAACATACTTATAAAAAATTTAAATAGGAAAAGGAAAAAAAGATTAATCAAAAATGGAAAATATATAAATATAGAAGATGAATACATTAATTAAATATAAGTTATTTATGCAATTAATTTAATACTTCAATTTATATTTTTATGGTGTTTATAAATTTTTTCAAGCATCTATAAGAAAAGAATTGGTTTTTAACTTTTTTATGCATACTAAGTTTCGTTAAATTTAATAAAAAAAAGGAAAAAAAGATTAAATTTTTGAGCTAATGAATAAAATAAAAAAAAATTTACATACACTTACATTTCTAGTATTAATTTAAAATATTTAATTATAAATAATAAAAATGTGCAAGTTGAAGTATCTAATTTATCATTAAAAAAAATATAAAATTGGGTATGTTTTTTAATATATTTAAATGCTATTTGTATGTTAATTTTAAAATTACTTAGTCCATTTCAATACATATTTTATATAACATGTATTGTTAATTAACATTTTAATTATAATACATAACAATAATGCTGTCAATAAATTACAATATGATTACAACACAAAAATTTTCACATAAAAGTAACATAAAAAAACAAATATATTACGTTATCTTACAATTTATTGAAGATTTAAAGTGCTAAATTTTTTCATAGCCTTTTCCTTTTTGTTGCTCGGAGCCCCCAAAAAACTAAAATCTTTTGTATTGATTACATTTTGTGTAGAAATGTTTTTTTTTGGTCCACTTTTATTTTAATGATTTTGTCTTTGGATAGGACACAGTTTCTTGTCTGAGAAAGTACATAATTCCTCTTTGAAAGCTTTTGATTTTTTACTGCAGCAATTGATTTTTTGCTCTCACATTTGAACAGAAGTTTGTTGTATGGACACTAGAGAATGAATATTTCACTGTGCATACGATCTTGGTCAAAGCTCTAAGGATCAGCTTAAAATAATATTAAGTGGATAATAATTACTAAATATGCTCTAATTATCTTATATTATTTTTTAATTTTAATAAGTCATATAAATCAAAATCAAATAGTTATAGAGCATAGTAATGAAAACATTATAGTTAATTTTTGTGTATAATGTTTGTATTGAATAATTATTTTTCTTATACTATCTATTTAGCATTACTTAAAATATTAAATGAATTATATAAGTCATGTAATCCAATTATATGAAATGTTTTGAAAAAAAAAATCATTTTATTATTTATAATTTTTTTTAATGAATACCCCCAATTTCGTTGATAACTGAAAAATATATCTTAATTTGAAAATAAAAATATATCAATAAATACAATAAAATGATAAAAAAATTCAGTATTCTCTAGTTACATTGATCGATAGAGTATTAGAAATTTAGAACAATCATTATTAATAAATAATAAATTTTAATGAGGTTGAATAAGTTCAAATATTAACTAAGAGGAAATCAACTTTCTAAACAATCTAATCTATAATATTTAAATCAAATTATTTAGATATTGGATACTTAATAACAAAATTTTTCAAATAAATTTTCCTAAAAAGAATTTCAAATAAATTAATGTACATATTGCTGTTGGTATCAAATATTAATCAGTCCATAAGTATTCAATGCAACCTAAAAACTTACTACTTGTGAATTGAATCAACTCTGAAGGTCTCGTGCATCATATTGAAAATATTACCATGTGATGTATTGCGCAATGTTACATAAATTTTTATTAAGAAAATGTTCAACAAATCACTTTCTATTTAAGATTGTGTAACATCCCGAATTCCAGATTGGTAAGAAACAGACATTGAGGATATGAATTAGGCTTAGAGCAAAGGAGTTTAGAACATGACCTATAAATTGAACTCGAATTTCATCCAAGTCAATGACAGAATTAGAGAGTCTCAAAGAAGACTTAATTGTTTATTTGTGTCTTAGCTAGACATATAACTTAAAATTACTCAATTTGGAGTTGTACAGAATAAGATATGATGGATTTACTAGACAATGTGCAAACTGCCTCAGGACAGCATAGTAGGCTTGACTTCAAAGGACAGTCAAAAATCAGATATAACTCGGATCAACCTGAAATTTTGATACAATATATCCCCGGATGTCTAGTTTCAGTGGGAATAAGAATTACTTAATTTGGAGTTGTGAGTAAAAAGATATTAATAAAGAAAGACAGCAAGGTCAAGAAGGGATATCAAAAGGACCTAAGTGGAAATTTCTCAAAAGTTAGGGGCAACTATGTAAACTTAAAAATTAAGTGTCGGAAGTTCTTAATAGTGCCCATATCCGACCCCGGAAGAATATTCTAGAGATTAATCGGGTCGCAACGACGTATAACGATTTTTCCAAAAAATGTCCCGTTAAAGAAAAAACGAAGACATTTTGACTAGGGGCATTTTGGTCATTATCAATTAAAGTTATACATTAATTTAAAGTAGGAAATAAAAAAAAATGAGTACATAGAGGATGACGAGGGGTGAAATATGAAACGATCGTCAGTAGAAACGAAGCCGGAGAAAACCCGAGCAAAAATAGGACCTAAAGGGAATTTTGTAAAAAGTTGAGGGCGTATCGGTAATTTTTTAAAATGACTTGGAAACCTAAAATAGACCTTATAAATAGAAAGTAGAGGTCGAGAGGATCAAAACTATATGTAGTTTGACTCGTGGAACTATACAGTTTAAAAGATATGATCGATTAATCGCCGGAGGGTATTTTGGTCTTTTCACACCTTAGACCATAGAAATTTCAACACAAGATGGTGGAGGGGCCAAAATATAATTAAAAGAAAGTTAAGGGCTTGGGTTTTTAAATAAATAAAAGGAGGAGACATTTGGGCTAATGAAAATTTGCCATTTAAAAGTTATAATAAAGAAGAGAGAGAAAAGTGTGGACATTTGGCTTTAAAACATTCATTCATCCAAAAGTGGCCATCATTTCTCCTATATATATATATCATGGCAAGAAGAGAAAAATCTCTCTCTCCCACTTCAAACCTACGGCTTCCATAGAAAAGCACCAAAGAATTTCCAACTTTTGTCAAATTTGATTCAAGTTCAAGGTGAGTTTTAAGGTTTTCAAGTATGTAGAATTCAATTCTAGTATTAATTTTAAGTATTTACATATCTATTGGAAGATTGGAAATTAATGTTCTTATGGTGGATTTGGGAAAAATTCAAGTAGTGATGATATTGTTTAATTAAATGGAAGAATCAAGGTTTCTAAGGTTTAATGAGGTTAGATTAGGATTTAGTTTGAAAAGAAATGGAGGATAGCTTATTGTTTTAAATTTCTAAGGTTTATGTTTAAGGTTGTATTCTTGAATTTCTTGAAGGAGAAACAAAGATTAAGGAAGAATAAGAAGGAAAAGCAAAGGGGAATTAAAAGAACAAGGTTTGGTACTCTACCTTTGAATAATTAGTTTGGTACTTTACTTTTGAATAATAAATTTTGGTTTGATGCTTTACAAACTTTGGTTTATGAAAGTTTTGTTGTTGATGCTTAAATATATTGATTTGAGTTAAACATGCAAAAGTTGTCAAAGAGAAGTGTTTGAATTTTCACTTTACCATTAAAGAAGCCTTAATATTGATTTGCAAAAGAAAAATAAACTATCCTATGCATTTTATGTGTTTGGGCCGAAATGGTCCCAAAAAGACAGCTTTCTGGACCTTTTTGTGGAAATCGTTTGAGGCAGCAAATGAATGAATTTTTTAACGAAATTTTACATGCAATTAGTCAACATATAAAACAAGTTTTCTGTAAAATTTCAGCCAAAAATAAGATCATTTACTTGGTCAAATGCATGATTGAAGTGGACTGAAATTTTGACGAAAATCCAGATTTTACTATTCATTTGGTCATGCCATTTTGCGTTGCCGATTTTTCTCGCCGCAACACTATTCATTTGGTCAATTTGGGATATTTTGAGGAATGCTTTGAAATATTTAATATGTTTATTGTGGTTATTAAATATGCGAAAAAGGGGAATGGTTTGACTAAAGAATGTGTTGCGCGGCATAAATGGCAAAGTGCGATGGGAATTTAAAATGATTTCGCGAGTCATTCTAAAATGAGGTTTGAGACTTAAATTGAATCATTTTAACCTTTTTGCTCTACTGGATAGTGGGAGTGGTAGATAAGGGTATGGTGCACTATACTAACGCATGCAGTACTGCTCATTATTGTGATATGATATGTTATTCAGTGGTGAGGCCACTGAAGCCAATGGGGAGGCCCATTGGTTATAACCAGGATGGTGAGGGCCATTCCTGTGATCTGATATCGGTGGTGAGGGCCACCTATGTTACAGTGGTGAGGGCCACTGCCTTATCACTATGGTTCCCTATATACCAGTAGAGCCTGAATCAAAGACATATTATTTTTCGTTGAACTATATAATGCAAATGAGTTTGAATTATGATTTTACATTGTTGAAAGAATATCACACTGAATGTTTCATGATTTCTATTGGTATAAAGTGGGTTGATTGTTGATTTAATTATTTCCTTTGATTTCAAATACTTTCATATACTACTTTTATTTTTATTGGTAAAGTACCCACTGAGCGACAACGCTCAGCGAGTTAAGTTTTTCTTGACTCGTAGGTTCGGAGCAGTAGATAAATCTTGGGGAAGCAACGACCAGACCACAGCAAATCTCAGGGGTAGATCTTTTAGATCCATTATGAGTTAGCTAGTTGTGGCATGTATATGAATAAATATAAAAGAGAATTTCTATGTTACAATGGTATGTTAGTAGTGTGTAATAATCATAAACCTTTACTTTATGTTATATTAGAAGTGTGAACTCTTCGTGCAGGTTTGTAGTTGAGGGTATAAGGTGGATTCATTGGGAGTGCATTAAATTTGATGGTATTCTTATTCACATTGGTATGTGTGAAATGTTTTCAAAAATCAGAAAAACAAGTTTTGACGACACTTGGGATCCAAATTTCTAGGCGGAACTATGGCAAAATTTCTGTAAAAATCAGAACTAAAATTGGCTAAGTAAAATTGGTAGCAACTTTTGGATAGTGTGGCACCTCTACTCGGCTTACACATGTAGGTCGGGAAGGGGTGTTACAGATTGCGTGTGATTTTGATGATGTTTCCAAATATTGTTATTTATTTATAAAACGATTATAAACCTATCAAGAATTAAAAATTTAATAATACTAAATAAATGAATTTTTTTTCCAAAAAAAAGAGTAAAAACTAAAAAGTGGAGATTCTGATCTATCATATGTGATGCTACTTAAAGTAACGAAAAATAATTTCATCAAAATCTTCACATTTTTTCATGATCTTTCTCATTTATTTAATATATTAATAATAGTATATTAAATAATTTAAAAATAAAATGAAAATGCTAATTGATGATTTAGGATGTAATAATAATAATCTACTTTTTTTTTTCTCATTCAACCTATTTTATATTAATTTATTTAACAATTATTTTATATGTACTTTTTATCTGAAATAACTGTTATTAAAGATTTCATTAAGAAATAAAAATTCAAACAATATTAAGTAATTAAATTATAAAATACATTATTTTTGTTAGAAATTATATGGATGAATACTTAATTGGATTAATCTTATTTTATTAAGATCATGATTAACTTTATCCTATTCAGATTATGATTAACTTAATGATAGTTGCAATCTTCTGTTCTTATCTAAAGTCTACTTACACCAATATATGTACCCGTTATAGATAGTATATGAAAGACAATTCACAATAAAGAAAATTTCCATATTTTTCTTTCTTTACCTATTTTATTTATATTTACAGTGCGTTATCAACGTGAGACTCTACCAATTTGTTTATTTTAAGTATTCAAATCCAAGAAAAGAGATAAAACTATTCTCTCAAAATTCATACGTATCAATTTGGAAGATCAAGAACAATAAAATTTAAGGTTTCCATTATCAACATAGATTTAGGTACGCTTTCGCATTTAGTTTATATTTCTTAATATTTTAACATGATTTATATTGACTTAATTGAGTTTTAGAGTTTTTCTCAACTAGTGGTATCAGAGTTGCTCATATTGAGTCATTAATTTTTTTTTAAAATTATAAAATAAATATTTATCCGGTATTTTGTTTTATAAAATTTATTTATTTTTGTGTGATGAAGAAATTTTCGGTGACCTTTGAAAATTGTTGAATTCAATATCGTATATACATATTTTCATTGGGCAATACACTTTATAAAAAAAACCATTACAGATTTAGTTAACATCATTTTATAGTTTTGCTATGATGTTACAACATTAATGGCTTTGACAGTCGTGTCTTTTGCTTTAGTTTTGGCCATCAATGGGTTGTTTTTAATATTAACAATCTCATAATACTAAAGTATGGAAGTTCATGCTTTGATTCAAGCATATATGTGTGTTTTGGTTTCTACAACTTCTCTTTGTGGAATTGATTAAATAATTGATAAATTTTTTTCATCAATTAAATCGAACATGATGACGGGCTAATTCTCAGGGGTAGTCCTACATCCTGTAGCTTAGGCTCGGGTGCTGCTAGCTCCTGTAGCTCGGGTTACAGCTTGCAAGACAAGAGAGAGAGAGAGAGAGAGGGGGGAATGAGCTACCCTGAGGGAGGCTTCGATGTCTAAGTCAGTTCGATCGCTCTGAATCAAGAGAGAAGAGAAAGAGAGAGTGAGCGGAGCCCTTTACCTGTGTGGGTTAATCCCCTATTTATAGTTGATGTGGGGGGGGGGGGGGGGGGGGAGGGACAGGGTATGACCTATGTCAGCATAATTTGCGGATGTGTTGTTTGCTGAGCATCTGGAGCTCGGTGGGACTAGTTGTGCCTGGAACTAAGATCTTCATATTGTTGGAAGCCCAACCATAAGGATGACCGGATAAGGAGCTCGGGTGCTGAGCTCTGGAAAAGGAGGAGTAACATCAGTAGTCCCCCTCAAGTCATTGACCAACGGGGGACTAGTGATAGTACCCCCCCCTTACTGAGCTCTTTTTTCGAACTCCACACTAGATCACTTCATATTGTGATACAACATCTACTTCATGAGTCAGCACATATACTTTCTATGTGCAGGGTATGACCTATGTCAGCACAATTTGTGGATGTGTTGTCTGCTGAACATTTGGAGCTCGGTGGGACTAGTTGTGCCTGGAACTAAGATCTTCATATTGTTGGAAGCCCAACCATAAGGATGACACTACAAAAATATTCGGCATTTGCGACGGAAATCTGCGACAGAAATTTTTTGTCGCAAATTTGTGACGGATCTGCAACGGTTTTGCGATGGATAAACACAGTGAAGGAATTTTGAGGAAGCCGTCACAAATCGGTTGCAAATCCATAGTAAATCTGCGACGGTTGTCTGGTCGACGCAAATTTTCGTCGCAAAATTTGGTGCAGCTGCTTGGCGGGAGAAGGTAGCGCGGGGAATTTTCGCAGAAATTAAATCCGTCGCAGATTGGTTGCAAAAACGGTAAGAAAAAAATTCATTTTGCAACGAATATTTGCGACGGACTTACTTTACGTCGCAAATATGCAGCACAGTCGCAGATAAGTCGCAAATTAAGTTTAAAGATATTGCACGTGCCAAGCACGTGAACCACTCTTCTGCTATCTCTTTGTAAATTATTCCCCCAAATTCTATTATCCCTAATTTTGACCGAGAACCTCCAAAACTCAAAGTGGAGTTCTTAATTTTTTTTTCCATGAATGAGCCTCTTCCATCTCTCTTTCTCTCCAATTTCCTCCAATTTCATTAAGCAGTCATGCCTTTCTTGTATCGTCTTCTTCCTTACCCTCTCGTTTTCTTCATCCGATGCCACCCACGCTCACCCACCACCTCCTGTTCTATCACTCACCGCCAAGCCGACACACCAGACACCACCTTCCACAAGCACCGACGGGGTGACGACAGTCTAGTCCTCGGCTATATCTGCTCGAGCTTCAGGTAATTTCTTACAACTATGCTATTTTCTTGTTTTAGTTTCCATGGTTTGTTTTTGGCTTTTTGTCTCTTCTCTTGGATTGAATAATGTATAGTGTAATTATATTCCATTATGTTTCTATAAATGCAACAAAAGAAAGATTCAATTAATTTTCAAGATGTAATTGTCCGAAAAAATTGAAGAATGAACTCACTGAAGAAACTTTTGTGTTTGTAAAGTTTATTAATATTGATAATATTCTTCATTTCTTGTTGTTGGTTGTTGTTGGCGCCTATATTTCTTTAAAACCATACTAAAAATGTATTCTGCAACTGAGGCTCTTAGCATATCAGAGACAGAGTTTGAGTTTTATTCTTGTTGAGTGTGTAAAAATTGATTTTGATTTTGAATTGAGAGAAGCTAGTTTGAAGCATAAACTTATTAAAGAAAATTTAATAAAGAAACTGGATAAATTTAATGAAGAAAATTTATGCTCTTAGCATATCAGAGACAGAATTTAATAAAGAAAATTTAATAAATTTAATTGAGTTTGAAGGTAGTCTCTACTGGTTTTCTTCATCTTCTGAACTTATTAAAGAAAATTTAATAGATCCTCAAGCTATACATATACATTAAAGAAATTGGAAAATTATATACCAGTTTCTGATATTTTACTATATATATGATTTAGTCCCAGTTGAAAGAAAGTTCAGTATAACCAATTAGCATCTATTAAACCGTGTACTTGTTACATTACATACTCTAGAAGTAATATGAGTTAAAATAATATTCTATAAATGAATATGATTAATAAATTATATAACCTCTGTTTATATACTATTATTGTAGCATTTTTTAGAATGGTAGCTATCACATGAAACACAACCACACTTTAATATTTTGCACCCACAGTGTGAAATAGGAGGTCTGAATGTCACTTTTTATTGGGCTTGATTATTGATTTTTTATTCTTTTAGTACATTTTTGACGATTCACATAAGACAATAAGTATGGACCGGGGATGGATGTATGAAACGTATGCTGGGGGACGTTTGAAAAGAGTATTTCAAGAAAAACTACAAGAGTTTTTAGACTATGCAATTTCTCATCCAGCAAGAATGGATGGGACCAGAATTAGGTGTCCTTGTTCGAAGTCAAAATGTAGAAACCGATTTTTCCAACCGGTGGAAGAAGTCCGCTTTCACGTGACAAAATTTGGTTTTATGCCAAATTACTATCAGTGGGTATCACATGGGGAACCATGGCCTGAGGATACAAGTACAGCTTTTAGGGATCTTGAAACTGGATTGGTAGATCAAATGCATAATGAAACAGGTGCACAATATCGTGAAATGGTCCTCCAAGGGCTTGGAGTTCCTAATTCTCATTCTGATTACATGGAGGAGGAACCGAATCAAGAATCTAAAAAGCTATTTCAAATGCTGGAAGCGACTAATGAGGAACTATGGCCCGGTTGTGTAAAGCATACGAAGTTATCTGCCATGGCTCGTATGTTCAACATGAAGGCCGAACACCATTTTTCGGAGAGATGTTTTGATCAGATAGCAGAATTCGTTAAAGAAGTTTTGCCAGAGGATAATGTATTCCCTGAAAATTTCTATAGAATGAAAAGATTGATTGAAGGTTTGGGCCTCCCAGTACAGAAGATTGACTGCTGTAGAAATAATTGTATAATATAAATCTGAACCAGCCCGTGATGCTGATGGGCGAATAATAATTAGTTGGTCAAAGGCTGATGGGTTATTTACTAATTTTATCCTATTTAGTCACTATTTTGGCACTTTATTAATAATCTTAAGTTGTTTTAGATTTAATCCTGTTTTATGGGGCATATCACATGCATGCACATAAGCGTTTCAACGGTATCCTGATAAAACAGGATCCTCTTGGGCAAAACTGTCTCAACAATAAAAGGACTTATACTTCGGAGAGTTTAAGGTTAATGTTTATCTAATATTCATTTTTATTTGTTTGTTCATATTCTTTAATAATGATAATGGCTAGCATATTTAGTAATTTTTACTTACTTTGCAGAAATTATTTACTTGGAGGTCATCTGAAGATGGCTTGATGAGAAAAGCTTGGGAAAGCAAAGCAGCAAGGAGATACAGTACTTTCATTTACAATGTGAGATATAACAGATTAGTGAACTGTCCCGTGCATTCCGAATTTGTAGAAGAGTGGAGAAAAGATTGGGAAACGGAAGATGCTAAAAAATTATCAGAGCAACAGTCTAAGAACAGACTGTCTGAGCCTGCTGGACCAGGAACAGGGCCATCTACTCACACTTGTGGGTCGAAATCGATGAAAGAGCATGCGAAGGATTTGGTATGTAATCTACATCTTATTTTGTTAAATAAATTGACTTTTTTTTTCATCTTATGTTTGTGTTTCATATTGATTTAAACAAGCTGCAGCAAATGGGGGAAAGTTTCCTGGAAATTATGAATTGTTCAAGCATAGCCATACTAGTAAAAAAGATCGGGGGAAGTTTATATATAAGAGATCGGAACTTGTTCATGCAAGTTAATATATTTGTTTACATTATTTTATGGATGAGTTTATAATGTTTTTGTTGAAAATATGACTGATATGGTGTGTGGTTTACTTGGTATTGCATAATGTATACACTCTCTTTCAAATTTTCAGATTTCAATTAATATAGGCAGTTTGATTTCATAGTAATTTCATTGTGTTTTCATGGTACTTGAGTTTTGTTTACTTCTTGATTCTGGAATTTGTGTTAGGCTTTGATGATTTCTTTTTTGTTGTTTTTGTAATTGTTTCATTATAAATGATAAACCTTCAAACTAATGATATGTGCTTATTCTTAAACATTTCCAAGTGTGGATTCTATCACCTGGTTTCTGTATATGGTTGCTGCATCTGAACTAGAATCTTATGATTTTATGCTTTTTTGTTATTAGTTGATTGGCTTTTCTTTCTAATATTTTGTTCTTAGGTTGTGTTATAGTGCGCTCTAAGTTTTGTTATACCTTTTTCTGCTTATTTGATTTGTTTCGCCATAGGGTACTTATGTGATTGTGGCTCATTGTTGGCTCTTTAGTTTGCATCAGTCAATAATATTTCAACATAAATTTTTGCTTGCATCTAGCTTATAGGAAGTGACTGCTCTGCAAATTTTCCCCTGTTTTAAAATTTTAAACATTAATGTAAATACCATCTTCTTTCACCCTTTTATTCTTAAAGTCTTGTCAAATATTCTGCAGAGTTGTCCCTTTAATTTGTTTGTGAATGATGGAAATATTGCCCATTGTCTGTTTGTAACACCCCGATACTCCATATAAGTACTATACATACACCGGGTATACATACAGTAAATATATAAAGTATAAGGACGTCATTTTTTTTTTTACATTTTTAAAACCTTTCATATAGTTCAAAACACAATACATAAATTTAAAGAACATTTACCAAATCATTATACTTTTACTGATCTTATAAATATATAATAGTCTTATCTTTATCAAAACTTCATTTATACATATACATACACTCTTGTCAGAAATACATAATAATTAAGAATTATACATGTATGCATTATCCTCTAGTTGGTCTCGATAAACTCTTACTCTTCTCGTGGCATACGCAAGTCTCCATATCTTCCACCTAGACACCTGCGCGATTATACATCCGCGCTAAGCCCGAGAGCTTAGTAGTACAAATAAATATTAAAATATACTTTACAAAAGAATCGTACCTCATATTTTTAGCATCATGTTTTATTGTTTTCTTATCCTGTTCTTCCTTTCTTAGTGCATTCTTCATATACTCCCACTAATCTCATAGATTATATACATATTTACATAAACACTCATAAAACAATACTTACCATTGCTACCTCATATACTTATCACATATCATATAATATTCCATAATCATATATCTCAACATAACTTCTTAAAATCAAATCTCTTTTCAATAACTCATTTATACAATATTATCATGCCATACTTCATAACCTTACATCTCATTACACCATTCTATTAAATCATTACTCACAATTCAATATTCATGAATCACATATTCAACAAAGGCAATCATTATATCATTCAATTGAATCATTATCCGCAATCCATTATTAATATTCACACTTAGCATATCAATATACACATTTCACATCATAATTCATAACATTGTTTAATTCACAATGCACCAACCATAACATATCACCAACACTCACAATCAATATATCGATACACACATTACACAACATACACTATAACATTATTTTGTTCATAGTTCACCAATCATGAATCACATTGTCAACAAAGTCAACCATATATCGCATTACTCATTTATTTCAAAATTTGTATATCATATTGACAACAAAGACAGACTCGGGCCCAAACGATACTAATATGCCATTCAATTTTCAGAGTAATGCTTTGGTTCAATCATCACATTTATCATTATCATAGACCCAACTAGGCTTCAAGGATTAGGTTCAACCAAGCTTCAAGGGGCGCAAAGCATGCTAAGCTTCAACCCAACTTGGCTTCAAGAACCAATCCAACCTAGCTTCAAGGGTGGTAACATCTCAATTAGGCTTCAAGGATTCAATCCAACCTAACTTCAAGAGATTGTTACACTTATTAGGCATGCCACCAACAACAAACTCTGAAAATGGAATAACATATTAGTCACACAACTCATTTATCAATTTTATTCACAATTGAATTATCATAACCAATAACAATGGCTCACATCTCATTTGAATCATCATAGCCAATAACAATGGCTTCACATCTCATTTGAATCATCATAGCCAATAACAATGGCTTCACATCATATTTTATCTCAATTCACATTATACACTTTATCATCCAAGCATACATAATCAATTACTTTGCACTTGTATCTTAAATTCAGTGTCATATAAACCATATGTTCATTTATTTCATTTTGATCATTATTAGCAACCATGATACTATCACATTTCACCATTTCTCAAGGCACATTTGCACCATTCATTATCAAAACATTTATCCTCACAACTCACATTGCACATATCTTTTTGGATCATCCTTATAGCTTTCACACTATATATATATATAACAACATTATTCACATTGTATTAACAATATAATAATCTACTTAACATTGTTTTAAGTTCCAAAATCATATAAAAGAATGAGTCTAGGTAAATTTGTACTTACCTCAAGAGCTACTCCCATCAAGCTATACATACTCAATTACTTCATCATATCTTTCCCATTTTACCTATAACATCATCAATATCATCAAATGTATGTTCCACATATATTTGTTTAGGTCATTCTTTGTTTTCAAAATGTTTATGTTTAGGTTTAGGCACAACAAGACCTTTGAAGAATCAAAATAATGTGAGAAAAGTTAAGAACCATCACAATAACTAACACCCTCAAGGGACACGGCCAAGCTTGTGGCCGTGTCTCTCAACACCAATTCAAGCAGAAGTAGACACGGGCAGGGGACACGGCCGTGTCTCTCAACCAAACTCAAGCAGTAGCAAACACGGGCAAGGGACACGGCCAAGCCTGTGGCCGTGTCTCTCCCTAAACTCAACCAACACGGCCAAACTTCCCTCAACTTGGCCGTGTCTCTCAAAAACATTAAGTCTTGGCCGTGTTCCTTTCTTATTTTGGCCGTGTCACTCAAGAACAAAACCCTAATTGTGGCCAAAATACTTCTAGTTACATTTAAACACATCATACATAACATAAACTCATTCAAATGGAGGTAATCAAAGTCATTAACACCTATTTTGCATGTTTAACACAATAATCACAATTAACCATACATTTAATCACTCATCACTTCAAAACCCTAAAACCAAATTCACTCTTGATCTTCCACTTTCAACCTCCACATATCTTACCATCTTCACAACCAAACTAACACCAATTTCCTTCTTTTAACTTACAATCAATATTAACACTTGTAAACACCTATCAAACACACCAAATCACCACATCAACAAATCACAATTCATCTTAGACACAACTTCAAATTTAACAAAGGGAAACAAGAGAGTACTTACCAAATAATGAAATTCCTTGAAATTTCAACTTGATTACTTGAAATCTCTATCAACCTTTGAGCTAAGAACTTCAAAACCTTGCTTTGCTCTTTTGCTTTCCCTTGTTTTTGGTGAGCCGGCCAACACAATGAAGAAGAAGAAGAAATGATGATGAAAACACAAAGTCAAGCACTCATTAAATACTCATCCAAAAGAAAGTTACTATAATACCCTCATACACATTTTAATTCTCTTTATAATTTCTTGCCCATTTTGGTAATTTCACACTTAACAATCTAAATATCTTCTTCCCTTGACTAAGCACTTTGACTTGAATATATGTTATATATATTGCCATATACCCAACATATACACTTTCTCCATACATTGCTTTCTTTCCAAACAACACATAACCATTCTCTCTCAAATTCTTTTAACATTCAAATAAACCATACTCAAATACACCACTTATCAAATACACATTCAATTCAATAATAACAATATTATCACAACTTCTAAGGCACACTTTGGGATATTACAATTCTCCCCCTCTAAAAAGAAATTTCGTCCTCGAAATTATCAGTACTATAACACTTCATTCTTAACAAAATACTATCTTAACTTCCATATGAAGTTAATTAAATTCTTAAGTTGTTATATCATCAAATCACATAATTTATATGTCTTATCACTTCCTTGATCAAACATTCAAAAGAACTCATTACATTTCTTATCAACATTTTTTTTTATACAAGAATCAGATCATTTTATAGCACACTTATACGTCATCCAATCTTTATATTTAATATACATTGTTCCTTCATCTCTTTGATATTACTCTCTTAGCTTTAACTTTAGAAATCATTGGTTTATATCTGAGCATTAATTATCCCATCTTTACAATCACTGTCTCAATAGTCATTTGTCAAACCTCAATGGATAACAAGATTCTTATTTCTCACAAATAAAGTCACCTCTTTAACATGCTTTTTATTTAACTTGCCTTCTAATACATTATCTTTCCACTTATGTTACAAATAACCAAATCTTTTCCCTTTTTCATCATCATTTATAACTACTATAACTCCATTCATTTATGTCCCATCACACTTTAACTTTTTACGTCAAACACATTATCATGTAAATAATTACACTCTTGGTACAACTACACACATTACATCTCAATAATGATTTATAATCTTAGCCAAGACCAGATCAACTGATCTATCTATCACGATATACTCACATTCCAATCTTGTTCAATTCCCACTAAAAATCAATTTATTCCAATTCATCATGAAAGTTCACAATATTCATATATGTTTATATATAACCTAATTCCATTAGGATAAACTTATATACAATTCCTGATCTCTTCTGATCCATATTTAATCAAATTATCATGATAACAAATCATTTCAAATTATCTTAATATAATTCTCACCAATTCTCATAATAATTTTATACCATATTTACTATCAATAGTTCTTTCACTTAATTCTCAAGTCCATTCATTTATTTCATTTCATACCATAAATATATTCAGTATAACTTTCAGTCATATTACCCATAACTCAACACATTTCCATAATTTCCTTTCTTTCTTTACCTTCATAAGTATAACCAAGTTCTTATCATAAAACGATAAGGTACAACCTTATCCATCACAACTTTTAACTATACTTCTCAAACAAAATTCCAATCTCACCAAATCTGTATTACAATCATCTTATCCAAGATCCAGATTCATTGATAACAAATTAATCGATCAAATATATTGAACAAAACACATGGCCTTAAGAGATTAATATTCAAGCCTAGAACTTTCAAATCATTTCTATTCTTATATAATTTTATTCTCAATCTTTACAGATACAAATCTAAGATGTATCTAAAAAATTACATATTCCTACTTTACACTTTTGCAATATCAGAAGTTGACACATTCCAACTCCGTTTCAACCCAATTTGCACTCAATTATACAATCTTAATAAACTTAATTCAAGTTTTAACAATATTACTATACACATATTCAATCACATGCAATTCCCATATCATTTCTATTCGTCACTTCATTTCTAATCCATTTACAATCTCTTAATATATATTTACATAGAACTTTTCATATATGAATACTTTGGAACTCTAAATATCACATAATCGTCAAGTTCAATGCTCATCATGACAATTTCCACTATTTACTGTTATTCAAGTCTATGCCATTCTCACTTCCATCATATAATTATTTGGCTTTACACAGTTCAAGACCTAATCTCTCTTAGGTCTACTAATACATACAACATCATTTTCATATCACTAATTCCATAATAATACCACATACATTTTCATGGGTCACCCTCATAATGTGATTCACCCATTTGTTTATATGTCATAATTTCATTCATATCGAAAACTCAGTTCACATATCATATACATGTATACACTTAGTTAGATGCTCTTATTTATCATACATTCAATACAAATTTTCCTTTATAACTGTAACAACCATCCCAGTCCACCTGCTGAGCCATTCCTATTCGGAGAAACCCTCAGGGCCTCTAGCTGGGCTGCTACAGTACTAAACTGCCCTCACAGCCTTCCAACAGGATTCGCTTATTTGACTTACACCCAAGACACATGAATGCAAGTCGCCTCTCCGGACCGAACACCTGACCTCCCCCTTAAGAGAATCAGCGAAATTCATCCAGTACCATTTCTTCCAATATGATACAAAGTATCTATTCACACAACACACATATATATATTTTTTCTGACTATAATAGCACTTTATATCCATCTTAGCCACATTTCCAATGTAACATCTCTTTCACTTCCATCTTTAAAAACATTTAATATATATTTCCATATCCATTTTTACCCTTCTCAATTAGTGACTTAAAATAGCTTATCCACTTCCCTTTTTACTTCAAGACAAATCCTCATACTATCAATTACATTACTTCATTCATAATACTTCCATATGCAATATTAATCATTTCATCTAGTTCATGTATTGCATATACACTAAACCATCAACATTCAAATAATCTTTATCAATTTCCACTAAAACTTTAACTTTTCAACTTACTACTTCACTTAAACTTCAAGTTGCCAAACTCATCTTTTCTTAATATTATATTAAAAACATCTTATAGATGTATATCATAAAACAACATCAAAACATAAAATTTCCCCAATTATTAAGCTCATTTCTAAGAAAATCACAAATATCACATATTATCACTATTACCATGAGCTTTCACAATATCCAAGCATCTCACATTTCTAAAATTTAAATTCACAATATTTGCATTACAATAAAAATACCAATTTATATCCTTACTCAACCAATGTCATCTCTTTTTCCTTTAAACAAAACCTTAACTTTACATATCCATCTGTTTTCTATTCAACATATATATATCACTCACATAAGTATACATATGTACATTACATCCAATCATATATACATTGAGCCCAATAACCTCTATACACTTTCCAAGTCTAGTTATCACAAATCTCAGTTTCTTGAACCAACGTTGCTCAATCCAATTTTCACTATCAATCTTATCACACGACCTGACTTTACACAAGTTGTCAATGCAAGCGTAATCATTCTCAATCTTAATAGGCAAGTAATTATATAGGTTCAAACATGCAATACTATACGTACATTACATTTTCAAGTGATCAACTCAATCTTTGATCACTAACATATTACATCACCTTATCACATTAGATTCACAATGTTTGCATTAAAACAACCATGCAAAAAACACCATTATTTTTCCTTACATTAACCAATATTTTTATTTTAGTTTTCATATCATTTCTTTCTCTAGCTTTACTTTCATGTAAAACATCATTCACACACTAACATCCATCTCATATAACACAGATATAAATTCATATAATGCCACATCCGAGACCAACCTAGGTGTAAATGCATATGCATGTATTATCAATTTCATTTCAAAACTTTTCTTTTCAATTCCCTTTAAGTTTTTCAAGACTTTCTCTTTTTAATTTCACTTAGGCCGAGAATCTCGAACCTAAGCTCTGATACCAAAATAATTGTAACACCCCGATACTCCATATAAGTACTATACATACACCGGGTATACATACAGTAAATATATAAAGTATAAGGACGTCATTTTTTTTTACATTTTTAAAACCTTTCATATAGTTCAAAACACAATACATAAATTTAAAGAACATTTACCAAATCATTATACTTTTACTGATCTTATAAATATATAATAGTCTTATCTTTATCAAAACTTCATTTATACATATACATACACTCTTGTCAGAAATACATAATAATTAAGAATTATACATGTATGCATTATCCTCTAGTTGGTCTCGATAAACTCTTACTCTTCTCGTGGCATACGCAAGTCTCCATATCTTCCACCTAGACACCTGCGAGATTATACATCCGCGCTAAGCCCGAGAGCTTAGTAGTACAAATAAATATTAAAATATACTTTACAAAAGAATCGTACCTCATATTTTTAGCATCATGTTTTATTGTTTTCTTATCATGTTCTTCCTTTCTTAGTGCATTCTTCATATACTCCCACTAATCTCATAGATTATATACATATTTACATAAACACTCATAAAACAATACTTACCATTGCTACCTCATATACTTATCACATATCATATAATATTCCATAATCATATATCTCAACATAACTTCTTAAAATCAAATCTCTTTTCAATAACTCATTTATACAATATTATCATGCCATACTTCATAACCTTACATCTCATTACACCATTCTATTAAATCATTACTCACAATTCAATATTCATGAATCACATATTCAACAAAGGCAATCATTATATCATTCAATTGAATCATTATCCGCAATCCATTATTAATATTCACACTTAGCATATCAATATACACATTTCACATTATAATTCATAACATTGTTTAATTCACAATGCACCAACCATAACATATCACCAACACTCACAATCAATATATCGATACACACATTACACAACATACACTATAGCATTATTTTGTTCATAGTTCACCAATCATGAATCACATTGTCAACAAAGTCAACCATATATCGCATTACTCATTTATTTCAAAATTTGTATATCATATTGACAACAAAGACAGACTCGGGCCCAAACGATACTAATATACTAAGTGACATCGATGATGGACAATTGGATGGGGATTTGTTCAAAGATGTTGAGTGTATAAATACTCAAAAATATACTAAGAATTATAATAAAGGATTAGTCCAACGTGATGAGCAATGTGATGGCACGATTGAGGGTTACTCTACTTCTTTCACTGGAAAAGGAAAGAAGCATCCTCACACTAAAGGTAATGATGAGGGTGATAAAAGTTTTGTAAGTGAATATTATGATTTAGATGATGATGGGAGATCAATAAATAGAAGTGGTTCAGATATGGATGAAGCTAGTAGCAAGAGGAGAAAGAACAAAAGGGTACACACTGAGTGTGATGCAAAATGTGATCGGTAAAATTTGTTATTTGTGATAGGTATAACCTTTGATGATGGTTATCAATGTAAGGATGCTGTTCAGAAATGAGTAATTATGAATGCTATAACATAAGGTTCAAGAAGTTATGTAAATCATTAATTGAAGCTATTTGTGAAGAAGGATATCCTTGGAGATTATATGTGAGCAAAATTCAAGGAGATACAACTATAGCAATTAAGAGTTTAAAAAATACCCATAAGTGTTTCAAGAAAGCGAGGAATAGGCAAGCAAAAGCAACATAGTTAGATAAGGTGTACTTGCATAAGTTTAGGCCTAATCCTAATTGGGACATAGGGGAATTGCAGAATAATGTCAAAGATAAGTATTGCTTAAATGTTGGAAAAACCACATGTTATCGTGCAACACCCCTATACTCAATATAAGTACTATACATATACCTTGTATACATACGGTACGTATATAAAGTATAAGGATGTCACTTTTCATTACAGTTTAAAACTTTACCTTAGTTCCCAACAATAATACATTTGATTTAAAGAACATTTACAAAATCATTATACTTTTGATGATATTACATATATATAAATTAACTTGTCTTTTTCAAAATTCATTTAGGTATATATATATATATACATATTTATCAAAATACAACATAATTAAATTGCACATGTATGCACCACCTTCTACTTGGTCTCGAAATACTCTTAACCTTCTTGTGGCATAACAGTTTGACTCCCAGATCAACCATCTACTCACCTGCGTGATTCACATAACCGCGCTAAGCTCGAAAGCTTAGTAGTACAAATTAATATTATAAACATACATTACAGAAAATCATACTCATATATTAACTTCATGTATCATTATTTTCTTATCATGTTTTCCATTTTCAATTACACTTTTCATATATTTCCACTAATCTCATAATTATATACATATACACCTATATCATTAAAACAAATCACAATTCAATGACTTATTAGAACATTCATAAAATAATACTCACAATGTCCACATCCATATACATATTACACGTCATATTGTACTTTCATAATCTCATCATTCAACATAGCTTTTCAGGCCACATTCCTTTTCAATAATTTACTTATGTATTGTAATCATATCATACTTCATAAAATTAGATTTCATTATATTATTCAATTGATTCATCATTCATAATTCACCTTTAAGCAAAGACAAGCATGGTCCCAAAAGAATTTAATATGCTATTCAAAGTTCAGAGTTACTGCTTTGGTCCATAATCATATTCATCAAGCCCGTAGGCGATATATATATATATCTATCCATGGATATTGTAACAGACCCAGTCTCTTGGACCTCAACCCGGCTAGACCCTAGGGCCCCAGTCTCTTGGTCCACAACCCGGCTAGACTGTTACAGTTTTTGAGGCTTATAATCAGGTCTTTTCACCCCAAAAACATCATATTTCACATTTTTCAGCTGGGCTAGGCTTACGACCAGGTCTTTTCACCTGCCCAGCGATTCATGGGCATGCCGCCAAACCCAAAACTCTAAAAATTGAATAACATATTAGACACACAATTAATTCATTTATCTCATTATCAATCTCTTTCACAATTCATTTCTCATTTCATTTCTCATAATCAAACTAGGTAACCATGCCCCAATTATTTCATTTGCATCATTATAGCCAATAAAATGGCATCACATCTCATCATTAAAGTATACATAACCAATTGCATTGGACATATATTTTGAATGATCATCATATCTTTCACATTATGCAAATCATAACATTAATCAAATGTATTAACAATGTAATAAATTACTTAACACATTTACAACCAAATGTGTTAAGTCTCAAAGTCATGTAATTGTATGCAATAATGTAGGGTTTGTACTTACCTTTAAAAGCAACTCACACCAATTCCAAACTCCTCTTCCATGAATCCTTTAATATTTGGATTAGGGAAACTCAATCTCTTCAAAACCTAATCCAAAGGTGATTATACACACTCACTTACAGATACACATAAGATAATAAGAACAAGAACCAACTAGGGAAAACTCTACACATGACACGCTCAACAACACGAGCGTGTCCCTGATCGTGCCCTAAACCAACAACACAGAAGCTTTGACACGCTCAGTAACACGAGCATGTCACTGGACGTGTCATTCATTCTGCCTCACAGAAACATTGACACGCCCAACAATACGGGCGTGTTTATGGCCGTGTCAATTACTTTAACTCACAGTAGCTATGACACGCCCAATGACATGGCCGTGTTAATGGTCGTGTCACAAACGTTAAGCTCAGCACCGTTGACATGTCCAACGACATGGCCGTGTCACTGGCCGTGTCAGGCAAAGATTATACATTTCGAACTCTCATCCATGTAAACACAATAACTCCAAAATCCATACTACAACACCCTTAATCAACATCTTAGTTTATATTGATAAATCACTTATCAATTCAATACTTATATAACTTCAACATATCATAATCATAATCATTATATACATCATCCATCTACCAATTACTCAATTCCCCAACTCATTTATACTAAACCCTTACTAAACAATTTTAACAACTCATCATCATCCTCACAAATAACCATATTATCATCATCTAAATACCAATTCAACATCTATATATATACTTCAATCTTTCATTATCATTATTTTCACACACTAACCATATCAAATATAAACTCAATCAATAGAAATCAATACAAGGAAATGAACACTTACTTGAATTCTTTTTCAAATCTTTAATATCCACCTTCAATTCTCCTAAAACCCTTATGAATTTGATGTATATGTGAACAAAATCATACTCTTCTCTCTCTCTCTCTCTCTCTCTCTCTCTCCCACATTCAAGAAGAAGAAGAAGAAGAAGAAGAAAGAAAGAAAGAAAGTGGAAGCTCTCTTGTCAAACTCTCATCCTTATCTATTATATATATATATATAATAATAATAATATAATTAAATACCCCTAAAAATTCTCCACCACAAATATTGGTACTTCTTTGACTTTCTTTTCTTCTTTTTCTCTTGTCATTATTATCATTATTATTATTATAAATTAATTATTTTACAATTTACTTTTCCTACACCAATATATATATCATGTATATGTTGTGTATATGTTGGTATTCGCACGTGTCTTATATATTGTATTTATATTTCCAATGTTTTTGAATTACAATAGATACATATCATCCTTCATATATATATATATATCTATCTCTTATAATATTTTCTTTACATATTTCACCAACATAACCTCTCATAACTACTATTCCAAAGTACATAAAAAAAATCGGGGTATTATAATTCTCTCCCCCTTAAATAATTTCGTCCTCGAAATTATCCAGTACAGTAACAATCCATTCTTAACAAAACACCATCTTAATTTTTATATGAAGTTAATCATAATATGAAGTTATTATTTCATCAAATCACATAACCTCTATTCTCCCCCTCAGAGTCAATCATCTTCTTCCAATTTCATAACTCATCATTATATATCTATTTATCTTATTACTTTCTCAACAAAGCAATCAAGATAACTTATTACATTCCCACTTAATTTATCTTTATACAAGAATAAGATCATCTTATAATTACATATACTTCGTCCATCTAATACATTTAAGATATTTTGTCACTTCATCTCTTTATAGATATACTCTCTTAACCTTAAAGTTAGAGGTTATTGATTTATATCTTAATATTGACTATCCCGTCATTACAGTCATTTTCAAAATAGACACTTATCAAACCTTAATTGATAATAATATTCTTATTTTTCATACACTTAATTCCTTCTTTAACATGTTTTTCACTTAAAATTAATATTAATACAATGTCTTTAAACTTACTTTACAGATAATCAACCTTTTTCCTTTTATCATCATTACAACTGATATCTCTTAACTCATTCATGTCCATACACATATCATAGTTTTACCTCATATACATTATCACATATATCTTATACTCTTAGTACAACTATACATATTAAATCTCAATAATGATTCGCAATCTTAGCGAAATCTAGATCAATTGATTTATCTGTCACAATATACCAATGTCTCAATCTTATTCGATTCAAGCCAACAATTGACTTATTTAAATTTATCATTAGATTTCAATATATGACCTAATTCTATTAGGTCAAATTTATATTCAAATTATAATCCCTTCGGACCCATCTTTTCAACTTTCTGAAATTATGATTATTTATAACAAATCACTTCAAATTATTTTTCAATTTTCATATATTTTATTTTCTGTTATCTTAGTACAATTTCCACAAAATTCTCATGATTATCTCATACCATATTTATTACCCATAGTTCATTCACTTAAACATTGTTTCCATCAACTTATTCACCTTATACCATTATGAACATATGCAGTATAACTTTCAATCACATTTTGTAATCTCTCTCATTTAACATCTCCTCACATTTTCATTCCATTACTATATTTACATAGTCACCTTTCTATCACATTATCCATAACTCAAAACATTTTCACAGTTTTCTTCTCTTTCCATACTTTCTATAATTATAAACAATTTCTACCATAAAATTATAAGGTACAACTTTACCAATCATAACTCTTGACCATGTTTCTTGAAGCATAATTATAAATCTCACCAAAACTATACTACGATCATGTCATCTCAGGCCCAGGTCTATGGATAACAAAACTAACTGGCCAAATATACTAAACAAATCATATGGCCATAGTATATTAATGGTCATGTCTGTAGCTTATAAATCAATATTGCCCTCTATTATTTTTCTTCAAACATTTCCAATTATAATGCTAAGTTTGTATCACAAAGATTACATATTCATTCTCTAAACTTTTGCTATACCAAGAGTTAATACATTTCAACTCCGTTTCAAAAACAATTTGCTCTTGATCATTTGATCATCATTAGCCTAACTCACGTTCAACAATATTATCTTTAACATCTCTTACGCACAACATTCGATCATATGCAAATTTTACACAACTTCGATTTATTACTCCTTTTCTAATCTATCTCTTATAAAAATTTTCATACAATATACTTCCCTTTTTTCCTTACAATCTCTTATTATACACATATACATAGAACATTTCCACATGCATATACCTTGGGCCCAAAACATTATATAATAGTCAAGTTCAGTTACTACCATAACAATTTCACCATCCAGTCTTACTCGGGTCCATTCTCACTCTCAATTTCATTACTGTTGTCCCAAGATGGCAACCAAGAGGGGGGGGGTGAATTGGTTTCGTCAAGAGATAATGACAATTTAAAAAACTCAACAAACAAGAAATGCGGAATAGAGAGTTGGTTGAGTAATGGAGGAAGGTAAGAACACACAAGATTTATAGTGGTTCGGATTTACTTCAATCCTACATCCACTTCCTTAACAACTTGTTAAGGTTCCACTAGTCTTTGAAGTTTTCACAAGCTCACTTCCAACTTTACAAGTGTTTTTCTTAGGCTCACACTTACAACCCACACAAGAGTTTTACAAGGCTCACTCTCTCAACCTAAGTGTTTCCCAAGCTTACACTCAAACTTATACAATGGTGTTTTCAATGCTAACACGTAACATTCATAACAATTCAAATACAAGTTTAAGCAAAAGGAAATTTTTTGCTTGGCTATGAAAATCTTTTCTTAATAATGTTATTATTTTTTGTTTTCTCATGGAAACATTGTATTTATAGCCAATGTGGTCTTACTAGCCGTTATTGCTGTTTAGAATAAAGTCTTGGCAGATTAGACCTTCTTTACTTAAACTGTCCGAAGCACTTAGCGGTCGCCCTTCATACAAGGATGGTCGCTCTCATGCTTCACGCGGTCGTCCTTTTAACCAGGGACGGTCGCTACTTTTGAAAAAGTTCAACGGTCGAATTTTAGTGCTCTACAGCAGGAATCTTGCCCATGATGTTTTTATCGGACCGTTTCTTGCCCATGCTGTGTTTGTCGGGACGGTCGCGCATCACAAAGTGCGGTCGCCCTTTTTTGAATACTGAAGTGGGATTACAACGGTCATGTCACGTGTCATTTTCTGACAGGGCAAAAGAGATGTCCGCCATAATTTGAATCTCGCGGTCGCCCTTAGTAGCTTTTCGCGGTCGAACTCATATTCTCGCGTCGAACTTCTGGACGCACCTGAGGACGCGAACACTACTGTCTCTTTGAGCAATTTCTTCTTGAATTGTTGGGCGGTCGCGACTATAAATGAGCGGTCGCTAAATTGGTAAGCGAGGTCGAATCATTCACCGTTCTTGTCACCGCGAACCTTACTGTGATTGTAATGATTTAAGTTCCTTGAGTAGCGGTCGGGCAAATATTAGGACGGTCGCTATTATGTATGAGCGGTCGCGACTATGGTCGAACTTCTGACCGCGAAACCTACTGTGACAAGGTTTCATTCTGTAATTGCATGGAGCGGTCGTATTCAGTTGAGGTGCGACCGCTATACTTGTTCTGTTCACCTTTAATTGAAGCAACCTAATCCTGCAACAAGCTTTCTCAAACACAAGTTAAATAGATCATCCATTTGAGTTGTCAAGGATCAAAATTAAGATCATTTGTCTAACAATCTCCCCCATTTTTACTTTGACAATTCAAATGGAATGATGAGAAAAATAATAAGTCTAAAATACTCCCCCTTAACATATGCAACAATCATCGTTAAGAGCATTGTGATTAATAGTTTATCTTGGTGCAAAGGTTATTGTTTGATGCAAACATTTCTCCCCCATAAACATTTCTCCCCTATTGCAAATATTCAACATTATTGTTCTTATTCTTGTTTTCCCATTTTTGTATACTGTTACTTGGTTCATTGCACTTGGTTCATTCCATTTTGGTATTGTTCTCCCCCATTGGCATAGGCAAAATGAAACAAATGTTAAGCAAAACAAGCATATAAAAGTGCAAACAATGAAAGGGAATATAAACATTATATATATGAAAGTGGAGGAAAGTACAAGACATGAAACATAAGCAGTAAACATATGAAAGTGCAAACAAAAACAAATTAAAGCTAAGCTTATTCTGAGTCATCATCTATGTCTAACTCTTCTTCAACTAAAGGAGTTTTCCCTTTATCTTGAGGTGCAACAGAGGCAGAGCTAGTGCTAATGGACTCTTCTTCTTCAGCAACGCTTTGGGTGTGATCACTTATATCCCAATCTTCAAGATTGCATTGAGGCAAGTCCAATTTGCCTTGCATGTCATAAAGATCATGGTGCATGTGGGATATAAGGTCTATCCTCTTGTTTAAGTGCTGGAATCTCTTGGAAACACTTTTCTTGAACTTAGTGAGTTTCCTGGAGAGAGTTTTGATAGCTTGGAGGATGAGTTGTGTGGAGGATGAAGCAGTTTCATGAGCAGCTTTTGATGAAGCAGATTTTGAAGGTAGTTCTACTGCAACTTCTACAGAATCTCCCTCTTCCTCAATTGTATACCTTGGCCTTTTCTTTTGTTTATCCATAACTCCTTTCTTGCCATAGCAGTATACATATGACCCTTCTATCTTCCTTACACAACCAGCATGCTCTAAGTAATCCATTGTGATAGCATTGGAGGCTAGAGTGAAAGGGTTCCTCAAAGTGGCTAAGTTCAAATCATTCAGAAGGTTTAGGTGCCTAGCTATTTGAGTAACTTGAGAGGATAGGAAGAAGGTACCAGTTCTTGTAACAGCATGATGATAAAAGGTATCAATCAAGAACTTGGTTGTGTTCATTTTGATGTTGTGGGTGAAAGCATAGAGAAAGATAAGGTCTCTCTTGGTTACTTTCTCATTCCCATCTGCTCTTTGGTGAATGGTATAGGTGATAATCCTATGGAGCATCCAGTGGGTGAGAGATTTGATGTGCCTGGCTTTAGATTCCTTTTCAAAGGAAGTTTCAATGGAAATTTCTCGCCAGAAATCAGAAAGGGTTGGGTTTGAGAAGATTTGGTCATTGTAGGAGGTTATACCTTCAGAAGGGAAGTTCCAAATTCTGCCAAAATCTTCAAGGGTTAAGAATTGATACTGATCAAAGAGTTTGAACCTAACCCCATACCACCCTAGTGCAGAGTTTGCACTCTTCTCTATCTGGAATGACATTAGAAACTCCTTACTTAGACTAGAGTAACCTACCTCTTCTGGAAAGACAAAATTTCTCCATCCAAGGACATCCAACAATCCTTCAATTTCGTCCTTGATGCCCAAGGCAGACAGCATCCCACCAAAAGGTGATTTGGTGCCTTCAACCTTCTTCTTCTTTAGCATGGCATACCTAATGTCTTCCTCAGTGGTTTGGTGATGAGGTTTGTGAATTTTCTCACCCCTTTTTGATTGTGGAGGAGATGGAGGTTCAACAACAGGTTCTCTAATGGTGATTCCTGGAACTCTCTTAGCTTGACCCTTAATTTTGGAAGTGGTTTTTCTTTTGGGAGCCATTAGATTAGAAAGAGTAGAAGTAAACTGGAAAACAGAGGGTGATTGAGATGTAGAAGTTTTTTAGGGTTTTAGAAGTAAGTTTGTGTGCTTTGATAGGCAAAATATCAGATAAACTGTTGCAAAACACTTTTAAATAGATGAAGTAAAGAAATAGCCGTTTATGACTGTTGAGAGTTAAGAGTTGCGACCTGTCACATAGCCAACGGTTATAAATTTTCGAGCAGAGTGTACAGGGTGCGGTCGCAGATTTAACAAGGTGCGATCGCGGAATGGTGTACAGCGACCATTATTATGATCAGTACGCTCGCGAGTGAAGAAAAACATCTGTAACGGTCGAAACTATTCAAATTGGTGCGATCGCGCACAAATTTTCTCGACCGCGCTCAGAGAATTTTATTGAATGAAACTAGCAGACGAAGTAGCGAGCGCGAAAGAACACTGGAGCGACCGCTACATACTCAAAAATAAAAGATTCAAGGAAAGATGGAAGATATTCTAAGTGTGTTAAGAAAAATTAATTTCATGCACATAGAAACTTTATTTTAAGGCAAAAAAAATTCTAATTAACTTAAAGTGATTCCATCAATCATTCCTAAATTGAGTTTGATGAAGTTAAGTCTATCTTCATTCAAGGGTTTTGTAAAGACATCAGCAAGTTGATTTTCTGTATCTATGAATTCTAAGGTTATATTCTGATTTTGTACATTTTCTCTTAAGAAATGATGTCTAATATCTATGTGTTTGGATCTAGAATGTTGGATAGGATTCTTAGACAAATTGATAGCACTAGTGTTGTCACATTTAATGGAGATATTGTTAAACATTTTACCATAGTCAAGCAATTGTTGTTTCATCCATAATACTTGTGTGCAACAAAAACATGCTGCAACATATTCAGCTTCCGTTGTGGATAAAGCAACTGATGCTTGTTTCTTACTATGCCAAGAAACTAGACAATTACCAAGAAAGTGACATGCTCCTGTTGTGCTTTTCCTATCTAATATACTACCAGCATAATCTGCATCTGAAAATCCTATAATATGAAATGATGTGTTTTTAGGATACCAAAGTCCTAAATGTATTGTACCGCTCAAATATTTCAAGATTCTCTTAGTGGCATTCAAGTGTGATTCTTTAGGACTAGTTTGAAATCTAGCACAAAGACATACACTATACATTATATCAGGCCTAGAAGCAGTTAAGTAAAGTAGTGATCCGATGATACCTCGATATTTCTTCTCATCTACTGCTTTACCATTATCATCTTTACCTAATTTCAATGATGTGCTCATAGGAGTTTTGCTAGTTTTGCAGCCATCCATTCCAAATTTCTTGATGAGTTCTTTTGTATATTTGGATTGGTTGATGAAGATCCCATCTTTACATTGCTTGACTTGCAGTCCAAGGAAAAACTTGAGTTCACCCATCATGCTCATTTCAAATTCCCTAGTCATACAAGAAGCAAATTCTTTGCACAGGGCTTCATTAGTAGCTCCAAATATTATGTCATCCACATAAATTTGTACAATCAAAATGTTGTGCTTATTCTTTTTAACAAAAAGAGTTGTGTCTACTTTTCCTTTTGAAAAACCATTTTCAAGCAAATATGCACTAAGTTTATCATACCAAGCTCTAGGTGCTTGCTTTAATCCATATAAAGCTTTGGTAAGTTTGAAAACATGATCAGGAAATTTGTAGTTTTCAAAACCAGGAGGTTGTTCAACATAAACTTCTTCATTTATGAGTCCGTTTAGAAATGCACTTTTAACATCCATTTGATAAAGCTTAAAATTCATATGACATGCAAAAGCAAGTAATATTCTAATAGCTTCCAATCTAGCTACGGGGGCAAAGGTTTCATCATAGTCAATACCTTCTTCTTGATTATAACCTTTGGCTACCAATCTTGCTTTATTTCTAATGATGTGACCATTTTCATCAAGCTTATTCCTATAAACCCATTTGCATCCTATTATAGAATGATCTATAGGTCTAGGAGTAAGTTGCCAAACATTATTTCTTTCAAATTGATTAAGTTCATCTTGCATTGCAATTATCCAATTTTCATCATTTAAAGCTTCCTCAATAGTTTTTGGTTCAATTTGAGAAACAAAAGCAACATTAACATCAACATGATTAATTTTAGATCTAGTAGTTACTCCCTTTGATGTTTCTCCAATGATGAGTTCCTTTGGATGATCTTTCTTGTATTGCCAATCCTTAGGTAGATCTTGAGCCTTTTCTTCAAGTTGATTGATCTTTGGAGCATCAATAGATTCAAGAGGTTCAAGAGTGCCTGCAGGGTCATTGAAAGTAATACCTTTCTTTTGATCAAGTTTAGATGATTCATCAAATACAACATGCATTGATTCTTCTATAACTAGAGTTTTCATATTAAATACTCTATATGCTTTGCTATATGATGAATATCCTAAGAATATGCCTTCATCTGATTTGGATGAGAATTTTCCAAGATTATCCTTGGTATTCAATATGAAGCATTTGCATCCAAATACTCTAAAATATCCAATTCTGGGTATTCTTCCATTCCATAGCTCATAAGAAGTTTTATTAGTTAAATGCCTTTTATAAACACGATTTGCAATGTAACAAGCTGTATTAACGGCTTCCGCCCAAAAATAAGATGGTAAATCATATTCATTGAGCATTGTTCTAGCCATTTCAATTAAAGTTCTATTTTTCCTTTCAACTACACCATTTTGCTGTGGAGTTCTAGGAGCAGAAAAATTGTGTGAAATGCCAATTTCATTGCAAAAGTTTTCAAAGTTTTCATTTTCAAATTCTTTGCCATGATCACTTCTAATAGATGTGATCACATATCCTTTTTCATTTTGAACTCTTTTTGCAAAGGTTTTGAAGTAATTAAAGGCTTCATTCTTTTGAGCTAAGAAATTAACCCATGTGAATCTAGAGTAGTCATCAACAAGAACAAATGCATATGATTTGCCTCCTAAGCTTGTAACTCTATTTGGTCCAAACAAGTCTAAATGAATGAGCTCTAAAGGTCTAGAGGTGCTTATAACATTCTTTGTTTTAAATGAGCTTTTATGTTGCTTACCATGTTGACAAGGTTCACAAATCCTATCTTTATCATATTTTATCTTAGGTAAGCCATCAACTAAATTCTCATTACAAATATATTTCAATTGATCCATACCAGCATGTCCTAGTCTTCTATGCCATAACCATGCATCATTATTAGTGGACATTAAACATGTATGATCAGAATGTATGCTTACATTGTAAGTGTTGTTTGTTCTAGTACCCTTAAATATGATAACATCATTTGAATTTGTGATTTTGCATTCCTTGGAATCAAACTTAACAAAGTATGCTTTATCACAAAGTTGACTAACACTTAGCAAGTTATGTTTCAAACCATCAACAAGCCATACATCTTCAATTAAATCCTTACCAATAGAACCAATGGAGCCAACACCAAGAATTTTACCTTTAGCATTGTTTCCAAAAGTTACGTTACCTCCATGTTTATAGGTAATACTTGTAAAGAGCTTTGCATTTCCAGTCATATGCCTTGAGCATCCACTATCCACAAGCCATGTGCTTTCATTGGTAGTAGATTTTAGGCATACCTGCAAGCCAATTGTGGTCATCCTTTTTTAGGTACCCACATATAGTTGGGTCCTTGATGGTTAGTAGAAAGAGTGCCTTCTAAATTTAGATGAGCTTTTCTTATATAACAATAGAAATTTTTGTGACCAAATTTCATGCAATATGTGCATTGCCATGGTATCCTATGCTTCTGCATTTTTCTTTTTGGATTATACATACAACTACAAGTATGTGATTTCTTTTGTACAAGTTTAGTAAACAACAATGCATAATTGTTTTTGGCTTTATCTCCTAGTGAACCATAAGAAGTTCTTTTAGACTTGGTGCAAGCATCTTTGATATGAACATCAGAAATTTTAGTTGTAGATGCTTTCACAAAAGTTGGTTTACTAGGTGCAATGTTGGTTGAGCCATTGAATCCTAATCCATATTTCAAGGAAGGTGATCTTTGATTATTAATTAATGTGTTCAATGCTTCCTTTCCTTTATGAAATCTGGAAATTGATTCTTTTAGTTCTTTTAGTTCATGCTTCAATGTCTCATTTTCTTTAATCACCTTTTCTAAGTCATGTGAGCTTTTATTTAATTCTCCTATTGTATTCATTAAGTGTTCATTTGAGTTTTTCAATTCTAAGGTAGAGTTCTTTAAGCATATAAAATCCTTTTCTAACTTAGAGTTTTTCTCTTTATAGAGCATCATTTTAGAGAAATATTTTTCTATTTTAGAATTCATGTGCTCAATCAAATCACTATCATTTATATCACTTATATCATCATGTGCTACAAGATCAAAAGATTGAGTACTTACCTCATTGGAGTCATCTTTAATAGCCATGAGACAAAGATTTGCAATTCCTTCCTCTTCTTCTTCTTCACTTGAGGAAGAGTCATCCCATGTGGCTTTGAGAGACTTTTTCTTTTCTTTATCCCATTTCCTTTTGTTCTTTAATTTGTAGCAATCCGACTTGATGTGACCGGTTTTTCCACATTCATAGCATTTTACCTCATTTTTCTTTTCTTTATCTTTGAAGGAGAATTTAGGAGGTGTACCTTTGTTTGCTTGTAATCTTTTCTTCCTTTTCCATTCATTCATTCTTTTTGAGAACATTGCCATTTCATCTTCATCATCAGTACCTTCATTGCTTGAGCTCTCAACTTCTTTGATTGCTTTGAGTGCAATTGGTTTTCTCTTTTCTTTCTCACCTTGATCTTCTTCTTTTTCACTGTGCAGCTCAAAAGTGAGTAATTTACCAACTAGCTCGTCGGTTCTTAATGTGCTGAGATCATGAGCTTCTTCTATGGATGATACTTTGGATTCAAAGTTCTTTCTAGCTCTTAGGGCTCTCAAGATCTTACTGTTTACATCACCTTGATCATATACCTTGCCATACTTCTTCAGTTCATTGACAATAGCAAGCAAGCGATTTGTCATGTCGGTGACATTTTCATTTGGTTTCATCTTGAATAGCTCATACTCATGAACATGCATTTGTTTCTTGGTAAATCTTACTTGAGTTGTACCTTCATGGTAGTTTTCAAGTGTTTTCCAAATACAATGTGCACAAGTTAAATGTTGAACTCTTCCACCTTCTTCTCTTGAAATGGAGTTCATCAAGATGGAAGCAGCTCTATTGTTCTTGAATCGATCTCTGATATTGCTAGTTGACCATTGAGCTTTGGGAAGTGGAACTTGAATACCGTCAACCTCATGAGTAGGAGATTTCCACTCATTTTCCACGAAATCCCATAGTTCAATCCCTTCACTGTCTAGAAACAAATACATTTTGTGTTTCCAGTATGAGTAATCCGTTCCATCAAAGTAAGGTCTAAGAATAGAGTTAAGATTTCCATGAGAGCTTGATGAAGAAGAAGTTGCCATTGTGGATCAGATTTCACAATTAAGTTTAAGAAATCTCAGGGCTCTGATACCAATTGTTGTCCCAAGATGGCAACCAAGAGGGGGGGGTGAATTGGTTTCGTCAAGAGATAATGACAATTTAAAAAACTCAACAAACAAGAAATGCGGAATAGAGAGTTGGTTGAGTAATGGAGGAAGGTAAGAACACACAAGATTTATAGTGGTTCGGATTTACTTCAATCCTACATCCACTTCCTTAACAACTTGTTAAGGTTCCACTAGTCTTTGAAGTTTTCACAAGCTCACTTCCAACTTTACAAGTGTTTTTCTTAGGCTCACACTTACAACCCACACAAGAGTTTTACAAGGCTCACTCTCTCAACCTAAGTGTTTCCCAAGCTTACACTCAAACTTATACAATGGTGTTTTCAATGCTAACACCTAACATTCATAACAATTCAAATACAAGTTTAAGCAAAAGGAAATTTTTTGCTTGGCTATGAAAATCTTTTCTTAATAATGTTATTATTTTTTGTTTTCTCATGGAAACATTGTATTTATAGCCAATGTGGTCTTACTAGCCGTTATTGCTGTTTAGAATAAAGTCTTGGCAGATTAGACCTTCTTTACTTAAACTGTCCGAAGCACTTAGCGGTCGCCCTTCATACAAGGATGGTCGCTCTCATGCTTCACGCGGTCGTCCTTTTAACCAGGGACGGTCGCTACTTTTGAAAAAGTTCAACGGTCGAATTTTAGTGCTCTACAGCAGGAATCTTGCCCATGATGTTTTTGTCGGACCGTTTCTTGCCCATGCTGTGTTTGTCGGGACGGTCGCGCATCACAAAGTGCGGTCGCCCTTTTTTGAATACTGAAGTGGGATTACAACGGTCATGTCACGTGTCATTTTCTGACAGGGCAAAAGAGATGTCCGCCATAATTTGAATCTCGCGGTCGCCCTTAGTAGCTTTTCGCGGTCGAACTCATATTCTCGCGTCGAACTTCTGGATGCACCTGAGGACGCGAACACTACTGTCTCTTTGAGCAATTTCTTCTTGAATTGTTGGGCGGTCGCGACTATAAATGAGCGGTCGCTAAATTGGTAAGCGAGGTCGAATCATTCACCGTTCTTGTCACCGCGAACCTTACTGTGATTGTAATGATTTAAGTTCCTTGAGTAGCGGTCGGGCAAATATTAGGACGGTCGCTATTATGTATGAGCGGTCGCGACTATGGTCGAACTTCTGACCGCGAAACCTACTGTGACAAGGTTTCATTCTGTAATTGCATGGAGCGGTCGTATTCAGTTGAGGTGCGACCGCTATACTTGTTCTGTTCACCTTTAATTGAAGCAACCTAATCCTGCAACAAGCTTTCTCAAACACAAGTTAAATAGATCATCCATTTGAGTTGTCAAGGATCAAAATTAAGATCATTTGTCTAACAATTACATAGCCTAGCTCTGCGCAGTTCAAGACCTAATCTCTCTTAGGTCCACTAATACATGCAATATCATTCTCAATACCACTAGACAAGTAGTTATACCACATTCACACTCATAGGTCACATTCTTAATGTGACTTACTTTCCACATTTCTTACATAGTACAATTACATTCGTATCGAAAAACTTATCTCACATATTCTATACATGTATACACATAATCATACAATTATATTTAATTCCTCTTTTAAATACAATCTATACAAATTTAACGTTTATTACTTTTCATTGAACATTATCATTCTCATTCTTTTAACATGACTTAGGTTATTCATCAACTTAACAGATACATACAATCTAACCATAATAACACTTCACATAAATCTTAGTCACATTTCTAATGTGACATCTCTCTCACATTTGTCTTTAAATGCATCTAGTATACCCTTCATATCCATTTTCATCATTTTCAGTCAAATTACTTAAAGTAACTCATTTTCACCTGCTTAGTCATTTTCCCTTTATTTCAAAACAAATTTTGTATTATCTATCACATTACCCACTTCATAGTACTTTCATAAGCAATAATATTCATTCCAAATAGCTCATATGCTTAATATACATTAAACTATCAATATCTAAATAATTCTCATTAAAATTCCATTAAAACTCTAAACTCTCAACTTACTACTTTACCTAAACTTCAATTTACTAATCTCGTTTTCTTAATATTAACTTTAAAAATATTATATATATACCATAATGTAACATCAAAACATATCATTTTCACAATTATTAAAGCTCATTTCAAAAATCCAAAATTTAGAGAAAAGAGTACTTACTTCAATCTTGATTTTTTTTTAACTCATTTCCAACTTTATTCTCCTATTCATTTCTTTATATTACAAGCACACTTCAATAATCAAAAATTTAGAAATTTGTTTTACTTAAATAAACTCCAATTCTTTAATTTATCAATTAAACTTGTACAAAATTTCCCATATCATTTCTTTCTGTAGCTTTACTTTCATGTAGAACCTCATCCACACACTATCATCCATCTCATATAAGTCAAATACATTACAATTCACATAATGCCATATCCGAGACCAACCTAGGTGTTAATGCATAAACATGTATCACAAATTTCACTTTTTCAAAAAAAAATTTTTTTCCACTTTTTTTTTTAAATCTACTTAGGCTGAGAATCTCAAACCTAAGCTCTGATACCAAAATAATTGTAACACCCCTATACTCAATATAAGTACTATACATATACCTTATATACATACGGTACGTATATAAAGTATAAGGATGTCACTTTTCATTACAGTTTAAAACCTTTACCTTAGTTCCCAACAATAATACATTTGATTTAAAGAACATTTACAAAATCATTATACTTTTGATGATATTACATATATATAAATTAACTTGTCTTTTTCAAAATTCATTTAGGTATATATATTTACATATTTATCAAAATACAACATAATTAAATTGCACATGTATGCACCACCTTCTAGTTGGTCTCGAAATACTCTTACCCTTCTTGTGGCATAACAGTTTGACTCCCAGATCAACCATCTACTCACCTACGCGATTCACACAACCGCGCTAAGCTCGAAAGCTTAGTAGTACAAATTAATATTATAAACATACATTACAGAAAACAAATTAATATTATAAACATACATTACAAAAAATCATACTCATATATTAACTTCATGTATCATTATTTTCTTATCATGTTTTCCATTTTCAATTACACTTTTCATATATTTCCACTAATCTCATAATTATATACATATACACATATATCATTAAAACAAATCACAATTCAATGACTTATTAGAATATTCATAAAATAATACTCACAATGTCCACATCCATATACATATTACACGTCATATTGTACTTTCATAATCTCATCATTCAGCATAGCTTCTCAGGCCACATTCCTTTTCAATAATTTACTTATGTATTGTAATCATATCATACTTCATAAAATTATATTTCATTATATTATTCAATTGATTTATCATTCATAATTCACCTTTAAGCAAAGACAAGCATGGGCCCAAAAGAATTTAATATGCTATTCAAAGTTCATAGTTACTGCTTCATCAAGCCCGTAGGCGATATATATATATCTATCCATGGATAGTGTAATAGACCCAGTCTCTTGGACCTCAACCCGGCTAGACCCTAGGGACCCAGTCTCTTGGCCCTCAACCCTGCTAGACTGTTACAGTTTTTGAGGCTTACAACCCGGTCTTTTCACCCCAAAAACATCATATTTCACATTTTTCAGCTAGGCTCGGCTTACGACCTGGTCTTTTCACCTGCCCAGCGATTCATAGGCATGCCGCCAAACCCAGAACTCTGAAAATTGAATAACATATTAGACACACAATTAATTCATTTATCTCATTATCAATCTCTTTCACAATTCATTTCTCATTTCATTTCTCATAATCAAACTAGGTAACCATGCCCCAATTATTTCATTTGCATCATTATAGCCAACAAAAATGGCATCACATCTCATCATTAAAGTATACATAACCAATTGCATTGGACATACATTTTGAATGATCATCATATCTTTCACATTATGCAAATCATAACATTAATCAAATGTATTAACAATGTAATAAATTACTTAACACATTTACAACCAAATGTGTTAAGTCTCAAAGTCATGTAATTGTATGCAATAATGTATGGTTTGTACTTACCTTTAAAAGCAACTCACACCAATTCCAAACTCCTCTTCTACGAATCCTTTAACATTTGTATTAGGGCAACTCAATCTCTTGAAAACCTAATCCAAAGGTGATTATACACACTCACTTACAGATACACATAAGATAATAAGAACAAGAACCAACTAGGGCAAACTCTACACATGACACGCTCAACAACACGGGCGTGTCCCTGATCGTGCCCTAAACCAAAAACACAGAAGCTTTGACACGCTCAGTAACATGAGCGTGTCACTGGACGTGTCATTCATTCTGCCTCACAGAAACATTGACACGCCCAATAATACGGGCGTGTTCATGGCCGTGTCAATTACTTTAACTCACAGTAGCTATGACACACCCAATGACATGGCCGTGTTAATGGTCGTGTCACAAACGTTAAGCTCAGCACCATTGACACGCCCAATGACATGGCCGTGTCACTGGCCGTGTCAGGCAAAGATTATACATTTCGAACTCTCATCCATGTAAACACAATCACTCCAAAATCCATACTACAACACCCTTAATCAACATCTTAGTTTATATTGATAAATCACTTATCAATTCAACACTTATATAACTTCAACATATCATAATCATAATCATTATATACATCATCCATGTACCAATTACTCAATTCCCCAACTCGTTTATACTAAACCCTTACTAAACAATTTTAACAACTCATCATCCTCACAAATAACCATATTATCATCAATTAAATACCAATTCAACATCTATATATATACTTCAATCTTTCATTATCATCATTTTCACACACTAACCATATCAAATATAAACTCAATCAATAGAAATCAATACAATGAAATGAACACTTACTTGAATTCTTTACCAAATCTTTAATATCCACCTTTAATTCTCTTAAAACCCTTATGAATTTGATGTATATGTGAACAAAATCATACTCTTCTCTCTCTCTCTCTCCCACGTTCAAGAAGAAGAAGAAGAAGAAGAAGAAGAAAGAAAGAAAGAAAGTGGAAGCTCTCTAGTCAAACTCTAATCCTTATCTATTATATATGTATATATATAATAATAATAATATAATTAAATACCCCTAAAAATTCTCCACCACAAATATTGGTACTTCTTTGACTTTCTTTTCTTCTTTTTCTCTTGTCATAATTATCATTATTATTATAAATTAATTATTTTACAATTTACTTTTCCTACACCAATATATATATCATGTATATACTATGTATATGTTGGTATATGCACATATCTTATATATTGTATTTATATTTCCCATGTTTTTCAATTACAATATATACATATCATCCTTCATATATATATATATATATATATATCTCTTATAATATTTTCTTTACATATTTCACCAACATACCCTCTCATAACTACTATTCCAAAGTACATAAAAAAAATCGGGGTATTACATATCGTGCAAGATGGAATGCTTTGGATATGCTAAGAGGATCACTTGAAGATCATTGTAAGAAGTTGAGATCTTACAAGGTAATGATGAGAGTAGATCTAGATGGGATTTATGAGTTTGATTTGAATACAAATTTAGAGCCTAGTAAGGTGTTCTTCAAGACGTATAATTGTGTTCTTTATGGGCATTAGTGCATTGAAAAATGGATTTTTGAAGGGGTGCAGACCTATAATTGTATTCAATGTGTGTTTCTTGAAGACTGTGTTGGGTGGGGCTCTGTTAACATGTGGCAAGAATGAGAACAATAAAATGTTTCCTATATGCTAAGTAGTAGTTGAATATGAGAATAAGTATAGTTGGTGATGTTTCTTGTGCTATGTATTTGAAATTTTGGGGATTGATAATGGTCTTGGATGGACATTCATGAGTGACCAACAAAAGGTAAATATATGTAACTATATATGGAGATTTTTGGCGAGGATATAAATTGTGACTTTGATTGACAAATCATTTTTCTTGAACTTTTTTTGAGTGTAGAGATTTAAGAAGGTCATCCATCAATTGGCACCTTTAGTGGAACACAAGAATTGTGCAAGACACATATATGCCAATTGGAAAAAGAAATATGCCAACAAGAAGTTGAAGAGGACATTTTGGGAAGCCGTAAAAAGCACATATGAGGAAAGAATAAATGCTATTTTAAAGGAGATGAAATTTGAAAATTTAAATGCACATGAAGACTTCATGAAGCTAGATCACAAAGCCTTTTGTAAGTCTCACTTTCAGTGTTGGCCTAAAAATGATATGATTAATAATAATGTTTCTTAAATTTTTAATGGATGTATCCTTAAGACAAGGGCAAAACCAATTGTTGAATTACTCGATGTTATTAGGACATCACATATAGAGAGAATGCATTCTAAATTCACCATGGCAATGAGATGTTCTGATAAAATTTGCCCTAGGATAAGAGAGAAGATTGAAAAGAATTATTTAAATATAAGGTTTGTATTGTCAAACCCAGCCGTGGTTGATAATTTCCAAGTCTCTTAATATGAGGATCGATGTATAGTGAATTTAAATAAAAAAGGCTTGTAGTTCTAGGGAATGAGATTTAGCTAACATACCGTGCACACATGCCCATGCATGCATAAATTTTCAAAAGAGGGATGTTGTTGATTTTGTTGATAATTATTATTCAATAAAAAATTTTCATGTTAATGTGGAAAAATACATGTAATACAATTTTTTATTCACTTGAGTACGTTATAAAATCTACTACATGAATTATAAAATGATAAAAATATCCTTTATTTTGATCTATCATCTACGGGCAATCTCGTGATTTGGATCTTCCTTTCTCTGCCTTCACTTTCATCAATACTCTTATCAATTATTTTTATTATTATTTTATTTTAATTTTTTATGGGGTTTGTTGAATCTGGGTGTTGGGTTTTGCATGTGCTTCTTCGCCACCGCCTCATTCTTCTCTGTCAGTGCTTAGTTCTTATTTCTTCTCTGCCAATGCTGTAACATCCATAATTCTAGACATAATTAAATATTTATATGGAGGGCATAATAGAGTGTTGAGAGAGGTATATATATTGCATATACCTAATGTATATGTAAGATATATATAAGATATATATACTGTATACATGGTATATACCTAACATTTACTCACTATTAATGTTGGTTACATATTATATACCTAAAATATACATGACATATACACATATATAAAGATATACATAATATATACATAAAGTATATATGACATATATAAATATATATTAAAGTAATTATGGATGGGAGGATAATAATAATAATAATAATAATAATAATAATAATAATAATAATAATAATAAATAGAAGAAAAAGAAAGTCAAAGAAAGAAATGAAATACATGGATGGAAATTAAAGAGAAAAATATTAAAATAAATAAATAAATAAATAATATATATGGATGGTAAAGAAGAAGGAATTAAAGAAAGAGTCTTCTTCTTCTTCACCTTGAGGCCGAAATTCCTAGAGAGAGAGAGAGGGATTTTATTTCTTAAAATACTCAAAAATTTACAAGAATTTCAAGGAAATTAAGTTGGTTTTGAAGAAAAATCAAGAATTCAAGTAAGGATTATCTCTTTTAAGCTTGTTTCTTGAATTTTTGAGGTTATGTATGATTTGGGTAGAGAGAGAAATTGATGTTAATTGTTAAAATAAATGGATAGAAAGCTAGTATGATGAATAAAAGATGATTTGATAGTTAATTGATTAAGGTGAGCTTGTATGGTGAAGTTAGGGTTTTAGGGTTGGCTATGTGAAATTAGAGTTCTTGATCAAGGTTTCAATAATTGTTAAAATGAATTGTTTTGATGTTATTTTGATATATAAGTGATGATTTTATAATTGGATGATAGAAATATGTTGGTTATTGTAATATCCCGAAATAGACCCTAAGAGTTTTGGAGTTATCGTTGTTGTATTTGGATTTAATGTATATGTGTATATGGGTAATATAAAGATAATATAAATAAGACATATACATATACATCATATATATACATGGGATATAAAATTGGTGTAGGAAAAGTGAATTGTATATATATTTGTATAATTAAGTAATAATAATAATGATAATAAGGACAAAAAGAAGAGAGATGAAGAAAGTCAAAGAAAGAATATGTGGTGGAGATTTAAAGTATTATTATTATTGTAATATCTTCATTTATGCCCTAGAAGTTTTGCATATTGTTGTTGTTGTTATTGTTATAAATTGGATTGAATGTATATGATGGGATAAGAAAAGAAATTGGGAGGAGAATGCTTGTGTATATGTGTATTGGGAAAGAATTAGGGTTTAGAGAGAATGGTATATATTGTGTATATGAGGATATATATAACATATAAATGGGTCAAAGGAAGAGTCAAAGGAAGAGAGATATTTTTATGTGATATGTGTAATTACTATCATGGGCATACATGAGACAAAATTTAAATTAAATGATTAAGGGTAATTAAGTAATTGCTTGAATTGGAACTCTTGGTGGAGATTTAAAGAAGAGTTGACTTTGGTTTATTCATAATTTCTTCTTCTTCTTCATGTGTGTGGCCGGCTCCTCCATAGAGAAAGGAAAGCAAGTGGTGAAGAGAGGATCTTGATGTGTTGAGCTCAAATTGAAGGAAGATTAAGTGTTTAAGTGTTGATTCAAGAAGTTTTAACTAAGGTAAGATCTTTCCTTTGATTTCTTTCCTACTTTTGAAGTGGTATGGGAAGTTAATTAGGGTTTGATGATTTGATGATGAGATGTGTTTATGATTTATTCTCAAGTGTTGAAATGGAATTAAAGATAAGAAGCTAGGTTGGTGTTGGTGATGGAAGAGTAAGAGTGTGTTTAGTGAATTCTTTTTCTGTTTTACAATTAGTAAAGGCTGTAACTTGTATGATTTTTAATTAATTATAGAAAAATGTTCTTGAAGTGAATTTTTGATATGTTGTGCCTCTATGAGTCTAGAATGACTGAAAAATATGTTAATTCGATTTTGGAATGGTTATGAGTTTAGAAAGATTATTTTTAGTAGAACTGTTCCAGAAGGTACCTTAACTGAGACAGCTATATTTCGGGATTTTTAATAAAATGTAGAAAAATCATATCCAATTGAATTTTGGATATGTTGTTGCTTAGTGAGTCTAGTATTTGAGAAAAATAATTTAGAACCACGTTGATTGAATTTGATTTATGGATTTCACAAAGTTCAGAACTGCTGCCAGGATGCAGGGCAATTGGGGCAGTCTGGTTAGGTGAACTATTTGACCAAGATTTTGTGTTCAGTTTGATCTGAAATTTTAAAGAAATGATTTTAAGATACAAAAATAAATTCTGTAAAAATTGTAGAATTTTTAATCAAGTAGATTATTTTATATAATTTTTCAAAATAAGGATAAAATGGAGTCTAAAACCAGAATGTATTATTCATATGAATCATATCAATTGTTCTTTGCCCTAATTGCATTGTTGAGATTGAACAATGTTATGTTATGCATTGTGAATGGTTATGTGTTTCATGAATAATATACATTGAAATTGAAATAATAATTCAAATAAGACATGATATGAGACAATGCCATTGTGATTGGCTATGATGATGATATTGAAAGAAAGAAGGCATGTTTGCCTAAATGTGATGAGAATTTGAGAATGGAAATGGTAACTATATAATAAATGAATTGTTTGTTTAATATGTTATTCAGTTTCAGAGTTCTGGATTTGGGTGGCATGCCTAAGAAATGATGAAAGGTAACAGTCTTGCCGGGTTGAGGATCTCCTCATATGTGTTGAGTTGATGGTCCAAGAGACTGGGCCTGTTACACTATGAGAATTGTGAATATAAGATATATGATTTGTAACAGTCTTGCCGGGTTGAGGATCTCCTCATATGTGTTGAGTGATGGTCCAAGAGACTGGGTCTATTACACTATCCATGGATAGAGATACATGTATATACATTGCCTACGGGCGTGATTATTGTGACTATGAACCAAATCAGTAACTCTGAACTCTGAATATCGTATTAAATACTTGTTGGGCCCATAGGTGTCAAGGTTATATGAATGTCCTAAATAATGTTATGAGTTAATGAAATGAGATGTTGGTTATTGAGTATGATTGAGTAATGTTGAATGTGGAAAGATGTTGAAATGGGGTATACTCATATGACTATGATTTGTGAAATGCATAATTATGTGATTAACTTTATATTTATGATGTTGATCTTATCAATAACATATGTGGCATTGCATTACATTAAAGCACACCATTAGCATGTTTTATCTTACTAAGCCCTTGGCTTAGCGCGATAGTGTTTAATCGCGCAGGTAATAGAGTTGATAGAGTTGAACCCGAGAGTTCATCAAAACCAAGTGAGAGTAGACCTTGAAGAATCCATTTTGGGAGCTTAAAGATCAGAGTAGACTTGCCAATCATGTATATTTCTTTATATTTTGTAAAGAAATGTTTAGTATGTAAATATGTAAATATTTTATAACTTCCGCTGTGTAATATTTAAATATAGGGATTGTCACAAAACCTTTATGTTATGTTGCACTAGAAGTGTAAATTCTTTTTGCAGGTTGTAGTTGAGGTTACAAGGGGGATTTATTGGAAGTGTACTGAGAATGATTTTGTTTGCATTGGTTTGTGTAAAATGTTTTTAAAAATAAGAAAAAAACCGGTTTTGTCGACACTTGGGACTCAATTTTTAGGCGAAACTATGGCAAAATTTTTGAAAAAAAAATCGGAACTAAAATTTGACTAAGTAAAATTGGTAGCAACATTAGGTTAGTGTGACGCCTCTACTCAGCTTACACATGTAGGTCGGGAAGGGGTGTTACAATTATTATTATTATTGTTATTATTATTATTATTATTATTATTGTTATTATTATTGTTATTGTTATTATTATTATTATTATATATATATATATAAGATAAGAACGGAAGAAGCAAGAAGTTTCTTTCTTCTTCTTCTTTTGTTTCTTCTTCTTTGTGGTCGAGAGAGAGAGAGAGAGAGAGAGAGAGAGAGAGAGAGGATGATTTTGAGAAGATTGAAGATTTTTATTCAAGATTTGGTAAATAACCAAGTAAGTATTCATTCCTTTACATTGATTTTTATGGTTTGAGTTTGAATTTGATATGGGTAGTTATGAGGATGATGATGAATTGTTGAGATTTAAGGTAGTCAATATGTTAAGATGTTGATAGTGAAAGATTGAAAGATATATATAGATTTTAATGGTTATTTGTGAAGATGATGAAGGATTAGTGAAATTGGTGGGTAAGGATTTAATATGTATTAGTTGGAGAATTGAATAATTGATGTATGATTGATGTATGTTTGTGTTTAATGGAGTTTAAAACATAGAATACATGTGTTTGGTCCGGGAACAGAGGTATTTTGGGTGCCACGCCCGTGGCCATTGGCTGCCACGACCGTGGCCATTGGAAGCCATGGCCGTGGAGGTGTTGAACACAAGAAACTGATTCACTTTATATGCCACGGCCGTGGGGATTGGAAGGCCACGACCGTGGCCATTTTAGAGCATTTGGGCAGAATTGGTTGTTAAGCCACGCCCGTGGGGGAATGGTAGGCCACGGTCGTGGGGCCCTAGAGAGAGAAGTCGGTTTGTAATTTGTGATCTAAAGGTCTAGTATGTGATTAATCTAAGAATAATTGTATTGAGATTCATATATTTTATTATTTGAATGGAATAGGTTGTGAAGAAAATGGATGGCTCTAATTCAAGTGGTGAAGAGCAATTGAAAAAGGAAGTGTGTAGTTTGGTGTAAGTGGTACATAAGGTAAGTACAAACCCTATTTGATTGAGTATGTTTATATATTCTTAGATCTTAACACATTTAGCTATAAATGTGTTAAGTAATCTATTATATTATTGATCCTTATGAATAATGTAAATTGATATATATATATATATATATATATTATTAATGAAATATGAAATGTGAAAAAGATGCTGATATGAGGAAATATGGCAAGTGGAAGATATGAGGATCATTAAAAGGTATGTGCAATATAATTTATTATAAATTGTAATACAATTGAGATATAAAGAGATGCGTGAAATTAATGTTATAAGCTATAATGATGTAAGTGATATGATTGAAGCATGTTTATATGATATGTTTGTTTAATTGTTATTCAATATCATTGATGATATATATATATATATGTAACACCCCCATACTCTATATAAGTACTATACATATACCTGGTATACATACAATACGTATATAAAGTATAAGAATGTCACTTTTCGTTTTACTTTAAAACCCTTTATTCAAGTTCAAGCGATATTACATTAAATTAAAGAACATTTACGAAAATCATTATTGTTATCAAAAATAAAACCTAAATAAAATTATACATGTATGCATCACCTTCTAGTTGGTCTTGAGACACTCTTACCCTTCTCGTGGCATCACAGCTAGACTTCCAGATCAACCGCATAAATACCTGCGTGATTAAACATCCGCGCTAAGCCCGAAAGCTTAGTAGTACAACTAAATAATAAAATACACTTTACCAAAATTATCATACCTCATATGTTTAGCATTATGTTTTATTGTTCTCTTACCACGTTTTCTTTTCTCAATGCATTCTTCGTAAGTTCCCACTAATCTCATATACATAAACATATACATTAATTCAACCAATTACCATTCAAAGACCTATTCAACACCTTTATGAAAGCAATTCTCACAAATTCCATATTCATATATATATATTTTACACATCATACTTTATTTTTATAAAATCATATATCAAGAAAGTCCCTCAAAACATATTCACCTTCAATACATCAATGCACATATTACAAAAGCATACTTCATAACATTATTTTATCGACAATTCATCAAACATGAATCATCCTTCCAATAAAGACAGTTATAGATCTCATTATTCATTTATTTCAACATTTAAATATCACATTGACAACAAAGACAGACTTGGGCCCAAACAACACACTAATATGTTATCCCAAGTTCAGAGTTACTGCTTTGGTCCATAATCATAATCATCAAGCCCGTAGGCATCATCTATATATATATATCTCTATCCATGGATAGTGTAACAGACCCAGTCTCTTGGACCATCAACTCGGCAAATCTCGAGGAGATCCTCAACCCGGCAAGACTGTTACTATAATTCACATTTCACATTTATCAAGTAACAGACCCAGTCTCTTGGACCATCAACCCGACTAAATCGAGGAGATCCTCAACCCTGCAAGACTGTTACAAATCATATATCTCATAATCACAATTAGCATAATGTAACAGACCCAGTCTCTTGGATCTCAATTCGTCTCAGATTGAAGAGATCCTCAACCCGGCAAGACTGTTACCTTTCATTTTATAGGCATGCCTCCAAGCTCAGAACTCTGAAAATGAATAACATATCAGACACACAATTCATCTATTATTTCATTATCAATTCTCATCATCATCTAGGCAAACATACCCCACTTAATTCAATTGAATCATCATAGCCAATCACAATGGCTTCATATCACATTTGAATTATCATAGCCAATAACAATGGCTTCACATCATATCCTTCACATTATATATATATATAGCATCATTGAAATTCACAAGATTCACAATGCATAATACATAACATTGTTCATATAGTATCATAAGCATCATCATTATCACCAAATCATATTGATCAATTCATCACTCAAATATACATAATCAATGGCATTTCACATACCTTTCTCAATGATCATTATATCCTCCACATTTCCTATCTCATCATTGACATATACATAACAATTTATGTTATTCATGGATTTAGAATCTTCCATATCTTGTTATATCTCAAGGCACATTAATACAATTCATCATTAAAATATTTATCATAGCAAATTGCATAGCACATACCTTTTTGAATGCTCATCATAGCTTTCACACTATACAAATCATAATATTAGTCACATTATATTAACCATATAATGACTTACTTAACGCATTTATACTAAATGTGTTAAGTCTCAAAATCATATAAAAGAATGCATCCATGTAAATTTGTACTTACCTTATGTACCCCTTACACCAAACTACACACTTCCTTTTTCAATTGCTCTTCACCACTTGAATTAGAGCCATCCATTTTCTTCACAACCTATTCCATTCAAATAATAAAATATATGAATCTCAATTCAATTATTCTTAAATTAATCACATACTAGACCTTTAGATCACAAATTACAAACCGACTTCTCTCTCTAGAGCCCCACGACCGTGGCCTACCATTCCCCCACGGGCGTGGCTTAACAACCAATTCTGCCCAAATGCTCTAAAATGGCCACGGTCATGGCCTTCCAATCCCCACGGCCGTGGCATATAAAGTGAATCTGTTTCTTGTGTTCAACACCTCCACGGCCATGGCTTCCAATGGCCACGGTCGTGGCAGCCAATGGCCACGGGCATGGCAACCAAAATACCTCTGTTCCCGGACCAAACACATGTATTCTATGTTTTAAACTCCATTAAACACAAACATACATCAATCATACATCAATTATTCAATTCTCCAACTAATACATATTAAATCCTTACCCACCAATTTCACTAATCCTTCATCATCTTCACAAAAAACCATTTAAATCTATATATATCTTTCAATCTTTCACTATCATCATCTTAACATATTAACTACCTCAAATCTCAACAATTCATCATCATCCTCATAACTACCCACATTAAATTCAAACTCAAACCATAGAAATCAATGTAAAGGAATGAATACTTACTTGGTTATTTGCCAAATCTTGAATAAAAATCTTCAATCTTCTCAAAATCATCCTCTCTCTCTCTCTCTCTCTCTCTCTCTCTCTCTCTCTCGACCACAAAGAAGAAGAAGCAGAAGAAGAAAGAAACTTCTTGCTTCTTCCGTTCTTATCTTATATATATATAATAATAATAATAATAATAATAATAACAATAACAATAACAATAATAATAATAATAATAATAATACTAATACTAATACTTTAAATCTCCACCACATATTCTTTCTTTGACTTTCTTCTTCTCCTTTCTTTTTGTCCTTATTATCATTATTATTATTACTTAATTATACAAATATATATACAATTCACTTTCCCTACACCAATTTTATATCCCATGTATATATATGATGTATATGTATATGTCTTATATATATTATCTTTATATTTCCCATATACACATATACATTAAATCCAAATACAACAACAATAACTCCAAAACTCTTAGGGTCTATTCCGGGATATTACAATATATATATACTTGAATAGTGAAGTGTTCTATTGTGAAATGAAATGTGAAGCCATTGTGATTGGCTATGATGATTCAAATGAGATATGAAGCCATTGTGATTGGCTATGATGGTTCAATTGAGATAAATGGGGCATGTTTGCCTATATTATGATGAGAATTGGAAATGGAATTGAGAATGAAATAATAAATGAATTGTGTGTGTCTAATATGTTATTCATTTTCAGAGTTTTGTTATTGGTGGCATGCCTAATGATAGTAACAATCTCTTGAAGTTAGGTTGGATTTGATCCTTGAAGCCAAGTTGGGTTGAAGTTTAACATGTTTTACTCCCCTTGAAGCTTGGTTGGGTCTAATCCTTGAAGCCTAATTGAGATGTTACAACCCTTGAAGCTAGGTTGGATTGGTTCTTGAAGCCAAGTTGGGTTGATACTTAGCATGCTTTGTTCCCCTTGAAGCTTGGTTGAACCTTAATCCTTGAAGCCTAGTTGGGATAATGATAAATGTGAAAATTAAACCAAAACATTAACTCTGAAAGTGGAATGGCATATTAGTGTTTTGGGCCCATGCTTGTGTTTGTATATATATGGATTATTGAATAATGGAATAAATGAATAATGTTGAATAATGGAGTAAATGAATAATGAGATATATGTTGTCTTTGTTTTAATGTGAACTATGGAATGAAATATAATGTTATCTGATATATGGTGATAACCATAGATTGAAATATATGATGATAATCATGGAATGAGATGTATACAATATATATAAGCAAATTATTGAAAATGAATATAGCTTAAGAAGCTATGTTGAATGATGAGCTTATAAAATTATAACATGATGTGTAAAATGTATATGGATGTGGAAATGATGAATATTGCTTCATGAAGGTTTTGGGTAGTCATTGAATTGTGAATTATTGAAATGAAGTGTATGTGTATATAATTATGAATAAAACATTAGTAAAAGTATATATGAAAAGTGTATTGACAATGGGAAAACATGATAATACAATAATGATATGTAAAGTTAATATATAAATATGATTTTATGAAATGTATGTTTATATGAATGTTTTGTATTACTAAGCTCTCGGGCTTAGCGCGGTTGTGTGATCGCGCAGGTGATTATGCGGTTGATTCAGAAATTAAGCTGTTATGCCACGAGAAGGGTAAGAGTGTTTCGAGACCAACTAGAAGGTGATGCATACATGTATGATTTAATTGTAATGTATTATTCATACTATTATATTCATATGTAATAATGAAGTTTTGGTAAATAAGATTAAGATCATTGAACGTATAATGATTTTGTTAATGTTATTTAAATTAATGTAATATTGTTAGAACTTGATTAAAGGTTCTGAAATTTAAAACTAAAAGTGACATTCTTATATTCTATATACGTATTGTATGTATACTAAGTATATGTATAGTACTTATATAGAGCATGGGGATGTTACAATTATTTTGGTATCAGAGCTTAGGTTCGAGATTCTCGGCCTAAGTGAAATTAAAAAGAAAATTTTTGAAAAGTTTAAATAAGAATTAAAAAGAAGATTTTGGAAATGCAATTGGTAAAACATACATATGCATTCACACATAGGTTGGTCTCGAACGTGGCATTATGTGAATTGTGAATTGTGATGTATTTGAATTACATGAGATAAATGATAGTGTGTAAATGAGGTTTCTTATGAAAGCAAATTTTGAAATGTTGATAATTGAGAGGTGATTGTGATATAAAGAAATGGTATGGAAGGTATAAGTAAAAAGTTTGATTATTGATATGTGTATGATATTTAAAGAAATGGCTAGAAGAATAAAGTTGGAAATGAGCTAAAAAAAAAAAGATTAAAGTATGTAATCTTTCCTCTATTATTTGAATCTTTTTCTAGTAAACTTTATGTTTGGATTTATAGAAAGAGGAAATATTGCTGGATGGGTAATATGGAAAGATATATTATGTAAATGCAAAGAGTACAGTGAAATATTGAATGAGTTGATTGGTATAGATTAGGTGTGATAATTTAAGGTGTGGATATGTAAAGTTAAGGTTTTGTTTAAAAGAAAAGGAGATGATGTTGGTTAAGTACGAAGTGATACAGGTGTTGTTTGTATTGTTATTTTAATGCAAACATGGTGATTTCAATATTAGAAATGTGATATGCTTGAATATTGTGAAAACTCATGTAAATGGTGATGATATGTGATATTTAGATTTTTGGAATGAGTTTAATAATGGTGAAACATATATGTTTTGATGTTGCTTTGTGGTATATACATATAAGATGTTTTAAAGTTGATATTAAGAGAATGAGATGAATAAATTGAAGTTTAAGTAAATTAGTAAGTTGAAAATTTATAGTTTTATTGGAATGTGAATAAAGAGCAATTAAATATTAATAGTTTAATGTATTTACATGAGATATATGAAATGAATATTAGTGCACATGAAAGTATTAGGAATTGGGAGATGTGATTGATAGTAGGAAAATTTGGTTTGAAATGAAAGAAAAGGAATTGAGCAAAAGAAAATGAGTTATTTTAAGTAATTTGATTGGAAAGGATGAAAATGATTATGAAAGATGTGTTAAAGATATTTATAAACAAATGTGAGAGAGATATCACATTGGAAATGTGATTAAGCTCCTTGTGAAATAATATTATAAGTAGAGTGTAATATTTATTGAAGTTAATGAATAACTTAAGTTATGATAAACAAATGAGAATGATGAGAGTCAAAGGAAAGTGGTAAATATTAAATTTGTATAAACTATATGCAAAAGAGAAATTTAATAAATTGCATAATTATGTGTATATATATAAAGAGGATATGTGAGATAAACTTTTCGACATGAATGTAATGGTTATATGTAAGAAAGGTGGGAAGTGTGTCACACTATAAATGTGACCTATGAATGTATATATAACATGTTTATTATTTTATACCATTACATGTTTAATGGTATTAGAAATGAGATTGCATATAGTAATGGACCTAATAGAGATTAAATCTTAATTTTTGTAGAATAGATTATGTGATGAAATAGATGATGAAAATGGATTTGGGTAATATTGGATAGTGAGATTGTGATGGTAATAACTAAATGATACTACCATAAGATGCTTTGGAACTCAAAGTATTTATGTGTGGAAATGTTTTATGTATAAGCGTATCATAAGAAATTGTAAGGAAAGAATTGTATATTTGGAATTTTTAGAAGAGATGGATTGGAAACGGAGTAATAAATGGAACTTGTGTAAGATTTGTATCTGATTGAAGGATGGGCATAGAAAATGTTAACGATAACACTATTGCATATGAGTTAGGTTAATGATTATTAAATAGTCAAAAGCAAACTGTTTTGAGATGGAATTAAAATGTGTTAATTCTTGGTGTAATAAAAGTTTAGAGGATAAATATATAATTTTTGTGATACAATCTAGCATTATAGTCGTAAAGACTGGAATTCGAATGATAGAAGAATGATATTGATTTACAAATCTCAAGTGTGATTGTTAATATATCATGGTCATATGATTTGGTTAGTGTGATTAGTTGGTTAGTTTTATTATCTTTAGATTTAGAGCTGAGATGATATACCTATAGTACAGTTTTGGTGAGATTGATAACTATGTTTCTAGACATATTGGTTAAAAGATATGATTGAATACTGAGATGTTCTATATAGTTGATGATATATGTGTATACTATTTTGATGTGATGAGAAACCATGATGGTTGAAAATGAATTATAATTGAGGTATAGTGCTTAATTGATTTTGAGAAATGAATTGTGAAAAGATAAATAAACGGACCTATCTGCCTCCTGCGGACCCCTGGGATTGGCAGTGGCCTGAGGCCCAATGGGCAACCGACCTGGTTGGGGAAAGTTCGTTTATGAGGTTATAGTTGTTGGCTATATTGATAAATTTTGTATGAGTATGAGAAATGATGATATAATTTTTGAAATAATGAAATGTATATTTGTAAGCATGATTCTTATTGAGTGAAAATATGAATTTGAAAAGACAAGAATTTGAATATAAGTTTGACCTAATGGAATTAGGTTATATATATGTATATATTGTAAAATCCAATGAAAAATTTCAATAAGTTAATTGTGGATTTGAATCAAATAAGGTTGAAATGTTAGTATATTGTGATAGATAGATCGATTGATCTAGATTTCGCTAAAGTTGCAAGTCAATATTGAGATTTAATATGTACAGTTGTACTAGGAGTGTAAAATTGAATTATATAAATTGTACATGGTGAGAAAAAGAGAAATGTTGTTCACCTGTTAAGTAAGTTTAAAAGCATTATGTTAACATTTATATTAAGTGAGAAGCAAGCTAAAAAAAGTAAGGATATTGTTATCCATTGAGGTTTGGTAAATGTTATTTTGAAGGTGATTGTAAGAATGGAATAATCAATGTTAAGATATTAATTAATGACTTTTGAGGTTAAAGTTAAGAGATTATTTATAAAGAGATGAAGTGATATATATATATTTTGAATGTAACAGATGTATGGAATATATAGATTATAAGATGAATTGATTATTGTGTAGAAGAACATTCTTTAGGAATGTAATGAGCTATCTGGGAGGCTCTGTTGAGAAAGTTATAAGATAAAAATAGATTGATAATGGTGAGTTATGATTAACTTAAAGGGGGAGAGTAAAAGTTGAGTGATTTGATATATTATAATGTAAGATATGATTATTTTCATATGAAATTAAAGATTTTAATATGTTAAGAATGGGTTGTTATGGTGTTAGATAATTTCGAGGACGAAATTACTTAAGGGGGAGAGAATTGTAATATCCCGAAATAGACCCTAAGAGTTTTGGAGTTATCGTTGTTGTATTTGGATTTAATGTATATGTGTATATGGGTAATATAAAGATAATATATATAAGACATATACATATACATCATATATATACATGAGATATAAAATTGGTGTAGAAAAAGTGAATTGTATATATATTTGTATAATTAAGTAATAATAATAATGATAATAAGGACAAAAAGAAGAGAGATGAAGAAAGTCAAAGAAAGAATATGTGGTGGAGATTTAAAGTATTATTATTATTATTATTATTATTATTATTGTTATTGTTATTGTTATTATTATTATTATTATTATTATTATTATTGTTATTGTTATTGTTGTTATTATTATTATTATTATTATTATTATTATTATTATTATTGTTATTGTTATTATTATTATTATTATATATATATATATATATAAGATAAGAACGGAAGAAGCAAGAAGTTTCTTTCTTCTTCTTCTGTTTCTTCTTCTTTGTGGTCGAGAGAGAGAGAGAGAGAGAGAGAGAGAGAGAGAGGATGATTTTGAGAAGATTGAAGATTTTTATTCAAGATTTGGTAAATAACCAAGTAAGTATTCATTCCTTTACATTGATTTTTATGGTTTGAGTTTGAATTTGATATGGGTAGTTATGAGGATGATGATGAATTGTTGAGATTTAAGGTAGTCAATATGTTAAGATGTTGATAGTGAAAGATTGAAAGATATATATAGATTTTAATGGTTATTTGTGAAGATGATGAAGGATTAGTGAAATTGGTGGGTAAGGATTTAATATGTATTAGTTGGAGAATTGAATAATTGATGTATGATTGATGTATGTTTGTGTTTAATGGAGTTTAAAACATAGAATACATGTGTTTGGTCCGGGAACAGAGGTATTTTGGGTGCCACGCCCGTGGCCATTGGCTGCCACGACCGTGGCCATTGGAAGCCATGGCCGTGGAGGTGTTGAACACAAGAAACAGATTCACTTTATATGCCACGGCCGTGGGGATTGGAAGGCCACGACCGTGGCCATTTTAGAGCATTTGGGCAGAATTGGTTGTTAAGCCACGCCCGTGGGGGAATGGTAGGCCACGGCCGTGGGGCCCTAGAGAGAGAAGTCAGTTTGTAATTTGTGATCTAAAGGTCTAGTATGTGATTAATCTAAGAATAATTGTATTGAGATTCATATATTTTATTATTTGAATGGAATAGGTTGTGAAGAAAATGGATGGCTCTAATTCAAGTGGTGAAGAGCAATTGAAAAAGGAAGTGTGTAGTTTGGTGTAAGTGGTACATAAGGTAAGTACAAACCCTATTTGATTGAGTATGTTTATATATTCTTAGATCTTAACACATTTAGCTATAAATGTGTTAAGTAATCTATTATATTATTGATCCTTATGAATAATGTAAATTGATATATATATATATATATATATATTATTAATGAAATATGAAATGTGAAAAAGATGCTGATATGAGGAAATATGGCAAGTGGAAGATATGAGGATCATTAAAAGGTATGTGCAATATAATTTATTATAAATTGTAATACAATTGAGATATCAAGAGATGTGTGAAATTAATGTTATAAGCTATAATGATGTAAGTGATATGATTGAAGCATGTTTATATGATATGTTTGTTTAATTGATATTCAATATCATTGATGATATATATATATATATATACTTGAATAGTGAAGTGTTATATTGTGAAATGAAATGTGAAGCCATTGTGATTGGCTATGATGATTCAAATGAGATATGAAGCCATTGTGATTGGCTATGATGGTTCAATTGAGATAAATGGGGCATGTTTGCCTATATTATGATGAGAATTGGAAATGGAATTGAGAATGAAATAATAAATGAATTGTGTGTGTCTAATATGTTATTCATTTTCAAAGTTTTGTTATTGGTGGCATGCCTAATGATAGTAACAATCTCTTGAAGTTAGGTTGGATTTGATCCTTGAAGCCAAGTTGGGTTGAAGTTTAACATGTTTTACTCCCCTTGAAGCTTGGTTGGGTCTAATCCTTGAAGCCTAATTGAGATGTTACAACCCTTGAAGCTAGGTTGGATTGGTTCTTGAAGCCAAGTTGGGTTGATACTTAGCATGCTTTGTTCCCCTTGAAGCTTGGTTGAACCTTAATCCTTGAAGCCTAGTTGGGATAATGATAAATGTGAAAATTAAACCAAAACATTAACTCTGAAAGTGGAATGGCATATTAGTGTTTTGGGCCCATGCTTGTGTTTGTATATATATGGATTATTGAATAATGGAATAAATGAATAATGTTGAATAATGGAGTAAATGAATAATGAGATATATGTTGTCTTTGTTTTAATGTGAACTATGGAATGAAATATAATGTTATCTGATATATGGTGATAACCATAGATTGAAATATATGATGATAATCATGGAATGAGATGTATACAATATATATAAGCAAATTATTGAAAATGAATATAGCTTAAGAAGCTATGTTGAATGATGAGCTTATAAAATTATAACATGATGTGTAAAATGTATATGGATGTGGAAATGATGAATATTGCTTCATGAAGGTTTTGGGTAGTCATTGAATTGTGAATTATTGAAATGAAGTGTATGTGTATATAATTATGAATAAAACATTAGTAAAAGTATATATGAAAAGTGTATTGACAATGGGAAAACATGATAATACAATAATGATATGTAAAGTTAATATATAAATATGATTTTATGAGATGTATGTTTATATGAATGTTTTGTATTACTAAGCTCTCGGGCTTAGCGCGGTTGTGTGATCGCGCAGGTGATTATGCGGTTGATTCAGAAATTAAGCTGTTATGCCACGAGAAGGGTAAGAGTGTTTCGAGACCAACTAGAAGGTGATGCATACATGTATGATTTAATTGTAATGTATTATTCATACTATTATATTCATATGTAATAATGAAGTTTTGGTAAATAAGATTAAGATCATTGAACGTATAATGATTTTGTTAATGTTATTTAAATTAATGTAATATTGTTAGAACTTGATTAAAGGTTCTGAAATTTAAAACTAAAAGTGACATTCTTATATTCTATATACGTATTGTATGTATACTAAGTATATGTATAGTACTTATATAGAGCATGGGGATGTTACAGTTATGGTGAAGTATGGAAAATGTAGAAAGGGGAAAATTAGGGTTTTTGGTAGAATTTGGGTAAAAATGTATAATTGATGGTTGATTGCATAAAATGGGTAGAAATATGATGCTAATGATATATTTTTACTTATAATTTGGTTTAAGATTGATTACAGAGGAATTGCCAATTTAAAGAGGGGAAGGGCATTTGAAGAAGTTAGGGTTTGGAGTGAGAGTTGGCCTTGGATTTTAGCATTTTAAAGTTTAGTATATACTTTAATAGCTTATGTATTGATTGCATTTGCTTTGGCCTATAGCACATTGTGATTTTAAGAATGTTCTATGCCACTTTGATTTTTGTTTGCATATGTGATGTGCTTTGTTATCAATAAAAGTGAGTGTAATGCATGAAATGTATTATGATAACCATTGTGATATGGCAAATGTACATGTTATGCACAATTTAAGAAAGGTATGTATTATGCATGAGGAGTGTGAAAATATAAGAAATTGATAAATGAAATGAAAACAATGAAAATGTGATGTGAAAGTGATCATGGTATGGGTGATCACGTAGAAAATGTGGAAATTAGGAAAGAAATGATAAATGTGATATAAAGTGATGTGTGATGTGTGTTAAATCTGCACAATTATGTGATCCAGAAAGTTGATATTGGTGTTGCATATTTTGAAAGATCTAACCAGAGCTAGGTCTTAACCTGAGTAGAGCTAGGTTTTAAGGTTGAGATTGAAGATAAACCTGAACAGAGCTGGGTCATGAAACCAATATTGTGATAAACCAAATTAATTATTCTGGAACTTGGGTATTGTGTAGAGACTTGTTGAGACCAATATGTGTGTTTATGATATGTATATTGAATATGAGAGTTTGATGAGCATTAAATGATCATTGAATTTTGAATATGGCATAGTACATTTTTATAGCATGAAGTAATATATTTGTTTTAAATAATTATTTGTTATCAAAGTATGTACTACTAGGCTTTCGGATTTAGCACGGTTGACTGTATCGTGCAAGTGATAGGATTGCAGATCAAGGTGATTCGAATTATGTTTGAGACTTAGAGATATTGTGTGCTAAGAGACCAACTATACTGGTATCGCATACATGTATAGTTTATGCTATGAAGTACTTTGGTTTTGTATATATTTAACACATTATATGTATATAAAGTAATTTTTTGGAAATGTTTTATATGTTGTACATTATGTAAGAGTGTTCAAATATTTAAGTACACTAGAGAAAAGGTGGAGTTTGAGAGAATATAAATTGAGAGTGATTTTCTATATAGGTTGAGTTTGTTTAATTTTTGGATTTTATGAAATTACAGATAAAACTATGACGAATTTCTCTCAGAAGTTTTTCTTTATAAATTAATCAAATTATATTTAAATTACATTTATTCAATTATAGTGGATACACTTATAATATTATGATTTTATATTATCAAATGAAAATGTTTCTATAGCTAATTTCTATAGTATTCTTGTATCTTATATATGTACTTTAAGTATATGAAGTATATGTATTATATGTATATAAGATATAAGGGCATTACTGGTGCTCAATTTCAATATCTTCTATGTTGTTGAAAAGTAAGTTTTGCTTTTTTTTTTTAATTTCTCAGTATTATTAATTTTTATGTTTCATAGTATCCACAAAAACTCATTTTCTAATTCTTTAAACAAATCTTAAGATAATTTCAAGAAAATCTTTGGTAAAATGTTGAAAATCAAGAAGCATCTTCCATCATAAATTCCCATTTTCTTTGCCTTAACAAAGCTCAAAAACATCAAGAAAATCTTTAGCAAGATATAGTTCATGGATGAAGAACAAGAAATTCCCATCAACCCATCTTCTAAATTGAGCTATTTCGTTTTTATAAATTTTGCTGAAGAGCTAAAAATGATGATGATTATAAGGAGAAGGAGGAGGAGGAGGAGGAGGAGGAGATTGACCTACCAGATTGGGCTTGGTGAGAATTAAAAAAATCAAATACAATTAATTACAAAGCATTATTAAGAAAGAATAAATTGATGAGTCAAGACAAATTCAATAGCAGAATAGTTTATTAATAAATTTAATCTTGAAATTAGGCTACAAAGACAAGAATCTCATCAATTTTTCATGGCTATGGTTAATTGCAGTGCTTAATTAGTTTTTATTTTAATTAATGTTATTACTTAGTTAAATTATGTTTAGTTAAGCTATTAAATAGTATTTTGTTTTAGTAAAGCTGTAGAGGTATCACGATGGGTCATGACAAGTGAACATGGCATGTGAAATACGTAAAACTAGCGGGTTAGGATTTACCCCTTAACAAGTTAGTGTTAGAAACGGGTTGGCTAGTTTTTGACATGACTTTAAATGGGCTGTATAGCGGGTTGATACATGTACCGCTACAACCTATTTAACTAAAACAACACAATTTTGATATAACTCAAAACTATGTCATTTTATTATCATTTGCTTTAAGAGAATAAAAATAAATCTTATATATTTTATTATATTATTATAATTCTATTATTAAATAACATATTATTTTTTATTTAGAAATAATTTATTTAAAATTTTATTAATTTCATCAAAGTATTAATACCATCGCCTCATTCGTTGATGATGAAGTAGATCTCACATCTCTGATCCATGAATATTGTTGTGTGCTGGACCTAAATGACTTTGTAGATGAAGTCAATATAATGACCAGAAGTGGGAGAGCATGCAAGCACCCTTAGACTTGTCACAATTAATACCAACACCAAAAGTAGTGCCCCCGCTAAAGCAAATCCTACTCCTGAACAAGAAGAAGATTCCATCCTAAAACAGGCCAAAAAGACCCAAGCTAGTCTTTCTACTTAGAGCCTCCTTCAATCCAACTATCCTCATTGCCAATCTCCTTGCAAGGCTTTAAGATAGATTCAAATGCCTATTAAAACAATCCTTGAAGTTCTAGTCGCGTCGATGACCAAGTCTATCTTGGTTTATCCTCATGATAAGGAAAAGATAGCCTTCATTGCAGAGTAGGGTACTTACTATTAGAGGGTCATGCCCTTCAGCCTTAAGAATGCCAGGGCAACCTATCAAAGAATGGCCACTACACTCTTCCATGACATGATGCATCAGGATGTGAAGGTTTACGCAGACGACATGGTCATTAAGTAAAAGAAAGATGAAATGCATGTAGAGGCTTTGAGATGGTTCTTCCTTAAACTCAGTTAGCACAACTTAAAACTAAACCCTTCCAAATGTGTGTTCGGAATAGCCTACAACAAATTCTTGGGACACATGGTCAGTTCTCGGTGAATTGAGGTTGATCCTACTAAATCTAAGACAATTCTTGAAATGCTTGCACCCAAGACAAAAAAAAAAAAAAGAAATCAGGGGATTCTTTGGTCGCCTATTTCTTAGATGGTTGATGTATGTGGGGCCCTTTTTCAAACTACTCAAGAAAGATGTCCTAACCAAATGAAATGACAAATGTCAATAGGCATTTGAAAAGATCAAATAATACCTTTTGTCACCACCAGTTCTGCAACCTCCAAGACCTGGTGACCTTTTACTCCTTTATCTTTCAATGACAGAAGAAGTAATGGGAGCCATGCTTGCTCAAAATGAGGAAGGCTTAAGAAAAGAGTTTGCTATTTATTACCTTAGCAAAAGATTATTGGCCTGTTAGCTTAAAGGCAATCAAATTGAAAAGTTATGTTTAGCTTTGGTATGGGTGTGTAATACCCCTTGACAATCTAGTCAGAGAATTGTCAGAAGATGCTACTCAATACATTAAACAATCCTATAACAATCCAATATTCAATTCCAAGTAAACAGATCAACTAAAAATTTCTGTAGAGTCTTTTCTGTAATATTCATTATCCAAATTTACTTCAACCTAACTCCACTTACAGAAAAATACTTCTATCTTTTGTTCAATCAAATTCTTGGGGAATTGAGATTGATATCGCTAAAACCAAGGAAATTCTTGAAATGCTTGCACCCAAGATAGAAAAAGAAATCAAGGGATTTTGGGGTTGCCTATTTCTTAGATGGCTGATGTATGTGGGCCAATTTTCAAATTACTCAAGAAAGATGCCCCAACCAAATGAAATGGAAAATGTCAAGAAGCATTTGAAAAGATCAAACAATATATTTCATCACCATCGGTTCTGCAACCTCTAAGGCCTGGTGACCCTTTACTCCTTTATATTTTAGTGACAGAAGAAGTAATGGGAGCTATGCTTGCTCAACATGAGGAAGGCTCAAGAAAGGAGTTTGCTATTTATTACCTTAGCTAAAGATTATTGTCCTATGAGCTTAAATACAATCAGATTGAAAAAAGTTATGTTTGGCTCTGGTATGGGTGTGTAACACTCCTTGACAATCCAGTCAGAGAACTATCAGAAGATACTGCTTAATACACTAAACAATCCTATAACAATCCAATATTCAGTTCCAAGTAAGCATATCAAATTAAAATTTCGGTAGAGTCTCCTCTGTAATATTCATTATTCAAATTTACTTTAACCTAACTCCACTTATAGAAACATACTTCTATCTTCTGTTCAATCAAATTCTCGGGGAATTGAGGTTGATCCAGCTAAATCCAAGGCAATTCTTGAAATGCTTTCACCCAAGACAAAAAAAGAAATTAGGGGATTCTTGGGTCGCCTATTTCTCAGATGGCTGATGTATGTGGGCCCATTTTCAAATTACTCAAGAAAGATGCCCTAACCAAATGAAACGACAAATGTCAAGAGGCATTTGAAAAGATCAAACAATACCTTTTGTCACCACCTGTTCTGCAACCTCCAAGACCTGGTGACCCTTTACTCCTTTATCTTTCAGTGACAGAAGAAGCAATGGGAGATATGCTTGCTCAACATGAGGAAGGCTTAAGAATGGAGTTTGCTATTTATTACCTTAGCAAAAGATTATTGGCCTATGAGCTTAAAATACAATCATATTGAAAGTTATGTTTGGCTCTAGTATGGGTGTGTAACACCCCTTGACAATCCTATCGGAGAACTGTCAGAAAATGTTGCTCAATACACTAAACAATTCTATAACAATCCAATATTCAGTTCTAAGTAAACAGATCAACTAAATTTTTTAGCAGAGTTTCCTTTATAAAATTCATTATCCAAAATTTTTTTTAACCTAACTCCACTTATAGAAAAATACTTCTATCTTCCATTTAATCAATTTCAACTCCAATTTCTCCAAATAATCAATAATCAATCACTATCCAAGTCCAAAATCATATACTATATCAAATTGTACATATATTTTGTAACACCCTTATACCCTATATACGTATAATACATATTTTTAGCATATGTAAAATACACATATACATTGCAAAAATGTCACAGACCGGTATAATAAAATTTTTTACATTTTTGATTTAAAATTTCAAATACTAAATATATAAAATTAAATAGTATATAAATATTCTTTACTTGTTATAGGAACTCAAAATAAACATTTTATATGAAAATCTCTGAAAAAAATTTGCCAGACTTTTATCTGTAATTTGGACATCCCAAAATTTATTAATTACACAACCTGTAAAAAGAACACTTCCAATAAACAATAAACCACATCTTCACCTTAACTTCTAAATTTTTCCATAATTTTCTCAAAACATTTTTATATGTAGATATATATATATATATATATATTAGAACACATTTAAACCCCCATTTCAAATAACTTAACCCAAACACTCTTTATAGTTTACAATACATAAAATAAAAAAATATAATATAATAAGCATAATACCCAAAATATACAATAATATAAAATATATACATGCTGTTGATAGTGTTTCTGATCTTGATATCAACTCTACAAGCACAACCACAAGTCTAGACCCGACCTGGTCTAGAAGAACTCTCTAGCTCAGCCGAATCAACCCTGTCACCTGCGCGATGTAAACATTCGCTCTAAGCCAAAAACCTAGTAAGACAAACTTGATAATAATAAAACTAAAATGCAATGCCAATGCACAATGCATATGGATATCACATCATTCCATTTTCTCATACTTTTCAAATATTTCACAATGTAACACTCTTATACCCAATATGCATACACTACATACTCTCAACATATGTAATATATGTATATATGATACAAGAATGTCATAACCATTTTAAACAATCAATTCATCGTCTATAAAATCTGTATAACTTAAAACATTTAACTCATATCATACAAATAATAGTTGAGATATTACTTGATAAAACATATATATAACTTCGTTTTCAAAGGTTTACCGAAAACATTTTTGATAGATTGCGGAAGCAAAATATACATATTTAAATATATACATCAAAATCAATATGTACAAAAAATATAAAATATATACATGCTGGCAACTTGTCTCTGATCTTGATGTCCAAAACAACTCCGCTCACAAAATCTTAAGCCTAGACTCGACTCGGTCTAGTTGAACTCTCCGGGTCAATCAGATCTACCCTGTCACCTGCGCGATGAACCACAATAGCACTAAGCCAAAGCTTAGTGGTACAAACTTTGATGACAAATATATAGTGCAAATACAATGCCAATGCACAACACAAAAAAGATATAATATCCTAATACATTGCTCTTGTTCCTCAATTTATAATACACATAAAAGCATACACAAGCATGGGCCTAATAGGATCTAATATGCTATTCAAATTTTAGAGCTACTGCTTTGGTCTATAATGACACCTTGTGTCTAGTCCCGCAGGCAATATATCCATGGATTAATCCAACTACGACTGAGTTTATGACCCTGTCATTTTACCTAGCCTAAGGATTTGTTTATGAGGTTTACAGCCCGGCCATTTCACCTCAAAAATATTCTTTTCATAATGACGCCCAGCGTCTAGCCCGTAGGCAATTTATAGGCATGCCGCCAAACCCAAAACTCTGAAAATTGAATAACATACTAGGCATACAATTTGTAATATCCCAATGTATGCCCTAGAAGTTTTGAATATTATTGTTGTTTTAATTGGATTGAATGTATATGTTGATTTGAAAGAAAAAAAAAGATTGAAAAGAGAATGTTTATGTATTGTTTAAAAAGGAAAGTAATGTGTAGAGAGAAAGTGTATATGTTGGGTATATGGTTATATATATAACATATACATTAGTCAAAAGGGATGGTCAATGGAAGAGGATATTTATTTGTGATATGTGAAATTACTTAAATGGGCATATAAGTGACAAAGGTTAAGTTAATTGGATGAGGGCATTTGGGTAATTGCTTTGTTAGAATTGCTTGGTGGAGATTTAAAGAAGAAGAGAAGTTTGATTTGTGTTTATTTTTCTTTTCTTCTCATGTGTGTGCCGGCTATCCAAGAAAAGAGAGAGCAAGAGAGGTGTTCTTAATGCTAGAATCAAATTGAAGGAGGAATCAAAGGTTTTGGTTGGAGATTTGTGAAATTTCTTCATTTAAGGTAAGTACTCTCTTGTTTCCTTTTGTTATTTTGAAGTTGTGTATAAGATGAGTTATAATTTGTTGATATTATGATTTGGTGTGTTTGAGATGTGTTTACAAGTGTTGAAATTGATTGTAAGTTAAAAGGAATTGAATTGGTGTTGGTTTTGTTTTGAAGATGGTGAGTTAAGTGGATGTTGATGGTGAAAGATCAAGAGTGAAGTTGGTTTTAGGGTTTTGAAGTGGTAAATGATTATATGTATGGTTTATATGAATATTGTGTTAAACATGCAAAATGAGTGTTAATGACTTTGATTACATCCATTTGAATGAGTTTATGTTGTGCATAATGTGTTTAATTTCAATCAAAAGAGTGTTGGCTATGGTTAGGGTTTTTGTTCATAAGAGACATGGCTAAACCAAGGAAGAGACACGGCCAAGCTAAAGAATTTTTAAGAGACACGACCAAGTCTATGGAAATTTGGCCGTGTTGGATAAATTTTGGAGAAGACACGGCCGTGTCCCTTGCCCATGTTTGCTTCTGTTGCTTTTGATTGAGAGACACGGCCACAAGCTTGGCCGTGTCCCTTGAGTGTGTTGGCCACTGTGATTTTTCCTCGCTCTTCTTACATGGTTGAGATTGAACTTACATTTGATAATTCATGTGATACTATATGAACAAGGTTATGTATTATGCATTGTGAATCTTGTGAATGGTAATGTGTATATGAATAATGTACTTTGAAATGCTATATTAATGAGGCTATATGTATAATATGAATGGAGATATGAAATGATATGAGGCCATTGTGATTTGGCTATGATGATTCCATTGAAAGAACATAAGGCATGTTTGCCTAATTGATGATGAGAATTGAGAATGAGTTAATAAATGAATTGTGTGTCTAATGTGTTATTCATTTTCAGAGTTTTGTTGTTGGTGGCATGCCTATTGGTAACATTCTCTTGAAGTTAGGTTGGATTTGATCCTTAAAGCCTAATTGAGATGTTACAACCCTTGAAGCTAGGTTGGGTTGGTTCTTGAAGCCAAGTTGGGTTGATACTTAGCATGCTTTGTTCCCCTTAAAGCTTGGTTGAACCTAAATCCTTGAAGCCTAGTTGGGTTTATGATAATGATAAATGTGATAATAAAACCAAAGCACTAACTCTGAAAATTGAATGGCATATTAGAGTGTTTTGGGCCCATGCTTGTCTTTGTATATAATGTGATTCTTGAATGGTAAAATTAATGAAACTATGAAAATGTAATATGAATATTGTTATGACATTGAATGTAGTATGATGTGATAATGTGATGTGCTTCTATGTGTATGGTTTATGAAATATAAAGGTGTGATGTTAGCTTTTCACTTATGATGTTAACTTTATGATTTAGATGTGTAACATTACTTTGCCTTAAAGTATAATGTTGGTATATTTTGTACTACTAAGCCGATGGCTTAGCGCGATAGTGTTTGATCACGCAGGTGACAGAGTTGAACCTGAGAGCTCCTCGAGACCAAGTGAGACTAGACATTGAGGATTTTTCTTTTGGGACTTAAAGATCAGAGAAGAGCTGCCAATCATGTATATATATTCTATGTTTTGTAAACTTTGATTTATAACATATTTGTAATAACTTCCGCTGTGAATTATTAAACATTTTATATATAGTGTCTTTTGGATTTCTTTTATTTGTTTGAGATTGGTTTCACTTATTTACAAAGATATTTGTTGTGTCTTTTTAAACCGTGGCATTTTCTATATTTAGTATACGTATATTACGATCGTCTAAGCATGCTTGGTACGTATACAGGGTATAGAGATGTTACACAATTATTTTCATTTCCCATCTATTTCGATATTAATTCATTGTATTATGTTTCCACATATCTCATTTCATTTTCAAATTCTTTCTCATTTTCTCATGATCACATTAGGCACAATGCCTCAAATATCTCATTTATATCAATTTAGTCATTACTCATGACTTTACATAACATCTTTAATATACACATAACAGTTTGCTTTATCCATACCCTTTTGATCATTATCATATTTTGCACCAAGTCCACATTATACATAATGTATAAGTGCCATTATACAAAACATAACATATTATTCATACATCAATAATGTAGTAGGGAACTTAACACATTTCCCAACCAAATGTGTTGAGTCCTAATATCAAGTAAATATGAACAATTTTTCAAAACTTACCTCTAAAGCAACAAATACCACTTCCAAACTCCTCTTCCAAGCTCTCTCTCAACACTTCGATTGGGGTAACTCAAGTCTCTTCCAAGCCTAAACTGAATGTGATTATAAATAATCACTTAGTAATACACAAAGGAAATTGAGGAAAAGAACTATCTAGGGGAACCTCTACACATGAGATGCTCAACAACACGGGCGTGTCCATGACCATGCTCTAAACCAACAATACAGTAGCTATGACATGCTCAGTGACATGGGCGTGTCACTGGTTGTTTCAATTCTACAATATCACAGTAGCTATGACACACTTCATGACATGGGTGTGTCACTTCACGTGTCAATACTACAATAACACAGAAGTTGTGACACACTCAGTGACATGGCACTACAAGGAAAACTGAATCAGACAACGCTTTCTGGTCGTTGTCTGATGAAGACAAAAATCGTTGTCTATTGAGGCGATGTCTGATAGCATTTCAAACAACGGGTTTAAAACCGTTGTCTGATGTAGGTTTGCACAACGGTTTTTAATTTTATTAGACAACGGGTTTTGGCCGTTGTCTGATTATGGTTCAGACAACGGTTTCTAATTTTTCAGACAACAGTTTTTAACTGTTGTCTGATGGTTTCCACAACGGTTTCTAAATTGTCAGACAACGGTTTCTAAATTTTCAGACAACGGTTTTTAACCGTTGTCTGATGAAGGTTTAGACAACGCTTTTTGACCGTTGTCTGATGAAGACAAAAACTGTTGTCTATTGAGGCGATGTCTGATAGCATTTCAAACAATGATTTTTAACCGTTGTCTGAAGATGGTTTCCACAACGATTTTTAACCGTTGTCTGATGAAGGTTTTAGACAACGCTTTTTGACTGTTGTCTGATGATGTCTGATTAAGGTTTATACAACGCTTTCTTATTAAAAACCGTTGTCTATTAAGGTTTACACAACGCTTTCTTATTAATAACCGTTGTCTGATGAAGGTTTATACAACGCTTTCTTATTAAAAACCGTTGTCTGATTAAGGTTTACACAACGCTTTCTTATTAAATACCATTATCTAATGAAGGTTTACACAATGCTTTTTAATTTTTCAGACAATGGTTAATTAATCTAAAACCGTTGTAGAAGGACCCTAAATACGACGGTTAATTAATGTGGCACACTGAATATTAGACAATAGTTTCAATGTTCATTTTCATTTCACCACCATTGTTTGTTAAACTGTACATTATACATATAAGACAACACTTTACAATGGAGGATTGCAAATTTGGGAATAAAAAAACCTCCACAAATTCAACCATTCAACATATTAACAAACTAAAAAAAAAAAACTGGGCGCTATACATATATCACTGAATTATACTATTAACTTCAACTTGAATGACGCTTCATGAAATATTTGGCGAAGTCAATCCTAATCTTGTTGATGTCGGCATCACTATACTCCAAGTTGCCTCTGCGTAGCCACTGAAAAATGAATCAAATTTTGGTTAGCCACATGTGGTAAATACAAAACTATTATATAAAAAATGAAAATAATTAAAATTCTCACCTTAGCTGCAAACTGAAGCTCCTTGTCATAACAGATTTCCTTCATGTACCTCATGACAAAGAGGCCGCAGTCCGTGGCCTCTTTCTGCACAGGAACCCCCTGAAATAGCAAATGAAAACAAAAATGAAGTACCACATGTTACATCCATATGTAAACCCATATGCAAACCAACACATCAACCTAATCACACAACCTAACCTGAAACAAAATAAAAGTTGAAACATAAACCAGAGCAATAGTATAAAAATACCAATCCAATAACAAATTCCCAATCAATCTCATCATCAAGAATTATATATTATACTATATACTATTATACTAATATATAATAGTAGATTTTGTTTTTTGACTAACTGAATAAGAAAACACAAGGCCACGGACATGAAACATCTTCAACAGAAATATACAATATGAAAACCAAAGCCACAAGAGAACACAAAAGGCAATCCAAATATATACGAGCAAGTATACAAGTAATGTCAGTAGTGCTGCAATTGGAAATGAAAAAATGCAGACCAACTGAAAATGCTTTGTGGACTCCAAGTTTTGTACTCAAATGAAAAAATGCAGTCCAAATTTAGCAATATTTCTTTCATAGAACATGCAATTAAGATATTGTATAAATTGTATAAATCAGAAATGATGAGAAAAACAATACCGCCATGTTCTCCCATAAAATTTTCCTCCTCACATTCTTGTTGACACTCTCTTTGTATAACTTTATGGCACTATAAGAAACACAATATAAGTCAACAAAATTGCATTTTCCCCAAATTTTATAACTTAAGACTAAATAGGTAGACTTTAGAAGCGCAACTTACTTGTCAACAACCTCTATCCATTCCTGGCTAGCAACGCGATGTTTAAGAGGGTCCATGTGGTAGACTACCTCTCCCGTCAGATTTACAACAGTCAATACCCAGTGATTCCTACGAAATAACAAAATAAAATACAAGCAATTCTTTATATTTAGAAGAACATAACGCCAAACAATTCATTGAACAAAAAGTAATCCCAAAACTTAAATAAACAATTCATGAATCAATCACAGCAGCAACAAGCCAAACTTAAAGTAATGCCAAACTTAAATAAACAACAATATCATGTCATTTTCACAAATGAGGGAAAACATGAACAAGATGGTCAAAACTGATATAGAAAAGTGATACTACTAACATTTATATATACATACGAACATAATATATCTTTTATACTAAATTGCTGCTGCTTAAACAGGAACAAGAAGCACATAAGGTTTAACTACGATTACTGCTTCAATGCATATTGTCAAATTCAGATTGTCAAATGCAGTAAATGAGAATTAAAAAATCTGAATAAACACAGAACCGACATTGAAACAGTGATTTCAATAACCAAAATAGCAATCACAAAGGCTGAATTCATAACATCAATCACAATCACATACAGAAGCAGCGTTATTTAGCTACTAACTCTCATTAGCTATGATAGCGGATAAAAAAGAAAGGTAAAGAAATACTCACACATCGTTGAAAGGCAAGAGAAAGTATTGCCCTTCTTTAGCCCCCTTAAATCGACTCGCAAGTGTACATGACCTCCCCCCTGAATTACCACATCCAATGGCACCAATCATGCTGGGATCCACAAAGCCAATCATATCAATCATTTTATGCCTTTTGACATATTTCATACAAGTAGTTGCATACAAAATGAAGTAATAGTTGGTACATATTATCAGTTTAATTCCAGCACAATTAACAAAGAAAATAAAAAGCTATTGTACTTGGAAACTTACTGAATAAATATGGTAAGTATGGATCCGGACATTTCACCTCCAGCGCACACAGCATGTAGATCTTGTAAGAACACAACTTACTTTTTGCTCACACCAAATGCTTCTTCACTTAGGGCAAAACTAACTGTTCGATCATCGCTTAAGGCATCCTTCGCCCACAGCCACAAACGTTTCAAAGGCACTGGATAATCAGCACCCACCTGAACATGCAGCTCCTCCTCAAACCTATCAGCTTCTATAACAACAGGCTTCTTTAATTTCTTGGAGGCTTTTTTCTTCACACAAGCTTTTTTAAAACTCTGAAAATAAAGGGGGGCACGTGAACACAGTAAATAGAAAAAAAAAGCAATTATGCAAAGTTTCATTTCTCAAAAATTAACCTTTGGATTAGACACCCCATCCAGCACAATCAAATTTCTCGGCCATGCTATAAAAGTACCCACGGCTTGGTCCACAGTAACAAGTTCATCGCTGACTGGGAATGGGATATTGACGTCTGTAAATATAAAAAACATGGAAAAATTACATTTATTTATATGTTTGATATAATCATTAGAAGTTTGAATAAATATTAAGTAGTATCCTCAAACCTTGAATTGTACGAGTGATCGACACTCTTGCATTCTCTTGTGCAATCTTAACTCCATGGAGAGATGGCTCATGTCCTTCAACAACCGGGACTTCAACAACCTTTGCATAAGCAACAATATTGCTCGGTGATCCTATGGCCAGCTTCGGCAATTTCACTTGATTATCAAAACCATCATCATCATTTTTTTTAACGATGTCATCATTTTTTATTTCAACCTCCTCATTATTGGGACCTATGACATCAGCAGAAACCTCAATACTTCTGCCTCCTCAGCAGCAGCAACCGTAGCAACAACCTCGATACGTTCTGCCTCCTCAGCAGCAGCAACCTCATCAACATCTGTAACAACCTCAGCAGCAACCTCATGAACATCATCCTTATCAAGCACCTCCACTTTCTCCAAAGCAAGGACCTTCTCATCATCAACAGAATTGGGGCTCCTTTTTGCTTCATCCGAATTGAGACTCATTTTTGCTTCAACAGAATTTGCATCAAATTGAGGACTCAAATTCTTCCTCACAACCGGCACTTGCACCTCTTGATCCTTCACAATAGGAATGGAATTGGAGCAACTTGCTTGTTGGGAAGGCATGTTTGGACTAGACACAGGCTTTGACAAAAATTCTGCTCTAATCTTGGCAATTTCAGCAGCTCAAAATGCATCTCTTTGCGCTATAATTTTCTTGGTCTCCTCCTCCATGACCATTTGAAACCCCTTCCATATCTTTTCATCAATATTCTTTGCTTTTCTCTATCTTGGGAGACCAAAATAGACAGATTGCTTCACGTGCCTTCCCTGGCCACGTAATCTTCCAGAATGCTTCGGTTTACTAAGCGCCTTCGATAACACATCATCAGCGCCTTGTTCAACTACTTCACCTGAACTAACTTGCTCCTTTAATGACTCCTAAAAAATAGACCCAAAATGGATGTAGTTAATAAATTAGGAAACAATAAAAGCTGATGAATTGAGTTGAAACTTGAATCAAAAATCAGAACTTACGATTTCCTCAGCTTTGTGCTTCACTCTCTCATCTTTAAACTTTCCTTGTCTGTCCTGCCTTGCAAGGATCTAAGCCTTCGATCGATCGATCTCTGAAATCCCTTCAGGATGAGATTCAGTCTACATGTATATATAGAGGATGACCTTATTAGTAATATAAACATGTTTTAAGAATAATTATAAATCGATATTGACGATACACAAGTCATAGAAAAAAAAAATTAAATACACAAGTCAACACTAACCCATTCACTTTCCAAGTTCGTGTATCCTTTTCAAGACAACCGATGAGGATACTCGTTCTACATACTTCTCTTGTGTTGTTCTTCATGAATTTTCTAAGACAAAAAGGAACAAAACATCATAAGTATGAAAAAGGAATCCAGATTACCATTTGGAACTAAATTAAGAAACAAGAAAATTGAAGATTTCCTTACGCTAAACTCGACTCCCAGACGATCAGCAATGAAAATGTCCCAGTGCGACTGGTCAATGAATGTGAAGTCAGCTGGAGGAAACCGCAGCTTCTCTGGTTCATCACGGTGTGGAAGAACATAGAGTCTCGTCAATCGACTTTTGAATTCCCTCCATTTTTGACCAGCAGACTGCAGTACCATTTTCTTGGAAGTCGGTGGTACAACGAAAGCCATCTACATACATAAGCCACAAAAATAAAATTAGATGAATAAGTTACTGAAAACCCAACGTGTATAAAGCAATTGAGAAACTAATGTATATAAATTAATTGTGTGGGAAGGATTTTGCATAACCTGGACACAATCCCAAATCTTTGTTTTGACGTCTTCAGCAACTTCCTTCCAGGAATCATGCCATATCGAGGCTTTAGACCTTGCTAAAACTCCGATATATGATTGAATCTCTGAAGCAGCCCTACCAAATGGTGCTCCCTTTGCATTAAATGAAACTGTAGGCTTTTGGCTACTGATCTTCCGTCTAACAATTCGGTGCATGGAGACATACCCTCGTTTCAGCAGTTTTAATCCTGCAACATCGTCCTCGTTTGATTTCGGCTTAACCTTATCCACTCGCTTTCTTTTCTTGGACAGATTTTTTTCCATGTTTTCAGAGATCGACTTCCTCTTCCAAGATATGGGGGAAGAAGTCGACGGCTTTTCTGGGTGCATTGACCGTGTCCTGGAGATAGCCTTCACCACTGGGTGCATTGACCGTGTCCTGGAGACAACTGGATTTGGGGAAGACCGGGCTTGTTGTTTACATACACGGGGAGAAGTACGGGTGGGTAGTTGATACGATTGTTTCTTCTTCGAAGGAGCCATAATCAGCACCTGCATTCACAAATTAAAAGTTAAATTTTGTACGAAATCAATCACAGGAAACAACTGCAGGTTAGATAAGCATCAGCCAATAGGTAAGAATTATATGTTAAAATGCATTTTTGAAGAATGTTGATGTAAGCAGATGCAAGTATACTTGGAAGTTCATTAATGGATGAGTTCAATCTTTTGTGTTATCAAATTGACACCGTTATAGTGATAGTATACTCAGATTTATTCCAGCTTTTCCTTGTTGTCCTATCCCTATTCTATTTCCACTCCCACTTCCTTGCAAGCCTGCATTTTATCACGTTGCTAAGCAAATAACTCATAAGATAGAATCTATAACAGAAGAAATGCTTGGAAGTTTCCTCCAAACTGGTCGAAACACAATCATAGTCCTCACCTTAAAATGATATCGAGACCTCGATTGAAGGCGGATATTTAATCCTATATTTAGGACAGAGTGAACACTATCTTGATGCCATGTTTAGATGGAAATATTTTAAATAGGGATTTGGATATTGAATTTAATTAAAATAACTTGAATGAGAATTGGCCCGACCATTTACAAAACTACTCTCAAAACAAAAATTTTTTACAAGTGGCTTTTGCATTAGGTTTTTTACATTTATAATTGCCAATTTTAAGCCTAATTTAATTGGGACACGGCTAAACTAAAATCCTACTACGAGACTAAAACAAAACAAAATTAGTAAAAAATAAACTATAGCTTGCACAACAGACAAGATAGCTACAAGTTCTTTAGTTGATTAGATTAATGAAAGTGGTTAAGGACTTATTTCAGGTGCATTTGAAATGACACCTATTCTAAAGCCACATTCAACAAGACCTGTATCCACAACCATGAACCTGAACTGTATCTAATCAAAGAAAACCTATGCATTATTTAAGTCAAATCTCAATATTTCAAATTCCTCTGTCCAAACCAGTGAAAGGCTTATCTATCTCTTCCAGTAAAAAAATATTCACATGGCTAAAATTTAGTCAAAGATTAACAAACAGGACATGGGCTGTATTTCGGAGCAGGAAAAAATATTAACAGCGACATTTGCAGTATTCTACTCATTGCAGCCGGAAACAAAAAGAAGCAGCATATACAACAGCAACTAAGTCTCATGAAAATGGTTTATAAAACAAACTTCTAAGAACTAAGAAGAGGAAGAAGAAAATTATACAATAACATAATAACAGAAAAAATAAAAAAAAATTACAGAGCGACAAAAGTATATAACGAACCTCGAAGGCTGGAACTGAGGGAGTGAAAGCAGAGCCGCAGTGAGTGGCGGGCGGGTTAGAGAGAAAGGTATAAGAGGAAGAAGAAATATGGATGTGCCGTGCATTTTTAGGTCAAGACTGAAGATTTCGAAAGAGGGAAGGAAGAGAACAAAGTTAGGTCTAGCAATGGAAAGAGGGAAGGAGGAGAACAAAGTTTGGTTTAGTTTCTGAAGCTTTCTACCCGTGAAAATGGAAACAAATTAGGTCTACACAGAGAAATTGAAAGAGGGAAGGAGGAGATAGGAGAGAGAAATCGAAAAAGGGTCTGTTTAGGTTTATTGCTAAATTTCAAAACGGCCGTGTTTTGAGAAAAATGGGGGCAAATGAAAATTTTTTTTGGAAATAAAGGGGGGAATTTAAGTGTTCAAAATTTTTTGAAGTTTTGACATCCCTCTTTTGAAACAAAATGGATTTTTCAAATTTTTGTTAAATTAACTTTACAAATTCACTTATATAGATGACTTATAAAATTCAATTTATAATTCATCCATAAGTGCTTAAGGCAATGCAATTTAAATAATTAGTAGTGATAAATTTCTATGGAACCCTATATAATTATAAAATTTAGTGTTGATGTAAATTAGATTGAGCAAAAACTAAATAAGTCTAACATTGATTCTTTCTAAGGTAAAAAAAAAAAGATGAAATGCAACATACATAATACATAAATAATTAATAGTGATAAATTTCTATGGAACCCTATATAATTATATACTTGTATATATTTGTATATACTAATATATATACTTGTATATACTTATATATACTAATATATATACTTGTATATTTACTAATATATACTTGTATATACTAATATATATACTTGTATATACTAATATATACTTGTATATATACTAATATATATACTTGTATATATACTAGTATATACTTGCATATATTAGTATATATACAAGCAAGTCCACACGAATACTTGTATATACTAATATATACTTGTATATACTTATATATACTTGTATATATGAATAAGCAAGTCCACAAGAATAATTGTATATACTAATATATACTTGTATATATGAATAAGCAAGTCCACAAGAATACTTGTATATACTAATGTATACTTGTATATACTAATATATATATACTAATATATATACTTGTATATATACTAATATATACTTATATATATACTTGTATATTTGTATATACTAATATATATACTTGTATATACTAATATATATACTAGTATATACTTGTATATTTACTAATATATACTTATATATACTAATATATATACTTATATATACTAATATATACTTGTATATGCTTGTATATATACTAATATATATACTTGTATATATACTAATATATATACTTGTATATTTGTATATACTAATGCATATACTTGTATATACTAATATATATACTTGTAAATATACTTGTATATTTACTAATATATACTTGTATATACTAATATATATACTTATATATACTAATATATACTTGTATATATACTAATATATATACTTATATATATACTAATATATACTTGTATATACTAGTATATATACAAGCAAGTCCACACGAATACTTGTATATACTAATATATACTTGTATATACTTATATATACTTGTATATATGAATAAGCAAGTCCACAAGAATAATTGTATATACTAATATATACTTGTATATACTAGTATATACTATTGTATACTTGTATATACTAATATATATACTAATATATATACTTGTATATACAAATATATACAAATATATATACTTGTATATATACTAATATATATTAATATATATACTTGTATATACTAATATATAATTGTATATACTTGTATATATACTAATATATATACTTGTATATACTTATATATATACTTGTATATATATACTAATATATACTTGTATTCCTACTTATATAATATCATATTATATCTAAATCATTATTTAATGGTGGACTTTAAAGTTTCTAATGGGTTTATGAAATGTTTTATAAATCCAAACATTAGCTTTTAATACTTAGCCAAGTTTGTTTGGCTTAAGAAAGCCTAACTTCCATACATTGCAAATAGCCACTGGATCCTTAACATGTTTTTATACTAAGAAAATCTAACTTCCATAAAATGTCCAAGCTTCTGATTCTGCTTCATCTCTCATTCCTCTTTTAGCTTCATTAGTCGTGGTTCTCTCGCTGCCAAACCCTAAGCACCACTCTCCTAAGCACCACTCTCCTTGCTGCGGTCTTCATTAATGCCGGCCGTCTCCTTGCTACTGGCCGTCTCCTTTGTCAGTAACTGCATTGTCCCAATTAAGTCAAAAGAAGATTATTTTTTTTCTTATGAGCCGTAAGTAATCGTCCCATCTGCACTCTCCTTGCTGCCGATGTTCATTAAGCTGTTGTATGTATATACATAACTTGGTACATTGGATTTTCAGCACAACCATAGAATTCATTCCTCTATTTAATCTAATTGAATTATTGCATTGTATTTTCAGATTACTATAATGTTGCATTGATATTTTCAGGTTACTATAATGTTGTTCTGTCCCTTCAATTTTCTGCTTAAATTTCAAGATCTACAGTATCTCTCCATGCTTCTGATTTCTCTGCTTGTTTATAAGTCTTTGGCTAAAATTTGATGACTATCAATTGAAATGGTATGTTGAGTTGTGTAAGTGAACTGAGGATTATTTGTGGATTTAGGTTGTTGTGATTGAAGTTGAATGTCTGTTAAAACGTCAATTGTGTGAACTGGTATTTGTTTAGTTTTACAGGTAAAGTAATGATCATGAAACTGTAAATAAATGCTGACTAAAATTTATTTTGTTGTGAGATCCATAAACAGAAAACCTTTCACTCCTGACTTGTAACCAAGAAATACCCCTTTCCTTGCTCTTGGTGCTAGCTTTTCTTTTCAATGACAACTTTTAAGTTCTATATGTGAACCCTTTTTCTTTCTCCTTCAGGTTGAACAATTACATAATAGTCCAAGCTTCCTCATGCAACTTTATTCAAACCACAACAACCATATGATAGCTGTATTCGAGAAACCTTCATAGAAGTTAGCTGCTACATCTGCTCTCGCATCTGAGGTGATTATACTTCCCTTCCAGGTTCTATTTGACATCACCATAATTCAGTGGTCCAACTAACTGAATTATTGCTCAAATTGCAGAACTGGTCCAACTCAAAGATGGATAGACCTTGGTTGAAGGCTGATAGAAGAACAAGAGAGTTTCAATTAGGTGTGGAAGAGTTGTTAATGTTTGCATTTGAGAATGGGTTTGATGAAACAAAAATTAGTTGTCCATGCTTAAGATGTGCTCACAGTAAATCGTGGAAGGCTCAAACTGTTAGGGATCATCTTTTCCAATATGGTATTGATCAAACCTATACTTGCTGGATATGGCACTGAGAGTCAAATCCAGAAGGGAGTCCTTTAGTTGTTGAAACCGATTTTTTCTCAGAATCAGTTGATCAAACAAACATAAGAACAGGGCATGATAATGTTGAAGATGATGATATTTCATTAGATTCCTTTGATTTCATTAACCATGTTGAAGGTGAACATGAACCCCTTTATCTGGGATGCAAGGGTTATACTAAGATGAAAGCTTTAGTCAAGTTATATAACTTGAAAGCAAAGCATGGCATTTCTGATACATGCTTCTCTGATATTCTCCTTTTGCTTGGTTCAATGCTTCCAGAAGGCAATAGTATCCCTTATTCCTTCAGTGAAGCCAAGAAAACCTTATGTGCTATGGGTATGGAGTATGAAAAAATACACGTGTGCCCAAATAATTGTCTCTTATATCGTGGTGAGAGAGATGAAGATGAGACAATTTGCCGCATATGTGGAGCCTCTAGATGGAAGCTGGACAAGAAAGGAAAAGAATTGGAAGGGGTCCCTGCTAAGGTTCTATGGTATTTTCCATTAATACCAAGGTTGAGGAATTTGTTCAATACAGCTCAAATTGCAAAGGAAATGACTTGGCATGACATCGGGCGACAAAAGGATGGTAAAATTAGACATCCGGTAGACTCACAAACATGGAAGGATGTCGACCAAAAGTGGCCTGAGTTCGTTCGGAGACAAGAAACCTTCGGTTAGCTTTATCTACCGATGGATTCAATCCCTTCTGTGGATTATCAACTGATTACTCATGTTGGCCTGTTTTGCTATGTATTTATAACTTACCACCTTGGCTTTGTATGAAGAGAAAGTATATTATGTTAAGTTTGTTGATATCCAGACCAAATCAACCCGTAAATGATATTGATGTGTTCCTTCAGCCACTTATAGAAGATCTTCAAGTGTTATGGAATGGGAAACAAGTGTATGATGCATATAAGAAAGAGTTCTTCATACTAAGGGAAATTTTGTTGTGGACAATTAGTGATTATCCAGCCTTAGGCAACTTGTCGGGCAACATCATTAAAGGGTATAATGCTTGTACTGTCTGTGTTGATAAAACAAAAGCTACCAGGTTGGCAAATTGTTGTAAGATGGTGGTTATGAGGCATCGTAGGTGGTTGCCCCATTATCATCCATATTGAAGGCAAAAATTAGCCTTTGATAACACCGTGGAGAAGTTGTCGGCTCCTATTCCATTAACTGGAGAGGAGGTGTTTGAAAGGGTACAGCCACTAAGGGGCCATGTCTATGGTAAGACACAACACCAACCTCGATTGAATAAAGGTGAACCTCGACCTATTTGGAAGAAGATGTCTATATTTTTCCAACTTGAGTATTGGAAATTTTTGTCGGTTAGGCATGTCCTTGATGTGATGCATATCGAGAAAAATATATGTGAAGCTTTGACTGGTACCTTGCTAAATATACCAGGGAAGTCAAAAGATAAGGAGTCTATCCGTCTTGATATGGCTGAAATGGGAATAAGAACGGAGCTGAGGCCAAAAACTCCCAGAAAAAAAGAGAAGTTGCCTACGGCATCTTGGAACTTATTGCATAAAGAAAAGAAGATTGTCTGCTCATCCTTGGTTGGCATGAAGTTACCTGATGGTTTTTGTTCAAACATTAAGGGTCTAGTATCAATGGAAAATCTGCGACTTGTTGGAATGAAATCTCATGACTGCCATACAATGTTGCATCACTTACTCCCCATCGCAATTCGGTCAGTACTACAAAAACAGGTTAGGTGCACTATTATTAGGTTTTGCCTCTTCTTCAAGGCAATTTGCAGTAAAGTCATCGAGGTGGATAAACTGGAAAAAATGCAAGCTTATTTGGTGGAGACCATATGCTTGCTAGAAAAGTATTTCCCCCCTTCCTTCTTTGATATAATGATCCAGCTCTCAATTCATCTTGTGAGAGAGGTTGAGCTCTATGGGCCAATCTTCCTTCGCTGGATGTACCCTTTTGAGAGATATATGAAGACTTTCAAGGGTTATGTACGGAATCAGGCTCGTCCGAAAGGGTGCATTGTTGAGGCCTATGTTGCAGAAGAGGCCGTTGAGTGTTTGGTCAACTTTGAAGAAGCAACTGTTGGATTGTCAAAAAATAGTAGGGATAAGAATGACGCAAAATATAGACCCTTATCTGGTGCAATAGTGATAACGCCAAGTAAGAAGGACTTGCACCTAGCACATTTGTGTCTTCTCCAAAATTGTAATGACATTCGCCCATATTTTGAGTAAGTTACTTCAATTTGTTTTTGTTATTTCCTTATTTTCTGCATTTTGTTTCAAAAATTAATAAAGTTGATTTTATTTGCAGTGAACATATGGCTTCTTTGATGACAAGATATCCACAACATGAAAATGATGAAGAGTGGCTAAAGAACATGCAAAATGAAACATTCCCTAAGTTGTTTCATAAAAAGGTAAAATCTTATAGCCCAAGTATTTTGCTGCAATTTGCAGCAAAAATAGGCCTGTTTCTTTATATATTTTACTGAAAAATAATGAGTGCCCTGTACTTGTGAATTCTTTTGAAATACTATAATATTTATCTTCTCTCAAAGGCTATATCATACTTATGGCCAATTTAATTTTTTGGACAGATTGCATCAGAATTACTTGATGAGAAGAATACAGTAACTAAGGATATAATGTGGATTGCAGCAGGGCCTAACAAGGATGTAGCTACATTCAGTGGCTATAGAATCAACGGTGTTACCTACAGCACCAAAGAACATGATGATACGCGGCAAGTTCAGTGCAGCGGTGTTTGTGTAGATGCCGATACAATGCTTGTGAAGGGTAAGGATAAAAACATCGAGCATACTTCACATACATTTTATGGAGTTATTACAAGTATTTGGGAGTTGGAGAATAACAACTTTAGGGTTCCTATCTTTCATTGTAATTGGGTAGATATGAACAAAGGGGTTAAAGTAGATGACTTGGGATATACTTAGGTTTTCTAAACGATCCTTTTGTGTTAGGAAAATATGTCAAGCAAGTTTGTTACATAGATGACCCTCTTGAAAAATTATGGTCAGTTGTCTTAAAATTACCTGACAAGTACTATGATGAAAGTGATGATGAAAATGAGGGATCTGTAGAAATAGAACTTGAGAATGAGCTACATTTGCCAACGTTCCCATATGTTGATGAACTCGATGAAGAAAACAGTAGTTACATGCTGGAGGAAGAAGAATTGATTCAGCTGTCATGATGGTAATAATTTCATTTGTTTTAAGTTCTATTTTGAAATTATGTCCTGCCATTAATTTTTCCATCGTTTATACTTGCAGTTCCAACATCCTTAATGCCTGTCACAACTCCCTGCTGCCTGTAAAATGTTTTGTTTATATCATTCACAATTTAATGAAAGATTGGTTGGACGCTTTGTTGAAAGTTTTGTGTTTCTTATTTAAATTTGTTGAAAGTTTCATTTGTACCTGTCATTCAATTTATATCTTTATTTGACACTTTGTTCAAAGATTTGGTTATATAATTTATTGAATAATGTGGTTTTTGCTCTGACACCTTGTTGGTGGATTTGGTTTAACACTTGTCAGTGGAGGATTTCATTTGATTTGTGTTTTTGGTTTGATTTATGTATAGGGATTACTTTCATTTAAGGCAATTTTTTTAAAAATCAGTTAATCAGACAACGGTTTCTTACAAAAAACCGTTGTCTAAACATATATTATACAATGGTCTGAACAGTTAATCAAACAACTTTTTAAATAACCGTTGTCTGAAACATCTTATCAGACAACGGTTTTTTTTTACCAAAAAAACACTTGTCTGAACATATATTACACAACGGTCCCTAAAAACCATTGTCTGTATGCTTGATTCAGACAATGGTTTGTTTTAACCGTTGTCTGAAACGCTGAATTATACAACACTTTCAAAAAAACCGTTGTCTGAAACATCTTATCAGACAACGGTTTTGTATGACCAAAAAAACAGTTATCTGAACATATATTACACAACGGTCCCTAAAAAACCATTGTCTGGTGTGACCAAAATGACAGCTAATAGACAACGCTTAAAAAAAAAACCAAAAACAGTTGTTTGAAAATTAATCAGACAACGCTTTTTTGGGAAAAAAAAACCGTTGTCTAATTCAGTTTTTCTTGTAGTGTGGGCGTGCCACTGCTCGTGTCACCAACACTAAAAATAGAACCATCGACACGTCCAAAGGCATGGCCGTGTCACCGGGCGTGTCAGGCCAACAAATTTGATATCGACCCAAAAATACCACATCCGACTATCATCTTTCATTAACCATTTCAACTCCATACAAACTCAACCAAATCCATCATTTTACCACATAATACTTGTGTAAACATCAACGCAACTCAATTAAACAAAAAAATACACAATATTACACAATCCACAACTCTTATTATTTTCACCAAACTTAACACTTCCTTCAATCCAACCCCAAATTCATAGCAAACTAGACAAAAGAATTTCAAACATACCCAATATCAACCATAAACACAAACCACATCAAACATCCAATTCACACATACAAACTTCCAAAGGAAATCAAAGAAACAAGTTGGAAACTTACTAAATATGAAGAAAAATCCTTAAAACTCCAACTTGATCACTAGAAATCCTTCAATTGCTTAAGTTAGCAAGAAGCAAAATCTCTTTCCCTTTGATGGTAATGGTGGCCGGCTACCAAGGAGGAGGAAGAAGAAGAAAATAGTCAATAACCACTCCACTAACAACTAACACTCTTAACCACATGAATTTCCCTTCTTTTAATCTCCACCAAGTAATATATTAAAATAATAATTAATCCCAAATATGTCATCTTCCACTATCCATTAATTAATTACTATTTAATTAAAATATATTCTGACCAAATTAGGATATTGACTTGTATATCTGTTATATATCTTCATATAAACAACATATACGCACTTCCCTTTTTCCTTTCTCTTTTCTATACACTTAATTAAATATATATATACTTATAAATCCTTTAAATAATTTTCAAAATTAATATTTATTTCAACATTTTTGGGATATTACAATTCTCTCCCTCCACAAATAAATTTCGTTCTTAAAATTACCTGCTCTCAAGTCTGGAACAATTGGGGATACTGACTCTGCATCATCTGTTCACTCTCCCACGTTGCCTCTTCCCTAGAATGATTCTTCCAAAGAACCTTCACAAGTGGTACTTTCTTATTTCTCAACTCCTTCACTTCACGTGCCAAAATAGCCACTGGTTGTTCTTCATAAGTCAGATCTGGACTCATCTCAATGGACTCCACTGAAAAAATATGAGATGGGTCTGATCTGTACCTCTGAAGCATAAAAACATGGAAGACATTGTGAATTCGATCTAATTCAGGAGGCAAAGCTAATCTATAAGCCACTGGTCCAACTCTTTCCAGTACCTCATAAGATCCTATGAAACAAGGACTCTGTAGACCCTTAATTTTTTACCCAATCCGGTCTAATATGTTTTATTTTGTTTAAAATAATTTTTGTTGTCTAATTGGTCCAAAATAATTTTTATTAAATAATTTTTGCTTTAGTATCAAATTTTTATTAATAAAAAATAAAAATAAAAATAAAAATAAAAATAAAAATAAAAATCGAAGTCAAAAAAATTGGCGACAAAAAAATCGTCGCGCGGGCCCGTGGGCATTTCGCCAATAGGAATTTCCTACGGGCGAAATAGCCCAAGCTATTTCGCCTGCAGGAAATTCCTACAGGCAAAATAGTTTTTCTATTTCGCTCACAGGATTTTCCTACTGGCGAAATAGATTTTCTATTTTGCCCGCAGCCCGCCCTTGCCACAGTTTTCTGCTGCAGAATTTTTTCGCCAGTGCATTTTTTCCTGCTGCAATTTTTTTCGGCAGCGCAATTTTTCCGACACAAATATTTCAAAACCTAATTCAATTAGGTTTTGGTTTTTTTTTATTAATATTACTTGCCTTAACTAATTAGGAATAAACTATATCAAACCACTATAAATAAGGACCAAAGGCAATTAAATTAAGGGGGGGCCGAAATCCAACTGAAGCTTGGAAAATTTGAAACCAAATCAAGGGAGGAAAAATTTCACAGTAGCTTTGAGAATTTGAATTCGAAAGTGAAGTGGAAAAGTAATAATTGAATTCAATTGATTTTTAAGGAGCAGAAACACGATTTAACCAATTAAAAGGCAAAAAAGGCTTGTCTTTGGAGCTTGTTCATCCAAGAAGAATTATTTTTGGAAGAATCATAAAAAAAGGTACGTATTAAATTCTTTGTTTTTTTATACAGTAGCTAAATTTTCCTTTGTTCTTTTAATTCAAAAATCCAAGAATTCAATCCACCTTTTTGTTCAAAGTTAAAAACATTAATCCGTTGCTTTATTTCCCAAAGAATTTAAAGTTATTAATTTTATTTCTTCAAAACCCCAAAATTCCAATTTACTTTCTAAATTATGTAAACTCTTAAAACATATTCTGTTTCTTATAAAAAAAAACCCTAAAATACTTTTTCCAATTATATAAATCTTTTTTATTTATAAAAACTTTAATTTGTTTGGTTTAAACTTATAAAATCTCATGAAATCATCAAATTGTTTTTCTAAACCCTAATTCAAATTCATCACCTGATACCCAAATTCTAAAATACTAAAACCCTAACTCAATTTCTAAACCTAAAATAATATACTCTAACTCTTTTAAAACCTTAAATCTTAATTTTTTCTAAGCTCTAATCCTTTAAAACATTAAAAACCATAAAAATATAAATACTTTAAATTTTACACAATAACTTGAAATCACCAATTAAAACCACAAATCAAAAGTGTTTCAAAGTGTCTAAAACCCTAGTTTCATGATTTCACCATTCAAATATTAATTTAGTTAATCAAAGAGTCTTACCAACCTTTTAAAACATAAAACCATAATCTATTGTAATTCCATAAAAAGTCACAGTAGCTATAATTGGACTTTTATTTGCTTTATTTAATTCTATACTTGATTATGCTTTGATTTATCTCTTATGCTTTAATTTGTTTAATTTTAATACTTGATTTATTTAATTTATCATGGATGGATATTTATTTTCTATTTTGATTAATAGCTTTGATGAATGATTTATTTATGATGAATGATTATTTACTTTTATCAATTAATTTAGATTTCCAAAAGTTGTAAGAGGTATGTTTCCACTTGGTGGGTATGTAATATCCCAAAGTGTGCCCTAGAAGTTTTGATATAATTGTTGTTTTATTTGATTAAATATATATGTTATATTTGACAGAGAAAAGAATTTAAGAGAGAGTGTATATGTTGTATATATGGAAATATATACAACATATACACAAGTCAAATGAGGAAGTCAAAGGAAGAATATATTTTATAATTTTAAAATTAATGGAATTTATTTAAATGGAATTAAATAAATGGAAGAGGGTATGTAAGTAATTTTTCTATTTAGATTGCTTGGTGGAGGTTTAAAGAGATGAGAAGTTTGACTTTGTCTCTAATTTCCTTTTCATTTTTCTTCTTTTCCTTTCTTGGCCGGCCATCCAAAGACAAGAGAGCAAGAGAGGGTTTTGATTTTCTAAGATCAAATTGAAGGAAGAATCAAGTGATTAAGTTGGAAAATTGTGAAGTTTCATCAACTTTGGTAAGTTCTCTCTTGATTTCTCTTGTTTTATTTTAAGTTGTGTATGAGTTTGATTGTTGAATTGAAAGTAGGGTTGTGTTGATGGTAGTATGATGGAGTGTGTTTGATTTAATTGATTGTGGTGTAGATTTTGAATTGGAAATAAGAAGTTAGGTTGATGTTGGTATTGGAAGAGTAAGAGTGATGTTGGTTTTAGGGTTTTGAAGTGGTAAGTGATGTTTAACTTGAGTTTGATCAATTATTTTCATAGATTGTCATGTTGTTTGTGTTTGTTGGAGTTAGAAGCATAGAATTCTTAAGTTTGGTCAGAAACAGAAGCATCTTGAATGCCACGCCCGTGGCCCTTGGTTGCCACGACCGTGGCCATTTGAAGCCATGGCCGTGGAGGTTTGGAGCAAGGGAGGCAGAACCATTTTCTAACCCACGCCCGTGGGGGTTGGGAGGCCATGACCGTGGGCCCTAATTAGTGGTGTTAATTTGTAATTTGTGATTTAAGGGTCTAGTAAGAGGTTATTAAGTGAATATTTGTATTGGACTTGATGTATTTTATTATTTTTGGATTAGGTCTTGAAGAAGATAATTTGCCCTAATTCAAGTGGTGAAGAAGTGTTGGAAGAGGAAGTGTATAGATTGTGTGAGTGGTGTTTAAGGTAAGTACAAACTACATTATTGCATACATTCATATGATGTTGAGACTTAACACACATTTGATTGTAAATGTGTTAAGAAATCTAATGCATTGTTGATGCTTATTAATAATGTTATGTTTGGTATAATGTGAATGTTGTGAAGAGCATTCAAAATGTATGTTCAATATAATTAATTATATATACTTAAATGATGAGATATGGAGCCATGGTTGTTGGCTAAAATGATAATGATGCCAATGAGATGATTGAGGCATGGTTGCCTAAGTGATGATGAGTAAATGAGAATGAAATTGATAATTAAATAATTAATGAATTGTGTGTCTAATTTGTTATTTTCAGATTGTCATGTTGAAGTTAGGTTGGGCTAAATCCTTGAAGCCAAGTTGGGTTGAAGTTTAGCATGCTTAACTCCCCTTGAAGCTTGGTTGGATCTAGTCCTTAAAGCCTAATTGAGATGTTACAACCCTTGAAGCTAGGTTGGGTTTGGTTCTTGAAGCCAAGTTGGGTTGGTACTTAGCATGCTTTGTTCCCCTTGAAGCTTGGTTGAACCTAAATCCTTGAAGCCTAGTTGGGATAATGATAATGATAAATGTGATAATTAAACCAAAACATTAACTCTGAAAGTTGAATGGCATATTAGTGTCTTTTGGGCCCATGCTTGTCTTTGTTTTCAATATGATTTTTGAATGGTGAAACCAATGAATAATGAGATACATGTTTGTGAGATATAATGTTATGAGATGATTATAATACATAAGTATCTTATTGAAAATGAATGTGGCATGGGAAGCTATGTTGAGTAATGTAACTATGAAGGTACAACATGAATGTTTTGATATGATATTGAACAAAGTAAGATGTTGAAATATAATATTCTTTTGAATGGTGTATGAACATTGATTGTGTGACATTGGTATTGCATTGAAGCATAGTATTATTATAGTTTGTACCACTACGCCGTTGGCTTAGCGCGATTATGGTTTATCGCACAGGTAACAGGGAAGAACCGGAGAATTCCTCTAGGCCGAGTAGAGTTTAGATCTTGAGGTGTTGATAGTGGAGCCTAAAGATCAAAGATACACTGCCACAAATGTATATATTTTATGTTTTGTAAAATTTGAATTTTGATGTATATGTATTTGTAAATATTTGTTATATTTTCCGTTGCATTTTGAATAAACATTTTATCTATTGTGTTTTATAATATAACTTTAATGTTTTAAATTTTTTCATATTATTATAAAAGAAGTGAGTCATTTGTTAGTAAACCGTGGCATTTCTATATTCAGTATACATATATTACGATAGTAATAGCATGCTGTGTACGTATACGGGGTATAGGGGTGTTACAGGGTACCTCATTAGTTAAACATCATGTAATTTAATTTGCTTTTCTACCGTAGAACCCATGTAAAGGGCATGTTTCTACCTTTTGGTGGGTGTCCTATTTAGGCATGTGATGTAAGGACATGTTTCCATCCTTGGATGGGTGTCCATTTATTTGCTTTGTTTGGACATTGCTTTGATTTTAATATAATGATGCTTTCTTTTAATTATTGTGTGTAATATGGATAATGTTGTTATATTTAAGAATTTTATAATATTAAGACCTGTAAAGGAGGCCGGTTCCAATGAACCGGGCATTGTGGGGGTGCTGGGCCATTTCTCACCTTCCCCACATGTACCCAACTTTCCGAACCCATTAGGGGGTTGGGGATTCCTTAGGAATTGAGTCATCCACCCCTTTCTTTTTTCCCGGCCCGTCCGGGTGGCGACTCCATTTTCTCTGAACTTAGGTCCATGTTCTCTAAGGCCCTGAGCCTAAATAGTGCCGAAGTCGCAAGAACCATTCCTCCTGGAGTGGGGACGAAAATCCCCGCTCACAGTGGCAACTCCACTGGGGATAAGAGAAGTTGATTCCGTTGGTCTTTATATTATTCTATTATTTCTTATAATGATATTATCGATTACATCATCTTAGATTGCATCATGTGCGTAAGTTAGGACGCCCGTGTTACCCGTGTTATGTTATGTAAGGGATACCATACTTTCACTCAAAGTATGGAGATCGAGCATGGTATAACCACTCATAGCCTCGTACCGTTCGGTATATACTTGCTATGGGAACCTAAGCCTTTTAACCCAAAGACTAAAGCTCATGTAATTGGCCTAGTTACTTTCCTTAGGTTTTACCCCAAATGCATGTTGTTTGACTATGGTTAGTTTATCTTAGTCTAAATCATGACTTATTTGGTTTGTTCTTTTTCTAATATGACCTAAGTATATTGTAAGCTCAAAATAATTTTTCTTTAAAATCCAAAAGACCAAAACTATTTTTAAAATTTTTTCATGATGGTCTTTAGACATAAGACTTTTCTAAAAACAAATCAAAAATTCTTTGGCCCATGGCCCAAATACTAAGCCCAAAATCAATTTTTCTAAATCTTTTACAATGGGCTTAGAAACAAAACTATTTTCACCCAACCATTTTTTACAAAGAGCTTGCAAAAATATTTTGGTCAATTATGAAATACCGAAAATCAATTGTGGGCCTAGTTTACACTAAGAATAAATTAACCATGGGCTTGTTTTTGGCATGAACCATTAGTTACTCTTTCAAGTGAGAAATCTATTTATAATAAACCTCTTAATTTCATTTTAATCCAATATAGCATAAAAGCTACTATAGTGGGTTGAATGGATTAAAACCCAATTAATAGGAATTATCATGGATTGATTTTTATTTTTGAAAATATAAGTATTGGTTAAAACGTCCGAGGGAATTATTCGAAAACAATATACCCCATGTTGGTATTTTGTTAACCATATACCTAGGAAAAGAGACTCGCCATTTGTGTGTGGATGTTATATTTTTATTTGTTGATTGTTTGTGCATACATGCATACATTTGCATCTCATATTATTAATCCTTTCTGGCTCACAGCCATGGATTACGATAGTTCTAAAGCTTACAATAATCCGACCTATGCCGGAGACGAAGTATCTAGCAATGACTCAATCACTTGCTCACCTAAAACAATGGAGCCCGAACAAATTCAAAGGATGGTGGATGAGGCCCTCAATGCCAAGATGGAAGAAATAAAAGAGGTCATGGCCGAGACCATAAAGAATCAACTAGTTGCAATTTTAGGAAACAATGTCGAAGCATCTGCTTGCACCAAGAAAGTCAAGGGGAAGGCTAAAATTAATGAAGTAGCTTTTAATGATGATAAGGTGATCATTGATGATGATGATTGGGCTCAATACTACCAAGATCTTCAAGACAAAAAGGAGTCGAAAGTTGTTGAGAAGGCAACTTTTGAAAAGACTGAAAATTCTGATGTTGAAAAGATGATCACAGATTTAGAAAAGAAATTTGAGAAGAAACTAAAGACCGAAGAGATGTCTGAGATCGACAAATTATTTGAGCTAGATGAAGAAGTTCCTTACAAATTCAAGATGCCATCCTTTGCAAAGTACAATGGAACTGGAAATCCTCATCTCCATGTGAAGCAGTATATAACTGCCATGCAGTCTGCCCGAGCTACTAAGGCTCAAACTCTAAGGTACTTCATGCTCTCATTAGATCCTGTTGTCCAAAATTGGTTTAATACCTTAGATGATGGAACACAAAAGAGTTGGGATTTGCTATACAAGGCCTTCATCCAGCATTATGGGTATAATATCGAGTTGGAGGTTACCTTAATGGAAGTGGAGTCCATAAGGCAAAGGACAAATGAGAATTTTGTGGACTATGTGAAAATGTGGAGAAATAAGGCCGCTTTACTCAAGAAGAGGCCCGATGAATCCGATCAAATAAGGATGACTGAGAGAGGGGTGTTGCCTAATCTTCGTGAAAGGATGTCTCATACACTCATCCGTGATTTCAAAGATCTTCTCCAAGCTAGTCTACAAATTAAAGAATGGGAAAGGGAGAAGAATCACTTTTCAATGAAAAGGAATGAGAAAGGGAACTACCAGTCAGGCAATCAAAGCACGCAAAAAGAAGTTGATATTAATGTAACCGGTCAAGGAAAAAAGAAAACAATTTTCAGATCTGGGGAAGCCTTTATCTTGGGTTTTTAGCAAGCTGCAAAAGAAAGGGTTGTTACAACCGTTAGCTCCTCGACCATTACATAATCCACTGCCACCAAACTTCAATGCCGAGGCCTTCTATCAATTTCACCAAATGCAAGGGCATGAAACAGATAAATGTGCTCGTCTAAGGCATGAGATCCAAGATTTAATCGATAGTGGTAATCTACCCGAGCCGGATAAGCCCAATACCCTTTGCCTAAGTTTGGAAGATTACCTCCACCGGCAACCATCATGGTGGGAAAAGGACTAGAAGAAGATTTTGTTTTATCCTCTTTTCAAGATGGGGATATTGAAGATGTGAAAGGAAAAGAAGCCTAACTCAATGAACTTTCCTTAGCTTGAATGTTGCTTTTCAATTTTACTTTCTTTAATTGGAACAATCGTGTTTAAAGTTGCTTGAATAAACTACTTTCATAAAAAAATTTATTAGTCTTTGTTCATTTTGGTGCTCAACCAATGAGGAATCTAGCTTGATAATTCATGAATTAATATATTTATGCATCATGACTCGAATGACTTTACTAGTTGAGAGAATTGCTCTATAGCAATGAGTTGTGTATGCTTACTTAGAGAGGGCTCCTGCATAATTACCTTTGTCTAGGTCCTAGTCAATCTTAGAACGTGCTTAGACAAACTTTCAAGGTGAAATTGAACTCTGCTTATTTAAGGGAGAGATGATCTAGGCATTGTTTGGTTAGCCAACAACTAGTATCCACCGAATTAAATATCAATCCCTAGTTGTCCCTTTAAGCCTTCATAAAATTTTAGCTTTCTTTTCATTGCTTACAAACCCCAACAACCTACCCTGAGTTGTTGTGATACTTTTGACAAGTCTTATGATCACTAAGATGAAGAGGCAAGAAGATCAAAAGAAAGTAATGATTAGTCACGGTCATGAAGATAGTTGAAGTTCTCAAGACCATGAAGATAGTTGATATTTATGTTACCCCACTTATCCATTATTGGAAGCCTAAGTTAGTACAAACAAGATGACTCTTTTAGAGCTAGAACCAAACAAAAAAAAACCAACAAAAAAAGAAGAAGAAAAGAAAAAAGAGAAAGAAAAGAAAAAAAAGAAGAAAAAGAAAAAGAAAACCCAAAATGGTTCAAAAAGCCAACTGAGTTCTCTTTTACCTAAGACAACAAAAGACTTCCATTTGGTTTATAAGGACGGTTTGACTTGAATTGGTCCAACCCAACCAAAGATTCAATCAAAATTAAAGAAAAAGGAGAAAGACCATTCAGTTCTTGAAAGTTCTGTACTTCACAGTCCTGCAAGGAAGAAGGACAAAATGATAAAATACTCAAAGAAAGGGAAGAGTAAGGAAAATAAAGAGAAAGAAGAGGGAAGAGTAAGAAAAATAAAGTGGAAAGAAAAGGGAAAAGAAGAAAAGAAACAGATTTGGGTCTTAAACTTTTGCAAGGGCAAAAACTTTCCTAACCAAGATCTAGAATTAATGCCAAGAAGACAAAAAGAATTTGGAGTCTAGAAAGATTGCTCTCAACTGTCTAAAGTTCCAATAAGAAATTTGTAGTGTGAAAGTTTGTCCATTGTGTCACACCAGCTCCTATCTCAAAATGGCCTTCACTTAAACCTGTGTCCCTTATAGACCTCATTTCAAGCCTATCAAAGACCTGTTGATCTCCCTTGGTAGGTAGAGTCTATTAGTAGAGATAATTTGGATAAGCATGCATATAAGATAGACAATATTTAAACTCAAATGAGACCTTTGACCAAGTAATGTGTATGTGCCTATCTGAAGCGCAACAATTCTTGCTTAAATAGAAATAATTCCTGAGTTTAGTGCGGTAACTATGGTTGCCATGTTATAGATATGTTAATTTGAAAAAATCAAGTCCTGAGGTACATTGACATTGATTTGACAAAGCCAACATTTGATTTAAAAATTCAAAATTCAAAAAATAAAAAAATAAAAAAATGTTTTTGTCACACAAAGCCTTCAAGTTATGGGAAGTATGTTGAACCTTGAATAACACATTGGGCAAAGGAAATGATTATTGGAAAGGTCATGAAGAAGCTATCAACTGACATGCTGAAATATAGTTCGAAATAGATGAATCCCTGACTTTGCTTCCTGGGGTCTCCACCACTCATGTTCTCAACATCTGGTAGATAAAAGCCACAAATGCAAAGTGTTCGATCATTCCAATGCAAGACTTGAACAACTGTCAAAATGGAACCAATGAGAACACTTTTGCTGATCATCTCGGTCTGTGAGTCGATGGAACAACTGTAAGTATTATTCATGCATATCATGCATATATGAGCATATCACATCGCACTTTCTTGTCTTGTATTGTCTATTCTTTATCAAAGTGAACAGCAAACACTCTATGAAGTAAGGAATCAGAAGAAGATATCAAATCAGGGGGGCATAGAAAGCCCATTGCTTGAGAAAGCTCCAGTAATCTTGCAAAGAGAAGAAAAACGTGCTTGTGCGAAGAACTAGACGACAACAACATCAATTAGAGTCCGCATAGAAAAATCATGGGTTTAAGCCTACACAGGGGGCTAAGTTTCTCCTTTTCAATTTTTTTGAGTTTATATATAAAACATTTTCAAACTCACTTGCAAATATCTTGCCACGCAGGGAGAAAAGGAGAGGATATGAAGGCTAGCTAAAAGGGGCTGATTTTTTTGCAAAAGTGCAAAGGAAGAACAAAAAAGAATGGAATAAAGAAAGAAAATTATAATTCTCAAAAGAATGAAGATGCAAAAGACAAAAGATCAACCCAGCTAAAAGAGTTGAAGCCAGGGTAAAGACTCGACTTCCAATGGATAAAGATCCATATTTCAAGGGTAAAGATCCAATCTCCAAGGATGAAGATCCATTTGCAAGGGTGAAGATCCATTTGCAAGGGATGAAGATCCATGTTTCAAGGGTAAAGACCCAATCTCAAAGGATGAAGATCCATTTGCAAGGGTGAAGACCCGATGTCAAAAGATGAAGATTCATTTTCAAGGATGAAGACCCGATCTCAAAGGATGAAGATCCATTTTGAGGGTGAAAAACCACAATGAATAGAATAACCAGAGCAGTCAGATTTCTCAAATGATAAAAGGTCAGTCAAACTCAATCTCGGGTCCAAGCACCCAATCTCAGGTCCAAGTACACAAATCAAATCCAATCTTGGGTCCAAGTGCCCAATCTTGGGTCCAAGTATCCAATCTCGGGTCCAAGCACCCATTCTCGGGTCCAAGTACCCAAATCAATTCAAGCTCGGGTCCAAGTACCCAATCTCAGATCCAAGTACCCAAATCAAATTCAATATGGGGTCCAAGTATCCAATCCTGGGTTCAAGTACCCAAATCAAATCCAATTTAGGATCGAGTATCCCAATCAAGTTTAGGATCGAGTATCCAAACCCAATTTAGGATCGAGTATCCCAATCCAGTTTAGGATCGAGTATCCAAAGCCAATTTAGGATCGAGTATCCAAATCCAGTTAGGATCGAGTTTTCGAATCCAGTTAGGATCGAGTATCCCAATCCAATTTAGGATCAAGTATCCAAATCCAGTTAGGATCGAGTATCCCAATCTAGTTTAGGATCGAGTATCCCAATCCAGTTTAGGATGGAGTATCCAAAGCCAATTTAGGATCGAGTATCCAAATCCATTTAGGATCGAGTATCCAAGTCCAGTTTAGGATCGAGTATCCAAATCCAGTTTAGGATCGAGTATCCAAATCTAGTTAGGATCGAGTATCCAAATCCAATTTAGGATCGAGTATCCAAATCCAGTTTAGGATCAAGTATCCAAATCTGATTTAGGATCGAGTATCCAAATCCATTTAGGATCGAGTATCCCAATCAAGTTTAGGATCGAGTATCCAAATCCAGTTTAGGATCAAGTATCCAAATTCACTCTCTTTCACTAAGGTTTTAGATCATTCAAACAGGGGGCAAACTGTAGACCCTTAATTTTTGACTCAATCCGGTCCAATATGTTTTAATTAGTCTAAAATGATTTTTATTGTCTAATTGGTCCAAAATAATTTTTATTAAATAATTTTTTCTTTAGTATCTAATTTTTATTAATAAAAAATAAAAATAAACAAATAAAAGTCAAAAAATAAAAATAAAAATCAGAGTGAAAATCAGAGTAAAAAAATCGGCGACAAAAAAATCATCGCGCGGGCGAAATAGTTTTTCTATTTCTCTCACAGGATTTTCCTGCGAGCGAAATAGATTTTCTATTTTGCCTGCATGAAAATCCTGCTGGCGAAATGGTCACCCGCAGCCTGCCCTGCCGTAGTTTTCTGCGGTAGAATTTTTTCGCCAGCATATTTTTTTCTGCGGTAATTTTTTTCGGCAGCGCAACTTTTCCGACGCAAATTTTTCAAAACCTAATTCAATTAGGTTTCGGTTTCTTTTTTTTTTATTAATATTACTTGTCTTAACTAATTAGGAATAAACTACATCAAACCACTATAAATAAGGACCAAAGGCAATTAAATTGAGGGGGGGCCAAAATCCAACTGAAGCTTGGAAAATTTGAAACCAAATCAAGGGAGGAAAAATTAATCAGTAGCTTTGAGAATTTGAATCCGAAAGTGAAGTGGAAAAGCAATAATTGAATTCAATTGATTTTTAAGGAGCAGAAACACAATTTAAGCAATTAAAAGGCAAAAAAGGCTTGTCTTTGGAGCTTGTTCATCCAAGAAGAATTATTTTTGGAGGAATCATAAAAAAAAAGTATGTATTAAATTCTTTGTTTTTTTTTATACAGTAGCTAAATTTTCCTTTGTTCTTTTAATTCAAAAATCCCAGAATTCAATCCACCTTTTTGTTCAAAGTTAAAAACATTAATCCTTTGCTTTATTTCCCAAAGAATTTAAAGTTATTAATTTTATTTCTTCAAAACCCCAAAATTCCAATTTACTTTCCAAATTATGTAAACTCTTAAAACATATTCTGTTTCTTATAAAAAACCCTAAAATACTTTTTCCAATTATATAAATCTTTTTTATTTATAAAAACTTTAATTTGTTTGGTTTAAACTTATAAAATCTAATGAAATCATCAAATTATTTTTCTAAACCTTAATTCAAATTCATCACCCGAGACCCAAATTCTAAAATACTAAAACCCTAATTCAATTTCTAAAACTAAAATAATATACTCTAACTCCTTTAAAACCTTAAATCTTAATTTTTTCTAAGCTCTAATCCTTTAAAACATTAAAAACCATAAAAACATAAATACTTTAAATTTACACAGTAACTTGAAATCACCAATTAAAACCACAAATCAAAAGTGTTTCAAAGTGTCTAAAACCCTAGTTTCATGATTTCACCATTCAAATATTAATTTAGTTAATCAAAGAGTCTTACCAACCTTTTAAAACATAAAACCCTAATATATTGTAATTCCATAAAAAGTCACAGTAGCTATAATTGGACTTTTATTTGCTTTATTTAATTCTATACTTGATTATGCTTTGATTTATCTCTTATGCTTTAATTTGTTTAATTTCAATACTTGATTTATTTAATTTATCATGGATGGATATTTATTTTCTATTTTGATTAATAGCTTTGATGAATGATTTATTTATGATGAAAGATTATTTACTTTTATCAATTAATTTAGATTTCCAAAAGTTGTAAGAGGTATGTTTCCACTTGGTGGGTACCTCATTAGTTAAACATCATGTAATTTAATTTGCTTTTCTACCTTAAACCAATATAAAGGGCATGCTTCTACCTTTTGGTGGGTGTCCTATTTAGGCATGTGATGTAAGGACATGTTTCCATCCTTGGATGGTTGTCCATTTATTTGCTTTGTTTGGACATTGCTTTGATTTTAATATAATGATGCTTTTTTTTAATTATTGTGTGTAATATGGATAATGTTGTTATATTTAAGAATTTTATAATATTAAGACCTGTAAAGGAGGCAAGCTCCAATGAACCGGGCATTGTGGTGGTGCTGGGCCATTTCTCACCTTCCCCACACCTACCCAACTTTCTGAACCCATTAGGGGGTTGGGGATTCCTTAGGAATCGAGTCATCCACCCCTTTCTTTTTTCCCGGCTTGTCCGGGTGGCGACTCCATTTTCTCCGGACTTAGGTCCGTGTTCTCTAAGGCCCCGAGCCTAAACAGTACCGAAGTCGCAAGAACCATTCTACTGGGAGTGGGGGCGAAAATTTCCGCTCACAGACTCAATTTCCCCTTGCGCCCAAACCTCAAAATTCTCTTCTAAGGAGACACTTTCAAAAATACTTTATCTCCTACACTGAACTCTATATCTCTTCTTTTCAAATTTGAATATGATTTCTGTCGGTCAGAGGCTTCTTTCAAATAGCTTGGGCTATTTCGCCTGCAGGAAATTCCTGTGGGTGAAATAGTTTTTCTATTTCCCCTGCAAGAAAATCCTACGGGCGAAATGGTCACCCGCAGCCAGCCCCTGCGGCAGTTTTCTGCGGTATAATTTTTTCGCCAGTGCATTTTTTCCTGCGGTAATTTTTTTTGGCAGCGCAATTTTTTCGACGCTTTCTTTTAATTCAAAAATCCAAAAATTCAATCTACCTTTTTGTTCAAAGTTAAAAACATTAATCTGTTGCATTATTTCCCAAAAAATTTAAAGTTATTAATTTTATTTCTTCAAAACCCTAAAATTCCAATTTACTTTCCAAATTATGTAAACTCTTAAAACATATTCTGTTTCTTATAAAAAAAAACCCTAAAATACTTTTTCAAAATATAGAAATCTTTTTTATTTATAAAAACTTTAATTTGTTTGGTTTAAACTTATAAAATCTCATGAAATCATCAAATTGTTTTTCTAAACCCTAATTCAAATTCATAACCCGAGACCCAAATTCTAAAATACTAAAACCCTAATTCAATTTCTAAACCTAAAATAATATACTCTAACTCCTTTAAAACCTTAAATCTTAATTTTTTTCTAAGCTCTAATCCTTTAAAACATTAAAAACCATAAAAACATAAATACTTTAAATTTTACACAGTTGCTTGAAATCACCAATTAAAACCATAAATCAAAAGTGTTTCAAAGTGTCTAAAACTCTAGTTTCATGATTTCACCATTCAAATATTAATTTAGTTAATCAAAGAGTCTTACTAACCTTTTAAAACATAAAAACCTAATTGTGAGCGGGAATTTTCTCCCCCACTCTCGGTGGAATGGTTCTTATGACTTTGGCACTGTTTAGGCTCGGGGCCTTAGAGAACACGGACCTAAGTCCAGAGAAAATGGAGTTACCACTCGGACGGGCCGGGAAAAAGAAAGGGGTGGATGACTTGATTCCTAAGGAATCCCCAACCCCTTAATGGGTTCTGAAAGTTGGGTACGTGTGGGGAAGGTGAGAAATGGCCCAGCACCCCCACAACGCCCGATTCATTGGAACCGGCCTCCTTTACAGGTCTTAATATTATAAAATTCTTAAATATAACAACATTATCCATATTACACACAATAATTAAAAGAAAGCATCAATATATTAAAATCAAAGCAATGCCCAAACAAAGCAAATAAATGGACACCCATCCAAGGATGGAAACATGCCCTTACATCACATGCCTAAATAGGACACCCACCAAAAGGTAGAAACATGCCCTTTACATAGGTTCTAAAATAGAAAAGCAAATTAAATTACATGATGTTTAACTAATGAGGTACCCACCAAGTGGAAACATACCTCTTACAACTTTTGGAAATATAAATTAATTGATAAAAGTAAATAATCATTCATCATAAATAAATCATTCATCAAAGCTATTAATCAAAATAGAAAATAAACATCCATCCATGATAAATTAAATAAATCAAGTATAGAAATTAAACAAATTAAGGCATAAGAAATAAATCAAAGCATAATCAAGTATGGAATTGAATAAAGCAAATAAAAGTCCAATTATGGCTACTATGACTTTTTATGAAATTAAAATAAATTAGGGTTTTATGTTTTAAAGGGTTGGTAAGACTCTTTGATTAACAAAATTAAGGTTTGAATGATGATATCATGAACTAGGGTTTTAAACACTTTAAAATACTTTAATTTGTGATTTTTGGTTATTGGGTTCCTAAGCTACTGTGTAAAATTTAGGTTTTTATATTTTTATGTTTTTTAATGTTTTAAAAGGATTAGGGTTCATAAAAATTAGGGTTTAAGGTTTTAAAAGGGTTAGTGTTCATTATTTTGAATTTTGGAAGTTGAATTTGGATTTGATATTTTGTAAGTAGGGTCACGGGTGGTGAATAATTTTTAGGAATTTGGAAATCAATTTGATATTTTATGGAATTTTATGAATTTAAATAAATAAATTAAAGTTTTTATAAGTAGAAAAGATGTTTTTTAATGCTTTTTGAATGAAAAAGTACCAAGTTTAAAGTTTTGAAAGAAACAGAATTTGATTTTGGTTTTGTTGAAGAATATGTTCAATTAGAGTTTTAAGGTTTTTAAGAAGAAAAAATAACAATTTTAAGTCTTTTTGGAAAATAAAGTAACAAAATAAGGTTTTTTGGCTTTAGAAAAACTAAATTAAAGTTCTAAGATTTTTAATTTTGATTTCATAAATTTGCTACTGTGTAAAGAAAACAATTAAAGAAAATTAATTAACACATACTGTAATATCCCAAAATGTGCCCTGGAAGTTTTTGGTATAATTGTTGTTTTAATTGGATTTAATGTATTTGTGTAATTGGAAAGAGAAAGGAAGTGAAGAGAGAGTTTATATGTTGTATATATGGAAATATATACAACATATATACAAGTCAAATGGATGGTCAACTAAAGAAGATATTTATGTATTTTGGTTTAATAATTAATTAGAAGGAAATTCAAAATGAGTGGAAGAGATTAAATGGAATATTTTAATAGTTAATGCTTGGAGGAGAGGGTTTTGAGGAGATGATTTGACTTTTGCTTTCTATCTTTTCTTCTTTCTTTCTTTCCCTTGCCGTGGCCATTTTCCCTTTCTTTCCTTTTCTTTCCTTTTGGCTGGCTAGCAAAGAATCAAGAGAGCAATAGAGAGATTTGATCTTCTAACTCAAGATCTAAGGAAGTTTTCAAGTGATCAAGTTGGAAAATTAAGAGTTTCTTCATCCTTGGTAAGTTTCCTCTTGATTCCTTGATTTTCTTTTAAGATGTGTTTGAGTTTGTTGATTGATTGTTGATGGTATGTGAATATGTTTGATTAAGATGTGTTTAAGAGTGTTTGGTTCAAGTGATTTTGGATTTGGGGTTGGATTGAAGGAAAGAGTAAGTTGTTGGAAGTGAATGTATTGTGGTTGTGTTTTGGGTTTGTGGTGATGATTTTGATTTGTGTTGGATGTATGTTTTTAGTTGTTTTTGGTGTTTTTGCAAGTTTGTTATGGTTCTTGGGTATGTTGAGCTAAGTTTGTTTGAAGTGGATTTTGGTGAAAAGAAGTGATTTGTTGGATTAAGTGTTGTTTTTGCCGGAATCTGGATTTTTGGCCTGACACGCCCATGAGCACGGCCAAGTCTTTAGGCTTGTCGATGGTTTTGTGTTCTTGGATGGGAGACACAAGCAGTGACACGCCCATGTCACTGAGCGTGTCACAGCTTCTGTGTAGTTGTAGTATTGACACGTCCAGTGACACGCCCATGTCACTGAACGTGTCATAGCTACTGTGTTGGTGAGGAATTGACACGGCCATGAACATGCCCATGTTGTTGGACGTGTCCATGTTTCTGTGGGACAGAATGTATTACACTTTCAGTGACACGCCCGTGGTGCTGAGTCTATGTTGTGAGTTTAGGGCACGGTCAGGGACATGCCCGTGTTGTTGAGCGTGTCATGGGTAGAGTTTGCCCTAGTTGGTTTCTAGCTTTATTATCTCATGTATATCTCTAAGTGAGTGTGTATGATCACCTTTGGTTTAGGTATTGAAGAGGTTGAATTGTCCTAACCTAGGTGGTGAAGAATTCTTGAAAGAGAAAGGTTGTAGATTGGTGTAAGTTGTTCCTAAGGTAAGTACAAACTACATTGTTGCATACATTCATATGATTTGATACTTAACATATTTGATTATACATATGCTAAGCAATTGATTACAGGGTTAAAACATTTGATGAAATATGAAAGGTATGTTAATGCAATTGGTTGTGTAAACTTGAATGATCAATTGATTTAATGTGAAATGAGATATAAAATCAATGTGATTGGCTATGATGATGGTGTTAATGCAATTGATATTGTATATTATCTTGATGAGATATGAAGCCATGGTTGTTGGTTATAATGATGCTAATGAGATGATTGAGGCATGGTTGCCTATTTTGATTATGAGATATGAAGCCATGGTTGTTGGCTATAATGATGAGAATGAAATGAGAAAGAAATGTATAAAGATATAAATGAAAAGATTATGTGTCTAATGTGTTATTCAACCTTCAGAGTTCTGGGTTTGGCGGCATGCCTATATAGTACTGGATAGGTTAAAAGACCGGGTCGTAAGCCGATTCCAGTTGAATAATGTGAAATGTGAATTAAAGTAACAGTCTAGCCGGGTTGAGGATTTCCTCGGGTTTATCCGGGTTGAGGTCCAAGAGACTGGGTCTGTTACAGGTAACAGTCTAGTCGGGTTGAGGATCTCCTCGAGTTTAGCGGGTTGAGGTCCAAGAGACTGGTCTGTTACCCTATCCATGGATAGAGATATATATGTATCGCCTACGGGCTTGATGATTATGATTATGGACCAAAGCAGTAACTCTGAACTTTGAATAACATATTAGTGTCTTTTGGGCCCAAGTCTGTCTTTGTTTTCAATGTGATTTATAAATGAATAATGAGATTCTTGAGAATTGTTTATATGTTTGAGATTATGACATTTGCATTTCATTAAAGTATAATGTTATTATAGTTTGTACCACTAAGCCGTTGGCTTAGCGCGATTGTGGTTCATCGCGCAGGTGACAGAGAAGAACCAGAGAGTTCCTCTAGACCGAGTAGAGTCTAGATTTTGAGGCGTTGATAGTGGAGCTTAAAGATCAAAGACATACTGCCAAACATGTATATATTTTATGTTTTGTAAAACTTGAGTTTTGATGTATAAGTATTTGTAAATAATTATTATATTTTCCGCTGCTTTTAAATAAACACTTTATCTTTTGTGTTTATAGTTTCTTTTAAATGTTTTAAATTTGGTCATGTTTTTAAAAAGGGATGAGTCATTTGTTTGGTTAACAGTGGCAACTCTATATTCATTTGTTTGTTTTATATTAGCATGCTGTGTACGTATACGGGGTATAGGGGTGTTACAATTATTTTGGTATCAGAGCCTAGGTTTGAGATTCTCAACCTAGGTCAATTGTAAGAAAAAGGAAATTTTGAGTTTTAAAATATGGTTTGAAGTAAGATACATGTTATGGTATTGGCAGTCTTTGATATTTAATGATGTATATTCTTCTGTGTTTGCAGATATAGGTTGTAATGGCGTCTCAGTCACGACAGTCTGTAGAGGGTAGTGCTGAGAGTGTAGCTCCTGAAGAGAGTAGAGATGGAGCTAGAGTTGATAGAGTTAGTGAGGCTCCTACTCCTGTGCCAGAGAGATCAGATGCTGATGAGGTACCGTCGGGTTGGTTTAGGCACATGGTAGATTTGTTGAGAGGAGCTCCAGTGCAGCAGCCACCACCACCACCACAGCCTCAAGTGCCGGTGAGGCATTATGACAAATTGAGAAAGTATGGAGCTGATGATTTCTTGGGCACTACAGATCCAGCAGTGGTTGGACAAAGTACAGAGAATATTTATTCAGTTGCAAGCCACCCCTGAAGAAAAATTTGATTATGCTAGATCCTTATTGCAGAAGGATGCTTATGACTGGTGGAAGATGGTTCCTCATGCCATGGATGATCCACCTACATTATCTTATGGTGATTTTCTGAGGGAATTCGAGCAGAAATATACTCCGAGGAAGTATAAAGATATTAAGAAGATGGAATTCTTGAATTTGAGGTAAGAGAACCGGACGGTAACGGAGTATGAGGTTGAGTACACCCGGTTGAGTCACTATGCCGATGGGATTATCTCGGACGAGATTGATCGATGCAGAAGATTTGAGGAGCGATTGAGGCCCTCTATTATGTGCATTGTTGCTGGTTCTCGGTACCAGGATTTCTCTCAGCTAGTTGCAGCAACTAGAAGTGTTGAGAGAGCACAAGGTATTGCAGCTGCTGCTGCCGAGGAGGAGACTAGGGTAAGGAGGCCCCAGTTTGAGGCAGGGTCTTCATCTGTGAAGAAGGGTAGAGGAAGTTTTGTTCCGAGGATCAGTAGGAGTCAGAGACAACCGGGTAGGTCAGTGCAGTATTAGAGAAAGAGACCGAGACCTACAGCTTCTGTAGCCAGTGCACCGACTCCATTAATTCAGAGGTCTACTCCACCTACATGTGAGATTTGTGGTAGAAACCATGTGGGTGTTTGCTGGAATATTGGTAGATCCGCTGTGTGTTTCAGGTGTGGATCGCCTGACCATTTCATTAGGGAGTGTCCTGAGATGCAGGAGCATAGACAGACTGAGTCTGTAGCTTCTCGACTGAGTGTTAGCAGAGGTGGTCGAGGGGGCAGAGGTTTCAGTAGAGGTGGTCGACCCGGGTTTAGTCAGAGAGGAGGATCGACATCTGGAGGTAGTAGGCCAGATGCGGCCGGATCTTCTCAGAGAGTTTATGTGATGCAGAGGCAGCCAGATGCTTCAGCAGCTATAGCGGGTACATTCTCTTTATTTGGCATTTCAGTTCTTGCTTTGATTGATCCAGGATCTACTCATTCATACATAAGTGCATTCATATTGCCTGTGTCTAAATTACATTCAGAGTCCTTAGGATTTGATGTCTTGGTGACAAATCCTTTAGGACATAGTGTTGTGGTGAGTAAGGTTCATCGTGATAGTGCAGTGGTAGTGCAAGGTGAGGAGTTTCTTGGTGATTTAATTGAAATGCCTTTTAAGGAGTATGATTTAATCTTAGGTATGGATTGGTTGTCTAAGCATGGAGCTGTGGTAGATTGTCAAAAGAAGTGTGTTACCTTGAGAACCGGTAATGGTAGAATTGTGATGGTGTCTAGTGAGCAAAGACAACTTGAATCCTTGTTTGTTTATGCTGTATCAGCTAGAAGGTTGATTAGAAAAGGGTGTGATGCTTATCTTGCTCATGCTGTGGATACCAGAGTTGTAACACCCCCACATTCAATACATGCACACTACAAACACCACAATGTAGTATACATGCACTAAACATAGGGATGCTACGGATTTTCTTAATATTCAAAAAAAACATTTTATATAATACCATCATCTTTCTCAATATACATTATAGATAATAAGTAATCAATTTGTAATACATTATAAAAAAAAATAGGTAGTTACTTGTAATACAAAACAAAATAGATATATAGATACATTTAGTTAATACGCAGCAGAATTTATAAAATATTTACATATAAGAAACATTTAAATCCATATTTACAAATGTGCATATATTTACATTATAAATATTACTTTTCAAAATATAAAGAAGTAGTACATGATTGGAAAATCTCTTCTGATCTTTAAGTTCCCAAAATCAACTCTTCAAGGTCTATTCTCACTCGGTCTCGATGAACTCTCGGGTTCAACTCTATTACCTGCGCGATCAAACACTATCGCGCTAAGCCAACGGCTTAGTAAGACAAATCATGCTAATGTTATGCATTAGTGCAATGCAATGCCACACAATTTATTAATAAGAACAACATCATAGATGTAAAGCTAGCAACATACTTTTACATTCCATAAATCACAATATATGTACATATCACATGTCAACATCCTTTTATATATCTCATTAGTTAATCATTTTACCATTCATGAATCATATTAAACAAAGACAAGCATGGGCCTAAAACACACTAATATGCCATTCAATTTTCAGAGTTAATGTTTTGGTTTTGTTATCACATTTATCAATATCATATACCCAACTAGGCTTCAAGGATTAGGTTCAACCAAGCTTCAAGGGGAGCAAAGCATGCTAAGCATCAACCCAACTTGGCTTCAAGAACCAACCCAACCTAGCTTCAAGGGTTGTAACATCTCAATTAGGCTTCAAGGATTCAATCCAACCTAACTTCAAGAGATTGTTACACTTATTAGGCATGCCACCAACAACAAACTCTGAAAATGGAATAACACATTAGCCACACAATTCATTTATTATTTAGTTATCATTTCCATTTTCAATTCTCATCAACATTTAGGCAAACATGCCTTATTTCTTTCAATTGCATCTTCATAGCCAATCACAATGGCTTTACATCACATTTCACATCTCAATTCATATTTTGCATATAGCATCATTGATATAGCATTTCAAAATACATTATCCATATCACACATTATCATTTACAAGATCCACATTGCATAGTACAAACCCTAGTTCATGTAGTATCATATGCATTATCAATTGTAAAATCAAACTCAACCATGTATGAAGAACAAAAACCAAACACAGTAACCAACACACCCAAGGGACACGGCCAAGCTTGTGGCCGTGTCTCCCAAAACAAATTGGCAGTGGCAGACACTGGCATGAGACACGGCCGTGTCCTCTCCAAAAACTCACACACACGGCCAAATTTCCATGGACTTGGCCGTGTCTCTCCAAAACATTAAGTCTTGGCCGTGTCTCTTAAAAATCAACCCAACACTCTTTCAATTGCATTTCCATACTTTTTGCACAACAATCATCTCATTCAAATGAACACAATCAATGACATAAACACATATCTTACATAAACATCACAATAATCACTTTAACAACACATTTACATACAAACCATTCCAAAACCCTAAAACCAACATCCTTCTCCATCCTTCAAAATCAACATCCACCACTTCCAACATCAATACCTTTTTAAACTCTTAACTTAACACCAATTTTAACACTTGAAAACACATCACAAACACCTATCATCAACTAATCAACAAACCCTAATTCACTTCAAAAGAATAAAGAAATCAAAGAAAAGGACTTACCAAAGTTGTTGAATTCCACAAATCTCCAACTTGATTCCTTGATTCTCTCTTCAATCTTGATTTTGGAACAACAAAAATCAACTCTTGTTCTTTGGTTTTGGAGAGCCGGCCACTACCATCAAGAAGAAGAGAAAATGATGAAGAAACAAAGTCAATTTCTCCTTAAATCTCCACCAAGTGATTTTAACAAGACAATTACCAAAACACCCCTCATCACTTAACTTAGCTTTTGTCACTTGCATGCCCAAATATGTAATTTCACAAATCTCAAATAAAATATCTTCTTGCATTGACTCTCTATTTGACTTATGTATATGTTAATTATATCATCATATAAACAACATATACACTTCTCTCTAAACCCTCTTTTCTTTCCCAAAACACATATACACAAGCATTCTCTTTCAAATTTCTTTTCTTATCACATAACATATACATTCAATCCAATTGACAACAACAACATAATCAAAACTCCTAAGGCATACTTGAGGATATTACAAGAGTAGTGGGTTCTTAACTTGATAGTATACCCACGGTTGCAGATTTTCCAGATGTGTTTCCTAAGGAGTTGCCAGGGTTACCCCCTGAGAGAGAGGTTGAGTTTGGTGTCGAGTTGTTGCCTGGTACCACTCCCATCTCTATTACTCCTTATCGAATGGCACCTGCTGAGTTGAGAGAGTTGAAGGTGCAATTGCAAGAGTTGTTGGATAAAGGGTTTATTCACCCTAGTGTTTCTCCTTGGGGAGCTCCTGTTTTATTTGTGAAGAAGAAGGATGGTACTATGAGATTGTGTATCGATTATAGGCAATTGAACAAAGTGGCTATTAAGAATAAATATCCTTAGGATAGAATTGATGATCTCTTTGATCAATTGAAAGGAGCAGCAGTGTTTTCCAAAATTGATTTGAGATTGGGGTACCATCAGTTGAGAGTTAGAGCTGAAGATGTTTCTAAGACAGCTTTTCGCACAAGGTATGGGCATTATGAGTTCTTAGTGATGCCTTTTGGGTTGACGAATGCACCTGCAGCTTTCATGGATTTGATGAATAGGGTGTTTAGACCCTACCCAGATCAGTTTGTGGTGGTCTTCATTGATGATATTTTGGTGTATTCGCGTAACGAAGGGGAACATGACAAGCATCTGCGGATTGTATTGCAGATCTTGAGAGAAAAGCAATTGTATGCTAAGCTGTCGAAGTGTGAGTTTTGGATTGATTAAGTGACTTTTCTGGGTCATATAGTTTTAGCAGATGGTATTAGAGTTGATCTGAGTAAAGTTGAAGCTATTTTGAATTGGAGTCCACCAAAGTCAGTGACTGAAGTTAGAAGTTTTCTGGGTTTGGCAGGCTATTATCGACACTTTGTGAAAGGTTTTTCTTTAATAGCTACTCCACTCACCAGATTACTTCGAAAAGGAGTTAGATTTGTGTGGACAGATCAGTGTCAAGCTAGTTTTGAGCAGTTGAAAAAGATGTTGACTCAAGCGCCTGTTCTTACTTTGCCTGTGGAAGATAAACCTTATGTGATTTATAGTGATGCTTCACATAATGGTTTAGGATGTGTTTTGATGCAAGAGGGTAAAACCGCATGAGCTTAATTATTCGACTCATGATTTAGAGTTGGCAGCTATAGTGTTTTCTTTGAAGATTTGGCGACACTATTTGTATGGGGAAAAGTGTTTTATCTATACAGATCATAAGAGTTTAAAATATTTGGGAGTTCAAAGAGAGCTTAATCTTCGACAGAGGCGATGGTTGGAGTTGATTAAAGACTACGACTGTTTGATTGATTATCATCCGGGTAAGGCGAATGTTGTTGCGGATGCCTTGAGTCGGAAGTCTTTGGCAAGTTTAACTGTGTATTCACTCTTGTTGCTTGTTGAATTGAGAGCATTGCATGCTAGTTTTGAATCATGCGATGATGGTGCATTATTAGCTCAGTTACAGTTGAGAACGGTATTATTGGATCAGATTAAAGAGGCTCAATTGGTTGATGAGAAAATTCAGAAGATTGTTTCAGATTGCCAACATGGAGAAAGTAGAGATTTCCATGTGAGAAATGATGGTAGCCTTTAGTTTAAAGATAGGTTGTGTGTTCCTGATGATACTAATTTGAGAAAATTTATTTTGGAGGAAGCACACCAATCAGGCTTTGCTATACATTCGGGAAGTACAAAGATGTACCAAGATTTGAAACAGCATTATTGGTGGTCTGGTATGAAGAGAGACATAACAGAATTTGTATCCAAGTGTCTCACTTGTCAGAGGGTGAAAGCTGAGCATCAAGTTCCAACAGGGTTGCTTCAACCTTTAAAGGTGCCTGAATGGAAATGGGAAAGAGTGACAATGGATTTTGTATCTGGTTTGCCATTGACTCAGAAGAAGCATGATGCTATCTGGGTGATTGTTGATCGGTTAACAAAGACAGCTCATTTTCTTCCAGTAAAAATGGACTATTCTCTTAAGAGACTGGCTAAGCTGTATATTAATAAAATAGTGAAATTGCATGGAGTCCCAATTTCTTTAGTATCTGATTGAGATCCCCGATTTACTTCAAGGTTTTGGAAGAGTTTGCATGATGCATTGGGTTCTCGATTACACTTTAGTACTGCTTTTCATCCTCAGACAGATGGGCATTCAGAGAGAGTGATACAGATTATTGAGGATATGTTGAGAAGCTGTGTCATTGATTTCTCTGGAAGTTGGGACAGATTTTTGCCACTTGTGGAATTTGCTTACAACAACAATCATCAATCAAGTATTGGAATGGCACCATTTGAGGCATTGTATGGTAGAAGATGCCGAACGCCTTTAAGTTGGAATGAGCTTGGAGAAGGCAAACTAATTGGTCCTGATTTGGTTAAAGAGACTGAAGAGAAAGTGAAAATAATTCGAGATCGGTTGAAAGCAGCTTCAGACCGACAGAAATCTTATTCAGATTTGAAGAGGAGAGACATAGAGTTTAATATTGGAGATAAAGTATTTTTGAAAGTGTCTCCTTGGAAAAAGATTTTAAGATTTGGTCGTAAAGGAAAACTGAGTCCTCGTTTTATTGGACCGTATGAGATATTGGAAAGAGTTGGACCAGTTGCTTATCGTCTTGCTTGGCCACCTGAATTGGATAGAATTCACAATGTCTTCCATGTTTCTATGTTGCGGAAATACAGATCAGACCCATCTCATGTTTTACCAGTTGAATATATTGAAGTGAGTTCAAATCTGACTTTTGAGGAAGAACCAATTGCTATTTTGGCACATGAAGTAAAAGAATTGAGAAATAAGAAAGTGCCATTGGTGAAAGTTCTTTGGAAGAATCATGGTAGAGAAGAGGCAACTTGGGAGAGTGAGCAAGCAATGCGAGATCAGTATCCTCAACTCTTTCAGACTTGATATCAGGTAATTTCGGGGACAAAATTTCTTTTTAGAGGGGGAGAATTGTAATATCCCAAAATGTGCCCTAGAAGTTTTGGGTATAATTGTTGTTTCAATTGGATTTAATGTATTTGTGTAATTGGAAAGAGAAAGGAAGTGAAGAGAGAGTTTATATGTTGTATATATGGAAATATATACAACATATATACAAGTCAAATGGATGGTCAACTAAAGAAGATATTTATGTATTTTGGTTTAATAATTAATTAGAAGGAAATTCAAAATGAGTGGAAGAGATAAAATGGAATATTTTAATAGTTAATGCTTGGAGGAGAGGGATTTGAGGAGATGATTTGACTTTTGCTTTCTATTTTTCTTCTTTCTTTCTTTCCCTTGCTGTGGCCATTTTCCCTTTCTTTCCTTTTCTTTCCTTTTGGCTGGCTAGCAAAGAATCAAGAGAGCAATAGAGAGATTTGATCTTCTAACTCAAGATCTAAGGAAGTTTTCAAGTGATCAAGTTGGAAAATTAAGAGTTTCTTCATCCTTGGTAAGTTTCCTCTTGATTCCTTGATTTTCTTTTAAGATGTGTTTGAGTTTGTTGATTGATTGTTGATGGTATGTGAATATGTTTGATTAAGATGTGTTTAAGAGTGTTTGGTTCAAGTGATTTTTGGATTTTGGGGTTGGATTGAAGGAAAGAGTAAGTTGTTGGAAGTGAATGTATTGTGGTTGTGTTTTGGGTTTGTGGTGATGATTTTGATTTGTGTTGGATGTATGTTTTTAGTTGTTTTTGGTGTTTTTGCAAGTTTTTTATGGTTCTTGGGTATGTTGAGCTAAGTTTATTTGAAGTGGATTTTGGTGAAAGGAAGTGATTTGTTGGATAAAGTGTTGTTTTTGCCGAAATCTGGATTTTTGGCTTGACACGCCCATGAGCACGGCCAAGTCTTTGGGCGTGTCGATGATTCTGTGTTCTTGGATGGGAGACACGAGTAGTGACACGCCCATGTCACTGAGCGTGTCACAGCTTCTGTGTAGTTGTAGTATTGACACGTCCAGTGACACGCCCATGTCACTGAACGTGTCATAGCTACTGTGTTGGTGAGAAATTGACACGGCCGTGAACACGCCCATGTTGTTGGACGTGTCAATGTTTCTCTAGGACAGAATGTATTACACGTTCAGTGACACGCCCGTGGTGCTGAGCGTGTCAAAGCTTTTGTGTTGTGAGTTTAGGGCACGGTCAGGGACACGCCCGTGTTGTTGAGCATGTCATGGGTAGAGTTTGCCCTAGTTGGTTTCTAGCTTTATTATCTCATGTATATCTCTAAGTGAGTGTGTATGATCACCTTTGGTTTAGGTATTGAAGAGGTTGAATTGTCCTAACCTAGGTGGTGAAGAATTCTTGAAAGAGAAAGGTTGTAGATTGGTGTAAGTTGTTCCTAAGGTAAGTACAAACTACATTGTTGCATACATTCACAAGATTTGATACTTAACATATTTGATTATACATATGCTAAGCAATTGATTACAGGGTTAAAAAATTTGATGAAATATGAAAGGTATGTTAATGCAATTGGTTGTGTATACTTGAATGATCAATTGATTTAATGTGAAATGAGATATAAAATCAATGTGATTGGCTATGATGATGGTGTTAATGCAATTGATATTGTATATTATCTTGATGTGATATGAAGCCATGGTTGTTGGCTATAATGATGCTAATGAGATGATTGAGGCATGGTTGCCTATTTTGATTATGAGATATGAAGCCATGGTTGTTGGCTATAATGATGAGAATGAAATGAGAAAGAAATGTATAAAGATATAAATGAAAAGATTATGTGTCTAATGTGTTATTCAACCTTCAGAGTTCTGGGTTTGGCGGCATGCCTATATAGTACTGGATAGGTGAAAAGACCGGGTCGTAAGCCGATTCCAGTTGAATAATGTGAAATGTGAATTAAAGTAACAGTCTAGCTGGGTTGAGGATTTCCTCGGGTTTATCCGGATTGAGGTCCAAGAGACTGGGTCTGTTACAGGTAACAGTCTAGCCCGGTTGAGGATCTCCTCGAGTTTAGCGGGTTGAGGTCCAAGAGACTAGGTCTGTTACCCTTTCCATGGATAGAGATATATATGTATCGCCTACAGGCTTGATGATTATGATTATGGACCAAAGTAGTAACTCTGAACTTTGAATAACATATTAGTGTCTTTTGGGCCCAAGTCTGTCTTTGTTTTCAGTGTGATTTATAATTGAATAATGAGATTCTTGAGAATTGTTTATATGTTTGAGATTATGACATTTGCATTTCATTAAAGTATAATGTTATTATAGTTTGTACCACTAAGCCGTTGGCTTAGCGCGATTGTGGTTCATCGCGCAGGTGACAGAGAAGAACCAGAGAGTTCCTCTAGACCGAGTAGAGTCTAGATTTTGAGGCGTTGATAGTGGAGCTTAAAGATCAAAGACATACTGCCAAACATGTATATATTTTATGTTTTGTAAAACTTGAGTTTTGATGTATAAGTATTTGTAAATAATTATTATATTTTCCGCTGCTTTTAAATAAACACTTTATCTTTTGTGTTTATAGTTTCTTTTAAATGTTTTAAATTTGGTCATGTTTTTAAAAAGGGAAGAGTCGTTTGTTTGGTTAACAGTGGCAACTCTATATTCAGTATACGTATATTACGATCGTATTAGCATGCTGTGTACATATACGGGGTATAGGGGTGTTACACATACCTTCTTTTGATGATTTCTCCAAAAACAATTCTTTTTGGATGAACTAGCTCCAAAGACAAGCCTTTTTTGCCTTTGAATCCTCTAAATTGTGCTGCTTCTGTTCCAAAAAAGAGTTGAATTGAATTTCTTCTTTTCCTTCCTTGATTTGGTTTCAAATTTTCCAAACTACTCTTGGATTTTTTGCCTCCCTTAAATTAATTGCCTTTGGTTCTTATTTATAGTGGTATGAGGTTGTTTATTCCTAATTAGTTAAGGTAAGTAATATTAATAAAAAAAAGAAACCAAAACCTAATTGGATTAGGTTTCAAAAAATTTGCGTCGAAAAATTTGCGCTGCCGAAACAAAACTGGTGCGGAAAAACTACGCTGACAAAAAAATCTGTTGCAGCTGGCTACGGCAGCAAGCGCGGAGCGGGCCCATAAGCTATTTCGCAGGCAAAAAATTTCTGCGTGCAAAATAGCACAGTGATTTCGCCCGCAGGAATTTCCCACGGGCGAAATGCCCATGGGCCCGGGCGATAATTTTTTCATCGCCGATTTTTCTGACTCCGATTTTTATTTTATTTTTATTTTTTGACTTTTATTTGTTTATTTCTATTTTTTATTAATAAAAATTAGATACTAAAGCAAAAATTATTTAATAAAAATTATTTTGGACCAATTAGACAACAAAAATCATTTTAGACTAAATAAAACATATTGGATCGGATTGGGTCAAAATTGAGGGTCTACAGTTTGCCCCCTGCTTGAATGATCTGAAACCTTAGTGAAAGAGAGTGAAAAGCAATAAGACTTAATTTTTGATGAAACAGTTGAGGTTTTGGGTTCTGGACCCGGTTCGAGTTTTGGACTCAAGGATAATTCTAGGTTCTAGACCTAAGGAAAATTTGGGTTCTGGACCCGGTTCGAGTTCTGGACTCAAGGATAATTCTAGGTTCTGGACCTAAGAAAAATTTGGGTTCTGGACCCTGTTCGAGTTATGGACTCAAGGATAATTTTAGGTTCTCGACCTAAAGAAAATTTGGGTTCTAGACCTGGTTCGAGTTCTGGACTCAAGGATAATTCTAGGCTCTGGACCTAAGGAAATTTTGGGTTCTGGACCCGGTTCGAGTTCTGGACTCAAGGGAGATTCTAGGTTCTAGACCTAAGAAAAATTTGGGTTCTAGACCCGATTTGAGTTCTGGCCTCAAGGATAATTCTAGGTTTTGGACCTAAAGAAAATTTGGGTTCTGGATCCGGTTCGAGTTCTGGACTCAAGGGAGATTCTAGGTTCTGGACCTAAGAAAAATTTGGGTTCTGGACCCGGTTTGAGTTCTGGACTCAAGGATAATTCTAGGTTTTGGACCTAAGGAAAATTTGGGTTCTGGACCCGGTTTGAGTTCTGGACTCAAGGGAGATTCTAGGTTCTGGACCTAAGGAAAATTTTGGGTTCTGGACCCGAGAGATTTGGATACTCAATCCTAAACTAGACTCGGATACTCAGCCCTAAATTGATTTGATTTGGGTACTTGGACCCAAGATTGGGCACTTTGATCCGAGATTAGGCACTTGGACCCGAGCTTGAATTAATTTGGGTATTTGGACCCGGGATTGATTTGATTTGGGTACTTGGACCCAAGATTGGACACTTGGATCCGGGATTGGGCACTTGGACCCAAGATTAGGTACTTGGACCCGAGCTTGTATTGATTTGGGTACTTGGATCCGGGATTGGGTTGAATTCAATTTGGGTACTTGGACCCGAGATTGGGTACTTGGACCCGAGAATGAATTTGAATAACCTTTTATCAGTTAAGAAGTCTGACTGCTCCGGATGTTCTATGCATTGTGATTCTTCACCCTCAGAATGGATCTTCACCCTCGGAGATCGGGTCTTCACCCTTGAAAATGGATCTTCATCCTTGGAGATCGGGGTCTTCTTTGTTCTTTGAAGATGGGAGTGACATGGCCAGTGGCTTGGTCGTGTCTCCTGGGTGTGTCATCTTATGTGTCTTTTCTTTGGTTTTTCTTTTTTCTTGGCTTAGGATGGGACACGGCCAGTGGCTTGGCCGTGTTGCTTGCCAGTGTCACCTACTATTTCTTTTCTTTCTTTGCTTGGTCCTTCTTGACTTTGTTCTTTAGGTGAGACGCGGCCAGTGGCTTGGCCGTGTTGCCTGCCCGTGTCATATTCTGCCAAAATTTCTTTTGAGGTGACACGGCTAAGCTCGATTGGGCTTGACCATGTCTTGCTTGATTCATGCTCTTCTTTCCTTGTTTTGATCTTCCAAGGGAGTTTTTTGCACTTTAACCACTTTTCCCTTGCAACTACTTTTCCTTCCTTTGATTCTTTAATGATTGTTGCAGGCTGTTAGCTCTTTGATCATGAGGCTGGACCTTTTTTCACTGCCCCTTCATTTGCTCATTCTAACCTGTCGGATACGCCATCTCATCCGCAGGGTATCGGTGTGAACTAGCTGGTACGTTCCTCATTTCATAAAAGTTTATGCTATATGTATGCATGATTATGTATGCTCTTACCTTTTTCTCTCTTGGCTCACAGTGGATGCTTGAAGAACAAAATAAGAAACTTCAAGAAGAGTTGGCTGCAAGTCATCGGAAAGCTTCTCATTTTGAAAGTTTATATCATCAATCCGAACAAAATTTCCGTGACTTCCAATTTCAAGGAATGAGGGATCCTAGTGCTTCTTCATCGAGAGGCTCCCAGACTGCTGACCATGAGATCCTTTCGTCTGCTTCTGATGAGGACTATGATAAATCGAAACTCCAAGGCAATAGGGATTTTAGTGTTTCTGCTTCGGATGATCCCGGGACGAGTAATTTGCCTCCTCCTCCAACAGGCGACGATTTTTTCAAGTCTTTATTTGGTGACGTACAACCACCCTCTTAGTAATAAGTAAATATTGTAACTCTCTCTTTTTTTTTCTCATTACTGCCAAAATTATTTATTTTTTATTATTATTTATTTATTTTTATATATATAGTACATCATAATTAATATCCACTTCTTTTGTTAAACCAAATCCAATATGGTAAAGGAAATTCATTGCCTTTTCCTTTCCTTATGCCATATGGTCTTATCCTTTCCCATCATCTTTTCCATTTCACTTTTGGAAAAGGTTTACTTTCTTCTATATAAATCACCTTGCATGCCATATTTCAATTCATAAACCAAAAATCTCTCTCTTTCAATGTGAAGACTCCCTTTAGCAATTTTGGTTCCCCTTTATTCATCAACCATGACCGAGCACCATTTAAAGAAAATAAAAATTCTATTTAATAATATGGATGCCAACCACTGGAAGCAAATTTCATGGTCAAAGCTTGATGTTTTAAAATGCTTTTAAAATGTCAAATTGGACCACTCCTTCTTACATGTCGTGGCTTCCCTGTGGGATACGGATTCTAGGGTATTTAGAATTAATGGCTTTGAAATGTGTCCCTTGATTGAAGAATTTGAGGCCATCCTTGGACATCCCAATAATCAACAAATGGCGTTACCCACATTGATTTCCAAAACTCAACAGAAAATGCAGATGTTATTTCAAATTCCACAACCCGAAGTTCTTCAGTTGATGAGAGGTGAAAAAATTCTACTTGCTCCTTTGATTGACTTTTGTTTCTCTTATTTGGCTCCTATTAAGGCATGGGGACGCATGCTTTGTCTTTGCTTGCTCGGCCAATTCTTGCTTGTTTCTTCTGACGGCGACATTGACCCATGAGTATTGGATATTATGGACCAAATGGAAGGAGGCTTGTCGCCGGTACCTGTGATTTTAGCCGAGACCTTAGTTGGATTAGACCGATTTAAATCAGGATTGTCAAAGAGACTGACTGGGAGTCTGTTGCTGATTCAGGTAATTACCTAAACTACACTTTTGGGTTTTCAATTTAGGCTTTTTTTTATTGCTCTAACTTTTGCCTAGTCCGCCCAAGCGGTTTTTCGGAACTAGCGAGCTGTCCTAATTTTTGCCTAAGCTGCCCTTGCGGGTTTTTAACTCAGCAAACTTCTTTTTTTTTAACTTAATTCTTTCTTCACAGATTTGGCTTCAGGAGCATCTTTGTTTACTTGATACTCCCTCCATGGATTTTGCCAGATATATGCCACGTCATCATTCTGCTAGGAAACTACACCATCCTGTTTCTTCATATGCTGACTGAGTCGACTGGATCCACTCATGTTCTGAAGTCAATTTTCATTGATTGGTACCTTGGTGGAAGATTTCTCGTATCACCATGCGGACATACTTGATGTACGTTCCCCTCGCTACTCTTCATCAAGGTACATGCTATGATCCTCGCCGACTTGGGCGTCAGTATGGAGCTGAGCTTTTTGATTCTGACTTTGCTCCTGACCTAGACATGCCTTGCTTGACTGAAGCCTACTTAGATCGGTTAAGGCAAAGCTGGCCTGCACGTTACACTTATAGACTGCCATAGATTTTACATTTGTCAATTCAGAAAGTGTTTTGTTAGGATGAAAAATAACTAAAGTAATAAAAGATGCTTCTTTTCCATTTATAATTTGTCATCACCTTTTGCAATTATGATTATTATTTCATCCGTATCTGGTCAAATACTTATAACAGTTCACATAGAACAAATTTAATCATTAATTCTGTTTTATTAAATTAGAGAACAACCAAACATAAAGCCAGTATATACAAGATCACTCCTGTTGCCAATTAGTCCTTTCGGGTTTTCTAATTGACGATTTTCTCTCATTAGCCCTAATTGTTGCCTAGCCCGCCCTTTTGGGTTTTCGGAACTAGTGGACTGCTCTAACTTTTGCCTAGGCTGCCCTTTTTGGGTTTTCAACCTAGCGAGCTCTCTCATTTTTATTTTTCATACATAAAACTTCTTTAACCTATCAATATTTACTGACTCACTAAATTCATTCCCATCCATGTCTGATAACTTCATTGCACCTTTACTCATGACCTGTTTCATGACATATGGCCCTTCCCAGCTAGATCTGAACTTCCCTCTTGGATCAGATACATTAGGCTTACATTGCTTCAACACCAAATCCCCAACTCTGAATTTTCTGACCTTGACCCTTCTATTATAGGCCTGAGCTATTTTCTTTTGATACAGTTGGTGATGATACAATGCCTTTAACCTTCTCTCTTCCAGTAGAGCTAACTATATGTATCTGCTTGTTACCCATTCCATTTTAGGTAGCTCCGCTTCCAAGACTACTCTCAATGACTTGATCTCAATTTCAATTGGCAATACCGCTTCCATCCCATAAACCAAAAAGAACGGTGTCATCCCAGTAGGTGTTCGCACACTCGTCCTATATCCCCATAAAGCAAACGGAAGCATTTCCGACCAGTCCCTGTAAGTCTTGGTCATCTTGGACAGAATTTGCTTAATTGTCTTGTTTATTGCTTCCACGGCACCATTAGCCTTTGGTCTATAAGGAGAGGATCGATGATGATGGATTTGGTACTTGGAGAATAAATCCTTAACTACTCCTTGAAACTGTACTCCGTTGTCTAATATCACACTGTGCGGGACCCCATATCTGAAGATGAGATTCTTTTTGATAAACCTAGCCATTTGACTTGCACCCGGCTTGTTGAAGGATTCGGCTTCGACCCATTTTGAAAAATAATCAACTGCTACTACAATGAAACGGTGACCGTTTGAGGCTGTCGGATGTATTTCTCCTATAATGTCGATACCCCAGGTGGAAAATGGCTAGGGTGAAGACATTGAATGCAGTTCTTCAGGAAGCATATGATTCAAGTTACCATATATCTGACATTGTTGGCACTTCTTTACAAATTCAATACAGTCTTTCTCCATGGTCAACCAATAGTAACCTTGTCGGATAATCTTCTTAACTAGGGCCAAACCATTCATGTGCAGACCGCAACTTCCCGCATGTATTTCAGACATGATGTGCTCCACTTCAGGCTTTCTTAAACATCTCAAATGCACTCCATCAGGCCATCTTTGGTATAACTCTCCATGGAAGGTGATGTATTGCAATGACCACCTCCTTATGGCTCTTCTCTCTTTCTTTGTTGCCCCCGGCGAGTATTCTCTTTCCTCCAAAAATCACCTTATAGTATCATACCATGCATCATGGTCCGTATCAACTTCCATGATTGTCTCATATTCATAGTAAGGAGTTGATGAACTGGTCAAGATCAGAGGCTTAAGGAATAGGCTAGCAGGATTTTCCCATACCGAAGCCAATGTGTCTAGGGCATCAGCCATCTGATTTTCTTCTCTTGATAGGTGTATAAACCTACACTCCTTAAGATTCCTCTTCATCATGGTCAAATAATGGTGGTATGGTTTTAATTTTTCCTCTTTCAACTCCCACTCTCCATTTACTTGGGATACTACTAGCAATGAATCTCCATAAACTTCCACCTTATCCACCTTCATAATCATTAGGGTTTCCAAACTGAAAATACACGCTTCATACTCTACCATGTTATTGGTTGCCCTAAATTTCAACTTCTTGGCTAAAGGGATAAGTTCCCCTTCGGGTGATTCTAGTATAACTCCCAAACCTACTCCTTTCCTGTTCACTGCTCCATCAAAATACATTTTCCACCCTTGTACTTCAATTACTTCTAAATGTTCATCTAGAAATTCTAAGATTACCTCTTCACTTTCTGGTAATGGTTGTTGAGCCAAGAATTCTGCCACCGTTCTACCCTTGATTATTCTCCTGGTTACTTACTCAATCTCAAATTCTTCTAATATTATCAACCATCAAACATATTTCCCAATTAAAGAGGGTGTCTCCCTTAAGTACTTCATTAGATCCAACCTGGAAATTGCTTGCACACTATATGATTGAAAGTAATGCCGTAACTTCTTAGAAGACCAAACCACGACTATTCATGTCTTTTCAATGATACTAAACTTAATTTCATTAGTTAGGAGCTTTCTACTCAAATAGTAAATGGCATGCTCAATCCCTGACTCATCTACTTGGGCTAGCATGGCTCCTATCGACTCTTCTTCTACTGCTAAGTATAGTAATAGAGGTTTTCCGGGTTTAGGTGGTTTCAAAACAGGTGGATTCAACAAATACTATTTTATTCGATCAAAGGTCTTTTGACATTCTTCGTTCCATACGACCGGCTGATTCTTTCTAAGCAATTTGAAGATAGGCTCACAGATTGTTGTGAGCTTTGCTATAAATCTGCTAATGTACTGCAGTTTACAAATGAATCCCCGAACTTCTCTCTCTGTCTTTGGGGCTGGCATATCCTTGATTGCTTTGACTTTGTCAGGATCAATCTCAATACCATTCGGACCAATTACATGTCCCAGTAATTTGCCTGAAGTAACACCGAATACACACTTCTTCGGGTTTAATCTTAGCTTATACTTCAAAGCTCTATCGAAGAATAATTCTAAATTCTAGAAGTGATGCTCCCTCGTGTCCGACTTCACCATCATATCATCAACATATACTTCAACTTCTTTGTGCATCATGTCATGAAATAGTGTGGTGGTCATCCTTTGGTAGGTTGCTCCAGCATTCTTTAAGCCGAAAGGCATCACCCTATAGCAAAATATACCCCATGTAGTAGTGAAGGCAGTTTTGGCTTTATCCTCTTGGGCCATTAACACTTGATTGTATCCGGAAAATCCATCTACAAATGAGTGTAGCACGCTAGAGGCCGCACTATCAATGAGAACATCTATATGAGGTAAAGGTAAATCATCCTTAGGGGAGGCTTTGTTTAAATCTCTATAGTCCACGCAGACCCTTATCCTTCCATCTTTCTTTGGCACGGGTACTATATTGGCTAACCAATCTGGATATTCTATCACTTCAAGGAACTTCACTTGTATTTGCTTAGTGACCTCTTCTTTAACTAACTCAGCCCACTCAGGCCTTAGTCGCCTAAGCTTTTGTTTGACAGGCTTAATGTGAGTGTAAATAGGAATATGATGCTCGGCTATGTCTAGATCTATCCCCGGCATATCTTCGTAAGACCAAGCAAGCACTTCTTCATATTTTTTGAATATTTTTTCAAATCTCTCTCTCTCATCAGGAGTAAGGTCGGATGCTATGCTAATGTTTTTAGGATTTTTAATTGTTCCTAAATTTAAAGATTGTGTGTTAACAGAATTAATATTAAAGATGCTCATGTAACTACTATTTAAAAGTATGCAACCATCAGAAGAAACATCACATAAGTAAGTAAAATAGACTTTATTGCATTCATTTTGGAAAAGAAAACATCATCATCCTCATACCAAGCAGACAAATTAAAATCAAAATCAAAATCATTATTCTCAAAATCATAAAGCAGGATGTCTTCAAACTTTTCTTCAACCAGGGCAGCAATCTCTTCCGGAGTCTTCTCGGCTTTCAGGGCAACTTCATTCTTCTCTTTTGGATTGGATTCTTTGTTGGTTGACAAGGTGAGCTCTTTCTTCACTTGCTCCACTAGCTCAGCAACATCTACAAAAATTTCAAAATCGGGAATTAACTTACCCATGAACATGATTGGCTCGGGCTTTCCTTGGAGTGGTCCCATATCTGGAGCTTTGACAAAGATCTCTTCAAGTGGTGGGAAGCTCATCTTCTCATTCTTCTTTGGTTGAACATCATTGGCTTCATCATATCCCAACCCCTTCTTGGAAGCTTGAGTTCTAAAATCTGGCAACTTTGTTAAACCAGCCCTACCCTTTCCAAGACCAGCTCCGGGAAGGTAGTTTATGTTCTTCATCATATTCAAGACTTTGGAGTCCACTGCTTCATCATCAGAAAATACAGCTACTCGAAAACCATTGAGAGGCCTCTCAACCATTAGAGCGTTAACAATCTCATTATCTTCAGCTTTAATGACCACTGTTTCATTTCCATTGGGGAATTTGATCTTTTGATGAAGGGTGGAAGGAACTCCACTAAGAGGGTGAAACCATGGTCGCCCCAAGAGTAAGGTGAAGGTAACTGGTATATCTAAAACAACAAACTCAACAATAGATTCAATTGGACCAACCTTGACGGCCGCTTTGAAAGTCCCTTCGGCATGCCTCTTAGTGTTGTCATAAGCACGAATTGTCACCTCGGTTGGGTTTAGATCTCTTGTTGACATGGCTAGCTTTGGCAATATCTTAAGTGGACAAACATTTATGGCGGACCCATCATCGACCATTACACATGGAGTCCTCTTCCCCTTGACTTCTATTTTGATAAAGAGAGGGCGGATGTGGTCTCTTCCCTCCTCCGATAAGTCTGCATCAGAAAAAGAAACTGCTCCCATATTAACTTCATTCTTTTCTTGGACCTCTTCGCATTTCATTACTTCCCCAATTTTTATGAAGTTGATCAACTCCTCCGGTGTTGTGGAGGTAGAAATTGGCATGCTAGCTAAGGCTTTGGCCATAGTTTCTCGGTGCCTTTTAGAAGTAGCTAATAAGTCCCAAACGCTAACACTTGCTTGGGTTCTTTTCAATTGCTTGAGCACATCATCATCTTCTTCTATTTCAACTTCCTTCCCCTTATTAGTTTCTATCTCCTTTGGTGGTGGCCTTGCATAAGGCTTACCGGATCTAGTATTCATCACCTCATCTTCTTCGAGCCTGGACCAAGTCCACTCCTCCTTCTTGGATACAATATCATCATCACTGTCACTTGAATCCCAAAACCCATTGACAACACAAATTGCTACTTCTCCACCCATCATAGCTTGTTCAAGTGCCTCTTCTGCTTTGGTTGCTTCTCCACCCACATCTTGAAAGGAAGACATGACAAAGTCCTCATGCAAACCTCCTCCAATCATGAAGGTTGCCGGTGGTGGTACCCTATTGAATTTGGGTAATGGGTTGTCTTTGGTGTTTGGCTTGTTGGGCTCGAGTAGCTTCCCATTATCAATTAGGTTTTGGATCTCATGTCTCAACCTCACACATCTATCCGTGTCATGTCTTTGCATTTGATGAAATTGACAAAATGCTTTGGTGTCAAAATTAGGTGGGAGAGGGTTAGGCAAAGGACGAGGATTTAAGGGTTGTAGTAATCCTTTTCTTTGAAGCTTATTGAGAACCCAAGACATCGACTTTCCCAATTCTGAAAATTATCTCCTTGTCCCTTGGTTAGTAGCATTAACATCGACGGCCTTTTGCATGCTTTGGCTACCAGGTTGATAGCTCCCTTTCTCGTTCCTTTTTGTTGCAAAGCGGCTCTTCTCCCTCTCCCATTCTTCAATTTGCAAACCAGCTTGGATAAGGTCTTTGAAATCATGGATGAGTGTATGAGACATCCTCTCACGAAGACTAATAGCACCCCTCTCACAATCATCCTTATTTGATTGGATTCATCGGGCCTCTTCTTGAGTAAAGCGGCCTTGTTTCTCCATCTCTTCACATAGTCCACAAAAATCTCATTTGGCCTTTGCCTTATGGACTTCACTTCCGTTAAAGTAACTTCTAACTCAACATTATATCTGTAGACCCTTAATTTTTGACCCAATCCTATCCAATATGCTTTCTTTAGTCCAAAATGATTTTTGTTGTCTAATTGGTCCAAAATAATTTTAACTAGATAGTTTTTGCTTTATTATCTAAATTTTATTAATAAAAAATAAAAATAAACAAATAAAAATAAAAATAAAAATCGAAGTCAAAAAAAATCAGCAGCAAAAAATAGTCGCACGGGCCCGAGGGAGTTTTGCCCCGCAGGAAAATCTTGCGGGCAAAACCTTCGCCGGCAGGAATTTCCTGCGGGTGAGCTATTTCGCCCGCAAGAAACTCCTGCGGGCGAAACCTTCGACGCGCCCGCAGGCCCAATCTTTCGCCTGCAGAAATTTCCTGCGGGCGAAATAACTTCTTGCAGGAAATTCCTGCGGGCTGGCACGCCCACTGCGGGCTGGCACGCCTACTGGCTCCAGTCACGAGCCCGCTGCCACAGTTTTCGCCGGCGCAAATTTTTTTTTACCCAAATTTTTGAAACCTAATCCAATTAGGTTTTAATTTCTTTTTTTATTAATATTAATTACCGTATATAATTAGGAATAAAGAACCTAAAAACCAATATAAATAAGGACCAATAGAACCAAATTGAGGGGAGGAAAAAATTTCACAGTGAGCTTGGGATTGGAAACTAAATCAAGGAAGGAAAAACAATAATTCAATTCAACTGATTTTTAAGGGAGTAGCAGTACGAATTAAGGAATTCAAAGGCAACAAAGTCTTGTCTTTGGAGCTAGTTGATCCAAGAAGAATTATTTTTGGAAGAATCAACAAAAGAAGGTAAGTGATTTTCCTTAATTGATTTATGTTACACAGTAGCTAAATTATGGAATTAGGGTTTCTTTAAATCAAAAACTTTAGAACTTTAATTTAATTCGTCCAAAGTTAAAACACTAAAACGTGACCTTCTTTTCTAAAAAGACTTAAAATTGTTATTTTTTCTTCTCAAAAATTTTAAAACTTTAATTTAACATATTTTTCTACAAAACCAAAATCAAATTTTGTTTCTTTCAAAATTTTAAAGTAGGTTCTATTTCATTCAAAAAACCTTAAAAAACATCTTTTCTACTTATAAAAATTTCAATCCATTTGTTTAAATTCACAAAACTTCATAGAATATCAAATTGATTTCTAAAACCCTAAAAATTATCTTTTATCCGAGAACCCTAATTTTAAATCCTAAAATCCAAAATTCAACTTTTAAACCTAAAATAATAAACCATAATCCTTTTAAAATCTTAAACCCTAATTTTTATGAACCCTAATCCCTTTAAAACATAAAAAAACATAAAAACAGGAAAACCCAAAAATTGCACAGTAGCTTAAAATTCAATAATCAAAAATCACAAATTTAAGTATTTTAAGGTATTCAAAACCCTAGTTTCATGATTTCATCAGTCAAACCTTAATTTGGTTAATCAAAGAGTCTTACCAACCTTTTAAAACATAAAACCCTAATCTATTTTAATTCCATAAAAAGTCACAGTAGTTATAATTGAACTTTTATTTGCTTTATTCAATTCCATATTTACTTATACCTTGATTTATCTCTTATGCTTTAATCTATTTAATTTCAATACTTGATTTATTTAATTTATCATGGATGGATGTTTATTTTATTGATATTTAAATACTTTTGATGAATGATTTATTTATGGATGATTATTTACTTTTATCAATTAATTTAGATTTCCAAAAGTTGTAAGAGGTATGTTTCCACTTGGTGGGTACCTCATTAGTTAAACATCATGTAATTTAATTTGCTTTTCTATTTTAGAACCTATGTAAAGGGCATGTTTCTACCTTTTGGTGGGTGTCCTATCTAGGCATGTGATGTAAGGACATGTTTCCATCCTTGGATGGGTGTCCATTTATTTGTTTTATTTTGTTCGGACATTGCTTTGATTTTAATATAATGATGCTTTCTTTTTATTGTGTGTAATATGGATAATGTTATTATACTTAAGAATTTTATAATATTAAGACCTGTAAAGGAGGCCGGTTCCAATGAACTGGGCGTTGTGGGGGTGCTGGGCCATTTCTCACCTTCCCCACACGTACCCAACTTTTCGAACCCATTAAGGGGTTGGGGATTCCTTAGGAATCGAGTCATCCACCCCTTTCTTTTTCTCGGCCCGTCCGGGTGGCGACTCCATTTTCTCCGGACTTAGGTTCGTGTTCTCTAAGGCCCTGAGCCTAAACAGTGCCGAAGTCGCAAGAACCATTCCACCGGGAGTGGGGGCGAAAATCCCTGCTCACAGTGGCGACTCCACTGGGGATAAGAGAAGTTGATTCCGTTGGTCTTTATATTATTCTATTCTTTCTTATAATGATATTATCCATTGCATCATCTTAGATTGCATCGTGTGCATGAGTTAGGACGCCCGTGTTACCCGTGTTATGTTATGTAAGGGATACCATACTTTGACTCAAGGTATGGAGATCGAGCATTGCATAACCACTCATAGCCTCGTACCATTTGGTATATACTTGCTATGGGAACCTAAGCCTTTTAACCCAAAGACTAAAGCTCATGTAATTGGCCTAGTTACTTTCCTTAGGTTTTACCCCAAATGCATGTTGTTTGACTATGGATAATTTATCTTGGTTTAAATCATGGCCTATTTGGTTTGTTCTTTTTCTAATATGTCCTAGGTATATTGTAAGCTCAAAAAAAAATTTTCTTTAAAATCCAAAAGACCAAAGCTATTTTTCAAAACTTTTGAAAATGGTCTTTGGACATAAGACTTTTTCAAATAAAAAATTCTTTGGCCCATGGCCCAAATACAAAGCCCAAAATCCATTTTTCTAAAATCTTTTACAATGGGCTTAGAAACAAAACTATTTTCACCCAACCTTTTCTTATAAAAAGTTTGCAAAAATATTTAGGTCAATTATGAAATACCAAAAATCAATTGTGGGCCTAGTTTACACTAAGAATAAATTAACCATGGGCTTGCTTTGTGGCATGAACCATTAGTTACCTTTTTCAAATGAGAAATCTATTTATAATAAACCTCTTAATTTCGTTTTAATCCAATATAGCTACTTTAAGTTGGTTGAATGGATTAAAAACTAATAAATGGGAATTATTATGAACTGATTTCTATTTTCGAAAATATAACTATTGGTTGAAACGTCCGAGAGAATCATTCGAAAGCAAGGTACCCCATGTTGGTATTTTGTTTACCATATAACTAGGAAAAGAGACTCGCCACTCGTGTGTGGATGTTATAAGGTTGGAAGGAACGTCCTATTTATCCTTATTTGTTGTTTGTGCATACATGCATACATTTGCATCTCATCTCATTGATCCTCTTTGGCTCACAGCCCAGGATTATGATAGTTCTAAAGCTTACAACAATCCGACCTACGCCGGAGACGAAGCATCTAGCAACGACTCAATCACTTGCTCACCAAAGACAATGGAGCCCGAACAAATTCAAAGGATGGTTGATGAGGCCCTCAATACCAAGATGGAAGAAATCAAAGAGGCCCTAGCTGAGACTATGAAGAACCAATTGACTGCAATCTTAAAAAACCATGCCGAGGCATCTGCTAGCACTAAGAAACCAAAGGACAAAGGGAAGACTAAAATTAATGAAGTAGCTTTTGATGATGAAAAGGTGGTCATTGATGATGATGATGATTGAGCTCAATACTACCAAGAGGTTCAAGAAAAGAAGAAAGAACCGAAGGCTGTCGAGAAGGCAACTATTGAAAAGACCGAGACATCTGATGTTGAAAAGATGATTGCAGATTTAGAAAAGAAATTTGAGAAGAAGCTGAAAACTGAAGAGATGTCCGAAGTTGACAAGTTATTTGAACAAGATGAAGAAGTCCCTTATAAATTCAAGATGCCTTCCTTTACTAAGTACAATGGCACCGGAAATCCTCATCTCCACGTGAAACAATATATCATTGCCATGCAATCTGCCCGAGCTACTAAGGCTCAAACCCTAAGGTACTTTATGCTCTCATTGGACCCTGTTGTCCAAAATTGGTTCAACACCTTAGATGATGGAACACAAAAAAGCTGGGATCTACTTTACAAAGCCTTTATCCAACAATATGGATATAATGTTGAATTGGAAGTTACCTTGATGGAAGTGGAATCCATTAGGCAAAGGCCGAATGAGAATTTTGTAGACTATGTCAAGAGATGGAGAAACAAGGCTGCTTTACTCAAGAAGAGGCCCGATGAATCCGATCAAATAAGGATGATTGTGAGAGGGGTGTTACCTAGTCTTCGTGAAAGGATGTCTCATACACTCATCCGTGATTTCAAAGACCTTCTCCAAGCTGGTTTACAAATTGAAGAATGGGAAAGGGAAAAAAGCCGATTTGCAATGAAAAGGAACGAGAAAGGGAGCTATCAACCTGGTAGCCAAAGCATGCAAAAGGCCGTCGGTGTTAATGCTACTAACCAAGGAACAAGGAGACAATTTTCGGAATTGGGAAAATCGATGTCCTGGGTTCTCAACAAGCTTCAAAAAAAGGGATTGCTACAACCCTTAAATCCTCGTCCTTTGCCTAATCCTCTCTCGCCTAATTTTGACACCAAAGCATTTTGTCAATTTCACCAAATGCAAGGACATGACACGGATAGATGTGTGAGATTGAGACATGAGATCCAAAACTTAATTGATAATGGGAAGCTACCCGAGCCCAACAAGCCAAATACCAAAGACAACCCATTGCCAAAGTTCAATAAAGTACCACCACCAGCAACCTTCATGATTGGAGGAGGTTTGCATGAGGATTTTGTCATGTCTTCTTTTCAAGATGTGGGAGGAGAAGCAATCAAAGAAGAAGAGGAATTTAATGAACTTAAACAAGCTATATGATTGGTGGAGAAGTAACAATTTGTGTGGTCAACAGGTTTTGGGATTCAAGTGACAGTGATGATGATATTATACCCAAGAAGGAGGAGTGGACTTGGTCCGAGCCCGAAGAAGATGAGGTGATGAATACTAGATCCGGTAATCCTTATGCAAGGCCACCACCTAAGGAGGTAGAAACTAATAAAGGGAAGGAAGTTGAAGTGGAAGAAGATGATGCTGTACTCAAGCAATTAAAAAGAACCCAAGCAAGTGTTAGCATTTGGGACCTGTTAGCTACTTCTAAAAAGCACTGAGAGACTATGGCCAAAGCCTTGGCTAGCATGCCGATTTCTACCTCCATAACACCGGAGGAGTTGATCAAATTCATAAAAATTGGGGAAGTAATGAAATGTGAAAAGGTTCAAGATAAGAGCAAAGTTAGTATGGGAGCAGTTTCTTTTTCCGATGTGGATTTACCAGAGGAAGGGAGAGACCACATCCGCCCTCTCTTTATCAAAATAGAAGTCAAGGGGAAGAGGACTCCTTGCGTAATGGTCGATGATGGGTCCACCATAAATGTCTGTCCACTTAAGATACTACCAAAGCTAGCCATGTCAACAAGAGATTTAAACCCAACCGAGGTGACAATTCGTGTTTATGACAAGGTTGGTCCAATTGAATCTATTGTGGAGTTTGTTGTTTTAGACATACCAGTTACCTTTGTCTTACTCTTGGGGAGACCATGGTTTCATCCTCTTGGCGGAGTTCCTTCCACCCTTCATCAAAAGATCAAATTACCCAATGAAAATGAGACAGTGGTCATTGAAGCTGAAGATAATGAGATTGTTAACGCCCTAATGGTTGAAAGGCCTCTCAATAGTTTTCAAGTGGTTACAATTTCTGATGATGAAGTAGTGGACTCCAAAGTCTTGAATATGATGAAGAACATGAACTACCTTCCCGGAGCTGGTCTTGGAAAGGGTAAGGTCGGTTTGACAAAGTTTCCAGATTTTAGAACTCAAACATCCAAGATGGGGTTAGGATATGATGAAGACGACAATGTTCAGCCAAAGAAGAGTGAGAAGATGAGCTTCCCACCACTTGAAGTGATCTTTGTCAAAGCTCCAGATATGGGACCACTCTAAGGAAAGCCTGAGCCAATCATGTTCATGGGTAAGTTAATCCCTGGTTTTCAAATTTTTGCAGAAGTTGCTGAGCTAGTAAAGCAAGTGAAGAAAGAGCTCACCCTATCAACCAACAAAGAATCCACTCCAAAAGAGAAGAATGAAGCTACCTTGAAAGCCGAGAAAACTCCGGAAGAGATTGCTGCCCTGGTTGAAGAAAAGTTTGAAGACATCCTGCTTTATGATTCTAAGAACAATGATTTTGATTTTGATTTTAATTTGTCTGCTTTGTATGAGGATGATGATGTTTTCTTTTCCAAAATGAATGCAATAAAGTTTGATTTTGCTTACTTGTGTGATGTTTCTCCTAATGGTTGCATACATTCAAATAGCAGTTACATGAGCATCTTTAATATTAATTCTGTTAACACATAAGCATTAAATTTGGGAACAATTGAAAATCCTAAAAACATTAGCATAGCATCCGACCTTACTCCTGATGAGAGAGAGAGATTTGAAAAAATATTTAAAAAATATGAAGAAGTGTTTGCTTGGTCTTATGAGGATATGCCTGGAATAGATCGAGACATAGCCGAGCATCATATTCCTACTTATACTCACATTAAACCTGTCAAACAAAAGCTTAGGTGACTAAGACCTGAGTGGGCTGAATTGGTTAAAGAAGAGGTCACTAAGAAAATACAAGTGAAGTTCCTTGAAGTGATAGAATACCCAGATTGGCTAGCCAACATAGTACCTATGCCAAAGAAAGATGAGAGGATAAGGGTCTATGTGGACTATAGAGATTTAAACAAGGCTTCCCCTAAGGATGATTTTCCTTTACCTCATATAGATGTACTCATTGATAGTGCAGCCTCTAGCATGCTACATTCATTTGTGAATGGATTTTTCGAATACAATAAAGTGTTAATGGCCCAAGAGGATAAAGCCAAAACTGCCTTCACTACTACATGGGGTATATTTTGTTATAGGGTGATGCCTTTCGGCTTAAAGAATGCTGGAGCAACTTACCAAAGGATGGCCACCACATTATTTCATGACATGATGCATAAAGAAGTTGAAGTATATGTTGATGATATGATGGTTAAGTTGGATACAAGGGAGCAACACTTCTAGAATTTAGAATTATTCTTTGATAGAGCTTTTTAGTATAAGCTAAGATTAAACCCGAAGAAGTGTGTATTCGGTGTTACCTCAGGTAAATTGTTGGGACATGTAATTGACCCGAATGGCATCGAGATAGATCCTGAAAAAGTCAAAGCAATCAGGGATATGCCGGCCCCTAAGACGGAGAGAGAAGTTCAAGGATTCATTGGTAAACTACAGTACATTAGTAGATTTATAGCAAAGCTCACAACAATCTGTGAGCCTGTCTTCAAGTTGCTTAGGAAGAATCAGCCGGTCGTATGGAACGAAGAATGTCAAAAGGGCTTTGATCAAATAAAAGAGTATTTGTTGAATCCACCTGTTTTGAAACCACCTAAACCCGGCAAACCTCTATTACTATACTTAGCAGTAGAAGAAGAGTCGATAGGAGCCATGCTAGCCCAAGCAGATGAGTTGGGGATTGAGCATGCCGTTTACTACTTAAGTAGAAGGCTCCTACCTTATGAAATTAAGTATAGTATTATGGAAAAGACATGTATGGCTGTGGTTTGGTCTTCTAAGAAGTTGCGGCATTACTTTCAATCATATAGTGTGCAAGCAATTTTTAGGTTGGATCCAATGAAAAACTTAAGGGAGACACCCTCTGTAATTGGGAAATATGGTCGATGGTTGATAATATTAGAAGAATTTGAGATCGAGTATGTAACCAGAAAAACAATCAAAGGTAGAGCGGTGGCGGAATTTCTGGCTCAACAACCATTACCAGAAAGTGAAGAGGTAATCTTGGAATTTCCAGATGAACATTTAGAAGCAATTGAAGTACAAGGGTGGAAAATGTATTTTGATGGAGCAGCAAACAGGAAAGGAGCGGGTTTGGGAGTTATACTAGAATAGACCGAAGGGGAACTCATCCCTTTAGCCAAAAAGTTGAAATTTAGGGCAACCAATAATATGGTGGAGTACGAAGCTTGTATTTTCGGTTTGGAAACCCTAATGATTATGAAGGTAGATAAGGTGGAAGTTTATGGTGATTCGTTGCTAGTAGTATCCCAAGTAAATGGAGAGTGGGAGTTGAAAGAAGAAAAATTGAAACCATACCATCATTACCTGACCATGATAAAGAAGAATTTTAAGGAGTGTAGGTTTATACACTTGTCAAGAGAAGAAAATCAGATGGCTGATGCCCTAGCCACATTGGCTTTGGTATGGGAAAATCCTGTTAGCTTATTCCTTAAGCCTCTGGTCTTGACTAGTTCATCAACTCCTAGCTATGAATATGAAACAATCATGGAAATTGATACAGACCATGATGCATGGTATGATACCATAAGGAGATTTTTGGAGGAAAGAGAATACCCACCGGGGGCAACAAAGAAAGAGAGAAGGGCCGTAAGGCGGTGGTCATTGCAATACACCACATTCCATGGGGAGTTATATCGAAGATGGCCCGATGGGGTGCATTTGAGATGTTTAAGAAAGCCCGAAGTGGAGCGCATCATGTCAGAAATACATGCGGGAAGTTGCAGTCCGCACATGAGTGGTTTGGCCCTAGTTAAGAAGATTGTGCGACAAGGTTACTGTTGGTTGACCATGGAGAGAGACTGTATTGAGTTTGTCGAGAAGTGCCAACAATGTCAGATGTACGGTAACTTGAATCATATGCCTTTTGAAGAACTACATTCAATGTCTTCACCCTGGCCCTATGCCACCTATGGTATCGACATAATAGGAGAGATACATCCGACAGCTTCAAACGGACACCGTTTTATTGTGGTAGCAGTTGATTATTTTTTGAAATGGGTCAAAGCCGAATCCTTCAACAAGCTGGGTGTAAGTCAAATGGCTAGGTTTATCGAAAAGAATCTCATCTGCAGATATGGGGTCCCGCACAGTGTGATATCAGACAATGGGGTACAGTTTCAAGGAGCAGTTAAGGATTTATTCTCCAAGTACCAAATCCATCATCACCGATCCTCTCCTTATAGACCAAAGGCTAATGGTGCAGTGGAAGCAACAAACAAGACAATTAAGCAAATTCTTTCCAAGATGACCAAGACTTACAGGGACTGGTCAGAAATGCTTCCCTTTGCTTTATGGGGATATAGGACGAGTGTGCGAACACCTACTGGAATGACACCGTTCTCTTTGGTTTATGGGATGGAAGCAGTATTGCCAATTGAGATTGAGATCAAGTCATTGAGAGTAGTTTTGGAAGTAGAGCTGCCTGAAACAGAATGGGTAGCAAGCAGATACACTCAGTTAGCTCTATTAGAAGAGAGAAGGCTAAAAGCACTGTATCATCACCAACTGTATCAAAAGAAGATAGCTCGAGCCTACAATAGAAGGGTTAAAATTCGAAGATTCAGGGTTGCGGATTTGGTATTGAAGCAATGTAAGCCTAATGTATCTAATCCAAGAGGGAAGTTCAGACCTAGCTGGGAAGGACCATATGTCCTGTAACACCCCTATATCCCGTATACGTACCAAGCATGCTTATACGATCGTATAATACGTATACTGAATATAGAACATGCCACTGTTTAAAATACACAACTCATAACTCGAATGTTTAAAGGAAATTCAAAAGACACTATGTATAAAAACATTTATAAATTCACAGCGGAAGTTATTACAAATTTTTACAAGTTCAAATACATAAACGTCAAAAATATATACAACATAGAATAGATACATGATTGGCAGCTTGACTCTCTGATCTTTAAGCTCTAATCCAACTCTTCAAGTAAAGCTCAACTAGGTCTAGAGGAATCCTCAGTCTCAACCCTATCAACTCTACCACCTGCGTGATGAACCACAATCGCGCTGAGCCAAAACTCAGTAGTACAAACCATCATGATAATATGAAATGTCAATATCAATATCATACATTCAATCAATAATAATCATATATATATATATGAAGGTTACATTTCATAATTTCAATAATCATATTATCATCCATTATACTCATTCAACAAAGACACCTATGGGCCCACAAGACACTAATTTGTTATTCAAAGTTCAGAGTTGCTGTTTCGGTCCAATATCACAATAATCAAGCCCGTAGGCAATATACATATCTCTCTATCCATGGATAGGGTAACAGACCCAGTCTCTTGGACCATCAACTCAACAACTTGAGGAGATCCTCAACCCGGCTAGAATGTTACCTGTAACAGACCCAGTCTCTTGGACCATCAACCCGACTAAATCGAGGAGATCCTCAACCCGGCTAGACTGTTACTTCAATTTACATCTATCATTTCACATTTATAAAGTAACAGACCCAGTCTCTTGGACCATCAACTCAACAACTTGAGGAGATCCTCAACCCGGCTAGACTGTTACTACAATAGGCATGCCTGCCAAAATCAGAACTCTGAAGGTTGAATAACACACTTTACACAAAATCATTTCATTCTCATTTTCGCAATAGGCAACCTTGCCTCAATTGTAATTTATTTTATCATCATAGCCAACAATCATGGCTTCTCATCACATAAATACAATTCATCACATTATCATATCTTTCACATCATTATAAATGTTCACATCATATTCCACATTATACACAACATAACATTATTCATAAGCATCATCAATATCATGAAATGTATGTTAAATTTCAACATCATATGGATGTATGCAATAATGTAGTTTATACTTACCTTAAATGCAACCCACACAATATTAACACCTCTCTTTCCAACAATCTTTCACTTCTTGAATTAGAGTAATTCACCTTCTTCACAACCTAATCCAAAGGAAGATGAAACCCTTATAAGAACATAAGGCTAAGAACCAACTAGGGCAAACTCTAACCATGACACGCTCACCCACACGGGCGTGTCCCTAACCGTGCCCTAACTCCACAACACAGAAGCTTTTACACGCTCAATGACACGAGCGTGTTACTGGGCGTGTAATACCTTCTGCCTCACAACAATAGTGACACGTCCAACATCAAGAACGTGCTCATGGCCGTGTCAATTCCCCAAAAACACAGTGGCTATGACACGCTCAATAACACGGGCGTGTTACTGGTCGTGTCAATCCTACTGCCACACAGAAGCTACAACACGCTCAGTGACATGGGCGTGTCACTGGTCGTGCCACTCAACCCAAAATACAGAGCTATCGACACGCCCAAAATCCTGGACGTGCCCTAGGGCGTGTCAGGCCAACAACCCAGATTCCGGCCAAAACAACAACACAACCAACAAAACTCTTTCTTTCACCAAAAGCCACTTCAACCAAAGTCATCTCAACATACCCAAAAACCATAACAAACTCACAAAAACACCAAAACAACTAAAGCATTCCTCAAATCTCAAATCAAAAAAATCATCAAAACAAACCTAAAACACAACCTCAAAACAATCACTTCCAACAACTTACTCTTTCCTCCAATCCATCCCCAAAAACAAGAAATCAGTTACCCAAACACTCTTAAACCCATCTTAAACAACATAATCACATACCAATCACAACTCAACTCAAAAACTCAAAGAAATCAAAGAGTCAAGTGAAGAACTTACCAAAGATGAAGAAATCTCTTAACTTTCCACTTGAACTCTTGAAAGCTTCCTTAGATCTTGAGTTAGAGGTTCAAATCTCTTCTTTGCTCTCTTGTTTCTTGTGTTAACCGGCCAAACAAAGCAAAGGAAGGAGAAGGAGAAAGTGATCCACGGCAATGAGAAAGAAAGAAGAAGGAAGAAAGAGAAATCCAAAGTCAAACCCCTCTTTTCCTTAAAACCCTCTCAACCAAGCAATTTAAAATATTAAACTAATCTCTTTCAACCTCTTCCACACATTCAAATCCTTATTAATTAATTAATAACAAATTCAAAAACACAACAAATATCTTCTTCCACTAACTCAAAACTTTGACTTTCCATGACTTAGGTATATGTTATATATATCATAATATACATCACATATACACTTCTTTTAAAAACCCCTTTTTCTAACAATAAAACATATACAATAAATCCAATTATAATAATAATAAAACCCAAAACATCTAGGGTATATTTTGGGATATTACAATTCTCCCCCTCTAAAAGAAATTTCGTCCTCGAAATTACCTGATATCAAGTCTGAAACAATTGTGGATACTGATCTATATCTTCTTAACATAGAAACATGGAAAACATTATGGATCCTATCCAACTCCGGTGGCAAAGCAAGCCGATACGCAACTGGTCCAACCCTTTCCAAAATCTCATATGGTCCAACAAAATGAGGACTTAGTTTTCCTTTTCGACCAAATCTCAATATCCTTTTCCAAGGAGACACTTTCAAGAATACTTTATCTCCCACATATACTCAATGTCTCTCCTTTTCAAATCTGAAAAAGATTTCTGTCGGTCTGAAGCTGCTTTTAACCGCTCCCGAATTGTTTTCACTTTCTCTTCAGTCTCTCTAACCAAATCCGGACCAATTAATTTATCTTCACCAGTTTCATTCCAACATAAGGGCGTTCTACAACGTCTACCATACAAAGCCTCAAATGGTGCCATACCAATGCTTGATTGGTGACTGTTGTTGTAAGCAAATTCCACAAGTGGCAACAATCTGTCCCAACTCCCCGAGAAATCGATGACACAGCTTCTCAATATATCCTCAATAATCTGTATCACTCTCTCTGACTGACCATCGGTCTGTGGATGAAATGCAGTACTAAAGTGCAATCGAGAACCCATAGCCCTATGTAAACTCTTCCAAAACCTTGAAGTGAACCGGGGATCTCGATCCGACACTAAAGAAATTGGGACTCCATGCAACTTCACAATCTCACGAATATACAGCTCAACTAACTTCTCAAGAGAATAATCCATACGAACCGGAAGAAAATGAGCTGTCTTTGTTAACCGATCCACAATTACCCAAATAGCATCATGCTTTCTCTGAGTCAAAGGCAACCCTGATACAAAATCCATTGTCACCCTTTCCCATTTCCATTCCGGCACTGTTAAGGGTTGAAGCAACCCTGTTGGAACTTGATGTTCAGCTTTCACCCTCTGACAAGTAAGACATTTGGATACAAAATCCGCTATGTCTCTCTTCATACCAGGCCACCAGTAATGCTGTCTTAAGTCATGGTACATCTTTGTACTTCCCGGATGTATGGCAAACACCTATTGGTGTGCTTCTTCCAAAATGATCCTTTTCAAATTATCATCATCAGAAACACACAATCTATCCTTGAACCAAAGACTACCATCACTCTTCACATGAAAATCTCGGATCACTCCATCTCGGCAATCTGATACAATCTTCTGAATTTTCTCATCCGTCAATTGAACCTCCTTAATCTGATCCAACAATATGGGTCTCAACTGCAGTTGAGTTAATAATGCACCATCATTACATACTTCAAAACTAGCATGCATCGCTCTTAACTCAACAAACAACGAGAGCGAATAAACAGCCAAACCTGCTAAAGATTTCCGACTTAAGGCATCAGCAACTACATTTGCCTTACCAGGATGGTAATCAATCAAGCAGTCGTAATCTTTAATCAGTTCTAACCATCGTCTTTGCCTAAGATTCAGCTCCTTCTGAACACCCAAATATTTCAAACTTTTGTGATCCGTATAGATAAAGCATTTCTCTCCATACAAATAGTGGCGCCAAATCTTCAAAGCAAACACTATAGCCGCTAACTCCAAATCATGAGTCGGATAGTTAAGCTCATGCGGCTTCAACTGCCGAGAGGCATAAGCTATAACTTTACCCTCTTGCATCAAATCACACCCTAAACCACTAAGTGAAGCATCACTAAAAATCACATACGGTTTATCCTCCACGGGTAAAGTAAGAACAGGGGCTTGTGTCAACATTTCTTTCAACTGCTCAAAGCTAGATTGACACTGATCCGTCCACACAAATTTAAATCCTTTCCAAAGCAATCGGGTGAGTGGAGTGGCTATCAAAGAAAAACCTTTTACAAAGCGTCAATAATAGCCTGCCAAACCCAAAAAAACTTCTAACTTCAGTTACAGACTTTGGTGGATTCCAATTCAAAATAGCTTCAACTTTACTTGGATCAACTCTAATACCATCTGCTGAAACTATATGACCCAGAAAAATCACTTGGTCAAGCCAAAACTCACATTTTGATAACTTAGCATATAATTGCTTCTCTCTCAAAATTTGTAACACAATCCGCAAATGTTTGTCATGCTCCTCCTCACTACGAGAATACACCAAGATATCATCAATAAAGACCACCACAAATTGATCCAAATAGGGCCTAAACACCCTATTCATCAAATCCATGAAAGCTGCAGGTGCATTTGTCAACCCAAAAGGCATTACTAAAAACTCATAATGCCCATACCTGGTGCGGAAAGCTGTCTTAGAAACATCTTCAGCTCTCACTTTCAGCTGATGATACCCTGATCTCAAATCAATCTTAGAGAACACTGATGCTCCCTTCAATTGATCAAAGAGATCGTCAATTCTAGGCAAAGGATATTTATTCTTAATAGTCACTTTATTCAATTGCCTATAGTCAATGCATAACCTCATAGTACCATCCTTCTTCTTCACAAATAATACAGGAGCTCCCCAAGGAGAAACACTGGGGTAAATAAATCCTTTATCCAACAATTCCTGCAACTGCACCTTTAACTCTCTAAATTCAGCTGGCGCCATTCTATAAGGAGTAATAGAGATGGGAGTGGTACCAGGCAACAAATCGATACCAAACTCAACCTCTCTCTCAGGAGGCAACCCTGGCAACTCCTCTGGAAACACATCTGAAAAATCTGAAACTGTGGCTATATCATCAATTTGAGAACTCCTTACTCTAGTATCCACAACATGAGCAAGGTAAGCATCACACCCTTTTCTAATCATCCGTCTAGCTGATACAGCTGATACGAACAAGGATGCAAGCTGTCTCTGCTCACTGAACACCATCACACTCCTATCATCACTAGTTCTCAAAGTGACACATTTCTTCTGACAATCAACTACAGCTCCATGCCTAGACAACCAATCCATACCCAAAATCAAATCATACTCTTTAAAAGGCATTTCAATCAAGTCTCCAAGAAACTCCTCACCTTGTACCTCAACCGCACTATCCCGGTGCACCTTGCTAACAATCACACTATGCCCTAACGGATTTGTCACTAACACATCAAATCCTAGGGACTCAGCATGCAAATCAGTCACAGGCAACACAGATGCACTAATATATGAATGAGTTGAGCCTAGATCAATTAAAGCAAGAACTGAAATGCCAAATAAAGAGAAAGTACCAGCAATGACTGCAGAAGCATCTGGTTGTCTTTGCATCACATAAACCCGTTGAGAAGGCCCAGCCTCATCTGGCATAGTATCCCTGGATGAAGATCCTCCTCTCTGATGATAACCAGGCCTACCCCCTCTGGAGAAACCTCTGCCCCCTCGACTACCTCTGACACTAGGTCGAGAAACTGCAGAATCAACCGATCTCTGCTCCTGCATCTCTGGACACTCCCTAATAAAATGATCGGGAGAACCACATCTGAAGCACACAGCTTGTCCTCTATTCTGCCAACAAGCACCTCTATGTGACCCTCCACACTGGGCACAGACAGGTAGAGTGGATCTCTGAACTGCAGGAGTAGGAACACTCGCTGCTGAAGCTGTAGGTCTCGATCGTGATCTCTGTAACTGAACTGACCTACCAGCCGGTCTCTGACTCCTACTAAACCTAGGAGTAAAACTGCCTCTACCTCTCTTCACAGATGAGGATCCTGCCTCAAACTGAGGTCTTCTAACCCGGGTCTCCTCTTCAGTAGCGGCTGCTGCTAAAATTTGTGCTCTCTCCACACCTCTAGCCGCTGCAACCAGCTGAGAGAAATCCTGGTATCTAAAACCAGCCACATGACACATCAGTGAGGGTCTCAGTCCCTCCTCAAACCTTCTGCACCGGTCAATCTCATCAGAGATAATCCCTCCGGCATAGCGACTCAACCGGATAAATTCTAATTCATATTCTGTTACAGTCCGGTGATCTTGCTTCAAACTTAGGAATTCCATTTTCTTCAAATCTTTATACTCCCTCGGAGTATATTTCAATTCAAATTCTCTCAGAAAATCAGCATAGGACAATGTCGGTGGATCATCCATAGCATGGGGCACTGTCTTCCACCAGTCGTATGCGTCCTTCTGCAACAAAGATCTTGCATAATCAAATCTTTCTTCCGGAGTGGCTTGTAACTGAACAAATACTCTCTGAACTTTATCTAGCTACTGCTCAGCTACAGCTAGATCAATGGTACCCAAGAAATCCTCTGCTCCATATTTTCGTAGTTTATCATACTGTCTCACTGGTACCATAGGCTGTGGTGGAGGTGGAGGTGGTTGCACTGGTGCCTGCCTCATAAATTCAAACATATGCCTAAACCAAACTGGTGGAATCTCCTCACCAGCTGGTCTCCCTGACACAGAAACAGGGGCCTCTCCAGATCCATCCACTCTAGCTCCATCTAATCCAACCTCTGGAGCTATGCTCTCAGCACTACCCTCAACGGATTGACGCGAATGAGGATCCATTATAACCTATATCTGCAAACACAGTAGAATACTCCTCATTAAAGATCAGAGACTGCCGACACCAAACATGTATTCTATTCAAAAACTCACTTTTAAAATCAAAATACTCTTTTTCTTATACTTGACCTAGGTTGAGAATCTCAATCCTAGGCTCTGATACAAAAATAATTGTAACACCCCTATATCCCGTATACGTACTAAGCATGCTTATACGATCGTATAATACGTATACTGAATATAGAACATGCCACTGTTTAAAATACACAACTCATAACTCGAATGTTTAAAGGAAATTCAAAAGACACTATGTATAAAAACATTTATAAATTCACAGCGGAAGTTATTACAAATTTTTACAAGTTCAAATACATAAACGTCAAAAATATATACAACATAGAATAGATACATGATTGGCAGCTTGACTCTCTGATCTTTAAGCTCTAATCCAACTCTTCAAGTAAAGCTCAACTAGGTCTAGAGGAATCCTCAGTCTCAACCCTATCAACTCTACCACCTGCGCGATGAACCACAATCGCGCTGAGCCAAAACTCAGTAGTACAAACCATCATGATAATATGAAATGTCAATATCAATATCATACATTCAATCAATAATAATCATATATATATATATATGAAGGTTACATTTCATAATTTCAATAATCATATCATCATCCATTATACTCATTCAATAAAGACACCTATGGGCCCACAAGACACTAATTTGTTATTCAAAGTTCAGAGTTGCTGTTTCGGTCCAATATCACAATAATCAAGCCCGTAGGCAATATACATATCTCTCTATCCATGGATAGGGTAACAGACCCAGTCTCTTGGACCATCAACTCAACAACTTGAGGAGATCCTCAACCCGGCTAGAATGTTACCTGTAACAGACCCAGTCTCTTGGACCATCAACCCGACTAAATCGAGGAGATCCTCAACCCGGCTAGACTGTTACTTCAATTTACATCTATCATTTCACATTTATAAAGTAACAGACCCAGTCTCTTGGACAATCAACTCAACAACTTGAGGAGATCCTCAACCCGGCTAGACTGTTACTACAATAGGCATGCCTGCCAAAATCAGAACTCTGAAGGTTGAATAACACACTTTACACAAAATCATTTCATTCTCATTTCATTCTCATTTTCGCAATAGGCAACCTTGCCTCAATTGTAATTTATTTTATCATCATAGCCAACAATCATGGCTTCTCATCACATAAATACAATTCATCACATTATCATATCTTTCACATCATTATAAATGTTCACATCATATTCCACATTATACACAACATAACATTATTCATAAGCATCATCAATATCATGAAATGTATGTTAAATTTCAACATCATATGGATGTATGCAATAATGTAGTTTATACTTACCTTAAATGCAACCCACACAATATTAACACCTCTCTTTCCAACAATCTTTCACTTCTTGAATTAGAGTAATTCACCTTCTTCACAACCTAATCCAAAGGAAGATGAAACCCTTATAAGAACATAAGGCTAAGAACCAACTAGGGCAAACTCTAACCATGACACGCTCACCCACACGGGCGTGTCCCTGACCGTGCCCTAACTCCACAACACAGAAGCTTTTACACGCTCAATGACACGGGCGTGTTACTGGGCGTGTAATACCTTCTGCCTCACAACAATAGTGACACGTCCAACATCAAGAACGTGCTCATGGCCGTGTCAATTCCCCAAAAACACAGTGGCTATGACACGCTCAATAACACGGGCGTGTTACTGGTCGTGTCAATCCTACTGCCACACAGAAGCTACAACACGCTCAGTGACATGGGCGTGTCACTGGTCGTGCCACTCAACCCAAAATACAGAGCTATCGACACGCCCAAAATCCTGGACGTGCCCTAGGGCGTGTCAGGCCAACAACCCAGATTCCGGCCAAAACAACAACACAACCAACAAAACTCTTTCTTTCACCAAAAACCTGTAATATCCTCATTTATGCCCTAGAAGTTTTGAGTATGTTGTTGTTATTGTGGTTGTTGATATATATATTGGGAAGTGAATGTTTGTGCATATATGTGTTAAATTGTAAGAGAAAAGAAATGGGAAGAGAATGTATATGTATATGTGTTTTGGAGAAGAAATTTAGGGTTTAGAGACAAATGTATATGTTGTTTATATGATGATATAATTAACATATACATTGGTCAAATGAAGAGTCAAGGTGATGGTTAAGTGGAAGAAGATATTTTTGGTTGTTAATGAAATTACTATAAAGGGCTTATATGAGACAAAGAGTTAGTTATATGGTTAAGGGTGTTTTGGTAATTTTCCTTGTAAGATGCATGGTGGAGATTAAAAGAAGAAAAGGTGTTTGACTTGTGCATTTTCTTCTTTCTTTCTTGAAGTGGCCGGATTCTCCATAGACAAAGAGAGAAAGAGAGGTGATCTTGAGGTTTGAAGCATTTTGAAGAAAGAAACAAGGGTTTTGGTTAAAGATTTGTAGATTTCTTCATTTGAGGTAAGATCTTTTCTTTAATTTCTTCAATTCTTTTGAAGTGGTGTGAGAAAGGAATTAGGGTTTGTTGGTTTGATGATGAGAAGTTGAGTTGGTGAAGGTGTTGGAAGTGATTGTGTTGAGTAAGAGTTGTGTTTAGTGAAATTGTTTCTGTTTTACAATTAGTAAAGGCTGTGATTTGTATGATTTTTAATTAATTATAGAAAAATGTTCTTGAAGTGAATTTTTGATATGTTGTGCCTCTATGAGTGTAGAATGACTGAAAAATATGTTGATTCGATTTTGGAATGGTTATGAGTTTAGAAAGATTATTTTCATTAGACCTGTTCCAGCAGGTACCTTAACTGGGACAGCTATATTTCGTGATTTTTAATAAAATGTAGAAAAATCATATCCAATCGAATTTTGGATATGTTGTTTCTTAGTGAGTCTAGTATTTGAGAAAAATAATTTGGAACCACGTTGATTGAATTTGATTTATGGAATTCACAAAGTTCAGAACTGCTGCCAGGATGCAGGGCAATTGGGGCAGTCTGGTTAGGTGAACTATTTGACCAAGATTTTGTGTTCAGTTTGATCTGAAATTTTAAAGGGATGATTTTAAGATACAAAACTAAATTCTGTAAAAATTTTAGAATTTTTAGTCAAGTAGATTATTTTATACAATTTTTCAAAATAAGGATAAAATGGAGTTTAAAACCAGAATGTACTATTTATGGTTAGGGTTTTAATTCTTTGTTCTTTTTGCATTGCTTTGGTTTTCCAAAGGTAGGTTGGTCCTTAAACCTAACCCTAAACACTTTAAACACACTTGAATCAATGAATGTTATAATCAATTGTTCTTTGCCCTAATTGCATTGTTGAGATTGAACAATGTTATGTTGTGCATTGTGAATGGTAATGTGTTTCATGAGTAATGTGGTATGAAATGTTGATATTTATGAATGATGCTATGTGAGATATAATGTGATCATGGATGAGATATATATATATATATACTTGAATAATGAGATGTTATATTGTGAAATGAAATGTGAAGCCATTGTTATTGGCTAAGATGATGTAATTGAAAGAAAGAAGGCATGTTTGCCTAAATGTGATGAGAATTGAGAATGGAAATGAATTGTTTGTTTAATATGTTATTCAGTTTCAGAGTTCTGGATTTGGGTGGCATGCCTAAGAAATGATGACAGGTAACAGTCTTGCCGGGTTGAGGACCTCCTCATAAGTGTTGAGTTGATGGTCCAAGAGACTGGGTCTGTTACACTATGAGATATATGATTTGTAACAGTCTTGCCGGGTTGAGGATCTCCTCATATGTGTTGAGTTGATGATCCAAGAGACTGGGTCTGTTACACTTGCCTACGGGCGTGATTATTGTGACTATGAACCAAAGCAGTAACTCTGAACTCTGAATATCGTATTAAATACTTGTTGGGCCCATAGGTGTCAGGGTTATATGAATGTCCTAAATAATGTTATGAGTTAATGAAATGAGATGTTGGTTATTGAGTATGATTGATTAATGTTGAATGTGGAAAGATGTTGAAATGTGGTATGCTCATATGACTATGATTTGTGAAATGCATAATTATGTGGTTAACTTTATATTTATGATATTGATCTTATCAATAACATATGTGGCATTGCATTACATTAAAGCATACCATTAGCATGTTTTATCTTACTAAGCCGTTGGCTTAGCGCGAATGTGATTCTTCGCGCAGGTGACAAGGAAGAACCAGAGAGTTCCTCTAGGCCGAGTCGAGCCTAGATTTTGAAGATTGAATAGTGGGCTTTAAGATCGAAGACTGACTGCCAAACATGTATAAATTTTATGTGTTGTAAAACTTGAGTTTTGATGTATATGAATTTGTAAATATTGTTACTTTCCGTTGCATAGTGAACAAAGATTTTATCTGCTGTATTTCATAATAAACCTTTACTTTATTTTGTACTAGAAGTGTAAATCCTTTTTGCAGGTTGTAGTTGAGGTTATAAGGGGGATTTATTGGAAGTGTACTGAGAATGATTTTGTTTGCATTGGTTTGTGTAAAAATGTTTTCAAAAATTAGAAAAAAAACCAGTTTTGTCGACACTTGGGATTGAATTTTTAGGCAAAACTATGGCAAAATTTCTATAAAAATCGGAACAAAAATTTGACTAAGTAAAAGTGGTAGCAACATTAGGATAGGGTGGCGCCTCTACTCAGCTTACACACGTAGGTCGGGAAGAGGTGTTACAATTTTTGGTATCAGAGCCTAGGTTTGAGATTCTCAACCTAGATCAATTGTAAGAAAAAGAATATTTTGATTTTTAAAGTGGGTTTTTGAGTAAAATACATGTTTTGGTATGGCAGTCTTTGATCTTTAATGAGGAATATTCTGCTGTGTTTGCAGATATAGGTAGAGATGGCATCTCATTCACGACAATCTGTTGAGGGTAGTGCCGAGAGTATTGCTCCTGCTGAGGGAGCTAGGGTTGATAGTGTTGAGGAGGCACCTGCTTCGGTGTCGGGTAGACCAGCTGGGGAGGAGGTTCCGCCAGCCTGGTTTAGGCCTATGTTGGAAGCTATGAGACAAGCACCTGTGCAACCACAGCCACCGCCACCACCCCCTCAGCCTTCAGTACCAGTAAGGCACTATGATAAGCTAAGGAAATATGGAGCAGAGGATTTCTTTGGTACAGTTGATCCGGCTGTAGCAGAACAGTGGCTTGATAGAGTTCAGAGGGTATTTGTGCAGTTGCAAGCCACTTCAGAGGAGAAGTTTGACTATGCAAGATCTTTGCTACAGAAGGATGCCTACGACTGGTGGAAGACAGTGCCCCATTCTATGGATGATCCACCAACCTTGTCTTATGCGGATTTTCTGAGAGAATTTGAGTTGAAGTATACTCCTAGGGAGTATAAAGATGGGAAGAAAAGAGAGTTTCTAGATTTGAAGCAAGATCATCGGACCGTAACTGAGTATGAAGTTGAGTTTATTCGACTGAGTCAGTATGCTGGGGGTATCATTACTGATGAGATTGATAGATGTCGGCGATTTGAGGAGGGATTGAGGCCCTCGATCATGTGCTTAGTGGCTGGATCCAGATATCAGGATTTCTCACAGCTTGTGGCAGCAGCTCGAAGTGTAGAGCGAGCTCAAGTTATTGCAGCTGCTTCAGAGGAAGAGGTTAGGGTTAGAAGGCCCCAGTTCGAGGCAGGGTCTTCTTCTGCGAAGAGGGGTAGAGGAAGTTTTGTTCCTCGGAGTAGTAGGAGCCAGAGACCAGTGGGTAGGTCAGTGCAGTTCCAGAGGCAGAGATTTAGACCTGCAGCTTCAGTAGCGAGTGCTCCTACTCCTGGAGTTCAGAGATCCACCTTACCTGTGTGTAACCAGTGTGGTGGAAGACATGGGGGCGTTTGTTGGAGGCATAGTAGATCAGGGGTATGCTTCAGGTGTGGATCACCTGACCACTTTGTGAGAGACTGTCCTGAGAGGCAGGATCTGATGCCAGTTGATTCTGCTGCTTCTCGAGCTAGTGTGAGGGGAGGCAGAGGAGGCAGAGGTGCCAGCCGGGGAGGTAGACCAGGATTCAGTTCTAGAAGAGGTACTACATCCAGGGAGGGTAGACCAGAGGAGGTTGGATCTTCCCAGAGGATGTATGTTATGCAGAGACAGCCAGATACATCGGCAGTCATAGCTGGTACTTTTTCTTTATTTAATACTCCAGTACTTGCTTTGATTGATCCGGGTTCCACACATTCATATATTAGTGCATCTGTTTTGCCTGTATCTGATTTGCATGCTGAGTCCCTAGGATTTGATGTGTTGGTAACAAATCCGTTAGGGCATAGTGTGGTTGTGAGTAAGGTGCATAGAGATAGTGCAGTAGTGGTGCAGGGTGAGGAGTTCCTTGGGGATTTGATTGAGATGCCATTTAAGGAATATGACGTGATCTTAGGTATGGATTGGCTATCTCGACATGAAGCTGTGGTGGATTGTAAAAAGAAAATTGTTTCTTTGAGAACGGGTGATGGTAGAGAGGTGATAGTATCTAATGAGCAGGAACAGCTAGCCTCCTTATTTGTTTCAGCTGTTGCAGCCAGGAGGTTGATTAGAAAGGGGTGTGAAGCCTATCTTGCTCATGTGGTGGATACTAGAGTGAAGGGTTCCCCTATTGATAGCATTGCCACAGTTGCTGAGTTCCCGGATGTGTTTCCAGAGGAGTTGCCAGGGTTGCCTCCTGAGAGAGAGGTGGAGTTCGGTATTGAATTGTTGCCTGGTACCACTCCTATCTCTATTACTCCTTATAGAATGGCACCAGCAGAATTGAGGGAGTTGAAAGTGCAATTACAGGAGTTGTTGGACAAAGGATTCATTCGCCCCAGTGTTTCTCCTTGGGGAGCTCCTGTGCTATTTGTGAAGAAGAAAGATGGTACTATGAGGTTGTGTATCGATTATAGGCAATTGAACAAGGTGACTATTAAAAATAAATATCCTTTGCCTAGAATCGATGATCTCTTTGATCAGTTGAAGGGAGCGTCAGTGTTCTCCAAAATTGATTTGAGATCTGGGTACCATCAGCTGAGGGTAAGAAGTGAAGATGTTCCTAAGACTGCTTTTCGGACCAGGTATGGGCATTATGAGTTTTTAGTTATGCCTTTTGGTCTAACGAATGCACCTGCAGCTTTTATGGATTTGATGAATAGGGTGTTTAGGCCCTATTTGGATCAGTTTGTAGTGGTCTTCATTGATGATATACTGGTGTATTCGCGGAATGAAGAGGAGCATGATATGCATCTGCGGATTGTGTTGCAGATTTTGAGAGAGAATCAGTTATTTGCCAAATTGTCGAAGTGTGAGTTCTGGTTGGATCAAGTTGCTTTTCTCGGACATATTGTTTCTGCAGAAGGCATCAGAGTTGATCCGAGCAAAGTTGAAGCCATTTTAAATTGGAGTCCACCCAAGTCTGTGACAGAGATTAGAAGTTTTCTGGGTTTGGCAGGCTATTACCGACGGTTTGTGAAAGGGTTTTCTTTGATAGCTACTCCACTCACCAGATTACTTCGAAAGGGAGTGAGATTTGTGTGGACAGATCAGTGTCAGGCTAGTTTTGAGCAGTTGAGAGAGTTGTTGACTCAAGCGCCTGTTCTTACTTTACCTGTTGAAGGCAAACCATATGTGATCTACAGTGATGCTTCACATAGAGGTTTGGGGTGTGTATTGATGCAGGAAGGGAAAGTTATAGCTTATGCATCTCGACAGTTGAAACCGCATGAGCTTAACTATCCGACCCATGATTTAGAATTGGCTGCCATTGTGTTTGCATTAAAGATTTGGCGCCACTATCTGTTTGGGGAGAAATGTTTCATCTACACTGATCACAAGAGTTTGAAGTATTTGGGTGTCCAGAAAGAACTCAATCTTCGTCAGAGGAGATGGTTAGAATTGATTAAAGACTACGACTGCTTGATTGACTATCATCCAGGTAAAGCAAATGTTGTTGCTGATGCCTTGAGTCGGAAGTCTTTAGCTGGTTTAACTGTTTACTCGCTCTCGTTGCTTGTTGAGTTGAGAGCATTGCATGCCAGTTTTGTACCTTGTGTTGATGGTGCATTATTGGCACAGTTGCAATTAAAGCCGATTTTGTTAGATCAGATCAAAGAAGCTCAGTTGGCCAATAAGAAGATTCAGAAGATTTTTTCAGATTGCAAGAATGGGAAGACTAGAGATTTTGTTGTGAAAGATGATGGGAGTCTCTGGTTTAAGAACCGATTGTGTGTACCCGATGATGCTGATTTGAAAAGAGTCATTTTAGAAGAAGCTCATCAGTCAATGTTTGCTATGCATCCGGGTAATACGAAGATGTATCATGATTTGAGACAGCATTATTGGTGGATTGGTTTGAAGAGAGACATTGCTGAGTTTGTATCGAAATGTCTCACTTGTCAGAAGGTTAAAGCAGAGCATCAAGTTCCAACCGGGTTGCTTCAACCATTGTCAGTGCCAGAATGGAAGTGGGAAAGAGTGACAATGGATTTTGTGTCTGGTTTGCCATTGACACAAAAGAAGCATGATGCTATATGGGTGATTGTGGATAGATTGACTAAGACAGCTCATTTCCTTCCGGTTCGAATGGATTACTCTTTGGAGAGATTGGCTGAGCTGTATATCCATGAGATTGTGAAACTGCATGGTGTTCCAACTTCTTTAGTGTCTGATCGAGATCCCAGGTTTACTTCCAGATTTTGGAAGAGTTTGCATAGTGCTTTAGGTTCTCGACTGCACTTCAGCACTGCTTTTCATCCACAGACGGATGGACAGTCAGAGAGGGTGATACAGATTATTGAGGACATGTTGAGAAGCTGTGTCATCGATTTCTCTGGAAGTTGGGATAGGTTTTTACCTCTTGTGGAGTTTGCTTACAACAACAGTCACCAATCCAGCATTGGTATGGCACCGTTTGAAGCATTGTATGGCAGACGGTGTAGGACACCTCTTTGTTGGAATGAGCTTGGAGATAATAAGTTGGTTGGTCCTGATTTGATTCAAGAAACTGAAGATAAAGTAAAGTTGATTCGAGGCAGGTTAAAAGCAGCTTCAGACCGACAGAAGTCTTATGCAGATCTAAAAAGGAGAGATATAGAGTTTGATGTTGGAGATAAGGTATTTCTGAAAGTGTCTCCTTGGAAGAAAATTTTGAGGTTCGGTCGGAAAGGAAAATTGAGTCCTCGTTTCATTGGGCCGTATGAAGTGTTAGAAAGAGTTGGGCCAGTGGCGTATCGACTTGCTTTGCCACCTGAGTTGGATCGTATTCATAATGTATTCCATGTTTCTATGTTGAGGAGATATAGGTCGGATCCATCTCATGTGTTGCCATTTGAGTCTATTGAAGTGAGCCCAGATTTGACATTTGAAGAGGAACCAGTTGCTATCTTGGCACGAGAAGTGAAAGAGTTAAGGAACAAGAGAGTGCCATTGGTGAAGATTCTTTGGAAGAATCATGCAAAAGAAGAAGCGACTTGGGAAAGTGAGCATACCATGCGAGAGCAGTATCCGCAATTGTTTCAGCTTTGATATCAGGTAATTTCGAGGACGAAATTTTCTTTTTAGAGGGGGAGAATTGTAATATCCTCATTTATGCCCTAGAAGTTTTGAGTATGTTGTTGTTATTGTGGTTGTTGATATATATATTGGGAAGTGAATGTTTGTGCATATATGTGTTAAATTGTAAGAGAAAAGAAATGGGAAGAGAATGTATATGTATATGTGTTTTGGAGAAGAAATTTAGGGTTTAGAGACAAATGTATATGTTGTTTATATGATGATATAATTAACATATACATTGGTCAAATGAAGAGTCAAGGTGATGGTTAAGTGGAAGAAGATATTTTTGGTTGTTAATGAAATTACTATAAAGGGCTTATATGAGACAAAGAGTTAGTTATATGGTTAAGGGTGTTTTGGTAATTTTCCTTGTAAGATGCATGGTGGAGATTAAAAGAAGAAAAGGTGTTTGACTTGTGCATTTTCTTCTTTCTTTCTTGAAGTGGCCGGATTCTCCATAGACAAAGAGAGAAAGAGAGGTGATCTTGAGGTTTGAAGCATTTTGAAGAAAGAAACAAGGGTTTTGGTTAAAGATTTGTAGATTTCTTCATTTGAGGTAAGATCTTTTCTTTAATTTCTTCAATTCTTTTGAAGTGGTGTGAGAAAGGAATTAGGGTTTGTTGGTTTGATGATGAGAAGTTGAGTTGGTGAAGGTGTTGGAAGTGATTGTGTTGAGTAAGAGTTGTGTTTAGTGAAATTGTTTCTGTTTTACAATTAGTAAAGGCTGTGATTTGTATGATTTTTAATTAATTATAGAAAAATGTTCTTGAAGTGAATTTTTGATATGTTGTGCCTCTATGAGTGTAGAATGACTGAAAAATATGTTGATTCGATTTTGGAATGGTTATGAGTTTAGAAAGATTATTTTCATTAGACCTGTTCCAGCAGGTACCTTAACTGGGACAGCTATATTTCGTGATTTTTAATAAAATGTAGAAAAATCATATCCAATCGAATTTTGGATATGTTGTTGCTTAGTGAGTCTAGTATTTGAGAAAAATAATTTGGAACCACGTTGATTGAATTTGATTTATGGAATTCACAAAGTTCAGAACTGCTGCCAGGATGCAGGGCAATTGGGGCAGTCTGGTTAGGTGAACTATTTGACCAAGATTTTGTGTTCAGTTTGATCTGAAATTTTAAAGGGATGATTTTAAGATACAAAACTAAATTCTGTAAAAATTTTAGAATTTTTAGTCAAGTAGATTATTTTATACAATTTTTCAAAATAAGGATAAAATGGAGTTTAAAACCAGAATGTACTATTTATGGTTAGGGTTTTAATTCTTTGTTCTTTTTGCATTGCTTTGGTTTTCCAAAGGTAGGTTGGTCCTTAAACCTAACCCTAAACACTTTAAACACACTTGAATCAATGAATGTTATAATCAATTGTTCTTTGCCCTAATTGCATTGTTGAGATTGAACAATGTTATGTTGTGCATTGTGAATGGTAATGTGTTTCATGAGTAATGTGGTATGAAATGTTGATATTTATGAATGATGCTATGTGAGATATAATGTGATCATGGATGAGATATATATATATATATACTTGAATAATGAGATGTTATATTGTGAAATGAAATGTGAAGCCATTGTTATTGGCTAAGATGATGTAATTGAAAGAAAGAAGGCATGTTTGCCTAAATGTGATGAGAATTGAGAATGGAAATGAATTGTTTGTTTAATATGTTATTCAGTTTCAGAGTTCTGGATTTGGGTGGCATGCCTAAGAAATGATGACAGGTAACAGTCTTGCCGGGTTGAGGACCTCCTCATAAGTGTTGAGTTGATGGTCCAAGAGACTGGGTCTGTTACACTATGAGATATATGATTTGTAACAGTCTTGCCGGGTTGAGGATCTCCTCATATGTGTTGAGTTGATGATCCAAGAGACTGGGTCTGTTACACTTGCCTACGGGCGTGATTATTGTGACTATGAACCAAAGCAGTAACTCTGAACTCTGAATATCGTATTAAATACTTGTTGGGCCCATAGGTGTCAGGGTTATATGAATGTCCTAAATAATGTTATGAGTTAATGAAATGAGATGTTGGTTATTGAGTATGATTGATTAATGTTGAATGTGGAAAGATGTTGAAATGTGGTATGCTCATATGACTATGATTTGTGAAATGCATAATTATGTGGTTAACTTTATATTTATGATATTGATCTTATCAATAACATATGTGGCATTGCATTACATTAAAGCATACCATTAGCATGTTTTATCTTACTAAGCCGTTGGCTTAGCGCGAATGTGATTCTTCGCGCAGGTGACAAGGAAGAACCAGAGAGTTCCTCTAGGCCGAGTCGAGCCTAGATTTTGAAGATTGAATAGTGGGCTTTAAGATCGAAGACTGACTGCCAAACATGTATAAATTTTATGTGTTGTAAAACTTGAGTTTTGATGTATATGAATTTGTAAATATTGTTACTTTCCGTTGCATAGTGAACAAAGATTTTATCTGCTGTATTTCATAATAAACCTTTACTTTATTTTGTACTAGAAGTGTAAATCCTTTTTGCAGGTTGTAGTTGAGGTTATAAGGGGGATTTATTGGAAGTGTACTGAGAATGATTTTGTTTGCATTGGTTTGTGTAAAAATGTTTTCAAAAATTAGAAAAAAAACCAGTTTTGTCGACACTTGGGATTGAATTTTTAGGCAAAACTATGGCAAAATTTCTATAAAAATCGGAACAAAAATTTGACTAAGTAAAAGTGGTAGCAACATTAGGATAGGGTGGCGCCTCTACTCAGCTTACACACGTAGGTCGGGAAGAGGTGTTACAAAACCACTTCAACCAAAGTCATCTCAACATACCCAAAAACCATAACAAACTCAAAAAAACACCAAAACAACTAAAGCATTCCTCAAATCTCAAATCAAAAAAATCATCAACACAAACCTAAAACACAACCTCAAAACAATCACTTCCAACAACTTACTCTTTCCTCCAATCCATCCCCAAAAACAAGAAATCAGTTACCCAAACACTCTTAAACCCATCTTAAACAACATAATCACATACCAATCACAACTCAACTCAAAAACTCAAAGAAATCAAAGAGTCAAGTGAAGAACTTACCAAAGATGAAGAAATCTCTTAACTTTCCACTTGAACTCTTGAAAGCTTCCTTAGATCTTGAGTTAGAGGTTCAAATCTCTTCTTTGCTCTCTTGTTTCTTGTGTTAACCGGCCAAACAAAGCAAAGGAAGGAGAAGGAGAAAGTGATCCACGGCAATGAGAAAGAAAGAAGAAGGAAGAAAGAGAAATCCAAAGTCAAACCCCTCTTTTCCTTAAAACCCTCTCAACCAAGCAATTTAAAATATTAAACTAATCTCTTTCAACCTCTTCCACACATTCAAATCCTTATTAATTAATTAATAACAAATTCAAAAACACAACAAATATCTTCTTCCACTAACTCAAAACTTTGACTTTCCATGACTTAGGTATATGTTATATATATCATAATATACATCACATATACACTTCTTTTAAAAACCCCTTTTTCTAACAATAAAACATATACAATAAATCCAATTATAATAATAATAAAACCCAAAACATCTAGGGTATATTTTGGGATATTACATGTCCTGAAACAAGTCATGAGCAAAGGTGCGGTGAAGTTATCAGACATGGATGGAAACAAATTTAGTGAACCAGTAAACATTGACAGGTTGAAGAGGTTTTATGTATGAAAAATGAAAAAGAAAGAGCTCGCTAGGTTGAAAACCCAAAAAGGGTGGCCTAGGCAAAAGTTAGAGCAGTCCGCTAGTTCCGAAAACCTGAAAGGATGGGCTAGGCAACAATTAGGGCTAATGAGAGGAAATCGTCAATTAGAAAACCCAAAAGGGCTGATTGGCAACAGGAGTAATCTTATGTATGCAGGCTTAATGTTTGGTTGTTCCTTAATTTAATAAAACAGAATTAATGATTAAATTGCTTTTTGTGCACTGTTATGAGTATATGACCAGACATGGATGAAATAAGTAATCATAATTGCAAAAGGTGATGACAAATTATAAATGGAAAAGAAGCATCTTTTACTACTCTAATTATTTTTTCATCCTAACAATACACTTTATGAATTGACAAATGTAAAATTTATGGCATCCGATAAGTGTAACGTGCAGGCCAGCTTTGCCTCAGCCGGTCCAAGTAGGCTTCAGTCAAGCAAGGCATGTCTAGGTCAGGAACAAAGTCAGAATCATGAGGCTCAGCTCCATACTGACTCCCAAGTCGGTGAGGATCATAGCATATACCTTGATGAAGTGCAGCAAGAGGAACGTACATCAAGTATGTCCGCATGGTAATATGAGAAATCTTCCACCAAGGTACCAACCAATGGATATTGACTTCAGAGCATGAGTGGATCCAGTCAACCCAGTCAGCATATGAAGAAGCAGGATGGAGCAGCTTCCTAGCAAAATGATGACGCGGTAGGTATCTGGAAAAATCCATGGAGGGAGTATCAAGCAAACAAAGACGCTCCTGAAGCCAAATCTGTGAAGAAAGAATTAAAAAAAAAAAGAAGAGGTCCGCTAAGTTGAAAACCCGCAAGGGCAGCTTAGGCAAAAATTAGGACAGCTTGCTAGTTCTGAAAACCCGCATGGGCGGACTAGGCAAAAGTTAGAGCGATAAAAAAAACCTAAATTGAAAACTCGGAAGGGCAGCTTAGGTAATTACCTGAAGCAACAACGGGCTCCCATTCAGTCTCTTTGACAATCCTGATTTAAATCGGTCTAATCCAACTAAGGTCTCGGCTAAGATCACAGGTACCGGCGACAAGCCTCCTTCCATTTGATCCATGATATCCAATACTCTTGGGTCAATATCGCCGTCAGAAGAAACAAGTAAGAATTGGCCGAGTAGGCAAAGACAAAGCATGAGTCCCCAGGCCTTAGTAGGAGCCAAATGAGAAAGACAAAAGTCAATCAAAGGAGCAAGTAGAATTTTTTCACCTCTCATCAACCGATGAATCTCGGGTTTCGGAATTTGAAATAACATCTGCATCTTCTGTTGAGTTTTGGAAATCAATGTGGGTAACGCCATTCGTTGATTATTGGGATGTCCAAGGATGGCCTCAAATTCTTCAATCAAGGGACACATTTCAAAGCCATTAATGCTAAATACCCTAGAATCCGTATCCCACAGGGAAGCCACGACATGTAAGAAAGAGTGGTCCAATTTGACATTTTGAAAGCATTTTAAAACATCAAGCTTTGACCATGAAATTTGCTTCCAATGGTTGGCATCCATATTCTTAAATAGAATATTTATTTTTTTTAAATGTTGCTCGGTCATGGTTGATGAATAAAGGGGAACCAAAATTGCTAAAGAGAGAGTATTCACTTTGAAAGAGAGATTTTTGGCTTATGAATTGAAATATGGCATGCAAGGTGATTTATATAGAAGAAAATAAACCTTTTCCAAAAGTGAAATGGAAAAGATGATGGAAAAGGATAAGACCATATAGCACAAGGAAAGGAAGTGGTCACAATTTCTTTTTCCATTTTGGATTTGGTTTAACAAAAGAAGTGGATATTAATTATGATGTATTATATATATAAAATATATATATATATATATTTTTGGCGGTAACTAAAAAAAAAGAGAGGGAGAAGAGAAAAAGAGAGCATATTTTCCATTATTGTATAATTGATATAATGTTTACATGTCACTAAGAGGGTGGTGGTAGGTCACCAAATAAAGACTTGAAAAAGTCATCGCCTGTTGGAGGAGGGGGCAAATTACTCATCCCGAGATCATTCGAAGCAGAAGCACTAAAATCCTTATTGCCTTGGAGTTCTGATTTGTCATGGTCCTCATCAGAAGCAGACGAAAGGATCTCATGGTCATCAGCCTGGGGGCCTCTCGATGAAGAAGCACCGGGATCCCTTATTCCTTGAAATCGGAAGTCTCGAAAATTTTGTTCAAATTGATGATATAAACTTTCAAAATGAGAAGCCTGCTGACAACTTGCAGCCAACTCTTCTTGAAGTTTCTTATTTTGTTCCTCGAGCATCCGCTGTGAGCCAAGAAGGGAAAAGGTAAGAGCATACATAATCATGCATACATATAGCATAAACTATTGCGAAATAAGAAATGTACCAGGTAATTCATATCAATGCCTTGTGAATAAGATGGTATATTTGGCAGGATAGAATGAGTAAACGAAGGGGCAGTAAAGGAAGGTCCAGCCTCATGATCAAATGAGCCAACAACCTGCAATGATCATTAAAGAATCAAAGAAAGAAAGAGCAGTTGTAATGAAAAAGTGGTAAGAGTTTTACCTGAGAAGTATGGGTCCCGAGATATGGAATAGACTCTCCTACATGTTCCTCCTCATCTCTACCCTCATTTCCATCTGAAATCTCCCACACACCGACAGGAGACACATCAAAGTGCAAGAGTCTTATTTGAATAAAGCGGGCATAAAATGGACCCGGTAAATGGAGAAATGACTCGGCATTATGACCATACCGGACCGACCACCAAGCTTCCTCCGGCATCGACATAATATTTAAAGTGTATTCTGGGATTTACATTGGAAACCTCCGCTGCTCTGGGCCGAGAAACCATTCATAAACCCTTTCCCCAAGAAACCAGCCACTAGACACGGGGCCAGCAATAATTCGCCGAGAATGTTGGAAAAATAGTGCAGCCCTCATCAAAGGAGACCAGTTTGCTCGCTCTTCTGGATTCCACCAAGCCAAATTCACTTGTAGGATAACATAAGGTAAGTAAAACTTTTGCAAAACGTTTAAAGCATACTAATGTTATTTTACCTGATCCCAGGTTAAGCGACTCAACACAAAGCGATGAGTATGCACATGATGGGAGCCGGGGACGTTCACACAATCAGACAACCAGAAATTTAATCTCGGATACCCGATTCTCTCTCGGGGAATGTCGGGTACTCTCACGAGGTTGTGCTCATATGCCCATATCTACAATAACAACAAAGATCACAAGAGGAAAAGGGAAAAGACATTGGTGGAAGAAAGAATACCTCGACAACCGCCATCAAGCCGACAAAAGAATTCTTATTTCGACAAAGCTTATCAAGGCCATGATAAAGACATGCGAGACCAGCTTCACCCCAGCCAAAAGATGGTACCATTCTGAGATAAGAAAGGGCACTCAACACTGATAAGTGAATGGATGATTCAGTGCTGCCAAAGATGGTCGAACCGAGCAGATATAACAAAAATCCTCGGGCATACTGCTCGGCCCTGTTTCTGCCAATTCGACCTTCATAGTTCATCCAATAAAAATGAATCGGCTCGATTTTTATCTTATGAGGTCCTTTATATGATGGTTCCACACCAATTAATTCCTGAATTTCTTCAAATGTTAAAATTTCATTAATTAGAGGAACCGGAGCACCATCATATCGAAGACCGGTTATGGCAGTAAAATCGACCGGACCAATTGTCATCTCCCTAATGGGCAAATGAAAAGTATGAGTTGTATCCAGCCATCACTCTGCCAACGCCTGGACCACGCTTCGGTCTATTTGATATTCTTCGGACGGCAATTGTAAGACAAACTGCTCAAAGCCGCAATCTCGGATAATCCGCCTTACCCGAGAAGGCACTACATCATACCATTGTCAAGCTTTGTAAATACACTCTCCGGCCCGAACGACACAATGATCATGCTAACACAAACTCAGATGAAAACAAACTCAAAACTGTGCATGAATAGTGAATTCTACTATTTATAAATAGTATTACTATTGATAAATAGTAAATATCACTATTTATGAATAGTATACTATTGATAAATAGTGAATTTTACTATTTATGTATAGTATTACTATTGATGAATAGTAAATATCACTATTCATAAATAGTATTACTATTGGTAAAATCATTTTTTCCAATAGTAAATACTATTTAATACTATTTGCAAATAGTAAATTTACTATTTATGAATAGTGAATAGTGCATGAACAGTAACTACACAGTAAATAAACAGAAAATTCAATTATTCACTTCAATCATTCAAATAATTGCGGGTATACAAATATTTTTACACCCAGGGGCAATAGGAAGACATATGCCTAAAAATTAGCTAAACTTTTTAGCTCGGGTCCAGAACCCAAATTTTCCTTAGGTCCCAAAACCTAGAATTATCCTTGTGTCCAGAACTCGAACCGGGTCCAGAACCCAAATTTTCCTTAGGTCCAGAACCTAGAATTTTTCTCAGGTCCAGAACTCAAATATTTGTTAGGTCCAGAACCTAGAATTATCCTCGAGTCCAGAACTTGAATCCGGGTTCAGAACCCAAATTTTTCTTAGGTCCCGAACCTAGAAATATCCTTGAGTCCAGAACTCGAATCCGAGTTCAGAACCCAAATTTGCCTTAGGTCCAAAACCTAGAATTTTTCTGTGAGTCCATAACTCAAATTGGGTCCAAGTACCCAAAACAAGTCGCCATCTCAAAAAATTAAGTCTTTTTATTTTTCACTCTCTTTCACTAAGGTTTCAGATCATTCAAGAAGGGGCAAACTGTAGACCCTTAATTTTTGACCCAATCCGATCCAATATGCTTTATTTAGTCCAAAATGATTTTGTTGTCTAATTGGTCCAAAATAATTTTAACTAGATAGTTTTTGCTTTATTATCTAATTTGTATTAATAAAAAATAAAAATAAATAAATAAAAATAAAAATAAAAATCGGAGTCGAAAAAAAATCGGCAGCGAAAAACCTGCAGAATTTCTTGCAGGCGACGCGCCCGCAGGCCCAATTGTTCCCCCGCAGGAATTTCCTTATTTAATTTTATACTTGATTATGCTTTGATTTATCTCTTATGCTTTAATTTATTTAATTTCAATACTTGATTTATTTAATTTATCATGGATGGATATTTATTTTCTATTTTGATTAATAGCTTTGATGAATGATTTATTTATGATGAATGATTATTTACTTTTATCAATTAATTTAGATTTCCAAAAGTTGTAAGAGATATGTTTCCACTTGGTGGGTACCTCATTAGTTAAACACCATGTAATTTAATTTGCTTTTCTACCTTAGAACCAATGTAAACGGCATGTTTCTACCTTTTGGTGGGTGTCCTATTTAGGCATGTGATGTAAGGACATGTTTTCATCCTTGGATGGGTGTCCATTTATTTGCTTTGTTTGGACATTGCTTTGATTTTAATATAATGATGCTTTCTTTTAATTATTGTGTGTAATTATATTTAAGAATTTTATAATATTAAGACCTGTAAAGGAGGTCGGTTCCAATGAACCGGGCGTTGTGGGGGTGCTGGGCCATTTCTCACCTTCCCCACACGTACCCAACTTTCCGAACCCATTAGGGGGTTGGGGATTCCTTAGGAATCGAGTCATCCACCCCTTTCATTTTTCCCAACCCGTCCGGGTGGCGACTCCATTTTCTCCGGATTTAGGTCCGTGTTCTCTAAGGCCCCGAGCCTAAACAGTGCCGAAGTCGCAAGAACCATTCCATCGGGAGTGGGGGCGAAAATCCCCGCTCACAGACTCAATTTCCTCTTGCGGCCAAACCTCAAAATTCTCTTCTAAGGAGACACTTTCAAAAATACTTTATCTCCTACACTGAACTCTATGCCTCTTCTTTTCAAATCTGAATATGATTTCTGTCGGTCTAAGGCTGCTTTCAAATAGCTTGGGCTATTTCGCCAGCAGGAAATTCCTGCGGGCGAAATAGTTTTTCTATTTTCCTCGTAGGATTTTGTTGCGAGCGAAATAGGTTTTCTATTTCACTCATAGGAAAATCCTGCGGGCGAAATGGTCACCCGCAGCCCGCCCCTGAGGCAGTTTGCTGCTGCAGAATTTTTTTGCCAGCAAATTTTTTCGTGCTGCAATTTTTTTCGGCAGCGCAATTTTTCCGCCGCAAATTTTTCGAAACCTAATTAAATTAGGTTTCGGTTTCTTTTTTTTTTATTAATATTACTTGCCTTAACTAATTAGGAATAAACTACATCAAACCACTAAAAATAAGGACCAAAGGCAATTAAATTGAGGGGGGGGGGGGGGGCTGAAATCCATCTGAAGCTTGGAAAATTTGAAACCAAATCAAGGGAGGTAAAATTTCACAGTAGCTTTGAGAATTTGAATCCGAAAGTGAAGTGGAAAAGCAATAATTGAATTCAATTGATTTTTAAGGAGCAGAAACACGATTTACGCAATTAAAAGGAAAAAAAGGCTTGTCTTTGGAGCTTGTTCATCCAAGAAGAATTATTTTTGGAGGAATCATAAAAAAAAGGTATGTATTAAATTCTTTGTTTTTTTTATACAGTAGCTAAATTTTCCTTTGTTCTTTTAATTCAAAAATCCCAAAATTCAATCCACCTTTTTGTTCAAAGTTAAAAACATTAATCCATTGCTTTATTTCCCAAAGAATTGAAAGTTATTAATTTTATTTCTTCAAAACCCCAAAATTCCAATTTACTCTCCAAATTATGTAAACTCTTAAAACATATTCTGTTTCTTATAAAAAAAAACCCTAAAATACTTTTTCCAATTATATAAATCTTTTTTATTTATAAAAACTTTAATTTGTTTGGTTTAAACTTATAAAATCTCATGAAATCATCAAATTGTTTTTCTAAACCCTAATTCAAATTCATCACCCGAGACCCAAATTCTAAAATACTAAGCCCTAATTCAATTTCTAAACCTAAAATAATATACTCTAACTCCTTTAAAACCTTAAATTTTAATTTTTTTCTAAGCTCTAATCCTTTAAAACTGTAAAAACCATAAAAACATAAATACTTTAAATATTACACAGTAGCTTGAAATCACCAATTAAAACCACAAATCAAAAGTGTTTCAAATGTCTAAAACCCTAGTTTCATGATTTCACCATTCAAATATTAATTTAGTTAATCAAAGAGTCTTACCAACCTTTTAAAACATAAAACCCTAATCTATTATAATTCCATAAAAAGTCACAGTAGCTATAATTGGACTTTTATTTGCTTTATTTAATTCTATACTTGATTATGCTTTGATTTATCTCTTATGCTTTAATTTGTTTAATTTCAATACTTGATTTATTTAATTTATCATGGATGGATATTTATTTTCTATTTTGATTAATAGCTTTGATGAATGATTTATTTATGATGAATGATTATTTACTTTTATCAATTAATTTAGATTTCCAAAAGTTTTAAGAGGTATGTTTCCACTTGGTGGGTACCTCATTAGTTAAACACCATGTAATTTAATTTGCTTTTCTACCTTAGAACCAATGTAAAGGGCATGTTTCTACCTTTTGGTGGGTGTCCTATTTAGGCATGTGATGTAAGGACATGTTTCCATCCTTGGATGGGTGTCCATTTATTTGCTTTGTTTGGACATTGCTTTGATTTTAATATAATGATGCTTTCTTTTAATTATTGTGTGTAATTATATTTAAGAATTTTATAATATTAAGACCTGTAATGGAGGCCGGTTCCAATGAACCGGGCGTTGTGGGGGGTGTTGGGCCATTTCTCACCTTCCCCATACGTACCCAACTTTCCGAACCCATTAGGGGATAAGGGATTTCTTAGGAATCGAGTCATCCTCCCCTTTCTTTTTTCCCGGCCCGTCCGGGTGGCGACTCCATTTTCTCCGGACTTAGGTCTGTGTTCTCTAAGGTCCCAAGCCTAAACAGTGTCGAAGTCGCAAGAACCATTCCACAGGGAGTGGGGGCAAAAATCCCCGCTCACAGACTCAATTTCCCCTTGCGGCAAAACCTCAAAATTCTCTTCTAAGGAGACACTTTCAAAAATACTTTATCTCCTACACTGAACTCTATGTCTCTTCTTTTCAAATCTGAATATGATTTTTGTTGGTCTGAGGCTGCTTTCAAATGATCTTGAATTATCTTCACTTTCTCTTCTGTTTCCTTAATCAAATTAGGACCAATCAATTTACCTTCACCAACTTCATCCCAACATAGAGGTGTCCTACATCTCCTACCATACAATGCCTCATAAGGTGCCCTTTTAATACTGGATTGATGACTGTTGTTATAAGCAAACTCAATCAGTGGCAAAAATCATTCCCAGCTTCCAAAGAAATCAATGATACAACTTCTCAACATATCCTCTAAAATCTGCATCACTCTCTCTGACTGCCCATCTGTCTGAGGATGGAAAGCAGTGCTAAAATGCAACCGAGAACCCAAAGCATCATAAAAACTCTTCCAAAATTTCAAAGTAAACCAGGAATCTCGATCAGACACCAAAGAAATTAGAACTCCATGCAACCTCACTATCTCACTGATATACAGCTCAACCAACTTCTCAAGAGAATAATCCATCCGAACTGGAAGAAAATGAGCTGTCTTCATCATCTGGTCAATAATCACCCAGATTGCATCATGCTTCTTCTGAGTCAAAGGCAAACTAGTCACAAAATCCATCGTTACTCGCTCCCATTTCCACTCTAGCACTGATAATGGCTGAAGTAATCCCAAAGGAACTTGGTGTTCAGCCTTCACTCTCTGACAAGTGAGACATCTAGATACAAACTCTGCTATGTCCCTCTTCATACCTAGCCACCAATAATATTGTTTCAAATCCTAATACATCTTAGTATTCCCAGGGTGCATAGCATAAGTTGACTGATGTGCTTCCTTCAAAATTATCTTTTTCAGTCTTGTATCATTAGGAACACACAATCTATCTCTGTACCACAAACTGCCATCACTTCTCACATAAAAATCTCGACTCTCCCCCTTTTTGCAATCCAATACAGTTTTTTGGATTTTCTCATATGACAATTGAGCCTCCCTAATCTTATCCAATAATATCGGCCTCAATTGCAACTGAGCCATTAATGCACCATCATCATAAGACTCAAATCTGGCATGCAACGCTCTCAACTCAGCAAGCAACAAGAGCAAATAAGCAGTCAAACCTGCCAAAGACTTTCGACTCAAGGCATTAACAACAACATTTGCCTTGCCAGGATGATAATCAATTAAACAGTCATAGTCTTTAATCAATTCTAACCACCGTCTCTGCCGGAGATTCAGCTCTCTCTGAACACCCAGGTATTTCAGACTCTTGTGATCTGTATAAATGAAACACTTCTTTCAATACAAGTAATGTCACCAAATCTTCAAAGCAAAGACTATATCTGATAACTTCAAATCATGCGTCGAGTAATTCAGCTCATGCGGCTTCAACTATCGAGAGGCATAAGCAATGACTGTACCCTCCTGCATCAAAACACAACCTAAACTATTATGTGAAGCATCACTATATATCACATATGGTTTACCTTCCACAGGCAGGGTAAGGACAGGAGCCTGAGTCAACATCTCCTTCAACTATGCAAAGCTCGCCTGACACCGATCTGTCCACACGAATCTAACTCTCTTTCTAAGTAATCTAGTGAGTGGAGTAGCTATTATAGAAAAACCTTTCACAAACCATCGATAATAGCCTACCAAAAACTTCTAACTTCTGTCATAGGTTTTAGTGGACTCCAATTCAAAATAGCCTCAACTTTACTCGGATCAACTCTAATACCCTCTGCTGAAACCACAAAAGTCACTTGATTCAAGCCAAAACTCACACTTAGACAACTTAACATACAACTGCTTCTCTCTCAAAGTCTGCAATACAATTCGCAAATGCTTATCTTGATCCTTCTCATTATGCGAATACACCAAAATATCATCAATAAAAACCACCACAAATTGATCTAGATAGGGCCTGAATACCCTATTCATCAAATCCATAAATGTTGCTGGTGCATTCGTCAACCCAAAAGGCATCACCAAGAAATCATAATGCCCATACCTTGTGCGGAAAGCTGTCTTAGATACATCTTCCTCTCTAACTCTTAACTGATGGTACCCTGATCTCAAGTCAATCTTAGAGAATATTGTTGCTCCTTTCAACTGATCAAAGAGATCATCTATCTTAGGCAATGGATACTTGTTCTTGATGGTCACTTTATTCAACTACCTATAATCAATGCACAATCTTAAGGTACCATCCTTCTTCTTCACAAACAAAATGGGCGCTCCCCACGGAGACACACTAGGGCGAATGAACCCTTGATCCAACATTTCTTGCAATTGCACCTTCAACTTTTTCAACTCAACAGGTGCCATTCGATAAGGAATAATAGAGATGGGAGTAGTACCAGACAACAAATTGATACCAAACTCAACCTCTCTCTCAGGGGGTATCCCTGGCAATTCCTCAAGAAAAATATCTGGAAACTCAGCAACTGTGGGTATACTATCAAGCTGGGAACTCACTATTCTGGTATCTACAACATGAGCAAGATAAGCCTCACATCCCTTCTGAATCATCCTCCTAGCTGAAATAGCTAAAACAAACATGGATAAAAGATGTCTCTGCTCACTAGATACCATCACATTTCTACCATCACAAGTTTTTAGGGTAACACACTTCTTTTGATAGTCTACCACAGCCCCATGCTTAGATAACCAATCCATGCCTAAATTAAATCATACTCCTTGAAAGGCATCTCAATCAGATCACCCAAGAACTCCTCATCTTGAACCACAAACAGACTATTACGGTGCACCTTGCTAATTACAACACTATGCCCTAAAGGATTTGTCACCAAAACATCAAATCCTAGGGACTCTGAATGCAAATTAGTCACAAGCAAGATAGATTATGCACTAATGTATGAATGAGTTGATTTAGGATCTATCAAAGCAAGAACTAAAGTGACAAATAAAGAAAATATACCAGCAATAATAGCTGAAGCATCCGGCTATCTCTGCATCACATAAATCCGCTGTGATGGCCTTGCCTCATCTGGTCTATTGCCTCCAGATGTAGAACCTTCTCTCTGACCAAACCATGTCTGACCTCCTCTGCTAGATACTCTGCCTCCACGACCCCCTCTAACACTGGGTCGAGAAGTTGTAGTATCAGTCTGTCTATCCTCTAGTGGCTCTGGACAATCTCTAATAAAATGATCTGGTGACCCACATCTATAACACACTCCCGAAGCACCTCTCCACCAACAAACACCTCTGTGTGCTTTACCACAATGAGCACAAGTATGTGGAGTCAGAGCACTAGCCACAAAAACTGTAGGTCTCGATCTTTACCTCTGCTGTTGTACTGATCTACCAGGCTGCCTCTAGCTCCTACTAAACCTCAGAAAATATCCTCCTCAGCCTCTCTTCACAGATGAATACCCTGCCTCACTCTGGGGTCTCCTAGCTCTGGTCTCCTCATCTCTAGCAGCTGCAGCAATACCCTATGCTTTCTCAACACTCCTGGAAGCTGCAAACAATTGGGAAAAATCCTGATACTGGGAGCCTGCGATAATGCACATGATAGAGGATCTCAACCCCTCCTCAAATCTCTGACACCGGTCAATCTCATCCAAAATAATCCCACTAGCATAGTGACTCAACTGGGTGAACTCTATCTCATACTCTGATACAGTCCTAGTATCCTGCTTCAAACTCAAGAAATCTATCTTCTTTGCATCTTTATACTCTCTCGGAGTATACTTATGCTCAAACACTCATAGAAAATCATCATAGGTCAAGGTTGGTGGATCATCCAAGGCATGTGGGACCATCTTTCACCAATCATATGCATTCCTCTGCAAAAGAGATCTAGAATAATCAAACTTCTCTTCTGGACTAGCCTGCAGCTAGATGAATACTCTCTGGACTCTATCAAGCCACTGTTCAGCTACAGCAGGATCTGTAGTACCCATAAAGTCCTTAGCTCCAAACTTCCTCAATTTATCATATTGCCTTGTCGATAATTGCGGCTGCAGCTGCTGAACTGGAGCCTGCCTCAACAACTCCACCATATGCCTTACCCAAACTGGCGGAATCTCATCAACTGCTGGTCTCTCTGGCACAGGAGCAGGTGCCCCTCTAGCTCCATCTCTACCCTCAACAGGAGCTACACTCTCAGCACTACCCTCAATAAACGGACGTGTCTGAGACGCCATAACTACCTATATCTGCAAACACAGCAGAAATTGCTACATCAGAGATTAGAAACTACCAGTGCTAATGCATGTATCTTATTTAAAAACCATATTTAAAAATCTCAATTTTTCTTTTTCTTACCACCCACCTAGGTTGAGAACCTCAAACCTAGGCTCTGATACCAAAACAAATGTAACACCCTTATACCCAATATACATACACTACATACTCTCAACATATGTAATATATGTATATAGGATACAAGAATGTCACAACTATTTTAAACAATCAATTCATCATCTATAAAATATGTATAACCTTAAACATTTAACTCATATCATACAAATAATAGTTGAGATATTACTTGATAAAACATATATATAACTTCATTTTCAAAGGTTTACCCAAAACATTTTTGATAAATTACGGAAGAAAAATACACATATTTAAATATATACATCAAAATCAATATGTACAAAAATATAAAATATATACATGCTAGCAGCTTGTCTCTGATCTTGATGTCCAAAACAACTCCGCTCACAAAATCTCAAGCCTAGACTCAACTCGGTCTAGCTGAACTCTCCGGGTCAACCGGATCTACCCTGTCACCTGTGCGATGAACCATAATCGCGCTAAGCCAAAGATTAGTTTTACAAACTTTGATGACAATATATAGTGCAAATGTAATGCCAATGCACAACACAAAAAAGATATCATATCCTAATACATTGCTCATTTGTTCCTCAATTTATAATACACATAAAAGAAAACACAAGCATGGGCCCAATAGGATCTAATATGCTATTCAAATTCTAGAGTTACTACTTTGGTCTATAATGACACCTTGTGTCTAGCCCCATAGGCAATATATCCATGGATTAATCCAACTAGGACTGAGTTTTCAACCCGGTCATTTCACCCAGCCTAAGGATTTTTTTATGAGTTTTACGACTCAACCATTTCACCTTAAAAATATTGTTTTTACAATGACGCCCAACGTCTAGCTCGTAGGCAATTTATAGGCATGCCACCAAACCCAAAACTCTGAAAATTGAATAATATACCAGGCATACAATTATTTTCATTTCCCATCTATTTCGATATTAATTCATTGTATTATGTTTCCACATATCTCATTTCATTTTCAAATCCTTTCTCATTTTCTCCTGATCACATTAGGCACAATGCCTCAAATCATTTATATCAATTTTGCCATTACTCATGACTTTACATAAACATCTTTAATATACACATAACAGTTTGCTTTATCCATACCTTTTTTATCATTATCATATTTTGCACCAAGTCCACATTATACATAATGCATGAGTGCCATTATACAAAACATAATATATTATTCATACATCAATAATGTAGTAGGGAACTTAACACATTTCCCAACCAAATGTGTTGAGTCCTAATATCAAGAAAATATGAACAATTATTCAAAGTTTGTACTTACCTCTAAAGCAACAAATACCACTTCCAAACTCCTCTTCCAAGATTTCTCTCAACACTTGTATTGGGGTAACTTAAGTCTCTTCCAAGCCTAAACCACATGTGATTATAAATAATCACTTAATAATACACAATGGAAATTGAGGAAAAGAACTATCTAGGGCAACCTCTACACATGACACGCTCAACAACACAGGCGTGTCTATGACCGTGCTTTAAACCAACAATACAGTAGCTATGACACGCTCAGTGACATGGGCGTGTCACTGGTCGTGTCAATTCTACAACATCAAAGTAGATATGACACGCTCGTGACATGGGCGTGTCACTTCACATGTCAATACTACAACACAGAAGTTGTGACACGCTCAGTGACATGGACGTGCCACTGCTCATGTCACCAACACTAAAAATAGAACTATTGACATGCTCAAAGGCATGGTCGTGTCACCGGGCGTGTCAGGCCAACAAATCTGATATCGACACAAAAATACCACATCTGACTATCATCTTTCATTAACCATTTCAACTCCATACAAATTCAACCAAACACAGCATTTTACCACATAATACTTGTGTAAAAATCAACACAACTCAATTAAACACAAAAATACACAATCACAACCATACTTCACAACTCAACAATTACACAATCCACAACTCTTATTCTTTTCACCAAACTTAACACTTCCTTCAATCCAACCCCAAATTCATAGCAAACTAGACAAAAGAACTTCAAACATACCCAAGATCAACCATAGACACAAACCACATCAAACATCCAATTCACACATACAAACTTCCAAAGGAAATCAAAGAAACAAGTTGGAAACTTACCAAATATGAAGAAAAATCCTTAAAATTCCAACTTGATTACTAGAAATCCTTCAATTACTTAAGTTAGTAAGAAGCAAAATCTCTTTCCCTTAGATGGTAATGGTGGCCAGCTACCAAGGAGGAAGAAGAAGAAGAAAATATTCAATAACCACTCCACTAACAACTAACACTCTTAACCACATGAATTTCTCTTCTTTTAATCTCCACCAAGCAATATATTAAAATAATAATTAATCTCAAATATGTCATCTTCCACTATCCATTAATTAATTACTATTTAATTAAAATATCTTTTGACCAAATTAAGATATTGACTTGTATATCTTGTATATATCTTCATATAAACAACATATACACACTTCCCTTTTTCCTTTCTCTTTTCTATTCACTTAATTAAATATATATATACTTATAAATCCTTTAATTAATTTTCAAAATTAATATTTATTTCAACATTTTTGGGATATTACATACAATCCACAATTCACATAAAAATAAACACAAGCATGGGCCCAAAGATAACTAATATGCTATTCAAATTCTAGAATTACTATTTTGGTCTATAATGACACCATGTGTCTAGCCCTGTAGGTAAAATATCAATATAATATTCCAATTAGGTCTGAGCTTACGACCCGGTCATTTCACCCAGCCCAGCTTCAAGGACTTATTTTTTTGGCTTAAGACCTGGTCATTTCACCTCAAAAACATTTTCATAGTGACGCCCATCGTCTAGCCCGTAGGCAAATCATAGGCATACCGCCAAACACAGAACTCTAAAAATTGAATAACATACTAGGCACACAATTTATTCATATTTGTCATTTATATCGATATCAATTCATTTCATTATGTTTCCACATATCTCATTACATTATACCACATTTTTTTGCATTTACAACACATTACCTAATTACTTTGGGTATTTCCACATAATTCACATATTGATCACATTTAATGTAATCTAGCCAATACCAATGGCTTTTTTAACAATGCACTTAATGTATACACAACAAATGGCATTACCCAAACACTTTGGGTCATTTTCACATAATACACATATTTCACATTTTACACAATCTAGCCATTATCAATGGCTTTTCACAATGCATTTAACACATATATGACATTACAAATGTCATAGCACATTATTCATACATAACCAATGTATCAAGTAGCTTAACACATTTTTCAACCAAAATGTGTTAAGCCCAAATATCATGCAAACATAACCGATGTATTCAAAAGTTTGTACTTACCTCAAATAGCAACCAAAACAAGCTTAAAACAACCTCCAATCCTATCCTTCCAACTTGCCTTTCACCCCTTGGATGAAGCAAATCAACCTTCCTCAATGCCTAAACTAAATGTGATAACAAATAATCATTTAGTATCACATTTAATGGCATTTCCAATATTAAACCATAATTAAACCCCATCTAAGCAAAAATCCAAAATTTAAGGCTAATCTCACTTTAACTTTGGATTCTCATACTAGGCCATTCATTTTAATATATTAAGTTTATTTATATTATTAGAAACATATTTTAATACATTTAAACCATTTACATTACAAAAACAGACTCTTATATACAAAACCCTAAAATGGCATAACCTTCCCCCATTGAAGGTTTTCCATTCCAACACAATCCATTAATCATTTTAAGCTTATATTCATCACTTATATCACCAAACAACAAGATTAAAACAATAAAATTATATAATTCAACAACTTTGCAAAAATTATTTTCTCAAACTCCAACCAAACACAACCAAATCCAATATTTGACCTAAAAATACTTGTTTAAATACCAAAACAACTCATTTAGAACCAATTTGCACAATTAAAAATCATGATTTCTCAAACCCTAAAAGTCCATAACCCTAAATTCTCTCTCTTCACCATTCTTTATCCAAATTCAACCATTTCTTCAATCCAACCTTAAAATCATTAACAACTACCCAAAATAACTTCATACACACCTATTCCAACAATTATAACATACTACTTTAAAAATCCAAAACTCACATATTCAAAATTTCTATGGAAATCCAAAGAAAAAGCTAAAGAACTTACTTTTTCAAGTGGAAATCTCTAAAAATTCTTTTTAAACCTTTGAAATCCTTCAATTCTTGGAAGCTTGGAAGATCAAAATCCTTGGTCTTGAACATCCATGGTGGCCAGCCATGAGAGAAGAAGAAGAAGAAGACGTTTAAAAATAAATTTTTTCTTTCCTTATCTTTTAATTATAACCATATATATATATTATAATAATTTAAGAATTAATTATTTAATTATTTATTAAAGAAATTAAAAGACACAAAATCAATCACCCATTCAAAAATAATTTATTTTTGAATTATTTTATTAATTTTTAATTTCTAAAATTTATTTACAAAAATGCTATTGGATTTTGACTTTTCTTTTAAAAATTGTTGACTTTTATATGTTATGTATATTTTATATATATATCACATATATATTCCATTTTTTTCATTTAAAATCCCTTCATTTTTTTATTTAAAATTATTAATTTAATTTATCCAATTTAATTATAATATATTTTATCAAATTTTTAAAAATTATAAATTTTCAAAAAATTTGGGATATTACATAAATATTTACTATATATTCTCCACAATAAATCCTTATAATGCAAACACAAATTCTAGAATAAATAAGAATCCCATCCAACACTTACTATATTTACAATCTATAAACTTAACCAATAATTATACAATTATCATTTAAACCACAATACCATTGTGAAAACTACAAATAATATATAATGTAATAAAATTTACAAAAAGACATCATTTGTTACGCAGTTAATCTTTGAAACTCTATATCTTCAATTGACAAATTTGCTCTGGTCCGTCTTATCTGCTTGTCAAAAAAAATTTAACATGCTAAGCATAATGTTTAGTGGTGTTTGTGTATCTATAATTTGATATATAATATCACATGTAATTTATTACAATAATTGATGAAACATATATAATTATTTATATTAACAATTATTTTATTATCTTATAAATATAAGACTATTGTTCAATTAATAAACAATTGGGTATAAACTTATTAGTAGTTCTTTTTAAATAATAATGATTCAATTGATAATCACTTTATTATTTTATCATATTAATATTACTACTTAATTACTTAATTATCACATTCATGTAAATTAATACAAATGATTATCATTTAATATGATTAATATAATAAATTAATTATTTCTTTCACTTTGTAAAATTATAAAATCAATTTGGGTTTTAGGGTTAATTTGAATAAATCAACATATGCTACATTTATTCGTATCATTTTTAATTTTATAAGAATAACTCAATATTCTTTAACTTAACTTAATTCAAATTCATTAACTATTCATACATTCCAAGGATTAACTTTATTTACCTTCTCATGTATAATAATTTATAAATTTCTATACAATTAAATAAAAATATTTGGCTATTAATAGAAAATTAAAATTTCCTTTTTAATCACTTAACACTCGGTCACTTAATATTCTTATTATATGTAATTATAATTCCATGATCATATAAGTTTATTTAATCATTTATTTATACATAAAATAATTGTCATTACTATCTACTTTTTAGCCAAGATTAACATGTTTAGAGTTTTACTTATTTTTTTTCATTCAAGCTTTTAATGAGCCATTCATTATCTACACATACTAGTCATTTATCATTTATTACTACATGAAATATCACTATATCACATTTAAGCATATATTTCAATACATACTATGGTATCACACCACAATATAAAGTTATCCTATCATATAGCATTATCATATCTATCTTGCATGTAGCATCAAAATAATATTTTTGGTATCTTTTATCTCGCTTCATCAAAACACCATAGATTAAAATAAAAATCACATTTTCACACTCAATTCTAATACAATTCATTGTAAAAATTTTAATGCACTTTTCATTTATTTCAGTAAATTTCACTTGTTTCATTAAATTTTACTCATTTCAGTAATTTAACTTATTTAAGTAATATCATTTATTTCAATGAATATCATCTATTTTAGTAAATATCATTTATTTCAAAAAAATATCATTTATTTGCCATCATATAATGGTTTTAAATGCTAGATTTGGAATGGGTTCACTATTGGCAAATAAATGCCTACTTTCAGAGATTAGATATGGCTAGAGGCCCAATAGTGGCATGAATGCCCAATAATACTAATGACACAAAGTGTCCACTGATGGGACATAGTGCCCACTAAAACTATAGACGTCCACCCTCTAACTAGCTATTTTATCCGATACTAGGTTTTTCACCAATACATTTAGGCAATCTAATTATTTTCTCGTTAATCAAATAACAACTAAACTTTAACAATTCAATTAAATAAACCTTATATCAATTAACTCTAAAATATTTTCATAAATTATCTTTAAACCCCTTCACCAATCAATTTTCTATATATGCATGTCTAAAAATACATATATATATATATAAATTTACTTCAAATCAAATATCATATATAAAAGTAACATTATACATTACTCTCCAAACTTAACATAATCACATGCATTAAATGTGCATAAATTAATATCATTTACCCAACTTGGTATATATAACAATTTCATCTTCTTCATATAAATTAATATAACAATTTGGCTTCCGCAGTGGATAGGGCAACCGATACTTGTTTCTTACTAAACCAAGAAACTAAGCAATTACCAAGGAAATGACATGCATCAGATGTGCTTTTCCTATCCAATAGGCATTGGCAAAATCCACATCCGAAAAATCTAAAATTCAAATAATGTATTTCTAGGATACTAAAGTCCTATATGCTATGTTTCACTCAAATATTTTAAAATCCTTTTGGTGGCAATCAAATGTGATTCTTTAGGACATGATTGAAATTTATCACACAAACAAGCACTAGACATTATATCCGGTCTATAAGCGGTTAAGTAAAGGGGTAATTCAATAATACCTTGATATTTCTTCTCATCAACTTTCTTACCATTTTTATCTTTGTCCAATTTTAAGGATGTACTCATTGGAGTCTTGCTTGCTTTGTAATCATCCATGCTAAACTTTTTGAGAAGGTCCTTTGTATATTTGGATTGATTGATGAAGATACCATCCTTGCATTGTTTAACTTGTAGACCAAGAAAGAATTTAAGTTAACCCATCATGCTTATTCCAAATTCCTTAGTCATACAAGAAGCAAAATCTTGGCACAAAGATTCATTAGTAACACCAAATATAATATCATCAATATAGATTTGTACAATTAAAATGTTATGCAATTTCTTTTTAACAAAAAGTGTAGTATCAACTTTGCCTTTTGTAAAACCATTTTCCAATAAATAAGCACTATGTCTATCATACTAAGCTCTTGGAGCTTGTTTCAATCCATATAGTGCCTTAGTTAATTTAAAGACATGATTTGTTAATTTATAGTCTTCAAAACTAGGGGTTGTTCAACATATACTTCATTAATAAAACTATTCAAAAATGCACTTTTGACATCCATTTGGAAAAGTTTAAAATTCATGTGACATGTAAATGCAAGCAAAATTTTAATTGCTTCTCATCTTGCTATGAAAGCAAATGTCTCATCATAATCAATGCCTTCCTCTTGGTTATAGCCTTTGGCTACCAATCTAGCTATGTTTCTAGTAATGAGACCATCTTCATCAAGCTTATTCCTACATACCCATTTGCAACCAATTATTGGATGATCCTTGGATCTAGAAACAAGCTTCCACACTTTGTTTCTCTCAAATTGGTTGAGTTCCTCTTGCATGGAAATCACCCAACATTCATCACTAGGAGCCTCCTTTATAGTCCTTGCCTCAATTTGAGAAACAAAAGCAACATTAGAGTCTAAATGCTTAAATTTTGATCTAGCAGTTACTCACTTTGATGTATCACCAATAATGAGTTCCCTTGGATGATCCTTTTGATAGTTCCAATCTTTGGATAGTTCTTGAGTCTCTCCCATCTTAGGTTCTTCTTATTCCTCTATGTGTTCTAGGACATCATTATTTTCTTTTGGAGTATCTTTTGTCTCAAGCTCTTTAAATGTACCTACAAGATTATCAAGAATACTACCTTTTCCATGATCAAGCTTGGATGATTCATCAAAGATAACATGCGTTGATTCTTCAACTACTAGAGTTCTCCTATTAAATACTCTATATGCTTTACTAGAAGATGAGTGCCCTAAGAATACACCTTCATCTAATTTGGATGAGAATTTTCTAAGGTTGTCCTTGGTATTTAATATGAAGTATTTGCATCCAAATACTCTAAGGTAAGATATTTTGGATTTTCTTCCATTTCATAACTCCTAAGAAGTTTTATTTATTAAAGGTATTTTGAACATAAGATTTGAAATATACCATGCGGTATTAACGGCTTCTACCCAAAAGTAAGAAGGTAAATTATACTCATTGAGTATTGTTCTAGTCATTTCTACTAATGTTCTATTTGTTGTCCCAAGATAGCAACCAAGAGAGGGTGAATTGGTTGGCTTAAGAAAAGATGGTTAATTCAAAAAATTCAAAGATTAAAAAGAAGTGTAGAAGATGTAGAAGAAGATTAAGTAGAATACGAAACACAAAGATTTATAGTGGTTCGGATTTACCTTAATCCTACATCCACTTCATTAACAACTTGTTAAGGTTCCACTGGCTTTGGGTTTTTATAAGCCTAACTCTAACTTGGTGTTTTCTCTAGCTCACACCAAACTACTTACAATGGTTTGAGATTACTTCCTCACAACCCTTACAAGAGTTTTCCCAAGCTCACTCTCACAACCTAAGTGTTTCCAAGCTCACACTCAAACTTAAAATGGTATTTAATGCTCACACCCAACACTTAATTAATACAAAAAGTGATTTTGATGCTAATAAAAGAAAGATGTTCAAGAAGGCTATTACAAATCAAAAACTTTTTAAACATGAAGTTACATAAGGTATTTATAGCCTTTAAGTCAAGAATTAGCTGTTTGAAGTTGGGTCCAACATGTTTGATTCTTATCTTCCACTAATTTCTCGGCCAGAGCAATTTCCTGGTTAGACTTATAAAGGTCTAGTTGGAAGTGGTGTGGTCTAGTCAGAATTATGCATGGTCTGGTTGGAGTATTTGAAATTTTTCTCAATGCTCTTTCAACGATTAGTCCATGTGGCTTCCACTTATTGAGTGGAGATCCAACAACTTATGACTTGAGTAATTTTTAAATAGTATGGTCGATCTTTCCTTGGTTCATCCAATCTTGGGGAGTACCCTCGACCAAGAAACCTACTAGACATTTTGGATTGGCTTGTATGGTCCGATAGGAATGTCATTGAGTCCGGTCGAATTTTTGTGGTACTATGAGAAAATGGGAATACTTCTGACTATGAATCCTTCTATATGATTTAGCTTTTTTTATTCAAGAGCCCGTTCGGTATGACATATGGTCTGATCGGTCTTCTTTATGGTATGGTGAGATTTTGGGAGTACTCTCCACCGTGAAACCTTCTGTGTCTTTTTGGCTCATTTGGTCATCAATGGTCTGGTCGGTCTTCTATGTGGTCCGATCGGACTTTTTATATTTCCTTCAAAGGAAATAACTTCCTGCAAAATGAAACTTGGTGCAAGTGTTAGGTAAATTCAATTTGATTGCCTAAGATAAAAAATAGGAGGGTTTTGTTAACAATCTCCCCCTTTTTGAATTTGGCAATTAAATTGAATTTAAAACTCTAAAAGTATAAAAAATGTTTAATATGCTCACCCTTAATGAATGCTCTATTTGAATTGATTATTTTACAATGTCTTTGTTTAATTTTTTTTTAATTCAAATGTAATTAGTGCATTCAAGTTTGTTATTCAATTCAATTTCTTAAGTAGTTCTCCCCCTTTGACAAAGGCAAAAAATAAAGGAACCATGTAATGCATTGAGTTAGACGCCAAAAGCAATTTAATAATGCAAAATTCAATAACAATTTCATTAATTTAGATAAACATAAGTACAAATGAAAAAAATCTAAGGTTTAATCATGATTTTCACTTTCTTCTTCCTCTTCTTCTTCTTCTCCATCTCCCTCTTCTTCTCAATGTTCCTCTTCTCCATGATCTCCTTCCTTAACTTCCCTTGGTTAAGAGGCAGCAACTTCTCCTTCTTCTTTTTGAGAATAGGAGCCATGAATGGAGGTGGCAAACTAGTTTCATCTTTAAAGCATTTTGGTAATCCTAATGCATCTTGGATGGATTAGATGTCAAGGTGAAGATGAGAGATGTCACTTGTAATCTTAACTATCCTTAAGCTTTGTGAGCTCATTTGACCTTGAATATCTTGAAGAAGTTGAAGGATGAAGGATTGAGGTCTAGGAGTTGGGGTTATTGGGAATTCTATTTGGAAAATCTCTTCACCTTCCTCTACAATCCTTAGTCTTTTTCTTTGTTGAGACCTAGCACCTAGTGCTCCTAGTATGTAGACATAGTTCCCATCATCATCCCTAATACATTTGGCATGTTTGAGATAGCCTATGTTTATGGATTTTTTGGTGGGATCTAGAGGATTAGAGAGGGTTTCTTTGTTTGTTGGTGTAAGTGCACCAACATATTTTGCTATTTGTGTGATTTGTAAAGAGAGAAGGATGAGTCCTGACTTGGTTTTCCTAATGTGTAGGAAAGTGTCAATTAGAAATTTTTCCATTTGAATGGATTGACCTCTAATCAAGCAAAAGAGGATGAGTAAGTCCTTTTGGGTGACTTTCTCATTGCTCTCACTCCTAACACTAATGGTATAGGTGATAATCCTATGCAACATCCAATAAGGAGGGTTCTAAGGTTCTTGGCATTGGATAGTTTATGGAGAGAGGTTTCAATGGAAATTTCTTTCCAAAATTCTAGTTTAACTTCAAGAGTTAGGGGAGAGGTAGAGATTTGAGAAATGCCTTTAGTTGGAAATCCCCAAATGGATGAGAAATCTTCTAGGGTAAGTCCATATTCTTGGTTGAATAATCTAAAGGAAACACCATAATAGCCTAAGAGATTTATGCTCTTTTTGCTAACAACCAAGGTTGTTAGGAATTTCTTTGTCAAGGATTCCCAACCAAGATCATTACACTCCAAGAACATGAATTTTTCCCATCCCAAGGTTCTAAGACAACCCCTAATGTCATTCTCAATCCCTAATGATTCTAGAGTGAGGGAGGAGAAGAGACGATTTGGTTCTACGGGTTTATCTTTTATGATAGCATACCTTTGTCTTTCTTCTTCATCTTTGAATCTTATCTTGTGGCTTCTTCTAAGGGCTTCTTCTTGTTGAGAAGGGGCAATAATTTCCTTTCCTTTTCAGCTCTTGAAGCCTTCTTCTTTTGTTTTTTAGGTGTCATTATTTAGTTTAAGAAAGAATAGTTGAAGAAGAGAGTTTGATTTAAGTAAGTTTGAGTGTTTAGAGTGTTTAGAGTTTGATAAAAGAATGAAAAAAAAACTGATATTGAAGGGGTATTTATAGTGTTTAGGATGAAAAATAGTTGTTTATAGCTATTGGAGACAAAATATGCACATTTTGATTAAGTTCCAACGACTAGAAATTTTTAAATTCTGAGGTAAAGTCCGGTCGGACTTTGAGTAGTCCGGTGGTGAAATTTGAAAATTTTGAAAAGTATGGTCGGACTATGTAAAGACCAAATGAACTTTAACTTTTAAGCATAATAGTCATAAAATTTTGAAAAATTCTGGTCGTACCATAGAAAGTATGGTCATACTTTTGCAACAAAAAAGGAATCAAGAATTTTCTAAAAATGTGGTCGGACTAAAGGATGGTTCGATCGAGAAACTCTCAAAAATTAGAATTTTTCAAGGAAAATGATATTTTTAAAGTGAAGATACAAATATTTGATCAAAAATAGATATTGATTTGAAATTTTGGATCAAGTAAAGTAGATTTTTTCAAGTAGCTTTGAGCTTATGAAATTGTGCTTCCATCTAACATTCCTAAGTATTGTTTTATGAAGTTTAACTTTTCTTCATTTAGGGGTTTGGTGAATATGTCAGCAAGTTGGTTTTGCATGTCAATGAACTCTAGGACAATGTTTTGGTTTTGGACATTGTCTCTTAAGAAATGATGCCTAATATCTATATGTTTTGACCTAGAATGTTGAATTGAATTTTTGGATAAATTTATAGCACTAGTGTTATCACGCTTAATAGGAATTTGTTCAAAATATTTTCCATAGTTAATTAATTGTTGTTTCATCTAAAGAACTTGAGTACAACAAAAACATGCAGCAACATATTTGGCTTCTATGATAGATAGGGCAACCGACACTTGTTTCTTGCTAAATCAAGAAACTAGGCATTCACCAAGAAAATGAAATGCCCCAGTCATGCTCTTTCTATCCAAAAGACTACCAGTATAATTGGCATCCAAAAAGCCTAATATGTCGAATGATGTATTCCTAGGATACCAAAGTTCTAAATGCAATGTGCCATTCAAGTATTTCAAAATTTGTTTAGTAGCATTTGAATGAGATTCCTTAGGGCATGATTGAAATCTAGCACACAAACAAATACTATACATTATATCGGGTCTAGATGTGGTTAAGTAAAGTAGAGATCTGATAATACCTCAATATTTCTTCTCATCTACTGCCTTACCACTTTCATCCTTGTCAAGATTTAGAGATGTGCTCATGGGAGTTTTGCTTGACTTGCAACCATCCATTCCAAATTTCTTGAGAAGTTTCCTTGTGTACTTGGATTGGTAAATGAAGATCCCACCTTTGCATTGCTTGATTTGTAGCCCAAGGAAGAATTTGAGTTCACCCATCATTCTCATTTCAAATTCCCTAGTAATACAAGAAGAAAATTCTTTGCACAAGGATTCATTAGTAGCACCAAATATAATGTCATCAACATAAATTTGCACAATTAATATACTATGCCTATTCCTTTTAATAAAAAGAGTTGTGTCTACTTTGCCTTTTGAAAAGTTATTTTTAAGCATATATGCACTAAGTCTATCAGACCAAGCTCTTGGAGCTTGTTTCAATCCATGTGCTTTTGTAAGTTTAAAAACATAATTTGAAAATTTATAATCTTCAAAACCAGGAGGTTGTTTAACATAAACATCCTCATTGATAAATCCATTTAGAAATGCACTTTTAACATCCATTTGAAAAAGTTTAAAATTCATGTGACATGCGGATGCAAGTAATATCCTAATAGCTTCTAATCTAGCAACGGGGGCAAATATCTCATTATAGTCTATGCCTTCCTCTTGGTTATACCCTTTGGCTACCAATCTGGCTTTATTTCTAGTGATAAGACCATTTTCATCAAGTTTATTCCTATATACCCATTTACATCCAATAATTGGATGATCCTTAGGTCTAGGAATAAGTCTGCACACATTATTTCTCTCAAATTAGTTGAGTTCATCTTGCATAGCAATCACCCAAAATTCAACACTAAGAGTCTCATCAATTGTCCTTGGCTCAATTTGAGAAACAAAGGCAAAATTAACATCTAAGTGTTTAAGTTTGAATCTAGTAGTTACTCCCTTTAATTTTTCACCAATGATGAGTTCTTTTGGATGATCTTTCTCGTATTCCTAATCCTTAGGTAGCTCTTGAGTCTCCTCATTTTGTTCATCATGATTGTTCTTTGGAGCATCAATTTGTTCAAGTGTACCTATAAAATCATCAAGAATGCTACCTTTTCTTTGATCAAGTTTAGAAGATTTATCAAAAACAACATACATCAATTCTTTAATCACTAGAGTTCTTTTATTGAATACTCTAAATGCTTTGCTAAATGATGAATATCCTAAAAATATGCCTTCATCCGATTTGGATGAGAATTTTTCAAGATTATTCTTTGGTGTTTAATATAAAGCATTTGCATCCAAATACTCTAAGGTATGAAATTTTGGGTATTCTTCCATTCCATAGCTCATAAGAAGTTTTGTTTATCAAAGGTCTTTTATAGACACAATTTGGAATGTAACAAGCAGTATTAATGGCTTCCGCCCAAAAGTAAGATGGTAGTTCATACTCATTGAGCATTGTTCTATCCATTTCAGCTAATGTTCTATTTTTTTCTTTCAACCACACCATTTTGTTGTGGTGTTCTAGGAGCCGAAAAGTTATGTGAAATACCAAGTTCATTGCAAAAGTTTTCAAAATTTACATTTTTAAATTCTTTGCCATGATCACTTCTAATAGATGCGATCACATAGCCTTTTTTATTTTGAACTCTTTTTTTGAAAATATTTTAAAATGGTTAAAAGCTTCATTCTTTTGGGTTAGAAAATTTACCCATGTAAACCTTGAGTAGTCATCCACAAGTATAAATGCATATAATTTTTCACCTAGCCGAGCAACTCTATTTAGTTCAAACAAATCTAAATGAATAAGTTCTAAAGGTCTAGATGTACTTACAATATTTTTAGATTTAAATGAGCTTTTATGTTGCTTGCCAAATTGACAAGGTTCACATGTTCTATCTTTATTAAATTTGACTTTAGGAAGACCATCAACTAGCTCTTCTTCACTAATGCATGGTAAATGATCCATACTAGCATGTCCTAGTCTTCTATGCCACAACCAAACATCATTATAAGTAGAAATCAAACATTCAAATGCACTGTTGGAATTTATGTCAATTTTATATGTGTTACTAATTCTAGCTCCTTTGAATGCAATTTCATCATTTACATTTGTAACTTTGCATCCTTTGGAATAAAAATTTACATTATATCCTTTATCACACAATTGACTTACACTAAGCAAATTGTGTTTCAACCCATCAACAAGCCAAACAATTTCAATAAAAATTTTACCAAGTATGCCAATGGAGTCAATGCCAATTATTTTACATTTAGCATTGTTTCCAAAAGTAACATTACCTCCATGCTTAAAAGGAAGAGTTGTAAAGAGCTTTGTTTTCCCCATTATATGCCTTGAACATCCACTATCCATAAACCAAGAACTCTCATTGATAGTAAATTTTAGACATACCTACAAAAGCAATAATGTTTGTCTTCTTTTAGGTACCCAAATAAAGTTGAGTCCTTGGGGGTTAGTAGTAGAAAGATCCTCTAACTTGAGATGAGCCTTCCTAATATAGCAAAATGTGCTCTTATGACTAAATTTTATACAATATGTGCATTCATACAATATTCTATACTTATGCACATTTCTATTAAAATTTACACAATTACACGTATGAGTTGGTTTTTGTGTGTTTTTGTGTCTGTTTTCATGCCTAGTGTACATGAATGCATGATTTGCTCTTGAAACCTTAGTTCTAGAGTTTTGTGTACCTAATGTAATCCTTTTATGATTTTTAGGCTTAGTTTGTGCATTGGTGTTCTTTACAACTTCAACACTAGAGGTTTGAGTTGTAGATACTTTTACAAATATGGGTGTTTTAGATGTAGCATTGAATTATCCATTGAAGCCTAAACCATGTTTCAAGGAAGGTGACCTTTGATTACCAATTAATGTATCTAATGCTTCTTTTCCTTTATGAAATTTTGAAATTGATTCCTTAAGTTCCTTTAGTTCATGCTTCAAAATTTCATTTTCCTTGATCACATTTTCTAAGTTATGTGAATCTTTATTCATTGTATCAAGTGATTTCAACAATTTTTCATTTGAGGTCTTTAGATCTAAGGTAGAATTTTTTTAAGCTAACAAAGTCTTTTTCTAGCTTAGAGCATTTATCCTTATAAAATTCATCTTAGAAAAATATTTTTCTATCCTAAGATTCATATGTTCAATCATATCATTATCATCTAAAGCATTATCATCATATTCAATTAAATTCAAGGGTTGAGTACCTACCTCATTCGATTCTTTTTCATCCTTAATAGCTATGAGACATATATTAGCAATTTCTTCCTCATCTTCTTCTTCTTCATCACTTGAGGAAGAGTCATCCCATGTAGCTTTGAGTGATTTCTTCTTTTTTTATCCCACTTCTTTTTGTTCTTCAATTTGAAGCAATCTGATTTGATATGCCCGGATTTGCCACATTCATAGCATTTAGCTTCATTCTTTTTATCTTTGAAGGAAGTTTTAGAAAGTGTACCTTTTTTAGTTTGCAATCTTCTCTTTCTCTTCCAATCATTCATCCTTTTAGAGAACATTGCCATTTCTTCTTCATCATCACTATCTTCATTGCTTGAGCTCTCAACTTCTTTGATTGCTTTGAGAGCTATTGCTTTCCTCTTTTCCTTCTCACCTTGTTCTTCATCTCTTTGATGTGCAATTCGAAGGAGAGTAGTTTTTCGATAAGTTCATCGGTTCTCAAGGAACTTAGATCATGAGCTTCTTCTATTGAAGAAAACTTAGACTCAAAGTTCTTCTTGCCTTTAAGTGCTCTCAAGATTTTACTATTGACTTTATCTTGATCATATATTTTTCCATATTTCTTTAATTCATTGACAATGGTAAGCAATCAATTTGTCATGTCGGCAACATTTTCATTGAGCTTCATCTTGAATAGCTCATACTCATGTATATACATTTTCTTCTTGGTGAGCCTCACTTGGGTAGTACCCTCATGATAGTTCTCAAGAGTTTCCAAATGCAATGATCACAAACAAGATGTTGGACTCTCCCACCTTCTTCTCTTGAGATATAATTCAACAAGATGGAGGCTGCCCTATGGTTTTTGAATCTATCTTTTGTATTGGAATTTGACCATTGTGATTGGGGAAGAGGAACTTGGACACCCCCAACTTCATGAGTAGGAGGCTTCCACTCACTTTAAACATAGACTCAAAGCTTTATTTCCTCACTGTCTATAAACAAAAATATTTTGTGTTTCCAATAGGAATAATCGGTTCCATCAAAGTATGGTGTGAGAAGAGAGTTAAGATTTCCATGAGAGAATGAAGAAGAGGTTGCCATTTTGGATCAAATTTTACAATTAAGTTTAAGAAATTGATAAGCTCTGATACTAATTGTTATCCCAAGATAGCAACCAAGAGGGGGGTGAATTGGTTAGCTTAAGAAAAGATGGTTAATTCAAAAAATTCAAAAATTAAAAAGAAGTGTAGAAGATGTAGAAGAAGATAAGTAGAAGATGGAACACAAAGATTTATAGTGGTTCGGATTTACCTTAATCCTACATCCACTTCCTTAATAACTTATTAAAGTTCCACTAGCTTTGAGTTTTTACAAGCTTAACTCTAACTTGGTGTTTTCTCTAGATCACACCAAACTACTTACAATGGTTTGAGATTACTTCCTCACAACCTTTACAAGAGTTTTCCCAGGCTCACTCTCACAACCTAAGTGTTTCCAAGCTCACACTCAAACTTAAGATGGTGTTTAATGCTCACACCTAACACTTAATTAATACAAAAAGTGATTTTGATGTTAATAAAATAAAGATGTTCAAGAAGGCTATTACAAATAAAAAACTTTTAAAACATGAAGTTACATAAGGTATTTATAGCCTTCAAGTCAAGAATTAGCTGTTTGAAGTTGGGTCCAACATGTTTGTTTCTTGTCTTCCACTAATTTCTCGGCCAGAGAAATTTCCTGGTCAGACTTATAAAGGTTCAGTCAGAAGTGGTGTGGTCTAATCAGAATTATGCATGGTCCGGTCGAAGTATTCAAAATTCTGCTCAATGCTCTTCTAATAGTTGGTCCACGTGGCTTCTACTTATTGAGCGGAGATCCAACGGCTTCTGACCGTGAATCCTTCATTGCAAAAAATTTAAAATGATAACTTTTAAAACTTTTGCAATGAATTTTAAATTTCACATAATTTTCTAGCTTCTAAAACACTACAACAAAATGGCATGGTTGAAAGGAAAAATAGTGTTAACCAACCCCTCATATTTTTTTATTTTAAGCAATCAAATTGTATTTACCTAACACTTGCACCAAGTTTCATTTTGCATGAAGTTATTTCCTTTGAATGAAATATGAAAAGTCAGATCGGACCACATAGAAGAATGATCGGACCATTGATGAACAAATGAGCTAAAAAGACACAGAAGGTTTTAAGGTGGAGAGTACTCCCAAAATCTCACCATACCATATAGAAGACCGACCGGACCATATGTCATACCGAATGGACCCTTGAATGAAAAAAAGCTGAATCACTCAGAAGGATTTACAGTTATCATTTTAAAAGAATGAAGCTTTTAATCACTTCTAATAGATGTGATCATATAACCTTTTTCATTTTGAACTCTTTTTGTAAAAATTTTAAAATGATTAAAAGCTTCATTCTTTTGAGCTAAGAAATAAACCCATGTAAACCTTGAGTAATCATCAACAAGCACAAGTGCATACAACTTGCCTCATAAACTAGCAATTCTATTAGGACCAAACAAATCCAAATGAATTAATTCTAAGGGCCTAGATGTACTTACAATAATCTTTGTTTTAAAGGAACTTTTATGTTGTTTTCCAAATTGACAAGGTTCATAAATTTTATCTTCATTAAATTTCAATTTAGGGAGACCATCTATAAGTTCTTCTTTGCTTAGACATTGCAATTAGTATATATTAGCATGTCCTAATCTTTTATGCCAAAGCCAAGTATCATTACTAATAGTGACTAAGCATTCAAAAGCATTATTAGAGTGTAAATCAATTTTATAGGTGTTATAGATTCTACTTCCATTGAATGCAAGTTCACCACTAGAAGAGATAATTTTGCATGCTTTAGAATTAAAATTGACATTATATCCTTTGTCAAACAATTGACTTACACTAAGCAAGTTATGTTTCAATCCATCAACTAGCCATACATCATTAATCAAATTTTTACCAAGCATACCGATAGAACTAATGCCTAGAATTTTTCCTTTAGCATTATTTCCAAATGTCACATTACCTCCTTGGTTGTAATAAGAGTTGTAAAAAGTTTTGCATTACCGGTCATGTGCCTTGAACATCCACTATCCATAAGCCAAACATTTTCATTGATAATATAATTTAGGCATACCTATACAACAATAAGGTTTATCTTCTTTTAAGTACCCAAATAACTTAGGTCCATGGGATTAGTTAAAGAAGGATCCTCTAATTTGAGGTGAGCCTTTCTAATATAACAAAATGTACTTTTATTACCAAATTTCATGCAATATTGGCATTGATATAGAATTTTATGTTTTTGCATACTTTTTCTATTAAATCTTGAAGAATTAAATTAACAATCACAAGTGTGTGTGGGATAGAATTATTTATGTGCATACTTGTGGTTGTGATCATGCCTTGTGTACATGTCTGCATAATTTGTTCATGGAACCTTAGTTCTAGAGCCTAGTAAGCCTAGTATAGTCTTTTTAGGATTTTTAGGCTTGGTGTGTACATTTGTATTCTTACAACTTCAACACTAGAGGTTTAAGTTATAGATGCTTTAACAAATCTTAGTGCATTAGATGTAGTAGTGGAAGAGCCATTGAACCCTAAGCCATGTTTGGAGGAAGGTGACCTTCGAATACTAATTAGTGTGTCCAAAGCTTCCTTTTTTTTATGAAACTTCGAGATAGAATTCTTTAGTCCATTTATTTCTTCTCTCAAAATGTTATTTTCTTTTACTACCTTTTCTAAGCTAAGTGAATTTTTAGACATTTCGTCAATGGATTTCAATAATTATTTATTTATGATCTTTAATTCTAGGGTAAAATTTTTTAAAGAAACAAAGTCATTTTCTAGCTTAGAGTATTTTTCTTTATAGGACTTCATCTTAGAAAAATATTTTTGGACTCTTAGGTTCATATGCTCAACTAGATCATTATTATATAAAGCATCATCAACATTATCACTATATGCATTAAAGTTTGTGGATTGAGTACCTACCTCATTGGTGTGATCATCATCATCTCCAATAGCCATGAGACATAGATTTGCAATTCCTTGCTCTTCCTCCTCTTCTTCTTCACTTGATGAGTCATCATCCCATGTGGCTTTGAGAGATTTCTTCTTTTCCTTGTCCCATTTCTTTTTGTTCTTGATTTTGAAGGAATCCATTTTGATGTGATCTAGCTTGCCACATTTATAACAGTTTACTTCATGTTTCTTCTCCTTATATTTGAAAGAAATTAGGAGGGATTACCTTTTGCTTGCAATCTGCTCTTTCTTTTCCATTCACTTTCTCTCCTAGATAACATGGCCATTTCTTCATCATCATCACTATCTTCTTCACTTGAGCTCTCAACTTCTTAGGTGACTTTGAGAGCTATTGCTTTCTTCTTGTCTTTCTCAACTTTGTCATCTTCCTTTTTGGTGTGCAATTTAAATGTAAGAAGTTTTCCAACTAGCTCATCAGTCCTTAGTGTGCTAAGATCAAGAGCTTCTTTAATTGAAGAAACCTTTGATTAAAAGATTTTTGTGGCTCTAAGTGCTCTTAATATTTGCTATTGATATCACCTTGATCATAGATTTTTCCATATTTCTTCAATTCATTGACAATTGCAAATAATCGATTTGTTATCTCAGTGACATTTTCATTGGGCTTCATTTTAAAAAGTTCATACTCATGCATAAGCATTTGAGTCTTGGTGAACCTCACTTGGGTAGTTCCCTCATGATAATTCTCAAGAGTTTTTCAAAAACTATGTGCACAATTAAGATGTTAAATTCTTCCAACTTCTCCTCTAGATAAGGAATTTACCAAGATGGAAGCTGCTCTAATGTTCTTATAGTGAGCCCTTTCTTGAGCATTGGTCCATTTGTCTCTAGAAAGAGGCACTTGAACACCATGAACTTCATGAATAAGAGATTTTCACTCATTTTGAATAAGAGATTTTCACTCATTTTGCACACACTTCCAAAGCTTAATTCTCTCACTATCAAGAAATAAATACATCTTGTATTTCCAACAAGGTAAATTGTTCCATCAAAGTAAGGTCTTAGATAAGTGACATTTCCATTTTATTGAGCAATGGAGGCAAATGAAGGGGAAGCTGCCATTATGGATCAAATTTCACAATTAAGCTTCTTAAAATTTTGAGGTTTAATACCAATTGTTGTCCCAAAATTGTAATATCCCAAAGTATACCCTAAAAGTTTTGGAATACTTATTGTTATATTTGAATTAAATGTTATAAATGTATATGTTTAATTGGAAAGAGAAAGAGGTAAGGGAAGAGTGTATATGTTGTATATATAGTGATATATACAACATATACAAGTCAAACTAATGGAAGTCAAAAGAAGATTATTTATTTTTTTATTAAATTAATTAAATGGGAAATTAAGTTAGTGGAAGAGGATATTATGAATATTATATTATACAAATTGCTTGGTGGAGATTTAAAAAGATTAAGTGTTTGACTTTGCTTCTCATTATTCTTCTTCTTCTTCTCTTTTTCTTTTCCTTCTTGGTCGGCACTCTCCATAGCAAAAGAGAAAGAAAGTTTTTGATTTTCCAAGATCAAAATTAAAGGATGTTTCAAGTGATCAAGTTGGAAATCTAAGAAGTTGCATCAACTTTGGTAAGTTTTCCACTTGATTCTCTTATTTTCTTCTAAGTTGTATTTGAGTTTGATGGTTGATTGTTGATAGTATGAGTATGTTTGATTGTGGTGTGTTTGAGAGTGTTGGGTTTAATTGATTGTGATTTTGGAGTTGAATGGAAGAGTAAGAGTTGTGTTTATGTAATGGTTGTGAATTGGTAATTGATGTAAATATTGAGTTTGATCAATTATTATCTTAGATTTTCTATATGTTTGTGTCTAATGAAGTTAAAAGCACATAATACATGAGTTTGATTTCAAACAGAAGCAAAATGAATACCACGACCGTGGCCCTTGAAGACCATGACCGTGGGGATTTTAAAACAAAAGGGACAGATTCGTTTGTTATCCCACGGCCGTGGGGTTGTGAGGCCACGACCGTGGGGACCTATATAGTGGTTTTGGCTTGTAATTTGTGATCTACGGACCTAGTATGAGATTATTAGGTGAATAATTGTATTGAAATTCATGTGTATTATTCCTTTTGGATTAGGTCTTGAAGAGATTGAGTTGCCCTAATCTAAGTGTTGAGGATTCTTGGAAGAGGAAAGGTATAGATTAGTGTGAGTTGCTCTTGAGGTAAGTACAAACCCTACATTATTGCATACATTTACATGACATTGAGACTTAAAACATTTGGTTGTAAATGTGTTAAGTAATCTATTATATTGTTGATACATTTGATTAATGCTATGAATTGCAAAAAGTGAAAGATATGATGATCATTCAAATTATATGTACAATGCAATTGGTTGTGTATACCCTAACGATGAGATGTGAAGCCATTGTTGTTGCCTATAATGATGCAAATGAAATAATTGGGGCATGTTTGCCTAAATGATTATGAGAAAAAAGAGATTGGAATTGATAATGAAATAATGAAAGAATTGTGTCTAATATGTTAGTCAATTTTCATAGTTTTGTTGTTGGTTGCATGCCTAATAGTAACAATCTCTTGAAGCTAAGTTGGGCTTGATCCTTGAAGCCAAGTTGGGTTAAAGTTTAGCATGCTTAACTCCCCTTGAAGCTTGGTTGGGTCTAGTCCTTGAAGCCTAGTTGAGATGTTACAACCCTTGAAGATAGGTTAGGTTTGGTCCTTGAAGTCAAGTTGGGTTGATGCTTAGCATGCTTTGCTCCCCTTGAAGCTTGATTGGGCCTAATCCTTGAAGCCTAGTTGGGATAATGATAAATGTGATAATTGAACCAAAACATTAACTCTGAAAGTTGAATGGTATATTAATGTCTTTTGGGCCCATGCTTGTCTTTGTTTTAATGTAAATCATAAATGGTGAAGCAATTGAATATGATAATGAAATGTAGTGTAATGAAAAATATTAATATATCATTTATAAATATTGTCTCTATGGTTGAAATGTGTGACATTGGCATTGCATTGAAACATATTGTTATTGTGGTTTGTACCACTAAGTCACTGGCTTAGCGCGAATGTGGTTCATTGGGCAGGTCACAGGGTAGAACCGGAGAGTTCATTTAGACCGAGTTAAGTCTAGACTCTGAAGTTTTGATTGTGGGCTTAAAGATCAGAGATGAACTGCCAAACATGTATAAATTTTATGTTTTGTAAACATTAACTTTGATATATATATATATATATGTAAATACCGCTACATTTTTCGCTGCTCAATAAATAAACGTTTTATCTATTGTGTTTTATAATATAACTTAAATGTGTTAAGTTGGCTCATATTATTGTATAAAGGAATGATTTGTTTGTTTAGTAAACTGTGGCATTCCTATATTCAGTGTACGCATATTACAGATGTGGTAATATGTAGTGTGCGTATACGGGGTATAGGGGTGTTACAATTGTTTTGGTATCAGAGCCTAAGTTTGAGATTCTCAACCTAGGTCAATTGTAAGAAAAAGAAAATTTTGATTTTAAAATATTGTTTTTAAATAAGATACATATTTTGGTATTGGTAGTCTCTGATCTTTAATGAGGTATATTCTGCTGTGTTTGCAGATATAGGTAGTGATGGCGTCTCAGTCACGTCAGTCCATAGAAGGTAGTGCTGAGAGTGTAGCTCCTGAAGAGGGTAGAGATGGGGCTAGGGTTGAGAGAGCTAGTGAGGCACCTGCTCTTGTGCCAGAGGGATCAGCTGCTGATGAGGTTCTGCCGGTTTGGTTACGGCATGTGGTAGAATTGTTGAGGCAAGCTCCAGTGCAGCCGCCACCTCCACCACAGCCACGAGTGCCGGTGAGACATTATGATAAATTGAGAAATATGGGGCTGAGGATTTTCTTGGTACTACAGATCCAGCAGTAACTGAGCAGTGGTTGGATAGAGTTCAGAGGATATTTATCCAGTTGCAAGCCACTTCTAAAGAGAAATGTGATTATGCTAAATCCCTTCTGCAGAAAGATGCTTATGATTGGTGGAAGACGGTTCCTCATGCCATGGATGATCCACCGACTTTGTCTTATAGTGATTTTCTGAGGGAGTTTGAGCAGAAATATACCCCGAGGGAGTATAAAGATGTCAAGAAGATGGAATTTCTGAATCTAAGATAAGATAATCGGACTGTGACAGAGTATGAGGTAGAGTTCATCCGGTTGAGTCACTATGCCAGTGGGATTATTTCTGATGAGATTGATAAGTGTAGGAGATTTGAGGAGGGATTGAGGCCTTCTATTATGTGTATTGTTGCTAGTTCCCAGTATCAGGATCTTTCACAGCTTGTTGCAGCAGCCAGAAGTGTTGAGAGAGCACAGGCTATTGCAACAGCTGCTACCGAGGAGGAGACTAGAGTTAGGAGATCCTAGTTTGAGGCAGGGTCTTCATCTATGAAGAGAGGCCGAGGAAGTTTTGTTTCGAGAATCAGTAGAAGCCAAAGGCAGTCGGGTAGATCAGTTTAGTATTAGAGGCAGAGACCGAGACCTACAGTTTCTGTAGCGAGTGCTCCGACTGCAGTGGTTCAGAGATCCATTCCATCTATATGTGTTCATTGTGGTAGGACACATGGGGGTGCTTGTTGGAAGACGGATGGATCAGGAGTATGCTTTAGATGTGGGTCACCAGCTCACTTTATTAAAGATTGCCCTGAGCTACAGGAGGATAGACAGACTGATACTGCAGCTTCTCGACCTAGTGTTAGTAGAGGTGGTCGAGGGGGCAGAGGTTTCAGTAGAGGTGGTCGACCTGGAATCAGTCAAAGAGGAGGATCTACATCCGGAGGCAGTAGGCCAGATGAGGCTGGATCTTCTCAGAGAGTGTATGTGATGCAGAGGCAGCCGGATGCTTTAGCAGTTATTGCGGGTACATTTTCTTTATTTGGCATTTCAGTTCTTGCTTTGATTGATCCAGGATCTACTCATTCATACATAAGTGCATCTATCTTGCCTGTGTCTGAATTGCATTCGGAATCCTTAGGATTTGATGTATTGGTGACAAATCCTTTAGGTCATAGTGTTGTGGTGAGTAAGGTGCATCGTGATAGTTCAGTTGTGGTGCAAGGTGAGGAGTTTTTGGGTGACTTAATTGAAATGCCTTTTAAGGAGTATGATTTGATTTTAGGTATGGATTGGTTGTCTAAGCATGGAGCTGTGGTAGACTGTCAAAAGAAGTGTGTTACCCTGAGAACCGGTGATGGTAGAAGTGTGATGATATCTGGTGAGCAAAGACAACTTGCATCCTTGTTTGTGTCAGCTTTTGCAGCTAGAAAGTTGATTAGAAAAGGGTGTGATGCTTATCTTGCTCATGTTGTGGATACCAGAGTAGTGGATTCTCAACTTGATAGTATACTGTTTAGTCCATTTTTGTACTAGTTTTTAGTATGATTTTATGTGTGTTTTAGTTAATGTTTGATTAATTTTTGTTTAAAGTTTGTTTAAAGTGTTTGTTTTAGGTTTAGGTGGAAAAACACCCTTGGAAGATCAAAATAGTGGAAAACAGAGCAAAAATGAAGAAACAGTAGCTGACACGCCCACGAGACACGGCCAAGCCTTTGGCCGTGTCTCACCTGATGAGCAAAACCAAAGAACAAAGCAAGAAAGAGCAAAAATAAGCAGAAGGTGACACACTCAGGGGACACGGCCGTGTCCTTGGCCGTGTCACACTCCATAGAGGAAGAGAGAAAAATCAAGCAGAGATGGACACACCCAGAGGACACGGCCGTGTCCTTGGCCGTGTCCTCCAATCCACATCAAACACGGCCAAGCCAACTAAGTCTTGGCCGTGTCACCTCCCACCACCAAAGAAAGAAAGAAAGAAAAGAAAAGAGGCAGTGGCTGACACGTTCAATGGACACGGCCGTGTTCTTGGCCGTGTCCCATCTGAAAAGCTGATTTCTTTTGTACGAAATGGGAGACAAGTGGGAGACAAGTGGGAGACAATGGCTTGTGCTTGCAAAAAGAAATACTAAACAAAGAAAAAGAGGGGGACAAAGTGAAGTGGCATGAGTTGGAAGGCATGGGTGTTGATTTTTGAATGAATTAAAAGGGATTGAAGAGGAAAATAGAGGGAGCTTTTTGGTTCTTGGGCAATTTTTCTGCAAAAAAACGTGGGAGAGGGAGAGAGTGACACTCTCCCTTGTCCCTTCACCTCCAAACCTCCATTTCCATCCTCTCCACCTTCTCCAACTTCCATTGATAGGATCTTTGAGGTTCTTTGGGATAAATTGGGTTACAAGTTCTCAAAGGTTGAAGAAGCTTCATTGAAGGGAGTGGTGACTTGAGAAAGCTCCATTCCATCTTCCAAAGGCATACCCATTAAAGGTTGGTGACTTGAGAAAGCTCCATCCAAAGGTTTGGTGACTTGAGAAAGCTCCATTACACATTGCAAGGGGAATCAACCATTGAAGAGGGCTTGAGTTCTTCATCATACATCAAGTGGAGCTAGGAGGAAGACTAGCAATCCTACTCTTGGCATCTTCACAAGGGGTTTTTCTATTCTCTCTTTTAATTCATTTCTATTGTTGTTGTTGTATTAAGAATATTGATATTGCAATGGACAATTTGTATTTGTGTTATATTGAGTTGAATGGATATTATAAATTGATGATGTTGAGCTAAATACCCATGTTTAGGGTTTGTAGCATATTTGGTTGAATGCTTTGATTTGATATTTACATTGATGTTCCTTGTTGATTGGTTGATTGTATTGCATTAAATGCTAGGTTGATAGATTAGCTACCTATTGATCTTTGAATATTGGATGATGGACCGAGAGGTGAAATCCGATATCGGAACTATATAATCGACCACCCTATGAATGAATTAGAAATATAAGTTCTAGGGTTTCATTAATTTGGTAATGTAAAAGAATTGGTCATTGTTAATTCATGAATGTGAGAACTAATGGATTGGTAATTGACTAATTAATCTTAAGGAACAAATTAATTTACAAGGTATTGTTAATGGACAATTGAGAATTGAGCTTTGATTGAATGGACCTATGACCCTAGGCACCTTCCCAAGAATCAATTTGATCTTGAACAACCATCAGACATCAACCCTACGCACATTAATTTTAGGTCTTAATTATTCTCGCACAATCCCAACACAACAAACACCCGCATTTAAATACTTGTCAATCAATCTATTACGAACCACACCTTCTTGGGGAAACGACCTTGTGGCGATCACCTTTGCTACAGCTACCTCGTATACTTGCGAGTGACGCTTTATAGTAATACTTAATTCGAGCGCAACATATACCCACAGTTGCGGAATTTCCAGATGTGTTTCCTGAGGAGTTGCCAAGGTTACCCCCTGAGAGATAGGTTGAGTTTGGTATCGAATTGTTGCCTGGTACCACTCCCATCTCTACTACTCCTTATCGAATGGCACCTGCTGAGTTGAGAGAGTTGAAGGTACAATTGCAGGAGTTGTTGGATAAAGGGTTTGTTCGCCCTAGTGTTTCTCCGTGGGGAGCTCCTGTTTTGTTTGTAAAGAAGTACTTTGAGGTTATGCATCGATTATAGGCAATTGAACAAAGTGACTATCAAGAATAAGTATCATTTGCCTCGGATTGATGATCTCTTCGATCAATTGAAGGGAGCAGCAGTGTTTTCCAAGATTGATTTGAGATCAGGGTACCATCAGTTGAGGGTCAAAGAGGAAGATGTTCCTAAGATAGCTTTTCGCACAAGGTATGGGCATTATGAGTTCTTGGTGATGCCTTTTGGATTGACGAATGCACCTGCAACTTTCATGGCTTTGATGAATAGGGTGTTTAGACCCTATCTAGATGAGTTTGTGGTGGTTTTCATTGATGATATTTTGGTGTATTCGCGTAATAAGCAGGATCATGACAAGCATCTACGGATTGTATTGCAGACATTGAGAGAGAAGCAATTGTATGCTAAGCTGTCAAAGTGTGAGTTTTGGCTTGATCAAGTGACTTTCCTGGGTCATATAGTTTCAGCAGATGGTATAAGAGTTGATCCAAGTAAAATTAAGGCTATTTTGAATTGGAGTCCACCGAAGTCAGTGACTGAAGTTAGAAGTTTTCTGGGTTTGGCAGGCTATTATCAACGCTTTGTGAAATGTTTTTCTTTGATAACTACTCCACTCACCAGATTACTTCAAAAGGGAGTTAGATTTGTATGGACAGATTAGTGTCAAGCTAGTTTTGAGTAGTTAAAGGAAATGTTGACTCAAGCTCCTGTTCTTACTTTGCCTGTGGAAGATAAACCATATGTGATTTACAGTGATGCTTCACATAATGGTTTAGGTTTTGTTTTGATGCAAGAGGGTAAAGTTATAGCTTATGCTTCTCGGTAGTTGAAGCCGTATGAGCTTAATTATCCAACGCATGATTTGGAGTTAGCAGCCATAGTTTTTGCTTTGAAGATTTGGCGACATTACTTGTATGGGGAGAAGTGTTTCATTTACACAGATCATAAGAGTTTGAAATATTTGGGGGTTCAGAGAGAGCTTAATCTTCGGCAAAGATGATGGTTGAAGTTGATCAAAGACTATGACTATTTGATTGATTATCATCTTGGTAAGGCAAATGTTGTTGCGGATGCCTTGAGTCGGAAGTCTTTAGCAGGTTTGACTGTTTATTTGCTCTCGTTGCTTGTTGAGTTGAGAGCGTTGCATGTTAATTTTGAATCATGTGATGATGGAGCCTTGTTAGCTCAGTTGCATTTGAGACCAGTGTTGTTAGATCAGATTAAAGAGGCTCAATTGGCTGATGAGAAAATTCAGAAGATTATTTCAGATTGTCAAAATGGGGAGAGCTGAGGATTCCATGTGGGAGATAATGGTAGCCTTTGGTTCAAGGATAGATTGTGTGTTCCTAATGATGTAAGATTGAGAAAGAGTATTTTAGAGAAAGCACACCAGTCAGTTTTTGCTATGCACCCTGGGTGTACAAAAATGTATCAGGATTTGAAACAACATTATTGGTGGTCAGGTATGAAGAGAGACATAGCGGAGTTTGTATCTAAATGTCTCACTTGTCAGAAGGTGAAAGTTGAGCACCAAGTTCCAACAGGGTTGCTTCAACCTTTATCAGTGCCTGAATGGAAATGGGAACGTGTGACAATGGATTTTGTGTCTGGTTTGCCGTTGACACAGAAGAAGCATGATGCTATCTGGGTGATTGTTGATCAGTTGACAAAGACAGCTCATTTTCTTCCAATTAGAATGGACTATTCTCTGGAAAAGTTGGTTGAGTTATATATCAGTGAGATAGTGAAGTTACATGGAGTTCCAATTTCTTTGGTGTCTGATCGAGATCCTCGGTTTACTTCAAGATTTTGGAAAAGATTACATGGTGCTTTGGGTTCTCGATTGCACTTTAGCACTACTTTTCATTCGCAGACAGATGGGCAGTCAGAGAGAGTGATACAGATTTTAGAAGACATGTTGAGAAGTTATGTCATTGATTTCTCTGGAAGTTGGGACAGATTTTTGCCATTGATGGAATTTGCTTACAACAATAGTTATCAGTCTAATATTAAAATGGCACCTTATGAGGCATTGTATGGTAGAAGATGCAGAACGCCTCTATGTTGGAATGAAGTTGGAGAAGGTAAATTAGTTGGTCCTAATTTGATTAAAGAAACGGAAGAGAAAGTGAAGATAATTCGGGATAGGTTGAAAGCAGCTTCAGATCGGCAGAAATCCTATTCAGATTTGAAAAGGAGGGATATAGAGTTCAATGTTGGAGATAAAGTATTTCTGAAAGTGTCTCCTTGGAAAAAAATTTTGAGATTTGGTCGTAAAGGAAAGCTAAGTCCTCGTTTTATTGGACCTTATGAGGTATTGGAGAAAGTGGGACCAGTTGCTTATCAAATTGCTTTGCCGCCTGAGTTGGATAGAATTCACAATGTCTTCCATGTTTCTATGCTGTGGGGGTACAGATCAGACCCATCTCATGTTTTACCAGTTGAATCTATTGAGGTAAGTTCGGATCTGACATTTGAAGAAGAACCAATTGCTATTTTGGCACATGGAATGAAAGAGTTGAGACATAAGAAAGTGCCACTTGTAAAGGTTCTTTGGAAGAATCATGCAAAGGAAAAGGTAACTTGGGAGAATGAGCAAGCGATGCGAGATCAGTATCCTCAGCTATTTCAGACTTGATATCAGGTAATTTCAAGGACGAAATTTCTTTTTAGAGGGGGAGAATTGTAATATCCCAAAATATACCCTAAAAGTTTTGGAATACTTATTGTTATATTTGAATTAAATGTTATAAATGTATATGTTTAATTGGAAAGAGAAAGAGGTAAGGGAAGAGTGTATATGTTGTATATATAGTGATATATACAACATATACAAGTCAAACTAATGGAAGTCAAAAGAAGATTATTTATCTTTTTTATTAAATTAATTAAATGGGAAATTAAGTTAGTGGAAGAGGATATTATGAATATTATATTATACAAATTGCTTGGTGGAGATTTAAAAAGATTAAGTGTTTGACTTTGCTTCTCATTATTCTTCTTCTTCTTCTCTTTTTCTTTTCCTTCTTGGCCGGCACTCTCCATAGCAAAAGAGAAAGAAAGTTTTTGATTTTCCAAGATCAAAATTAAAGGATGTTTCAAGTGATCAAGTTGGAAATCTAAGAAGTTGCATCAACTTTGGTAAGTTTTCCACTTGATTCTCTTATTTTCTTCTAAGTTGTATTTGAGTTTGATGGTTGATTGTTGATAGTATGAGTATGTTTGATTGTGGTGTGTTTGAGAGTGTTGGGTTTAATTGATTGTGATTTTGGAGTTGAATGGAAGAGTAAGAGTTGTGTTTATGTAATGGATGTGAATTAGTAATTGATCAATTATTATCTTAGATTTTCTATATGTTTGTGTCTAATGAAGTTAACAGCACATAATACATGAGTTTGATTTCAAACAGAAGCAAAATGAATGCCATGACCGTGGCCCTTGAAGACCACGACCGTGGGGATTTTAAAACAAAAGGGACAGATTCGTTTGTTATCCCACGGCCGTGGGGTTGTGAGGCCACGACCGTGGGGACCTATATAGTGGTTTTGGCTTGTAATTTGTGATCTACGGACCTAGTACGAGATTATTAGGTGAATAATTGTATTGAAATTCATGTGTATTATTCCTTTTGGATTAGGTCTTGAAGAGATTGAGTTACCCTAATCTAAGTGTTGAGGATTCTTGGAAGAAGAAAGGTATAGATTAGTGTGAGTTGCTCTTGAGGTAAGTACAAACCCTACATTATTGCATACATTTACATAACATTGAGACTTAAAACATTTGGTTGTAAATGTATTAAGTAATCTATTATATTGTTGATACATTTGATTAATGCTATGAATTGCATAAAGTGAAAGATATGATGATCATTCAAATTATATGTACAATGCAATTGGTTGTGTATACCCTAACGATGAGATGTGAAGCCATTGTTGTTGGTTATAATGATGCAAATGAAATAATTGGGGCATGTTTGCCTAAAATGATTATGAGGAAATGAGATTGGAATTGATAATGAAATAATGAAAGAATTGTGTGTCTAATATGTTAGTCAATTTTCAGAGTTTTGTTGTTGGTGGCATGCCTAATAGTAACAATCTCTTGAAGCTAGGTTGGGCTTGATCCTTGAAACCAAGTTGGGTTGAAGTTTAGCATGCTTAACTCCCCTTGAAGCTTGGTTGGGTCTAGTCCTTGAAGCCTAGTTGAGATGTTACAACCCTTGAAGCTAGGTTAGGTTTGGTCCTTGAAGTCAAGTTGGGTTGATGCTTAGCATGCTTTGCTCCCCTTGAAGCTTGATTGGGCCTAATCCTTGAAGCCTAGTTGGGATAATGATAAATGTGATAATTGAACCAAAACATTAACTCTGAAAGTTGAATGGCATATTAGTGTCTTTTGGGCCAATGCTTGTCTTTGTTTTAATGTAAATCATAAATGGTGAAGCAATTGAATAAGATAATGAAATGTAATGTAATGAAAAATATTAATATATCACTTATAAATATTTTCTCTATGGTTGAAATGTGTGACATTGGCATTGCATTGAAACATATTGTTATTGTAGTTTGTACCACTAAGCCGTTAGCTTAGCGCGAATGTGGTTCATCGCGCAAGTGACAGGGTAGAACTGGAGAGTTCATCTAGACCGAGTTAAGTCTAGACTCTGAAGTGTTGATTGTGGGTTTAAAGATCAAAGACGAACTGCCAAACATGTATAAATTTTATGTTTTGTAAACATTAACTTTGATATATATATATATGTAAATACCGCTACATTTTTCGCTGCTCAATAAATAAACATTTTATCTATTGTGTTTTATAATATAACTTAAATGTGTTAAGTTGGCTCATATTATTGTATAAAGGAATGATTTGTTTGTTTAGTAAACTGTGGCATTCCTATATTCAGTATACGCATATTACAGATGTGGTAATATGTAGTGTGCGTATACGGAGTATAGGGGTGTTGCAAAAATGGCAACCAAGAGGAGAAGGGGGTGAATTGGTTGTTTTGAATATGTGATGGCAAATTAAAATTTCAAATCAAACAAAGCAAGAGAAGAGTAGAGTAGAGAAGAACAAACACAAAGAGTTTATAGTGGTTCAGATTATCTCAATCCTATGTCCACTTCCTTAACAACTTGTTAAGATATCACTAATCTTGAGTTTTATAAGCTCAACTCTAACTTGGTGTTTTCACAAGTTTACACCTAACTTTTACAAGACTTGAGTAATTTCATCACAACCCCAACAAGAGTTATCCTAGGCTTTCTAAAACCTAAGTGTTTCAAAGCTCACACTCAAACTTACAATGGTGTTTAATGCTCACACCCAACACTCAAACAAGTACAAAGAGAGTTTTAATATAAAGAGTTGAAAGTTGTTGACCTTGGCTATATCAATACGAAGGATCCTTTTTTAATTGAAGTTTCTTAGGATATTTATAGCCAACATAGGTCCAACTAGCCATTACTAATAATATTTAAGTGAGTTCCTATTCTATTTGGATAAATATTACAAGAATAATATGTCTAGCTTAGATAGTGATTGTCCAAGCATTATAAATGGTCGCTTAAGGACTTGGCATGGTCGCCTGTTGATCGTGGACGGTCGCTCCATCTGAAAGTTTTCATGTGTTAGTGCTCAGACATTGATTTTTTGCCCATAATATGACAACTTGTAGTTGTCGAAATGGTTTCCCAAAGGCCAGGGATGGTGGCCTTTCTTATATTTTAAATATCCTCTTCTAATGACTATTCTACGTGTCATAGATTTATTTGTCAAAGGAATTACCACCAAAATATGAAAAGTTCAGTTGTCATTCTTTTGAATACTGGTCAAATTGGATAACTCACATCAAACATCTTAGCTCTAAACTGCAAACTCTATTGCCAATCTTTATGATTTCAACCTAAAATATATGAATGGTCGCTAAAATTCAAGGATAGTCGCGGCATGCTAACATGTGACCGTTCTTCTTACTGCGTCTATCACTTCATCATCTACTGTAAGTGTTGAAATGTTTGCCACTTGAGGTACGGTCTTCCACACTTGTAGAAGGTCGCAGATTACCTAATAGCGATCTTCCTTCAAATTGAACTTCTCATTACGAACATTATTATGACTTTATTTCTTTTTCAAAACATCAGGAACGATTTTCCAAGACTTGAGGATGACCACCATATGTGTCATGTTCTGGAAATATTGCATACTACATTCCTACATCAGGAATCATAAAAAACATATTAAATGTATTATTCAATTTAAGTGCTAAAGATCAAAATAGAGGTTATTAGGCTAACAAAATCATCTCCACTAATTGACTTTGCTAACTTAGAGAGATCAAAAGGTCTTTTGTAGGCTTGTAATGGGTCCTTGTAAGGGTTGAGGCTAAGTGAAGGTTATTTGGAATTGAAGTTGATATGATTCACTTGGCAAATTCCACACAAAATCTTCCTTGAAGTCTCATAAATTCAATAGAAACACACTCATGCTTTGTACATCATTTCCATTCTTTATAATGTCATAAATATGATTTTCAAGGGTTTATAGTGGATCTATTCATGACGCTATAGACCCTTCTTCTTTCACTTTTTGTTTTTTTTTTCACTTCTTCCTTTTCTTTTTTCCTTCTTTTCCTTTATTTTTCTTATTGATCTTGTGCTTATTTCCTTTCCTTTTATCATTTTTTTTTATCCTTTTTTATTTTTCTTTTTCTCCTTTCTCCTAATTTTTATGATTTCTCTTTGATCAAATTTTTTTTTTGTCTTTTGTATGCTTTCCTTGATTCTTCTTCTTTCTTTTTTCTTTTTTTTTGTTCTAATTTTTGATTGAATTTTATAACTTCCTTGATTCTTGTTCTTCTTTTTTCCTCACAATTGGAATCATCAATCTTATATTTTGCTTCAAATAAAAGGTTTGCTATTCATGCTCTTAAGATCTAGCAATAGTTGGTCTCTACGTCCTAGTATCAATATTGCAAAACTCACTAGGCCTATATAATCATTAAACAACTTTGGCACTTAGATTCAAGGCTTAATTCTCAACATAAACATACTAATTCAAACCTGCCAATTGAATCATACTAGCTTAGGGTAGTTGACTAGGTAAGCCAAATAAAGGCTAGTTGAAATAATTCTAAGGCTCAAATGGGATAAACTAGGGATTGTGTAATCAGGGTAGATAACAGTTGTTGGCTCAAAAAAATGCATAGATCATTTCTCTCTCAAATAAGCAGAGTTCAATTTCACCTCGACAGTTCTTTTGAGTATATTTTAAGAAAAGTGTTCTCAGATGCATGACATATGCAAGAGTCCTTTCTAAGTAAGCATACATAATTCCATATGCTTAACTTAAAGATATAGAAACATTCAAATATTAACATTTATAGAGAAACTCAAATTGAGATGCACAAACACGTATCATGTAATCCACACAATTAGTTGTAACGTCCATAACTTTAGATACAATTAAATATTTATATGGAAGGCCAATTAGAGTGTTAGGAGATGTATATGCATAGTATATACTTAATGTATACACAAGATATATATAAGATCTAAATTGAATATACATAGTATATACATAGTATATACCTAGTATATATACTTTCACTAAAAGAAAAAGAATAGTAAAAAGTCAAAAAGTAAAAAAGTTGACAAGTTAAATATATATAATTAAAAAAGAAAAGAAAAGAAAAGAAAATTAGTTATGGATGGAAGACTAAAAATATCAAAATATTATATTAATTAATTAGTTGTAATTATATAATTAAGGGGTAAAGTTGGAAATCAAAGTTTATAAAAAGCTATTCATCATCTTCTTCTTCATAGCTTGGACAAATTTCATATATAGAGAGAGGGAAAGCTTGGCTTCATCAAATACTCCAAATTTCTCAAGAATTTCAAAGGATTTAAGACGGTTTGGAGGATTAATCAAGTATTAGATAGGTTTTCTTTGATTTGAACTTGGTTTCTTTGATTTTTAAGGTAATGTATAATTTGGCTAGTGAGAGAAAATTGATTTAAATTGTTAAAATTGATAGTAATAAAGTTAATATCGTGGATATATGATAATTAGATGATTATTTGGTTATAATGAACAGAAAGGATGAAATTAGGGTTTATGGGATAGATATGTGAATTTAGAGTTTTTGGTGAAGGTTTCAATAATTTTTAGAATGGGTTGTTTTGATGTTATTTTAATGGATATGTTATGATTTTATGGTTTTTTGGTGGAAAAGGCATTGGCTGGGTGAAGTTTGAGAAAGATAGAAAGGGGAAAATTAGGGTTTTGTTGGAAATTGGTTAGAAATTGTGTAATTAGTGATTAGTTTGTGTTTAATGAGAATACATATGGTTTTATTGTAATAATTTTGTTTACTATTTGGTTTAGGAGAGAATACGTCAAAGTTGCCGCATGAAGGAAATTAAGGTTTGGAAGAAGCAAAGTTTGGAGGGTGAGATTGAGTTGGTGTTGGAGCTAAAAATGTTAGTACATACTTTGTAAATATTTTAAATTGAATTTTCATATTTGGCATAATGTGTGTTGGCACACTTGGATATGCATAAATATGTGTGTGATTGTAGTATGTTGGTTGAAGTGATATGTGAGTGATAATGTTTTGTGCAATGTGATGTAAAACACAAATAGAATTGAGCAACATTGTGCAATGTGATTAGAAATGTTGAAAATGGATATGGAAAGTGAAAAATAAGAAAAATGGTTATGGATATTATGAAATGTGACAATGATCATTATGTGGGATGATCACTTGTGAAAAGTATGGAAAATGACAATATGAGATGAGAACATGTGAATGTAAAAGGTCTTGTGTATTTGTTTGCTCTGCATAATTGTTCCAGAAAGTTGATTTTGGTATTATATATGTTAATAGGCCTAAGCAGAGCTAAGTCTTGAGGTTGAGATTGAAAATAGACCTGAGTAGAGTTGGGTTGTGAAACCAATGTTGAGATAGGCCAAATCAATTATTCTGAAACTTGGACATTGTGTAGAGACTTTTTGGACTCAATGTGTGTGTTTGAGAAAATGTGCTTTGGTTTTTAATGAATGAGTAAATGAATGTTACTTTGTGATGATATAATGATTTACTATGTATTATGAAAATGTGCTTTGGTTTTTAAATGTTTATTGTTATCAAAGTATGTACCACTAGGGTTTTAGGCTTAGCGCGGTTGAGATGTGTGAGCGGGGATTTTTGCCCCCACTCCCGGTGGAATGGTTCTTGCGACTTCGGCACTGTTTAGGCTCGGGGCCTTAGAGAACACGGACCTAAGTCCGGAGAAAATGGAGTAGCCACCCGGACGGGCCAGGAAAAAGAAAGGGGTGGATGACTCGATTCCTAAGGAATCCCCAACCCCCTAATGGGTTCGGAAAGTTGGGTACGTGTGGGGAAGGTGAGAAATGGCCCAGCACCCCCACAACGCCTGGTTCATTGGAACCGGCCTCCTTTACAGGTCGTAATATTATAAAATTCTTAAGTATAATAACATTATCCATACTACACACAATAAAAAAAAAGCATCATTATATTAAAATCAAAGCAATGTCCAATCAAAACAAAACAAATAAATGGACACCCATCCAAGGATGGAAACATGTCCTTACATCACATGCCTAAGTAGGACACCCACCAAAAGGTAGAAACATGCCCTTTACATAAGTTCTAAAATAGAAGAGAAAATTAAATTACATAATGTTTAACTAATGAGGTACCACCAAGTGGAAACATACCTCTTACAACTTTTGGAAGTCTAAATTAATTAATAAAGGTAAATAATCATCCATAATATATAAATCATTCATTAAAAGTATTAACCAAAATATAAAACAAACATCCATCCATGATAAATTAAATAAATCAAGTATTGAAATTAAATAAATTAAAGTATAAGAAATAAATCAAAGCATAAATAAATATGGAATTGAATAAAACAAATAAAAGTTCAAGTATAGCTACTATTTCTATTTAGGATTCTTTATCTCATGTGTTAAGGCTTTGGAAATTCTACAGTTTAAGCTATGTGACTTTTTAGGTAAATAGATTAGGTTTTATGTTTTTTTAAGGTTAGCAAGACACTTTGATTAAACAAATTAAGATTTGAATGATGAAATAATAAAACTTGAGTTTTAGACACTTTTGAAATATTTTTTAATTCATGTTTTTAAAATAGTAAATTGAGCTACTGTAGCTTTTTTGAGTTTTTTATGTTTTTATGTTTTTTTATGTTTTAAAGGGTTTAAAGTTCATAAAAATTAGGGTTTAAGGTTTTAAAAGGGTTAGGGTTTATTACTTTAGGTTTAAAAGATGATTTTTGGATTTTAGGCTTTGAATTTGGGGTTCTCGGCCAAGGAATTTAATTTTAAGGTTTTAAATAGCAACTTGATATTTTATGAGATTTTATGAATTTAAACACATGAATTGAAGTTTTTATAAGTAGAAAAGATGTTTTTTAAGGTTTTATGAATGAAAAAGAACCTAATTTAAAATTTTAATAGAAACAGAATTTTATTTTGGTTTTGTAGAAAAATATGTTAAATGAGTGCTTTAAGGTTTTTAAGAAGAAAAAATAACAATTTTGAGTCCTTTTAGAAAAGAAAGTCACGTTTTTAATGTTCTAAACTTGGAAAAATTAAATTAAAACTCTAAGATTTTTTATTTAAAAAACTTAAATTTTATAGATTTGGCTATTGTAAAACATAAAACAAAAAAATTAAAACATACCTTCTTTTGTTGATTCTCCAAAAAATAACTCTTCTTGGATGAACTAGCTCCAAAGACAAGCTTTGATTGCCTCTTTTCTTCTCCCTTTTTTCGTGCTACTGCTGCTATAAATATCAATTGAATTGAGTTTTCCCTTTCCTTCCTTGATTTGGTTTCAAAACCTAAAGCTATCATGAAAAGTTTTTCCTCCCTTGATTTGGTTTAATTAGTCCTTATTTATAGTGGTTTTTAGGTTGTTTATTCCTAATTAACTAAGGTAAGTAATAATAATAAAAAAAAGAAATTAAAACCTAATTGGATTAGAATTCTAAGAAATGCAGCTGAAAAATTTGCGCTGGCAAAAATTCTGACGACGGGCCCGTGGGCGCGCCAACCCGTAGGAGCCTGCGGGAGAGCCACTGTTGGCCCGACGGGCCCGCGCGACCACTTTTTGCTGCCGATTTTTTTTCTGACTCCGATTTTTATTTTTATTTTTATTTTTATTTTTAATTTTTATTTGTTTATTTTCATTTTTTACTACTAAAAATTAGATACTAAGGTAAAAATTATTTAATTAAAATTATTTTGGACCAATTAAACAACAAAAATCATTTTGGACTAAAAAAAGCATGTTGGATCGGATTGGGTCAAAAATTAAGGGTTTAAAGTTTGCCCCCTGCTTGAATGATCTGAAACCTTAGTGAAAGAGAGTGAAAAGCAATAAGACTTAATTTTTGAGGTTTTGGTTTCTGGACCCGAGAGATTGGTTTAACTCATCTGACCTTTTATCAGTTGAGAATTCAGGCATAACTGGTTGTTCCATTTTTACGAATTGTAGGTCTTTACCCACCAAAAATAGATCTTTATCTATTAGAAACTATGTCTTTTACCTAGGAACATGGATCTTTATCCATTGGAGATTGGGTCTTTTCCCGTAAAAATGGATCTTTATCCATTGGAGGTCGGGTCTTTACCCTTGAAATATGGATCTTTATCCATTTGAAATCGGGTCTTTACCCTTGAAACAAGGATCTTTATCCTTCGAACTTTGGGTCTTTACCCTTTGAAACATGGATCTTTATCCATTGAAAATCGGGTCTTGACCCTTGAAACATGGATCTTTATCCATTGGAAATCGGGTCTTTACCCGTAAAAATGGATCTTTATCCATTGGAGGTCGGGTCTTTACCCTTGAAATATGGATCTTTATCCATTTGAAATCGGGTCTTTACCCTTGAAACAAGGATCTTTATCCTTCGAACTTTGGGTCTTTACCCTTTGAAACATGGATCTTTATCCATTGAAAATCGGGTCTTTACCCTTGAAATATGGATCTTTATCCATTGAAAATCGGGTCTTTACCCTTGAAACATGGATCTTTATCCATTGGAAATCGGGTCTTTACCCTTGGAACATGGATCTTTATCCATTGAGATTGGGTCTTTACCCTTGAAAATGGATCTTCATCCTTTGAGATCGGGTCTTTACCCTTAAAAATGGATCTTCATCCTTTGAGATCGGGTCTTTACCCTTGAAAGTGGATCTTCATCCTTGAGATCGGGTCTTTATGTAATATCCCAAAGTGTGCCCTAGAAGTTTTAATACAATTGTTGTTTGATTGGAATTAGATGTATATATGTTTTTGTAAAGGAAATGATTGTGTTAATGGAATGTATATGTTGTATATATGTTAATATATATAACATATATGTTGGTCAAATGTAGAGTCAAGGGGAAAAGATATTTTAGTTTGGGATGTGTGAAATTACTATAAAGGACACTTGATTAAGAAGAAAACTAGACCATATGAGAAGAGGGTATATTAGTAATTGTGCTTGTAGAATTGCTTGGTGGAGATTTAAAGAGGAAGAAAAGGTTGATTTGTATTTTTTTTCTTTTCTTTGCATTTCTTGGCCGGCTACCAAAGGGAAAGAGAGAGCAAGAGAGGTCTTCTAACTTCTAAGCTCAAATTGAAGGAAGAATCAAAGGATTAAGTTGGAGATTTGAGGAATTTCTTCAAATTAGGTAAGTACTCTCTTGTTTTCCTTTGTTATTTTTGAAGTTGTATTTGAAGTGAGTTTTGATTTGTTGAGATTATGATTTGGTGGGGTTGAGATGTAATTATAAGTGTTTAAATTGGTTGTAAGTTAAATTGGTGTTGGTTTTGGTTTGAAAATGGTAAGTTGAGTGGATATTGGAATTGAAAGAATAAGAATGATGTTGATTTAGGGTTTTGAAGTGGTATGTGTTTAAATGTGTTGCTAATGATTTGTTAATGAGAATATTGTGATGAATATGTAAAATAAGTGTTGATGACATTGTTTATATCCATTTGAATGAGGCCATGTTGTGCACAATGAGTTTAAATGCAATTAAAAGAGTTTTGGCCACATTTAGGGTTTTGTTCATGTGAGACACGACCAAACCAAAGGAGGAACACGGCCAAGACTTAAGATTTTTGAGAGACACGGCCAAGTCCATGGAAATTTGGCTGTGTTGGATGAATGTTGGAGAGACACGGCCACTGGCTTGGCCGTGTCCCTTGACTGTGTTTGCCACTGTCTGATTTTTGTTGAGAGACACGGCCGTGTCCCTTGCCCGTGTCTGCCTCGGCTTGATTTGGTGTTGAGAGACACGGCCACAAGCTTGGCCGTGTCCCTTGAGTGTGTTGGCCACTGTGATTTTTCCTTGCTCTTCTTACATGGTTGAGATTGAACTTACATTTGATAATGCATATGATACTATATGAACAAGGTTATATATTATGCATTGTGAATCTTGTGAATGGTAATGTGTTATATGAATAATGTTGTGTTGTGTACAATGTGGGACATAATGTGAATATTGATGAGGCATATGAATTATGGTAATGTAAATTAAGACATAAAGAGATGTGAGATTAATGTTATGAAATATGACATGTAATATGTGATATGTATAATGAGGAATTGCTTTGATGTTAATGAATATTATAATGATGTGAATGATATGATTGAAACATGTCTAGATGGTATGAGTAAATAATGATATGTTTGTTTAGTCAATGTAATTGATTATGGATATGTGAAAGATGAAGTAATATTAAAAGATATAAATGAGCGAACCTATCTGCCTCCTGCGGAACCATACGGACCCTGTGGATTGGGCAATCGATCTTGGACTATCGACCTGGTTGGGGGAAGGTTCGTTACTGATAGTTTTATACATGCTTATCTGCCTCCTGCGGACCCCTGGAATTGGCAGTAGCCTGAGGCTCAGTGGGCAACCGACCTAGTTGGGGGAAAGTTCGTATATGAAACCATAGTTGGTTGGTTATAATGATAAACTTTGAATGAGTATAATAGATGATGATATAATTATTGATATAATGAAATGTATATTAATAAGTATGATCCTTATTGATTGATTATATGATATTGATATTAATATTGCATATTATCATTATGGTTTGTACTACTGAGCTGTGGCTCAGCGTGCGCAGGTGATAGAGTTGAACCTGAGAGCTCCTCGAGACCAAGTGAGACTAGACATTGAGGATTTTATTTTGGGACTTAAAGATCAGAGAAGGGCTGTCAATCATGTATATATTTTATGTTTTGTAAACTTTGATTTATAACATATTTGTAATAACTTCCGCTGTGAATTGATAAACAGTTTAATATATGGTGTCTTTTGGATTTCTTATAAATGTTTGAGATTGGTTTCATTTATTTACAAAGATATTTGTTGTGTCTTTTTAAACTGTGGCATTTTCTATATTTGGTATATGTATTTTACGATCGTTTAAGCATGCTTGGTACGTATACAGGATATAGGGGTGTTACAATTGTTTTGGTATCAGAGCCTAGGTTTGAGATTCTCAACCTAGGTCAAGTGTAAGAAAAAGAGTGTTTTGATTTTAAAAAGTGGATTTTTGAATAACGTACATGTTTGGTATTGGCAGTCTCTGATCTTTAATGAGAAGTATTCTGCTGTGTTTGCAGATATAGGTTGTGATGGATTCTCACTCACGTCAGTCAGTCGAGGGTAGTGCTGAGAGTATAGCTCCTGATGAGATTAGAGAGGGAGCTAGAGTGAATAGTGCTAGAGAGGCACTTGCTTCTGTGTCAGGGGGACCAGCTAGTGAGGAGGTTCCACCAGTTTGGCTTAAGCATGTGATAGAGGCTTTGAGGCAAGCACCAGTGCAACCACCGCCACCACCCCCACAGCCTTTGGTATCAGTGAGACAGTATGATAAGCTAAGAAAGTATGGAGCAGAAGATTTTCTAGGTACCATTGATCCAGCTATAGCAAAGCAGTGGCTAGATAAAGTACAGAGAATATTTGTTCAGTTGCAAGCCACTCCAGAGGAAAGATTTGATTATGCAAGATCTTTGTTGCAGAAGGACGCATATGACTGGTGGAGGACAGTGCCCCATGCTATGGATGACCCACCAACATTGTCCTATGTTGACTTTCTAAGAGAGTTTGAATTGAAGTATACTCCAAGGGAGTATAAAGATGTGAAAAAGATGGAGTTTTTTAGCGTGAAGCAAGATCACCGGACTGTGACGGAATATGAGCTAGAGTTTATCCGGTTGAGCCAGTATGCTGGGGGTATTATATCTGATGAGATAGATAGATGCAAGAGATTTGAGGAGGGACTAAGGCCCTCTATCATGTGTCTAGTGGCTGGATCTAGATATCATGATTTTTTCCCAGCTTGTATCAGCACCTAGGAGTGTGGAAAGAGCTCAGGTTATTGCAGCTGCTTCAGAGGAAGAGATCAGGATTAGAAGGCCCCAGTTTGAGGCAGGGTCTTCTTCTGTGAAAAGAGGTAAAGGAAGTTTTATTCCTCGGGTTAATAGGAGTCAGAGGCCAGCTGGTAGGTCAGCACAGTTTCGAAGACAGAGATCTAGACCTACAGTTTCAGTAGCGAGTGCTCCTGCTCCAGTAGTTCAGAGATCCACTCCACCTATATGTGCTCAGTGTGGGGGTTATCATAGAGGTGTTTGTTGGAAGAGTAGTGGACCCGCTGTATGCTTCAGATGTGGATCTCCCGATCATTTTGTTAGAGATTGTCCTGAGAGACAGGAGCGGATGTCAGTAGATACTACAACTTCTCGACCTAGTGTGAGAGGAGGTCGAGGAGACAGGAGTTTCAGCAGAGGAGGCAGATCTGGGTTCAGTGCTAGAGGAGGTTCTACATCTAGGGAGAGTAGACCAGAGGGGGTTGGATCTTCTCAGAGGATTTATGTGATGCAGAAGCAACCAGATGCTTCGGCAGTCATTGCTGGTACTTTCTCTTTATTTGATACTTCAGTACTTGCTTTGATTGATCCTGGATCCACACATTCATATATTAGTGCATCTGTTTTGCCTGTATCTGATGTGCATGCTGAATCCCTAGGATTTGATGTGTTAGTAACAAATCCGTTAGGGCATAGTGTGATTGTCAGTAAAGTGCACCGAGATAGTGCAGTAGTGGTTCAAGGTGAGGAGTTCCTTGGAGATTTGATTGAGATGCCTTTTAAGGAATATGATGTGATTCTAGGCATGGACTGGTTATCTAGACATGGAGCTGTGGTTGACTGTCAAAAGAAAGTTGTTACCTTGAGAACCAGTGATGATAGAGAGGTGATAGTATATAATGAGCAGGGACAGTTAGCATCTTTGTTTGTTTCAGCTGTTGCAGCTAGGAGATTGATTAGAAAAGGGTGCGATGCTTACCTTGCTTATGTTGTGGATACTAGAGTAAAGGGTTCTCAACTTGATAGTATACCCACAGTCGCAGAGTTTCCAGATGTGTTTCCAGAGGAGTTGCCAGGGTTGCCTCCTGAGAGAGAGGTGGAGTTTGGTATTGAATTATTGCCTGGTACCACTCCTATCTCCATTACTCCTTATAGAATGGCACCTGCTGAGCTGAGAGAACTGAAAGTGCAGTTGCAGGAGTTGTTAGATAAAGGGTTTGTTCGCCCTAGTGTTTCACCGTGGGGAGCTCCTGTTCTGTTTGTGAAGAAGAAAGATGGTACTATGAGATTGTGTATCGATTATAGGCAATTGAACAAAGTGACTATTAAAAATAAATATCCTTTGCCTAGAATTGATGATCTCTTTGATCAATTGAAGGGTGCAGCAGTGTTTTCCAAAATTGATTTGAGATCAAGGTACCATCAGTTGAGAGTCAGAGCTGAAGATGTTCCTAGGACCGCCTTTCGGACCAGGTATGGGCATTATGAGTTTCTAGTTATGCCTTTTGGTTTGACGAATGCACCTGCAGTTTTTATGGATTTGATGAATAGGGTGTTTAGGCCCTATCTGGATCAGTTTGTGGTGGTCTTTATAGATGACATTCTGATATATTCGCGTAATGAGGAGGAGCATGACAAGCATCTGCGAATTGTGTTGCAAATTTTGAGAGAGAAGCAATTGTTTGCTAAACTGTCGAAGTGTGAGTTTTGGCTTGATCAAGTAACTTTTCTTGGTCATATAGTTTCAGCAGAAGGAATTAGAGTTGATCTGAGTAAAGTTGAAGCTATTTTGAATTGGAGTCCACCAAAGTCTGTGACTGAAGTTAGAAGTTTTCTAGGTTTGGCAGGCTATTACCGACGGTTTGTGAAAGGATTTTCTTTGATAGCTACTCCACTTACCAGATTGCTTCAAAAGGGAGTTAGATTTGTGTGGACAGATCAGTGTCAGGCTAGCTTTGAGCAGTTGAGAGAGATGTTAACTCAAGCGCCTGTTCTTACTTTACCTGTGGAAGACAAACCATATGTGATTTACAGTGATGCTTCACATAGTGGTTTGGGTTGTGTTCTGATGCAAGAAGGTAAGGTGATAGCTTATGCTTCTCGACAGTTGAAACCACATGAACTCAATTATCCGACCCATGATTTAGAGTTGGCAGCCATTGTGTTTGCATTGAAGATTTGGCGACATTATCTATATGGGGAGAAGTGTTTTATCTATACTGATCATAAAAGTTTAAAATACTTGGGTGTTCAAAGAGAACTCAATCTTTGACAGAGAAGATGGTTAGAGTTGATAAAAGACTACGACTGTTTGATTGATTATCATCCTGGTAAGGCAAATGTTGTTACTGATGCCTTCAGTCGGAAGTCTTTAGCAGGTTTGACTGTTTATTCGCTCTCGTTGCTTGTTGAGTTGAGAGCGTTGCATGCTAGTTTTGTATCTTGTGATGATGGTGCATTGTTGGCACAGTTGCAATTGAAACCAGTATTGTTGGATCAGATTAGAGGGGCTCAATTGGCTGGTGAGAAGATTCAGAAGATTGTTTCAGATTGCCAGAAAGGAAAGAGTCGAGATTTTATTGTGAGAAATGATGGGAGTCTTTGGTTTAAGAACATATTGTGTGTACCTGATGATGCTAATTTGAGAAAGATCATTTTAGAAGAAGCACATCAGTCAGTATTTGCTATGCATCCGGGCAATACAAAGATGTATCATGATTTGAGACAGCATTATTGGTGGTCCGGTATGAAGAGAGACATTGCAGCTTCTGTGTCCAAATGTCTCACATGTCAGAGGGTAAAAGCTGAGCATCAAGTTCCAACAGGGTTACTTCAACCTTTAGCAATGCCTGAATGGAAATGGGATAGAGTAACCATGGATTTCGTATCTGGTCTGCCATTGACACAAAGAAAGCATGATGCTATTTGGGTAATTGTTGACAGGTTGACTAAAACAGCTCATTTTCTTCCAATTCGGATGGATTACTCTTTGGAGAGGTTAGCTGAGTTGTATATCCATGAGATTGTAAAGTTGCATGGTGTCCCAACTTCTATAGTGTCTGATAGAGATCCCAGATTTACTTCAAGGTTATGGAAGAGCTTACATGGTGCTTTGGGTTCTCGATTACACTTCAGTACTGCTTTTCATCCACAGACAGATGGGCAGTCAGAGAGAGTGATACAGATTATTGAGGACATGTTGAGAAGTTGTGTCATTGATTTCTCTGGAAATTGGGATGGATTCTTACCACTTGTGGAATTTGCTTATAATAATAGTCATCAATCAAGCATTGGTATGGCACCATTCGAGGCATTGTATGGAAGACGGTGTAGGACACCTTTATGTTGGAATGAGCTTGGAGAAGGTAAGTTAATTGGTCCTGATTTGGTCAAAGAAACTAAAGAGAAAGTGAAAGTGATTCGAGATAGATTGAAAGCAGCTTCAGATCGACAGAAGTCTTATTCAGATTTGAAGAGGAGAGACATTGAATATAATGTGGGAGATAAAGTATTTTTGAAAGTGTCTCCTTGGAAGAAGATTTTGAGGTTTGGTCGGAAAGGGAAATTGAGTCCTCGCTTCATTGGACCGTAAGAAGTTTTGGAAAGAGTTGGGCCAGTTGCTTATCGGCTTGCTTTGCCACCTGAGTTAGATAGAATCCATAATGTATTCCATGTTTCTATGTTGAGGAGGTATAGGTCGGATCCATCTCATGTATTGCCAATTGAATCTATCGAAGTGAGTTCAGATTTGACATTTGAAGAGGAACCAGTTGCTATCTTGGCACGTGATGTGAAAGAATTAAGAAATAAGAAAGTGCCTTTAGTGAAGGTTCTATGGAAGAATCATGGAAGAAAAGAAGCAACTTGGCAGAGTGAGCAATCAATGCGAGATCAATATCCTCAACTATTTCAGACTTGATATCAGGTAATTTCGAGGATGAAATTTCTTTTTAGAGGGGGAGAATTGTAATATCCCAAAGTGTGCCCTAGAAGTTTTAATACAATTGTTGTTTGATTGGAATTAGATGTATATATGTTTTTATAAAGGAAATGATTGTGTTAATGGAATGTATATGTTGTATATATGTTAATATATATAACATATATGTTGGTCAAATGTAGAGTCAAGGGGAAAAGATATTTTAGTTTGGGATGTGTGAAATTACTATAAAGGACACTTGATTAAGAAGAAAACTAGACCATATGAGAAGAGGGTATATTAGTAATTGTGCTTGTAGAATTGCTTGGTGGAGATTTAAAGAGGAAGAAAAGGTTGATTTGTATTTTTTTTTCTTTGCATTTCTTGGCCGGCTACCAAAGGGAAAGAGAGAGCAAGAGAGGTCTTCTAAGTTCTAAGCTCAAATTGAAGGAAGAATCAAAGGATTAAGTTGGAGATTTGTGGAATTTCTTCAAATTAGGTAAGTACTCTCTTGTTTTCCTTTGTTATTTTTGAAGTTGTATTTGAAGTGAGTTTTGATTTGTTGAGATTATGATTTGGTGGGGTTGAGATGTAATTATAAGTGTTTAAATTGGTTGTAAGTTAAATTGGTGTTGGTTTTGGTTTGAAAATGGTAAGTTGAGTGGATATTGGAATTGAAAGAATAAGAATGATGTTGATTTAGGGTTTTGAAGTGGTATGTGTTTAAATGTGTTGCTAATGATTTGTTAATGAGAATATTGTGATGAATATGTAAAATAAGTGTTGATGACATTGTTTATATCCATTTGAATGAGGCTATGTTATGCACAATGAGTTTAAATGCAATTAAAAGAGTTTTGGCCACATTTAGGGTTTTGTTCATGTGAGACACGGCCAAACCAAAGGAGGAACACGGCCAAGACTTAAGATTTTTGAGAGACACGGCCAAGTCCATGGAAATTTGGCCATGTTGGATGAATGTTGGAGAGACACGGCCACTGGCTTGGCCGTGTCCCTTGACTGTGTTTGCCACTGTCTGATTTTTGTTGAGAGACATGGCCGTGTCCCTTGCCCGTGTCTGCCTCGGCTTGATTTGGTGTTGAGAGACACGGCCACAAGCTTGGCCGTGTCCCTTGAGTGTGTTGGCCACTGTGATTTTTCCTTGCTCTTCTTACATGGTTGAGATTGAACTTACATTTGATAATGCATATGATACTATATGAACAAGGTTATATATTATGCATTGTGAATCTTGTGAATGGTAATGTGTTATATGAATAATGTTGTGTTGTGTACAATGTGGGACATAATGTGAATATTGATGAGGCATATGAATTATGGTAATGTAAATTAAGACATAAAGAGATGTGAGATTAATGTTATGAAATATGACATGTAATATGTGATATGTATAATGAGGAATTGCTTTGATGTTAATGAATATTATAATGATGTGAATGATATGATTGAAACATGTCTAGATGGTATGAGTAAATAATGATATGTTTGTTTAGTCAATGTAATTGATTATGGATATGTGAAAGATGAAGTAATATTAAAAGATATAAATGAGCGAACCTATCTGCCTCCTGCGGAACCATGCGAACCCTGTGGATTGGGCAACCGATCTTGGACTACCAACCTGGTTGGGGGAAGGTTCAGTACAGTCAGTATTACGTACCTATCTGCCTCCTGCGGAACCATGCAGACCCTATGGATTGGGCAACTGATCTTGGACTACCGACCTGGTTGGGGGAAGGTTCGTTACTGATAGTTTTATACGTGCTTATCTGCCTCCTGCGGACCCCTGGAATTGGCAGTAGCCTGAGGCTCAGTGGGCAACCGACCTGGTTAGGGGAAAGTTCGTATATGAAACCATAGTTGGTTGGTTATAATGATAAACTTTGAATGAGTATAATAGATGATGATATAATTATTGATATAATGAAATGTATATTAATAAGTATGATCCTTTTTGATTGATTATATGATATTGATATTAATATTGCATATTATCATTATGGTTTGTACTACTGAGCTGTGGCTCAGCGCGCGCAGGTGATAGAGTTGAACCTGAGAGCTCCTCGAGACCAAGTGAGACTAGACATTGAGGATTTTATTTTGGGACTTAAAGATCAGAGAAGGGCTGCCAATCATGTATATATTTTATGTTTTGTAAACTTTGATTTATAACATATTTGTAATAACTTCCGCTGTGAATTGATAAACAGTTTTATATATGGTGTCTTTTGGATTTCTTATAAATGTTTGAGATTGGTTTCATTTATTTACAAAGATATTTGTTGTGTCTTTTTAAACTGTGGCATTTTCTATATTTGGTATACGTATTTTACGATCGTTTAAGCATGCTTGGTACGTATACGGGATATAGGGGTGTTACACTTTACCCTTAAAAATGGATCTTCATCCTTTGAGATCGGGTCTTCACCTTTGAAAATGGATCTTCATCCTTTGAGATCGGGTCTTCACCCTGTCTTCAGCTCTTTTAGCTGGATTGGTCTTTTGTCTTTTGCATCTTCATTCTTTTGAGAGTTCTATTGTTCCATTTTTTTGTTCTTTCTTTTTGCAAAGATTTAGTTATTTTTAATTGGACCTTATATCCTCTCCTTGCCCCCCTGTGTGGAAAAATATTTGTAAGTGAGTTTAAAAATATTTGGTATATAAACTCAAAAAATTGAAAAGGAGAAACTTTGCCCCCTGTGTAGGCTCAAACTCATGATTTTTCTATGCGGACTCTGATTGATGTTGTTGTTGTCTAGTTCTTCACACAAGCACGTATTTCTTCTCTTTGCAAATTACTGGAGCTTTCTCAAGCAATGGGCTTTCTATGCCCCCTGATTTGATATCTTCTTTTGATGGCTTGCTGTTCATTTTGACAAGGAATAGACAACACAAGACAAGAAAGTGTGATGTGACATGCTCATGTATGCATGATATGCATGAATAATACTTACAGTGGTTCCATGACTCACAGAATAAGGCGATCAGCATAAGTGTTCTCATTGGTTCCCTTTTGACGCTTGTTCAAGTCTTGCATTAGAATGATCGAAAGCTTTGTATTTGTGGCTTTTATCTTCAAGATGTTGAAAACATGAGTGGTGGAGATCCCAAGTTGCAGAGTCAGGGATTCATCTATTTCAAGCTATATTTCAGCATGTCAATTGGTAGTTTCTTCATAACTTTGCCAATAATAATTTTCTTTGCTCAATGTGTCCTTTGGAGGTTCAACATACTTACCTTAACTTGAAGGCTTTGTTATTTTTTTTTTTTTGAAATTTTTGAATTTTTCATTTTGAAATCAAATGTTGGCTTTGCCAAATTAATGTCGATGCACCTCAGGACTTGATTTTCCAAATTAACATATCTATAACATGACAACCCTAGTTACCGTACTTAAACTCAGGAATCATTTCTATTTAAGCAAGAACTGTTGCACTTTAGATAGGCACATACACATTACTTGGCCAAAGGTCTCATTGAGTTTAAATATTGTCTATCTCATATGCATGCTTATCCAAACTATCTCCACTAATAGACTCTGCCTACCAAGAGAGATCAACAGGTATTTGATAGGCTTAAAATGGGGTCTGTGAGGGAAACAGGCTTAAGTGAAGGCCATTTTGAGATTGGAGCTAGTGTGACACAATGGACAAACCTTCACACTACAAATTTCTTGTTGAAATTTTAGGCAGCTTAGAGGCAACCTTGCTAGACTCCAAATTTTTTCTATCTTCTTAGCATTAATTTGGATCTTACTAGGACAGTTTTTGCCCTTGCAAAAAGTTTGGTTCCCAAATTCATTTCTTTTCTTCTTTTCCCTTTTCTTTCGTTTCATTTTTCTTACTCCTCCCTTTCTTTGATCATTTTATCATTTTGTCCTTCTTCCTTGCAGGACTGTCAAGTACAAAACTTTTAAGCACTGAATGGTCTTTCTCCTTTTTCTCCAATTTTAATTGAATCTTTGGTTGGGTTGGACCAATTCAAGTCAAATCATCCTTATAAACCAAATGGAAGCCTTTTGTTGTCTTAGGTAAAAGAGAACTCAGTTGGCTTTTTGAACCATTTTGGGTTTTCTTTTTCTTTTCTTTCTTTTTTTTTCTCTTTTTTTTTCTTTTCTTTTTCTTTTCTTTTGTCTGGCTCTAGCTCTGAAAGAGTTGTCTCGTTTATACTAGCTTGGCTTCAAATAATGGATGAGTGGAGTGACATAAATCTTCTTTAATAGGGATAAATCATTTGTTACTCTGATATTGTCTTGATATATTGGAGATATTAGGAGAACTTCAACTACCCTTATGGTCTTGAGAACTTCAACTATCCACATGATCTTGATTAATCATTGCTTTCTTTGATCTTCTTGCCTATTCATCTTAGTGATCATAAGACTTGTCAAAAGTATCAAGATAGGTTGTTGAGGTTATATGCCAATGAAAAGAAAGCTAAAATTTTATGAAGGCTCAAAGGGACAACTAGGGATTGATATTTAATAAGGTGGATACTAGTTGTTGGCTTATCAAACAATGCCTAGATCATTTCTCCCTTAAATAAGCAGAGTTCAATTTCACCTCGAAAGTTTGTAAAAGCATGTTCTAAGACTGACTAAGCCCTAGACAAAGATAATTATGCAGGAGCCCTCTCTAAGTAAGCATACACAACTCAATGCTATAGAGTAATTCCCTCATCTAGTAAAGTCATTCGAGTCATGATGCCTAGACACATTAATTTATAAACATCAAGCTAAATTCCTCATTGGTTGAGCACCAAAATGAACAAAGACCAACAAAATTTTGATGAAAGTAATTTATTTAAACAAATTTAAATTTGAAAAACATGATAGTTCCAATTAAAGAAAGTAAAATCGAAAAGAAACATTCAAGCTAAGGAAAGTTTATTGAGTTTAAGCTTCTTTTTCTTTCATATCTTCAATATCCCCATCTTGAAAGGATGATAAAACAAAATCTTCTTCCAACCTTTTCCCACCATGAAGGTTGCCAGTGGAGGTACTCTTCCAAACTTAGGCAAAGGGTTGTTCTTGGTATTGGGCTTATCCGGCTTGGGTAGCTTACCACTGTCAATCAAATCTTGGATCTTATACCTTAATCGGATATACCTATCAGTCTCATGTCCTTGAATCTGATGAAATTGACAGAAGGCCTCGGCATTGAAGTTTGGTGGCAGTGGACTATGTAGAGGTCGAGGAGCTAATGGTTGTAACAACCCTTTCTTTTGCAGCTTGCTAAAAACCCAAGATAAAGGTTTCCCCAATTCTGAGAATTGTCTTTTATTCCCTTGACCGGTTACATTAACATCAACTTTTTGTGTGCTTTGATTGTTAGGCTGGTTGTTCCCTTTCTCATTCCTTCTTATTGAAAAGTGATTCTTCTCCCTTTCCCATTCTTCAATTTGTAGAACAGCTTGGAGAAGATCTTTGAAGTCCCTTATAAGGGTATGAGACATCCTTTCGCGGAGATTGGGCAGGACACCTCTCACGATCATCCTTATCTGATCAGATTCATCGGGTCTTTTCTTGAGCAAAGTAGCCTTGTTTCTCCATCTCTTGACATAATCTACAAAATTCTCATTCGATCTTTGCCTAATGGACTCCACTTCCATTAAGGTAACTTCCAACTCAACATTATATCCATATTGTTGGATGAAGGCTTTGTAAAGTAGATCCCAGCTCTTTTGTATTTCATCATCTAAGGTATTGAACCAATTTTGGACAACAGGGTCCAATGAGAGCATAAAGTACCTTAGGGTTTGAGCCTTAGTAGCTCGAGCAGATTGCATGGCAGTGATATATTGCTTCACGTTGAGATGAGGATTTTCGGTGCCATTGTACTTAGCAAAGGAAGGCATCTTGAACTTATAAGGGACCTCATCATCTTGTTCAAATAACTTGTCAACTTCGGACATCTCTTCGATTTTCAGCTTCTTTTCAAATTTCTTTTCTAAATCAGTAATCATCTTTTCAACATCAGATGTCTCGGTCTTTTCAATAGTTGCTTTCTCAACAGCCTTCGGTTCTTTCTTCTTTTCTTGAACCTCTTGGTAGTATTGAGCCCAATCATCATCATCATCAATGACCACCTTTTCATCATCAAAAGCCACTTCATTAACTTTAGTCTTCCCTTTGTCCTTTGGTTTCTTAGTGCTAGCAGATGCCTCGGCATGATTCTCTAAGATTGCAGTCAATTGGTTCTTCATGGTCTCAGCTAGGGCCTCTTTGATTTCTTCCATCTTGGCATTGAGGGCCTCATCCACCATCCTTTGAATTTGTTCAGGCTCCATTGCTTTAGGTGAGCAAGTGATTGAGTCGTTGCTAGATACTTCATCTCCGACGTAGGTCGGATTGTCGTAAGCTTTTGAACTTTCGTAATCCAGGGCTGTGAGCCAGAGAGGATTAATGATATGAGATGCAAATGTATGCATGTATGCACAAACAATAGACAAACAAGGACAAATTAGGACGTTCCTTCCAACCTTATAACATCCACACATGAATAGCGAGTCTCTTTTCCTAGGCATATGGTTAACAAAATACCAACATGGGGTATCTTGCTTTCGAATAATTCCCTTGGACGTTTCAACCAATAGTTATATTTTCGAAAATGGAAATCAATCCATGATAATTCCTATTAATTAGGTTTTAATCCATTCAACCAACCAAAGTAGCTTTTATGCTATGTTGGATTAAAACAAAATTAAGAGGTTTATTATAAATAGATTTCTCACTTGGAAAGAGTAACTAATGGTTCATGCCAAAAAACAAGCCCATGGTTAATTTATTCTTGGTGTAAACTAGGCCCAAAATTGATTTATGGTATTTCATAATTGACCTAAATATTTTTGCAAGCTCTTTGTAAAAAATAGTTGGGTGAAAATAATTTTGTTTCTAAGCCCATTGTAAAAGATTTTAGAAAAACGGATTTTGGGCTTAGTATTTGGGCCATGAGCCAAAAGAATTTTTTATTTATTTTTAGAAAAGTCTTATGTCCAAAGACCATCTTAAAAAGTTTTGAAAATAGTTTTGGTCTTTTGGATTTTAAAGAAAAAAATTTATTTTGAGCTTGCAAATGTACTTGGGTCATATTAGAAAAAGAACAAACCAAATAGGTCATGATTTAGACTAAGATAAATTAACCATAGTCAAACAACATGCATTTGGGGTAAAAACCTAAGGAAAGTAACTAGGCCAATTACATGAGCTTTAGTCTTTGGGTAAAAAGGCTTAGGTTCCCATAGCAAGTATATACCAAACGGTACAAGGCTATGAGTGGTTATGCCATGCTCGATCTCCATACCTTGAGTGAAAGTATGGTATCCCTTACATAACATAACATGGGTAACACAGGCGTCCTAACTCACGCACACAATGCAATCTAATATGATGCAATGTATAATATCATTATAAGAAAGAATAGAATAATATAAAGATCAACGGAATCAACTTCTCTTATCCCCAGTGGAGTCACCACTGTGAGCGGGGATTTTTGCCCCCACTCCCGGTGGAATGGTTCTTGCGACTTCGGCACTGTTTAGGCTCGGGGCCTTAGAGAACACGGACCTAAGTCCGGAGAAAAGGAAGTCGCCACCCGAACGGGCCAGAAAAAAGAAAGGGGTGGATGACTAGATTCCTAAGGAATCCCCAACCCCCTAATGGGTTCGGAAAATTGGGTACGTGAGGAGAATGTGAGAAATGGCCCAGCACCCCCCCACAAAGCCCGGTTCATTGGAACCGGCATCCTTTACAGGTCTTAATATTATAAAATTCTTAAGTATAATAACATTATCCATACTACACACAATAAAAAGAAAGCATCATTATATTAAAATCAAAGCAATGTCCAAACAAAACAAAACAAATAAATGGACACCCATCCAAGGATGGAAACATGTCCTTACATCACATGCCTAAGTAGGACACCCACCAAAAGGTAGAAACATGCCCTTTACATAAGTTCTAAAATAGAAGAGAAAATTAAATTACATGATGTTTAACTAATGAGGTACCCACCAAGTGGAAACATACCTCTTACAACTTTTGGAAGTCTAAATTAATTAATAAAGGTAAATAATCATCCATAATATATAAATCATTCATTAAAAGTATTAACCAAAATATAAAACAAACATCCATCCATGATAAATTAAATAAATCAAGTATTGAAATTAAATAAATTAAAGTATAAGAAATAAATCAAAGCATAAATAAATATGGAATTGAATAAAACAAATAAAAGTTCAAGTATAGCTACTATTTCTATTTAGGATTCTTTATCTCATGTGTTAAGGCTTTGGAAATTCTAAAGTTTAAGCTATGTGACTTTTTAGGTAATTAAAATAGATTAGGTTTTATGTTTTTTTAAGGTTAGCAAGACACTTTGATTAAACAAATTAAGATTTGAATGATGAAATAATAAAACTTGAGTTTTAGACACTTTTGAAATATTTTTTAATTCATGTTTTTAAAATAGTAAATTGAGCTACTGTAGCTTTTTTGAGTTTTTTATGTTTTTATGTTTTTTTATGTTTTAAAGGGTTTAAAGTTCATAAAAATTAGGGTTTAAGGTTTTAAAAGGGTTAGGGTTTATTACTTTAGGTTTAAAAGATGATTTTTGGATTTTAGGCTTTGAATTTGGGGTTCTCGGCCAAGGAATTTAATTTTAAGGTTTTAAATAGCAACTTGATATTTTATGAGATTTTATGAATTTAAACACATGAATTGAAGTTTTTATAAGTAGAAAAGATGTTTTTTAAGGTTTTTTCAATGAAAAAGAACCTAATTTAAAATTTTAATAGAAACAGAATTTTATTTTGGTTTTGTAGAAAAATATGTTAAATGAGTGTTTTAAGGTTTTTAAGAAGAAAAAATAACAATTTTGAGTCCTTTTAGAAAAGAAAGTCACGTTTTTAATGTTCTAAACTTGGAAAAATTAAATTAAAACTCTAAGATTTTTTATTTAAAAAACTTAAATTTTATAGATTTGACTATTGTAAAACATAAATCAAAAAAATTAAAACATACCTTCTTTTGTTGATTCTCCAAAAAATAACTCTTCTTGGATGAACTAACTCCAAAGACAAGCTTTGATTGCCTCTTTTCTTCTCCCTTTTTTTGTGCTACTGCTGCTATAAATATCAATTGAATTGAGTTTTCCCTTTCCTTCCTTGATTTGGTTTCAAAACCTAAAGCTATCATGAAAAGTTTTTCCTCCCTTGATTTGGTTTAATTGGTCATTGTTTATAGTGGTTTTTAGGTTGTTTATTCCTAATTAATTAAGGTAAGTAATAATAATAAAAAAAAGAAATTATAACCTAATTGGATTAGAAGTCTAAAAAATGCAGCTGAAAAATTTGCGCTGGCGAAAATTCTGGTGACGGACCCGTGGGCGTGCCAGCCCACTGTTGGCCCGACTGGCCCGCGCGACCACTTTTCGCTGCCGATTTTTTTTCCGACTCCGATTTTTATTTTTATTTTTATTTTTATTTTTATTTTTTATTTGTTTATTTTCATTTTTTACTACTAAAAATTAGATACTAAGGTAAAAATTATTTAATTAAAATTATTTTGGACCAATTAAACAACAAAAATCATTTTGGACTAAATAAAGCATGTTGGATCGGATTGGGTCAAAAATTAAGGGTCTACAAGATGCATCAAGCAGGCAATTGAAGTGATAAGTATGGAAGTGCAGATAGTTCTAAACAAGTATGAGTTTTGGGATTAATGTTGAAGGTACTGTTTTACCATAAGACCTACATATTTGGTGTTTCATAATGCATGGGATGTTTAAAGAATTTTGTACAATACATTGTAATAGTTTGTAAAATGTAAATAAGATTTTGGTATTGTAAATGTAATCAAAGTACTTCATATATGAGAGATAAATACTTGAATGTAGTATGGATAAGTGTTGGGTTTTTATAAAAGTGTGAATTTTGAGAGTATAATTTTTATGCAGGCTGTGTTTTTGATAATTTGGGATTTATTGGAATTACAAATAAAACTCTGGCAAAATTATACCAGAGATTTTCTTTGATAATTAATCAAATTATATTTTTACTTAATTTATTCACTTGATATATACACATTTATAATGCTACATTTTATAAATTATCAAATGCGAGCATCTCCATGATTTCTTCTACTTGCTTATTAATAGCTTGTGTGATTTCAAATTCTGCTACATACTATTTGACTATGTCTTTCATCTCTTCACCTATAACTTTCCTCACAATGTTTCTGACATCTTGCTTATTAATTACTGAAACTGATTTTACATCATACCTCATCTCCTTCTGAATTGCATCTTTATCTTCCTTCCACACCTCCTTCCCTTTCTTTGGATAGTGAAAGAATGGTGACATGTCCTTTTCTTCATTAACCCAAATATCTTCATAACAAGGTGCACCATCCTTTTCCTTCTTTGGCTCCTCAAAGTTGATGATCTCTTACCTCAGTTTGGGATACTTATCAGTGTGGTGCCCAACTTTCTGATGGATCCGACAGAAAGTATTAGAATTAAAACATGGAGGAAATGGCTTATATAAGGGCTTTGGCATCAATGGAAAGAGTAGCCCTTTTACTTGCAATATCTCAAGTATCTTTGACATGGGCATGAGTAGATTAGAGACACTTTGAGGTTGGGTTGTTATATCCAATTTGGACACTTTTACTTAAGTGTGGGTTTCAGCTACCCTAAATTGCATAAATTCTTCTAGATCACCCTATCTCTTCTCATCAGTGGTCATTATAGGTTCTTTACCCTTCCCTCTCGCAATGCTTCCTAAAGCTTCTTCATTATCACTAACATTACCCATCTGCCCCAAAAGCTTGGCCATTTAATCTTTGGACTAAATAATCTTGGAAGTCATCATCCTTTGAATCATAGTTCTAACTTGATCAAAATCCATCTGTGTTAGTGCACAATCTATAGACACACTTCTTAGGTCACTTCTATTGCTAGCTCTTTTCTCAACTGCGTGAAGGTTATTGTTCCTCGACAATGCAAGTCAACATGTGCATGAGATGTATGGATGCATGAATGTAAGAATGCATAGTAAAAAAAGAAATAGACAATAGAGCTTATACTGGCTATCCTTTCACCCTTATTCCTCCCACACATAGATAGTTAAGGCCCTTTTCCTAGATGTTTTGGTTTAGCAGAATTACCATCAAGGGGTAATTTGCTTCAAAGAACCTTATTCTCTCAAGATGAGATACTCCTAATTGTGGCACCAAAATTTAGAAACCCGATTGAAACAAATTAGTTAATTTGAAATAAAATCCCAAAAGGTTTTCAAAAGATTCTTCTATTTTTAACAGCATTTTTATTACTTTTTAGTAAAATTTGGGATTATAAATCAATAAATAAATTTATTTCAAAATGGGTTAAGCAAATTTAATGAAACAATTAAAATCGCATGCCACAAATAAATTTCCATGATTCAAACTTGTTGGCTAGAATTAAACCCACAATTTACTCTATTATTTCTCGATTGATCTAATTGAGGTCATGAAATCAAAACTGATTTTTAGAAATAAGATTTGTGGGAAAAATGATTCCATATCGAGGCTCAAGTTGAAAAAGATGATTGCTTAATCTAAGCCCAAATTAGAGGGGTTGTTTTGGATTAAATCCCATAAAAATGTATGAGGCCCATGTGATAAGGGAAAAGAGATTTTGGCATTTGGACATGGGTCAAATAATTTTAATTTGAAGGACATGCAAAGGATAGTTTGGGCTATAATGATTTAAGATCCATGTGACTAAGATTCAATTGAAAGGGATTTTATGCTCAATTTGAAAAAGATGGTGTGCTCAATCCCATGTGGAGATTTAAACTAGATTTTCATGAAAAAAATGACTTAGTCCTTGACCATTAGTGAGGAAAAAAAATATTAAGGCTCATGTTGGTGATGAAAATTGATTTGGTCTTAGTCCATTAAGCAAAATAAATTGGGCCTACCTATAAACTTATTTGGCTTTTTGCTTTGATCTATGGTAGAAACAACTTGGGCTCAAATGGTCATCAAAACATTTTGGGCCTTGGCCCATTGGTATATAACAAATGAATTTATCCCATTGAGATAGTGAAAAAATAGCTTTGGGCCTTATCCCATAGATCAAATAAATCTATTGGGCCCTATAAAATAGTTTGGAAAATGCTATAAAAGATCGAGGTAGTATGAAAAATTGGAAAAGTCAACAATTTAGGCCTCAATCACAATTTAAAACCTTTAAAAAATGTGTTAGGGCAAAAGATCCATCAAAATAATTTTGAGAAACTATTTTCGGGCCCATAACCATAATTGCATCAAAATTGAAAAAAATTGAATCAAATAAGTTAATCAAAGCTAAGAAGTTTCAAATGTGAAGCACAAAACATGAAAAATAAAAAAGGAAATCCTAAAAGGAAGTAACTAGGCTACAAATATATGGGCTTTGTCCTGAAGGTGTTAAAGGCTAAAGGTCCCCATAATAAGATATACCTGAAAGTATGAGGCTGCGAGTAGTTATGAAATGATCGTTCTTCGTACCTTGAGTGGAAGCACGATACTCTTCTCTCACACATAACACAACTAATAACGGGCGTCCTAACACATGCACCCATGCAACTATTGATGCAAGAATAATACTAATGATATTTGCAAATAAAATAATACTAGCACCAACGGAATTAATTTCTCTTATCCTTAGTGGAGTCACCAATGTTAGACAAAGATTTTATTCTCGACTCTCGATGATTGCATATTCAGTATTGTCCAAGCTCGTAACTTTAGAAAACACGGACCTAAGTCTGGAGAAAGGGAGTCACTGCCCAGATAGACTGAAAAAATAAAGAAGGGGGTAGTGACTTAATTCTTAAGGAATCCCTAACCCCTTACTGGTTTCAGAAAATTAGGTACTCATAGCTACAATAGGACATATCCTATTATCTCTATATGCTCAGTTTATTAGAACCGACCTCCTTTTCAGGTTTTAATATTATATTATTAAAAGATATCAAAAGTATCATTCACTACATAAACAATAAGAGTATGCAAATTGCAACTGAGAAAAATTTTATTGCATCAAATAGAATTTTATATATGGGATGGTAATGTCCAGACCAATAAACAAAATAAAAATAAAATAAGCATTCATCAATGATGGAAACATGCTCTTGCATTTGATAGGATTTCCTATACATTAATCTAAAAATAAAAATAAAAGTGTATCCAAAACATTTAGGACATCAAAACTAAAGTAACGTCAAATAAGTAGCTAACTTAAGCAGAAATGTTCATATGATATCATAGATCCCACATCACATCCAAATAACAGAGAATCATAGAACATCATTATAAGACAATTAGGACATGTCTGAGAGGGACTAAACTGATATTGCACGCAAATTGAGGTAAAATTCTATTTTCATGATAAAAGCTTTATCTTGTTTCATAATTATTCAAAAATACCAAATTTTATAATTAATTATGAAATTGAGTCTAATTAATCATGTTAGGAACAAAATAGGGACCAAACTGAATGGGTATGTTTTTTGAGGTAAATAAGGTGTAATAAAAGAAAATTTCATTGTTTACCCAAAATATTGAATTTCCATATTAAATATAGTAAAAAATGGGATTACATTGAATATTTCTCAAATTTAGCTTAAAAATGCAATCCGCATTAAATCGAGGCAAAGGGTGGTCCAAATTTTCGAAACTAGGTTTTTCCTTAAAAATTCTAAAGATTAGTTTTTACCATCTTAATATGCTTTAAATATTATGAAAATAACTTTATAATTGGTTAATGTGAAAAATAAGTTTAAAATCATATTAATTCTACAAAAAATAGGTTTTCAACAATGATTATTTTTTCAAATCACTTAGGTCCATAATTCTATCAAATATCCATATTCCAATCACTACAATAATTATTATCTATAGCTATGAATGTTTGCTATAAAATTTTTGATAGAAGCTAATGTATAATATTAGCCATAGAATATATTATTTATAACTAACTATAATTTTATTAGCTATGAAAAATAGTCTCTCAAAATAAATTCTCAATTTTTATTTAAATTTTCATTTGTCGTAGTAATAATTAGCTTTTAGCTACATCATTTTTGGCATAGTAGCAAATCAAATGTTTTAACTATGAATGTAAAATTTTCATAGCAATTATTTTCATTATTAGCAATGAAAAATTAACTTGTGGCTAAAAATATAGGATAATAACTATAAATTTTTCATATTTGTAGCTAGTTGATGTTATTCAATTATTGTAAGAGGAATCCCACATTGGAAAAAAATAGATATAATGAGGGATATATAAGTTGAAAAGACCCAAAACCTATTGCTTTAAGGTTTCATTTAAAATATGGAGTCAAGTTAATAAGTGTATTTCCTCACAAGACTCAAGAAGAATATCCCAAATAAGTTAGCTTCCCGGCGCCAACAAGTGATAACAAAGCCGATAGTTTGACAAGAACAAGTATGGAGATGGTGGTCAGGTTCCTTTAGTTATAGCTAAGAAATCGACATATTTATAATAATTAATATTTGCTACACAATTTGATTTTCATAGCAAAAAAATTGTGCATTTTACTACAACGAAATAGTTTAGTAGCAAAATATTTAACTATTTTTAGCCCCTTTATATGTTAATGTGTAGCGAAAATAAAATAAAAAAAGCTATAAAATAAGTAAATTCTATAGCTAAGTTTTAGCTGTGCCACTTGTAGTTACGATAGGCTACAAATTAAAGTTTTGTGACAAAATTATTTAGTTACAGTATTTTATTGTTTTAGGCATAATATCTTTCGTAGTTATATATGGTAAATCTTATAGTGAATCAAGTTCATAAATGTTCAAATTCAGTCTTAATTCCATTAACATCCAAATTTCCTTATTTTATATCCAAAATCACACCAAATCAAGTAACAATGTAAAGATTCATTTTTCCTCAATAATGTTCCATTTCACAGTTCAATCAAAGGCAACTCAAAAGGTTCAAACATGTTCTCAAATTAAACATCGTCAATCCATTATTATAGGTCCAAGATTCAGTCAACAAGTGTTTTAAACATCAAAAATCCTCAAACCAACAATTTGAGTTATTTAAGGTTATTTTTAACACAAGCAAATGATTTTGAATATTTTAATATGTTTTAATTTAATAGCTCAAGGGACCAAGAAATAATAAAGCAAGAGAAACATAAGTAAGAAAACAAATTAGGATTAAAGTCACAAATCGTCATGTAGGCTCCATCAATTCTTCAACTTATTAAAAAGTCAATACAAAAGCCCTTAAAAATCCGTATGTTTTTGGTTTATGGAATCGGGTGGGATTTCTTCCCAAGTTTCTGATTTTGAAAGTGTTCACAAGTGTTAAAAATTAATTTGAAGTGTTTGGATAATTTGAGAAAATAATTTGACAGAGTTTCCCATTAGGTTTGAGCCAAAAGTCCTCGAAATAGGTCTAGGGGTGATCTATTTATATAGGATGAGGGAATAGGCATGCCACATCCTTATTTCTATAGGGATAGGCGTGTGACACCAATATCTATTCCCTAAAGGAATAGGTATTTCTCACCTATTCCGATTTGAATGGGTGTCAGACATGTCTATTCCCTTTCGAATAGGCATGTTGCATGCTTATTCAATGGACAAACCTATTCAATGAGAATAGGTGTATCACACACCTATTTTCCTATTCCCATGGCTCCCAAACACCTAGAAAAGTCAACATTTTTTATTTTTTGGGGCCCGACTATTAGATTTGCACTCCCAAGGTTTTTTTATGTCCCGAGACTCTTGGAATGCTTAAAAAAGTGATTTGGAATATTTTTAATGAGTTCTAGAGAAATTTTAGTAAAACCCTAAAACGGTCTGAGTTTTTAGTTGTCAATAACTGATTCAGGGGTTCCGGCCTTTTAAGGCTTTTTTCATGTTCGAAAATACATGTAAAATTATTTTATTGTTTCTAAATGTATATGTATATATATTTTCCAAGAATTATTTGAGACTTGTGCCTTTCAGGCCCTGTGTAAAAAAGATAAGGTTTACAATATTCTTAGTAATCAAATATATTTTATAATTTTTTTATTATACATGGAGTCAAAATTTCCATACAGGAGACATTTTTATTTATCTTTAGTTGATCTGGATCAATGCAAGAGATTACCTAGCCGATTTGATTTATAAAATTTGTGGTAAAGATATGCATAAATGTTATTCTTTAAATCGCTTTTATTGATCTTTTGTACCACTGTTATTCATTAACTTTTTTTTCATTTTAATTTTTTTCATATATATTTTAAAATTTGAATTAATGAACTTAAATATGCTTACACTAATTCACCATCTCAATCCTATAGTGATTCAAGTATGCCATGTAACACCCTTATAACCTACATACGTATAATACATATACCATATGTATGTAAATACGTACGTAGAATACAAGAGTACCATAATAAATACCTGTAGAAATTTTCATTTTAATATAAAATAATAATTATAACTTACTTTAACATTAAAAATAATTTATAAAATTTTATACAAAAAAAATCTCTGAAATAAATTCGCTAGAGTTTTATCTGTAATTTTGATAAATCCCAAAATAATCAAACACGCAACCTGAACAAAACAACACTCCCAAATTATAATTCATCCAAATCACCACTTCATTAACTCACATAACAAGGTTTTATATCCAAAACATTTCTCATGATAAGTATTTGTATATATACATATATAAAATTCCCAAAATCATTTAATATACACATGTTTCAATTAAAATGTACAAAAATCCAAAGTCCATTATGATAGAAACTAAACATAAATGCAATTCCAGCACGGTTGGTCTTATGGCACAACTGAATCTCCAATCTCAATCTCACCCTGAACCACTCTGCTTTGCAAATCTTTCACCTGCTCTATACATACTACCGTGCTAAGCCCGAAAGCCTAGTGGTACATACTTGATAATAATAACCATTTTAAAACCAATGCATATTTACCATGTCATACAAATTATCATGCTATCATTCAATGGCACACTCTATGCAATGCACCTTTCATTTAAATGTTCATTATCTTTTAAAATATTAAGAGCTCATCCAAACACTCAATACATATGCATCAACAGATGCCACACTCATTTCCTTATTCTTTAACTCATAACAATAACATTTACCATATAATACTCATTAGCACACGACACATAATGCAATCAATCTCCTCATGCTAACATCACAAAACAATCCATATTTAAAACATTCTTTTTTTGTAAAATTTTCCAATATCACACAGTCCCAATAACATACATTAGAACTTTGCAACATCTAGTACATAAAATACATTTATGTAACAACACACTCATCATCACATACATTCCATCAACATAAGACAATACTCAACATATGACTCCGTCCTTGCATTGCACTATTCTTTTAAACAATCATTAATCTCTTATAATTCATCAACATTTCATAAATACAAACATTGGAAAATTGCATCACATACACCATCACATAATTTTCATAGATTTAACACATCAGCACATGTTGGGACTAACAATTCTCGACAAAATTATCAAGTTCCAGAACAATTGACTTGGTCCATCACAACATCATTTATAAGACCCGACTCTGGTCAGGTTTATTCTCAAATTCAATCTCATGACCTAGATTTGCTCGAGTCAAACTCATTCTTAAGACCTAGCTCTGCTCAGGTCTATTAACATGTACAACACCAATATCAACTTTCTAGAATAAGGAATTGTGCAGAGCAACAAACACACATCACATTAAGTCTCACTTCCATGTTCTCATTACTTTTCCTCATTTCCATCTCATTCACCAAATTTTCACATTTCTCATTCTCTTTAGGCATCACCCATATTCACAACCATGTTGTGATCCATTTCCACATTTTTCCACATTTCACATACATATACATGTCACACATCACATTACATATTATTAACATATCACATAACAATCATATCCAATGCATTACTCATTACATAACTATGCAACATTGCATATATTTTGTGAATAACCACATTATAAGGAACAACATACAATGTACATACTTCATTGTCAAAATCACATATCCCTTGATCATGTACACAATACAATTCATTTTCACATTTCATAGCCCCAAACATTACCATTTATCTTATTAATTTATTCACCATTTCATAGTTACCATCACACACACACTTTTATACATAACACTACTTTAAAGGAACAACAATATCCTTTAAAGTGTGCCAACATACATTATGCCAAATATATAAATTCAATTTAAAAATTAACAAAGTATGTACTAACCTTGTATAACTCTAGAATCAAGCTAAAAGCTCCCTCCAAGCCTTACTTTCCATAACCTCTAAATGCTTCCACTTGGGCCACTTTGGCCTAATCACAAACAAACCACATAATAAACAAAATTAGTCATTTAAAATCACTTCCACACTTAATTTATATGAAACTATCATCAATTACTCAAATCCTAACCAAACTTCCATGAAAACCATAAATTTCACTACTACCCTTTTCAAACTCCACCCAACCAAAGTCATTTATATTATCCAATTATAAAATCATCATTTATACATCAAAACAACATTCAAACAATCCATTTCAACAATTATCAAAACTTCTATCAAAATCTCAAATTGCACATAATTACCCATAACCCTAATCCTCACTACTTCCTTCAAACTTCATCAAAACTTGATCATTTCACCATACAACCATAAAATCATAACACCCACGTCAAAACTACTTCAAAACCATCCATTACTACAATTATAGATTCTTCTATTAAAAAACCCAAATCTCACATAACCTTAAAACTTAATAAAAACAAACATAAAGTAAAAGAAACTTACCTAATTATTGATTAAACTTCAAAATCACCTTAAATCCTTAGGAATTCTTATAAGATATTAAGTATTTGATGAAGAAACTCCTTCCTCTCCCTCTCCCTCTCCCTCTTGATAAATTCAGCCAAGCATGGTAAAGGAAGAAGAAGATGGCATTTTATATACTAACATTCCAATTTTACCCCTCTCTTAATTATATTATAACTAAATAATTAATTAGTAAAATATTTAGATATTTTATTTCTTCTTCCTATCCAAAAAAAATCTCATTTTAACCTCTTTTGCTTGCTTTTTTATTTAATATTAAATATATATTTAACTTTAATTTTTTTACCTTTTTGACTTTTTATCATTCCTTGTCTTTTAGCGTAAAATATATATATCATATATATATCGTGTAGATATTGTATACATAATATATATATTTGTATTTATTATGTTTATATCTTGTATTTCTCTCTTACAACATACCTAATTAATTTCCCATATTAATTATTCATGTGTATACCAAAAATGTGGATGTTACATGCCAATTGTTTCAGTTTCATTTTTTTTAAAGATGTTTTCTCATTACTGCAAAGTAATTTCAATCACTTTAGAAGAAAAATAGTCTTTTACTTATTATAATGATGACGTGGTTTGCAATTCCAAGAAGCATTATCATTTTTGGGCCTCAGATTATTTTACCATTCCAAAAGCTCTTCTAGTTTAGGTGCAAAGAGAGAATGTATTTAGATTCCCTACTTTTGCTGCTTCTTATTGCCTGTCCTGGAAAGTGTCAAACTTAAATGGGTTAAACACCATCTCTAACAAATAGTGTGTAATGATGTAGTGGATTGATAATGTCCTCTCCAAATGAGAACATGTAGAATTTTCAATGATGAGTTATGTTGTTATTTGTAAGCATTGATGTTGCAACTATCATATTGTCTTTGACATCAAATGGATAGTGGGTGGCTGGGTTCACAGATACTGGTATTTACCCTTGCATATTTTTAACAAACAACAAAATGCTCCTCAGATCCTGTTTAGCTTGTAATTAATGAAACATACAAAAAAATTTGTTGATAAGAAAAATTATTTATTAAATATTAATTGAGTTTATATTCATAATGTACAAGTTTGAAAGTCTCTAAGATATTATATAGAATGCAAATAAAAGAATATGTAAACCCTGATCCTGTGCCCATCATCTTCTAGCCTCTTATCACCAGAATATCATCTGTTTCAAGCATTGTCAGCTGCATCTAAGAGATCAAAAATTGTAAAATTTGAACACAAGTTGAAAGATCATTAACAAAATATTACCACAGAACCGTAGTATATTTAAGTTTGTTTTATTGGTCACACTGAAACAGTTCATTATATCATGTATATATTCAAACATAATGAATCATGAAAAGAAAGTCTCATTAGGAAAAAACATAGAAGGAATCATAGTTTTTATTGTAGAAAAAAAAACTTGGAAAAAGAAACAAGTCAAAATTTAAGCAGATAATATGGGTATTACTCGGAAATAGATACTTCTCTAAACAAGAAAGTGAAATGAACTAGACTAATAATAATAAGAGGAATAAGAGAACTTGTTCCTGTCAAATTCAGTTCAGCTTTGCCTAGAACACCACTCCATCTCAGCTGACTCCTTGCTTTCTCTGTATGGAAATTTGAAAATTGATAGTATAAAGAAAGAAAGAAATTGCTATGAAAAGGAAAAGAGATTGAGCCATAAAAGAGACAAAATTGATAGATAAGAACAGAAGAGTTGGGTCATAAATTGCACTAATTTTGACAAAATTTATCTCTCTCTGATCCCCTATCTCTCTCTCAATACTTTGTTGCTATTATTGGTTTGATAAGTCTATTTACACTTAATAATGAAATTTTATGGTTTATGTATATATTGTCTTGCTTGCTCCAATTGTCTTTTAATGGCATGCACTTTTTCAAATTGTTTAAATCGATATTTTTTCTGTAGATATGTCTTTAAATATTCAAAATTTAGTGTCCAATTTATTTAATTTTTTTGTATAGTTGGAAATGACGAAATCCATAGAAATAGTGACGTGGAAAGGAAAATTTTGATTTTCATAGAGCAATTTGGCCGAAAACTATCATAGTAGCAGTTTAGTAATTACTGTCAAAAGCTGATGTTGTAAATCGGGCTTTCTAAGGGCTTAGCCTAATGAAAAATAGGCCAATGAGTTAAAGTTACTGCTTTGCAGTGTGCTTCGTCATTTTTTGGCCAAAATCTATCGTTTAGGCTTTCGAAAACTCGTTTTACTATTATGGCAGCTTGGAGCATATTTTTATTTTCTTATTTAGAGCCCTTGAATCGAGGCACCATTTGAGCATTTTATCTGTCTCGTTAAATAATATCTTTCTATATTTATAATTCTTTTATTTTGGCAATCTATTACATTTTGAATTTTTTTTTATTTGAAATTAGGATTTTCTGTAACCCTAAAGCTTTATATTGTAATGTTTGAAGAAGTGTAAGGCAGTTTTGAAATTTTAATAATATTTTAGAAGAAAATTTTTCTCTTATTTTGTATTTATTTTTTGGGCATCCTCAAACTAAACAGAAATAATAACTTTTTACCTTTGCTTATTTACTTTCACTGCGTCGAAAAGATACCAATAATTATATGTAGTCTATTTTCTATTGAATTATTGATCTTTTTATATTGCTTGCTGGCCAGCATTGTCGCATTGAGGACTTGCCATATATATATATATATATATATAACTGGAGGTGAAGATGATATAAGAGAGAAAGAGTGTTGAAGAACTTCATTTTATTCACAAATGGCACTTAGACTACAGATATCAATATACAAATTAAGATCTTTGTACTAAATTTTTATGGGTGACAACATAGACATATTTAATGTGAAAAATAGTCATATAGCACTGTCAAAGATCTGAAATAACTCTACACTGTTAAAGGTGGAGTTTATAGATGAAACAATCAATTCCCAATTAATGCAGACTCAAATGCTTCAATTGAATGTTGATCAACCACTTGATGCTGATGATCAACGTGTGCGGCATAATCCTGGAAGTGGAGTTCTAGGAAGGGATGCTTTCCTGAGAGAGCTTGGATGCGTGGCTGGGGTTCTTGTTGCAAATCAAGTTAGCATTTACCTACTCAACAAAATTGAAGTCAACAATGCTTCTATTGGTTTATCATCCTCTACTCATTCAGGTTTCTGCTCAAACAATTTAACATATTCGGTTAATTATTTCTATTTGTATTAGTATTGATCTATTTTTGTATTTGGTTAATTGTTTTAGGTTATAGTTATTAATCGAGGAGATCGATTTTCTGATGTATTTTAATAATTTTTAGTTGTTTATATTGCTAATTAGTTTTTGAAATTTTTCTATTTTTTTCATGAATCAATTTTTCATTTGTGGTTTAAGCATCATAGTTAGCTTGGTTTAAATTCCTTTATTTAGAATGTCTTAAAATTAGAAATTAAGTATTTATATAAATGGGTCTATAAGCATATACAATCAACTTAATTGCTAGAAATTCAAAATTTGAAGAGTAGTTATACATTAGAGACTAAATAAATTAGAACATGGAACTCTTATCCCTAATTTTTGTTGTTTTTGGAAGTTTAGGGAAAAAACAAAAAATTTCTTCTGTAGCTAGAGCTTTCAGATGTATTACATTTGTGTTTTATCAGTTTGTTATATTAATTTGACATTTTGTGTTTCAAGTTAAAATGTTTAAAGGTGACGAATACTTGTAAGTTACGAAATTATATGTGATTCAAAGAAAAAAAAAAAGAAGTTTCTCATCACTGTCAGAAAAAAGAAGTTGAAATATGAATGCGAAGATGGTTTATATATATATATATACCACTTTAAAGATTACAATTAAATCTTTAATTAAATTTGTATCTTAAGTCTAAAATATTTTAAGTTTATCAAAACACACTCTTATGTCTATATTTTTTAGTATACCTAGTTATACTATCTCTGGTATAAATATACGGATCCCGTATAAGTATACAGCGTAGATTATAGAGAGAAGAAAGACAGAAAAGGATAGAATATAGAGGTCCTTTTCAGTCTGTAAGTAGTGCATATATAATTTCTGATGCTCTAATTCCAGTAGTGCATATATAATTTCTGATGCTCTAATTCCAGATCAAGCTCAACTTGCTCATTTTTTGCTTGCAAGAATCAGAACAGAGCATACTTATAATGAAATGAGAGATGAGATATATATAAAATATTAAATTTATTTAATTGAAATAACAATACAGAATAAAACTTTAAATCTAAAATACAATTTATAAATATAAATTATATCTACCTTATATAAGGAGATCAATAGGTGAGGGGTACAGAACTGGAAGAATAGTAAATGGTGAAAGGAAAGAAGGAAGCTAAAACTAGGCTAAGAGGTTCTTCAATGTCTTAAGGACCTCTGGAGATTGGGCCAGCTGAGAGACCCATATATCCATTTTAGCTTTATCATCTTCTGCTTGGACAGCATCAGCCCAAGACTTTATAGGTTTAGGGTTTGCAATACTATCTGAATGATCAGATAGAGCTTTAGGAGAGTCATCTTTAAGGGTTTCCTTTTCTTTATTGGCTATTTTCTTTTTTCTCCCCATGATTCCTGAGAAGGAATTCATGAGTAAGGAAATCAGGTAAACTATTATTTTCTCCTTTAATAAATTCTATATCAAAATCAAATATACTCAAAATAGCTTGCCATCTAGCAAAAATCTGTTTTGATGCAAGGTTTTTAACATCTTTTTGCAAAACATCTTTTGCACTTTTACAATCAATTCTCAATAGAAATTTTTTATTTAATAAATCAGATTGAAATTTCGAAATACATAAAACAATACTCAAAATCTCTTTCTTTATAGTTGAATAGTTTAACTGGGTTGGGCTCCAATGTCCTGAATAGAATTGGACTAAGGCTTCTCTACCCTCTTTAACCTGTTTTATTGGGCGCCATCTGAATGGGCCTAGCTTTAGTTGTAATAGACTTTTCATCAAAGCCTATTTCATAGGATAAATCAACCATATGTTGCTTTCTATTCCAGAATGCATTTGGAATATCAGCACACAAATCTTTTTTTATTTGAGATTTTAATTTATTAATTTTATCTTGTGTAAATTTATTGTTTAACTATTCATTTATTTTTTGTAAATGATAATTATTTTTTAAATTACAAAGTTGTTCAGACTTTGCTTTTATAAGTGCATTTATTTGTAATTCATTTATTGAATGAGCCTTTTGTAACACCCCCACATCCAATGCACACACACTACAACCACAACAATGTAGCATAAGTGCACCAAACATAGGAATGCTACGGTTTTCTTCAACATTCAAAACATTTTAAACTTGATACAATACCCTAATCATTATACATTATAGAAATTAAGTCATTGACTTAAAATATAAAACATATTAGATATACATATATATATACATTTAAATATTACACAGCGGAAGTTATAAATTAGGTACATATTTACATTATAAACATTACTTTACAAAATATAAAAGAAAAATACATGATTGGCAAATCTGCTCTGATCTTTAAGTCCTCAAAAATCAACTCTTCACTGTCTACTCTCACTCGGTCTTGATGAACTCTCGGGTTCAACTCTACCAACTCTATTACCTGCGCGATCAAATACTATCGCGCTAAGCCAACGGCTTAGTAAGATAAAACATGCTAATGTTTTGCTTTGATGCAATGCAATGCCAAATCTCAATCCATATTATACATGTAACATCATATATGCAAAACTAACAACATGCCTTTACATTTCATAACTCAACATAAATAGACGTATCATATCTCAACATCTTATCATATACCTCATTAGTATTCATTCATAATCAGCATTAAGCAAAGACAAGCATCATCCATGACTCACATTAACCATAGACAAGCATCATCCATGACTCACATTAACCATAGACAAGCATGGGCCCAAGACACACTAATATGCCATTCAATTTTCAGAGTTAATGTTTTGGTTCTATCATCACATTTATCAATATCATATACCCAACTAGGCTTCAAGGATTAGGTTCAACCAAGCTTCAAGGGGAGCAAAGCATGCTAAGCTTCAACCCAACTTGGCTTCAAGAACCAACCCAACCTAGCTTCAAGGGTGGTAACATCTCAATTAGGCTTCAAGGATTCAATCCAACCTAACTTCAAGAGATTGTTACTATCATTAGGCATGCCACCAATAACCTACTCTGAAAATGGAATAACACATTAGCCACACAATTCATTTACATATCAATTATCATTTCCATTCTCAATTCTCATCAACATTTAGGCAAACATGCCTTCATTCTCTTAATATTATCATCATAGCCAATAACAATGGCATTGTCTCATATCATATCTTATTTGAATTATCATTTCATCTTTGATACAACATTTCAAGGTACATTACTCATAAAATACAATACCTTTCACAATGCATAACATAACCTTGTTTAAATCTCAACAATGCAATTAGGGCAAAGAACAATTTATATGATTCATAGCTTTAGGATCTTTCATATGCATTTGATTAGTTCATTCATTGATTCAAGTGTGTTTAAAGTGTTTAGGGTTAGGTTTAAGAACCAACCCACCTTTGAAGAACCAAAACAATGCAAAAAGAACAAAGAAACAAAACCCTAACCAACTCATTTGATGGACACGGGCAGCACACATGAGGGACACGGCCAAGCTTGTGGCCGTGTCTCTCCATTCAACTTTGGCAGTAGCAAACACGGCTTAGGGACACGGCCGTGTCTCTTCAACCAAAACTCACAGTAGCACACACGGCTTGGGAACACGGCTGTGTCACCCAAAAATTAATCCAACACGTCCAAAATCATATGACTTGGCCGTGTCTCACATGGCCTTTGACCGTGTCTCCCAAAACCAAAACCCTAATTCTAACCAACTCTCTTCCAAATGCATTAAAACTCAATATACATCATACCACATGCTTCAAATGAACATCATCAATGTTCTAAATACATATTCATTACAATAATCACTTTAAAACACCTTAATATCACAATTAAACAAACACCATCTCAAAACCCTAATTAATCACCATCCTTTTTCATCTTTCAAAAACAACATCCATTTAAACATACAATCTTTACAATCAATCCAACACTAATTCCATCTTTTAACTTACAATCAATTTTAACACTTAAAAACATAACACAAACTCATCTCATCATCACACCAACAAAACCTAATTCCTTTCTCACACCACTTCAAAAGAATTGAAGAAATTAAAGAGAAGATCTTACCTTATATGAAGAAATTCCACAAATCTTTCACCAAATCTCTCAATTCTTCATCAATTTGAGTATAGCATCAAGAACACTTCTCTTTCCCTCTTGTCTTCTTCAATGGCCGGCACAAACATGAGAAGAAAAGAAAATGCACAAGTCAACCTCTCTTTCCTTCTTAATCTCCACCATGCATTTCATCCAAACAATTACCAAAATGCCCTCAAACATATAACTAACCTTTTGTCTTATATAAGCCCATATATGTACTTACACACTCAACAATAAAATATCTTCTTCCACTAACCAACACCTTGACTCTTCTTTGACCCATTTATATGTTATATATATCAACATATACACAACATATACCATTCTCTCTAAACCCTAAATCCTTCCCAAAACACATATACTTTTCTTTTCCCAATTCTTTATCTTGCAATTTAAAACAACCACAATAACAACAACATACAAAACTTCTAGGGCATAAATGAGGATATTACAATTCTCCCCCTCTAAAAAGAAATTTTGTCCTCGAAATTACCTGATATCAAGGCCGAAACAGCTGAGGATATTGCTCTCGCATGGTTTGCTCATTCTCCCAAGTTGCTTCTTCTTTTGCATGATTCTTCCAAAGGATTTTCACTAATGGCACTCTCTTGTTCCTCAATTCTTTCACTTCCCGTGCCAAGATAGCAACTGGTTCCTCTTCAAATGTCAAGTCTGGGCTCACTTCAATAGATTCAAATGGCAACACATGAGATGGATCTGACCTGTACCTTCTCAACATAGAAACATGAAACACATTATGAATACGATCCAACTCAGATGGCAAAGCAAGCCGATAAGCCACTGGCCCAACTCTTTCTAACACTTCATACGGTCCGATGAAACGAGGACTCAATTTCCCTTTCCGACCGAACCTCAAAATCTTCTTCCAAGGAGATACCTTCAAAAATACCTTATCCCCAACATCAAACTGAATGTCTCTCCTCTTCAGATCTGCATAAGACTTCTGTCGGTCCGAAGCTGCTTTCAATCTGCCTCGAATCAACTTCACTTTCTCTTTAGTTTCTTGAATCAAATCAGGCCCAATCAACTTGCTATCACCAAGTTCACTCCAACAAAGAGGTGTTCTGCACCGTCTGCCATACAATGCCTCGAATGGGGCCATTCCGATGCTGGATTGGTGACTGTTGTTGTAAGCAAATTCCACAAGAGGTAAGAATCTATCCCAACTTCCCGAGAAATCGATGACACAGCTTCTCAACATATCCTCAACAATCTGTATCACCCTCTCAGACTGTCCATCCGTCTGTGGATGAAAAGCAGTACTGAAGTGTAGTCGAGAACCCAAAGCTCTGTGCAAACTCTTCCAAAAACTTGAAGTAAACCTGGGATCTCGATCAGACACCAAAGAAGTTGGAACACCATGCAATTTCACAATCTCATGAATATACAACTCAGCTAACCTTTCCAAAGAGTAATCCATCCGAACCGGAAGGAAATGAGCTGTCTTAGTCAATCTATCCACAATCACCCATATGGCATCATGTTTCTTTTGTGTCAATGGCAAACCAGACACAAAGTCCATGGTCACTCTATCCCACTTCCATTCTGGCACTGACAACGGTTGAAGCAACCCAGTTGGAACTTGATGCTCTGCTTTAACCTTCTGACAAGTGAGACATTTCGATACAAACTCAGCAATGTCTCTTTTCAACCCAATCCACCAGTAATGCTGTCTCAAATCATGATACATCTTGGTATTACCCGGATGCATAGAAAACATCGACTGATGTGCCTCTTCCAAAATGACCCTCTTCAAATCAGCATTATCGGGTACACACAATCTGTTCTTGAACCATAGGCTCCCATCATTCCTCACAACAAAATCTCTACTCTCTCTACTCTGACAATCTGCAATAATCTTCTGAATCTTCTTATCAGTCAACTGAGCCTCTTTGATCTGATCCAACAAAACCGGCTTCAATTGCAACTGTGCCAATAATGCACCATCATCACAAAGTACAAAACTGGCACGCAAAGCTCTCAACTCAACAAGCAACGAGAGCGAATAAACTGTTAAACCAGCTAAAGACTTCCGACTTAAGGCATCAGCAACTACATTTGCTTTACCTGGATGATAATCAATCAAGCAGTCATAGTCTTTAATCAATTCCAACCATCTCCTCTGCCGAAGGTTGAGTTCTTTCTGAACACCCAAATACTTCAAACTTTTGTGATCAGTGTAAATGAAACATTTCTCCCCAAACAGATAATGGCGCCAAATCTTTAATGCAAACACAATGGCTGCCAATTCCAAATCATGGGTGGGGTAGTTAAGCTCATGCGGTTTCAACTGACGAGATGCATAAGCTATAACTTTCCCTTCCTGCATCAGCACACATCCCAAACCATTATGTGACGCATCACTGTAGATCACATATGGTTTGCCTTCTACAGGTAAAGTAAGAACAGGCGCTTGAGTCAACATATCTCTCAACTGCTCAAAGCTAGCCTGACACTGATCCGTCCACACAAATCTCACTCCCTTACGAAGCAATCTGGTGAGTGGAGTAGCTATCAAAGAAAACCCTTTCACAAACCGCCGGTAATAGCCTGCCAAACCCAGAAAACTTCTAACCTCTGTCACTGACTTGGGTGGATTCCAATTCAAAATTGCTTCAACTTTACTCGGATCAACTCTGATGCCTTCTGCTGAAACAATATGTCCAAGAAAAGCTACTTGATCCAACCAGAACTCACACTTCGACAATTTGGCAAATAACTGCTTTTCTCTCAAAATCTGCAACACAATCCGCAGATGCATATCATGTTCCTCTTCATTCCTCGAATACACCAGGATATCATCGATGAAGACCACAACAAACTGATCCAAATAGGGCCTAAACACCCTATTCATCAAATCCATGAAAGCTGCAGGTGCATTCGTCAGACCAAAAGGCATAACTAAAAATTCATAATGCCCATACCTGGTCCGAAATGCGGTCTTCGGAACATCTTCAGCTTTGACTCTCAGCTGATGGTACCCAGATCTCAAATCAATTTTAGAAAACACAGCTGCATCCTTCAATTGATCAAAGAGATCATCGATTCTAGGCAAAGGATACTTATTTTTAATTGTCACCTTGTTCAATTGCCTATAGTCGATACACAATCTCATGGTACCATCTTTCTTCTTCACAAACAGCACAGGAGCTCCCCAAGGAGAAACACTGGGGCGAATGAATCCCTTATCCAACAGCTCCTGTAATTGCACTTTTAACTCTCTTAGTTCTGCTGGTGCCATTCTGTAAGGAGTAATCGAGATAGGAGTGGTACCAGGCAACAATTCAATACCAAACTCCACCTCTCTCTCAGGCGGCAATCCTGGCAACTCCTCAGGAAAAACATCAGGGAACTCTGCAACTGTGGCAATGCTATCAATAGGAGAACTTCTTACTCTAGTATCTATCACATGAGCAAGATAAGCTTCACATCCCTTTCTAATCAACCTCCTGGCTGCAACAGCTGAAACAAATAAGGAGGCTAACTGTTCCTGCTCATTAGATACTATCACCTCTCTACCATCACTAGTTCTCAAAGAAACAATCTTCTTTTTACAATCCACCACAGCTCCATGTCGAGATAGCCAATCCATGCCTAAAATCACATCATATTCCTTAAATGGCATCTCAATCAAATCTCCAAGGAACTCCTCACCCTGCACCCTCACTGCACTATCCCGATGCACTTTACTCACAATCACACTATGCCCTAACGGATTTGTCACCAAAACATCAAATCCTAGGGACTCAGCATGCACATCAAACACAGGCAATACAGATGCACTAATATAAGAATGGGTGGAACCCGGATCAATCAAAGCAAGTACTGCAGTATCAAATAAAGAAAAAGTACCAGCTATGACCGCCGATGCATCCGGCTGTCTCTGCATAACATACATCCTCTGGGAAGAACCAACCTCCTCCGGTCTAGTTTCCCTGGATGTAGCACCACCTCTAGAACTGAACCTTGCTCTACCACCTCGGCTGGCACTTCTGCCTCCTCTACCTCCCCTCACACTGGCTCGAGAAGCGGCAGAATCAACTGGCATAAACTCCTGTCTCTCCGGACAGTCTCTCACAAAGTGATCCGGTGACCCACACCTGAAACAAACCCCTGCAACACCAACCTTCCAACAAGGACCACCATGTGGCCTCCCACAATGGATGCAGATAGGTAAGGTGGATCTCTGAACCATAGGGGTCGGAGCACTTGCCACTGAAGCTGCAGGTCTATATCTATGCCTCTGGAACTGCACTGATCTACCTACTGGTCTCTGGCTCCTACTACTCCGAGGAACAAAGCTTCCTCTACCCCTCTTTGCTGAAGAAGACCCTGCCTCAAACTGAGGCCTTCTCACTCTGACCTCTTCCTCTGATGCAGCTGCAATCACTTGAGCCCTTTCTACATCTCGAGCTGCTGCCACTAGCTGGGAGAAATCGTGATATCTAGACCCGGCCACTAAGCACATGATAGAGGGTCTCAATCCCTCCTGGAACCTCCGGCATCTATCTATCTCATCAGCAATAATGCCACCAGCATAATGACTCAATCTAATAAACTCAACCTCATATTCAGTTACAGTCTTGCTATCTTGCTTCAAGCTCAAGAACTCCATCTTCTTCATATCCTTATACTCCCTTGGAGTATACTTCAACTCAAATTCTCTCAAGAAATCAGTGTAAGACAGTGTTGGAGGATCATCCATAGAATGGGGCACCGTCTTCCACCAATCGTAGGCATCCTTCTGTAGCAAAGATCTTGCATAGTCAAACTTTTCCTCTGAGGTGGCTTGCAACTGAACAAATACTCTCTGAACTCTGTCAAGCCACTGTTCTGCCACAGCTGGATCAACTGTGCCTAAGAAATCCTCCGCTCCATATTTCCTCAGTTTATCATAATGCCTTACTGGTACTGAAGGCTGAGGGGGTGGTGGCTGTGGTTGCACAGGTGCTTGTCTCATAGCTTCCATCATATTCCTAAACCAGGCTGGCGGAACCTCATCACCTACTGGTCTATCCGACCCAGAAACAGGTGCCTCACCAGCACTATCAACCCTAGCTCCATCCTCAGGAGCAACACTCTCCTCACTACCCTCAATCGATTGTCTCAAATGAGGATCCATCAACACCTACACTGCAAACACAAAAAAAAGGACACACCTTATTAAAGATCAGAGGTTGCCAATCCCAAACATATGTGTTATTTAAAACCACTTTTTAAGTAAAAATATTCTTTTTATTACATTTTACCTAGGTTGAGAATCTCAAACCTAGGCTCTGATACCAAAACAATTGTAACACCCCCACATCCAATGCACACACACTACAACCACAACAATGTAGCATAAGTGCACCAAACATAGGAATGCTACGGTTTTCTTCAACATTCAAAACATTTTAAACTTGATACAATACCCTAATCATTATACATTATAGAAATTAAGTCATTGACTTAAAATATAAAACATATTAGATATACATATATATATACATTTAAATATTACACAGCGGAAGTTATAAATTAGGTACATATTTACATTATAAACATTACTTTACAAAATATAAAAGAAAAATACATGATTGGCAAATCTGCTCTGATCTTTAAGTCCTCAAAAATCAACTCTTCACTGTCTACTCTCACTCGGTCTTGATGAACTCTCGGGTTCAACTCTACCAACTCTATTACCTGCGCGATCAAACACTATCGCGCTAAGCCAACGGCTTAGTAAGATAAAACATGCTAATGTTTTGCTTTGATGCAATGCAATGCCAAATCTCAATCCATATTATACATGTAACATCATATATGCAAAACTAACAACATGCCTTTACATTTCATAACTCAACATAAATAGACGTATCATATCTCAACATCTTATCATATACCTCATTAGTATTCATTCATAATCAGCATTAAGCAAAGACAAGCATCATCCATGACTCACATTAACCATAGACAAGCATCATCCATGACTCACATTAACCATAGACAAGCATGGGCCCAAGACACACTAATATGCCATTCAATTTTCAGAGTTAATGTTTTGGTTCTATCATCACATTTATCAATATCATATACCCAACTAGGCTTCAAGGATTAGGTTCAACCAAGCTTCAAGGGGAGCAAAGCATGCTAAGCTTCAACCCAACTTGGCTTCAAGAACCAACCCAACCTAGCTTCAAGGGTGGTAACATCTCAATTAGGCTTCAAGGATTCAATCCAACCTAACTTCAAGAGATTGTTACTATCATTAGGCATGCCACCAATAACCTACTCTGAAAATGGAATAACACATTAGCCACACAATTCATTTACATATCAATTATCATTTCCATTCTCAATTCTCATCAACATTTAGGCAAACATGCCTTCATTCTCTTAATATTATCATCATAGCCAATAACAATGGCATTGTCTCATATCATATCTTATTTGAATTATCATTTCATCTTTGATACAACATTTCAAGGTACATTACTCATAAAATACAATACCTTTCACAATGCATAACATAACCTTGTTTAAATCTCAACAATGCAATTAGGGCAAAGAACAATTTATATGATTCATAGCTTTAGGATCTTTCATATGCATTTGATTAGTTCATTCATTGATTCAAGTGTGTTTAAAGTGTTTAGGGTTAGGTTTAAGAACCAACCCACCTTTGAAGAACCAAAACAATGCAAAAAGAACAAAGAAACAAAACCCTAACCAACTCATTTGATGGACACGGGCAGCACACATGAGGGACACGGCCAAGCTTGTGGCCGTGTCTCTCCATTCAACTTTGGCAGTAGCAAACACGGCTTAGGGACACGGCCGTGTCTCTTCAACCAAAACTCACAGTAGCACACACGGCTTGGGAACACGGCTGTGTCACCCAAAAATTAATCCAACACGTCCAAAATCATATGACTTGGCCGTGTCTCACATGGCCTTTGACCGTGTCTCCCAAAACCAAAACCCTAATTCTAACCAACTCTCTTCCAAATGCATTAAAACTCAATATACATCATACCACATGCTTCAAATGAACATCATCAATGTTCTAAATACATATTCATTACAATAATCACTTTAAAACACCTTAATATCACAATTAAACAAACACCATCTCAAAACCCTAATTAATCACCATCCTTTTTCATCTTTCAAAAACAACATCCATTTAAACATACAATCTTTACAATCAATCCAACACTAATTCCATCTTTTAACTTACAATCAATTTTAACACTTAAAAACATAACACAAACTCATCTCATCATCACACCAACAAAACCTAATTCCTTTCTCACACCACTTCAAAAGAATTGAAGAAATTAAAGAGAAGATCTTACCTTATATGAAGAAATTCCACAAATCTTTCACCAAATCTCTCAATTCTTCATCAATTTGAGTATAGCATCAAGAACACTTCTCTTTCCCTCTTGTCTTCTTCAATGGCCGGCACAAACATGAGAAGAAAAGAAAATGCACAAGTCAACCTCTCTTTCCTTCTTAATCTCCACCATGCATTTCATCCAAACAATTACCAAAATGCCCTCAAACATATAACTAACCTTTTGTCTTATATAAGCCCATATATGTACTTACACACTCAACAATAAAATATCTTCTTCCACTAACCAACACCTTGACTCTTCTTTGACCCATTTATATGTTATATATATCAACATATACACAACATATACCATTCTCTCTAAACCCTAAATCCTTCCCAAAACACATATACTTTTCTTTTCCCAATTCTTTATCTTGCAATTTAAAACAACCACAATAACAACAACATACAAAACTTCTAGGGCATAAATGAGGATATTACACCTTTAAAAGATTTAAATTCCTCTTTTTAGGTTTCTCTAAAAATGGAAAAATTATCTTTTGTTTTCTAACTTTAAAACTTATACTATCATCATTTACTGAATAAGGTGTTATCAAATTCATAAATGGTGTTCCTAAGATTACCATATGATGAATGTTGGTTAAAATAAATATATTCTTTATTTCTAAATTTTTATCTATAATTGAGGCTTCTGCTTTACCAAGTATGTTTAATTTAGATTTATTTGCTGCAGATAAACTTTCATTAGTTTCTTGCCAAAATCTTTTTGGTACTAAACTAGGTTTAATGCAGTTTAAATCAGCTCCTGTATCAAATAATGTTATAGTTTCTATATTATAATTATCTAAGAATTTTAATTTTATTTTTATTAAATATTTTCTAGATGTTATTTCGTGCAACATAAAAATTAAATTATCAGGAATTTTATCTTTACTAATTAAACTAATTTCATTATCAGTTTCTTTACCATTTATCTGTTCTATATCTTCTTCAGCTTCTTCATCAGAAGAAGAAGTTGAGTTCATTAAAGATCTTATTATCTGTGAATCTTGTTCTTGTTTATTTTTTAGTTCTTTTAATTCTAATTTAATTTCTTTAATTTCCTTTTGTAAATCATTTATGGTTGGTTTATTTTTTTACTTTTTTATTTTTATTTAGTATTGTAGTTAAATCATATGTTTGTTTACTAGTACTAGGTAATATTGAATTTTTAGGTTTATCATTTTCTAATATTTTATTTAACATTTTTTCTTGAATTTTAGGATCACTTATATATTTTATTGCTTCTAATATAGACTCTTGTTCTTTAGTTAATACATTTAATGATTTACTACTATATTCAGAACTTGATTCTGATCCCATATCATCTATTTGATTTATTTCTTCAGAGTCTGAATAATCTTCAGAATCTGAATAGTCTAAATATAATTCATAAATTTTATTTAATACAGATTCTTCTAAATTTAATTCTTGTAATTTTTTATCAAATTTACAAAATCTTGATGTGTGGCCTTTCCTTCCACATTTATAACATGTTAAATCTTTATATGATGTAAATTTTTTATCTTTTTGTTTATATGGTTTTCTACTAGGTTTTCTATATTTGTAAGGCTTATAAGGTTTCTATTTTTTATAATAATCATCTTTATCAAGCTTTTTCTTGTAGCTCTTTTTGTGATATTTTTTATAAGGTTTTTTATATTTTCTTGTAGTAGAACACTGTCCATTACAATCTTTATGTTTCTGTGTTATACTATAATCAACTTGTTTACAGAAAGAACCTAATTCTTGTTTAGTCTTTCTCATTTCATATTTTAATGATTTTTGAAGTTTTATATCTTGACAAAGTTTTAATCCTTCCTTTTGAACTATATTAAACAGTTGTCCATAGGTCAATAGGTCATAAGGAATAGGGTTTCCAAATTCCTGTTTTATATGGTTCCTAACTTTTTCTCCTAAGAAGAAGGGTAATCCTGCGAAGAACTTTTCTTTCCAGAAAGCCTGGTTAGAATCTTCTCTAAGAATTATCCTAGTTAGGAAAGTTGTCTTATAAAATTGAAAATCACTAAGTTTCTTACATCTAAGGTTACTTAGTAATTCTGCATTTTTATCTTTTAAATGAGTAGGATCACCTATAAAATGAAGTGATATAGTCAAGATTAGTGTTGCCACAGCATCTTGAATAGTATCACCACTCTCATCTAATATAGGTATTCCATCTTCATAAGTTTTTCCGGCATTTAAAATTTCTAAATGTTGTTCATCAGTGAGATGATTATCCCACCAACCTTTAAGTTGTCCTGTAAAGCCAGCTATAAGGAGTTCAGCTATAGTTCTATCTGAAGTTCCTGTTTGGGTTCTATAGGCATTGGCAGCCATTGTCATCTATTGAAGAAGACTCAGAATATTGTATTCTGATAGACTATCAATGTTCCATTCATAGACAGAAGAGGCATTATATTTATATTGTGATAGGATATTTGGTCTATCTGTTATACCTAAGTCTGGGGCAGACATTTTAGGTACTATAGACTGACTATATGTTATTCGATTTATTTGTGGTTCTAAGGCTATATGTAGGCAAGGAATAGTTTTAACTAGGTCTTTAACTTGTCTAACTATGCCAAAATGGACCTCAGTCCATGGACCTGGGTTTTTCTTTAATCTATCATGCAGAGGTTTAATAGTTCTATTTAGGTTGGGAAAGAATTCTATAACATAATTCAGACAACCTAAAAATCTTTGTAACTGAGCTTTATTAATAATCTGATCAGGAAACTTATCCCCAAAGGCTAAGTTTCTTTCTATAGGTTCTATGATTCCCTGTTCTATATAATGTCCTAAGAACCTAATCTTAGTTTGAAACAGAGACATCTTCGTTTTACTTAATACTAAACCATTATGTTTTATTACCTTAAAAAATGTTTTTAAATGTTTAAAATGTTCTTCTATAGTTGTTGAGTATATTAAAACATCATCAATATAAACAATACAAAATTTAGTGTAAGGGTTAAAAATATCATTCATCACTCTCTGAAACTCAGAGGGTGCATTCTTTAAACCAAAAGACATAACATTCCATTCATACTGTCCAAATGGAACAGTGAATGCAGTCTTATACCTATCTTTAGGATTAATCTGAATTTGCCAAAAACCAGATTTCATATCAAATTTACTAAAAATATTTGCTTTATATAATCTTCCTAATAAATCTTTTTTATTTGGAATAGGGTACCTAATCCATTTTAAAGGTTTATAATTTATAATTTATTTCAAGCTCAACTTGCTCGTTTTTCGCTTGCAAGAATCAAAACATAGCATACTTATAATGAAATGAGAGATGAGATATATATAAAATTTTAAATTTATTTAATTGAAATAACAATACAGAATAAAACTTTAAATCTAAAATACAATTTATAAATATAAATTATATCTACCTTATATAAGGAGATCAATAGGTGTGGGGTACAGAACTGGAAGAATAGTAAATGAGGGAAGGAAAGAAGGAAGCTAAAACTAGGCTAAGAGGTTCTTCAATGTCTTCTGTGTGAGAGAGAAGTTTTGCTGGTATCAGAGCCATCTTCTTTTAGGGGTGGTAGTAGATAGATATAGAACTGTTTACATAGTTAAATTTTTTACTTTTAGATCTAGAAGTGGACTTAGTGTTGTCTAGGTATTGGATATGCAGTAAGACCCGTGTCAGCCGATGGATAGGCGTTTAGGGCAGTAAGTCAGTGGTCGCTACCAAAACCAACATTAATAAACTTTAAAAATCTATTTTTCAAAATTTTAAAAATGGAACCATTTCTATGTAAATCTGCTAGTACAACTAAATCAGATAGTTCTGAGTCATCAGAAGTTAAAAGGATAGTTAACAGAAATGAAGTAATTTTGGAAGACTTTAATAAAGCAATTGATAATTGGGTAATACCAAAGATAGATAAAGAACAGATTTATAAAATACCAAAATTAAACATATTTAAAAATGATTATATAATTAAAGCTGAAGAAAGAGATGTACAGTTAAGTAAACCCTTTGAGAAAATAACTTTACTTTCTACAGAGTCAATAAAGCATCATAAAAATAAAAAATACAAATATATACATATAGGATTAGTATAAATAGGTATAAAACCTTTAACTAGAGAAGGATTAAATACTAGTATTCTGGTTGTGGTCAGAGATGCTAGGTTTGTAAATTTTAATGACTCACTATTAGGAACTATAGAAACCAGTCTGAGTAGTGGTCCAATTTCATTTGACTGCTTCCCAGATATAACAATTTCATTAAATGATCCAAATATATTAAAAAGTGTAGTTTTAGAAATTAAAACACATAATTATAAAATGCTTGAAGGATCTATTCCTGTAGCATTAATGTATAAAATAAATTATAAAGCTATGGTATCTGTTTTTGTTACAAAATATATAGTGCAACCTAAATTAGGAGAAACTAAATTTTTACAGACAGATTTAAGTAAAGCTAACACAGTAATTCCTAAGACTATTCAGTGGAAAGATATTAGTCTCCCTGTTGAATGGGTGTTAGAGGATGCTGTTCCTCTTCCTGAACCAAAGACTATAGTTAAACCCAATATAGAACTCAGTAAAATTGAACAGTATGAAGACGGTAAAGTAAAATTAAGATTCAGTAGACATAGTGTAAGCAGTAGGTATTCAGACTCTTCCTCCTCTGTATCAACAGTAGATATAGGTAGAGCCTCACAGTTACCTTCTGTAATATATGCTTCATATAAAGAAAATGAACCTAAACCTGTATTGCAAACAGTAGTAAAGCCTAGGTATTCTACATCAGACATACCTGAATCTAGTAATAAACTAAAAAGTGTAGATTATAGTACCACAGTACCACACTTATATTATAATCCAACAGGAACAATGAACCCTTTGAAACCAAATCCTAATTATAATCAACCTCAAAATATAGAACATTCACCTTCTCCACCTATGTCACCTACAGCCTCCTTTATGACAGGAAATGAAGAAAGCATGGATAGAGAATTAAATGTAACTAATAAAGAATTTATTTTTCATTATGATAAATTAAATAAAGAATTAACAGCAATTAAAAATAAAGATAAACTAGAAAATGTAATAAAAAAGGTAAAAGATTTTGAATCAGTTAAAGAAGAATATATTGACTTTATAAAACATTATGAAGTTAATATGAAATTCTTTGATTGGTTTAAAAGAATTTATAGAGGAAAACTTAAAGCAGAGAAATTAATAAATCCAGTAACCATTAGAAATAAAAAATACAGAATGGAAAGTAAAAGATAAAATTATACAGAGTGAACATCCACCTAAAGCATCAAGTGTATTTTTACATGGGGATAAAGAAATAAACATAGCACCATTTAAAATAGTTCCAGAAGATGACCCTAATAGGAAAATATTAGAACAAAATAATTTTAGTAATGCACACCTATTAAGTGTAGGACATGTAACACCCCCATACTCCATATAAGTACTATACATATACCTGGTATACATACAATACGTATATAAAGTATAAGAATGTCACTTTTAGTTTCAATTTAAAATCCTTTATCCAAGTTTAAGCAATATTACAATAATTTAAAGAGCATTTACAAAAATCATTATTCTTATCAAAATACAACATAATTAAGGTCACATATGTATGCATCACCTTCTAGTTGGTCTCGAGACACTCTTACCCTTCTCGTGGCATAACAGCTGGACTTCCCGATCAACCGCATAACCACCTGCGCGATTACACAACCGCGCTAAGCCCGAGAGCTTAGTAATACAAATAAATAATAAAATATACTTTACAAAAGAATCATACCTCATATTTTTAGCACTATATTTTATTGTTCTCTTACCACGTTTTCCTTTCTCAATGCATTCTTCATATACTCCCACTAATCTCATAAATTAAATACATAATTACTTAGAACATTCACAATACAATACTTACCCTTTCTATCTCATATACATATACATATACATTATTTTAACAAAACACCATTCAATGACCTATCCAAACCTTCATGAAAACAATTCTCACAAATTCCACATTCATATACATTTTACACATCATACAACATTTTCATAAACTCATATCTCAACAAAGCTCCTCAAACCATATTCACTTTCAATATATCAATACACATATTACAAAATCATACTTCATATCTCAACAAAGACAGACTCGGGCCCAAACAACACACTAATATGCCATTCAATTTTCAGAGTAAATGCTTTGGTTTTATTATCACATTTATCAATATCATAGACCCAAATAGGCTTCAAGGATTAGGTTCAACCAAGCTTCAAGGGGAGCAAAGCATGCTAAGCTTCAACCCAACTTGGCTTCAAGAACGAACCCAACCTAGCTTCAAGGGTGGTAACATCTCAATTAGGCTTCAAGGATTCAATCCAACCTAACTTCAAGAGATTGTTACACTTATTAGGCATGCCACCAACAACAAACTCTGAAAATGGAATAACACATTAGTCACACAATTCATTTATCAATTTTATTCTCAATTGAATTATAATAACCAATAACAATGGCTCACATCTCATTTGAATCATCATAGCCAATAATAATGGCTTCACATCTCATTTGAATCATCATAGCCAATAACAATGGCTTCACATCTCATTTGAATCATCATAGCCAATCACAATGGCTTCACATTATATCATGTCTCAAGTCATACTATAATATTTCATTATTCAATTACCTCATCATATCCTTCACATCCTAAAATACATTATATATATATAGCATCATTGATATAGCATTACAACTACATTATTCATGTAACACATTACAATTTACTAGGTTCACAATGCATAACACATAAAATTGTTCATATAATATCATATGCATCATTATCACTCAAGTATACATAATCAATGGCATTACATATAATTTTCCCATGATCATTATATCTTCTACATTTCCTATATCATCATTGATATATATATATACACAACAATTTACATTATTCATGGATTTAGAATCTTCCATATACATTTGGTTGGATCATTATTGTTTTAAGTGTGTTTAGGTTTAGGTTTAGGTACACAATTACCTTTGGAGAATCATAGCAATGCAAGAAGAACAAAGAATAAAAACATTAACTAACACATTTGAGGGACACGGCAGCACACTTGAGGGACACGGCCAAGCTTGTGGCCGTGTCTCTCAACACAATTTTGGCAGTAGCAAACACGGGCATTGGACATGGCCGTGTCTCACAACATAACATAGGCAGTAGCAAACACATTCAAGGGACACGGCCAAGCCAGTGGCCGTGTCTCTCCAAAAATCACCCAACACGGCCAAGTTTGCCCTAACTTGGCCGTGTCTCCCATAACTTGGCCGTGTCCTTCAATGTTTTAAAGACTAAACACTTCAAAATTCATTTAAACCAAACCCTAACTCCACAATTCATCATTTTCCTCACCAATACCCCAACTTATCATTACTTAGATATCAATTCAACACATTCACATACTTCAATCTTTCATTATCATCATCTTACACACCATCCATATCAAACATATCAAACATAACCTCAATCAAAAGAAATTAAGACAAGAAGATGAAGATTTACATATATATATATAATCACTAAAATCAATTCAAGGATTGAATACTTACTTGAATATCTTGCCAAATCCTCAATATCCACTTGCAAATCTCTTGATATCCTTTAATCTTTGGTATAAATGGAAGCAAAACCACCTTTCTCTCTCTAGCTTCTCTCTCTCTCTCTCTCGTTTACTAAGAAGAAGAAGAAGAATGAATGAATTTTTCCCCTTTCTTTCTTCGTTCTTATCCAATATATAATAATAATAATAATAACAATAACAATAATAATAATAATAATAATAATAACATTAATACCATTAAATCTCCACCACACACAATTCCTTTTGACTTTCTTCTTCTTTTTCTTTTTGTCTTTATCATCATTATTATTATTATCAACTAATTATACAAATATATATATATATACAACTTACTTTCCCTACACCATTTTATATTCCATGTATATGTGATGTATATGTATATGTCTTTTATATTGTAGTTATATTTCCCATATATACATATACATTAAATCCAAATACCACAATAATTCCAAAACTTTTAGGGCACACCTTGGGATATTACAATTCTCTCCCACTTAAATAATTTCGTCCTCAAAATTATCTAGCACAATAACAACCCATTTAGAACAATTCACCATCTTAATTTTCATATGAAGATAATCGTATCTTACATTATAATTTTATTAAATCTCATAACTTCTACTCTCCCCCTTAGAGATAATCATCTTCTCTGAAATCCATAATTCATCACTGTATAGGTATATATTTATATATCTTTGCATCTTATTACTTTCTCAACAAAGCAATCAAAGTAACTCATAACATCTCCAATGAATTTTATCTTTGTATTAAAGTCAGATTATCACATTATCTCTTATAGATATTCTCTTAACTTTAATCTCAAAAGTTATTAATTAATATCTTAACATTGTTTATTCCATTCTTACAATCACTTTCAAAATAAACATTTACTAAACTTCAATGCATAACAATATCCTTATTTCCTTAGCTTGCTTCTCACTTAATATAAATATTAATACAATACTTTTAAACTTACTTAACAGGTGAACAACATTTCTCTTTTTCTCATAATGTACAATTGATATAATTCAATTTATTTATGTTCATTCATAAGCCAGAATATTACATCATACCCATTACCATTTAAATTTTACACTCTCAGTACAACTGTACGTATTAAATCTCAATATTGACTTGCAACTTGAGCGAAATCCAGACCAATAGATCTATCTATCACAATATACTAACATTTCAATCTTATTTGATTCAAACCAACAATTAACTTATCAAAATTTTATCATTGGATTTCACAATATATATATAATAATAATATAACCTAATTCCATTAAGTCAAACTTATATTCAAATTCTAGTCTTTTCAGATTCATATATTCAATCAATAAGAATCATGCTTATAAATATACATTTCATTATTATTATAAGTATATCATCATCTCTCATACTCATTCAAAGTGTATCAATATAGTCAACAATTATGGCTTCATAAACGAACTTTCCCTCAACCAGGTCGGTAGTCCAAGTTTGGTTGCCCAACACAATGGGTCCGCACGGTTCCGCAGGAGGCAGATAGGTCCGTTCCTTTATCTTTTCTCAATTCATTTCTCCTAATCAATTAGGCACTATATCTCAATTAATATTCATTTCCAATATCATTGCCAATAATCATAGTTTCTCATTATATCAAAATAGTATACACGTATATCATTAATTATATTGAACATCTCATTATTCAATCATATCATTTAGACATGCTTCAATCATATCTTTTAACCATGTTTCTAGGAACATAGTTATCAATCTCACCAAAACTGTACTACAGTTATATCATCTCAGCTCTAAAACTGAAGATAATAAAACTAACCAATTAATCACACTAACCAACTCATATGACCATGATATTTTAACAATCACACTTAGGGTTTGTAAATCAATATTGTTCTTCTATTATTCGATTTCCAACTTTTACAATTATAATGCTAGATTGTCTCACAAAAATTATATTTTTATTCTCCAGACTCTTATTACACTAAGAAGTAACACCTTTTTAATTCCATCTCCAACAGTTTACTTTTGATTAATTGATCATTATTAACCTAACTCATGTTCAATAATATTATCTTTAACATTTTCTACGCCCAACCTTCCATCAGATACAAATCTTACACAAATTTCATTCATTGCTCCATATCCAATCCATTTCTTCTAAAAAATTTTAAATACATTATTCTTTCCTTACAATTTCTTATTACACTTATACATAAAACATTTCCACACACAAATACTTTGAGTTCCAAAACATCTTATGATAACTTCATTTAGTTATTGCCATAACAATTTCACTGTTCAATATTACTCAAGTCCATTCTCATCTCTAATACCATTAAACATGCAATGGTATAACTTAATAAACATATTATATACACATTCATAGGTCACACTTATAATGTGATTCACTTCCCACCTTTCTTACATATAATCATTACATTCATGTCGAAAAGTTCATTTCGCATATCCTCTTTATATATACACATAATTATTCAATTTATTAACTTTCTCTTTTGCATATAGTTTATACAAATTTAATATTTATCACTTTCTTTTGACTATTATCATTCTCATTCTTTTAACATAACTTAAGTTATTCATTAACTTCAATAAATATATACACTCTACTTATAATATTATTTTACAAAGAGCTTAATCACATTTCCAATGTGATATCTCTCTCACATTTGTTTTTAAATACCTTTAACATATCTTTCATATCCATTTTCATCCTTTCCAACCAAATTACTTAAAGTAACTCATTTCCATTTACTCAATCCCTTTTCTTTTATTTCTAACCAAATTTTCCTACTATCAATCTCATCCCCCAATTCATAATACTTTCATGTGCACTACTATTCATTTCATATATCTCATGTATTGAATACATTAAACTATCAATATCTAAGTGATCTTTATCCACATTCCATTACAACCATAAATTCTCAACTTACTAATTTACTTAAGCTTCAATTTATTTATCTCATTCTCTTAATATCAACTTTAAAACATCTTATATGTATCTACCACAAAGCAACTTCAAAACTTATATGTTTCACAATTATTAAGCTCATTCCAAAAATCTAAATGTCACATATCTCCACCATTAACATGAGCTTTCACAATATTCAAACATATCATATTTCTAACATTAAAATCACCATGTTTGCATTAAAATAACAATACAAACAACACCCATATGTCTTCTTATTTAATCAACATCGTCTCTTTTTCTTTCTAAACAAAATCTTAACTTTATGTATCCACACTTTAAATTATCACACCTAATCTATACCAATCAACTCATTCAATATTTCACTGTACTCTTTGCATTTAAATACTATATCTTTCCATATTACCCATCCAACAATATTTCCTCTTTCTAGAAATCCAAACATAAAATTTATTAGAAAGAGATTCAAATAATAGAGGAAAGATTACATACTTTAATCTAAATTTTGTTTTTAACTCATTTCCAACTTTATTCTTCTAGCCATTTCTTTATATGTCATACACATATCAATAATCAAACTTTTTACTTATAAATTCCATATCATTTCTTTATATCACAATCACCTCTCAATTATCAACATTTTAAAATTTGCTTTCATATGAAACCTCATTTACATACTATCATTTATCTCATGTAATTCAAATACATCACAATTCACATAATGCCACGTTCGAGACCAACCTAGATGTGAATGCATATGCATGTATTACCAATTGCATTTCAAAACTCTTCTTTTTAATTCTTATTTAAACTCTTCAAAAAAAATTTTCTTTTTAATTCCACTTAGGCCGAGAATCTCGAACCTAGGCTCTGATACCAAAATAATTGTAACACCCCCATACTCCATATAAGTAGTATACATATACCTGGTATACATACAATACGTATATAAAGTATAAGAATGTCACTTTTAGTTTCAATTTAAAAACCTTTATCCAAGTTTAAGCAATATTACAATAATTTAAAGAGCATTTACAAAAATCATTATTCTTATCAAAACACAACATAATTAAGGTCACATATGTATGCATCACCTTCTAGTTGGTCTCGAGACACTCTTACCCTTCTCGTGGCATAACAGCTGGACTTCCCGATCAACCGCATAACCACCTGCGCGATTACACAACCGCGCTAAGCCCGAGAGCTTAGTAATACAAATAAATAATAAAATATACTTTACAAAAGAATCATACCTCATATTTTTAGCACTATATTTTATTGTTCTCTTACCACGTTTTCCTTTCTCAATGCATTCTTCATATACTCCCACTAATCTCATAAATTAAATACATAATTACTTAGAACATTCACAATACAATACTTACCCTTTCTATCTCATATACATATACATATACAGTATTTTAACAAAACACCATTCAATGACCTATCCAAACCTTCATGAAAACAATTCTCACAAATTCCACATTCATATACATTTTACACATCATACAACATTTTCATAAACTCATATCTCAACAAAGCTCCTCAAACCATATTCACTTTCAATATATCAATACACATATTACAAAATCATACTTCATATCTCAACAAAGACAGACTCGGGCCCAAACAACACACTAATATGCCATTCAATTTTCAGAGTAAATGCTTTGGTTTTATCATCACATTTATCAATATCATAGACCCAACTAGGCTTCAAGGATTAGGTTCAACCAAGCTTCAAGGGGAGCAAAGCATGCTAAGCTTCAACCCAACTTGGCTTCAAGAACGAACCCAACCTAGCTTTAAGGGTGGTAACATCTCAATTAGGCTTCAAGGATTCAATCCAACCTAACTTCAAGAGATTGTTACACTTATTAGGCATGCCAACAACAACAAACTCTGAAAATGGAATAACACATTAGTCACACAATTCATTTATCAATTTTATTCTCAATTGAATTATAATAACCAATAACAATGGCTCACATCTCATTTGAATCATCATAGCCAATAACAATGGCTTCACATCTCATTTGAATCATCATAGCCAATAACAATGGCTTCACATCTCATTTGAATCATCATAGCCAATCACAATGGCTTCACATTATATCATGTCTCAAGTCATACTATAATATTTCATTATTCAATTACCTCATCATATCCTTCACATCCTAAAATACATTATATATATATAGCATCATTGATATAGCATTACAACTACATTATTCATGTAACACATTACAATTTACTAGGTTCACAATGCATAACACATAACATTGTCCATATAATATCATATGCATCATTATCACTCAAGTATACATAATCAGTGGCATTACATATAATTTTCCCATGATCATTATATCTTCTACATTTCCTATATCATCATTGATATATATATATACACAACAATTTACATTATTCATGGATTTAGAATCTTCCATATACATTTGGTTGGATCATTATTGTTTTAAGTGTGTTTAGGTTTAGGTTTAGGTACACAATTACCTTTGGAGAATCATAACAATGCAAGAAGAACAAAGAATAAAAACATCAACTAACACATTTGAGGGACACGGGCAGCACACTTGAGGGACACGGCCAAGCTTGTGGCCGTGTCTCTCAACACAATTTTGGCAGTAGCAAACACGGGCATGGGACACGGCCGTGTCTCACAACATAACATAGGCAGTAGCAAACACATTCAAGGGACACGGCCAAGCCAGTGGCCGTGTCTCTCCAAAAATCACCCAACACGGCCAAGTTTTCCCTAACTTGGCCGTGTCTCCCATAACTTGGCCGTGTCCTTCAATGTTTTAAAGACCAAACACTTCAAAATTCATTTAAACCAAACCCTAACTCCACAATTCATCATTTTCCTCACCAATACCCCAACTTATCATTACTTAGATATCAATTTAACACATTCACATACTTCAATCTTTCATTATCATCATCTTACACACCATCCATATCAAACATATCAAACATAACCTCAATCAAAAGAAATCAAGACAAGAAGATGAAGATTTACATATATATATATATATAATCACTAAAATCAATTCAAGGATTGAATACTTACTTGAATATCTTGCCAAATCCTCAATATCCACTTGCAAATCTCTTGATATCCTTTAATCTTTGGTATAAATGGAAGCAAAACCACCTTTCTCTCTCTAGCTTCTCTCTCTCTCTCTCTCGTTTACTAAGAAGAAGAAGAAGAATGAATGAATTTTTCCCCTTTCTTTCTTCGTTCTTATCCAATATATAATAATAATAATAATAACAATAACAATAATAATAATAATAATAATAATAACATTAATACCATTAAATCTCCACCACACACAATTCCTTTTGACTTTCTTCTTCTTTTTCTTTTTGTCTTTATCATCATTATTATTATTATCAACTAATTATACAAATATATATATATATACAACTTACTTTCCCTACACCATTTTATATTCCATGTATATGTGATGTATATGTATATGTCTTTTATATTGTAGTTATATTTCCCATATATACATATACATTAAATCCAAATACCACAATAATTCCAAAACTTTTAGGGCACACCTTGGGATATTACAGGACAACAATTAAACAGAATAGAAGATACTATTAAAGAAAGTAAGATAGTAAAAATCGAAAAAGAAGTAAAAGATAAAAAACTTAAATCTCATGTTTTCAAACCCTTTGAGGTTTCTAAAACAGGACAAAAAGAAGTAAAATCTAAGGATTCAGATTTTGTTAAAGCAATTAAAGAACAATTAAGTAAAATCGACTCTTCTTCTGGGTCAAAACAGGTAGTTCAAGAAACACCTCAATCTAAAGCTTCTAAAACTATAAGTATAGTCACCCAAGAACAGGAATCAGAATCAGTTGAGGATTCTCAGCCCGAATCTGAAGATATTGAAACTTTTAGTAAAGCCTTAGAACCACAAATAAATCGAATAACATATAGTCAGTCTATAGTACCTAAAATGTCTGCCCCAGACTTAGGTATAACAGATAGACCAAATATCCTATCACAATATAAATATAATGTCTCTTCTGTCTATGAATGGAATATTGATAGTCTATCAAAATACAATATTCTGAGTCTTCTTCAACAGATGACAATGGCTGCCAATGCCTATAGAACCCAAACAGGAACTTCAGATAGAACTATAGCTGAACTCCTTATAGCTGGCTTTACAGGACAACTTAAAGGTTGGTGGGATAATCATCTCACTGATGAACAACATTTAGAAATTTTAAATGCCGGAAAAACTTATGAAGATGGAATACCTATATTAGATGAGAGTGGTGATACTATTCAAGATGCTGTGGCAACACTAATCTTGACTATATCACTTCATTTTATAGGTGATCCTACTCATTTAAAAGATAAAAATGCAGAATTACTAAGTAACCTTAGATGTAAGAAACTTAGTGATTTTCAATTTTATAAGACAACTTTCCTAACTAGGATAATGCTTAGAGAAGATTCTAACCAGGCTTTCTGGAAAGAAAAGTTCTTAGCAGGGTTACCCTTCTTCTTAGGAGAAAAAGTTAGGAACCATATAAAACAGGAATTTGGAAACCCTATTCCTTATGACCTATTGACCTATGGACAACTGTTTAGTATAGTTCAAAGGGAAGGATTAAAACTTTGTCAAGATATAAAACTTCAAAAATCATTAAAATATGAAATGAGAAAGACTAAACAAGAATTTGGTTCTTTCTGTAAACAATTTGATTATAGTATAACACAGAAACATAAAGATTGTAATGGACAGTGTTCTACTACAAGAAAATATAAAAAAACCTTATAAAAAATATCACAAAAAGAGCTACAAGAAAAAGCTTGATAAAGATGATTATTATAAAAAACAGAAACCTTATAAGCCTTACAAATATAGAAAACCTAGTAGAAAACCATATAAACAAAAAGATAAAAAAAATTACATCATATAAAGATTTAACATGTTATAAATGTGGAAGGAAAGGCCACACATCAAGATTTTGTAAATTTGATAAAAAATTACAAGAATTAAATTTAGAAGAATCTGTATTAAATAAAATTTATGAATTATATTTAGACTATTCAGATTCTGAAGATTATTCAGACTCTGAAGAAATAAATCAAATAGATGATATGGGATCAGAATCAAGTTCTGAATATAGTAGTAAATCATTAAATGTATTAACTAAAGAACAAGAGTCTATATTAGAAGCAATAAAATATATAAGTGATCCTAAAATTCAAGAAAAAATGTTAAATAAAATATTAAAAAATGATAAACCTAAAAATTCAATATTACCTAGTACTAGTAAACAAACATATGATTTAACTACAATACTAAATAAAAATAAAATAGTAAAAAATAAACCAACCATAAATAATTTACAAAAGGAAATTAAAGAAATTAAATTAGAATTAAAAGAACTAAAAAATAAACAAGAACAAGATTCACAGATAATAAGATCTTTAATGAACTCAACTTCTTCTTCTGATGAAGAAGCTGAAGAAGATATAGAACAGATAAATGGTAAAGAAACTGATAATGAAATTAGTTTAATTAATAAAGATAAAATTTCTGATAATTTAATTTTTATGTTGCACGAAATAACATCTAGAAAATATTTAATAAAAATAAAATTAAAATTCTCAGATAATTATAATATAGAAACTATAACATTATTTGATACAGGAGCTGATTTAAACTGCATTAAACCTAGTTTAGTACCAAAAAGATTTTGGCAAGAAACTAATGAAAGTTTATCTGCAGCAAATAAATCTAAATTAAACATACTTGGTAAAGCAGAAGCCTCAATTATAGATAAAAATTTAGAAATAAAGAATATATTTATTTTAACCAACATTCATCATATGGTAATCTTAGGAACACCATTTATGAATTTGATAACACCTTATTCAGTAAATGATGATAGTATAAGTTTTAAAGTTAGAAAACAAAAGATAATTTTTCCATTTTTAGAGAAACCTAAAAAGAGGAATTTAAATCTTTTAAAGGCTCATTCAATAAATGAATTACAAATAAATGCACTTATAAAAGCAAAGTCTGAACAACTTTGTAATTTAAAAAATAATTATCATTTACAAAAAATAAATGAATAGTTAAACAATAAATTTACACAAGATAAAATTAATAAATTAAAATCTCAAATAGAAAAAGATTTGTGTGCTAATATTCCAAATGCATTCTGGAATAGAAAGCAACATATGGTTGATTTACCCTATGAAATAGGCTTTGATGAAAAGTCTATTACAACTAAAGCTAGGCCCATTCAGATGGCGCCCGATTTAATTGAATTTTATAAAAAAGAAATAAAGGATTTAGAAAATAAAGGATTAATAACTAAATCTAGAAGCCCTTGGTCTTGTGCTGCATTCTATGTAAACAAGGCCTCTGAAATAGAAAGAGGAGCACCTAGATTAGTAATAAATTATAAACCTTTAAATAAAGCTTTAAAATGGATTAGGTACCCTATTCCAAATAAAAAAGATTTATTAGGAAGATTATATAAAGCAAATATTTTTAGTAAATTTGATATGAAATCTGGTTTTTGGCAAATTCAGATTAACCCTAAAGATAAGTATAAGACTGCATTCACTGTTCCATTTGGACAGTATGAATGGAATGTTATGTCTTTTGGTTTAAAGAATGCACCCTCTGAGTTTCAGAGAGTGATGAATGATATTTTTAACCCTTACACTAAATTTTGTATTGTTTATATTGATGATGTTTTAATATACTCAACAACTATAGAAGAACATTTTAAACATTTAAAAATATTTTTTTTGGTAATAAAACATAATGGTTTAGTATTAAGTAAAACGAAGATGTCTCTGTTTCAAACTAAAATTAGGTTCTTAGGACATTATATAGAACAGGGAATCATAGAACCTATAGAAAGAAACTTAGCCTTTGGGGATAAGTTTCCTGATCAGATTATTAATAAAGCTCAGTTACAAAGATTTTTAGGTTGTCTGAATTATGTTATAGAATTCTTTCCCAACCTAAATAGAACTATTAAACCTCTGCATGATAGATTAAAGAAAAACCCAGGTCCATGGACTGAGGTCCATTCTGGCATAGTTAGACAAGTTAAAGACCTAGTTAAAACTATTTCTTGCCTACATATAGCTGATCCCTTAGCCTCCAAAATAGTAGAGACTGATGCATCAGATATAGGCTTTGGTGGGATTTTAAAACAGGTTAAAGAGGGTAGAGAAGCCATAGTCCAATTGTAACACCCCCATACTCTATATAAGTACTATACATATACCTGGTATACATACAATACGTATATAAAGTATAAGAATGTCACTTTTCGTTTTACTTTGAAACCCTTTATTCAAGTTCAAGCGATATTACATTAAATTAAAGAACATTTACGAAAATCATTATTCTTATAAAAATACAACATAATTAAAATCACATATGTATGCATCACCTTCTAGTTGGTCTCGAGACACTCTTACCCTTCTCGTGGCATCACAGCTAGACTTCTAGATCAACCGCATAAATACCTGCGCGATTAAACATCCGCGCTAAGCCCGAAAGCTTAGTAGTACAACTAAATAATAAAATACACTTTACCAAAATTATCATACCTCATATGTTTAGCATTATGTTTTATTGTTCTCTTACCACGTTTTCCTCTCTCAATGCATTCTTCATGAGTTCCCACTAATCTCATATACATAAACATATACATTAATTCAACCAATTACCATTCAAAGACCTATTCAACACCTTTACGAAAGCAATTCTCACAAATTCCATATTCATATATATATATATATATATTTTACACATCATACTTTATTTTTATAAAATCATATATCAAGAAAGTCCCTCAAAACATATTCACCTTCAATACATCAATGCACATATTACAAAAGCATACTTCATAACATTATTTTATCCATAATTCATCAAACATGAATCATACTTCCAATAAAGGCAGTTGTAGATCTCATTACTCATTTATTTCAACATTTAATATCACATTGACAACAAAGACAGACTCGGGCCCAAACAACACACTAATATGTTATTCCAAGTTCATAGTTACTGCTTTGGTCCATAATCATAATCATCAAGCCCGTAGGCATCATCTATATATATATCTCTATCCATGGATAGTGTAACAGACCCAGTCTCTTGGACCATCAACTCGGCAAATCTTGAGGAGATCCTCAACCCGGCAAGACTGTTACTATAATTCACATTTCACATGTCACATTTATCAAGTAACAGACCCAGTCTCTTGGACCATCAACCCGACTAAATCGAGGAGATCCTCAACCCGGCAAGACTGTTACAAATCATATATCTCATAATCACAATTAGCATAGTGTAACAGACCCAGTCTCTTGGATCTCAATTCGTCTCAAATTGAAGAGATCCTCAACCCGGCAAGACTGTTACCTTTCATTTTATAGGCATGCCTCCAAACTCAGAACTCTGAAAATGAATAACATATCAGACACACAATTCATCTATTATTTCATTATCAATTCTCATCATCATCTAGGCAAACATGCCCCACTTAATTCAATTGAATCATCTCAGCCAATCACAATGGCTTTATATTCCATTTAAGTTATCATTGCCAATAACAATGGCTTCATATCACAATATATCCCAAATCACATTTCATGTTTCATCATTGATATATGCAACATTAATTACATTGCTAAACAAACATGTCATTAATCAATCATACCATATAGGCATACTTCAATCATGTCACTCAATCATACATAATCCATTTCATTACACATGTATCTTAAATTCATGGTCATATAATCCATGTGTCTATTTATTTCATTTTGACCATCATTATCAATCATGATAACATCACATTTCATCATTTCTCAAACACATTAACACCATTCATTATTCAAACATTTATCATAACAAATTGCATTGCACATACCTTTCTTTTTGGATGATCATTATAGCTTTCACACTATACCAATGACAACATTAGTAACATTGAATTAATCAATATAATAATCTACTTAACACATTTATACTAAGGGTGTTAAGTCTCAAAATCATATAAAAGATTACATCTATGTAAGTTTGTACTTACCTCAAGAACTACTCCCATCACCTATATCTTTCCTTTCCCAAGAATTCTTCACATTAGGTTAATGTAACACAATTTCTTCAAAACCTAATCCAAAGATAGTTATTTCCATAAGAACATAAGAATGATAATCAATTAGAGCAACCTCAACACAAGACACGCCCACCAACACGGGCACCAACACGGCCGTGTCCATCAATTACCTTTCACACAGTAGCTAACACACTCAAGGGACACGGCCAAGCTTATGGCCGTGTCACCCAACACATGCTCCAACACGGCCAAGACTCCCTTAGCTTGGCCGTGTCTCTCAACCAAAAGAGGTAGTGACAGACACGGTCAAGGGACACGGCCAAGCCAGTGGCCGTGTCTCTCAACACCAAAATTTCAGTAGCAGACACGGGCAAGTGACACGGCCGAGACAGTGGCCGTGTCTCTCCAAATCGATCCAACACGGCCGTGTCTACCCCAATCCTGGCCGTGTCTCACAAAGAATGAAGATTTCCAACGAGGCCAAAATCATATATTCAATGTATTTCAACTTCAATAAACCTAAACATACATCATTCAATCAACTCTCCATCTCATATATATTAAACCTTACTAACCAATTTCAATAATCCATCATCAACCTCACAATTAACCTTATTAATATCATCTAACTATCAATTCAACATATCAATACTCTTAATCTTCCATTAACATCACCATCACACCAACCATATCAAATCCAACTCAAACAATAGAAATCAAGACAAAGAATTGAATACTTACTTGAATATCTTGTCAATTCTTCAATCTCTACCTTCAATTCTCTTAAAACCCCAAGATTTTGATGAAGATCATCACCTCTCTTTAACTCTCTCTCTCTCTCTCGTGCAAGAACCAAAAGGAGAAGAAGAAGAAGAAAGACAAATCTCTTCTCACGATAGCCACACAAATATAATAATAATAATAATAATAATAATAATAATAATAATTTCCAAAAGAAAATTACCTCAATGCCCTTTAACCATTTATTCTAACTCTCTTATTACTCAAATGCCCATTTAAGTACTTTCACACTCAAAAAGATAAATATCTTTTCCCCTTGACTCTCCACTTGACCAACTTATATGTTTTATATACTAACATATATACAATATATACATTCCAATTACACAATCATTTTCTTTGCACAACATATATATACCTTTAATTCAAATCACACAACAATTGTATTAAAACTCCTAGGCATATATTGGGATATTACACCAATTCTATTCAGGACATTGGAGCCCAACCCAGTTAAACTATTCAACTATAAAGAAAGAGATTTTGAGTATTGTTTTATGTATTTCGAAATTTCAATCTGATTTATTAAATCAAAAATTTCTATTGAGAATTGATTGTAAAAGTGCAAAAGATGTTTTGCAAAAAGATGTTAAAAACCTTGCCTCAAAACATATTTTTGCTAGATGGCAAGCTATTTTGAGTATATTTGATTTTGATATAGAATTTATTAAAGGAGAAAATAATAGTTTACCTGATTTCCTTACTCGTGAATTCCTTCTCAGGAATCATGGGGAGAAAAAAGAAAATAGCCAATAAAGAAAAGGAAACCCTTAAAGATGACTCTCCTAAAGCCCTATCTGATCATTCAGATAGTTTTGCAAACCCTAAACCTATAAAGTCTTGGGCTGATGCTGTCCAAGCAGAAGATGATAAAGCTAAAATGGATATATGGGTCTCTCAGCTGGCCCAATCTCCAGAGGTCCCTAAAGCTCTTGCAAATATGGGCTTCCCGCCTCCTGAAGCCCCAGGTATTAATTCTTTAATCCCTTTTAAAACAGAGTTAGGTCAATCTTCAAAAACCCTAACTCAAAATGTTTCTAAAAATGAGTTGAATGTTTCAAACTCTTCAACTCAAATTGTTTCTTCAAATTTTCCTTTAAAGTCAAAAACCTTTTGGCACAATAAAAATTTTTGGTCTACAGAATTAATTACTGATTTTGGGTCTGTTCAGCTAAACCCATGGTCTATAATTGAAACTGTATACCCTAAAGGATGGTTTTTTAAACCAAAAGAATTTTTAAAACCTCAAGAATATTATCTACATATTCTTGTGGATTCAGGTTCTTTGTTTTTAAAGCACAATTATAGTCAGAAAGATAAGGCTGTTATAGCCTATTCTTCTTTCAAAATAAAGAAAATTCTCCATCCTTCTGAATGGGGAAGACCTTTGCACATTCCGGTGCAATTTAAAACCCTTCCTTCTTTATCATGTTGTTCCTCATATAACTATTGGGACTATATAGAAGCCTGGACTAAAGCCCTGTTTTTCCAAAACCCTGGTAAAACCCATTCCTGGCTAATCTATTGTGAGACCAATATAAAGATAAACAACCTCCCATCCTGGTTTGTTGACTGGTGGTATTTCTGTGGTAATAAAGACCGTTGTCTCCCACAAGAGGTACAGTTAGCTTACCAGCATTATAAAGCTCACTTAAACCCTAATCCTTATGAGAAGAATTTTCCTCCTCTTCTTCTCTTTAGTTTGACTTTCAATATACCTTGGGTATATCAATGGTACTTTGAATCATCTATTATTCCAGGTACCAATATCCCTGTTGTATTAAGAAAGTCTAAAGTTAAGTGGTGGACTGCCTTTCGCAATTCTACTACTGAGGAGACTGTTAAAGCATGGCTCCTAAAGAGAAACCACAATGGTCTTGACCCAAGGCTATCTGTCTCTTTTGGAGCTCAAAGAGCCCAGAATATTGCCCTTCTTGCAGCTGCCAAGACTGCAGAAGAATATAAAGCCTTAATGGAACAGATGGTTGGGTCTCTTCCCTCAACATCTGAGCCCGTTAAGCCCAGTAGAACCTGCTCTGCTGGATCTTCAAATAAAGCCCAAACTAAAGTCTCTAAAGCCTCATCCAGAAGAAGAAAATCTCTCTCCTCTTCTTCAGATTCCTCTACATCATCCATGACATCATCTTCCACCGAGACATCTGACTCGGATTACTGTCCCAGTAATGAGGATGATTGCTATGGTATATTGTCTCCCATCAGAGTGAAAAGTAAAGGTAAAATGAAAAAGAATAAAGATAAAGAAAAAGAGAAAAAAGAGAAAAGATAAAGAAAAAAGAAAAAAGAAAAGAAAAAGAAAAAAGAAAAGAAAAGAAAAATAAAAATAAAAATAAAAGAAAAATAAAAAAAAAGACAAAGAAAAGAAAAATAAAAAAGAAAAAGAAAAGAAAAATAAAAAGAAAATTGAGTCAGAAGTTGAATCTGACTCAGATTCGTCTGATTAAAGGCAGGAGAAACCTTATTACTCCACTCAGGTTTCTAAAGTCAATAAAGACGGTGCCCACTGACAAAATACTGTTCATCAACAGTATTCACCAGAGGAAAATCAACAGTAAAGTCAGAAGAACTGTTCATCCACAGTTCCCAACAGTAAAGCAAACAGTACCCCAGACAAGGTACTATTCATCTACAGTTCCAGCCGCGTGAAGGTACAGTAAAAGCAAATAGTAACAACAAGTTACTATTCCTCTACAGTGCCAAAGCATGTGACAAGAACAGTTGAATTTTAAAGCTTCTGTCTATATAATGAAGCTCATTCTGAAGGTAAAGGGGATCCGAAACACTTCTCTCTTACACAAAAGATATTGAAGAACCTCTTAGCCTAGTTTTAGCTTCCTTCTTTCCTTCCCTCATTTACTATTCTTCCAGTTCTGTACCCCACACCTATTGATCTCCTTATATAAGGTAGATATAATTTATATTTATAAATTGTATTTTAGATTTAAAGTTTTATTCTGTATTGTTATTTCAATTAAATAAATTTAAAATTTTATATATATCTCATCTCTCATTTCATTATAAGTATGCTCTGTTCTGATTCTTGCAAGCAAAAAACGAGCAAGTTGAGCTTGATCTGGAATTAGAGCATCAGAAATTATATATGCACTACTTACAGACTGAAAATGACCTCTATATTCTATCCTTTTCTGTTTTTCTTCTCTCTATAATCTACGCTGTATACTTATACGGGATCCGTATATTTATACTAGAGACCGTATATTTATACTAGGTATACTAAAAAATATAGACATAAGAGTGTGTTTTGATAAACTTAAAATATTTTAGACTTAAGATACAAATTTAATTAAAGATTTAATTGTAATCTTTAAAGTGGTATATAAGGCTGGAAACCTAAATATAAATTGGAGCAACGTCAGACTTGCACTTGTCTGAAGCCCTCCTTTGCACCAGGTATGAAATAACGCCGCCGTACCATTTAAAAGAGATTATAATTATTCTTTATATGTTTTTAATATATGCTTTTGAATTATTTCTTTAATTTATTTTAATATAGTTTTTTACATTCTATTTCTTATTTATTGTTTTAATTAATCTGTTTATATATCTATATTATGTTGCCTAACAGTTTATTGTTTTATTATTCCTTTTAAAGTTATTCAATCCCTGTAATTGCACTGGATGCAAAGACTTTTGTATTCAGGGAGTTATGTCCTCAATGAGGTTGATGAAATCCACCTAAATAAAATATCTGAAGCTTGCATGAAATCATCATTTCGCAGATATCATTCTTTGGTATTATTAACATGATATTTTTATATTTATTAAAATTATCTACTTGACATCAGTTTTTCTTGCTTCCGATTCAAGTTAATATGGCTTTTTTGTTGCTGAGTTTCCAAGTATCTTTTTTTTTTTTTTTCTTCTATTCTTGGTTGATTGCCGGCTAGGAAAGATGCTTATCAGTGACAAATTGAGCTATAGTCCCTATGGTAGAAGATCTCCAAGACGTCGCCGCCTATCTCCTTGCTGTGGTCGCAGCTACAACAGAATTCCTCCATATCATCAAACATTTTTACATATCAATTTGTGACAGTGTCTAGTAATGCTTAGATTTGCATTATGGAGGTTGAAAAAATGATGATTAGTATCAAAATAGTTAATAATAATAAGAATAACAATTCGTTATTCTAACACCTTTTCTAGCAATTTGTTAGTACCAAGAATCCTCACATAACAATTGCTTTGGGGATGCCAAAGTTCTTTAGCAAGTTGACAAAAAATTCATCCCAATTGTTCGACGATGAACAAACACCATAAAAAGAACAAATTACATTCACGCATCACATTATTGAATGTCTAATCTATATCTACATTATACAGATAAAAGCTACCCCCGAATGGAAGAAGTGATCTAAGAATAACACATCATCATTTTTTTAAAATAAAGCCATCTCATTTTTTAATTAATTTTAATGATTTTATATAAAATATAAAATCTAATAATTATTATATTTGTGACTTTTAATATTCTATTAAATAATTACATATTAAAATAATTTCATAATGTTGATTAAATAAATTATATTTGTGACTTTTAATTTTCTATAAATTAATTATACATTAATATAATTCAACAATATTAATTGATTTATATATTTTTTAAAAAATTTAAAAGTTTAAAAAAAATTATGACTCTTAACATAGTTAATAAATTAATTTTTTAAAGAAATGTTATAAATTTATTTATTTATAATAATGATTAATATATATCTTTTTAGAAATTTTAAAAAATTAAAATTTAAAAATTTAAATACTTAATTTATATAATTAATAATTTATTTATAATAATAATTAATTTATATCTTTTTATATATTTTAAAATTTAAACAATAAAAAATATGACTTTAATTTTTTTAACAAATTAATTATACATTGAAAATTTATGTAATAATAATATTATTAATGATAATAATAATAATTTCAATATTAATTGTGGTATAAATTCTTTTACTTATATTTTTCTCTCTATTTGAAAAAAAAAACTTGAATTTCTATTTTTTTTCTCTTTTTTTTTTATAAAATTCATAATATTTTTATGGCAATATATATATATATATATATTATTTTTTGATTAATAAAAGTATCAAGTTATGAAATAAAAAATTATATTTGTTTACCTATATTATTTCAATGAAATTATCATAAAAATTGATGTAAATATATTTTTTATATTTTTATAATAAAATTTATTGTTAATTTACATATAAATTATTATTTATTTATATTTTATTATTTTTATTCCCACACATCGCTGAGGATAATTGACTAGTTATATTTATTTACCTATATATAAGCAACTAGTTAATTTATATATAAATTATTATTTATTTATATATAAAAACAAATGATAGAAGAAGTGATTTGAAAGTAACACATTATCAATTTTTTAAAATAATATGTTATCTTATTTTTTAATTAATTTTAATAATTTATATAAAATTAATAATCAATTATATTTATGACTTTTAATCTTCTACTATATAATTACACATTAATATAATTTCTCAATATTAATTAAATAATTATATTTGCGACTTTTAATATTTTGTACATTAATTATACAATAATATAATTAAATAATATTAATTAATTTATATTTTTTAGAAATTTAAAATTTTTTAAAAATATGACTCTTAACCTTTATAATAAATTAATTATAAATTAAATAATTTATTTATAAAAATGATTAATTTATGTATTTTTAAAAAATTTAAAATTAAATAATAAAATATATGACTTTTGATATTTTTAATAAATTAATTATACATCAATAATAATGTAAATAATGAATTAATTTAAACAATTAATTATTTATAATAATAATAATAATTTATTTATATCTATTTAGAAATTTTAAGTTTTAAATAATAAAAAATATGACTTTAAATCTTTCTAGTAAATTAATTATATGATGATAATTTATATATTAATACTATTTATATTGTTAATAATTTCAATATAAATCTACAATTATAAATCTTCCTATTCATAATTTTCTCCCTATTTAAAGTTGCTTAAATTTATTTTTTTTTATTTTTCTCATTTTTTATAAAATTCATTATTTTTTAATAGTAAAACTATGTGTAGATTTTATTTTTGATTAGTAAAAGTATCAATCTATGAAATAAAAGAATTGTATTTGTTCACTAATATTATTTTAATGAAACTGTCATAAAAATCGAGATAAATATTTTATTTTATATTTTTTATAATAAAATTTATTATTAATTTATGTATAAATTATTTTATATTTATTTATTAATTATATTTATTTATATTTTATTAGTTTTATTATCGTACATCGTGCGGACAATGGACTAGTTTATTTATACCAAATTAACAGTTAAATAGATAATTAACAAATTAAGTTGAAATATCGACGTGATTAAATTGAAATTAAAATTAGAGGGCACAAAGGAATAAATTATTTCAATTATAGAAGGTTAGGAATGTATTAAATCCATGAAACTAATATTATGTAATTTAATCATAAAACAAATATTAGCATGTTAAGAAATTAATTACCAGAGTATTAATTTATTTGTTTAGAGTTTGGTTTTAAAATTCAATATCTTAAATTATTAATATGTACTATTTGATAATTTATATAATTGGATTATGATTTAACATTTAATTAATTTTAAATCAATATAACTTTATTTCTCATATTTGATATATATATATATATAATGAATAAAAAACAATCTTAAAATAAAGAATAAATTATTTTTAATTGATGGAAAGAAAGAGTATACTTTTTCTTCAGTAGAACGGATAAACAATTTATTTATATATAGAACTAAATGACCACTAAGACCAACTACCTATATATAATTGGCCACTGAGTCAAGTGATTGATGAAGATAATATATAATTGTATGTGAGAAACAACTGAAAAAAGAAAATTCTAAACAATCCATGAGTCAGTCTGTTCACGGGAATAACTGAAGGAATATGACGGACTTTTCAATATTAGAGATTCCCATAGCTATTATTTAATAGAAAATTCTC